>JAYESA010000017.1:152396401-153803901 GCA_036927795.1 Iris macrosiphon | reverse complement strand
AAAAAGAATAAGCTTTTATCCATACAAGTTGATTAACAATACTAATTTACAACCAATATATATATATATATATATATACGATCCCTAACTTAATTATAAAATAGGGTATTTTGATACGTAGTTCTGACAACATGTGTGCACATGTGAGCCCATGCGATCATGTGAGGGACGTGTGTGTATGTGGGGAAGCTATTATGTCTCCACATGTCCCAACCATTTGAAATCATGTGTATGGAAATGGAGGTGCATATGTGGGGTGTAGGGTTTGGACATGATAATATAGTAAACAAATATGGATATTAAATGTTTACACACACACACACACACACACACATATATATATATATATATATATATATATATATATATATATATATTAACCCTATCTCAATAAGGATATGATATTCTGATTTAAAGTTGTGACACTCTACCCTCCTTAGAAAAAATCCGTCCTCGATCTTGTGGTCAAAGAAAACTATCCCAATTACTTGCTGATTGATCCAAAAGCACCATTTGAAACGGAAATTATACTAGATGTCTGATGCGTAAAATGTCCAACTCCCTAAAAAGTTCAATGCAAATTCAACTTCTGACTGTCCTGAGTTTCTTTTTCTTGTCAGCCCAACTGAAGATTATACAACTACAGAGGATAGGAAAGAGTCTAATAAAGACAATAGATGGCAGTAGTGCACCTACGATGCGAAGTGCTTACATTCTCAAAATGTTCCTAAGGAGAAAGGTCAGGACACCAGCACCAGAGTTAGCATCACTTCATAGATAGATGGATGCAATAATAAGCATGAAACTCCTCACAAGAGTTGAGAATTTCGAGATTACTGAACACAAAGATTGGCCCCAGGATGTTGCCCAAAATCAAGAAACTTTAGATTGAAGATATCAGCAGACAAAGGTTAAGCAAACCTACGGTAGGTAACCATATTCCAACTGCATAATAAAGAAAATAACTTCTGGGAACGTACTAATACAAAAGAACCATGAGTACCCACCTAACTATTACTATGTCCACTTGTACAAATTTGTCACCCTTGGTCAAGACTACATCTTTCTTCAAGTTATCTTTTATTTGAAAACCAATGGAAAGTAGTTATGTAGCTTGAAATTTGTGCTGTTGAAGGTCGCTCCAGATTAACACGTTATTAAAATCTGATGTGGAGGTCATACAACTGATAGCAATCCATAAATAAAAAGAAATCAGCGGTCACATAACCAAGATTTAGGCATAATAGGGAAAGTAATCGACTAATATTACTATAACCATACTGTTAACAGAAGTTCTATCACAACACTAACTCTGTGATATGAGAGAGAGAGAGAGAGAGAGAGGGAAATTACCCGGGTATTGCCAAAAATAAGCTGAAGTCATGGCTTCTTTGCTTGCAACAGCTCCATTCTTTCATACCGTCGTGAAATATAGGCTGGAATGTTTATCATTCTTAAATGAGGAATGTGTTTCAGCTTCCAAAATAAATTCAGAAAATGTAGAGTTTACTTACACCCTGCAGAAAGAAAGAAAGAAAGAAAGAAAGAAAGAAAGAAACAAGGATACTGTTAGGTCAGACGTTACAACGATGGACATTGAGCATACAATATTCTGATGAATAAACAATGACCTAAAAAGGCTAAATTATAGACTTTGCGATACATTTATCACGGACTGAGCACATGTAAGCACGATCTGCTTAGTGCTTAAAAGGAACATAAAGCACCAAGGGCTAGGGGGTAACGGGAAAAATGAATCATTAGGACCTACTTGCACAACTAATAATTACCGGGAGAAAATAAACTATAACATGTTTCTAGTTTCTTGAGACCGGCACGCTGCAGTAAATAAGAAAATATGTTGTGTCTTCTAGGTTGTTCCTAAGCAAGGAAGAAACAGCATACATAGAAGAAGGAAAGACCTCACTGGTAATAGGAAAATAAAGCATATAAACCTATTGAGACTTTCTTACATGAGAGCTATGTTGCACGAACACTGACACAGATGGAGGATACAGATACTGAATTTGGAAATTCGAACAAATCTAGAATACAAGTAAATGGAAAATTGAAAATACAAGATATCTACTAATATCATGTAGAATTTTCATAGATAAGGAGCTTAAAGGTTTAGGGTCGATTCCTTTCTAGCAGGGAAGAAGATTTTGATAAGTTGGTAACAAGAAAACAAACACGACACAAATTTGAAGTTTTGAAGTGTATTTTAATTTATGTTATGTCAGATTCAAGTGGTAATTGTCAGCATGTTTCCACGATTATTAAGTAGAAAGGGACCTGAAACTTACTGAAAGTTTGACTCGTATGGCTGAACTATATGGTTTCATAATCGACGACTATTCTTTTGTGCAGTTCTGGATCAGCTATGCAAATTCCGATCTAACATGGCCAATATATTTCAGAATCACATTTTTTTACACCATGTCCAAAAATTTCTCAGTTAATATCATGGTAAAAAAACATCCTGTGGCTAGAGATCATAATCATGATGCAACAACAACAAACCCACATGACAAAAGTATCAAGCTCCCCAAAGATGTGAGATAATCAATCCAAACAAGTTATACTTATGAACATACCTTGGTCAAATAACAAATAATTTCCCATGCAAGGACTAATTTTTCCTCCTATTTTCCATTTTAAACTAATATAGATATTTTCTTCTTCTTTTTTGATAGCAAGGCAATGCCAGCTACAAAACTATACATTGATTAGAGTCCACACTGATGAATTGGGAGTTATTATTGTCCTTGGATTCAATGCCTATTTGATGAATGATGATCATGTTTCATTTCACAGAGCCAAAAGATACTATTTGTATTCAAGATTCTTTTCACTCGATAATAGAAAACCAATCACTGATCATTTCTTTCAATTTCCTTGACCCTGTCTCATGTATGATTTTTAGTACACCTTTAATCAAAGCTTTCTTTTTCTCTTTCCAATGTGAGGAATGATCCCTTTTTATTGTATCTTAGACTTGGTTATCAAATGTATGTAAGTTTGATGATGAAAATGCAATATGGAAAACCATGAGATCTATTAGGGTTCAAGATTAATATATTCCTAAGTCTTCTACTATTGTTAACCCAGTTTTGATTTCCCTTCTCAAACTCCACCTTATATAGGTGTTTGTTTCCTTCTTTCTCATGAACGACTGACCCCTTCACAATGTATGCAAGCCTTGTTTCGGCGATCATATTTAACATAATCATAATGAAACTACAATTCTTCAAGATAACGACTCCAAAACGAAAAACAATCACTAGTTCTCTCTTTCACTCTTCCCCCAAAGTTCATTTATCATCTCTTTTCCATGCACGGATTGATTACTTCTCATAATATGTCTTTTTCTTGCATTAAAGTTCTTACTTTTATCATCTTAGTGCATTTAACAAATCCATAAAAGACTCAAGTCAGTTCAACATCCACAATCCAATCACCAAAAAATTGACTTTATAAAATTCCCAGCCCTAACTTCAGTAGTGCATGATCTCCACTTTACCTCTAACTGCCACAATTGTCCATGTTCTCCAGTTCAAGTTCCCATTTTGATGCTACATACAAACAAATCCCAGCCGAATCTTCGAGTTTGCAGGCCCTAATTTTCAACGCCCATCTCAAACTGGAGTTTTTCTTCTTTATTTCCAGTAAAGTTCCAATTTTTATGCTACATACAAACAAATCCCAACCAATTCCTCCACTTTCCTCGCCCCAATTTCAATTCCCAATACATAATACACCACTAACCACTATAGAAAGCATCACACACATCGAAACCCTAAGGAAAACACCCTAGAAATAAAAAAGAGGGGTTTTTACTTACGGAGTCGTGGTATCGGCATGAGCCGTCGGCGTTTTCATCCTCGGTGAACGAAGCATCGCATCCGATCCTCTGACATCGAACAGCCATTGCCCTCTCTCTCTCTCTCTCTCTCTCTCTCTATATATATATATATATATATATATATATATATATATATTTGCTGGAGTTTTTCCTTGCTTGCTAGTTGAGTTATATGCGAGGTTCTGGATTTGCGGGTTTTTAGTGGGCCTGGATAGACCCGGATGCGAATCAGAACCCATGGGTATTGGGTCTAACATTGTTAGATCCGACAACCAATCCACCCAAAAAGATCACATCCACTTCCCAGTTCCCATTTGTTGCCTGATAATGCAGTTATTACATCATTTATATCATTGATTGTAACTGTTACTGCTATAATTGATTTTGCAGTATATACATCAAATTCAATGTTTAATTACTGTAAATGGTCTATTACTGCATCAAAAACTGAAATAAATACTTCAACTTCTACTACATTTTTCTAACCAAAGTTTTTTTTTGTTGCAAATTAAACCAAAGTTGTTGTAACATCAATTACAGCACATTTTGTTGCAAAGGATGTTCATTTTCAATTAACCAACTAGTTCTTTACTATAAAAAAAAGCTGTAATAAATATTTTAATTTTTGTAGCATTTCTCTTCAAAGTGGTTTTAACACCAATTACAACAATATTTGTTGTAAGAGATTTCCAATTACAAGCTACCAAACATAACCAGCCTCCAGAATAATTTTGGCTCATGTACTTTGTTGCACTATATATTTTCTTTTCAAAAAAGTCCCGATTTGTTTTATCCTTTTCTTTTTCTTTTTCTTTTTCCTTCTCATGTTATAGAAGATTAAAGCAAGGATTTATATTTGATATATTGTCGCTAGAGTTCAAAAACATCACCAACTATTGTTGTAGATGATTATAAAATGTTACACTAACATCCAATCCAGTATACATGGTACCAAGCAATGGACACAAGACATCAATTTGTAATTGTATATGGACTGTTTGGGATCTATTAGTAGTACATGAAATATAAATCATTTTTGATAATGGTATAGTATTTTTCCAAAGAGTCTTTAGAAGCAACTATAGTTCTAGGCATGTCGTGTCCGACTAAGCACGACACGAATATACCAATCGCTAGCACGCGAGCCACGTCCCGACATGTCTACCCTCTAAGTCGTGCATGTTACGTTGTGCCTACTTTTTCTCAAACACATACCAGATACAACACACACCAATGAATTTTCATGTCGATGCCACCACATGATTTACTATGTTGGATTTTGCATTGTCGTGGGCTTTTAGTCAGCCCAATTATTTTAGGTCAAATTTTTAGCCTAATGCACAAACATTAAAAAAACTAAAAAAATAGATACAATCAAAATGAGACATACTAATTAGTACAAATATTTTTTAAATAAATGAATAAGTATAAAAGGTAAATCGATTAAATATTTTAAGGGATGGAAATATTTTCTAATGTCTTCAAGTTAAATATTTTTAATAATATTTTTTTTAAATGAATTACATTTCCTATGAGTTTTTGTCTTAGAATTTACTTGTCATCGAATCTGCAGTGTGGCAATACTACTGTAGTATAGAGTATTGATGTTGTAACAAGGATACCGGAATATTTTGTCTGTCAATGATGACTACGACGTGTCCTTTGGTCCTGTAGGCTAATTAAATTAGGGATATTTAGACTTTATGTCTCACATAAATTATAAAATTAGTGTTTGGGTCTCAAAATAATAATAATTAATATTTGAATCTCAAAAGTGTCGTCAAAAATAATTAGTGACGCTTTTGGTACACTTTGGGTGACATTTTTGAGACAAAAAGTGTCACTAATTATTTTGGAGACCCAAATACTAATTTTACAAGTTATGTGAGATTTTTTTTTTTAGATGTCGGACGATACGCACGGGACTTTGTGCACGCTGCGTTACATGCTATTTTGACCCATTAAATATCCCATTAAATTAATTTAGTTGCTATTTTATCATAATAAATAGAGAAATTTGACTTACCCCCCACTTTATTTATCCATATTAAGGGTGCACCCCACATTGTTTCTATAATATACAAGTTCTTCCACTTTTGACGAAATCCGTCCAGTAATGACGGTAAACTGATTTAACCAATTCTTTTGACCAAAATGACCCATTTCTTCTTCCTCTTTCCTCTCACCCCCCCTCCCCCGTGGGCAGGCTGTCGTCGCCACCGCCACAGCTCCTCCCCCTCCAGCTCCCCCCTTCCCGTCACCGTTGCCGCTCCCCCCCCCCCGCTCTACCCCCTTCCTGCCACCGGCCCCCTCCCAACCACCGCCCCTTCCCTTCCCCCGATCCCCCAGCCAACAACAACAGCAGCAGCAGCCGCTTATCACGGACTTAGTAATTTTTCCTTCACTTCGACCCGTGCAGCGCACGAACTTCCTCCTCGAAGACTCGTGCAAGCCTTCATGTCACTCCCCGTTCCTGATATACGTATTTGGAACGTATTTTATTTTTAGCATGGTTGTGTGTGCATGGAGACTAGACCAATTCCTTGGTTTAACCTTACTAATGGTTTATTTTGTGGGTTGGTTCAAGTCATGAGAACATTGGGTTTGTCACGCCCCAGTCCCAAAATGTCAGGAACTAGGCCACGTGTCACTGGCCAGTTGACACATCACTATGGGCTTAATCCACTTTGATGGACCCAAAGGGACGTGCTACGCTGTCCTAAAATACTACAAGTATAGAACAGGTAAAACTATCTCATCCACAACAATAGGTCAGAAAAACAAGTGCTGAAATATATATAAAACTGAGTCTGATACAGTACACAACTGGTGAGAATACAAGTCTACTACAAAAACTGATAATAGCGCAGAAAAATCAGATAGACTAAGCAGTGCCTATCTGAGCAAAATATCTCCATCTCTAGGTGGCAGGCCTCTAGGGTCAAGCATACTCTAAGGGCGTCTCCTCGAGCTCCTCCTCAGTAGCACATCTGGCCTCCTGATCAGGGCCGTACACAGTGGGGTAGAAAGCCTCGTCTAGATCTGGCAGGGAACCAGGTCCTCAGTGGGACATAACAAGATACAGAAAATGACATGCCATGTATGTAAATACTGAATAAAGAAAATAAATACAGGGTGCTAACCATCTAAGTGAAATGCAAGTAAAGATCTTGTAGTACGCATGGGAATGTGTGGCTAGACATACGCTGACGTAATTCACCAATCGTGGTGACTGGCTAGTATATGTGTCGTATGCCCCCTGACTCAAGGGCACTCTGCAATCGACCATCACTGGTACGAAGGTATAAAACATTATTGGAGGGGGTGTCCCATACGTCTACTAGTTATCTTTCCCATCCCCATGAAACTAAATGTCAAGTCGTACATTTCCTGAGTTATTCTAATCCGTGATGCGGGTCACACGTACTGGTAGCTAATCACATACTCAGCTCGTATCCCAATATGTAATGCAACCCTGTTGCGTGTTCCCGTGATAGGGTCTAGGAGAATATCAAAATACTCTCACAGCTGTTGGTGAGTCTGTAATGCTAAGTTGTTTATACTAATCGTCAACGTATTAGTTGACTGTATCAGAGGCAGTCTCTGGTACTCATAGTATATGAATATCAAGAACAAAACAGTTATCAATAATTGAATTTAAACATTAACTTGGCAAGGTATACTTGCCTACTCCCTGATGGTACTGAAAACCTGATCTCACAGTCAGGTTTGAGGGTGCTTGTGACAGGTGGTCACTGGCTGTGCTGAAGTTGGTTTCTGTTAAAACAGATAGTGCTTGTAAATATCATGGTTATGATATATATATATATACACATATATAATGTAGTTATATATAGTAGGTATATATATATAAATATGATATGCATAACAGTATATATAGTATATAAGGAACAGTTAAAAGCAGGTATAAATATATAGTAGCAGGGTATATCCACTGCCATAAATAGTATAATATAATAATATTATCAGGGTGTATCCACTGATTTATAATTAATAAATAATATTCAGGGTATATCCACTGACATATAGATATATAGGTAAATTGAAATGACAGTACAGAAATTTAATACGTATATAAGTGCTGTACTATTCAGCAATTATAAAAATAGTATCAGGGTCTATATGTGACCACTGTAAATATACATATAGATAGGCTGTAATATCCAGCATAGTATAATATATAATATTGAATTGACATTGCAGGAATTGAAATATAATATATATACTTAAGCTGTATTATCCAGCAGGATATATATATACATATATATAATATATATATATGTAGATATATATATAAGTGCAGGAAATAAATGCAGAAAAATAAAATAAAGGAAAATTGCATAGTATAGTAATTATATAATAGCATATTATATAAATATATATAAAAAAAAATAAGTACATAGATACCTATTTAGTAGTTATACACTAGTATATAAATATACATATATAGACATATATACATATATAAATATATATATATAGAATATATATAGATATATATCTATAATATATATACAGTATAATATACTGTAAATGTATATATAATTATTCATATAAATACATTATTTATATATATAAAAAAAAATGCTGAAAATATAAATACCATATATATACTGTATAATTTCAGTATTATAATATATAATATTACATATATTACTATATATTAATATATATATATATATATTGATATATATATATATAATTTATATACATATATACATATATATATACACATAGACATGTATTAGGGTTTATTTATGTATTTTTGTATAGTATAGGTATATTATACCTTACAGGTGGCAGGGGGGCCCACGGCTGGTCGCCGGCGGGTGGACGGCGGCGGAGTTGGTCGGAGGCGGCCGGAGGAACAGCAACAGCAGCAGTGGCTACTGGCAGCAGCAGCAGCTTGCGGGGGCTCTGGCCGGCGGAGGAGCGGCGGAGGTGGCCGGGCAGGCGGCGGGTTTGGGAGAGGGAAGGGTGGCGGTCAGGTTGGTGGTGGTGGCGGGGGTCCACGACGGCGGTGGCGGCGGCTAGGGGCGGCCGGAGGTGAGGGTGGTGGTGTAGTCGGAAGTTGGGCCGGGGCACTGTGGAGGTGAGGGCGGCCGGAGGGGGTGTCGTGGGGAGGTGAGGTGGTGGTGGTAGGTAGGGGAGGTCGGGGCGAGTCGAGTGGGGGTGGTGGTGGCGGTGCACGGTGGCCGGAGGCGGCGCTGGGGGTGGATGGGAGTGGTGGTGGTGCTGTGGACAGTGAGGGAAGGGGGAGGTTGCGGGAGCTGTGGCCGGCGGAGCAGGGCGGCGCTGGCGGTGGGGCTTGGCCGGAGGGGAGAGGGGAGGGTGGCGAAGGGTTGGGCAGGGTTTGGCCGGAGGCGGTGGTCGGAGGTGGCGGAGGGAAGGGCTGTAGGGATTTGAAGAGAGGGGGGTCGGGTTTTATAAGGGTTGTAGGCAATGGCAAAGTTGTAATTAAGTCCAACTTTAGGGGTATTTAGGTCTTTTTGGTATTTTGGGATATTTTTACAGGATTTTTCTAGATTTTTGGGTGGGTCCCATACACCTATGGTCTAGCCAATAGAATTAGGCCACCTAGCATGCAATTTTGTATAAAACCCCTAACTTTTCAATAATTGCATAAATGCATGAAATTTGTATTTTGCGTAATTTCGTAATTTACCAAATTTCAGATACTGATTTCCCGTAATTCTGAATTGTACAAAAATGAGGGAATGTCACGACCCGATCCCAATAATCTGGGTCCAGTCGGATCATGCCCAGCCTGCACCGTTGTGAGACGGCGGCAGTAAGCTGTATCAATCCGTAGTAACACACAGACATCCAGAATACATGAAGGAAATTCAATTTTTGTTGCTAAGTCAGGAAGAGCAATTCTTTTACAATCAAAGATCAAACAAAACATGGTCCAGGGTTATTACTTCAACCCTGATTATTACAATTTGGAAAAATAAAAGGGAAACAACTAAACATCGGCCTCCTGACTAGGTTCAGCTAGGGCTTCAGTACTCTGGTCCGGACCATAAAAGGTGTCATACGCCTCATCGTCACCGTAATCACCTAAAATTGTTAATCTCCAGTCAGGAGGGAGCAAGAACATATATCCAATTCCAGCATCTTAACGATAATTAAAATGATGCAATGAGGTAGTTTTGAACAATATTTATATTTTTATATGCAACAAATATGAAACAAGAACAGTAAATGTCGATGAAGCACATGATGACGAACTACAATCACTAAAAGTGTTTTGAGAAAGGTAGCATCACATGGCCGGTTGGGGTTGGAGGCAATCTGTGTTCTAGTGAACACGGTGCGGCGTCAGTCCAGTGAGGTTGGACTTCAGCTATCCACAATGAGGCAATAAGGGGGCTTTGACCACGGGTGCTAACTTTTCTCCCCAGTTCCCAAGGCAATAATCAATGAGTCAATGAGTCAGTCAATCAGTCAATCAGTCGGTTCCGTGAATCAAGTGTCGTCCCAATATCTATATGACATGCAACATGTTTAACTACAACTAAAATACGGGTTTTGAATTATATGAAACTTGCCTGGAGTTGGTTGGTGACGCGAGTGAGAGGTCGCGACGGTCTCAACCTTAGTTACAGGGACCTACAATTATTAATAATCTGATTTTAGAATTTAAACAAAAAGGGTTTTAATCTGACTTGATTAGTTAACTAAGTTAATGATTCAATCCAACGATCGATTAATAATAATAATAATTTGTGATAGTAATTTAGTAATCAAAAACCCTTTTTAATAATAATAAAACTTATTTATTTTATCGTAGAAAATATTATATTTTTATTTTACGGTAAAATATCGTTTTGTTTCTAATAAGAAAAATAGGAAAGTACGATTATAATAACATAATATCGTTTTTTTTTTTTTTAGCAATCAATTTGTAAGAGAATAATATTTTGGAAAAACCTATTTAAATACTAACATATTATATTTTGAATACTGAAAATCATTTCAGAATTATATATTAAATAATTACTAATTTGTATTTAAATACTAAAAATCATTTCGGAAATTATCTATTAGATAATTACTAATTAGTATTTAAGTACTAAAAATCATTTCGGAAATTATCAATTAAATAGTTACTAATTGCGTAATATTTAATAAGGTTTTTATTTTATTATATATATATAATTAATATACGTATTGAGGATCGTTGTATTAAATCGTTAATTAATTAACCAACCAAAACTAACAAATCATTAATCTACTAATTAACCATAACCTATAAATTTCTAAGCTATCCCGGGATTGACAGAGCTTTATTCTGTCAGTCCCGGTCGGACAGGGAAGTGGTTTTAGAAGGGACAGTGCGTTCTGATAGCGGCACCTACCGGGAAGCTGATGGAGGAGCACCGAGGGGAGGCCTCGGACTCGGGATCGGGGTATTTCGAGTCCGACACGCGTTCCTGCGTCCTGGACACGTCAGTGGCGTGTCCGGGCTCGTATCCGCGTCTGAGTCGCGTCCGCGGCGTGTCCGGGTAGGTTTGGGCCGTGTCCGCGTATCCTGTGCTGTGTCCGGGGCTCTGGGGTCTTGGCCGTCGGTCGGCGAGGTCGGGCCGGGGCTGCGGCGGCTCAGCCGAGGGGCGGCGACGTCACCGGCGGCGTCGAGGGGGCTCGGGATAGCCGGCGGAGGGCTGAGAAGAAGAGGGGAGGAAGATGAAGGGGCTCGGGCCTTGGCGTCGGGTGCTGGCGGTCGAGGGCGGCCGGAGTCAGGTGCGGCGAGCTCTGCGGGAGGTTGAGGGCAGTCGTGGTCGGCGGACGGGCTCGCCGGAGTTCGTCGATCTAGGGTTAGGGTTTGGTTTTGGGGGGGGAAAGGAGGCGGTGATGGGTGGATTTTATAGGGGTTCGATGGGGCTCGGCTGGGCGGTCGTGGGCGCGGGATCCGGAGGGGAGGCGACGTGGAGGAGGGCGTGGCCGGGTGGCGCGCGATTTCCGGCGGGGTTTCCGGAGTCGGGGAGAACGGGGACTGGGTAGGGGTGACCGGGCGGGTTCCGGGTCGGGCGTTGGTTCGGGTCTGACCGACCCGCCCGACCCGCTAGCCTATGGCCGGGCTGGGCTGGGTTGCGCTGGGCTCGGCCCACTGGGCCGGGCCGGGCCCAAAACCGGAAAAATAATTAAAATAGAATAATAATAATAATAAAAATAAATATAATAACAGAAATAATTAATTAATTATAAAAAATAGTTTTTAGGCTTTTAAAAATAAGTCTGAGACCCAATAAAATCCCAGAAAATTACTCCAAGTCCAGTTTTCCATTTTACACCCAAAAATATTATTTTTATGATATTTTAATACTATTTATTGCCAACTAAAAAAAATCATTTATTAATTAAAGCCTTGATTTTAATTACAGAAATTTCCCGAAAATTTCCAGAAAATTGGGAAAAATCCAAGATTTAATAATTTGGAAAATTCAGGGGTTTACAACCTACCCAACTTAAGAAAAATTTCGTCCTCGAAATTTACTATCATTGAAGGGAGAACAAGGGTAAACATGCCTTAAAACAGATGAGGGTACTTCTGCTTCATCTCAGCCTCTCGTTCCCAGGTGGATTCGCCTGGGGAGTGGTGGAGCCACTGAACTTTGACCAGTGGAATCACGGTGTTCCGCAACTGCTTTTCCATACGGTCTATGATCCTTACTGGCTGCTCTGGTACTGTAAGACTTGGCCCAATCTCCAACTCTGAATGATCCAGGATGTGGCTCGGGTCCGGAATGTAACGCCTCAGCTGCGATACATGGAAAACGTTGTGCACGCCTTCAAGATTAGGTGGTAACGCCACTCTGTATGCCACCTCTCCAACTCTGCTCAATATCTCGAATGGGCCGATATACCTGGGACTCAGTTTTCCAGCTCTGCCAAAACGGATAGTTCCTCTGGTGGGGGAGATCTTGACGAAGACACTATCACCTGCTTCGAACTCCACAAGTCGGCGACGGCTGTCCGCCCAATGTTTCTGACGGTCTTGAGCCACCCGAAGTCTGTCTCTGATCACCTTGACTTTTTCAGCCGCATCTGTAATCATCTCAGGTCCCAGCATGACTCGTTCTCCTACGTCGTCCCAAGCCAAGGGAGTGCGGCAACGACGTCCATACAGAGCCTCAAAAGGAGTCATGCCGATGCTGGCCTGGTAGCTGTTGTTGTAAGCAAACTCTACCAAGTGTAGGTGGTCCTCCCATGATCCTCCAAAATCCAGGACGCAAGATCTCAGCATATCCTCTAACGTCTGGATGGTTCTCTCTGACTGTCCGTCGGTCTGTGGGTGATATGCAGTGCTGAACTTCAGTTGGGTCCCCAGACTCTCTTGCAAGCTCTTCCAGAAGTGAGAAGTAAAGCGGCTGTCTCGGTCTGATACAATGCTCACAGGAACTCCATGTATCCGGACGATTTGCCTCATGTATAGGGCAGCTAACTTCTCGGTGGATAAACCAACCTTGAAGGGAATGAAGTGGGCAGACTTAGTCAATCTGTCTACGATCACCCAAATAGCGTCCTTCCCTCCTTGGGATCGAGGCAATCCTGACACAAAATCCATAGTGATGTGCTCCCATTTCCATTCTGGAATGGGCAGTGGCTGAAGAAGTCCTGCTGGTCTTTGTCTATCTGCTTTCACCTGCTGGCAGATCAAGCATTTGGCAACGAATTTTGAGACATCCTTTTTCATTCCATACCACCATACGTGCTCCCGTATATCTCGGTACATTTTATTTGCTCCAGGGTGGATGGAATACTGTGAGTGATGCGCTTCCTGCATCAGCTGTTCTCTCAATTCACCAGCAGGTACACAAAGTCTGGTGCCATTCCTCAGTGTTCCGCCGTCTGAAATAGAGAATCCCTCCAGTGTGCCAGCTAACACCTGGTCCCTGAGCTTGCACAATGCTCCGTCCTCGAATTGAGTTTCCTTGATTTTGTCCATCAAGCTAGATTGCACTTGCAAATGCATCATGGGGAAGTCAGCG
This sequence comes from Iris macrosiphon, assembly GCA_036927795.1. NCBI lineage: Eukaryota > Viridiplantae > Streptophyta > Magnoliopsida > Asparagales > Iridaceae > Iris > Iris macrosiphon. The sequence goes on along the minus strand of JAYESA010000017.1, from coordinate 153,790,020 downwards.
CCGGGTACTATTGCTTCCCGTCCAAGCTTCTTCATTTCTTCTGCAGGCAATACGAGTTCTAGTCCCAGCTTCTCCATGTCCTCCAGTAGGTACCGATCGGTCGTCAAGAACATCGCCATCGGATATCGACTAAGTGCGTCGGCGACCACATTAGCCTTTCCGGTATGGTACTGCAGGCTGATATCAAAGTCCTTCATGAGCTCCAACCATCGTCTCTGACGCATGTTGAGCTCCTTCTGTGTAAAGACATACTTGAGACTTTTGTGGTCCGTGTATATCTCTACTCTTTCGCCGTACAGGTAGTGCTTCCACAGCTTCAAGGCGAAGATGACTGCTGCTAGCTCCAGGTCATGCGTCGGGTAGTTCTTCTCATGAGTCCGTAATTGCCGGGAAGCATAAGCAATTACCTTTCCATGTTGCTGGAGCACACATCCTAATCCTTTGCCGGACGCGTCGCTATAAATTGAGAATCCTCCTGATCCTGAGGGTAGCGACAAGATCGGCGCTGTTGTTAGCCTTCTCTTCAGCTCTTCAAATGACGCCTGGCACGCTTCGGTCCAGACGAACTCTTCATTCTTCCTGGTTAGCTTGGTCATGGGCTCAGCAATCCTTGCAAAGTCCTTCACGAATTTCCTGTAATATCCAGCCAAGCCCAAGAAGCTTCTGATCTCTGCCACTGAACTGGGGGTATTCCATGTCTCCACGGCAGCTATCTTCTTGGGATCCACTGATATGCCTTCTCCTGTGACAACGTGGCCGAGAAAGTCCACCTTGTCTAAGAAGAATTCACACTTGGACAGTTTTCCATATAGCTTCTCCTTCCTGAGGGTTTCCAAAATTATCCTCAAATGCTGCTCGTGTTCTTCCTTGGTCTTCGAATAGATCAGAATGTCGTCAATGAAGACAACGACAAACTGGTCCAAGTATTTGTGGAAGACCTTGTTCATGAGATTCATGAACACGGCTGGGGCATTTGTAAGACCAAAGGGCATGACCAAGAATTCAAATTGTCCATACTTGGTGTTGAATGCCGTCTTTGGGATGTCCTCCTTCCTCACCTTGATTTGATGGTAACCCGATCTGAGGTCTATCTTCGAGAAAACCTTAGCTCCACTCAGCTGGTCGAAGAGGTCGTCGATCCGGGGTAGCGGGTACTTATTCTTGATAGTGATGTTGTTCAATGCCCGGTAGTCTATGCACATTCTAACTGTCCCATCCTTCTTGGGTACAAACAAGACTGGTGCACCCCAGGGTGAGGCACCGGTCCTGATGAATCCTTGCGCCTGAAGCTCGTCAATCTGGTCTTTCATTTCCTTGGACTCCTTGGGATTCACTCGGTAGCAGCGTTGGGAGATTGGTGCTGCGCCAGGTATAAGATCGATCGAGAATTCCACATCTCGATCAGGGGGTAGCCCTGGAAGATTGTCTGGGAAGACGTCTATAAATTCCGCTATGAGAGGATGAGGGGGTCCGGTTTCTTCAGTGATGGATGTGTAGGACACACATTCCACGCCTTCAGGTGCTCGAATCACTTTGAGTTTAGGTCCTCCAGGTGGATCTAGAGTTACGCAGCCTTCTCGACAGTCTATCAGAGCATGGTGCTGACTAAGCCAATCCATGCCCAAGACTACGTCATAGTTTGGCAGAGGCATTATTAGGAACTGAGTCTGAAACTCATGTCCCGAGATAGTGACTGGGCAGCTACAAGTCTCACTAATGGGTATTGGTCCTCCACCAGTCATAACTCTACAGATTATCTTACTTATGCCAGTAACTAGATGGTGTGCAGAAATGAAGTTTGCAGATATAAAACTGTGTGATGCTCCAGAATCAAATAATGCTAAGGCAGGGTGCGAATGAAGTAGAATGGAACCTGCGATGACATCTCCTTCTGTCTCGGGTTCAGCTTCTGGCTCTTCCACAGTCAAGGCAAAAGCTTGCCCGGCTCTGTGCTGGTTGTAGCGCTGCTGCTGGGTAGGCAGTGGACCTCTCTGCTGTCCAGCTCCAGTTTTGTTGTATGCTGTGGGGCAGTCCTTCACTTGATGGGTGGCAGATCCACAAGCAAGGCAGTGTCCCAATTTCTTCCTGCAGATCTCTGCAGTATGACCTGGCCTTTTGCAGTAGACGCAGTTGACCGCCTTTGGTTGGTTGTACTGATGCGCTTTGTTGGCCGCTGTTGGCTGTTGTTGCTGGGACTGCTGGGGATAGGAGGGCCTATTGTTGTTGTTGCTGTGCCTCTTATTGTTGCCCTGATAGTTGTTGCTTGACCCTGGATGCTCCCTCTTGGGTCGAGCAGGTGAACTGGCCTCTACATCTTGGGCCACCTTCAACATCTTGTCATAAGTCTTCGCACCGTTAGCAGCTACTAAGGTGCGGATCTCTTCACGTAGTCCGTGCCGAAACTTCTTAGCACGTTCCACAGGGTTGTCCACCAGGTGGCTTGCAAACCTACCAAGCCTGTTGAACTCAGCCGCATATTCTTCAATTGTGCGGTCTCCTTGCTTCAGATCTTGAAACTGTCTTCCCATAGCTTCGAGGGCAGCCTCTGGAAAGAACTTCCGCTTGAACTGCTTCTTGAATAGCCGCCAGGAAATCCCTCCAGCTCGAAATCTTGGCTCGTTGCGGTACCAAATGTTAGCCAAATCTCTCAGCTGGAGTGCTACGGCCTCAACCATGAGGTCGTCTGGGAGTCGAGCGACGCTGAGGAGTCGCTCCATATCATCTAGCCACTCGTCTGCGTAGATGATGCCTTCGGTCCCCTTGAAGGGACGCGGGTCCAACTTCTTAAAGTTTTCCACAGTTCCAACCTTTACCTGGATAACAGGTTTGTGGTTAGACTAGAAATTCATTAATGGAATCCAAGCTTTTAAATCCTCCATTACCTTGGCAGGTTCCTGTTCTGACCGGGATGTTCCTAGCGCTGCCATGGCTACATTATGGGCGTTCTCCATGCCCTCTCTCATAATCGCGGTCTGCTCGCGATTTGCTTCAGCTTGGGCCCTCTGGGCTTCAAGAACTCCTCGTAGCAGGCCTACGAGTTCAGCGGGGTCCACTGGCACAGGTGGTGCAACAGGAGGAGTCACATCGGCTGGAATCGATGTGGTCCTGGGAGGAATGGGTGGAGCTGCATGCACTACTGAAGTGTAGGCAGCGCGGGGAGCTCTTGCAGCATGGGGGCGATCTGTGAGCTGCAATGGAGAGGGGTCGGACTGAGCTTGAGTTGGGGTGTGCTCAGAAGACGAAACCTCTTCTTCGGCTGGGCCGGAACGGGTTGTCTTTCCCCGTGCCATCTTCTGGAAGGTTTAGGAAGCAAGTATAAGCAAGGTAACCTATGTTCTATAAGCAAGCAAAATAATTGTATATATGTATAGATAGAAGAATTTGGTCCTATGATGTGACAGATTAAAATTTTCTCAAGAATTCTAAGTGTTCTAATTGTTTCTAGAGTCTGTTTTCCTAAAGTCAGACTAACCTAAGGTCAAAGGCAAGTCGGTTTGTTTGGCTAGCCTGAGTTGACTAGACCAAAGGTTGTAAACATAGACCTGCATGGGCCACCACTGAAAACATGTCACGACCCGATCCCAATAATCTGGGTCCAGTCGGATCATGCCCAGCCTGCACCGTTGTGAGACGGCGGCAGTAAGCTGTATCAATCCGTAGTAACCCACAGACATCCAGAATACATGAAGAAAATTCAATTTTTGTTGCTAAGTCAGGAAGAGCAATTCTTTTACAATCAAAGATCAAACAAAACATGGTCCAGGGTTATTACTTCAACCCTGATTATTACAATTTGGAAAAATAAAAGGGAAACAACTAAACATCGGCCTCCTGACTAGGTTCAGCTAGGGCTTCAGTACTCTGGTCCGGACCATAAAAGGTGTCATACGCCTCATCGTCACCGTAATCACCTAAAATTGTTAATCTCCAGTCAGGAGGGAGCAAGAACATATATCCAATTCCAGCATCTTAACGATAATTAAAATGATGCAATGAGGTAGTTTTGAACAATATTTATATTTTTATATGCAACAAATATGAAACAAGAACAGTAAATGTCGATGAAGCACATGATGACGAACTACAATCACTAAAAGTGTTTTGAGAAAGGTAGCATCACATGGCCGGTTGGGGTTGGAGGCAATCTGTGTTCTAGTGAACACGGTGCGGCGTCAGTCCAGTGAGGTTGGACTTCAGCTATCCACAATGAGGCAATAAGGGGGCTTTGACCACGGGTGCTAACTTTTCTCCCCAGTTCCCAAGGCAATAATCAATGAGTCAATGAGTCAGTCAATCAGTCAATCAGTCGGTTCCGTGAATCAAGTGTCGTCCCAATATCTATATGACATGCAACATGTTTAACTACAACTAAAATACGGGTTTTGAATTATATGAAACTTGCCTGGAGTTGGTTGGTGACGCGAGTGAGAGGTCGCGACGGTCTCAACCTTAGTTACAGGGACCTACAATTATTAATAATCTGATTTTAGAATTTAAACAAAAAGGGTTTTAATCTGACTTGATTAGTTAACTAAGTTAATGATTCAATCCAACGATCGATTAATAATAATAATAATTTGTGATAGTAATTTAGTAATCAAAAACCCTTTTTAATAATAATAAAACTTATTTATTTTATCGTAGAAAATATTATATTTTTATTTTACGGTAAAATATCGTTTTGTTTCTAATAAGAAAAATAGGAAAGTACGATTATAATAACATAATATCATTTTTTTTTTTTTAGCAATCAATTTGTAAGAGAATAATATTTTGGAAAAACCTATTTAAATACTAACATATTATATTTTGAATACTGAAAATCATTTCAGAATTATATATTAAATAATTACTAATTTGTATTTAAATACTAAAAATTATTTCGGAAATTATCTATTAGATAATTACTAATTAGTATTTAAGTACTAAAAATCATTTCGGAAATTATCAATTAAATAGTTACTAATTGCGTAATATTTAATAAGGTTTTTATTTTATTATATATATATAATTAATATACGTATTGAGGATCGTTGTATTAAATCGTTAATTAATTAACCAACCAAAACTAACAAATCATTAATCTACTAATTAACCATAACCTATAAATTTCTAAGCTATCCCGGGATTGACAGAGCTTTATTCTGTCAGTCCCGGTCGGACAGGGGAGTGGTTTTAGAAGGGACAGTGCGTTCTGATAGCGGCACCTACCGGGAAGCTGATGGAGGAGCACCGAGGGGAGGCCTCGGACTCGGGATCGGGGTATTTCGAGTCCGACACGCGTTCCTGCGTCCTGGACACGTCAGTGGCGTGTCCGGGCTCGTATCCGCGTCTGAGTCGCGTCCGCGGCGTGTCCGGGTAGGTTTGGGCCGTGTCCGCGTATCCTGTGCTGTGTCCGGGGCTCTGGGGTCTTGGCCGTCGGTCGGCGAGGTCGGGCCGGGGCTGCGGCGGCTCAGCCGAGGGGCGGCGACGTCACCGGCGGCGTCGAGGGGGCTCGGGATAGCCGGCGGAGGGCTGAGAAGAAGAGGGGAGGAAGATGAAGGGGCTCGGGCCTTGGCGTCGGGTGCTGGCGGTCGAGGGCGGCCGGAGTCAGGTGCGGCGAGCTCTGCGGGAGGTTGAGGGCAGTCGTGGTCGGCGGACGGGCTCGCCGGAGTTCGTCGATCTAGGGTTAGGGTTTGGTTTTGGGGGGGGAAAGGAGGCGGTGATGGGTGGATTTTATAGGGGTTCGATGGGGCTCGGCTGGGCGGTCGTGGGCGCGGGATCCGGAGGGGAGGCGACGTGGAGGAGGGCGTGGCCGGGTGGCGCGCGATTTCCGGCGGGGTTTCCGGAGTCGGGGAGAACGGGGACTGGGTAGGGGTGACCGGGCGGGTTCCGGGTCGGGCGTTGGTTAGGGTCTGACCGACCCGCCCGACCCGCTAGCCTATGGCCGGGCTGGGCTGGGTTGCGCTGGGCTCGGCCCACTGGGCCGGGCCGGGCCCAAAACCGGAAAAATAATTAAAATAGAATAATAATAATAATAAAAATAAATATAATAACAGAAATAATTAATTAATTATAAAAAATAGTTTTTAGGCTTTTAAAAATAAGTCTGAGACCCAATAAAATCCCAGAAAATTACTCCAAGTCCAGTTTTCCATTTTACACCCAAAAATATTATTTTCATGATATTTTAATACTATTTATTGCCAACTAAAAAAAATTATTTATTAATTAAAGCCTTGATTTTAATTACAGAAATTTTTCGAAAATTTCCAGAAAATTGGGAAAAATCCAAGATTTAATAATTTGGAAAATTCAGGGGTTTACAGGGAAATAGCTAGAAAAAATGTTTTGGACAGTGTGGGGTGAGTCTGGGCAGATGCAGGGTCTGATTCTGCAGGTGATATGGTCATCGTATTTTTTTATTTAATAAATACTGCGCACGGTGTTCACTAATTATTTTGAGGCTGTTAGGGTCATAATTTTTCTACGGTGTCAATACGATAATTGTAATACAATTAGAGTAGAATATTATCGTATTTTTGGTTGGGCAAAACAGGTGTCTACTGGTCCTCAAATCACTAGGGTACAGAGGTGGGTAAAAAACAGAAATTAAAATAGGTAATAAATACGTACGTCTGTAACGATATTTGTGCGACTAAAACGAAGCACCAGATGAGGTTTCTGGAAGTTGCATAAAATACAGAAAAAGTAGTCTATCAAGTCTAGAGCAGGAATGTGAAATTTGTTTAGGGTTAACAGCTAGTGTGATGCCCTAATCAATTGTGTAATGAACATGTGCACAATCAATAGAATATATAATAATAAAAAAAATTGTCATAATTCTAATTAATCAAAACTAATCCTAAATTACTAAATTCTGGTCGAGGGAGTTTACAGGGTTCAACCCTCAACCCTACCATATATAACCCAACATTTCTCTTTCTCTCTCTTTACTTCTTCATTTCTTCCTATCTTTTTTTAGTTTTCTCTCCCCATTTCCATAGGCAAGTACACATTACATGAAAAATGGAGAAACCCTCCATATTATTGTTCTATTATATTTATTATGTGTTTCTAAGCACTTTTGGTACTTGGGGTTTTCTTTTTTGATGGATGGATTAGTGTAGATCTACTTTTCTAAACTTATGATTTTATGGGTTTCATGAGTTTTTCTTGGTTTTGATTTATTAAACTTATATTTTAGAAAACAAGTTTTTGCTACATGATAGAGCTTTCAATTTAGAGCATTTTGGCTTTTGGTTCACCCGATTTGGACTTAAAAATAAGGATATTATGGACAAACAAGATTTTTATTTTTGAAACTTTTCTGCCATGACTGAACCTACTGTTTGGTGAAAATAAAGTTTCCATGCGGCCAGGGAGCTGTGCGACTGAGAGTTCTATGCGGCCCGAGAGGGTTATGCAGCCTGAACTCTTGCCGCATACTGATAGCATGCGGCCATCTTGTTGGACGCATGACTGCTGATTTACACAAGTGTCCTTGAACACCTTGTGCTTTCACCCGCTGAACGAATAAGAAATTCGTTAAGTCCAAGAGACCTCCATGCGACATTGAATTATATGCGGCACCGACACTCATGCGGCCTGGAGACCATGCGGCCACTATTATCTTTGGACGAATCCCTCTGAACCATTGGCACATATTTTCTTGGTTGTGTCTCTTCTCTCTGACACATTTGATGGCTTGTCTCATCAATCACTTTACGTCGCATCACTGACACTTCATTGATTGTCCGTCACTTCAACACTTGTCCCAAGGAGTAGACCTTAACCCGGAGCATGCGGCCAGGATCCATATACTGTCAGGATCCATGCGTCCTGACTTTCCATGCGGCCTGACTTGTCATGCGTTGACTTTCCATGCGACCTGACTTTATATGCGGCTTGGACTTCCCATGTGGCCTAGAGACACATGCGGCCTTGCCTATTTTGATTGAATGTCTTCTTGATTCATGTGACCCAATGTATAATTGGTAATTGGACTCGAATACTGTATCTGTGCTGATACCACTATTGCATGATAATTGTTCATGATTCTAAGTGCGTCGAGGTGCGACACATTGTGTCACATGTTAAGTGATTATATTATGGTTATCGATCGAGAAATGCCTCCAAATTCCTAAACGCGTGATATTATAAAAATATATATTGTTTTTCCAGTACGGGCATAATAAGCGAGTCAATTACCAAAGCATGGCTAGGATATTAATTGTCTGAATGTTGCATACTGTAAACACCCTAAATTTCTGGTATTTTTTTAAATCAATTTATGGATTTAATATGCAATTTACATAGGCCATGTAGTGAGTTTATAATTTTTAATTGCCAATAAACAACATTAAAATGAAATAAAAATATGATTTTATGGTGTAAAATAGAAAATCGGACTTAGGGTAATTTTCTGGGATTTTATTGGGCCTCGGACCTATTTTTAAAGGCCTAAAAACTATTTTTCTAAATTATTTATTAATTAAATATTTTATTATTAATTACTATTATATTTTTTATTTTTATTTTTTTAGCTTGGGCCCGGCCCGGCCCAGTGGGCCGAGCCCGTTAGGCTGACCCAGCCCAGCCTCACCCTTAGCGGGTCGGGCGGGTCCGCTCACCCGGAGCCCGCCGCCCGACCCGACCCGCTCCATCACCCACCCCTGTCACCCTCTCCCACGACCCGCCGAGAATCCCGCCGCCGCCTTCGCCGGAGGGGATCACCCCCACGTCGCCTCCCCCTCCGACCTCTCCGCCACGACGCCCCGGTCTCAGCCCTCCCACAGCCCCTATAAATAGCCTCCCCTCCGCCTCCTGTCTTCCCCAAAACCTGAAACCCTAACCCCAATCAACCCCGACTCCGGCGGCCCTCGACCCGCTGACCCCCTGCGCCGACCTTCTCCGCCGAGCCCGGCCTCCCACTCCTTTCCTCCGCCATCCTCACCAACTCCACGCCGCCGAGACCAGCCCCCCTCTCCTCTTCCTCGAACCCGTCCAGCCGTCCAGCGCCGACTCCGGCGACTCCGGTCAGAGCCGCCCGGCCAGCAGTGCCTCGAGCCTCCCCGAGCAGCGTCGACCCTCCGCCGACCTCGGCCAGCTGCCGGACACGGTCCCAGCAGGACACGGGCAGTGGACACGGCCCTTCGTGTCGGACACAGTGTCAATTTGACACCAGGACACGAAAAACCCCCATTTCGTGAAGCTCTGTTCAGGTACTTCTAATTTTCTCCTCGTAGCTCGGAATTCGATTCCGTAAATTTCTACGCGAAGCCTGTATGACCCTCTCGGTGCCCGGATAAACCGCTCGGGGCATCGCGTTCTGTGGTGATCGCACACCGCGATCCAAAAAAAGGAAAAATCAGACCCTGTTTTACCCCGGAACTGAGTACGCCCCGCCAAACGGGACGACTTGGTCGCGTGCGGTCTTCACAGATACGTGCGCCTCGTCGATACGGACGTGTGGAATTTCGCGGAAGCTGATTCGGGTGTGCGTGCACACCGGAATCAACGCGTATCCGCGGACATCGCTCCGTATCCGCCTTTTCTGCAATTCACCCTAACTTCGTGCACACACGTCGGATCGAGACGAAACTTGCGCCATCGGACTCGTAGCGATACGCTGGTCCTGTGGGTCAAGTTTGGTCCGATTCTGAGAACGTTGACGAAATCGCGTGTCGTGGGCCCCACAGGCCCCGCTCGACGGGCGATTTTGTGATCGGCTCATCGGAATTCAAATCTGAAAGTTCCGTTGGGTTCGTATCAGCGTTCCTGACCTGTTGACACTAAGTTTGGTGAATTTGGAGACCGTTAACCCTGACACATTTTTCGGTGCAAAGCGGGCCCACCGGTGGACCCCGTTTTGGCCCGAAATTACCGTTTTTGCCCTTGTCTCCAAATTGGACTCAAGGACAGGCGTTTCTAGCTGGTTGACACCTTTTGAGCGTGATGGTACTGTTTATTTCAGCTTTCGGAGATATCTCTGAAAATTTCCGAAACCAGGACCTAAGTGGAATTCAAACATCAGGCAAGTGCACCTTGCCAAACTTGCAGTCATTATTTTCATATTTTCTGTAAAAATACTCTGCTGGATTTCTTGTGCAATTTCATATAAACTGATTTAAACTGCTTAAACCTAGGAAACATACGACGTACCTAGAGCCCGATCATAGTCGGGTACTAACACCGTACGCGGTGTTGGGTTCGTCATTTAGAGATGGATTTACGACCCCCTTATTTTGTACTTGACCTCTCAAGTACCCTACAACCCAGGACACCTGACACTATCATGGACATAATCTTCCCGAGTTATTCGTGGGGATTCTGAATAGGATACAGGACTTGACAGAGTTATTTATTTATAGACAGTATGACTTGTTGCATTAGTTATAATCCCGCTGACATGGACATGAGACGTTATGGTCATGGCTTGCGTGATTACATTGGGTGGAGAGAGACACACAGGCTACAGGCTGTTCTATATATATATCTACTATTATTGTGAGGTTGTAGACTCTCCAGCAGAGCTAGACCCTTTACGTGTTATTACTGCTACCGGCTCCCCGACACAGAGCTTGTAGCGGTCTCAGCCTGAGTACTAGTGTTGCTCTCATTTGCATATCACATAGATGGTTAGTTACTTAGTTTATCCTGCTGATTCATTATTTATTGCACTGCTTATTCATTTTGGCTTGTATTATCTGTGCCTTGCTATGTCCACTGAGGACCTGGAATGGATTATGTCCCCAGGTTTAGCTGAGGAGCAGTATCCCGAGATATACGGGACAGGAGCTGAAGCTATTGCTGGAGCTGAACCGAACACTGAAGACGAGGTGACTGCCGAGGACTTCTCCTGAGTGCTTGTTCCAGTACTCAGTATTTATTTCATGTTTACATCTTTTGTTCCTGGCCTATAGAGCCAGTTTATTCAGACTTAAGTCAGATTGTTTCTCCGACTGACTTGCTGTGATGATGTTGCTACATTATTTCCATTTGATTATGCAGTTTATTTCTTTATCTTTATGGATGAGATTAGTGTGACTTGTGTAGTAGACCTTATTTACAGCTTAAGTACGCCCTGATGGCTCCATTAAATTGGGTTATCCATCGGTGCGTGCTGCTGGCCATTGCCACGCATCTCCAGTCCCTCGGCATTTTGGGACTGGGGCGTGACATGGTTTTTGTGGTGGCCCATGCAGGTCATAACTAAATTGTTCGGTTTTAACTTAGGGACCGGACAGGCCTGCAATAAGATAGGTTATAGGATCTCATCCATTGATTTAATCGTTTTTGAACTCTACGTCGAATTCAATTAAATTGCTTGAACTGCATCCTGTTTTGATTCCTCTGTGCGTTCTCATTGTTTTCTTTTGATGCAGAGAAATGGATCCCAGACATGGTGACGAGACCCCCTTGGGAACACCGACTGAAGCAGGGTTTACCTGCGAAGCTGGAACGACGCCGGATACCAGAGGACAATCCTCTCAGAGCAACCAAACTGGCCAGCCAAGTTCCAGGTTCAGGCGTGATGACATCCCGCCTCCTCCCCAGTTCCCTCCAACGATGCCTGTCTTTCCCCCAGGACAGGCAATGGACGGTCAGCAAATGTTCCAGATGTTCTACGCCATGATGCAGGCACAACAACAGATTCAACAGGAGACCCAACGCCGAGAGGCCGAGAACCTAAGGAATAGCCTGGTCGCAGCATTGGAGCATGCAAATCCACCAAATAGGCGGCCAACGACGGGATCTATTACGGATTTCCGTCAACTCAAGCCTCGTACCTTCTCGGGCAAGGAAGGACCAACTGAAGTGCATGAATGGCTTACAAACACACAGCATCAGTTGGAGGCCGCCGAACTACCAAGGGACAAATGGATGACTGCCGTCAGGATGCAACTGACGGACAACGCGCATCATTGGTGGCTGTCCGAAGAAAGAAGGCTCGGACATGATCAGGTTACCTGGGAGGAGTTCTCCAGACTCTTCCAGGAAATGTACATCCCTGCTGTGGCTCGGTCAGAACTCCGAGACAGATTCAACCGCCTGATCCAGGGCAACATGACGGTGGAGGAATATAACGCCGAATTCATTCGCCTGAGCCGCTTCGCCCCTTCGCTAATTCCTACCGAAGAGGAGAAGGCGGAGAAGTTCTTTGATGGGCTCAGGTTCGAGCTTCAGAAGTTAATCGGATCGGTAGCGCCCACCTCTTACACCGACGTCCTAGCTGCAGCACGTCGGCTGGAGCGCGTCACTCGGAGGGAATCAAGTCTGAAACGTCCCTTCTCCTCAGCACCGTCCAAGTCATCACCAGGGGAATCTGCTAAACGGCCCCAGAAGAGCCCGCCTCCAAGAGTAGCAACTAAGAACCTGCCTACTTGCCACTACTGCAGCAAGGTAGGACATATTGAAAAGGAATGTCGACGCAAGCTGGGACTCTGCCTGGTTTGCGGATCTGGACAACACTTCTCCAAGGACTGCTCGAAACGTCGAGAGGGAGTTCCGAATCGACCAGCTCCACCTGCAGCTCTTCCAGCTGGGGGAGCAACGCAGACAGGGCCTGGAGGAGCCAGGCCACCTCTACCACCTCAGGCAGCATTGTTCCAACAAGCTCGTCAGCAAAGGGGTCCCGCTCAGGGACGAGGTCAGGCATATGCACTAGCAGTCACTGAGGAAGCTACTGCAGGCGAAGTGATAGCAGGTACCATATTAGTAGCTTCAATTCCTGCTGTAGCATTATTTGATTCTGGAGCTTCGCATTCATTTATTGCTGCTAGCTTCGTAGCCACACATAGAATAGCTACCGCACCTCTCTCGAAGATGAAGAGAATACTAACGGGAGGTGGAATTATCCCGGTTAGTGATACTTGTAGATCATGTTCGGTAGTAGTCTGTGGCCGAGAGATGCGAGCCCAATTTCTGATCTTTTCTATGCCTGATTACGATGTTGTACTTGGTATGGACTGGTTAAGTCAGTACCATGCGACACTGGATTGCCGGCTTGGAAAGGTGATATTTAGACCCCCTAGCCTTCCTGAGTTTGAATTTCTACGAGGAGGTGTAGAACAAGGGGTCCAGCCAACTCTTAGGGTACTGACTGTAGAAGAAGATTCAAGTTACCCAAGAGTCATAACGGAATTTGTGGATGTGTTTCCCGACGACCTTCCAGGTTTACCACCTGATCGGGAGATAGAATTCACAATAGACCTAACTCCAGGAGCCAAACCTATCACTTCATCGGTATATCGGCTAGCACCTAAGGAGTCAGTGGAGCTGAAAACACAAGTTGACGACCTTCTGGAGAAAGGATTTATCCGGCCTAGTGTTTCACCATGGGGAGCACCTATACTTTTTGTATCCAAGAAGGACGGATCTGTACGGCTGTGCATTGATTACAGAGCCCTTAATGCTGTCACTATTAAGAACCGGTACCCACTACCACGCATTGATGATTTGTTTGACCAATTGAGTGGTGCTAAGGTATTCTCAAAGATTGACCTTAGATCCGGTTATCACCAGATTAGGGTGAAGAAGGAAGATATCCCAAAGACGGCCTTCAGAACTAAGTATGGACATTATGAGTTCCTAGTTATGCCGTTTGGTTTAACCAACGCACCCGCCGTATTTATGAGTTTGATGAACGGGGTCTTCCATCAGTACTTGGATAAGTTCGTGGTGGTATTCATTGATGATATCCTTATCTACTCTAAGAACCACGAAGAGCACGAGGAACACCTTAGAATTGTGCTAGAAACCTTGAGAAGGGAGAAGCTGTATGCCAAACTCAGCAAATGTGAGTTCTGTATGGACAATGTGCCATTCTTAGGACATATTATCTCGGATGAAGGACTGTCTGTGGACCCAGAGAAAGTCACTGCTATAGAAACCTGGCCTACCCCTACCTCTGTTGCGGAAGTGAGAAGTTTTCTTGGACTTGCTGGGTATTACCGGCGGTTCGTAGAAAATTTTTCAAGAATCGCAGAGCCGATGACTAAGCTGACACGGAAGAATCAGGAGTTCATATGGACGGAAGAATGCCAGCATGCCTTTGAAGAATTGAAGAGGCGTCTAACGACAGCACCAGTCTTGACTCTTCCCTCAGGGTCAGGAGGTTTTGTTGTTTACAGTGATGCGTCCGGTAGTGGACTAGGTTGTGTCTTGATGCAACATGGCAAGGTTATCGCCTATGCATCGAGGCAGCTGAAGGTCCACGAGAAGAACTACCCAACACACGACCTGGAGCTAGCTGCAGTGATTTTTGCATTGAAGATCTGGAGACATTATCTGTATGGAGAAAAGGTCGAGATATTCACTGATCATAAGAGCTTGAAGTATGTTTATACACAGAAGGAGCTCAATATGAGGCAAAGGCGTTGGCTTGAGTTGATGGTGGTGTAAGCCCCCTGATTTTCAGAATTTCAAATTTGGATTTTTCCCCAAATTATCTGAATTTTCGGGAATCGTGACCTAGGCCTTTGTTGATTCTAGGATTTTTAATTGCGGTTAATTCCTACCAAAATATTATGGAAATAATATTTTATGGTGTAAAACGGAAAACCGGACGCATGGCATTTTTCGGTGAGTTTATTGGACTCCGGAATGATTTTTAAAGCCCTAGAAACCAATTTATAATTAAACCGAATTAAATCCGTGCCAACGCCCGACATCCCCATGAGAGCCGAAGCCCAGCCCAAGGAGCGTTGACCCAGCCCAAAATCCTAGGTCAAACCCTATTTCAATTTCTGCATGTATAAATACATGTTGTTCTAGTTTTTCTCCACAAGGAAAAATAGAAAGAAAATAAAAGAAATAGAAATCCCTAATTTCTAAAACCCTAACCCTAACCCTAACCCTAATCTAGCCGTCGGCTACCCCACCGCCGGAGCAGCCGACCTCCCTCTGCCCGCCGACCCTCCGCTCGCCGACGACTCCGCCCTCTCCCTCTCTCCCCCGCAGAGTCCCCGACCATCACCAACCCCGTCGTCTTCTTCCTCCAGCCCATCCCCGATCATCACCACCACCCAGCCGAGCGACTCCCCTCGAGCCGCCCAGCCCTCTCCTCCGGCGTCCCACCGCCTCGCCCGGCCCACGCAGCGCTCGACTCTGCCGCCCGGACAACCCCCGACCACCCTCTCCTTCACTCCCCCGCAGCAGCGAGCGCCGCCCGCCCCGCTCAGCCCCGAGCGGCCCGTCCCCCGCCCGCTCCCGCGTCGCTGCGCCGCCGGACAGCATCGCCGAGACCTCGCCAGCGCCGCACCGCCCTCGCCGGCTCTGCCCGCCTCCTCTGGCGACTCCCAGACACAGCAGCCAGTAGCAACAGATCCGACCGTTCAGCCAGCGCTCCGCCCCGCCGCTGCCGTCCGTCTGATCTCGCCGCTGCTCCCCGTGCGTCGCCGCCCCAGCCGTCTCCGACACCCTCCAGCCTCACGCGAGTTCAGACACGGCAAAACCCCAACCCTAGAGAGGACACGGATTGGACACAGGACACAGTGCCTCGTGTCGACACGCTCGGACACTTGAAATTCAGCGTTCACGGAGCCCTGTTCAGCAACCGGAGTAGTACCTGCAGACCACACTGAGACCAGAGCTACAGTTGGAGCCAGGACCCCAGGCAAGTGTACCTTGCCAAACTCTGCAGTATTGTTACATATTTTTTTGCTTCTTTATAGTGCTGTGCATGCTTAACCTAGGACCGTGTGACGTACTTAGCGTCCGATTATCAGTCGGGTGCCAACACCGTACGCGGTGTTGTGTATTGTCATCTAGAGATGGACATTCGTGACCCTTTATATTCCCGTACTTGTCATACCAAGTACACTTGACCCAGGACACTTGACACTGTTCATGAGACAGGATCTTCCCGAGATATTTGTGGTGATTCTGTATAGGATACAGGACCTGACATTGATATTATATCCCTAGACATTAGATGACTTGTGCATTAGATATGATTGTGCGTGTCATGGACATGAGACGTGTGATTACATTGGGTGGGGAGAGACACACAGACTACAGGCTGATCATATATATATACACCCCTATTATCGTGAGGCACAAGACTCTGAAGCCCGAGCTTGGCCCATTACTCATTATTACTGCTGCTACCGGCTCCCCTACACAGAGCTTGTAGTATGCTTCAGCCTGAGTTCTAGTGCTGCTCTCATCTTGCATATCACATAGCTGGTTATTTTAGTATTCCCTTATTGTTCCATCTATTACTGGAGAGACCCGCAGGCTATAGGTTGACTATATTATGCCGGCTACTCAGTCTCCCGCTGAGCTAGACCACCTCATGATATCACTGCTACCGGCTCCCCTACACAGAGCTTGTAGTTGTTTCAACCTGAGTACTTTTTGATGTTCTCTCTCGCAATCCACATAGATGGTTATAGCTTACCCTATTTATTTCATTCTCTGCTGCACTGCATTATTTTGGCTTGTATTTTCTGTACCTTGCTGTCCCCTGAGGACCTGGATCCGGACTTTGTCCCCAGGACTAGCAGAGGAGATCCACCTAGAGTTATACAGTACAGGAGCATTAGCAGGAGCAGATACAGGAGCTGATACAGGAGCTGTACCGACACCTGAGGACGGGATTGTGCTAGAGGACTTCTCCTGGGTATTGCCTTGTGATACTCATTTATTTCTATTTCCAGTTCCTTTATTTCCAGTCTATTGCATTGATGTATCAGACTTGTTCTCGGATTGTTCTCCGAGACACTTTTATTGAGATTTGTTAGTTATTCCTATTTGCATTATTCTTGCATTTGATATGTGATTATCTGTTGTGGATGAGATTAGCTTAGACTGTGACTTGTATCATTGAACCTACATATTCTTATATTACAGCTTAAGCATGCCCCGATGGATCCATTAAATTGGGTTTGTCCATCGGTGTGTGCTGCTGGCCATTGCCACGCGTCCGGTCCCTCGATATTTTGGGACTGGGGCGTGACATGGTTTTTGTGGTGGCCCATGCAGGTCAACGACTAAATTGTTCGGTTTCAACTTAGAGACCGAGCAAGCCTGCAATAAGAATAGGATAAGTTTCTAGGATCTCATCCACTTGCTTGAAACGTTCTTGATATCTATATCAGATTCGAATTTAAATTCTTGACTCGCATCCTGCCGATTCTTGTGCGCCTCTTATTGTTTATTTTGGTTGCAGAGTTATGGATTCACGAACAAACAACGAGACTCCTGCCAGATCACCACGAGATGATGTGGTAACCAACGGAGATGAAGTGACACCAGTTAGTGAAGGTCCATCATCACAGCAAGCAAGTCAGCATGCCTCGAGAATCCCGGAAGATAACGTTCCACCATCGACGCAGTTGGCTCCACCGACGCCTACCATTCCACAAGGGCAGGCTATGGACGAACAACAGATGTTTCGCATGTTCTATGCGATGATGCAAGCCCAACAGAAGGTTCAGGAAGAAGCCCAGCAAATCCAAGCGGAGAAGTTCATCGACAGATTTAGCTCGGAGCTACGGAGATTAATCAGCCCCACTACAACTACCTTAGACGAGAATGTTCTTGCTACAGCACGACCCATGGAGTGCAACACAAGGATAGAGTCCAGCCAGAAGCGGCCGTATGCATCAGCACCGGACCAAGCACAACAGAAAAGAGCTGCAAAGCGACCACAGATGAATCCACCATCGAGAGCAGCACCAAGAGCCTTAGTTCTTCCAACTTGTCACTACTGTGGCAAGATAGGCCATATTCAAAAAGAATGCAGACGCAAGTTAGGATTATGCTTGATTTGCGGAAACAGTCAACACTTAGCCAAGGATTGTCTTCAGCATCGAGAGAAAGCCTTGATGATTCAACAACCAGCCACATCAGCACCAGCCGGAGCACCACAAGAAGAAGCTACATAAAGACCTCAAGTACACCAGCCACCAGAAGCAACTCCACAGACAATACCTGTCTGTCCATATTGTCGCAAGCGAGGCCATACTGAGGACGAGTGCAGACGAAAAAGGAAAGTATGTTTAGCTTGCGGATCCAGTCAGCATTCACTGAAGGAATGCCCCGAATGTCGAGAAAAAGCGCTAATGTCACCAGCACCAACGCCAGCCTCTCCAGCATTGGAAGCACCGCAAACGAGAGTTGAAGGAGTCAGACCACCAGTCCCAGGAGGGAATCAGCCGAGGCCACCCCTGGCACCACAAGCAACACTCTTCCAGCAGGCTCAACAGCAGCAGAGGAATCAACTGCAAGAACGTGAACAAGCTCCAGCGATGACTTTGGAAGACGCGCAGACCCATGGAGTAGCTAATGCGCATAATTTGTCGTAGTTATCTGTTTATCGATTTGTTTTATCTCGTGCCTATTGGTTCGTGACCCCAGCCCTAACCTATGTAATTTTGAACTTGCTAATAATTTATAACCTAGAATGTTTTTATAATTGATAACTGTAGATATTATAGAGCCTTTTGTTATTGTGCTTATTTTGTGTTGTTTTGAGAACTTGAATTAAGTGTACCCCCTTTCATCATCATCTAGCATACTTATATTTGTTGTACCACCTTGACTTATGCTGCTAATATAGCCTAGTTTTGCAAGCTTATCCTTTTATCGAGCTTGTTCATGACATCCGTATTAGTGGGTCGACACACTAATACAATTGTCTATTCAGAATCAGTGTATTACGGTCTGATCAACCTTAGTACATTTTGGTTCGCTCTTCGCACGACTGCTTCACGTGGATTGAGATATATAGTTGACTAGTATACTTGCCCTCTAGATATATCTGAGCATATCGTATCAGTTACATAACTGTACTAATACGAGCATGCAAACAAAGGATTACCATAATAGGATTTCAATCCACAATTGTCTTGACAAATCCCATTTGAATTTGTTAAATGCCTTGATCCTGATACTCCTATTCTATTACCTCGCCCATGAACTCTTTATTATTGATCTTCGTCTTCCCTTACTTCGGAAAGACGAAACCTCGTGCCTAGTATAAGTTGATATATAGACAGTACTAGATATACCCCACAGGCCAGTCGCATTGTGACGACCCTTTTATATATGATTAACGGAATACCATAGGTGGTATGTTTGGTGTTAAATACTTGAGGATTCAATAACATGATTCAATAGGTTGGGGCATAGCTTTCTTAGATATATAGCCTTAGATGATAGATGGGTAAAATCTAAGTTGGGTAGAGACCGCAATGGTTACTTGAGAGGAATTCTTTGAACCCTACTCTATTTTAATTTCGAGGACAAAATTTTTATAAGTTGGGTAGATTGTAAGCCCCCTGATTTTCAGAATTTCAAATTTGGATTTTTCCCCAAATTATCTGAATTTTCGGGAATCGTGACCTAGGCCTTTGTTGATTCCAAGATTTTTAATTACGGTTAATTCCTACCAAAATATTATGGAAATAATATTTTATGGTGTAAAACGGAAAACCGGACGCATGGCATTTTTCGGTGAGTTTATTGGACTCCGGAATGATTTTTAAAGCCCTAGAAACCAATTTATAATTAAACCGAATTAAATCCGTGCCAACGTCCGACATCCCCATGAGAGCCGAAGCCCAGCCCAAGGAGCGTTGACCCAGCCCAAAATCCTAGGTCAAACCCTATTCCAATTTTTGCATGTATAAATACATGTTGTTCTAGTTTTTCTCCACAAGGAAAAATAGAAAGAAAATAAAAGAAATAGAAATCCCTAATTTCTAAAACCCTAACCCTAACCCTAACCCTAATCTAGCCGTCGGCTACCCCACCGCCGGAGCAGCCGACCTCCCTCTGCCCGCCGACCCTCCGCTCGCCGACGACTCCGCCCTCTCCCTCTCTCCCCCGCAGAGTCCCCGACCATCACCAACCCCGTCGTCTTCTTCCTCCAGCCCATCCCCGATCATCACCACCACCCAGCCGAGCGACTCCCCTCGAGCCGCCCAGCCCTCTCCTCCGGCGTCCCACCGCCTCGCCCGGCCCACGCAGCGCTCGACTCTGCCGCCCGGACAACCCCCGACCACCCTCTCCTTCACTCCCCCGCAGCAGCGAGCGCCGCCCGCCCCGCTCAGCCCCGAGCGGCCCGTCCCCCGCCCGCTCCCGCGTCGCTGCGCCGCCGGACAGCATCGCCGAGACCTCGCCAGCGCCGCACCGCCCTCGCCGGCTCTGCCCGCCTCCTCCGGCGACTCCCAGACACAGCAGCCAGTAGCAACAGATCCGGCCGTTCAGCCAGCGCTCCGCCCCGCCGCTGCCGTCCGTCTGATCTCGCCGCTGCTCCTCGTGCGTCGCCGCCCCAGCCGTCTCCGACACCCTCCAGCCTCCGGCGAGTTCAGACACGGCAAAACCCCAACCCTAGAGAGGACACGGATTGGACACAGGACACAGTGCCTCGTGTCGACACGCTCGGACACTTGAAATTCAGCGTTCACGGAGCCCTGTTCAGCAACCGGAGTAGTACCTGCAGACCACACTGAGACCAGAGCTACAGTTGGAGCCAGGACCCCAGGCAAGTGTACCTTGCCAAACTCTGCAGTATTGTTACATATTTTCTTGCTTCTTTATAGTGCTGTGCATGCTTAACCTAGGACCGTGTGACGTACTTAGCGTCCGATTATCAGTCGGGTGCCAACACCGTACGCGGTGTTGTGTATTGTCATCTAGAGATGGACATTCGTGACCCTTTATATTCCCGTACTTGTCATACCAAGTACACTTGACCCAGGACACTTGACACTGTTCATGAGACAGGATCTTCCCGAGATATTTGTGGTGATTCTGTATAGGATACAGGACCTGACATTGATATTATATCCCTAGACATTAGATGACTTGTGCATTAGATATGATTGTGCGTGTCATGGACATGAGACGTGTGATTACATTGGGTGGGGAGAGACACACAGACTACAGGCTGATCATATATATATACACCCCTATTATCGTGAGGCACAAGACTCTGAAGCCCGAGCTTGGCCCATTACTCATTATTACTGCTGCTACCGGCTCCCCTACACAGAGCTTGTAGTATGCTTCAGCCTGAGTTCTAGTGCTGCTCTCATCTTGCATATCACATAGCTGGTTATTTTAGTATTCCCTTATTGTTCCATCTATTGCTGGAGAGACCCGCAGGCTACAGGTTGACTATATTATGCCGGCTACTCAGTCTCCCGCTGAGCTAGACCACCTCATGATATCACTGCTACCGGCTCCCCTACACAGAGCTTGTAGTTGTTTCAACCTGAGTACTTTTTGATGTTCTCTCTCGCAATCCACATAGATGGTTATAGCTTACCCTATTTATTTCATTCTCTGCTGCACTGCATTATTTTGGCTTGTATTTTCTGTACCTTGCTGTCCCCTGAGGACCTGGATCCGGACTTTGTCCCCAGGACTAGCAGAGGAGATCCACCTAGAGTTATACAGTACAGGAGCATTAGCAGGAGCAGATACAGGAGCTGATACAGGAGCTGTACCGACACCTGAGGACGGGATTGTGCTAGAGGACTTCTCCTGGGTATTGCCTTGTGATACTCATTTATTTCTATTTCCAGTTCCTTTATTTCCAGTCTATTGCATTGATGTATCAGACTTGTTCTCGGATTGTTCTCCGAGACACTTTTATTGAGATTTGTTAGTTATTCCTATTTGCATTATTCTTGCATTTGATATATGATTATCTGTTGTGGATGAGATTAGCTTAGACTGTGACTTGTATCATTGAACCTACATATTCTTATATTACAGCTTAAGCATGCCCCGATGGATCCATTAAATTGGGTTTGTCCATCGGTGTGTGCTGCTGGCCATTGCCACGCGTCCGGTCCCTCGGTATTTTGGGACTGGGGCGTGACAGGTGGACTTTGACATCGATCTGCAGTACCACCCGGGGAAAGCAAATATTGTAGCTGACGCCCTCAGCAGAAAACCCTCGGCTTATTTCTTAACAGAGCAGCCTCAGCTATTACAAGACTTGCAAGATCTTCAGATAGAGGTTGTTCTACCTGGACAAAATGGTTTGCTGGCTAACCTCGAAGTGAAGTCATCGCTAGTGGAGAGAATCAAGGAAGCTTTGCCTAATGATGCCAGATTCCGAAGGCTGAGAGAAAGAACAGAAGCAGGCTTGCAGACGGGACTTCGCATCCACGAGGACGGAACATTAAGGTGCGAAAATCGCCTATGTGTTCCAAATGGAGAATTAAGGCAGGAATTGATGACGGAAGCCCATAGCTCCATATACTCGGTTCATCCAGGAGGAACCAAGATGTACCGGGACTTGAGACAATATTACTGGTGGCATGGAATGAAAAGGGAGATTGCCCGCTTTGTGACAAAATGCTTAGTCTACCAGCAGGTGAAGGCCGAGCACCAAAGGACTGCAGGTATGTTGCAGCCACTTCCCATCCCTGAATGGAAGTGGGAGCATATTACCATGGACTTTGTCACTGGGTTTCCAAGAAGCCCTAGTGGTAAGGATGCAGTATGGGTCATCGTGGATCGGCTCACTAAGTCGGCTCACTTCTTGCCGTTCAGAGTCGGACAATCCACGGAAGTACTAGCCGACATGTATATGCGTCAGATCGTAAAATTACATGGAGTGCCGGTTAGTATTGTATCAGATCGAGACTCGAGATTTACGTCTCACTTATGGAGAAGCATGCAAGAGAGTCTCGGCACCAGGCTCAAGTTCAGTACTGCCTATCATCCTCAGACAAACGGACAGTCAGAGCGCACCATTCAGATCCTAGAAGATATGCTGCAATCTTGTATACTGGACTTCGGAGGATCTTGGGAAGATCATCTGCATTTAGTGGAGTTCTCCTACAACAACAGCTATCAGGCAAGCATTCAGATGGCACCCTTCGAGGTGTTGTACGGAAGGAAGTGCAGATCGCCGGTATGCTGGAGCGACGTTGGCGAACGTCAAATGCTGGGTCCAGAGTTGGTAACGGAGACAGTGGAGAAAGTAAAACAGATTCAGAACCATCTCCATGCAGCCCAGGATAGATAGAAGCACTGGGCCGATGCACACAGACGACCCCTGGAGTTCAAGGAAGGAGAGCATGTATTTTTGAGGATCTCGCCCACTAGAGGTACTATCAGATTCGGCAGCAGAGGCAAGTTAAGCCCAAGGTACATTGGGCCATTTGATATCTTGGAGCGCATCGGTGAGGTGGCTTACCGTCTTGCATTACCTCCGTCCTTAGAGGGAGTGCATGACGTATTCCACGTCTCACAATTGAGGAGGTATGTGTCGGACCCAAGCCATATAGTTGATCATTCTGAGATTTCAGTGGGACCTAGCCTGAGATACGAAGAGCAGCCAGTGGGTATACTCGACACCAGCGAGAAGACACTGCGAGGGCAGACAATCAGGCTGGTTCGAGTAGCTTGGAAGCAGCACTCTCCAGGCGAATCGACCTGGGAGCGAGAAGATGTTATGCGGTAGCGTTATCCGCACTTATTTGCAGAATCAGGTAACCTAAGCATTCTTTAAATTCTGTAAATCTTGTCTCTATAGTTTACCCTTCGATTGCGAGGACGCAATCCTCTTAAGGGGGGTAGATTGTAAACACCCTAAATTTCTGGTATTTTTTTAAATCAATTTATGGATTTAATATACAATTTACATAGGCCATGTAGTGAGTTTATAATTTTTAATTGCCAATAAACAACATTAAAATGAAATGAAAATATGATTTTATGGTGTAAAATAGAAAACCGGACTTAGGGTAATTTTCTGGAATTTTATTGGGCCTCGGACCTATTTTTAAAGGCCTAAAAACTATTTTTCTAAATTATTTATTAATTAAATATTTTATTATTAATTACTATTATATTTTTTATTTTTATTTTTTTAGCTTGGGCCCGGCCCGGCCCAGTGGGCCGAGCCCGTTAGGCTGACCCAGCCCAGCCTCACCCTTAGCGGGTCGGGCGGGTCCGCTCACCCGGAGCCCGCCGCCCGACCCGACCCGCTCCATCACCCACCCCTGTCACCCTCTCCCACGACCCGCCGAGAATCCCGCCGCCGCCTTCGCCGGAGGGGATCACCCCCACGTCGCCTCCCCCTCCGACCTCTCCGCCACGACGCCCCGGTCTCAGCCCTCCCACAGCCCCTATAAATAGCCTCCCCTCCGCCTCCTGTCTTCCCCAAAACCTGAAACCCTAACCCCAATCAACCCCGACTCCGGCGGCCCTCGACCCGCTGACCCCCTGCGCCGACCTTCTCCGCCGAGCCCGGCCTCCCACTCCTTTCCTCCGCCATCCTCACCAACTCCACGCCGCCGAGACCAGCCCCCCTCTCCTCTTCCTCGAACCCGTCCAGCCGTCCAGCGCCGAATCCGGCGACTCCGGTCAGAGCCGCCCCGGCCAGCAGTGCCTCGAGCCTCCCCGAGCAGCGTCGACCCTCCGCCGACCTCGGCCAGCTGCCGGACACGGTCCCAGCAGGACACGGGCAGTGGACACGGCCCTTCGTGTCGGACACAGTGTCAATTTGACACCAGGACACGAAAAACCCCCGTTTCGTGAAGCTCTGTTCAGGTACTTCTAATTTCCTCCTCGTAGCTCGGAATTCGATTCCGTAAATTTCTACGCGAAGCCTGTATGACCCTCTCGGTGCCCGGACAAACCGCTCGGGGCATCGCGTCCTGTGGTGATCGCACACCGCGATCCAAAAACAGGAAAAACCAGACCCTGTTTCACCCCGGAACTGAGTACGCCCCGCCAAACGGGACGACTTGGTCGCGTGCGGTCTTCACAGATATGTGCGCCTCGTCGATACGGACGTGTGGGATTTCGCGGAAGCTGATTCGGGTGTGCGTGCACACCGGAATCAACGCGTATCCGCGGACATCGCTCCGTATCCGCCTTTTCTGCAATTCACCCTAACTTCGTGCACACACGTCGGATCGAGACAAAACTTGCGCCATCGGACTCGTAGCGATACGCTGGTCCTGTGGGTCAAGTTTGGTCCGATTCTGAGAACGTTGACGAAATCGCGTGTCATGGGCCCCACAGGCCCCGCTCGACGGGCGATTTTGTGATCGGCTCATCGGAATTCAAATCTGAAAGTTCCGTTGGGTTCGTATCAGCGTTCCTGACCTGTTGACACTAAGTTTGGTGAATTTGGAGACCGTTAACCCTGACACATTTTTCGGTGCAAAGCGGGCCCACCGGTGGACCCCGTTTTGGCCCGAAATTATCGTTTTTGCCCTTGTCTCCAAATTGGACTCAAGGACAGGCGTTTCTAGCTGATTGACACCTTCTGAGCGTGATGGTACTGTTTATTTCAGCTTTCGGAGACATCTCTGAAAATTTCCGAAATCAGGACCTAAGTGGAATTCAAACATCAGGCAAGTGCACCTTGCCAAACTTGCAGTCATTATTTTCATATTTTCTGTAAAAATACTCTGCTGGATTTCTTGTGCAATTTCATATAAACTGATTTAAACTGCTTAAACCTAGGAAACATACGACGTACCTAGAGCCCGATCATAGTCGGGTACTAACACCGTACGCGGTGTTGGGTTCGTCATTTAGAGATGGATTTACGACCCCCTTATTTTGTACTTGACCTCTCAAGTACCCTACAACCCAGGACACCTGACACTATCATGGACATAATCTTCCCGAGTTATTCGTGGGGATTCTGAATAGGATACAGGACTTGACAGAGTTATTTATTTATAGACAGTATGACTTGTTGCATTAGTTATAATCCCGCTGACATGGACATGAGACGTTATGGTCATGGCTTGCGTGATTACATTGGGTGGAGAGAGACACACAGGCTACAGGCTGTTCTATATATATATCTACTATTATTGTGAGGTTGTAGACTCTCCAGCAGAGCTAGACCCTTTACGTGTTATTACTGCTACCGGCTCCCCGACACAGAGCTTGTAGCGGTCTCAGCCTGAGTACTAGTGTTGCTCTCATTTGCATATCACATAGATGGTTAGTTACTTAGTTTACCCTGCTGATTCATTATTTATTGCACTGCTTATTCATTTTGGCTTGTATTATCTGTGCCTTGCTATGTCCACTGAGGACCTGGAATGGATTATGTCCCCAGGTTTAGCTGAGGAGCAGTATCCCGAGATATACGGGACAGGAGCTGAAGCTATTGCTGGAGCTGAACCGAACACTGAAGACGAGGTGACTGCCGAGGACTTCTCCTGAGTGCTTGTTCCAGTACTCAGTATTTATTTCATGTTTACATCTTTTGTTCCTGGCCTATAGAGCCAGTTTATTCAGACTTAAGTCGGATTGTTTCTCCGACTGACTTGCTGTGATGATGTTGCTACATTATTTCCATTTGATTATGCAGTTTATTTCTTTATCTTTATGGATGAGATTAGTGTGACTTGTGTAGTAGACCTTATTTACAGCTTAAGTACGCCCTGATGGCTCCATTAAATTGGGTTATCCATCGGTGCGTGCTGCTGGCCATTGCCACGCATCTCCAGTCCCTCGGCATTTTGGGACTGGGGCGTGACACATACACGCTCGGGTGAATCCAGATTTGACTTTCATGGATTCGTATCCAGCGTGTCCGTACTTTGTACGATATCTTAAGAGAAACTCTCATGTGACGACGCCTTGAGATTTTAACCACAACATAGGGCTAATTAGGTAAGTAAAAGTGGTAGTAACATTGGAGGAAACTGTATCCCGAGATCATACCAACGAACCTTTCCACAGAGATTTATTCTAAGTGCGTTGTGGGCTAGTCACCACAGATACTGTATATTATCTGCCTTAGTGGAGTGCAGTATCCGACCTATTATTATGTCGAGCCACTGTTTCACTATAGGAACACTGAAACTGCTAATACCGTATTTTTAGCGCAGTGGCCCTACGGGGGACTGGTGCATCCTGCAAGTGCCTATTTTATTATTTGGTTCGGTTAGCTAATGTTCGGCACTGGAGTGATCTGAGGATACTTATTATGCATTATTTTTGAGATAATCTCAGACTCCACAAAATAGCAAGAAGTATAAATGATTGGCTGATATAAGAAATGGACTTTGTTGTGATTGTATTATTCAGCTATTAGCCTAGGGAAATGGACTATTATAGTGTGATATATTGTAGTTGTTTGGTTGTAGGGTTGGGTTTTTGTGTCACGTCCCAGTCCTAAAATACGTAGGATTAGGAATACGTAAGCATGACAGCCGTATGTACATGAAAACTCCAATATATGGAAACCATACACATACGTACCATGTTTTATGAATAATAATTCACAAGTGGTATATAACTTCACAAGTCACAAGCAATACTAATCTCATCCACAAAACCAAATAGAAATATATAACCCAATATGGCAATGTACCAAGTAGGAAATAGTCGGAAAGAACTAGTAGTCGGGTGGAGACAAATCCACTACCAACTAGGATATAAGAAAGACAACAAAATAAGTACATCATCTAGTGATCAAGACGCTTTAAGGGAAGACCTCCTCGAAAGAGAAAGAAGTAGCCAGTCCTGATCCGTGCTCCTGCAAATAATCATGATCTTCTATATCTGGAAAGGGTGTCAGGTTCTCAGAGGGACATAACAAGTACACAAGAAATCAACATGCATGAAAGTAAAGCAATAAACAATAAATAGATTAACTAAACCACATACGTGATATGCACTCGAGACATCTCTAATGGCGCATGAGGGGAGAGAAATAGAAGAATAGTCGTCCCACCAGGCGTTCCGCAGAACTCGGGGGTACACGAGGGCGGAGCGGGAGGGTTGGGGAGGGGTTGCGAGCGACGGGGAGGGGGGAGTGGGATCTGCGGCAAGGAGGGAGGACGGTGGCGGAGAGGGGAGGCGGGGGTGGAGCGGGGGCCTGCAGCAAGGAGGGGGGAGAAGACAGGAGTATTTTTATCCCAAAAAATGAGTCAAACGAGTTGACAGTTAGGAAAAGACGATTTTCGTCAAAAGTGGAAGAATTTATACATTATAAAAATAATTTAAAACATATTCTTAATATGGATAAATAAAATACGAAAATTTTCACCCAGAGCATCAAAATTTTACTAAATTCCAAGAAAAGAATCGAAGTTTTAAAATTTACGAAGAAAGCATCAGAACGCCTATCCAAAGGGCGTTTTATATTTAAAAAAAATTAAAAATATAAAACGTCCTTCGGATCGGCGTTTTTAAACTTTACATTTAACTCCGTTACCCTCTCTCTCATTCTCCGTCAATTTTCTATATTTTAATATATTTTTTTTACTCTCCTCTCTCTCTCTCACTTCACTCTCTTTCCTCTCTCTCTCTCTCTCTCTCTCTCTCTCTCCTCTCACTCTCCTCCCCCTCTCTCTCACTCGCCCTCCTCTCTCTCTGTCACTCTCTTCTCTTTCCTCTCCCTCTCTCACTCTCCTTTCGTTTCTCCCTCTCTTTCAATGGGTATAGTTTTATTTTGGTTTAGTTATTTTTACAAAAAATTGTTGTAGTAATAAATGTTTTAAATAAATTAGAAAAAAATAAAATTTAACATCCCAAAATTTAAACAATAGGTAAAAAATTTCGTAAGAAAATTAGAAAAAAAAAATTTGTCGTTAGTAATGTCGTCTACCATTGAAACAAGGTACAGCTTGTGCCAAAACGATCGTATCGAAAAGTATTATGGGATAAACGGTTTCACCGTTTGACGGACGTTTCAAAATTTTATAATCGTAAAAAAAAATGATGTTTTGACCTCCGAATTTTACTCTCATTAATTTGAATTTCGGGTTTTCTTTCGGTATTTCGATGTTAACGAGTAAAAAAAAAACTAATAGTTTGGTTTGGTTAATTTTGTCAAACTTTAAAGGACTAGTTCTTTTAAAATAATGATTAGTTTGAAAAAATAATAAAAAATTGAATGAGAGACCAGGGAGAGAGAGAGAGAGAGAGAGAGAGAGAGGGTAGAGGAGAGGAGAGAAGAGAGTGACAGATTCGACTGGTTAACCAAAATCGTTTTGTATTTCAAAGTTGCAGATTCGACTGGTTAACCGACATGTGTACACCCCTTTTGTACAATGTGTACAATATAAAAAATATTGTATACCTACTCTAACTCGTTTTGTATTTCAAAGTTGCAGATTCGACTGGTTAACCGACATGTGTACACCCCTTTCCGTAATTTTTTTCGTAATTTTTAATTAGAAATTAAACAAAATAAACAAAATCAATTAAACAAATTAAACAGTTTTACTTAAACAAATTAAACACATTAAACGAAAATAACTATATATATAAATATTAATCTTCTCTCTCTCTCTTCTTCTGGACTTTTTCTTCACCGCAAAATCGAAGACTGCAACTCAATTTGTTGCTTTGAGCAGGAATTTGAGAGAGAGAGGGGGGGGAGGAGAGGAGAGAGTGACAGAGAGAGAGGGAGGAGAGTGAGAGGAGAGAGAGAGAGAGAGAGAGAGAGAGAGAGAGTGAAGTGAGAGAGAGGAAAAAAAATTAAAATATAGAAAACGTCTATTGGAAGGACGTTTTCTCCATAAAAACGTCCTTCCAATGGACGTTTTCTATATTTTTATTGTTTTTTTCTCTCTCTCACTTCACTCTCTCTCTCTCTCTCTCTCTCTCTCTCTCCTCTACCCTCTCTCTCCACCCCCCCCCCCCCCCCTCTCTCTGGTCTCTTATTATATTTATTATTATTTTTTAAACTAATCCTTATTTAAAAAGAACTAGCCCTTTAAAGTTTGGCAAAATTAACTAAACCAAAACAAAGTATTAGTTTTTTTTTTTTTACTCGTTAACATGGAAATACTGAAAAAAATTCAAAAATAAATTAAAGTCAAATTCGGAGGTCAAAATATCTTTTTTTACCATTCTGAAATTTTGAGACATCCGTTAAACGGTGAAACCGTTTATCCATAATATTTTTTGATACGATCGTTTTGGCACAAGTTGTACCTCGTTTCGATGGTAGACGGTTGACGACATTTTTTTACGATAAAAAATTATATTTTTTCTAATTTTCTTAAAAAAATTCTTACTTATTGTTTAAATTTTTGGATGTTAAATTTTATTTTTTCTAATTTATTACTACAACATTTTTTTGTAAAAAAAGCTAAACCAAAATAAAACTAAACCCATTAAAAGAGAGGGAGGAACGAAAGGAGAGAGAGAGAGAGAGAGAGAGAGAGAGAGGAGGGCGGGTGAGAGAGAGGGGGAGGAGAGTGAGGGGAGGGTGAGTGGGAGAGAGAGAGAGAAAAGAGAGTGAAGTGAAAGAGAGAGAGAGAGAGAAGACTAAAAAAAAATATTAAAATATAGAAAACGCCTATCGGAAGGACGTTTTATCCATAAAAAATATCTTTCTAATGAACGTTTTCTTTATTTTAAATTTTTTTTTTTCGTTGTTTTGGTACTCTGACGGAGAATGAGAGAGAGGATAACGGAGTTAAATGTAAAGTTTAAAAAATATCGATTCAAAGGACGTTTTATATTTTTTTTATTTTTTTAATATAAAACGTTTTTTGAATAGACGTTCTGATATTTTTTCATAAATTTTAAAACATTGATATTTTTCTTATAATTTAGTAAAATTTGAATACTCTGAATAAATTTTTTTTTAATAAATAAGAGCTAAGTCAAAATTTCTATAATATATATCCAACTTCATGTGTAGGACGCGTTTGCTCTCAATCTATGTACGTACCAACGAGGACTAAGCTATTTTGCTGGTTTGGTGTCGACTTTCATATATTGGAATAAAAGTCATTTCCCTAATATATATATATATATATATATATATATATATATATATATATATATATTTGGAGAAGTCAAACTTTCTTCTTTTATTTTGATGAAGAAATAATCTAATAAACCTAGTCACACACATATTATTCTTATAACATAAACTAAATTTATATTAAGAGCATCTCCAACTCTATTGGCTTGTAATATCTTGTGATTCCTACATGACATGAGCTACGAGACCATATTTTTTCTAGGTAACAAGATTATATTAACAAAAGACAATTCTTTAATGTCTACTTTCATATTCAATTGTGAGTTTCACTGATTTATAATAAAATAAATCCACAATCAGTGGGATCTATAACTGTACGTGAGCCATCTCTTACAAATTATATACAATTGTGGATTACATTAATTTTATAATAAAATAAAATCCACAACTAATATTTGTGGGACCAACAATTGTACGTGAGAAGGGATATAGTTGGACATTAATTTGGGGACTCCCAACCATTGATTGAGATGCTTACTTTTTTCAATTTCCAAGACAACTTCTCATCTTCTTCCTTTTTTTAATATTTTTTATTCATAATTGATAACATGGAGGTGAAAACATAGTCAAGTGCATTGTCTAGAACTAGACAATCAATTTCGTAATGTCTTCTATACTTTAGTCACGTAAGCTTCGTAACGGTAGTTGACAATTGCATTGGAGAATAATTTTTAAATAAAATTTGTCTTTCCTATGTAGCAATATTTTTTTTTCCAAAGTCACAACGGAGTAGGAGATGCTCTAACAAGTTAAAGAATATACCGCTAATTAAGGACCCAATATAAAAATTTAACTACATGTAAACTTAAATTATTATAACTAAGTAATTATGAGTTGATAATTTCTATATTAGTTATTTGGAAGGAAAAAAAATTATAGGTCAAGATTCTGATAAAAAAAACATGAAAAACTAAAATTAAATGTAACTACGTTTATTAAATAAATACTCGTTAGAAGTAATTAATGTTAAGTTATTTTTTTTTACAAACAAGTAAACAAAACATTTAAGTTAAAAGAAAATTTAAGATAAATAGAATTTCTATTTATTAGGCTAAAGAGAAAAAAAAAAGATAAATTTTGAGTTACCCCCAACTTTTTTTTATTCACGATCAGGATGCACCCCACATTGTTTTCATAATGTACAAGACCTTCCACTTTTGACGGAATCCGTCCAGTCATGACGGTCAAAAATTTTAACCAAAATTTTTTGACGAAAATGTCCCTCTTATTTCTTCATGTTCCCTCTCACCCCCCTCATCCTTCCCCCGCGGCCAGCCGCCGCCGCTCGCCACCACCCCCGCTCCCCCCCCCTCCGCCATCGCCACCGCTCCCTTTCACTACCCCCGCTCCCCGCCATCGCCTCCCTCCCCACCCCCGCTCCCCCCCCACCCCCGGCCCCGCAGCCCCCGCAGCAGCAGCAATAGCCGTTGGCCGCGCTCGCGGCCACAGCAGCAGCCGCGTGTGGCTAAGTCCCCTCCCCACCCTCCGGTCCTCCACACCCCCGCTCACCACCCCCCCCCCCTCGCCGCGAGCCGCCACCACGCCCCACCACTCCACCGCCCCCTCTCGTCGAACCTGCTACCCTGACCGTAGCTACGACGAGCTACAGCAGCAGCCGGCGACGCGGCGAGCAGCGGTGGAGCGAGCACGCAGGGGCGGAGATCGCGCGGCGGCAGCTACGAGCGGCGGCGCATGAGTATGGGTTGTTGCTGCTGTGGGGCAGGGAGGAGGGTAGCAGGGGCTGGAAGGGGGCGTAGCGAGTGCCGTGAGGGGAGGGGACGGTGGAAGGAGGTGGCGGCTCGCGGTAGAAGGTGAGCGGAGGAGGGGAGGGCCGGAGGGGTGTGGCTGGTGGCGGCCCGCAGTGCGGAAGGAGGGTGATTTGGGGCGGCCGAGGCCCGCAGTAGAGAGGGAGAGTGAGCGGGGGAGGGGAGGGGAGGGGGTGGCCGGTGGCGGCCCGGCGGTTGGAGGAATGAAAGATGAGAGAGATAGGGAAGAAGAAATTGAGGGACATTTTCGTCAAAAAATTTGGATCAAAACCGTTGACCGTCATGACTTGACGGATTCTGTAAAAAGTGAAAGATCTTGTATATTATAAAAACAATGTAGGATACATCATGAATATGAATAAAAAAAAAGTGGAGGATAACTCAAAATTTCTAAAAAAAAATTATTTGGTTGTTAAAATATGATAAGAATCCAAATTTTATTATCGCCTATAAAAATTAAAATCCAGAGGACATGCCATTAATCTATAGGGGTTAGTGATTTCATGATGGAGCTGGTAGGTACTGTTTGCAACCAATCTCCCAGCTTTCCTACAATTCCTCATCTCAACTGCACCACTACTAAAAACAAAACTGTGCTACCCAAACAAATATCGCCGGCTCCACGCTATCATCTATATATCTCTATATAAGTAAGTCTACGAGTACCATTTGATCAACAACACAACACAACACAAGACAAAGTTACTCCAAATTAAGCTCGAAACTAATTAACATGAATACTAGCGAGGCATCCCCCTCCACAGCCATTGCCATTGCCGATGCGCCTACTGCTTCTGCTGCTGCTGCTGCTGCTGCTGCCCCCGCCGCGGCAAGCAGATCAGCCGGCCCGCGCATGGCATTTTTCAGGAAGACCAAGACGTTGGGAGGCTCAAGGAGAGGGTTAGCCGTCTTGGACTTGCTTCTGAGGCTCTGCGCAATCGGTGCTGCTATTGCTGCTGCTGTCGCCATGGAGACCAGCGACGAGACCCTCCCCTTCGTCACTGACCACAACCAGTTCTATGCTACCTATGCCGACCTCCCCTCCTTACCGTAAGTATATATCAGCCGAGTAATGTTATTATCCCTCAAAAGTGTTCCTTCAAATCATTCTTCTTTATGTGACATATTAAATAGCATTATGTGGCTGTGACATGTGATATGGTAAATTTTAATCCAAAAATTTATCATCTAATTTTTTAATATTAATATTAATTCTAATTCTAATTTTAAAATTTGTCGCGTCAACTATTATATTAACTGTTACATTAGCTGTTACCTCATCTGTCACATAAAAAAGAATAATCTGAATAAACATTTTGAGAGTTAAATATCATTATTCATATCAACATATCACTTTATCAAACAGATGGATGGATGGATAGTTTCAAAATTGTGTACGTATGTACGTACGTTTTAAATGTCAGGTTTTTTGTGATTGGGAATGCGATAGCGGCTGGGTACCTTGTCCTCTCCCTTCCTCTCTCCATCTTCGGAATCGTCCGCCCACACGCCGTGGGGGCTTGCTTTCTGCTCTTCCTTTCCGACCTAGTGAGTATTTTTTTTTTCTTTTCTTTGCATAATGGTAATTATATTCCGAAAATAAATAAAAGTTTACATCACTCTAGCCCAACTCACTGAGCTCACTTCCCACCTACCTTATGTACAAAACCAAAACATAGCCCATCCGCACTACAACATCACACTTACAATCACATGACTTCCTTCCTACCCAACTCCAGTAAGAAAAGAAGTATCTACTTCGATATTGTTTAGAATACTCATTATCGAAATAGACTCCCCTTCAAATATCCGTCTATTGCGCTTCCGTCAGACATATCATACTGTTGAGTGTAGTTTCAACTTCGCTTTTCTTAACCATAAAGACCTAGTGAGTATATATATATATATATATATATATATATATATATATATATATATATATATATATATATATCAAAGCAAGAAACAATATAAGTAAGGCTTCATGGTTACTTATGTTGTAATATTTGCAGGTCGTGCTTGTTCTGACTACCGCTGCGGCCTCGGCCGCAACGGCTATAGTGAACTTGGCCCACACCGGGAACTCCAAGGCTAACTGGGTCGCAATCTGCCTCAGGTTCGACGGCTTCTGCCAGCAGATTAGTGGCGCAGTGGTGGCCTCCTTCGTTGCAATGTTCCTGTTGATGCTGATGGTTGTGTTGTCTGCTGCTGCTCTGCGGAGGCATCATGCCAGCGTGCTCATTGGCAAAAACTAGAGAGCAGGAATGGTTGTTTTCCTTTGAGGGCTTGATCTTGTAATGTTATGTCATATGTGTTGTATTCGACTATTGCAATGTGAATTTGAATTTATAAATTAAAGTGCAGATTGATATAAGTTCATCTCACTTGCTTTTCTATGACAGTGGAACAGGGTGAAAATTTAACAGGAGGAAAACAAATCACAAATACTGGCAATAACATCAGATTTACTTTCTATATTATTCCACGGAGGATCACATCTTCATGATCCATTTTCAGGCCTGGTCACATCAGAATTTGAAGAATTTACAAAAAAATTTATAAACAAAAGGGTCAAGTAAACTAAACTTCAAAGAAGATAAATTACAAATACTGGCAATAACATTAGATTTATTTCATAAGTTACTACTAAATTCTCTTCAACATAATTTCTAACACTGCTTCAAATTACCCACGTGCCAACTCTCTCATTTATTTCATAATTTCTAACTTATTACTCTCTCAACTTATTATAATTTCATAAGTTACTACTAAACTCAGCCTAGAAATTTTAAAATGCAATAGTAGGTCTCACTTTTCTGATTAGTAACTGTTACTTTCACCTAATATGATTCAGCAGAATTACTAGCTGGAATAATTGCACACAGATAATCTTAACTGTCCAATATACATTATGTATCGCAGAAGACTAACTTTAAGCAACTCAATTTCTACCTCAAATAATTCTGCAGACTCCCATCTGAACAACCAATCACATCAACTAAGAAATTTTGGTTCAAGTACTAAAATGGATTTCTGTTGATTGATTCCGAAATCACTGAATACAGATATACTAAATGGGAGTAAATATTTGTGACTGCAAAAACAAGCCAACCTTTCAGCTATGCTCTCCCAGTTGCAAGACCTCCAGATCCACTAAGCAACAAATGATATATGTTGGTAACTAGATGAAATACTAACAAAATAACAAAATTGGTTTTTCTCATTCGAGCAGAACCTTAAGATCAGTGAACAGAGTAGTGACCTATGTCATTTCCTCGATCAATGATAATATACAATCCCGTTCATCTGCTTTGTGTGAACAGCTAGGAGAACCTCTCCACTACATGCTAAAATTTGGACATAGGTTTTGAGTTTTATGCTGCCTTGGCTTTACGAGTTGGTGGCTTCCGGAACATGTTGATAAGATCATCAAGACCCTGAGAGGATAACCGGAATGTTGGTGAGGGTTATATGATTACTTATTGTAAGGTGGTTATGTATGTTAAAGGACATACCCGTGTCGTGATGACAAGGAAACTGAAGAGAATAATTAGATACGATCCCAGCACAAGCAACAAAAGGAGGTCGAAAGTTACACTAGCAACCTGCAGTTCACAAACTTCGCTTGAATAAGTGCACAATTTCCGATATTGAAAACTGAAGTTGATTGGCATGGCAGTTAACAGATAAATGAGTTCTTAAGCAACCATTTATTACATTAATTTTCTTTTACCAGAAGGCATTATGAATGTACAAAAAAAATGCATCACAGGCTTGACTCTTGCTGTGGTGGAAATTTTTTGGTCCGGTTTGGTGTTGGTGCTACTTCTCAAAAAGCAGAAACAGCTTTTGAAAGCAGCCTCTCTCTGCTTTCAAAAGCTTCCCCCGAATCAACTAGCTTATCAAACATAAGTAAAAGCAGCTATTATGAAACAGTTTTTACTGCTTTTCAAAAAAATAAAAAAGCAGAAACAGGCAAATAAGCAATGCCAAACCCAACTTTCATACTGAGAGGCTATCCTAAAGAATTGAAGATTTACCCACTATAAAGCACATTCCAAAATTAACCAAAATTTCACCAGATATTTGAACATATTGTTGGGTAATTTTTATAATCCAAACAAATTTAGAGTTTTGTCCAGAATGTGTTTACATGGGAACTCATGGAAAGTTTGGAATGCATGTAGCAGTAGGCAAATTCAGTAAGGGGTGGCTCTTTACAATTTGATGGAAGCTGGAGGTAACAATGTGGTTCTTAAAATTCAATTGATTATAAAAGCAGTTGTATATTTGACAAGAGTACACAAAAAGGAAGAGTTCAGCCTTCAAACCTGATATACATTGAGCGTCGCTTTTGTTGAATCATAGAAGGTAAACATTCCATCGAAGTTATCATGTTGTACATGCAAATCATCTGTATGCTCAGACAATTCCTGTAATTTTTTATGCCAAAAGAACAGCATTAAATAATTGTTTCAGTCCAATAAACAAAGTGTTTCAAGTGAAGGTAAAACACATATTATGCTTATCAATAAGGATGGTTGGGGATGGTAAGAGTCATATGGCTACTAAAAATGGACAGTAAACTAGAACGTACATATGACAAAATATTCCAAATTGCAGAACTCATCTATACATGCTCTGACAGTAAAAGTGTTTCCAGGTGTTGAGATTTTTGGTAGCTAATACTTATCAATAAGGATGGTTGAGGATCGTATGGCTAGTAACAATAGACACAGTAAAGTAGAACTTACACATAACAACATATTCCAAATTGCAGAACTCGTCTATACATGCTCGGACAGTAAAAGTATTTTCAGGTGTTGAGATTTTTGCATAGTTTAAAGTATCGGCCGATACCGATCCGATACGGCCGATACCGATACAGTTTGGCATGTCCCGATCCGATACCGACCGATATCCGATACTGACCGATACCGACATTAGAGGTCTCTTTTCCGGTCAATTCGGCAAAAATATTGAATTAAAAAACCAATTAGCAAGGGGTGTAAAAGCATAGTAAGGTTGTAAAAACATATAAAAGAGAAAAATTTATCTATCGCATATAAATCAATCGACAAGGATGACTACTATTTCATTCAATATCAAAAATACTAAGAAACAATACTGGAAATACTTTAAATTATGCATAAATGTATAAAATATATTCTCTAAAATGTTAATAATTTACTAATAGTTGTTTGTTTTTCGATACCAAAAAATCCGATACTCCGATCCGAAACCGCCGATACTACCGATACCGCCGATCCCGATACTCATAGGAATGATCCGATACCGATTCCGATACCGATACTTTGAACCTTGGATTTTTGGTACCTAAGACTAGTGGTTGCATGGAGTAACTAACCGATCCCGATACTCATAGGAATGATCCGATACCGATTCCGATACCGATACTTTGAACCTTGGATTTTTGGTACCTAAGACTAGTGGTTGCATGGAGTAACTATGTAAATAGCATGGTTAAATGTCTCTTAATATGTAATCCTTACATCATGCTCCAATTAAGCGTGTCCATCTGTAAAAGATGTTTGCTTGCATGAAATTGGTAGTTTTTCTTCAAGTTGCGGGTTTGAAGAAATTTACTGTGCAAGATCATGATTAATCACAAGCCATGAACATACCAAACCAACATCATTGGATATGGTGAAGAGGTTACCAGTGAGTTTCAAAAATTTGGCAAAGGTTTCTTTTTTCGATTAAGGGAGGTCACTTGCTCCCCCCCATGGGTTCCGAACCTAGGACTTCCCTTTAGGCATTCACATACCAAAAGGTCTCAACTATTGGACTGCCCTCCTTTGGTAAGTTTGGCAAAGTTGTTCGAGAATATACTGAATTCATGAAAAAAGGAAAAGCATATGCTATGCACCAATACATGCATGCACTGTTCTATGTATATGTGCAGTAATAAATGAATAATAATTAAGTGTACAGGGTGAAATCAACGGTGCTATGAAAGGGAAACCTTTTTCAATGCTGAAATAAATGGATCAGTCTTTGAGAGAAAAGGTGCCACTCGAGGTGTCCGCGAAAAAAGATCCAGCCATGAGCTTATGTACGAAGGATTTACTGCCAAGCTACTATCATCTGCAAAAATTTGCACATTCTTCCCTTTGTGTCCATAAATATGTCTCTGCAATTAAAGAGGAAAAGTGCTTTATGAGCAAACAAGCATAAATCATATATAGTGAGGTTTTATAAACCACCAAAGATAATGGCTAATAAGATGTAATGAGCTACAAAAACATGCTATTTCAACCTTTTATATCTATTCACATGTAGTCTTTTCCATTAAAGTACATTTTTTTTATATCCAAGAGAATTGCACTTTTTCTCTTCAGACACACACACACACACAAAAAAAGTGCCTCAGAACTTTTAATGTTTACATCTTTGCAGGTACTCCAAGTGGAGCCTCATGGCACTGGGGGACGCCCTGTTTTCCCTATTTTGCAACAGTTGCGGAGAATTGAAAGGAGCTGTTTAGTCATTCCTGTATGTAGCTGTGAACTTTTTTGGATTCAGTTGACAAACTGGCTAGATGGGAACTTCCATAATCTAACCAAATGCATGTCTGATGCATGTCTATTTCATTGAATTGCATCTCTTGAGTAACAAGAAGATACTAATTCAAAGGGAAAAAGATTTCGTTCAAGGCTCTTAAATCGCTCAAAAAAGACTGTCCAACACAGAGGAAAGGCAGCAGCCTGGCTATTTACACCAATGATAAGAAAGGAAAGAAGAACATAAGCAAGGTGTTGAAGATAGTAGCTTATAAAACCAATTTTTTTGCCACTATGGATGGCGAGTATATGAACTATTTGCTAAGTTGTATAATAAAAATATTCTCATGGATGAGTGGCAATACGATAAATGATATGATAAGAAATGAGTGTAACTGTGGGAAGTTAGAGGTGGTGTGAATTGAGGACAAGAGATAAAAATCGACTTAGTTGGTTTGGACATGTACAACACAGTGCAATAGATGCTCCAATAGATGCTCCAGTGAGGAGCGATAATATAGTAATTAATGGAGTCGATAAGGCCAGTGGTAGACCTACGCGAACATGGTTTGAAAGTGTTAAAGAAGAATATAGTTTTTGTTATCATTACAGATGACATGGCCCTTAACAAAATCGAATGGTTGAAGAGGATTCAACTGTCATAACCATATTTTTCTAAATATTTATATGGCTGTATTTTTGTATTTGAAGGATTTCCAATTCTGCGTATTTTTAAAAAATTTAATTTAATTGTTGGATCTTGGTTTGACGTGGATTGTCGTGGCCTGATTTTCTTATTGTTCATGTTGTTTATTTTATTTTATGGAGATTGACATTGTTATTGTTGTATTTATCATTATTATTATTTCTAGTATTATTATCATTATTTTCCTTGATCACATTGCATTTTATTTTGTTATTTGTTATTAATCCCTTAACCCCAACCCTTAATCTAAACTTAACCCAAACCCTTAACCGAATCCTAAACCCTAACCCCTACCTACCCCCCTCTCTCCCGCTCACTTTCTCAGTAGACCCCACCCCCTTCTCATTTCCTCTCATCTCTCTCTCTCACCCTAGCTCACTCCCTCTCTCCTCCGCTGGATGGCCCTCGCCCCCCTCTCAGGTTCTCTCCCGCTCTCTCTGTTCTCTCTCTCGTCTCCCTCTCTCTCTCTCTCTCTCTCTCTCTCTCGGATCTCTCTCCAACCCTCTCTCCCCGAGCTCTCTCTCTCCCGCTTCCCTTCTTTTCTCGACCTCCCCTCTCTTTCCCTCTCTCGATCCTGCTCTCCCTCTCTCTCGGATCTCCCTCTCGCTCTCTCTTGCTTTCTCTCTCGGATTTCTCCCCCTCAACCCGGATCCAGCACCTCCCGCCACCACCGTCACCACCACTTCCAGCCACCACCACCATGGCCGCCACCTTGGTCACCATCTCCTCCGTCTCTCTTCTTGGGTCCCGTGTCGTCGCAAGTTTCTTGGGACACGTGCACCTTGGTGTACGTGTCACATGTTTTCTGTGCTACCTCGTTCCACGTGTTGCCTCGGGCAGTGGGATGCCTCGAGCCCCACGCTGCCTCAAGCACCGTGCTATATGGGGTTGCACATCGTCTCGATTTTCGTGTCCTTCGGCCTTTGTGCCATTTCTCGTGATTTGTGCCATATTGATTTGCGCGCACGCACTGACTTGCGTGTCGCATTGATTTGCGCACTTCGTATTCCTTGGGAGTTCGTGCGCATCTCGATTTACGTGCATGCTCTGTTCCTATTCGTCTCGATATTCGTGTCATTTTAGATCTCGTGTGCATCTCGATCTACGTAAGCCCGATTTTAGACACATATCTACGTCTCGATATGTGTCTGTATCGATCTGCGTGCCTCGATTTTCGTGTCAGATCCTTGCACCGCTTGCGGGACCCACACGGTAAGCCCCGTGCCATCTCTCATGATTTAGTTTATATTTTATTGTTTGGTGCTGATGGTTGTTTGTTGCTTGTTCTGAGGACCCCGACGGATGTGCGGTTTTGGATCCAGAGTGTGCCGGAGACTTGCGTATCTAGCCGAGCCCTCTAGGCAAGTACCCCTTGCTTCTGTGATGGTTTCGCGCCTATGCGCTTCTTGTCATGCATTTTTAATTATTGTAAATTATTGTACTTGTAATTGTATATTACTGTGGATTGGTAGATATTGATATTAGTGTAGAATGGTTCGGTATCGGGCCGACACTCCTACCGAACAACTCGGACGGGTCATCCACACCTCTGAGGACACGAGTACGACCTAGTTATGAGCATCGTCCCTATATGCCCCGTGTTCGACTCACGGTCGGGTTACGGTTTAGCACGGGTTACGGTTTGGCGCTATATTATTGGACTTGTGTGTTGTGCCTTGGTTAAAGGCCAGGACTATGTGGTTGTGCGTCCTGCGTGGCGATTCTTGTTGATTGTGTTGGCTTGGTACCAGTACGCATTGTAGCGTTGCTGGAGGCCGAGACTTAGTGTTCTCGACTTGGAATTCTACGCGGGTTGCACCGGATGGATATTCTATTTGTTTTGTTTTGCAGATTATGTTCCGGTACTAGAAATATAGGGGAGGTTCTGCCGAAATTTTCTAGAATTTCGGTCGATAATTTGATTAGGGTTCTTATTTAGGAAATTGATTCAAGGATTTGATTCGTAGGTTTGATTTGTTCGACGGCTTGATTCGAAATTGATTGGAGAATTTATTCAGTAACTTGATTAGGAATTTGGTTCAGGATCTTGATTCAGGATTTTGATTCGGATGTTGATTCGAAAAATTGGTTCGTAATTCGATTTAGGAACTTGATTCGAGGATTCATGAATCGATTTGGGGATTTGATTCAGGATTTAGTTTTATATTAGATGTGTAGTTACTGATTTACCCTTGTTCGTCGGATAGAGTAAGGGGTGTAGTTCTACTCGGGAGACGGTCTGCGACCCCGGTCCTTGTTTGGTTTAAGGACTGTAAATCTGCTCCAGAGTGGCTCATGCATTTCCTTACCACCGTCCGACAACATTCATTATTAGATTCTTGTTTCATATTATTCTTTCCAGGTGTTGTTCTAGATTTAACCTAATTGGACTAGCAGTTGCCTTATATATTGGGATTATGAACTTTGGATAAATTCGAGGATTGAATACCATTTCAAGTTAGAAGTATAATCTTGGGATATTGACTTGGCAAGCCCTTGTGTACTCCATTTGACCTTGCAGACCTGGGTTATAGTCATAATATTGTTATTATTGGATTTCTTGAACTTGGATTATTGTATGAGTATTTCGCGGAACGCGACAAATATCAAGGTTATCAATATATGTGATTTTACCCGACTTCCCAAGTGCCCAGTACCCGGTACCTTTATAATTTGGTAGACCTCAGTGATCTTGTATGGTTGGACAACGTGGTATTTAGTGGTTTGTCCCTTATCTGATAGGGAGGATATATATATATATATATATATATATATATATATGGTGGATCCAAGAGTTGTGTACCTGACATGGTGGATCAAGGAGTATATGTGGTTGACTTACTTCCCTTGTGACTTCTAGTATTAGTACTTATAGATGGCTGACCTTGTTAGGTGAGATCCTGGATGTCATGGGACTTATCGACTAATAGCATGTGATAACTGACTCGGTGGATTCTTGTGAGCCAGAGGATCTGGTATTGTTCATGATGATTAGTGTCTAGTGCTCGTGTTTCCTGACTTGATATTTATATTCCATCGTGGATGGAGGAGCTGTTGATGGATTAATTCGACTGATGGACCGATTTGATGGATAATCGATATGTTGATCGATTGACTGATTGTCCCTGTTTTCTAACCTGATTATATGTACTCGTGCTATTGACTAACATGATACCCTTTGAGGTACTTGTCCTGTTATCGCACCGAGGTGTTTCGTGTTTATCTTTGCACTGAGGTGCTTCGTGTTCATTTTGCACTGAGGTGCTATTCCTGATTATAGCGCACCGAGGTGAGACTACATATTATACATGTGCACTGAGGTGCTACCCTATCCTTGTTACTATTACTATATTATATTGTTACCTTGCACGGGTAACTTGTAGTTGGTCAGTGATCGTATCTTAGCGTGGTTGGATGTCCGTGTATTGATTGTTGCATTACGCTCAGGACGGATCCGGATTGAAACCGACATGGACCAACGTGGATTAACACACAGCGTAACCGTGCTGCGACACGACATTCCAGGATGATGATCATGTGACCACGGTACGAGATTCTATATAACTGTAGGGTTAATCAGGTAACTAAAATTGGTAGAAACATTGGGAGGGAA
Organism: Iris macrosiphon; assembly: GCA_036927795.1. Classification (NCBI taxonomy): domain Eukaryota; kingdom Viridiplantae; phylum Streptophyta; class Magnoliopsida; order Asparagales; family Iridaceae; genus Iris; species Iris macrosiphon. The sequence goes on along the minus strand of JAYESA010000017.1, from coordinate 153,746,693 downwards.
CGGAATCCCGAGATCGTGCATGCGAGCCACCTCCCAGACATTAGTCATGGCGTGCAGGCTGGTCACCACGGATATTGTATATCATCCGCACTAGTGGAGTGCGGTATCTGACTATTATATATTTCATGACCGAGACAGTATCTCCCTATAGGGGAACTGAAACCGTTACTAATATCGTGATCTAGCACAGTGGCCTTACGAGGGACTCGTGCATTATTTAGCGCGATGGCCTTACGAGGGACCGGTGCATATTATCTCTTGCATGTATATTACTATTTGGCTCGACTAGCCCTGCTCGGACATAGCACAATCTGAAGATTCCTATGTATATTGCATTAATGGGGTAACCCAGATTTCACCTAGCAAGCCGTAGGTTTTTGATTAGCCGTTTATTCATATAATTGTATGGTGTGTTGCTTGCGAGTCGACTGTCACGTAGCTGGCCCGGTGCAGTGATTCATTCCCTTGTCCTTGTTTGGTATAGAGGTGTATTTCTGATCCGATGACAAAGTACGAATCTCAATGGAGGACGCATGTATTAGTGAATGTTAGGATGATTGTGATTGACTGTTGGTTCCTTATATACATTAGTTGTTGAGTGATGTCTTGTATTATGAAATCGTGCGTTGGTACCGCACGATTCCTTTACCCTGATTATTGCAGTTACTATATGTTTTATACTGTTTCTTGTTGGATTTTATTCGTCCGTCCTTGAGCCTTCCTTTCTGGTACTTGTTGCGGTTGGCCTGATCAACCCTGAATTGTTCCCAGATTTCTTGTGACCGACCTTATGGATCTTCCAGACCTGGCTTGGAGGATACGCTTCAGTATTGGGAACTGTGTGGAAAGGTACTCCCGTCTACATCTTTTTCTTGCTGTAGACTTCCTTATTATCATTAGTGTTTTTGACCGTTTGGTCTTACATGATTCCTAGTTGGTTTCATTCTTGCTGCTTATTTCATTGTGGTTGCATGTGGATATGAGATCAGATATAGACCATAGATTGTATTACATGCTAGGATACCCAACATGAGTGACATCCGTGACCGCCGTACGACGTTCTATACCTTGTACGGAGTAGCTGGCCATGTTCGTTCCTGTATTTACCCAGTATTCTTGGAATGGGACGTGACATCAACCCACCCCAAAAATATGGGGAAAACGCTACGTTGTTGATGTTGTTGTTGTTGCTTCAATATATATAAAATAAGGCAAGACCCTAGTCCATGAATTGTTTGTGTCAAGAAGAACGAATATTCTACAGTTAACAGGATGTTAACAGAATTAGCATGACACCTTTCTTTTTGCAACTGAATTGTACTGTTCAAAGGAACATTTATCAGAAGCTGATTTAATTTCCATACAGTTGTCCTGGAAAGCATATCAAAAGATTCTGTTGAAACTAGTGTTACATTTTAAGGATGCTTAGGAGAAATTTCCATTATAGTCTGAAACTCTCCATAAACTGTCTATAAAGTATCATGGTTTTCGAAATAAGCATAAAGACACCAAGATATATCCTCATTCATTCACTTTATCACCCTTGTAGATGAGGCATATACATCTACTGTAATGAACCTAGCTTACATGTTATAGTAGAAAAAAATTGAATCACATTGGAAGAAATAGATGGAGGCTTATGATCCGGTAAGACAGATCGCCTCCCATTTGAGATAGTTTCAAGGGTATATATCGAGTAAATTCTCTAGGAAATTAAAGTATCACAATATAGCAATGTATTCATATAGCAAATTCTTACATTAGGAAGGAATTTGAGGGTACTATAACTCATTCTTTTTACTAGGAAAGTGAAGTGCCATGATTGACAGGAAACATGATGTGATAATGCCGTCAAATCTTCGTTTAATATGTGAGATAATTGCTAACAACTTTGGCCCAGCATAAATTTCATGAAATTTGCTATATGAAATGCAGGTGGATCATATGTTTGAATAGTGGCTGAAATTTAGGAGCTTTAGATGCAAGAATAGTGCTGATTGAGTTGAGCTACTATCATTTTCTTTGCCTTGTCCTAGAATATATTAGAAAAGGAACTTCAAATCAATAAGCATTCCAGAGTGGTTTTCAATTGCTGACTAACACATTAGGTATATTCTCAAAACTATGCACCATGAGTAATGTCAACGAAACCACTAGTTGTGTAATGGCAAGCTAGGCTGCCTATCAAGTATTTCTCTCTATTGATATTAGAGATGCAGCTGCTCCCCTATGGTTTGATGTTCACATGACATTCCCTCTGCTTTTGGCATTATGATCAAATGGTAACAAGGCCGGAGAAATACTAAGTCAACAGTAGGAGTGTACACCGGTCAGTTAAACGACCCACTGTGCAATTTTGACAACCAAACTGAATTAGTCGATTATGCAACTTACAAAACCAATTTTGGATCAGTGAGTTAATTTGGTTATAACCAATGGGTTAAAAAAACCATAGAAAGCTCATAAATGATTAACTAGGCCCAAATCAATTTAAGATGCCATTTTACAAACAAAATTGAACTTTTGAATGTCCATAGGCCCAAATGCCGTTGTCCAGGTCCTAAAATGTAAAAAAAATGGACCAAACCCGGTTATTCAAGCCCACAACCCAGCCTTTTTCTTAATATAAATGTATATACTTTACATAACATATTAGGTTTCTGGGTCGGTCGTTCAAGTTGGAAACTAGAACCTTCCTGACTGATGAAAATTTAAAAAAAAAAAACATAACTGAATCAACCTATCTTTGGGAGTAAACAGGTAGAAATTGTAACAACCCGCTCCGCTCAGCCCAGAGAGCCGATTCAGTGCGACTACCCGACCCGCCTTGCTCGACGAGAATAACTTGTTTTATGCAAAGACATTCAGGCTTGGTCCTTCAGAAGTACAGACAGACCTTTCAATGGCGCGCTCGGAGTATCGCTCGTCCGATGCGAATCATCGCTAAGGTGGGTGGTTTCGGTGAACTTGTCTTTGCTTAGCCTACACATCTAAAATACGGACGATACACGCTAGATCGCTAGGTGATAACCCTTGCATGCTAATAAAAGAATACAACACATCTAGCTAAGGGGATAATCATATCGTGTATTACTTGTCTAGAACATGGAAAAGAGTAACTTTATAGTGATAGATTTACTTATGCGTTGCTCTACATGCCTCTGCACGATTTCAATTATCGCACTAACCCTTTAGACCCGTGCTAGTGTAAAGGCTTATGTTTCAAGTAGACTATTTGCATGTTCCTTGTACTGTGTTACTTCACATATTTTCTATGCTCATCACGTAGGTTCATGCCACGATCAAGTAACACGATTCATGTTTTGCATCATCTAGTTTCGCTGGAAGACTATCGAATAGTCGTTCCGTGCAAGTGTGAACCTGAAAGTATTCGGGACCGTTGGGTCGCCAAGGCAGTTCCCAAACTAGGGGACTGCATCAAGTCAAGTTAAGCAAGAACATGATCAGGACAGCTCGTGGAGCAATACTCGTTCAGGACAAGAATCAGACGGCTCTGAGAGCCAATAAGTGTGAACAAGAATCAAGATTGAACATGTCATGTCATGAATCTGGAAGACCCAAGACTTGCATGGTTACGGACAACTTGGTTCACAAGGAAGAATTTCAAATCTCATTCCGCGGACGGTCGCCAAGGCACCGAGGCCGATTTGATCCGGACGGAAATCATGTCATGGTAGTCGCCTGTTTGTGGGCGGGATGGAGTGAAACGCCCCGTGGCCTTGCGTTGCACCACATACCGTCCCGGACGAAGATGGCGGGAAACGATTCATGTACCTCTCGCATCTAACCGTCCAAAGACTACAACTCGTCCTTTATGGCTATGCCAGTGACCTTTCATATAGATTTAGAGGCTTGATTGCGGCAATACACGTGCGAGTCATTTTATTGAGGCAAATAGCGAATGCACGGAACTAAGCGTGTAGCTTATTAATTGTCCAAAGATAAAGCATTTACGGCACATATGTATATTCGTAAGATGGAGGCACGGCACTTTATACCGTTCAAGTGCATCACGCCCGAGTCAAAAACATGCATGTAATACTATGTTTGTATGCGCACTCTTCTGTCTCGTTTCATATATTATATGCTGGTTAAATTGGTTTTATCTTTAGGCAGGGAAGGACGAATGGTAAGAATGGTAAGTTTCGCCGTGTTACTCTTACATCGCACGACGCACTACAACACATGTTAGGCTTCATATCATATGACATGAAACTGATCCTAAGGCAAGATTAGAAAGACAAGTAGATGATGCACATAACTAAATGAACGTGTTTGGATTTGTTGAGCGGACAAAAAGCCTCTCCACCAGTGCATTCAATGTACTGATAACCCACCAGGTTGCTTGCAGGGTGCGGGAGAACCTCGTTCGGTGCGAAAACTCATTCGTGCGCGTTAAGGTGTGGAGCTAAATCTGGAGCTTTGGAACGTCGCGTCCGGAGCTGAAGCACATATACAGGACATAATGTTGGAACATCGCCTATGTTATCATTTCAAAGTTGTAAGTCGCTTGACACATTTTATTGTTTTGAGAGATGTAGAAGCATGAAAAATACGCCGGATGGCTATACGCAGCATATTGGTGCAGAGCAGCGTAAACAGAGGCCTTCAGAGCCATCAAGAGTGCAACAGAGCTTTTTTTCCGCTAAAATACAGCGTGAAATATAAGCTCAAAGGACCATCCGCGTAAGGCAGTACGTCAAAGCCGCTTCAGCGTAAAACATGGTGCTTCATCGACTACTGGGCGTAAAACCCATCCTCTTTCAAACGCAGCATTGAGGTGTACAAGAGACGCTTCGTATTCTCCGAAGTGAACATGTCAGACCCTGCAATGAACCTGTCAGATCCTGCAATGAACCTGACGTCTGGACTTCTGACAAAGGGATACTGCTCGACTACCCAGACGACGGCTATAATGATGGCACAGTACTGCAACCCAGGCTGTCAAATACCGCCATCTCCTTTGCGTAAACTGCTTTTACGTACACAAAGGGATACGCTGCCTTGTTTTACACAGGCAGACATGAGCTGTTTACGCTCTGCAGTAGACAAACCGCCTGCCACATCAAAAGTTGCACTCCGTACGGGGCTCGAGGCATGTCTCTGCGTCCAATGCACAGAGCGATGACAGTTGCTCGAGGCACGTCTCTACGTCTAATACACAAAGCGGTGACAGTTTCTCAAGGCACGTCTCTGCGACTGATGCGCAGAAGGGGCTGCAGACCTTAAAAAACACGCCTCCGCATTTAATACACAGGATGGTGGCAAATCTCGGCATTTAATGCAAGAGATTTGATTATATCTTCAAAAGCCGTAATTCCGGCTAAGACGTCAACATCAGCACTCTGGCACGGTGCGCAGCGGCTTCTACGCCAGTCCAGCTCCTGTGCTCACTCGGCTTCTACGCCCACTCGGCCTCTATGACCGCTCGGCTTCTACGCCTATCTCGGCTTCTATGCCTACTTGGCTTCTATGCCATGGTGACAGACATTGGCTTCTACGCCCACCTCTTCTACACAAGGGATACCTACCTACGTGGCTTCTACGCCGTGATCTTCGTAGCGATTATACGCGTTTTGTCCCTTAGTTGGACCCGCGTCACACGCTCATTCAAAGGATCATCTATACGCAGGCATTGGTTATTTTAACCGTTGTGTAAAAGGGTGCTGTACTTTCCACTCCTCGATTTCTACACCGACGGAGTGGTCACTGTCACTAAAACTCTATAAATAGAGACCTCTATCAATGAGGAACAAGGTCGAAGAAATCAGAGGTCGACAAGGTCGAAAAAATCAGAGGTCGACAAATTGGAAGATCGAACCAGAGGTCAAGAGAGAGAGAGAGAGAAGAATCCGGAGCTCAGGCAAAGAGTAGGGATCGACGACTTTGGCATCGTGCATCCACCCTCTTCTGCAACCTTCGAAGCTGCTTCCTGTCTTCTACGGCACTTCTTCAACATCGTGTGGTCCAAGGGCTAAAGTGATCGACTGCAGATCAGACACCTATAGCAATATTTACCCAGATTAAATAAATTGTACTCCCATATCCTCGTATAGGATCAAATTGTACAAGTTTGTTTTTAACCAAAGAAGGCGGGTTTCGTATAAACCCCATCCTGAATACATTTTCATTCTTTCGTTTAATACCACAAACAAGAGAGAGAGCTTGAGCGACTTGTAATCTCGGCCTAGCACCGCTTGTAACATTATTTCAATATCAATAAAGAGTTTGTTTTCCATTCCATACTTGTGTTTATTAAATGCTTCAGCTATGACGACCTTGTGAACTAGTTATCAAACGCATGTTCAGACCTGACCTTGCGAGGGCGCAACTCAGGCTCGCGCGACATCACGTCCAAGCGAAGACGTTCCGGCCCTACCGGGCCGAGGGCGTGACAGAAATAGACCATTTTTTTGTTAAACTTGAACAGCATTAATAAACAGGAATGGATAAACCATGATTATAAGCAGTATGTGATTTGATATGGAACTAGTATATGCCCGTACAACCTATAAACATATCTACTAAGTTGGAAAAATAGAAACATGCAGTTTGAATGCTCCACATCAGGCAGTAGCATACGGTGCACTAGATAATGATACTTTCCTCAGTTGGCTGAGAATGAAATACATTTACCTCTGATCTTGTAACAAGAATAAAAAAAGTGGGGGCATAAGAAAGGTTTGTGTGACATCTCGAAGGAAACAAATATCGGCCAACATAATAGGATAAGTGATCATACCGCAAGACTCTCGGCGACTAATTTAACTCCTTTATAGATTGCTCTTTCATCAACTACATCCCTGGACAAAAGAAAATTTTAGCATAAGCGTCAAATTAAACAGAATACACGTGAATTTAGCAGACATTGCATAGCTTACCTTGTATCATACAGACCACCAGTGCTTTCAAGTAATTCTGGTGCCACAGGAAGCTCAGATAGAGTTGCAGCAGTTACTCTTACCCTTGAAAATTGCTCGTGCTCCCATGCAACCTACAACAGGCCAAGCATTTCCTGTTAAATGCCACTCATAAAACCTAAACTTACCAAAGTATTTTGGTTGCTGGTCAAGTATTCAATATTTTGTGTCCACAAAGGAAAATAAAAGAGGTCAAACTTGAGGAGCATAACACTGGCTAAAGTTAACATCCAATTTTAACCGTTTCACAGAAAATCTCAAATTGTATTTCTAACATATAAAGTGAATATTAATCAAGTAAATGCATATTATAGTAAGTCATTATATGACTGTCATATTATCTATTGCAAAAGATAATATCAACTCACTCGAGGATTTGAGATATTTATTTTTTTGTGCTTTACACCAATTGTAACTCCTAGCTCCTTAGCAACATCAGACAAACTCTGTCAATAAAAACAATTACAGAAAAAGATAAGGTATGATAAGGAGGAAGGAGAAATTAATTCATTAGAGTTAATAAAAGTTTTGATCATTGTAACTTACATCAAACATTTGTTTAATGTAGGCATTTTCAGGAGGTTTTGACACATGAAGCCATAATTCATTGTTCCAGGACCCAATACTATTCAAACATATTGCATAGTCAATGCTCTCACGTAAGCGGTGATCAAAACCCCTTAGCCACTGCAAAATTGTTATTATTATAATAGAATAGAAGACAAGTGCAGATGAAAGATATGGATGAACTTTTGTAGTTACACCAAGGCGGATAACAAAACTAACCTTGTGGGTCCCATTATAGTTATAGGGCCCGCCAGATGTTAACCCAAAAAGAAGGTTATATCTCCCTCGAGTCTTTGGATTTGAGTAAAGACGAGAGAAAAGTCTTGCCAACTCTAAAAGTGTCACTGCTCCACTTCCATTACTATCACTTCCGACAGAAAGTGCCTGGATAAAACATAGAATTAAGACATTAGAATGTCATAAGAAATATATAGGAACTAATACTCCAGATAATCTTCATACCGGAGCAGCACCAAATGTATCATACGATGCAACCACAGCAATAGTTGGCAGCTGATTAGCATCTCCATCTTCTTTCAAGCCCCACAACCATCCCTGTTACATTATACATATTAAGTAGCAGAGGTAACTATGTCCTATAAGGTAAAAGCAAAACAAGGTACATGCAGTACCTGAGAGAAGTTATCTGAAAGCCATTTACCATATCTAGAGTTAAAATATGTAATATTACTCTATTCAGTAGTGCATGCGTAAGGAAAATAATGTCGAAGGAAAAAAAACACATTAAGATTTGACAGCACAGCTTCTAATACTGGAACTTGCCGTGTGTCGATAGAAGACTCAAATGGTCGATAGCAGGTAAACAGAAAATTGTAGAACTGCCAATTTCTATGAAGACTCCACAATGTGAAATTATGCTCCATGGTCTAAAGAGAACCCCCTTTTGATTGGAAAATGGTGATGAAGAGAGAGTGGCAAAGTAAAAATTGATTTATTATAGCACAAAGTTGTGGTGATCTAGTGTCAATCTCCAAACCTCCCAAACTGTTACAAAGTTGTGGAGATTCAACTGTCTAAAAGATCAAGCGTCTAGCAGAATAGTGTCAGAGGGTAAGAAAACTTCCTCTCATGTTCCTTCTTTTATTATTATTTTCTTCAATAAATATCTGAGAGCGGCCTCCAGGAGGAATTGAAATTAGTCTAGAGGTTAAGAACATATTGATATGTGGCATCTTGGAATAAACTCAGCTGTTCCTTTCCATGGTATTTAACAGATAGTTCTACTTAGTGATGCACTGACAGATCTGTGATTAAAATGTTCTTATTATATACATCCAAGTCATTTTGCCAGCAAGGGATTGGCTAAGGGAAACAACTAGAGGTCTAACATATATACATAATAGAGTTTTGTGGATATCAGAACAATCATAGAATATCATATAATTTCATTCTTGCCACAGCCAACATGCACCATTCTGAATCTTAACTAATACTAAACCAAATCAATCTTATTCATGACCCAGTCGAACTTGAAGCAATCAGGTCCAAATCAAACCGATGTTATGTACAGTGTTGAGGGTTGGATAATTGAATCCCGCCAAATATCGGACTGGGTTAAGCTTAGGTTGAGTGATCAGTCAGGCAAGGATTAACTATCAACCAGTACAAGCCAGTTGAGTTAAAGCACCACCACTTCACCAATAACCAGGGAGAAAATCTCCAATTTATCTTGCAAAAGGTAGATAATAGTATTCAACTAGGAAGCATAATATAAGCCAAAAGAGTCAAATGAAATCAAATAACCATAAAATTAGCCTATGTATCAGACATGCAAATGTTTGGTTACTGGCACAAGATCACCATGGAATGTAAATGGGTCAAGCAAGCTTGGTTCATTTCAATCTGTAAAACTAAATCAGAGAGGGGAACTCAGACCTGAATGTTAATGATAGATGGAGAAGACACTTTCTTAGGTTCCGAAGACGAGACAACCAACTTGTAGCTGTGACATTCAACATTAAGACAAACAGATTAGGAGAAGCCAACATACTATAGGCCAAAAAGTAAGTTATTTACTTCCACATTTAACGAAAAGAGAAATATTACAAAATGTGATTACAATTATAATATGAATGGTAAACCAAAACTCCCTAAACATTTAGTTCAAGATGCTGACTTCACTAGTACCCTATGTCGCAGAGACATGACATAGGACACGGGATAGGGGGCACAACGCAACACGAACACAGAGACACATTCTTCTAAAAAACTATATATATATATATATATATATATATATATATATATATAATTGAGTATCTGCATCTTTGAGAAAGATATTTGATTTGATTTATATGAAATTAAAATGCCCACAACAAAATGCTTTAAGTTTAACCTTTTATATTTGATTTTTATCCTTATTTTAGACAAAAAGTCTGGCATACGTATTCAGTGTCCTTATCCGCCATGAGTCCATATTTGGAGAGTATCCTTCCAGAATTCAAATGAAAATATGAGGACGCATAAAAATGAGTGTCAAACACGTGTCCGAGAGTGTTGGTCTTCGATATGTGTCCAACAAGAGACACGTTACCAAGATGAGAGTGTTCGTGCGACATAGCTATTAGCAGGCCAAGCACTATTGGACAAAACCTCATTAACGGACCAAATCACTAGTTTGCATTTGTTTTAAAATTGGTTGACAATCTTATTTAGTTCAGGCTCATATGTGATTTCGAGTAAATAACTTATGTCACAGTAACTAATACTAGAGTATGTATGCACGTACATATGCAAGCTCATCAAAGTAAAAATTTTCATTATTGAAGAGGCATGCATGCATGCATCATGAGTTTTAAACATTAAATAGTATTTTTTTAAATTGGGGCCTTTTAACTTCCCTTTATGATGACGGACAACGGCTTCATATGGCTTAAACTTGGTTGTTAGTGAAATAGTAAAGGTAGTTTTATATTGTATTAGTACACGTACAAGAAAAATTGTTAGTTCGGCATGCTCATATGCCATACTTGTGTTTAGAATCTGCTCTAAGATCAACTCTTGCATCGCAAATCAGAATATTGTTTAAATATAGAAAATCATTTGTCCATTTCACCACTGCTGGTTTGTTCTATACTCTATTAATTAATCCAGCAAATCTTTAAACTTTAGATCCACAAGCAAATCTTTTGCGTGACCAGTTGCATCAAGTATGAATCTATGGATGAGTTATGCACATGATCATAATGTATCCTAAGAATCCTGCACTAGCCTGCCCTTTCTCTCTCTTTTGCCTTCATAACAATAAATCGCAAAGGCTATAGCGGGTTTCAAAACGTCAGGTCATAATTTACTGAAAATATCCAAGTGAGGAATTTGAGGGGACAGGTCATAGTTTAGTATTCTCTGGGTCGATAATCGATATACGTTTCCTAAGGGATCTTCCATCTTTGAAACTCACAAAAAAGTCATTGTATGAAAAGTGTGTTCAAACATGGAGGATAGGGACAAGTGTCTTAGTATGTTAATTAAAGATACTTCGATAACGGAGACATAATCTGCTTGTTCCTCAGCCGCCTAAAAAACTACTTGGATTGCGCAGCCAATTAATCACAATTACACATAACCTGGAAATTCAGCATTCGCATAATCCAATTAATGGCAGTTTGTCAACTGCCACCTATTCCACTTTTCACCAATACAAGTAGGTAACAGATAAATCACTCCATCCTACCAAAATTTTGTGTAGGATCTGGCCCTATTATTCAAATGGATACCATTTAGTTTAGGTACTGATTAGGGAGTAGCAAGACCCAACTGACCCATTATATTTCACCTTTGGCTTATTGCCTTTCCATTTTGGGATCAACGACTCCAGTTTTTCTGGTGCATGCTGTCCTGACTCCTACAGGCTTTACAGCATGCTTAGCTGTTTGACATATAATCTTAAATGAGATTCTGAACATATTGACTAACCCTCCAGTAGTTGCTGTGGCAGGCTGACTAGAAGCATCACTCCTTTGAATATCAGCTAATATGGCATTGATCTTGTCATCCTCAAAAGCAAAATATACCGGATACTGCAAAATACGACAAACACCACAACAATTACGAAGTCAATAGCAGAAGACATTATCATTATCCAAACCTTCTCCTAACAGAATGGGGTCAGCTACACAAAAGAATGGACAAAGATGTAAAGAAAGAAATGGATGAAGATCTCATATATTTTGTTAACTATAAATTTATCCATATCAATTTGGAAGGTGAAATTACGCTACAACTTTTCAGGTTCTATTATTCAGGATATGAACAGAAACAACTCCATATAATACGTAATGTTAGCCAGATGAAACATGATACTAGGCTTTGCTTTCGACTGCTGCATTTCTCTACCTTGAGAGACAATGATATATGTCAGCTATTGGAAATGGGATGTGAAACAAGTATAGAGTGTGAACTAACTTATTAAAGAGGCATATTATTGTAGATCCTTGAAAAGAAAAAGAAGACAAGGAAATTAATCTGAACAACTTCTTAATAATGAGTTTCTCGAAGTAAATTAATCAAACACCCCACCCACTCATCCCCCCCCCCCCCCCCAAAAAAAAAAAAAAAAGTGGAACTGCCTCTCTCTCTCTCTCTCTCTCTCTCTCTCTCTCTCTCACCCTCTTATATATATATATATATATATATATATATATATATATAAGAGGGTGAGAGAGAGAGAGAGAGAGAGAGAGAGAGAGTAGTTGTAGAGCTCCCACATTTTTTTTGTGGGGAGTGGGTGGGTGGGTGGGAGGGGGGGGGGGGGGGGTGAGGTGGGGTTGTGTTCTTGAATTTAGAGCAATTTTGGGAGGCCTTCCTCCCACCTCACCAATAAGTCATGTCATTTAAGTTATGCCACATATGATTTAAGTTATGTCATGTCATCAAGTTGTAGGCATTTAAATTACACACGGAAATATTTATTCAAAACAATCTTACCAAATCTAACTTTTTCTAATAATATTTTTGTAATATATTTTTTGCATAATTTTAATCTTATTCTAATTTAAAATATAGATCTAAAGTATTAAGCTTATCGAATATCTAAATTCAGAAAATATAATTATTCATTTGCATAATTTTAATCTTATTTTAATCTTATTCTGATTTAAAATTTAGATCTAAAGTATTAAGCTTATCGAAGATCTAAATTCAGAAAATATAATTATTCATATATAAGAATTTATCTATATTTAATCAAAATGTTTTTGAATAAATTTAAACTTATCCAAATTTATAAGGCAGAATTTAAATTATAAGATTAAACTAAAAATCAAAACATTTAAACTAGAGCATCTTAATCTAAATAATATGCCATTAATATAGTAATTAATATATGTAAATATTCACAAAATTAAAATTTTAAATAGCTATATTCCTATATTGGGTAACTTAATAGTTATATTCCTAATCGTGGTATCTTTGCTAGTGAGTGTGTGTGGTGGGGGGGATGTTTTTATGTGTGTGGGCCCGGATAAAGTGCAAAAAACTCCTCCTTAGATTTGTCTCGTTAGCAAAATAAGACTCACTAGACAAATGTAACAATTAAACCCTCCCGCAATAGTTGAATTGCTTAAAATACCATCTCCCGTGTATTAGCCGTTTGAAGTAGCCCGTTAGTTGCACTTTTTTTTAAATTATAGAATACCCAAAATACCCCCTTTACAAGTGAAAGTTTGTGGGTGTTACCTTTGCCATTCTATATAAATTAATATAGATAATAATAAAGCAATATATACAAATTAATATATTAATATATACACATAAATGAAATATATTATTATAGATTTATATTAATTTGTATACAAATAAATATATTAGTATACAAATAATTATAGGGTATTACCATATAAATATTTTCAAAAAAATAAAATAAAACAGGATAAAAATTAAAATAAAAAAGATAAAAAAACCAAAAAAACAGCAAAAATAAATTCTTAAAAATATAAAAAATGAAAAGAAAAATAAATTTTGAAAAACACAAATTTTGTTATTGTCCGGGCAAAAAAAATATACCTACCTATTTTTAATGGATACAATACAATTTTCATGTTTTGTGGGTAAATTATTTATCCAAGTATTCACAATTTTCAGAAATAAATTTTTATAACATAAACCAAACATGGAAATATGTTTTCCACTCAAAATTTGTCTGAAAATAAATAAAAAATTGTGTACCAAACGCTAAAAGCTGTTAATTCGATAATCGATGTTTATATTAAAAAAAGAGTTTATTTTTGGGAAACTATATATGTGTGTGGGCCCGAATAAAGTGCAAAAAACTCCTCCTTAGTTTGTCTCGTTAGCAAAATAAGACTCACTAGACAAATGTAACAATTAAACCCTCCCGCAATAGTTGAATTGCTTAAAATACCCCCTCCCATGTATTAGTCGTTTGAAGTAGCCGTTAGTTGCACTTTTTTTTAAAAATTATAGAATACCCAAAATACCCCCGTTACAAGTGAAAGTTGGTGGCTATTACCTTTGCCATTCTATATAAATTAATATAGATAATAACAAAGCAATATATACAAATTAATATATTAATATATACACATAAATGAAATATATTATTATAGAGACGGTTTAGTTTATATTAATTTGTATACAAATAAATATATTAGTATACAAACAATTATAGGGTATTACCATATAAATATTTTCCAAAAAATAAATAAAACAGGATAAAAATTAAAATAAAAAAGATAAAAAACCAAAAAAACAGCAAAAACAGCAAAAACAAATTCTTAAAAAAATGAAAAAAATGAAACAAAAAACACAAATTTTGTTATTGTCCGGACGAAAAAATATACCCACCTATTTTTAAGGGATACAATACAATTTTCATGTTTTGTGGGTAAATTATGTATCGAAGTATTCACAAAAAAATGAAAAAGATAAAAAAAATTAAATAAAAAAGATAAAAAACCAAAAAAACAACAAAAACAAATTCTTAAAAAATGAAAAAAAAAATAAAAAAAACACAAATTTTGTTATTGTCCGGACGAAAAAAATATACCCACCTATTTTTAAGGGATACAATACAATTTTCATGTTTTGTGGGTAAATTATTTATCCAAGTATTCACAATTTTCGGAAATAAATTTTTATAACATAAACCAAACATGAAAATATGTTTTCCACTCAAAATTTGTCTGAAAATAAATAAAAAAATTGTATACCAAACACTAAAAACTGTTAATTCAATAATCGATGTTTATATAAAAAAAAAGTCTTTATTTTCGGGAAACTTTTAAAAGCACTTTAGCATTATGTTTTAGATGGGAATAATCGTCATCTCATATCTACTATTTTTTACGTCATTTAATGGTAGAAACCAAATTGGGTGTGACCGCGAGGTTATATTAATGTGTATATGAAAAGAGAATTTCCAAGTTGCATTAAAAAAATTAGCGTTATTTTATGAACCGAGGGTGGGACCCTCCCTCCCACCCCCTTTTTCGGTTCGTCAGGATTTTCCTAAAAAAAATAGTCACGTTCAAATTAATAGCGATTGACCCCCCCCCCCCTCCCCACACACACACATTAGTATAGATAAACAAGTTTTTTAAATTTTTTGAACCGTCTTATTTTTGAACGGTTAATTTATAATTTTTAAATGGCTAAATTAGTGCTTTTTTTTAAGAATTTATTTTTTATCATTTTTTAAGAATTCATGTTTAGACCCTGAATTTTATACTAGTTTAGAGTTTTAGAATTCATGATCTAAACGTTAATTAGCCTTTCTTTAGATATTTAATATATTTAAGATTTTTATTTTTATTTTTGTCTACGTGAGAAGGTACATACGCCGTTAGAAAAAGAATTTTAATATTAGTATTAACAAATTAGGATTAAGATTAAATAACATTAACATTAGAATTAATATTAATATTAACAAATTAACATTAACTTTAAAAATTAACATTAAGATTAAGATTAAGATAAATTAACATTAACAAATTAGAATTAAAATTAATTTAACATTAACATTAAAATTAGTATTAATATTAAAAGTTAACATTAACTTAAAAAAATTAACATTAACATTAGTACTAAAATTAATATTAATATTAATAGTAAAATTAAGATAATTTTTTTAAAATATATATATATACAGATTTTTTTTTTAAAGAAAATTTTGAAAGAGAAAGATACGTATGGAATTTGTTTGTATTTTTTTTTTTCCGTAGGAGAGATTTGAATTTTGTTTAATCATCTCGTAAGTAGTTTGAAAGAGAAATTTTAAAGAGAAATAAAAATTGAAAATTGAAAAGAAATTAATATTAATATTTTTTTAAAGATATAGTTATTTCAAAAGATATACTATTTTGTATATTTGTTTTGAAATATAAATTATATTTTAGATTTATTTTAAAAAATAAATTTACCTCTGTTTTTTAAAACAAAAAAAATGTATCTATCTCTATTTTTAACAAATAAATAAATCTATCTTTATTTAGAAAAAATAGATAGATAAGCCTTATTTTTTTAAGATAGAGATAGGTTTGTTTTTTAAAATAAGAGATTTAATTTTTAAAAGAGAAATAAATTTAGAGGACAAACATACATATATTTTTTAATCCCGTATGTTTGTCCCGTAAATTATTGCGGAGAAGCTCTTTAAGAAAAAGGAAAATATATATTGTAAACCTCCTATCCCGAAATTTTTAATTTTAATAACCTTTAGAACTGCTAAATTCAACTAGATTGATATCCAAGATACATGTAATTATGGTAAGTAAATATAAATGAATAAAGAAATCGATACTAAATTCCTTACTTTTTTGTTATTGATAAATGTAAAGTTAAAAAAAGATTTAATAAATAAGATAATGATAAGTACAAAGATATGTAAATTGGGAACGTTTGAAAAAAAATTCCTTCTTCTAATTTTCTTTCTATTAGAGTAAATGAGGGGTACAATTGTCAACACGGCACAAAAATGTAACTTTTTGACGTCCGTTAACAGAAATTTTCTTTTAGGATGTCATATGAGCCTATTTGAAACGTTAAGTTATTTTTAAAACGTAGAGTCTTAATTTGCAAAAACCTAAATCTAAGAAGGGATTTTTTGCCCTTTACCTGTGTGCAACCCCCCCCCCCCCCCCCCCCCAACCCACATTACTAACTGCCCAATATAACGTGAGTCGAGATTATGCGTTCGGCTAATGTGAACAGCCGGTTAGCGATATTGGCCTATGGGTCGGAATGAAAAAAACCTCGGACATCCAATTGGAATCATTATCAGGTGTTATCTATCTAAAACACAATCTTTACATATCAGTAGTTTACACTAAAAACGCCAAGACACCCTTAAACACAGTGAAACTGAAGCTGCACTGAATAATAAATCTGGATGAACTTCACTTCCCTCACCCACATATCCTATAAATCTAATTTTCCCTTCTTAAATGGACATTTACAGCACATCTCTTATATTAATGAAAATCCAAGAAAGCCTCTACCCAAATTTACATTAATCATAATTTTCATTCAGTTTTTAAGGGCCAGTTTCTCTCGCATTAGCAAAAGCCGCTTCCTTTTTCATAGCCTAAATACAAATCCTCTTTAGTTATACTCCAAGATACATCTGCTCCTTTGAGTAGCAACCTAACACTCCTAGTAAACAGTGCATTTTATTGATCTCCATTGACATGTCAAAATATCTCAAGTGAAATTCTCGTCACCAAACCCTCAATTGTGCTACCTCCAACTTTCTACAGGTGCACTCATTTCTTAGTATCTTTAATCTATTGAAACATCTAAGCATTCTCATTTAAGCTATACTCATTTTTAAGAGCATGTTTATTTAACTTCCTAAAATTCAAACCTGTAAAGCAAGGTTGGTCCTATTGCTTCCTATATAATCTTTCTTTCAATTCCAAGTGTATCCTACGATCACAAATCACTTCTACTGAAACCTTCCACTTCAACCATCCTGCGTTAAATCTGTGAACATCCTTCTCAATCTTGCCATTATGGTGAATGGTCTATCCTAAATAATGGCAACAACCATCTTTGGTATCTCTTACCATAGAATACAAGTCATGGTGCAACCCAATGACACCATATTTCCCAATCCCATCTGCTCGCTGTTCAAATGAGTATAGACCTGGCAGAGTCCTACACTCCATCACAAATAGAAGAGAACCGCAAAAGTTTGTGCTTAACTGCCTTTGTCTCAAGAGACAAGTCATAGGCTATTCTTACTCAAACCCTTAATCTATCAACTGCAAGTATATTTAAACTGTGTTGTTCTTAGACTAGGTAAAGTTATTAATTATAGTCAGCAAGTGAAGATTGATTGGCAACACTTCAACAGATAAGAAAGTAAAAAACATCATCGGTATTGTACTATCAAGAAATATGAACTTTTCATGTCTACATATATAATATGCTGGTATTATATATAACTTCTGCTAATTAGTTGACAATATATTTAAACAATTTAAAATTGGGAGTGATAATATATTGATGACTGAGATATAGTAGCCTAGCAGTGATATACGTACACAATAATTTAGTATGTGAACAATTCTAGTGTTCCAACTTAAATGTGAAATTGTCAAGCATTAGCTGACAAACTATATCAAGCATCGTTAGCAGACTTGCCATAGCCAACCAGGCCATAAAAACATGTATAAGTTAGAAAAATGATTCAACAGGAAACGAAGAAAATTAGAACAGCTAATGACAGATAAATCACATAGGAAACATGCAAAAACATCTGAAATCAAAGAAAAAGATGTGATATGCTTACTGGTATGTTGGCATGAATTAGCAATTTTTCCAACTCGATCAGTACGTCTTTCATTGCCCCGTGTCCAGGTAAGTTGCCTACAATCTTCTCACTGGCCTTTTGAGGGAGTAGAAGTAACAAGCCCCCCAATGGCTGCTTATTTGTAATGTAATCTGGAATAGTTTGCAAGATAAGTTTAGCATAATAGAGACAGATCCACAGATACAAAAAAATCCATGATCTCATTTAATGTTGTTTCCCATCTGGTGTGTGTGTGTGTGTGTGTGTGTGTGTGTGTGTGTGGCGGGTTTGAGATTATATAAAACGGGGCATAATATATGACCGATGGATGTAAAATTCACAACATGGTATATTCAATATGGTGTCCCAAATCATTTAAACCTTTTGTGCATTATATAAGAACAGAAAAAGGTTTACACTTAAAGTAAATGAAAAATATAAGTTAATAAATTCAACAAGGCTGAAAACAATTTAAAGCCAAACAACCACACTAACTACTTGGAAAGTTACATCCTAGTGCTTTATGGTCCTTAATGTAAGCCTGCAGTGATGGAAATTGAAAGTCGTCTCATCTAATTGCTCGCACACCACTACTCATGAATATCTTTGATAAGTCAATATATCTATTGGCGATATGTTTCTTCTCAGAAACCCACTACATTCTCTCTCTAGAGGCATTGTCACAATTGTTCTCTAAATCAATATAAATCCATAAATAGGACCCCTCTGTCTCTCTAGTTTGTCATTACTTTTCTTTGACAAGTAAATAGCCTCCATGGTAGAGCATACTCCCCTTCTACATCAGTGGATCATCTCCCACCTTAAACCCTACAAAAAGCTTATTTTCTTCCGATCAATCACATAAATGCACAATGTTGAACTCCGCCTAAGCGAGTGGAAATCACATCAAAAGCAATGCATGATGGGTAACTACCACTGACTCAGCCCAAACAAGTTAAAGACGAGGAAATCAAGAAGCTGAAAATGTTACAATTCTTCTTTTGCTTGAGAAACTAATTATTAGCTGAGATCTTAGCATAAACTAGATTTGAGTTAAAGTTCAGATAATCATAATTCAAATCGCATTCCTCCGCCATGTCATAACCATTTCTAACGGATCGATCTACAAAAAACTGAACTAAGACCCAATAACAGTAGATCGACCCTTTGAATTACAAGTTAAAAGAGGATCGAACTCTTATGCAATCCAAGCTCATCAGTAAATTTACTAAACAAATAAGTGAGGACAGATCAGAATTGGTACTTAATTATTCCATGCTACATAACGAATCGAAGGAACCGAGGCGATGTAGGGCTCCGATCATTTACTGTGACTCACCGCGGAGGAGGGTTAGGTTTAGGTCGCGGACGGGCATGACCACGGCGTTCCGCGACAGATCGCCGGCGGAGCCGGCATCGGATAGGGAGGAAGCGTGGTGGTTGAGTCCGGCGAGCCTGGATCCGAAGGGAACGCCGGCCATGTCGTACTGTATGAGCCGGTAAACGTCGATAGCGGTGGCGGCGTCGCCGAGCTCGACGCAGGCGACGAGGATGAAGACTAAAGCCACCACGGAGTAGATGGAGTCAATTACTTGCCCGCCGCCGCCGCCGCCGCCGCCTTTTCTTCTCCCCGCCATTGATGAAGGAGAGGAGGAGAGAGAAACAGAGGTTCAGTTTGGTTCGTTAATTTCGATGGAAATATATAAACGTGTGGTTTGGGCTATGATTGGGGATCTTAGGGTTTTGGCCTTGTTTTTTTTTTTCGTGTAAATAATGCAAAATAATCTATTCAGAAAGAGTGACAAATTTTGAGAGAACCGGGAAAGAGGAGTAGTAGTTTGGAAAATTTTCGGGATAAGGGATCGTTTTTTAAATATTTCAAAAACTTTTGAAAATGCAACTATATTGACGTATTATATATTAATTTTTGAAAAAAAATATATCAACTCTATTGACATATTATATATTGAACAATTGTTACAATTGTTTAGATGTCTTATCTGGTTAAAGTACCAAGTTAAGGATTTTGTCCTTTGCCTATTTTTATTTTTTATGTACTACTAGAAATGTGCACGTGCATTCCACTGCATAAAAAAATATTAAAACAAAATTTAAATATAAAATTATTATAAATATTGTCGTTTTTAGGAATCGAACTCAAACAACTAATAAAGATACCTCCCACTTTAACCACTTGAGTTATAATTGTTTAGTTATAAATAAATAATATTTGATAGTTAAATAATTAAAAAAATTAAATAGTTAAGTGTAGTATTTACAAACGGCCTAGTTGGCTCAATTTTGAGCCGTTTCCAAATCTCATTACTCGTAACGCACATGTGCGTAAGAAAAAAAAATTATAAATATTTTCGTTCCTAGGAATCGAATTAAAGCAACAAAAAAAAAATACTTCGTATCTTAATCACTTGAGTTAAAACAATATTATAAATATTGTCGTTCCTAGGAATCAAATTCAAACAACCAAGAAGAATATCTCCTACCTTAGCCACTTGAGTTATAAATATTTAGTTGTAAATAAATAATATTAGATAGTTAAATAATTTAATTTTTTAAAATAGTTAGTGAAGTATTTACAAACGACTCAAACAACTCAATTTTGAGTTTTTTCCAAACATTATTATAAGAGTAGAGATATATACATAAATTATTATTATTATTTACATTCTTTCAAATAAAACACAACTACAAATAAAAAAAATGTATTTTCTATATATACACAAATGATTATTTTTCTCTCTCAATTTTATTTTTTTCACATTCTTTCTAACCAAACACAAATACACAAATAAAAAAAATTCACTATGTTGACTCGTCTCGCCATTTTCGTATTCGTATTTAGTATACATGTATCATTGATGTATATTTGTTGTATATTACTTCTTGTGCATTTTTCTGGATTTTCTAGGCTATTTTGATGCAATTTTAGGTTTTTGTCTAGTGACTCACCCCATCCTTTATATATATATATATATATATATATATATAGCCATCTCTTTCTCTCTCTCTCTCTCTTCCTTATTCTTTCACTTTCTTCTCTTTTCATTTTCTTCTTCCCTCAACTCTCTCTTGGCCGAGAGCAGCCCCACCCCAAGACCCGGCGAGACTCCCCCTTGGTAGTTGTGGTAGTAGTGGTAGTGGTGTGGTTTAGGCAAGTACATCTTGCCAATGAGGAAGAACTTGCCTATTTTTAGTTTTTCATGGTTTCTTGAATTTTATTTGCTTATATTGTGTTCCATAACCTTCTCTACTTGCTTAGTACTTAGCATTTTTGTTTTGATGGCTTGAATGGAGTATATCTACATTTATATATTTGGGTTTTCATTGGGTTCTTGAGTCTTCCTTAGTTTTGATCTACTAAAACTAGTTATTTTCGAAAACTAGTAGTTCCATGTGATAGAGCATTAAATTTTGTATGGTTTTGACTTTTAAATCGCTTAATTTTGAGTTAAATTAAATATTTTATGGCCAAAACAAGTTTTGGAGCTTTGTTCTCGGACCTGTCTGGCAGGGACGATGAATAGTGTCGTGCGCAGTACGCCGCGCATGGATTTATTGCCGTCGCATGTGCCGTGCGCATCACTCTCTTGCTACGAGCAATGCGCTGCGGATGGAATTCCTGCCGCATGCAGTGCATCGCGCATGGATTTTTTGTCGCCGCATGCATCACGCGCATCCCTTTTTTGCTTCGCAACAGTGCGCCACGCATGGAATTTTGGTCGCGCGATGCGCGCCATGCAAAGAATTCTTGTCGCACACAATGTGCATGGTAACCCGGATGACCCATTTTTGCCTATTTAGCTATTTTGTAGATCTTTGTAAAACTCAAATCATGAAAGTTGTTATATCTTTGTAAAGAATCGTGTCGCACGTCGTACAAAGAATCTTGTAAAACTCAAAACATGAAAGTTGTAGATCTTTGTCTTGCCTTTCCAAATCTTTTTTTATCGTCTCATTTAGAGTTCGGATGAAAAAATTATGCCCAATTTCCTAAAATGTGTCAAAAAATCAGTTTTATGCAATTTAGCATGTTTGATTATTTTTTCCATTGTTGCTATATTAGTCAATTATTTTGCTTTTTTAACTTAACTTTGGGATTTAAATGAATGCAAGTTTTCCTTAAATGCTTTAACCTGACTGAGATACTTACAAGAATATGGATACCTGAGCAAGGACTATGAGTATACTGAAATCGTGAACTCCCATAACCTAACTTGTACTGATACTCTCGATAGTGGCTCGACGAAGTGCACTCCTGACATGTGTAAACTTCCTCACCTAATTTTAATGTATAATTAGCTTAGTGAGAGATTACGGATTGATTTAGAATTTATTTGGATTAAGAATTGGAGTTTATTATTATTTATTTATTTTTGATTCACTTGTAGCACCATACCGTTGCTTAATTATTTAAAGCACTACACTAGCCTTGCCTTCCAACCAATTTCACAACCTTGACCTAGACAAGCCAATCTTTAGTCCTGACCTTTGTGTTATTCATAAATACACTCTCTTGTGCTTCATTTTAATCACAGAATATTCGTGCACAATTTTCAACTCAAATATAAGCTTTGCACCTGTGTCCGTTCCAATCAAAATAGGAGACACAACCTCGACCGTTCCTTGCAATCCAATATATAACAATAATCTATTCTGAGTATACTACTTCAACGACACTTGTGTCACGTCCAATTGAAATCCCATGTATTTCTAATTTATTAAAATCACCAATGACGCAACTTCTACTCTTTTTAGGCAACCGACTTGACCGGGCCCAAAACAAGTCCAAACACCATCCCGAACCCTCACACACCCTCACATGGCTCATACCAAACACCATACATCATTCTCCCTCCCTACACAATACCAACACCATGTTAAGTGTAGTGCCTCAAATCCCGATCCGACCGGGATGTGCACTACGTAATTGGGCTTGTGGCTAGTCCGTTTGAGTCATAACTTAGAACTTCGGCATCTTCTTGCCACGGATGAAATACGATGATCCTTTCCAACTCATGGAAAGGCCTCTATTGAAACGAGTCCAATAGTTTTCGTGTTTGGTTGCTTGGTTTTCTTGATTGCCGCTTTGGGATTTGTTTTGGTGTTGCTTTCGATTTGCTTGGTTTTCGCTGCTGGTTTTATCGTTTGGAGCTTTGATTCTTGGGGAGTTCGGCAAGGAAGGATAGGCAAGATTCTAATTGGTGCTCGTGCTGTGCAGGTCCGCGTAACTGACGTTTGATCGTCGCTAGGCGGAAATCTTTGTTTCAGCTACCTTTTCCTTAACCAGTGAGTGGTTTGGACCCTTCTTTCCTACTTCTTCACGCCAACATCTTTAATGTTTCAAACGTTCACTCGATGATGCCCGGTTGGACGCCTAGGAAATCCTTGCCATAATGCATGCCAGCCACTAAGAAAGGAACATGGGATTTGTAGACTAAATTTACTATATGCTTGCACACCTTATATTTGAGTTGTTTATAAAAGGAATTGGTTGTTGGTGGCGGCCTAGTGCCTCGGACGGAGTTTGGACCTATGGGATATCAAAATCGGAATACCGCGTTGAGAAAATATGAACTGTTGCATGAGATTTATATTACTGCTTAACTTCTTTTGTTTAATTCGATGCATTGTATGATATATGAATTGTTCATGCATTTGCATGGTCTGGGATAACTTGTGCACAAGGTTTGGCATTTCCTCGAAACGGCTTTCCGAGGCACTGGAACCGTATCGATTCGGAGGGAAATATTTGATTCGTGCTCGTCACGATGCATTGCGGGACCTCCAGCAGGGCTTGCTACCCGGGCTGATAGGGCGCGCCGCTAATGCTTGAATATGTCCCTAAGGTGTCGATCACACCAATGACCGCATAGACTAGAACACATGCTAATTTATTGTCTTGTGCAGATGGTAAGTATACTTGTGTTTCGTTGCAGGAAAGGCGTGCATCGGTTGAGTAAGCAATCGATGCACTGGTTGAATTTGATGTTATTTTCATTCCTATCAAAACATGCAACTGATATGAATTGAATTCACTTGCCTCTTTATAGAAGTCATCTTAATGCATGCTCGCCCCTAATAAGCTAGTATCGATTTAGTCGAGTGGGTTCATCCCGCTCACCAGTACAAGTTAAGTACTGACCCACGTTGTGGGCAACTATTTCAGGCACTCAGACGGTGCAACGCTAGTGGATAGACGAGGAGGCGTTAGGTGCACCTCTATTTTGAAGTATAGTTGGAGTCAGATCATTTTGGAGGCTTGGACTTTCAACCTATACAAGGGCGTAATGTATGAACGATGTGGACTATCTGATGGAGTGCGCCCTGCCTTTTGAGTTATCTTTTTGTAATGCAAATCAAGTAGCCGAGAGGCGCATCAATGTAAACTCTATGTAAATTACTCTGAATTATCAATGAAAAAGCATGTTTCTTCCTGCACTTGTGTTCAAATCTCTGTGAATGTGTTTTCTAAATTGTGTTTCAAAATGGGTTCCTATAACTGTAAGTCCTTGCCTTGTACGAGCGTAACTCCAGGCTCGTACGGCATCACGCCCCAAGCGAGGACGAATCGGTTTCGTAAAGGATCAAGCGAGGACGACCGACCCTTTCGGGATCGGGGCGTGACATATTGGTATTAGAGCCTAGGCTTTACTTCCATGGGATTTCAAAAGATTATAAAGGAGTTTGATGCGCCTCTCAATTGAGTTGCGTTCGGCGTCCGCTGCATGAGATGAGTCTCCTATACAATGAGCCCATAGATACAAAATCTATCATTTTTGGAGTGTTAACAAGCTACTCTATTTTGTAGCCATGGCAAAGAAGAACACTGCAACTGCCAGCAGTGCTCAACCCATTTAGAGCGATCCAGCAAGCTCTGGAGAATCCGGAGGAGCGGGTTCAACCGGTATGGCGGAACGGCTTATGCACCTCATGGAGGCGCAGCAACAACAAGCTGTTACCCAACAAGCTAACATACAAGCGCAGTTTGCTTCTCAACAGAAGCAAATGGATACAATGATGCAACTGATTGCATCCCTGGTACCAAGCAACGGGGCATCCGCAGCGACGCCTGTCACGCCGTCGGCCGTGGCGGTAGAAGACGAGTCAGAAGAGACTCAGCCTACAGCAAGGAACTCCTGTCGTGCAGTAGAGTTCACAAAAATGCATCCGCCAACGTTCAATGGACGAGCAGAACCGGACATGGTGTTGGGATGGATTGCTAAGCTGGAGGGACTCTTCAACCTGGTTGGCATCCGGGGATCTAAGCGAGTTGCATGTGCATCGGTTCAGCTGGAACTGCGTGCGCATGATTGGTGGGAGGCAACGAAGCAAGGAATTTACGATGCCAATCCCAACTGCAAAATAACTTGGGAAATATTCAAATCAGCCTTCATTGAACAATACATTCCCAGGGCCGTGCGTCAACAAAAAGAAGACGACTTCAGCAATCTGCTCCAAGAAAGTTTGTCTGTGGACGATTATGATTCTGTGTTCGCTAAGCTGGCCAAGTTTGCGGGACACTTCCTGCCTAACCAGTAGGCGTGGTGCTATCGCTTTCAAAAAGGTTTGAATGATGAGTTGCGTAGGGACGTCATCAATCAAAAATGTCAAACCTACAGGGAATGCTACGAGGCAGCCCTGAATAGTGAGCGGATCTTTGGGCGCAATCCCCCAAAGGTAGATGTGCAAACCCCCCGTACCAACAACAGCAAACGTCCTCATGAAACGGGAGGGTCTGGAGCACACAAGCGTTCGCATACGTCTGATAATAGGGGCCAATCCCAATCACTGAACTGCAGCCGGTGCGGCAAATCAGGGCATAAAGTGAATGAATGTCGGGTTCAAGGATGTTTTAAATGTGGTCGTCTGGGCCACAAACAGTTTAACTGCCGAGAGGGCAAGCCAAATCAGGGCAACGGGAATCAGAACAGGGGGCCTCCAGCAAGTGATGCCAATGCTGTGCCAGTGAATCCACAGCGCCAGGGTGCTCAGGGCCGAGTCTATGCATTGACTCGGGATGAGGCATCTATATCCGACACTGTTGTGACATGTACTCTACTTTACCGAGAATTACCCGCTAGAGTCTTATTCGATTCAGGTGCTACGCATAGTTTCATATCTGCTGATTTTACTGTTGAGCATAAATTAGCTTCTACTGCTTTAAATATGAACCTCTGCGTAAGTACCCCTTCGGGAGTCGACATGCCCGCCCATGCGATCTGTAGGGATGGTTATATCTGCATCGGGGGAAGAAAGCTTTCCTTAGATGTCATTGTACTAGACATCAAGGACTACGATATTATTCTCGGAATGGACTGGTTGGGTGCTTGCCATGCAACAATCGAGTGCGCGGAGAAGCGAGTCGTATTCCGTCTACCCGGTGAGGCAGACTTTTACTATTCGTGCAGCGCTGCACCGAAGACGGCAATGGTGATATCAGCAATTTCGGCTAGGCGTATGTTGCATTCGGGCTGTGAAGGGTACTTAGCTTCTGTTCGAGACACCCGGCGGGAATGTGCAGATGCAGCTCAGGCTGAAGTCATTGCAGATTTTCTCGACGTGTTCCCAGACGAGCTGCCTGGAATGCCTCCTGATCGTGAGATCGAATTCAGCATTGACACTTTTTCGGATTCGCGACCGATATCGAAGGCACCTTATCACATGGCCCCAGCAGAGCTTAAGGAACTTAAAGTTCAGTTACAAGACCTGCTGGACTGAGGATACATTCGTCCAAGCGTTTCTCCGTGGGGCGCTCCGGTGCTGTTTGTGAAGAAGAAAGATGGATCCATGCGGCTGTGCATTGACTACCGAGAACTGAATAAAGCGACCATGCAGAATCAGTACCCATTGCCAAGAATAGATGACTTGTTTGATCAGCTGCAAGGTGCTACAGTTTTCTCTAAAGTTGATCTCCGGTCAGGGTATCACCAGTTGAAAATCAAATCAGAAGATATTCAAAAATCTGCTTTCAGAACCCGCTACGGACACTATGGGTTCCTCGTGATGTCGTTCGGCTTGACGAACGCCCCTGCAGCTTTCATGGATCTGATGAACCGCGTATTTCGGCCATTTGTGGATAAGTTTGTAGTTGTGTTCATAGACGACATACTAATCTATTCCAAGAACGAGGCGGAGCACAAGGAATACCTGAAGATCGTGCTGCAGACATTACGAGAACATAAGTTGTTCGCTAAGCTCAGCAAGTGTGAGTTCTGGTTGAACAGCGTGGCGTTCCTTGGTCATGTCATCTCAGCCGAAGGCGTCGCCGTAGACCCGAAGAAAATAGAGGCGGTGGTGGACTGGAAACAACCTACGTCAGCCAGCGAAGTTCGAAGCTTTCTGGGCCTAACGGGATACTACCGTAGGTTCGTGAAGGATTTCTCTAAACTGGCCTCGCCTATGACTCGCCTTACTCAGAAAGGGATTGCATACGAATGGGATGATGACTGCGAAGCCAGCTTTCAGGAACTTAAGCGGCGTCTTGTTTCAGCTCCGATTCTTGTACTTCCAGATGGGGTAGAGGAGTTTCAGATATACAGCGATGCTTCAGGACTCGGCTTAGGGTGTGTGCTCATGCAACGGGACAAGGTAATATCGCACGCCTCCAGGCAACTGAAGCCGCACGAGAAAAACTACCCGACGCATAATTTGGAATTGGCGGCAATTGTGTTTGCTCTGAAGTTGTGGAGGCATTATCTTTATGGTGTTGCTTGCAAAATCTTTACCGATCACAAGAGCCTCAAGTACCTATTCACCCAGCGGGAATTGAACCTCCGGCAGCGGCGTTGGCTAGAACTGATTAAGGACTATGACCTAACGATCGCGTATACACCGGGCAAGGGAAACGTCGTTGCTGATGCTCTGAGTCGGAAGCACGTGGGCTCGTTATCTATAGACAACCGTTTACTTCGAGATCTTGAGGCGATGGGCATCGAGTTTCGAGTTCGGCATCCAGGAGTGCAGCTGGCACCACTCCATCTTGAACTGGGTTTAAGAGATAAAATCAAATCAGCTCAGGAGGGCGATCAGTTCTTAGCGAAGGTACACGGACTGATCTCGGTAGGGAAGACGTCTGACTTTGTGGCAGGCGAAGATGGGGCCTTACAGATGAAAGGGAGGCTATGTGTTCCTAACGACCCAGAACTCCGGAGGGAAATTATGGCGGAAGCACACTACGCGAAGTATTCTTTGCATCCTGGGAGCACTAAGATGTACAAGGACTTGCACGGGACCTTCTGGTGGCACGGTATGAAACGGGATGTGGCGACCTTTGTGTCACAGTGCATGGCCTGTCAACAGGTGAAAGCTGAACATCAGAGGCCCGGCGGGGAACTTCAGAACCTCGCTATTCCCGAGTGGAAATGGGACAACATCACTATGGATTTTATTGTGGGATTTCCGAAGACGCCGCGGGGGCACGATGCGATTTGGGTCATAGTTGATCGTTTGACCAAATCAGCCCATTTTCTGCTTATAAAAGTTACTTGGAGCGTCGATCGGTTAGCACAAATTTACATAGATGAGATTGTCCGATTACACGGAGTACCTGCCTCAATCGTTTCTGACCGTGACGGACGTTTCTTATCTCATTTTTGGACTAGTCTACAAGCTGCTTTGGGAACCAAGCTACAGTTCAGTACCGCATACCACCCGCAGACTGACGGACAGACAGAGAGGACAAATCAGATACTTGAAGATATGTTACGGCTGTGTACGATCGATTTAAAGACTAGTTGGGACACGCATCTTCCTTTGGCGGAGTTTGCTTACAACAACAGTTACCAATCGAGCATCCAGATGGCACCGTACGAAGCACTATATGGGCGTAAGTGTCGATCTCCAATATGTTGGGACGAAGTCGGCGAGCGGCAGGTACTCGGGCCAGAGCTGGTAGAGCAGGCAGTTGAGAAAGTTCGCTTGATTCGGGAAAGACTCCGCACAGCGCAGAGCCAACAGAAAAGTTATGCTGATGCACATCGAAGACCTTTGGAGTTCTTGGTCGGGGATCATGTCTTCTTGAAAGTGACGCCGATGCGTGGGGTGATGCGTTTCGGCGTGAAGGGCAAGCTGAGTCCAAGGTTTGTCGGCCCCTTCGAGATACTAGAACGAGTGGCAGCTGTGGCGTACCGGATTGCATTACCTCCCGCCTTGGCAGAAGTGCATGATGTATTCCATGTTTCCCAACTGCGAAAGTATGTGTATGACCCAAGTCATGTGGTTAGCTTCGAACAGATGGAACTGCGCGCGGACTTGTCATACTCAGAAGAACCGGTGCAGATCCTGGATCGTAAGGAAAAAGTACTTCGCAACCGTACAATGTTCTTGGTTCGCGTGCTGTGGCGGAACCATTCAGCTGGGGAATCAACTTGGGAAATGGAATCGGAGATGAAGGAGAAGTACCCTTCATTGTTCTTTCAGTCGGAGGTAGGACCTTGTTCTTAAGTTTCGGGTCGGTCTTGTTCTTAAGTTTTGGGTCGAAACTTTTTCTTAGTGGTATATTATGTAGTGCCTCAAATCCCGATCCGACCGGGATGTGCACTACGTAATTGGGCTTGTGGCTAGTCTGTTTGAGTCATAACTTAGAACTTCGACATCTTCTTGCCACGGACGAAATGCGATGATCCTTTCCAACTCATGGAAAGGCCTCTATTGAAACGAGTCCAATAGTTTTCGTGTTTGGTTGCTTGGTTTTCTTGATTGCCGCTTTGGGATTTGTTTTGGTGTTGCTTTCGATTTGCTTGGTTTTCGCTGCTGGTTTTATCGTTTGGAGCTTTGATTCTTGGGGAGTTCGGCAAGGAAGGATAGGCAAGATTTTAATTGGTGCTCGTGCTGTGCAGGTCCGCGTAACTGACGTTTGATCGTCGCTAGGCGGAAATCTTTGTTTCAGCTACATTTTCCTTAACCAGTGAGTGGTTTGTACCCTTCTTTCCTACTTCTTCACGCCAACATCTTTAATGTTTCAAACGTTCACTCGATGATGCCCGGTTGGACGCCTAGGAAATCCTTGCCACAATGCATGCCAGCCACTAAGAAAGGAACATGGGATTTGTAGACTAAATTTACTATATGCTTGCACACCTTATATTTGAGTTATTTATAAAGGGAATTGGTTGTTGGTGGCGGCCTAGTGCCTCGGACGGAGTTTGGACCTATGGAATATCAAAATCGGAACACCGCGTTGAGAAAATATGAACTGTTGCATGAGATATATATTACTGCTTAACTTCTTTTGTTTAATTTGATGCATTGTATGATATATGAATTGTTCATGCATTTGCATGGTCTGGGACAACTTGTGCACAAGGTTTGGCATTTCCTCGAAACGGCTTTCCGGGGCACTGGAACCGTATCGATCCGGAGGGAAATATTTGATTCGTGCTCGTTACGATGCATTGCGGGACCTCCGGCAGGGCTTGCTACCCGGGCTGATAGGGCGCGCCGCTAATGCTTGAATATGTCCCTAAGGTGTCGATCACACCAATGACCGCATAGACTAGAACACATGCTAATTTATTGTCTTGTGCAGATGGTAAGTATACTTGTGTTTCGTTGCAGGAAAGGCGTGCATCGGTTGAGTAAGCAATCGATGCACTGGTTGGATTTGATGTTATTTTCATTCCTATCAAAACATGCAACTGATATGAATTGAATTCACTTGCCTCTTTATAGAAGTCATCTTAATGCATGCTCGCCCCTAATAAGCTAGTGTCGATTTAGTCGAGTGGGTTCATCCCGCTCACCAGTACAAGTTGAGTACTGACCCACGTTGTGGGCAACTATTTCAGGCACTCAGACGGTGCAACGCTAGTGGATAGACGAGGAGGCGTTAGGTGCACCTCTATTTTGAAGTATAGTTGGAGTCAGATCATTTTGGAGGCTTGGACTTTCAACCTATACAAGGACGTAATGTATGAACGACGTGGACTATCTGATGGAGCGCGCCCTGCCTTTTGAGTTATCTTTTTGTAATGCAAATCAAGTAGCCGAGAGGCGCATCAATGTAAACTCTATGTAAATTACTCTGAATTATCAATAAAAAAGCATGTTTCTTCCTGCACTTGTGTTCAAATCTCTGTGAATGTTTTTTCTAAATTGTGTTTCAAAATGGGTTCCTATAACTGCAAGTCCTTGCCTTGTACGAGCGCAACTCCAGGCTCATACGGCATGTCACGTCCCGATCTCCCGCAGGCAATCGGCCGTTCCCGCTAGGCGGGAATCACCCTCGCCACGCTCCCGCGGAACGATCGCTTAACCCATCCGGGCGTGATGCCGCACGAGCGTGAACTGCGCCCGTGCAAGGCCGTGATTCATTGGCTGGCGATAAGAGTTCTAAGCCACAGAGTCGCACAGATTGTCCGAGTGCAGCGGAGTTATGAACGCATAGGCGATCGGTAACAG
Organism: Iris macrosiphon; assembly: GCA_036927795.1. Taxonomy (NCBI): domain Eukaryota; kingdom Viridiplantae; phylum Streptophyta; class Magnoliopsida; order Asparagales; family Iridaceae; genus Iris; species Iris macrosiphon. The sequence goes on along the minus strand of JAYESA010000017.1, from coordinate 153,714,998 downwards.
GTTCACTGAGTCGACAAATATAGCGGAAGCATTGAAACACAAGTTGAAGTAAAGCAAGCTCTTTTATTGATTTGAACATGTGTTACAGGCGGCGTATAGCCGAGATTACAAGTCGCTCGAGCCTCTCTCTCTGAAACACAAAATCGTGCCAAGTGGCTACAATTGTGGAATGATTGTAGGGACGATGTTCAGGCGATGTTCATAACTTATGTCCTGTATATGTGCTTCAGTTCTGGACGCACCGTTGCTTCGGAGTGGTCCACGTCTTAGCACGCACGTTGGAGGCGTCCGCACCGAATGAGGTTCTCCCGCACCCTGCATACAAACTGGTGGATTATCAGTACATTGAATGCACTGGTGGGGAAGCTACTCGCCCGCTCGACAAATCCAAACACGTATACAGGTTTCGTGCACAACTATTAAGTTGTCTTTCTAGTTGCCTTAGGATCAGTTTCATGCAAACATTGAATAGCCTAACGTGTCGGGCAGTGCGCCGTGCGATGTTTGAGGAAACACGACGAGACTTACCAACTTACCATTTCTTCTTCCCTGTCCAAGGCAAACATGATTAATTCAAGCACGGGCAAGTATAAACATTCAAGAGGCATAGCATTAGCAAACACGATATTGTTATAACATGATCGTTCAGGTGTTAAGTTATTCAGTGATGCTATGCAATGACTCGCACGCGGATAGCCGCTAAGCGAGAATGACTTATTTATTTTCTATTTTACAAGCAAGCAGGCAGCAGGTTTAAACACACATGAAAATCACACGATGCATTGCAAGCCATATTCACACGATAAACACACGAGGCATTACAAGCATATACACATGAGGATCACTGGCTGATGCCATAATGGACTAGTCAAGGACGTGAATAACATGCAACGAGAAAACACGAGGAGCTCATAAAACACGATACGTTGCAAGTTACCCAGTCCGCACACGATTGACTATAATCACGAAGTCTGCCCGGATCGGATCGGTGCCAGTGCCCCAGTACCGTCCGCAGAACTTATATCCTTGTGCACAAGTTGTCCATGATCGAACACGATTGTTAATTTACACACGAGCACACGATAAGCAGTAATACATGATTCATTTAGCTATTGGATATGCACAGTCTCCTGGGCTGCTGTAAGCCCGCACACGAGGGAGACTTGCAGGGAGATCCGAATACCTGAATGAGTCTTGCCACTGGAGTATGATTCATTTACTTGACACGATGCAGTCCCCTGGATCGGGAACTGCCTTGGTGACCTAACGGTCCTGGATACTCGCAGGTTTATTCAGGCACGAAATGACTACTTGGTAGTCTTCCGGGGTTTGGATGAACACAATACAACATTCAAGCAGACAAGCATGCGTTTCTAAGGAACATAAGCAGGCACGTTGCTCGGACCCGAAGGTAAGCCGAGAGTTGAAACCGTTGAGGGACTTAGCATGCGAGGGTCTGAATATAAGCAGTATTTCATTTTCCATGTTCTAGCAAGCAATACAAGTTGGGATTATTCCCTTAGCTAGGTGCGTTGGATTTATTAGCATGCAGGGGGTGAATCACCTAGCGACTAGCATAAATATTACAGATTTTTATGTGTGCTGGCTAAGCAAAGACAAGTTCACCGTAGCCACCCACCTTAGCGATGATTCCCCTCGGTAGAGCGATACGTCAAACGAGCCTCTGAAAGCCTAAGCCGGATTCCTGTAGGGACAAGTCTGGATATCTTTTGCTTCTTGTTTGAGGTAAAGCCGGTCGGGACAGTTGCACTATTGCCGTTTGAGTCGGCAATCCGCTTGAACGGAATGGGGTGTTATACGGCATCACGCCCCAAGCGAGGACGAATCGGTTCCGTAAAGGATCAAGCGAGGATGACCGACCCTTTCGGGATCGGGGCGTGACATTAAGGACCCAAAATCCCATCTTAAACCCAACAAAGAATATAATTCAGACTTTATCTATTAGGGAACTAATATTTCACCTCTCTTTTCATCATCCACATTAAATTCCATCCAAAATTTGATCAAACCAAGGGATGGGCTGACTTGACATCCTCTTCCCCCTCCCCTTATATTCCTCCATCACTCATTAAAGTTTATACTCTTACACACACAACCCCTCCACCACCTAGCATTTAATGCACTCACTCTCCCCTCTCTTTCTCAATACTCCACCCCACTCCACCATGCTTGGCCGGCCAAGAAAGTCCCTCCCCCACTCCATGTGGCCGGACAACACCCCCCATACTCCTTCACATTATTCCCTCTTATCCTTCATCCTTTTATCTTTATTTTCTTCCTCTCCTCCTTCACCCTCACCCAACCACTCCATCACCACCACCTCTACTCCAATAATCAAGCCTCCCCCTCCATCTCCACCACATTCACCATCAGCCACCGCCACCACCACCATCCCCCCTCGACCCGAGCAGCTGATGCTGCCTCTTAATATTGTGTTTGATGTTTGCTGCTACCACTGCTGCTGTTTCTGCCACTTTGTCATAGCTGCAGCTATTGTTCTCTCCATCATGACCTTCTCCACCACCTGCCGGACCCCCAAGCTCCACCCCCATCCACCATCAACCACCACAACAGCCCCTGGTTGACCCCGGCAGCAACCGAACTACCCCCGACACCCCAACAACAAACCCGAGCACACCCAGTCCAGAACATAACAGACCAACCCCTTCACTTCGCGATGAGATATCTCACTCCTCGCTCAACCGATTCTCGAACCGATTTCTCTGGTATACTCTCCTCATAATCCTCTTTTAATCACTTTATTTAGATTAATTAAGTTTGTATTATATTGGAAGTAATTTGAGTTCCAATTCATGAGAAAAATATTTTAAAAAAAACTAAAAAATCTTCGATACGGAGTTGGTTCCGTCAAACCAGACAACCTCATCGCATACTGATTGTACCGAAAGGCGCGTACGATATTTTTAGATGTGTGAACTTTGACGAAATTTAATTTGGTCGCATGTGCACGACAAAATTGACCCGTATCCGTCAAAAGTTTTCGTACCAATATTTTTGCAAATGTCCTAATTACTTTGTGCACGCTTGTCGTATCATGACGAAACTTTCGCCGTATCATGACGAAACTTTCGCCATTGGACTCGCAGTTGACTTGTCCTGTGATCCAAGTTTCGTCTAATTTTGAGGCAGTGACCGGATTACCGTTTCGCGGGCCCCACGATCCGTTCCAACGGACATTTTTTTGATCGTTTCATCGAAATCCAAATATGGACATACCATTGAGCTCATATCATCATTTAGAACTTGTTTGACCTATAATATGCTAAGTTTAGATACATTTATTTCTGACACGCTTTTTGGTGTATTGACAAAAAACTATTTTTTTGACCTTGTGTCCAAATTGAACGTATGAATATGCTTTTCTGAGTATCTCACTCATTATGGGACTGTTGGTGATATTTGTGACAACATCTGGAGATTATCTGCTCCAGTTTTCTTCTTGTACTACTACTTCCTTGGCGAGTTCGTGTTCGAATCTTAGCCTGGCTTCCAAGCAAGTATACATTGTCTTGTTATATTGTTCAAATTCAGTTATTATTATTAATATATTTTTTGCTATGAATATTATATAACTTTGCACGTCCGATAATGACTCGGGTGCAGTCAACGAAGGCGTTGACGTTAGGACTTGTGTTTGACCTAATGTCTAGTGGAAACACCTAAAGTTGTGGAGTTACCGTTATAACTCTGAGGCCTTGTCACGTACCATTTTACGTCACAGAGTGAGTTCATGTTAGGACACAAAATTACGCACTCAACTGGCCATAGGTGCGAGTACCACGTGTGACGGTACTTAGCATAGTGTATAGCTCTATGTGACTTGTATTATAATTATGAGATGTTCACGTCATACTTGAGACTTGTATATTGGTATTGGACGGGGAGGACAACTAGTAGGCGTATGTGACACCCATATTGGTAACTGTAGTATCCCGAGGAACTACGGGAACTAATGACCTCTATTCATATTCAGGCATCGCGTTCTTCGGAGCATTATGGCTTTATATATTCTACAGGCACCGCGTTCTTCGGAGCGTTATGGCTTTTATATATTCTACATGCGTTGCGTACTTTGGAGCTTTATGGCTTTTATACATATAAGGGCCCCTAGATATGGGGCATATGTGGCATATACTAGCCAGTCATAACGATTGGTGAATTATGTCAGCATATGTCTAGCCTACACCTACCCATATACACTAAGTTAACCTCAAATTGCATTCACTTAGAAGGATAGTTCACTATAATTTACTTTACTCAGTATTTATATTATGGTATGCACTGTTTGTATCTTATTACGTTCTTCTGAGGACCTGGTTCTCTTCCAGGTTATTTGAGCAGGTTGGATGATGCTTGATCTAGTGGTGTGTTGGACATCTTCGGAGGTATCTTTATATCTTTCATCTATTACAGTTATGTTCTATTTCTCATTATGATTCTGCTTTTATAGCCTAGTATTTTTAGGTCTATATTATTCTCTTGGCCTATTCGAACGGATGTATTATTGGGCTGTAGACTAATTATGGGTACCGTTCATTCTTGAGGTTTATTTATTGTGGATCTCAATTTACTTTAGTTGTTTGATGTTAAAGCTAGAGATCTAGCTTGATCACTTGACCGTAGACATCATAAGTGCACTTCATCGGGTCCATTAAATTGGAAAGTCCTACAGAGTCGTACCAGCTGGCCATTGCCACGTGTCTGGTCCCATATATTTTGGGACTGGGGCGGTCCCATATGTTTTGGGACTGGGGCATGACAACATGCTAGAATTTTCGGAATGAAATTACTTGAACTATTAAGATAACTTCTCGTGGTTAATTGCTTGTCCTTGTCCTGAATGTACTTGTCAAGCTCTTGTCCAGTCTTCCATCATGTCTAAGGAAAAATTTCTGAGCACCACGGTAAAAAAACTTAATAACTTGTCCAGGCTAATAACTAGAATAAAAATCTAAAAATTATCTAGAGAGATTTTTTAGCTACATACAATTCCGTTATCCCAGCGACACCTGATGGATTTGGCACTCTCCGTCATGAGGGGCATACTTCTAGCACGCCGTCGAGTGTTGCACTACCAAAAAATGATTATACCTAATTTAATTCTATGCTATGTATCCTAACGCCTGGATAACCTGAATAGTCTGCAGGGCATATGGATGTATGGAATCTTAACCTGCATGTGCTAGTAACTAGGGCTATGATTGTAATGCCCCGCTCATAGCGGATTACTTATGGAACACTTGTTATTTTGACTCGGTTGAGAATAGAGTCTCGGAAAAACCTTACAGCCAAATCAACACGGACGAAATACAATGAACCCTTCAAACTAATATAACAGCTTCTATTAAAATGAGTCCAAGAGTTTTCGTTGGTTGTTTTGTTGATTGGTTTTGTGTTGCTTTGTGTTTTGTCTTGCTTTCGATGACTTGGTTTTCATGATTCACTTTTCTCGCTTGCGCATTTTTTTTGAATCGTAAGAGAAAGAGATCGAAGGATGCTAACCAAGCGTTGTTGCAATTTTATAACGTATAACCAAGGAGTGATTGTTGCATAAGGCTTCCCCATTCTCTCGTTCGATTCAATCGGTTAGTGGCTTAGGCCCTTCGATGAATCATTTAGTCTACACGTCTAATAAAATGATCGCTAGTTTACTCAGTTGTATGCTCCTTAGTTCTATGTTAATTCACTACAAAATATGCTAAAAGAAATGAATTGCCTGCAAAAATGTATATAGAGTTACTGCTTTACTTCAGTTAATGTTTGTCTCTTACTCACCTGCTGCGCCTCTAAGTCGTGTATTGAACCTTTTATGGTTAGTGATTATGTCCCGTGTAAAAGATTGAAAGAAAAAAGACTAGTAGCGCGCCCTGATGTTCCGGTCCTACGGGATCTAGGGGGTGGCTATTAGATAGTGATATGCTTGTTCATGTTTGGTGCATCCTAATAGTTTTTATCTAATAGATGTTGCTTGTCATGCATTGGTCTCGGATAACTTGTACACAAGGTAAATATAGTCTCTCGAACGATTCTTGGGACACTGGAAATCGGTCGGTCCGGAGGAGATTGTGAGAGCACCCCGATATTCCGGTCCCATGGGATCTAGGGGGGTGCTGTTGTCCATCAGTGGGGCAACTCATGGGCCATCATATAGTTAGGTCGTATGTTAGGTTTACCTTCTTGCATACCTATTATTTGATACCAAGATTGATACATAAGTAGATTTATATATGCAAGTTATTGCTAACTTGTATGTCTGCTGCATGAATAACCGTTTGGCCGGGGTAAAAAATTATCATATGCATGGTTAAATTATCGTTTATGTTTCTTTGCATGGATTGTTAAAAAAAAACTAGACAACTAGAAAGATCATCTAATAATGCTAGCTTCACATGTTTACTTAGTATGGATTTCTAGGTGAGTTTGGCCACGGTCGCTCACCAGTACATGTTGTAGTACTGACCCACGTTTGTGGGCAAATCTCCAGGTTCTGGTAGCTAGAGCTTGGCGAGCATTTTGAACCAGTGTTAGCGCACTCATCCAACGGAACCGTGCTCGTGCTACTTCCTTAGCTTTCCTTTCATGTGTGCAAGCTCTTCTTCTGCTTGTTGTTTTGATTTTGGATCCTACTACAAGGACATCATGTATGGGCATTGTGGCCAATTTTGGGTTTGTAAAAAGGGATGTAGTCATCTATGGCATATTTTGTAACTCAGCCAAGCAAGTACTTTGTAATCCAATCTTCAAGTATTCAATAAAGAAGTATTTTGTGTTCCTATCAAATGTGTTCAAATTTGGTTCTCTGTATTTTATTATGTGTCTATATATGTATATTTTGTCTAACTTGTGTCTTGTGCAGGTATTATGCCTGGTGCAAGCGCAACTTAGGCTTGCACGACATCGCGTCCAAGCGAGGACGATCGGTTCCGTATGGACCAAGCGAGGATGATCGGCCCTTACGGGACCGGGGTGTGACAGGTGGTATCAAAGCACAGCTTTACATCCTTGGCCTCTTCAAATATCGTTTTCAAAAAATGATATAAGTTTTCAAACGGTTTACAAAGTCCCAAATTTTGAAAATAGTTGCGAATCTATATAAGTAAATTGAAGGTGTTAATGTCCCGACCTTGAAAAGTATGAAAACCCAACGTCCCATGCAATAAGTCCATAATACATTATGAGACTAATGCAAGCTACTCTATTTTGCAGCAAGATGACTAAAACAGGTAACCAAGGGACATCGCGCGCAGCGAGCGTGAGCGATGACTAAATCGATAGGCTGATTGCTATGTTCGAGAATCAGAATGATCGATATGAGGCCCAACAGGAAAGGTTCGAAGCTCAGCAGCAACGGGCTGATGTTAGAGCCTAGGTTCAGCAACTTGACTCACTGACTCAAATAGTGACAACATTGGTGGCCAATAGTGGTGCATCAGGAACCGTCGCGATACCTATGGCAACCGCACCCGTGCCTCGATAAGCTGGCCTAGCAGAAGCAGATGAACCTCCACAAGCGGTCAGAAAGTCTACCTTTAAAGGCGTCAAGTTTCTGAAGTTGAACCCTCCAGAGTTCGAAGGCAGGGCCGCGGCGGATAAGGTGATGGACTGGGTCGCCAAGTTGGAGGACTTATTTGAGTTTGCTGGGATACCTATAAATAAGAGGGTGGCGTGTGCTGCTATGTAGCTGCGGTTACGTGCACACGATTGGTGGCAGATCAAGAAGCTATATCTTGCCACAAGGCGCAGCGACTGCAAAATTACTTGGGGGATGTTTAAAGATGCATTCCTTGCACAATATCTTCCGCCAGCTATCAAGCAGAGAAAAGAAGACGAGTTTATCGAACTTAATCAATGGAGCATGTCCGTCGAAGATTATGAGTCAGAATTCTCCAAGCTTGCTAAGTTTGTTAGCTCAATAATTTCTAATGAGAGGGCATGTACACATCGATTCATAAGAGGCCTGAATGACAACATGAGAAAGGATGTTATGAACAGAAAGTGTACATCGTATACACATGCTTTTGAGACAGCGGTACAGAATGATCTGTTCGTGCCGTAAAGTGCTCAAGGAAAGGCATCGGCTCCTTAAAATCCTCCCGCAAAAAGATACCGCGATGGCAAGAAGAAGATCTATACATATGAGAATCCTGGAAAAGTGTGCTGTTACTGCGGACGTCACGGTCACACTAAAGAAGCTTGTTGTTTCCTCAATAGGCTGTGCTTCAAATATGGACAACCAGGCCATGAACTTTGAGATTGTCCAACTAGGAGGTCAACACCGCAGAATCGAAATGACAATACAGAACGTGAACAGAATCAGAATTCCGCCCTAACTCAAGCCAATAAGCAGACTGAACAGACGGGAAGGGCTAGAGTGTATCACCTGAATATCGAGCGCAATGTGAGCGGGCACGATATTGGTTAGTCTGATTCCTTTGACCTCTTGATGCCTTGATATTCGACTCCTTGATCTCTTAAGTTTTGAGGACGAAACTTCTTCTCAGTAGGGTATTATGTAATACCCTGCTCCTAGCGGATTACTTATGGAACACTTGTTACTTTGACTCAGTTGAGAATCGAGTCTCAGGAAAACTTTACCGCCAAATCAACACGAACGAAATGGAATAAACCCTTCAAACTGATGGAATAACTTCTATTGAAATAATTTCAAGAGTTTTTGTTGGTTGTTTTGCTGCTTGGTTTTGTGTTGCTTTGTGTTTTGTCTTGCTTTCGATGCCTTGGTTTTCATGATTCGTTTTTCTCGCTTGTGCATTCTTTTCGAATCGTAAGAGAAAGAGATCGAAGGATACTAACCAAATGTTATTGCAGTTTCAGGACGCATAACTAAGGAGTGAGCGTTGCATAAGGCTTTCCTATTCTTTCGTTCGATTCAATCGGTGAGTGGCTTAGGCCCTTTGATGAATTATTTAGTCTGCACGTCTAATAAAATGAATGCTAGTCTACTCAGTTGCATGCTCCTTAGTTCTATGTTAATTCACTACAATATATGCTAAAAGAAATGAACTGCCTGCAAAAATATATATAGAGTTACTACTTTACTTCAGTTAATGTTTGTCTCTTACTCATCTGCTGCGCCACTAAATCGTGTATTAAACCTTTTATGGTTAGTGATTATATCCCGTGTAAAAGATTGAAAGAAAAGAGACTAGTAGCCCGCCCTGATGTTCCGGTCCTACGAGATCTAAGGGGGTGTGGATATTAGATAGTGATATGCTTGTTCATGTTTGATGCATCATAATAGTTTTTATCTAATAGATGTTGGTTGTCATGCATTGGTCTTAGACAACTTGTGCACAAGATAAATAGTCTCTCGAACGATTCTTGGGGCACTAAAAATTGGTCGGTCCGGAGGAGATTGTGATCGCACCCTGATGTTCCAATCCCACTGGATCTAGGGGGGTATTGTTGTCCATCAGTGGGGCAACTCATGGGCCATCATATAGTTATGTCGCATACTAGGTTTACCTTCTTGCATACCTATTATTTAATACCAAGATTGATATATAAGTTAGATTTATATATGCAAATTATTGCTAACTTATGTGTCTGTTGCAGGGATAACCGTGCCGGGTTAAAATTTTATCATATGCATGGTTAAATTATTGTTTATATTTCTTTGCATGAATTATTAAAAAGAAACTAGATAACTATAAAGATCATCTAATGATGATAGCTTCACATATTTACTTAGTGTGAATTTCTAGGAGAGTTTGGCCACGGGCGCTCACTAGTGTACTGACCCAGGTTTGTGGACAAATCTTCAGGTTCTGGTAGCGAGAGCTTGGCGAGCATTTTGAACCAGTATTAGCGCACCCATACAGCGGAACCATGCTCGTGCTGCTTCCTTAGTTTTCCTCTCTTGTGTGCAAGCTCTTCTTCTGCTTGTTGTTTTAATTTTGGGTCCTGCTACAAGGACATAATGTATGGACGTTATGGCTAGTTTTGGGTTTGTAAAAAGGGATATAGTCATCTATGGCATATTTTGTAACTCAGCCAAGCAATTACTTCTCGCTTGGTCCTTATCAAATTTGTTCAACTTTGGTTCTCTGCATTTTATTTTGTGCATATATATGTATATTTTTGTCTAACTTGTGTCTTGTGCAGGTACTATGTCTGGTGCAAGTGTCACGCCCCAGTCCCAAAATACGTAGGACTAAGAATACGTAAGCATGCCAGCCATATGTATATGGCGACTCCAATATATGGATACCATAATACACACGCACGCTGTAATATGAATATTAACTCACATGTGGTATATATATATATTGTCACAAGTCACCGGGCATAACTATATCTCATCAATAGAATCAAATAACCAATCAACTATATAACTGAATCAAGTATAAAATGCTTGATAAGAAAAAGTAGTTGGGTGGAGACAAATCCACTACCAACTAGAATATAAGAGAAACTACATAAGTACATATAATGAACAATGAGACTCGAAGAGAAGACCTCCTCGAAAGAGATAAGTAGCAAGTCCTGATCCGTGCTCCTGCGAATAGTCAAGATCGTCTACACCTGGAAAGGGACCAGGTCCTCAGAGGAATGTAACAAGATACATAGAAGCATGCCAATTTGAATACAGTAAGCATGCATAATAGGTAAAAAATATATAAGTACGATGTATAAGACAATCTATATGAATGCATAATGAGGACAACTTTTCGACGTATGGGCATGGGTAGACTACTCTATCTAATCTCACAACTCACACACACGTCAGGGACATCATCAGCCGTCATACCGCGAGGGTAGCGACCATCGTGACACCATCAGCCGACATACCACGAGGGTAGCGACCATCGGACACGACTACCATAGTGCATGCTAGTTATTACGATTTACCAGAGTGGTTATAGCTCATACACCTACTGATTGTCCTCCCCTCCCATTATACTATGTGTCAAGTGTGTGTCAACATATATATAGTATATAATTATGACTGAAAGAAAACATATATGCAATGAATATATAAAATATAATAAGCATGCAAAAGTACTGTAAGCAATTTGACAAGGTATCTTGTCTAGTCTAAAAAGTATGAAGTCCCAACTCAAGGCGTCGTCCGATCTATCCGTCACATAAATTAAACAAGTTAGGTTACAAAAGTGGGTGAATTGTTTCCGCCATTTTAATCTATTTTAACTTTGAATAAAATAATCTAAAATAGTATTTTAATCTTATTATAATCTATTTTTATTGTTAAACCATAATTTTGGTCCAAAGGAAGTCAACTTTACTAATTTGTGATCCGTGGCACGCAAATTGAGGCAATCCGTTGACCAAAAAGTCAACCAACTCAAATCCTGGATTTGTGTGTAAAATCATATAGATTTTACTGCTACGTGAACGCCGTAATCGACGATTTTATAAAATCACAAGTCGGTAAGGAGTTATGGCCACAAGGGCGAATAGATGACAATTTTCAGTGGTTTCTTATTTACCTCTACGTTGCACGAATTTTACAGTAGATTAAACTTATATGTTAAATTCTGGAAATATTATTTTATATAAGTTCATCATGTCAACTTTCTGAAACTTCAAACGGTTCGTAATTTCGAGTTCGGAATCTCCCGTACTCTCAAAAACACCAAAATACGTCTGATTTCGGACAATTGACACTTTTAAAATTTTCTGGAAAAATAGGTTCATAAATTATTAAAATAATTTATATAATCAGAAAACTAACCTTGATATATTTCTAACAAAAAAACTGGAGCGCGTTTGGAGTCCGGAGCTAGGAGATATCGTCTTTTTAAGTCGTCATAACTACTAGAAAATGAGGCTGAATTTATGACAAATTTTGACTGCTTTTGGACGAAAAATAGAGGAGTTTGGGAAAAAAAAAATACGAAATATGAGTTTATTCCATAAGTCTAATAGATATTTATAATGGTCAAGAATACTTAATTAAATACGACTAGGGTTGGCTAATTTGGATATGATTAGGATCAGTTTAAATAAGGATAGGATATGCATGAAGTTGCTTTCCTAGTAGGATTTGTATTAATTTAAATTAGAGTTTGAGTTCATCTCAATAATTTATAATATTAAATAGAATTAAAGATAATACAAATAATTTATATATAATCTTATTAATATCTATTAACACTAAATTAACATCTATCTAATATTAAGACTATATATATCCAAATAAATCCTAAATAATTTCAAAAATCTAAATAAATTACAAAAAAATATATAATTAAATATTTTAACCTAAAATAAATTTTTTGTAGGAACAATATGCAAGTATGGTCTCATAGTAAATCATGGAAGTCCTATAATTTACGTTTCCTATGTTTTAATTACCTAAAAATTCTAGAAAAATCTCTAAAAATTTAAAATAGACTAAAAATGATTCTAAATAAATATTTATATAAGTAAATATACTAAGAAATTTATTTTATAATTAACTAAGAGAATACTCTAAAATGATTCAATATTTAAAATAATCTATAATAAATATACTAATATAAAATACACACAAAATACCTCTTTTTGGTGCGGGGGTTTACAACAAGCGCAACTTAGGCTTGCACGACATCGCATCCAAGCGAGGACGATCGGTTCCGTAAGGACCAAGCGAGGACTATCAGCCCTTACGGGACTGAGGCGTGACAGTGATAACCCTACTTAACTAATGGTAGCAAACCATAAGACATGATTGGTCGTGATTGCTTGATTTATAGTCTGGTCTTGTCTTGAATTATTTAGTAACTGATCCGGAACTGTAATTTGAGCATTGTTACCTGAACACCGATTCCCGAATACTTTCCTAGAACTTGTTTTAACTGCAAGATTATACCTGTTGTACTTAATTACTGTTTTCCTTATGTCATTTCTTATTGATTTGTCTGCATGCTGGTTTTAGTTCCTAAGTTGGCTCCCTTGTGGTACTTGCTTATTTGGGGTTTGACCCCACTGATTTTGTATGGCCAGATTTCGGAGCAACACCACATGCTCTCCCGTACTTCCCTCCTCAAGATGTTGAATACGAGGAGCACCCGAGGACATTAGTGGGTTTCTCCTTCATCGTCCACTTAATCTTGTATAATTATTCTTTTGAGGCGTTTAGCCACATAGCACGTGTTTAGCTCGTGTTTTGGGGACCTTTATACTGCAGCATGTGGGCCTACATGTAAAACATATTCTAGACTATAGTTAGAGTTGATCATGTAATATTGTACTCTTAGTTCTTCATTTTTGGTAACTAGCTCCACGATCATCTATGTATGTATAGTTTGTGACGCCTTATTATTATATGTTTGGTGATCATAAATCTTATGACTTGTTGCTTGCTTGAGATTGAGACACTTAGGATTCTTGACCAAGAAATGACTGTTGGATTGTAGAGTAAATCCTCACATGTCTAGACAGCCGTAACCGTATCTCGGGGTATAGAGTACTCTGGTGTACGTAGTTGGCTTTGTCTATCCTCGCTCTCCAGTATTTTAGTTTTGAGACGTGACACACTATATATACACAAAATAGTTTTTCCTCTATATATATACATTACATTTTTATTTATTTATTTATTTATATTCTTTTTGATCAAACACAACTAAAAGATGGGAAAAAATGTTCGCCAACCATGCAAAAAAAAAAAAAAAAAAAGCGTCATCCACCGATTAGATTTGTTAATTATATAGAACACATAAGAAACATAAAATAGATGACCCTAAAAAAAGTTGTTCTCACAAAAATAGTTCTTTTTCATAGAAAGAACGAATATATCTCAAGTTATAAAAGGAAAAAAAAGAAGGTATGCTAATTTTATGAACTGTGTAGCAGAGAGAACTATTATGTGATTTTTTTTCTCAAATAATGTGAGATGTCAATCTTTGTAAATAATCAAATATAAGGATATTAAGATTTTTATTTTTTAATTAGTTATGTAGCACATGGAGAGATCAAGTCCAAGCCCGGCCCATGCGAAAGCTAAGGGCTGTCTTCTTTTTGATCAACCGGCAACTGAACCGACCGTCGTTGCGAGGGTTCAGGTCCACCACGACCGGCTCATGTCGGACCAGATCTCCCGCCAAAATTCTAGTGTTGAAGTCACTTCAGCCATTTTCCATCGCGCTCTTTGCGACGTAAGTCGCCAAAACTCTCTCTCTCTCTCTCTCTTAATCTAGGTGCCGTGTTCGTGACACGTCCGATACGCACCTCTAGACTCCAAAATACACTAGGCCCGCCAGCAAATAAACGCCGTGTCCGTACTCCGTAGTGTCAAGTTACTGGTATGGGTCCTGGAGTTACGAAGCCTATATAGCTTTGTTATCAAAAGCGCTTGTATTGATAAAAGAATCCTCTCTTTGGGGTTTTGGCTTTGTTGCACCGATACAAATATGAAGTGACACGATGACACGGAGGCGCACAGATTTTGGCGTTTCCTTGTACCCGGCACGACTCGACCCGGCACCGACTTTTCTGCTCCCTAGGTTATTGACTTTGTTGGCTAAGATAACTATAGTTTGATACATAAACAGCCCGACAAGACTCGACACGGACACGGACACGGACACGACACTGGCTTTTATGCTTTTTGGAGTTGAAGAAGAAAAACTGGAGAAACCTACAGTTTGTGGAGTGGAGGATACCAAATGTTATTAAGTGTCGAACTCATGCCACATTCTAATGTTTGTCTACATGCAATCCTTGGAAGTGCTCAAGGAATGAACCTGCGTTGGAGTATGCATTTCTTCTAGCTTAAGGATTTCCAAAATCCATTCATTTTATCATATTTTCTAGGTAGTTCATATGCACTTGTCAATTCCTGTTATGCCTCCTTCTACTCTTCCAAGTCTTTAATGCCCCATCTTAGGCATTTACACGGTACAAGCCTTTAGTTGACTGACACAAATAAGGGTGTAAATGAGCCGAACTTGGTTTCCCCCCACAGTTGTTTATCATTTGGGAAGCTTGTGTTGGAGTTTTCACTTGGCTACTAGGGAAGTTTAGTCCCACATTAAAAAAAAAAACTCCAAATGAGTATCTCAATATATAGCTATGCTTTGTATTGAAGTATGCACATGGGGTATGGTGGCCCTCGTGGGTATCATGTGGGATGTTTTTCTAGAAGGGCTAAGTTTAAATTCCTCAAAGAAAATTTATGTTTTTGTCCCTCTCTTTGGGAAATTCTTTTAAGAGCTAAGTGTTGGTTTTGCTTTGCTTTCAAAAGCTCAAGCTTCCTCTTCCTTTCTTTAGTCCCACATCGGATGGGCCAAAGCTTTCTTGTGTACATATATTAGTTTCTCTTCTTTGCTCTCTTAAGTTGTTGTGTGGGGAACCTCTTGGGCCACACGCGCGCGCCGCCTGGCCCGGCTTGGCTCGGTTCGGTTCGGCACGCGTAACGGGTGCGGGTACGCGTCCACATCTGCGGGCGCCGAATGCCGATTCGATTTCCTCTTCGGGTTCGGGCTGGGACCCAAAAATTCTTTTTGCTCCTCTTCTTTTTTCATTTAATTTTCTGAACGTTAGAAAATTAATTTCTTCCGTTACAAATTGTTTTTGAACCGTTATTGTGTCCAGGTTCATTCTTTATTTCTCCTGTGTAACGGCTGAATTAATAGAAAAATTAATTCAGCCCGTTACATATTAGTATTATATATTTGTCAGATTTTTTTTGTAAAAGACAAAATCTTTCTCTCCAAAAAATTGCTGCCAACAGATTTGTACTCCGTTCTTCGTCGTCATCTCCAAGCTCTGGGCAGAGCTAAGTGCTGGTCATTCTCTCCAAGTCGTGTGCGGCGACGAGATACCGGTAGTGCGGGAGTTTTACCACTAGGAGCTTCGGGAACGTCTGCACACAGATTCCGAATCAACTCTTAGGGCAGTGCTTCCTGCACGACTTCTCCAGAGGCCGGTAACATCAGTCTAATTTTATTTTTGTACTCAGAAATTTTTCAATAAGAAAACGACAATTTCTAACAATCTAAGAGTTGATTTATTTGTTAGAATTTAAATAGTTACTGATAAATACTTACTGTTGATTTATTCTAGAGAAGAAAATAAAAATTAAAAAAATAATAATATATATATATATATACTGTGCTTTAATAGTTACTGAACATTTTGTATTCACAAGTTGATACTTACTGATAGTTAGAGTTGTATTCACAAGTTGATAGCAAAATACTTACTGATAAATATTTTTGTATTCACAAGTTGATAGTTAGAGTTGTTAGAATTAATAGTTACTGTAGCATAGTTGATAATTTATAAATTGGAAATTTAAAATTTCTGACTATACTGTGCGTTAACTTGTACAAAATTACTCTTACTATAGCCAATATCGTTAAGTTGTAGTAGCTTAATTTTTATTCTAGAAAATTCAATATATTTACCATAGCAAATAACCATATTTAATATTTGCTTTTTGACCATAATCGTTAACTCAAAACAGTTGTCAGAAATTTGCTTCATAAATTGAGTTATTTGTTTACTTATCAAGTTGCTTACTATACTGTTAAATTGTAAATTTGCTTAAAGTGTTTAAAAATTGTTAGCACATTTGAAAATTTTGTCAATTGCAATTTTAATCACTTAGTATTTTGAAAGCAATCTAGGACCAAAAAGAAAATAGTTTAGTAAAAAGGAAATTGCAAATAAAATCTT
The DNA here is from genome assembly GCA_036927795.1 of Iris macrosiphon. Lineage (NCBI taxonomy): Eukaryota > Viridiplantae > Streptophyta > Magnoliopsida > Asparagales > Iridaceae > Iris > Iris macrosiphon. Next base: position 153,698,312 of record JAYESA010000017.1, on the reverse strand, counting down.
CAAATCTAAAGTTTCAAAGTAGAGACAAACTCGGGCACAAGCCGAAAAGGTCCTTCTGTCAACCGGGTGTAAATAGCCCTAAGCGACACGGTACTTAAGAGTCTTCGGACCACCGCTAGCTGGGAATCGGCCCCTACAGCTAACCCGAGTTGATCAACACTTGAAAAACTATAGATTTTAAAATTGATTAGCAAAGATCACCTAAACTATTATCTTAGACATTGTTATTAAATAAATTTATATTTTTTCAGACTGCAATCATGATTGGTAAGGAGGAATCCTCTACTGCAAAACCTGCTAAGTTTGATGGCTCATACTTTAAAAGATGGCAGAGCCAAATGAAATTTTGGCTCACGACCTTAGGACTTATTTCAGCCATTGATGGGTCCACACCCATCACAAATGATTCTGATGATACTGAGTCTGACATAGGAGTGTCCACCTCCTCGAAACCAAAAATCCCTAAAGAGATAGACTTTCACTGCTTTCATAGAATTCTGAGCGCATTATCTGAATCCTTGTATGATATATTTTTTGAATACAAGAGCGCTAAAGAACTTTGAAAAGCCTTGGAAGATGAATACGGCTGTGATGATGCCGGAATAGAAAGGTTTAATTCTTCAACCTTTAATAGGTATTTCATGGTAGATAACAAGCCAATGAATGACCAACTCCATGAATTCCAAGAATACCTTAGGCATATTCAAGCCAAAGGGACATCTTTCTCCAATGAGCATAAAATAGCATGCCTAATAGACAAACTACCTCCCTCTTGGTCTGATATTTCTAAGGAACTTATCCATACACAAGGAGATCTTACCTGTAAACCCCCTGATTTTTCAAGATTTTTAAAACTGGATTTTTCGGAATTTTCTGAAATTTTTCAAAAATTTTTGCTAATTAAAAACAAGATATTTTTTGACATTAAATAAAATTAAATATTTTTAAAATATATTTAAATATTATAAAAATAATATTTTTGGGTGTAAAATAAAATACTGGACTTAGGGTAAATTTCTGGGAATTTATTGGACCCCGAAAACATTTTTAAAGGCATAAAAACTATTTTTTTAAAAAAAATTAAAACAAATTGGACCGGGTTGAACCGGGTTCAAACCGGCTGAACCGGGCCGAACCCGGTCCAACCGACCCAACTGAACCGGATCGCCCTAGCGGGTCGGGTCGGGCCGGGTCAGCCCAACCCGCACCCGCACCCGCCCGAACCCGCTTCCCCTGTCAACCCGCACGACTCAGTCGATCCGCCTCCTCCGCCGCTCCCCGCGCTTCCGGCCGCTCCGCCCGCACGACCGACCACGTCGCCTCCCCCTCCGCGCTGCCCGGCCCTCGATCCGCCTCCTCCGCCTCCTCCGCCGCCTAGCCCGCGCCACCCCCGGCTCCCCTTCACCCTTTAAATCTCCTCTCTCCCCCGACTCCGACCACCCCCAAGCCGTCGACCTCCGCCTCCTTCCTCCCCTGGTTCCGCCTCGCTGCCCAGCCGCCTCCCCGCTGTGCCCCGCCTAGACGCAGCGCTGCCCAGCTCCGCCGCTCCTTCCTCCTTCTTCCCCCTCCCCCAGCAAGGCCCCCGACCCCAGCAGCTCCGGCCCGAGCCCTGCGCCGCCGTCTCCCGTCAGCTCCGACGCGCCGCCGCCTCCGGCCGAGCTTCCCCCGCTGCCCCCGGCCTCCCTCCGGCCCGCCTCTGGCCGCCTGAGCTCCGGCCAACAGCACCTAACCCTAACCCTAGGTCGGACACGCGGTGTCGTGTCGACTCGGACACGGAAAACTCAGTTTTCTGGAGGCCTGTTCAGGTACCCGTTTCTCTCTGCTCGTTGACCCATTTTCGATTCCGTCTGTTGCATCGCGAACCCTGCGTGACCCTTTCGGTGCCCGTGCAACCCGCTCGGTGCATCACGTCCTGTGGCGATCGCGAACCGCGATCCAAAACCAGGAAAAACAATGCCCTGATTCACCCCGGAACCGAGTACGCCCCGCCAAACGGGATGACTTGGTCGCGTGCGGTCTTTACCGATACATGTGCGCCGTCGATACGGATGTACGGAATTTCGCAGAAGTTGATTTGGATGTGCGTGCACACCGAAATCAACGCGTATCCGCGGACACCGTCCCGTATCCGTCAGTTCTGGAATGCGTCATAACTTTGTGTACACACGTCGGATCAAAACGAAACTTATGCCATCGAACTCGTAGCGATACGCTGGTCCTGTGACCCGTTTGGTTCGATTCTGAGAACGTTGACAAAATCGCGTGTCGTGGGCCCCACAAGCTCCACTTGACGGGCGATTTTGTGATCGGCTCATCGGAATCCAATTCTGGAAGTTCCGTTGGGTTCGTATCATCGTTCTGGACCTGTTGACAATAAGTTTGACGAATTTGGTGACCTTTTGTCACGACCCGCACCCGGAAGTTCGGGCACGAGTACGTGGGTACGTCCAGCCTACGCCGCAGAGTCGGCGGTAGTACGCTGTCTAGGTTAATCCAAAGTTACTAACTAGCTCATTCACAACAACATAGGCAAGATAATAATGAGAATAGAAACTTAAATTTTGCAACTGAAATGAATGTGACAACAAATTCAAATGTTTAATACAGGAATTTCAAATGAAATCGGGGACAAACTCGATAAATAAGATAAGAAATAGAAATGAAAGATAGCTGCTACTAGCTACTCAGCAGCAGGGGTCTCCTGTGTGGGTTCTGGCTCCTCATAGGTATCATCAGTACCCTCATAAGGACCATAATAGGTAGGGGCAAGATCCTCATCATCGCCTAAATCAACAGATCCAGTCAGGAAAGGAGCAAAGTACACAGTGCACAACAATGTTAAACTAAATATTTATGACAATTAAACATTGAATATCATGTTAAGGAATTTGCATAAAAGAATGTTAATATTTCAGAGTCAAAACTATAAACAGGAATATGAGAAAACAGAAGTAAACGAGCAGGAAAAGAAACTACACAGTCAGCAAGAATATAACATGACCTGAAGTTATCTGTATGAAACTTGTGTTTGTTTTTAGAATACTTAGTTGGCATGCAGGGGTTTATAAGGCTAATCCGGCCGTCATGAACGGCTATTAGTCACGAATAATCGAGATCCGGCTGAAGGACAGTCGTGTACCAACAGCTATTATTCACGGCAAGGGGAAGGGTAAACTACATGCCTTTCAGTATTCTCCCACCCGACATGAGAAACAAGACATGAATTCCAAATATTCAAGACATGAAATATAGTATTCTAACACTACGTGTAATCAGCAAGAGTACTAGTAGAGCAGGGAATTTAATTATCACAATATAAAGATTAACTTGAAGTGCAGGTACTTGCCTGTTGTTTGGATCTGATTAATTAGGTTCTTGGGAGAAATTTCCACAGATGAGTCCAAAAGCTGAAACAGACATTACCATCATGCTCAGAAGATGTCAAATAGCTAGAAACGCCTGTCCTTGGGTCCAATTTGGAGACAAGGGCAAAAACGGCAGTTTCGGGTCAAAACGGGGTCCGCCGTTGGGCCCGCTTTGCACCGAAAAACGTGTCCGGATCAAAAGTCTCCAAATTCACCAAACTTAGTGTCAACAGGTCAGGAACGCTGATACGAACCCAACGGAACTTCCAGATTTGGATTCCGATGAGCCGAACACAAAATCGCCCGTCGAGCGGGGGCCTGTGGGGCCCACGACATGCGATTTCGTCAACGTTCTCAGAATCGAACCAAACTTGACCCACAGGACCAGCGTATCGCTACGAGTCCGATGGCGCAAGTTTCGTCTCGATCTGACGAGTGTGCACGAAGTTAGGGTGAATTGCCGAAAAGGCGGATACGGGGCGATGTCCGCGGATACGCGTTGATTTTGGTGTGCACGCACACCCGAATCAGCTTCCACGAAGACTCACACGTCCGTATCGACGGTGCGCACGTATCTGTGAAGACCGCACGCGACCAAGTCGTCCCGTTTGGCGGGGCGGACTCAGTTCCGGGGTGAAACAGGGTCTGGTTTTTCCTGTTTTTGGATCGCGGTGTGCGATCACCACAGGACGTGGTGTCCCGAACAGTTTGTCCGGACACCGAGAGGGTCATACAGGCTTCACAACGCAATTTGCAGAATCGAAAAAGGAGCTACGAGGCGAAAGTTACACATACCTGAAGGGGACCCGAAAACAGGGTCGAAAACGTGTCCGAGTCGTGTCGGACACTGTGTCCTGTGTCCGACACAGGAACAGGGATTAGGGTTAGGGTTTCGTCGGGAAACGGTGGAGGACGGCGGAGGACGGCCGGAGAGGCGCCGGAGGGGGCCGGGGATGGTTCGCCGAGGGGCGGCGCGTCGGTTGACGGCGGCGGCGGCGGCTCAGGGCGGCGGCCGGAGACGCTGCGGCTGGCTGCTGTGCTGCTGTCGAGGTGCGGGGTCGACCGGAGGGCGGCGGAGCGGCTCTGCTGCGGGAGGAGGGAGGAGGAGAAGTCGGCGGCGGTCGGCGAGGCACGGCGTGGAGCGGCGGCCGGCGTCTAGGGTTACGGTGATGGAGTGGGGGAGACGGCCGGGGTCGGGGTCGGTTTAAATAGGGGGCGAGGCGGTTGCAGGGGGCCGGCCAAGGCGGATCGTGGGGGGGGAGACGTGGCCGCGGGGAGCGGCGCAGCGCGCGGAGGGCGACGCTGCGCGCGGAGGGCGGCGGTGGGGTCGGGGGATCGTGGGGGACGGGGTCGCGCGGGCTGACGGGTCGGCTGCGGTGGGTCGGGTTCGGCTGAACCCGACCCGACCCGATAAGAGCGGGTTGGGCTGGGCTGGTTAGCGGGCTGGGCCGCGGCCCACGGGCCAAAAATAAAAGAAAAAAATAAAAATAAAAATAAATAATAATAAATAAAAATAAATAGATAATTAATTAATTAATTAATTAAATAGTTTTCAGGCATTTAAAAATATGTCTGAGGCCCAGAAAAATCCAGAAAAATTACCCTAAGTCCAGTTTTTCATTTTACACCAAAAAATATTATTTTCATGATATTTTAATATTATTTATTGCTAATTAAAAATCATTCATTAATTGAAAAGCTTGATTTTAATTACAGAAAATTCACAGAAAATTCCAGAAAATTGGGAAAAATCCAAGATTTAATAATTTGAAAATTTTGGGGGTTTACACCTTTGTCCCTGACACGTTTTTCGGTGCGAAGTGGGCCACATATGGACCCCGCTTTGACCCGAAATGGTCATTTTTGCCCTTGTCTCCAAATTGGACTCAAGGACAGGCGTTTCTAGCTATTTGATATTTTCTGAATCTGATGGTAATGTTTGTTTCAGCATCCGGAGACGTTCCTGGAGATTTTACGAAAACCAGAGCTACAGTTGGAGCCAGAACCACAGGCAAGTGTATCTTGCCAAACTTTGCAGCTTTGCTACTTATTTCCTTGACTTATTTATACATCAGTGGGCAAGTGTACCTTGCCAACTCGTAGTGATTCCTGTTATAGTACTTGCTTGAGTTCTTTATAGATACATGTATAATCTTGATATAAATGTTCAACCTAGGACCGTGTGACTTTACTTAGCGTCCGATTAATAGTCGGATGCCAATACCGTACGCGGCATTGTGTATTGTCATCTAGACATGGATACCGAGACCCGATGTTTCTCGTACTTGTCCTATCAAGTACATCATAACCCAGGACACCTGATACTATTCATGCGACAGAGTCTTTCTGAGACATTCATGGTGATTCTGTATAGGATACAGGTTCATGACATGTTCTTTACATATATGCTTAGAGCTTATTATGACTTGCTGCATTAGACTTGATCATGCGTGGCATGGACATGAGACGTTGTGGACATGAGACATATGATTACATTGGGTGGGGAGAGACACACAGGCTACAGGTTGATTATATTATGCCGGCGTCTCAGTCTCTCTCTGAGCTAGACAACTACATGATATCACTGCTACCGGCTCCCCGACACAGAGCTTGAAATAGTTTCAGCCCGAGTTCTAGTGATGCTCTCATCTTGCATATCACTTAGCTGGTTATTTAGTGTTTCCCTATTGTTTCCTTTATTGCTGGAGAGACACACAGGCTACAGGTTGATTATATTATGCCGGGGTCTCAGTCTCTCTCTGAGCTAGACAACTACATGATATCACTGCTACCGGCTCCCCGACACAGAGCTTGTAGTAGTCTCAGCCTGAGTTCTGGTGATGTTCTCACTGGCATTACACATAGATGGTTACATATTTACCCTATTTATTCATTGACTATTTCACTGCATTATTTATTTTGGCTTGAGTTATTTTGTACCTTGCTATATCCCCTGAGGACCTGGATCTGGATTATGTCCCCAGGTATAGCCGAAGAGATCCATCCAGAGATATACCGTACATGAGCACTTCCAGGAGCTGTACCAGAACCTGAGAACGAGATCGTGCCAGAGGACTTCTTGTAACGCCCCGCTCTGCGCCGGCGTTATGTATCAAGGTGAGTGGGCAGAACTTCGTTCTCTGATTCTTGCACGCCTTAATAATAACCTGAGTTTTTGCTTGCAATATTTCTTAAGAGAATGATAGAACCTGCCTTGCATGTTAATGAACGAACTCACCTAGCTTGTCTTTGAAACAATAAGTCTGCTAACGAGAATCCAGATCGCTTGCTTAGAGTGCATGAACATGTTCACTATCGTCTATGCTTCGAGAGAACCATAATGTGCCTGAATGTGTTCAAGAGATAAGTCGGATTTGCCCCGCAACAAGGATTTGCGTTATGATGGTTCGTCTCGTCTGCATACTAGAGTTTATTTGATAAGTGATCCATGCATTCGCACGCGGTCGGACAATGGCTTTTGGTGCAGAGCTGAACTGCATGTGTCACGGCTGCTACAGAGATAGTGAAAAGCAACCATGAGTCACAGCTGCCATTAGCATCAGATAAAAGAGTCATTGGTATGCTGGACTAACCGCTGCCGATCCTGAGATACTCGGGGACCGCCCTGCATTTAGCTAAGTCATTGTGTTGGCTTGGATAGATGGCTGCCCCTAAGAATGTGCATTGTGTGTCTAGCTTTGCATCTGACCCTGGAGTCGCACGAGACACGCTGCGCACACCCTAAAACATGAACGGATTGCTTGCTTGCTTACTGCATATGAAACTCTGTTTCCAACATGTTTCCAAACAAGTAATCTGAATCTGCTAGAACTGCATGAAACGAGCCTAGGTAAAACTAGAAAGATCACTAGTAATATAATGTTTTATAACATGATTACTTAGTGCCTGTTTGAGTGAATGCTTGTTTCTGTTCAGTTGATTTATCTCACCAGTACTTGTATAAAGTGCTGACCCACCAACAGTTTACTTGTTCGCAGGTACTGGATCGTCCGAGGAAGCGATAGGCGTGCCACAGTCCCGAAGACCCGGAATCCTGGTTTCGATTGTTGCCCCGAGAATGCTATCGTATAAGGGGGCATAATGTATGGAACGAACGTGTGCCTTTGCTAAAGGAAACCCAAGTTGCCTCGATTGTCCCGAACACTCAGTTGGCTAATGCATTGTATTGCAACAAGTCCCTTTCCGCTGCTTACTCGATTGATGCGATGATAGCCAACTATCAACTTAAACGATTGGCCTTGCACGGGCGCAACCCCAGGCCCGTGCGGCATCACGTCCCCCGAAAGCTCGAACGGGCCATTCGCTTGGCTCCCTTCCTCCCTCGCACCCGCGGGACGGGCGCGGTGATTCGCGTCCGGCGTGCCGGGGCACGGTGATACGTGTCCGGTTCGTTAATTCCCAGCCGCACGGGGCGGGGCAGGACGGAGCGGCGGCCCGGGCGGGACCGGGGCGTGACACTTCTCCTGAGGATTGGCTTATTATAGTCAGTTATTTCTGTTTCTATTTTCAGTTCCTTTATTTCCTGTCTATTGCATTGATGTATCAGACTTGTTCTCGGATTGTTCACCGAGACACTTTTATTGAGATTTGTTAGTTTATTCTATTTGTATTTATTCTGGCATTTAATCTGTGATTATCTGTTGTGGATGAGATTAGTATAGACTGTGACTGGTATCGTTTGACTTACTTATTGTTATGTTACAGCTTAAGTATGCCCTGATGGATCCATTAAATTGGGTTTGTCCATCGGTGCATACTGCTGGCCATTGCCGCGCATCCAGTCCCTCGATATTTTGGGACTGGGGCGTGACATTACCTACAATCAAGTCATAAAGAAAATTAGAATCGAAGAACAAATTAGATTGAGGTCTAAGCCTAAGACTGAATCTAAAGCTAAGGTAAACCTTGTAGAAGGCCAAGGAAAACCAAAATCTAATTTTTCTTATAAATCCAAAAAGAATTTCTTCAAGAAGAAGAAAAATGTTCAGCCTAACCACCAAAACCATCATCACCAAAACCAAAAACCTAGAAACTTCAGTCAGACTCAGGATCATAAGAGATTTTATTTTGTGTGTGGTAAAATAAACCATATGGCCACCAACTGCTACCATAGGAAGAAGGAAGCTATCCATACCTCCTACAAAGGAAAGGGCTCAGTTAGACCAGAAACGAATATGCTTCACAAAGGTTATTCGAGTTCCTTCATGTAACGCCCGCAACCGCACGGTGCGTTACGCTGAGTCGGATTTAATAAAACAAATGCTGGTTACATTTGAATTATTGGATTTTGGGAAGAAGGATTGATTGAGTTGGTTTAATGTGCAGATGGCTAACGGGTTCGATGAAAATCAGGTGTTCGTTCAGAACAGCACTGAATAGCTGGATGGAAGCGATAATGTCGTCTTCCTTAGTCCGATTCCAACAACTCTTTAACCTGCTTCTTCAACTCTACCTTCTCATTGTTGTTGATCATGTAGACATGTTGTGATACCGGCTCCGATCCAGGCACTAAATCGATAGAGAATTCAATATCCCTATCAAGTGGAAACCCGACAATTCTTCGGGAAAATATCTAAAAATTCTGCAAGGAGAGGATGAGGCAAATCCTTCTCCTCTGCCATAGCTCCATAAATAATCCTATCACCCTGCTCTACTACTCCTCTAGCAAATATGGAGAGCACGGCCTGCTCGCACGGTCATACCAGTTGAGTAGATCGCGCTTGCATCGGACCACGGGTTCAAGGGATTGGCCGTATCGGCAGGACAGGATGATGCCTAACGGGATCAAACATTGTGAGTGGGCTCTTTTCCTTCTCCTCTACTCCTTCATGCCTAATAATATGGAAAACACGTTAAAGGCTTGAACACTTGGACTGAAACTCGGAAAACACTACACTGAGGCGTGCATAGAGTGTGCGTCGTTGGCTTGGTAGGATTGTGGCTTAAAATGATTTACGCGTTGGATAGTTGGAGTGATAGTTGGATTATACATTTGAGGCAGTCGGTTGGATAATTGGGATTATGCTTGGACGGTTGGAATTATACAAGTCGGAATGATACATTGAGGCAAATGGGAATATCGGGAATTCGGACGAGCGAGTGTGCATCCGTGCGCGAGTATCACTTGGTCGCTTTGTCTTGCTAAGCGCGCAGTTGTGGTTCAAAACCGAACAACTGCATCGACGAGGGTGTTGTGCCGCTTGATGGGGGCATCGTGCCACGAATGGGGCATTGTGCCACTGAAACGACATTGTGCCATGGGATTGCTTTGAGCATGGGTGTTGCACCAATTCAGTATACATTGTTGTAAAGCGGCAATGTGAAATGTAGGCATAACTTGGGCACCACTTGAGAGATTGTGCATATGGGTATTTTGGTGCCTTGGTCTATATATTGAGCTCGAGATTTGGAATCCTTGGGGATATGTTGGAAGAATGGTTATGGATGCTTTGGTTGGATATCGGTTGAACGAGTCTAGGATCGCTTGGTGGGGCGAGAATGTTCGATCCTCTCGCCATACCTACTTTCTGCATGTCACGGACAACATGTGTACACAGGGTTTGACATTTCCTCGAAACGGCATTCCGGGGCACTGGGAACGTATCGATCCGGAGGAAAATATTGATTCGTGCTAGTCACGATGCATTGCGGGACCTCCAGCGGGGCTTGCTACCCGGGCTGATAGGGCGCACCGTTAGTGCTTGGAATATGTCCTTTATGGCTTTGCTAGTGACTTCATATAGATAAGAGTTGGCTTGCTTTTCTTTTGTTGGTTTGGTTTTCGTGTAGGCGCGGCCACCTTGCCTCGGCAAGAGTGTGCACTCGAGATTGGGATATGAACTTTGGTTGAGGATGGATATTGAGGCGAGACTGATGGTTCGATATGTTATCGTGCAAAGCAATGACATTGAGTAAGACGGGTTGCGTGCTAGAATCCTTCGGGTTTGATATATATAAATGCTTGTCGTTTGGTTTGAGTTGAATGCTTGCATGCTTAAACTGCTTTACAGCTTTCCTTAACATGTCATTCATATGCCATGAAACGAATCTAGGATTCAACTAGAAAGATCACCATATAACTGTTGCATTCACTTTTTACTTAGTGTCGGCTTAGACGAGTGGGTTACCCCGCTCACCAGTACGGTTGTGTACTGACCCACGTTTGTGGGCAATATTTCAGGTACGCAGGCGTAGTGGCGCTGCTTGGATACACAAGGCATGATGTATGAACTGTAAGTACCTTTGTGGGCTAGAGAAAAGAGCAAGAGTATTTTATCGCCTTCATGGCATCGCCTTTGTGGCATTGCCTTCGATGAGGTATTTTATTTGGACCCTATCGTGAGCTTCGCTGCGTATTACTCTGATGTGTGCTTGGTACACAATACTTCACTTTCGCTGCAACTTGGTTGTTTCAATGATAACATTTGGTGTTTAACAATATCGCCTTGTACGAGCGCAACTCCAGGCTCGTACGGCATCACGTCCCGAAGAGAACGATTGTCCCGCGGGAGAGCTGGAACGTGCTGATTCACGTTCAGCGGGGACTATTGAGCTTGCGGGAGATTGGGGCATGACACTTTAGGTCTGTAAGCTTTCAACCCCTTATTAACCTCTCTTACCATTCTGATGATTGGTGGTTGGATTCTGGAGCTAATGTTCACGTTTTGTTTGATCGCTCATGTTTTTCAAACTATCAGGAATCAAGTGGAGGAGGTGTGACCCTAGGAGATGGCTCAACGGCACAAATTATTGGAAGAGAAAAAGTTAACCTGAAGATGACATCAGAAAAAATCTTAACTCTTCATGATGTTCTTCATGTGCCGTCTGTCAGGAAAAACCTAGTTAGTGGATCCCTTCTTGTAGCCTCAGGATACAAAATTGTAATGGAGGCAAATAAAGTAGTATTTTCTAAGCATGACTCCTTTATAGGAAAAGGCTTTGTAAAAGAAGGTCTTTTCTTTTTAAGCACAATGAATAAAATTTCTGATTGTTCTCTCATTCTCTCTAATATAGAATCTTTAAATGTTTGGCATGGCAGACTAGGTCATGTGAACCTAGGTTCCATTAAAAGAATGATGACCTTAGATCTTATTCCCAAGACTCCAATAGATGACAAACACAAATGTGAGATTTGTGTTCAAGCCAAACACACTAGATTACCTTTCAAATCTGTAGAAAGAAATTCTGACCTTCTAGAACTTATCCATAGTGATGTATGCGACTCAAATAGGATTTTGACCAGAGGCGGTAGAAAATACTTTGTTACGTTTATAGATGATTATTCAAAGTATTGTTATATCTACCTTCTCAAAACCAAAGATGAAGTTCTAGATAGATTTAAGGTCTACAAATCTGAAGTTGAGAATCAATTAGAAAGAAAGATTAAGATCCTTAGATCTGATCGTGGTGGAGAATATACCTCAAATAAAATGATTAACTTCTGTGAAGAACATGGAATAATTCATGAGGTAACTGCTCCATATTCACCTCAGTCTAACGGAGTTGCTGAACGCAAGAACCGCACTCTGTTAGATATGGTGAACGCCATGCTTCTCAGCTCTGGTGCTCCTGATAACTTGTGGGGAGAAGCCCTTTTAACTGCCTGTTACATTCTTAATAGGATTCCTAGTAAGACAAAAGATAAGACTCCCTATGAGCTGTGGAAAGGTAGAGAACTTAGGATTAATTACCTTAGAGTTTGGGGATGCCTTGCTAAAGTCGGAATTCCCGAACCTAAAAAGAGGAAGATTGGTCCCAAGACTGTAGACGCTGTTTTCATAGGATATGCCTTAGACAGCTATGCCAATAGATTTCTAGTGACCCACTTAGAAGTAAATAAAATCTCTAACAATACCATTATAGAAGCAAGAGATGCAGTTTACTTTGAAAACATATTTCCTTTTAAGGATAGAAGTTCAATCTCTTCCTCCATACCCTCTACTAGTTCTCAAGTCCAAATACCTAGCTCACAATCTGAACAAGACTTAGAACCTAGACGGAGTAAAAGGAATATGATTGAAAAAAATTTAGGAGAAGGATTCTTCACCTTTTTGATAGAGGGTGATCCCTCAACTTATGAAGAAGCAATATCGTCTCCTGATGCTCCCTTCTGGAAAGAAGCTATTAACAGTGAATACAACTCCATCATGAAGAATAACACTTGGTTTCTAACAGATCTACCTTTAGGCAATAAACCAATAGGTTGTAAGTGGATTTTCAAGAAGAAACTCAGAGCCGATGGTACTATAGAGAAATACAAAGCTAGATTAGTTGCTAAGGGTTTTACCCAGAAGAAAGTGTTAGATTATTTTGATACCTACTCTCCTGTAGCTAGGATCACATCCATTAGAACTCTCTTGGCCTTAGCATCCATTCATGATATGCTAATCCATCAAATAGATGTAAAGACAGTATTTTTGAATGGAGATCTAGAGGAAGAACTTTATATGGACCAACCTGAAGGTTTCATTGCTAAAGGTCAAGAAAAGAAAGTCTGCAGACTAGTAAAATTCCTCTATGGCTTGAAACAAGCTCCCAAACAATGGCACAATAAATTTTACAAAGTAATTTGTGAATATGGTTTCTTGTCAAATGAGTATGACAAATGTATATACTCTAAAGGTACATGTAAAAGTTGTGTCATTTTATGCTTGTATGTAGATGACATCCTTATCCTAGGTTCATCACTGGAATTGATAAATATTATAAAGAACTATTTATCTAGCCAGTTTGATATGAAAGACCTAGGAGAAGCCAACTTAATTTTAGGAATGCAAGTGACCAAAGGCAAAGAGGGTTATACTCTATCTTTAGCACATTCAATTGAAAAAATGCTAAAAAGATTTGAGTTATTTGATAAGAAACCTGTCCTTACTCCTTATGACAACAGTATTGTACTGAAAAAGAATAAAGGATCACCTTTGGAACAACATAAATATTCACAGATGATAGGCTCCCTTATGTATATAACAAACAGGACAAGACATGATATTGCATTTGCTATTGGGAGACTAAGTAGATATACCAGTAACCCAAATCAGTCACATTGGACCACCTTGGATAGGGTATTTAGATATCTCAAGGGCACCCTAGATTACAAACTTTATTTTACTAGGCACCCTGATATCATAGAAGGTTATTCAGATGCAAACTGGGTAACTGACTCACATGATATAAAATTTACTACTGGATATGTGTTTACTCTAGGAGGAGCTGTGTAAGCCCTGATTTTTCAAAAAATATTAAAATTGTATTTTTCGCAATTTTCTGGAATTTTCTGGGAATTTTCTGTAATTATATTTAGGGTTTTAAATTATTACATGATTTTTAATTGATAATAAATAACATTAATATATTATGAAAATAATATTTTTGGGTGTAAAATGAAAAACTGGACTTAGGGTAATTTTTCTGGAATTTATTGGGCCCCGGACCTAATTTAAAACACCTAAAAACTATTAATTAATTAATTAATTAATATTATTATTATTATTATTATTATTATTATTATTATTATTATTATTATTTTTGTTATTATTTTTGGCCCGTTCCCAGCCCGGCCCACTGGGCCTGACCCGCGGCCCGCCAACCGGCCCAGCCCGCACTGCCATCCGGGTCGGGTCGGGTCGATCAAACCCGACCCGCCCCCCGCCCGCTGACCCGGTCACCGCTGCCCCTCCCCACGACCTCGTCCAGCCGTCCGGCGCCCGATTCTTCCGCCGGAAACCCCGCTCCGCCGGCCAGCTCGCCCCACGACCCCGCTTCCTCCTCCGCCCCCTCCCGCCTTGGCCGGCCTCCTTCCCCTATAAAAAGCCCTCCCCTCTCCCCGTCGACCACCGCAGAACCCCCACACCGCCTCGCTCGCCCGCCTGACCCCGCCCGCCGCGTCGCCTCCCTCGGCCCTAGCCCGCCGTCGACGCCACCAGCATCTCCTCCCCTCTCCTCCTCCCTCCTCCGGTCGAATAGCAGCAGCAACGGCAGCCGACGAGCCGCCAGCGCCTCCGCCGTCGACGACGCAGCCGCCAGCCCCCGGCCGGCCTTCCCCGCAGCGGCGCCGCCCTCCTCCGGCCGGGCTCCCCTCGCCGGAGGCCAGAAAACCCTAACCCTAGCCCTAATTCTTCCCCTGTGTCGGCGTGTCGGACACGACACGGACACAGAAATTCCGGGTTTTTGGACCCTGTTCAGGTGCGTGTAACTTTCCCCTTGCTGCCCCGTTTTCAATTCCGTAAATTGCGTTGTGAAGCCTGTATGACCCTCTCGGTGTCCGGACAAACCGCTCGGGGCATCGCGCCCTGTGGTGATCGCACACCGCGATCCAAAAATAGAAAAAATATCGACCCGATTCACCCCGGAACTGGGTACGCCCCGCCAAACGGGACGACTTGGTCGCGCGTGGTCTTCACAGATACGTGCGCACCGTCGATACGGACGTGTGAGATTTCGCAGAAGCTGATTCGGGTGTGCGTGCACACAGAAATCAACGCGTATCCGCGGACATCGCCCCGTATCCGACTTTTTTGCATTTCGCCCTAACTTCCTGTATACACGTCGGATCGAGACGAAACTTGCGCCATCGGACTCGTAGCGATACGCTGGTCCTGTGGGTCAAGTTTGGTTCGATTTTGAGAACGTTGACAAAATCGCGTGTCGTGGGCCCCACAGGCCCCGCTCGACGGGCGATTTTGTGATCGGCTCATCGGAATCCAATTCTGGAAGTTCCGTTGGGTTCGTATCATCGTTCCTGACCTGTTGACACTAAGTTTGGTGAATTTGGAGACCTTTGACCCTGACACGCTTTTCGGTGCAAAGCGGGCCCACATACGGACCCCGTTTTGACCCGAAACTGTCGTTTTTGCCCTTGTCTCCAAATTGGACCCAAGGACAGGCGTTTCTAGCTATTTGATAACTTCTGAGCATGATGGTAATGTTTATTTTAGCATCTGGACACATTTCTGGAAATTTTCCCGAGACACAAAACTGTAATTGGATCCAAACATCAGGCAAGTACCTGCACTTCAAGTTTAATCTTTATATTGTGATAAATAAATTTCCTGCTTTATTAGTACCATTGATGATTACACGTAGAGTTGGAACACTGGATTTCACGTCTTGAATACTGGATTTCATGTCTTACTTTTCGTGTTGGGTGGGAGAATACTAGAAGGCATGTAGTTTACCCTTCCCCCTTGTCGTGACTGCTAGCTGTGGGTACGCGACTGTACTCTCAGCCTTATACTTGTTTATTCCTGACTGCTAGTCGTCTATGACGGCCTTATTAGCCTTATAAACCCCTACATGCCAACTATGTATTCTAAAATAAACACAAGTTCACGCACATAATTCTTGCCTTGTTGTAGTTCTTGTTGTCTTGTTACAGTTACTGTCACATTTATTCCTGTTTTACTCATATTTCTGGTTTGTAACAATTAACCATATTTTATTTCTAGTCCTGATTTATAGCATTATTTCTCTGTTGATCTCATTACCTACTTACGCATATTCTCAACATGATGCTTAGTCAGTTATTTTCTACCTGTCACAAATATTTAGTTTAAATCTTGTTGTGCATTGTTGTAAACCCCCTGAATTTTCAAAATTTTAAAACTGGAATTTTTCACAATTTTCTGGAGTTTTCTGGGATTTTTCTGTAATTTAAAAACAGGGTTTTAATTATTCAATGATTTTTAATTAATATTAAACAATATTAAAATATTATGAAAATAATATTTTTGGATGTAAAATGAAAAACTGGACTTAGGGCAATTTTTCTGGAATTTATCGGACCCCGGACCTATTTTTAAATGCCTGAAAACTATTTATTTAATTTATTAATTAATTTTCTGGATATTATTATTATTATTATTATTAGTATTATTTTTATTTTATTTTTAATTTTTTTAAGCCCAGCCCAAACCCTCGGCCCAGCCCAACCCGGCCCGCTGGGCTATCGGGTCGGGTCGGTCAGACCCGAACCCGCCCGCGCCCGTACCCGGATCTTCCCCCCCTACGACCCGGCCAACCGTCGCTTCGTGCGCCGCCTCCGCCGCGTCGTGCGCCCCGCCGCGCCCACGACGCCGCGCCTCACCCCACGTCCACCCCCTCGCCCGCCTTCCCCGGCCTCGCCCTCGCCGTGCCTCCCCTTTAAATACCCCCTCGACCTCCCCCTGGCCGTCGACCACCACCCACCGCCACGACACTTCGCCTCCGCCGACGCCTCACCTGCCTCGCCGCCTCGCCCCCTCCTCCGGCCGGCAGAGCCACAGGCCGCCGTCTCCCCCGCCCGTCGACAGCAACGGCAGCAGCCGCAGCAGAGCTCTGCGTCGCCGCGAGCCCGGCGCCGCCGTCCCCTCGCCGCCCTCCGCGCTGTGCCCCCGAGCCCGGCCGCCCAGCGCCGCCTCAGCGCCGTCCCCGCCGCCGGCCGATCCCCAAACCCTAACCCTATTTTTTTGTGTCCTGTGTCCGGACACGTGTCCGGACACGTGTCGGACACGGTTTTGCCCTGTTTCCCGGGTCCCCTTCAGGTACGTGTAACTTTTTGCTCGTAGCTCCGTTTTTGATTCTGCAAATTGCGTTGCGAAGCCTGTA
This sequence comes from Iris macrosiphon, assembly GCA_036927795.1. Lineage (NCBI taxonomy): Eukaryota > Viridiplantae > Streptophyta > Magnoliopsida > Asparagales > Iridaceae > Iris > Iris macrosiphon. The sequence continues at coordinate 153,681,342 of JAYESA010000017.1, read as the reverse complement.
TGACCCTCTCGGTGTCCGGACAAACTGTTCGGGGCATCGCGTCCTGTGGTGGTCGCACACCGCGATCCAAAAACAGGAAAAACCCAGACCCTGATTCACCCCGGAACTGAGTACGCCCCGCCAAACGGGACGACTTGGTCGCGTGCGGTCTTCACAGATACGTGCGCCTCGTCGATACGGACGTGTGGGATTTCGTGGAAGCTGATTTGGGTGTGCGTGCACACCGGAATCAACGCGTATCCGCGGACATCGCCCCGTATCCGCCTTTTCTGCAATTCACCCTAACTTTGTGTACACACGTCGGATCGAGACGAAACTTGCGCCATCGGACTCGTAGCAATACGCTGGTCCTGTGGGTCAAGTTTGGTTCGATTCTGAGAACGTTGACGAAATCGCGTGTCGTGGGCCCCACAGGCCCCGCTCGACGGACGATTTTGTGTTCGGCTCATCGGAATCCAATTCTGGAAGTTCCGTTGGGTTCGTATCAGCGTTCCTGACCTGTTGACACTAAGTTTGGTGAATTTGGAGACCTTTGACCCTGACGCCTTTTTTGGTGCAAAGCGGGCCCACTGGTGGACCCCGTTTTGGCCCGAAACTGCCGTTTCTGCCCTTGTCTCCAAATTGGACTCAAGGACAGGCATTTTTAGCTGATTGATATTTTCTGGATCTGATGGTGATATTTGTTTCAGCAACCGGAGTACCGCCTACAATCTCCGCCGAAGTCAGAACCGCGAACATAGCCGGAACCACAGGCAAGTGTACCTCGCCAAAACTTGCAGTCTTGCTAAATAATTCCTGGACTTAGTTATACATCAGAGGGCAAGTATACATTGCCAAACCCTGCAGCTTGATATATATTTTCTTGGTTAATTTTGCAACAGTAGGAACATAAAAGCTTGCCAATTCTCTGATATTTCTGGTTATAGTGTTTTACTTGATTTCTGGTAGGTTCCCATGTAACTTATTTAACTGCTTAACCCAGAACACCTGACACTATTCATGTAACGGAATTACCTGACATATACTGGGTGATTCCGTATAGGTTACATTTTCATGTCATTTCCCGTTTAAATGCTTAGATTCTAGCCTGACTCGTTGCATTAGTTCAAACTTGCGTGACTGGTACCTGATATATTCTGGAACTGTGACGTGAGATTTCATGGGGTGGGGAGAGTATTGTCATATCAAGGCTGAATATAATATAATATAAATACTTATATCTGGCGGTGCCTTAGACTCTGATACAGAGCTTTGGTTCCTTACTGGCTCCTCGAGAAAATACTGCTATGGTTTCTTCGACACTGATCCTGTAGTAGTCAGCCTGAGTATGACTAAACTCTCACATGCATATCACTAGCTGGTTTATATATTTACCCTGCTGTCTATTTTATTGCTGCACTGCATATGTTTTGGCTTGTATTTTCTGTACCTTGTTATGTCCCCTGAGGACCTGGAATGGACTATGTCCCCAGGTATAGCTGCAGAGGACTACCTCGAGGTGTACGGTACAGGAGCACTCCTTGGAGCAGAACAGGGAACAGAGGACGAAGTAGTGGCCGAAGACTTCACCTGAGCACCGGCTTCAGCTACACAATATTTTCCATTTTTAGCATTTTATTTCCTGTCTATTTCCTTAAATGTAACAGACTAATTCTCGGAATTGTTTCCCGAGATAACCTTATTTGATATTGCTTATTTCATTCCATTGCATTATTTCTGGCATTAATCTGTGTTATTCTGTGGATGAGATTAGAAAGGCCTGAGACTGGTAACATATTACTGCTAGACTACAGCTTAAGCATGCCCTGATGGATCCATTAAATTGGGTTGTCCATCGGTGCGTGCTGCTGGCCATTGCTCACGTGTCCAGTCCCTCGTCATTTTGGGACTGGGACGTGACATGGTTTTTGTGGTGGCCCATGCAGGTCTACGACTAAATTGTTCGGTTTCAATTTAGGGACCGAACAGGCCTGCAATAAGATAGGATAAATTTTAGGATCTCATCCACTTGCTTGAATCGTTTTTGATATCTGTATCGTATTCGAACTAACTTGAACTTGCATCTTGCCTTGTTTCCTGTGCGCCTCTTATTGGGTATTTTGGATACAGAAAAATGGACCCACAAGAATGCACCGAGACTCCCGTCGGAACGCCACAAGCTACAGGTGTCACCTACGACGATGATGTGACACCAGTCGGAGGAATCCCCACAACTCAACAGAGCCAGCAGGCAGGTCAACCTACCTCCCGATTCCGGCACGACGATATTCCACCTCCGCCGCAGTTCGTCCCACCAATGCCCGTGTTCCCACCAGGACAGCCGATCGACGGGCAGCAAATATTCCAAATGATCTACGCGATGATGCAAGCACAGCAACAAGTTCAACACGAGGCTCAGCGTCGTGAAGCTAATTTCTTGAGGGACAGCATTGTAACTGCACTGGAGCAGGCCAACCTACCAGCTCGACGGCCAACTACAGGCTCAATCACTGACTTCCGCCAACTGAAGCCCCGCACTTTTTCTGGAAAAGAGGAGCCCACAGAAGTTCATGAGTGGCTCACCAACATACGACATCAACTTGAAGCAGCTGAACTTCCACGGGAACGCTGGATGACAGCCGTCAGAATGCAATTGACGGACAACGCTCATCACTGGTGGCTCTCCGAGGAGACACGGCTCGGACCAGACCGAGTCACTTGGGAGGAGTTCTCCAAACTCTTCCAGGAGATGTACATACCTGCCATCGCTCGATCAGAACTGCGGGACAAGTTCAATCGCCTCACTCAGGAGGCTATGACGGTGGAAGAGTACAACGCTGAGTTCATTCGGTTGAGCCGCTTCGCCCCAACCCTGATCCCGACTGAGGAAGAGAAGGCCGAGAAATTCTTCGACGGACTGAACATTGAGCTGCAGAAACTAATTGGGTCCGTCGCACCAACATCGTACTCGGACGTTCTTGCCGCGGCTCGACGCATAGAGCGCGTCACCAAGAGAGAGACCAGACTGAAGCGGCCGTCCCCATCCGCACCAGCCAAAGCAGCACAAGAGGAGTCTGCAAAGCGTCAACAAGTAAGCTCGCCACCAGCAGCAGCACCAAAAGCCTTCTACCTTCCTACCTGTTACCACTGCGGCAAGATAGGCCATGTCGAGAAGGAATGTAGGCGTAAACTCGGACTATGCTTAGGCTGCGGATCCAGACAGCATGCAGTGAGAGACTGCCCCGAGCGTAGAGAAGGAACACCAAGGACGAACCAGCAAACTCCACCAGCGCCTCGAGCAGCACCCTACCAGCAAGCTCAGCAACAGCAGAGGAATCTACCTCAAGGACGAGAGCAAGCTTACGCGATGACTGTGCAGGACGCTGATGCGAGTAAGTGATTCGTAGTTTTCCGTTTTTAGTCTTGTGTAGTTCGTGTCTCTTGGTTCGTGACCTCAGCCCAAACCTAGTAATTTGCAACTTGTTAATAATAACCTGGTTTTCATAAAAGTTACAGTTTTAACTAGATTTTCCTGGAAAGTGTATAACTTTCGATTTTTAGGGAAACGGTATTTCCCTAAGCCTCTTGTGATGTGTTTTCAAAACGATGCTTGCGACCGTGTCATCTCTGCTGATCGGTTATCCTTGATTGCGAGGACGCAATCCTCTAAAGGGGGGTATATTGTAAACCCCCTGAATTTTCAAAATTTTAAAACTGGAATTTTTCACAATTTTCTGGAGTTTTCTGGGATTTTTCTGTAATTTAAAAACAGGGTTTTAATTATTCAATGATTTTTAATTAATATTAAACAATATTAAAATATTATGAAAATAATATTTTTGGATGTAAAATGAAAAACTGGACTTAGGGCAATTTTTCTGGAATTTATCGGACCCCGGACCTATTTTTTAATGCCTGAAAACTATTTATTTAATTTATTAATTAATTTTCTGGATATTATTATTATTATTATTATTAGTATTATTTTTATTTTATTTTTAATTTTTTTAAGCCCAGCCCAAACCCTCGGCCCAGCCCAACCCGGCCCGCTGGGCTATCGGGTCGGGTCGGTCAGATCCGAACCCGCCCGCGCCCGTACCCGGATCTTCCCCTCCCACGACCCGGCCAACCGCCGCTTCGTGCGCCGCCTCCGCCGCGTCGTGCGCCCCGCCGCGCCCACGACGCCGTGCCTCACCCCACGTCCACCCCCTCGCCCGCCTTCCCCGGCCTCGCCCTCGCCGTGCCTCCCCTTTAAATACCCCCTCGACCTCCCCCTGGCCGTCGACCACCACCCACCGCCACGACACTTCGCCTCCGCCGACGCCTCACCCGCCTCGCCGCCTCGTCCCCTCCTCCGGCCGGCAGATCCACAGGCCGCCGTCTCCCCCGCCCGTCGACAGCAACGGCAGCAGCCGCAGCAGAGCTCTGCGTCGCCTGCGCCGCTCCGCCGTCCCCTCGCCGCCCTCCGCGCTGTGCCCCCGAGCCCGGCCGCCCAGCGCCGCCTCAGCGCCGTCCCCGCCGCCGGCCGATCCCCAAACCCTAACCCTATTTTTTTGTGTCCTGTGTCCGGACACGTGTCCGGACACGTGTCGGACACGGTTTTGCCCTGTTTCCCGAGTCCCCTTCAGGTACGTGTAACTTTTTGCTCGTAGCTCCGTTTTCGATTCTGCAAATTGCGTTGCGAAGCCTGTATGACCCTCTCGATGTCCGGACAAACTGTTCGGGGCATCGCGTCCTGTGGTGGTCGCACACCGCGATCCAAAAACAGGAAAAACCCAGACCCCGATTCACCCCGGAACTGAGTACGCCCCGCCAAACGGGACGACTTGGTCGCGTGCGGTCTTCACAGATACGTGCGCCTCGTCGATACGGACGTGTGGGATTTCGCGGAAGCTGATTTGGGTGTGTGTGCACACCGGAATCAACGCGTATCCGCGGACATCGCCCCGTATCCGCCTTTTCTGCAATTCACCCTAACTTTGTGTACACACGTCGGATCGAGACGAAACTTGCGCCATCAGACTCATAGCAATACGCTGGTCCTGTGGGTCAAGTTTGGTTCGATTCTGAGAACGTTGACGAAATCGCGTGTCGTGGGCCCCACAGGCCCCGCTCGACGGGCGATTTTGTGTTCGGCTCATCGGAATCCAATTCTGGAAGTTCCGTTGGGTTCGTATCAGCGTTCCTGACCTGTTGACACTAAGTTTGGTGAATTTGGAGACCTTTGACCCTGACGCATTTTTCGGTGCAAAGCGGGCCCACCGGTGGACCCCGTTTTGGCCCGAAACTGCCGTTTCTGCCCTTGTCTCCAAATTGGACCCAAGGACAGGCGTTTCTAGCTGATTGATATTTTCTGGATCTGATGGTGATGTTTGTTTCAGCAACCGGAGTACCGCCTACAATCCCCGCCGAAGTCAGAACTGCGAACATAGCCGGAACCACAGGCAAGTGTACCTCGCCAAAACTTGCAGTCTTGCTAAATAATTCCTGGACTTAGTTATACATCAGAGGGCAAGTATACATTGCCAAACCCTGCAGCTTGATATATATTTTCTTGGTTAATTTTGCAACAGTAGGAACATAAAAGCTTGCCAATTCTCTGATATTTCTGGTTATAGTGTTTTACTTGATTTCTGGTAGGTTCCCATGTAACTTATTTAACTGCTTAACCCAGAACACCTGACACTATTCATGTGACGGAATTACCTGACATATACTGGGTGATTCCGTATAGGTTACATTTTCATGTCATTTCTCGTTTAAATGCTTAGATTCTAGCCTGACTCGTTGCATTAGTTCAAACTTGCGTGACTGGTACCTGATATATTCTGGAACTGTGACGTGAGATTTCATGGGGTGGGGAGAGTATTGTCATATCAAGGCTGAATATAATATAATATAAATACTTATATCTGGCGGTGCCTTAGACTCTGATACAGAGCTTTGGTTCCTTACTGGCTCCTCGAGAAAATACTGCTATGGTTTCTTCGATACTGATCCTGTAGTAGTCAGCCTGAGTATGACTAAACTCTCACATGCATATCACTAGCTGGTTTATATATTTACCCTGCTGTCTATTTTATTGCTGCACTGCATATGTTTTGGCTTGTATTTTCTGTACCTTGTTATGTCCCCTGAGGACCTGGAATGGACTATGTCCCCAGGTATAGCTGCAGAGGACTACCTCGAGGTGTACGGTACAGGAGCACTCCTTGGAGCAGAACAGGGAACAGAGGACGAAGTAGTGGCCGAAGACTTCACCTGAGCACCGGCTTCAGCTACACAGTATTTTCCATTTTTAGCATTTTATTTCCTGTCTATTTCCTTAAATGTAACAGACTAATTCTCGGAATTGTTTCCCGAGATAACCTTATTTGATATTGCTTATTTCATTCCATTGCATTATTTCTGGCATTAATCTGTGTTATTCTGTGGATGAGATTAGAAAGGCCTGAGACTGGTAACATATTACTGCTAGACTACAGCTTAAGCATGCCCTGATGGATCCATTAAATTGGGTTGTCCATCGGTGCGTGCTGCTGGCCATTGCTCACGTGTCCAGTCCCTCGTCATTTTGGGACTGGGGCGTGACAATTGTGTACTTTGCTCCTTTCCTGACTGGATCCGTTGTTTTAGGCGATGATGAGAACTTTGCCCCCACCTATTATGGCCCCTATGAGGCAGCAGGTGATACAGTTGCGGAGCCGGTTCCCGCACAGGAGGCTACTCCTGCGGAGTAGCCAGCAGTAGTTATTTATTTTTCCTTTCATCTTAGTAATCGGGTTTGTCCCCGATTTAACTTCTGGTTTCTGTAATAAAACTCTGGATCTGTTGTCACATTCAGTTATGAAATCTTAGCATTCTTTTCCTGTCATTTCTCCTTGCCTATTTATTTATTGTGAATGAGCTAGATTATTTTAACTGTGGATATGCCCTAGACAGCGTACTACCGCCGACTCTGCGCCGTAGACTGGACGTGCCCACGCACTCGTGCCCGAATATCCGGGTGCGGGTCGTGACAAGCTGCAATCTCCTGGGGCTCTTGTAAGCAAACTATCATAGCTAGGAGTACAATGGACTCCGAAATGATAGCTTTAGATACAACTTGCACAGAAGTTGAATGGCTTAAAAATCTTATTATGCATATACCTGTTTCTCTTAGTCCTGTTCCTGCAATTTCTATAAACTGTGATAATAAATCTGTTATTGAACTACTAAAGCATGATTCTGTGAATGCTAAGATGAACATACACCTGCAGCTGCGCTTCAAGTCAATAAAAAGCCTACTAGGCAAATATGTGGTTCTTGACTATATAAAGTCAGAAAAGAACCTTGCAGATCACTTGACGAAGGGTCTGTCTAGGACTTTGATCCTAGAATCATCGAGGGGGATGGGGTTAAGCCCATAAGTTAGTCACCAGCAGTGGCAACCCAACCGAGTCTGACTGGAGATCCCAAGAAGCCGGTTCAATGGGTAGAAACAAGCTGAACTTAGGTGACTTTATGGAACACTGACTCGAAATTAAAGTCTCATTAAAATAAAGCCCAAGCGGCTGTACATGTGTACAATAACTCCCCATCTCTATGGTGACAATGTTTCTGTGTGATATGGTTAGGATGAGGTTAAACTCTTAATAGGTCCAAGCTGCAATGCTGGGTTGATTCATATCACCAACCATTAAGGACTTACCTATATGAGAGGTCGTGAAGGCCGCGACTATGGGACAGGGCGATCCCAGACAACTCTCATGAATGTGGAAAGTGCGCATGGCCATTTAAAAGCGCCACCCGATAGACCAAGGACCTCTAGCGTACTATGTGTGCTATTTTTCTAAATCTGGTTCAAGAAGTTTGATTCAAGGCATAGTCCATCAAGCACTTCTTCAGATTAAGGCAATAGTCACTACATGAGATTCAAGGCTGAAGTCCATCTCATCTATGCATAGTATTTTACTGTCCAGATGCTCTCTCTCTCCCCCTATTTACTTCACTCTTATCTCTGTTTTGGAACTTGACATTTTGGGGGGGGGGGGATTGTTGGTTTTGCTTTTGCTTTCAAAAGCTCAATCTTCCTCTTTCTTTCTTTAGTCCCACATCGGATGGGCCAAAGCTTTCTTGTGTACATATATTAGTTTTTCTTCTTTGCTCTCTTAAGATATTGTGTGGGAAACCCCTTGGGCCACACGCGCGCGCCGCCGCCCGGCCCGGCTCGGCGCGCGTAACGGGTGCGGGTACGCGCCCACATCTGCGGGCGCCGAATGCCGATTCGATTTCCTCTTCGGGTTCGGGCTGGGACCCAAAAATTCTTTTTTCTCTTCTTTTTTCATTTAATTTTCTGAATGTTAGAAAATTAATTTCTTCCGTTACAAATTATTTTTGAACTGTTATTGTGTTCAGGTTCATTCTTTATTTCTCCTGTGTAACGGCTGAATTAATAGAAAAATTAATTCAGACCGTTACATATTAGTATTATATATTTGTCAGATTTTCTTTGTAAAAGACACAAAATCTTTCTCTCCAAAAAATTGCTGCCAACAGATTTGTACTTCGTTCTTCGTCGTCATCTCCAAGCTCTGGGCAGAGCTAAGTCCTGGTCATTCTCTCCAAGTCGTGTGCGGCGACGAGATACCGGTAGTGCGGGGGTTTTACCACTAGGAGCTTCGGGAACGTCTGCACATAGATCCCGAATCAACTCTTAGGGCAGTGCTTCCTGCACGACTTCCCCAGAAGCCGGTAACATCAGTCTAATTTTATTTTTGTACTCAGAAATTTTTCAATAAGAAAACGACAATATTTCTAACACTAAGCCCCTAGCGACTCGGACGAATGACGCAAAATAGTGACGCACTTTGGGTGTTGTCTGTGCAAGTATCTAAGTTCTGTCAGGGGAGTTCGTGCAAGAGTGATAGAGGAGCATTCCAGAATTTCAAGACTCTGAACTTGTTCGTTCCTGTGAGTAGATCGGCGGATATATGTCAATTCTTGCTTTGAGCAACTGTGGTCCTGACCGTCCCAGCGAGTGTTTCTTCAAGTTTTTTCTATTATGTTATTCTTTCCATTGTAGCAACTTGGTTGTATTTTCTTTTTTGTTTATAAGTCATTTTGTAATCTTCATTTTCATATTCTAGCAAGTCTCTTGTAACAGTTGAAAATTTCGGTTTTTCCACGTACGTTGTACATATATTGTATTCCGGAAATAATAGCTAGAGCTTCATTGAAGCTTAACAAGGATGTGGAAGCTTGTCTAGGTACTAGGTAACGGTCGAGCAGCTTGACTTCAGCCATGTCGCGATAGTTTTGGTCATTGCAATCGTTGCCTGTGCCATTGCACTGATATTCAGTTCGGCATGATATATTGATACTAGTACTTTAGTTTGAAATATATTGTTGATTATATTCTCGATCTCAACTCCTAGTGTGCAAGTGGCCTCTATGACTAGGTGATATGCACCCTTTGGGTCGTAGGTGCCTTCTATAATGCTGGCAAGAACAAGCTTCAAATAGTGGATGGAATTAGTTCAGTTGTCACTTTTTGAGTATTAATTTTGAATGTATCCGATCCTATCTCTTTCTTTGTTACAGTGTTTTATGTAGTTGCAACTTTAATTGGAGTTATTGGGAAGAGTATTATGGAGCATGCTTAAAGGTTAATTTTGTGGTTGGCTCTGCTTAGTATCTAACTCATTCTCCACTATGCAGATAACTTCCCATTTGCAAACTTAATCCCACTTGGTATGGGCACACGTTTTATGTTTTTCTTTATAGAAGCAACTTAATGTAGGTTACTCCAAATGTTTCGTCAACACACATTTTTATATATAGTGAGTCGTCATTGTGACATTTGCTGATGAAATTTCAGAGCTTGCTAGCATTCTCAATGAAGTATATGTAGTATTCTGGCAGTAAAATGGGGTAGGAGACATCAAGTATCAAAACGGGGAGGAAACTGTTTTTGCAGCCTAAGAGTGAGTATCTATGCATCTTAGAATGCTGAATATGTAGTCTTGCTTCTCCATCTCCATCTTTTTGCAAGTCAGGTCTATGTATCACGTTATGATAATTGGGCCATATTTGAGCCAGACTTGCCCCGAGCTAAGGCATGCGGGTTATCTTCCTTGCATTAACATATTAAAATAACTTGCTTCTCCACTTTGCTCAGTTAGAATATGCACAAGTTATTCAGTTTCTGATATCTCTACTAATATAAGTTGGCTTGGAAACGGTTCAAAATTGAGCCTTTTAAGTCGTTTGTAAATACTCCATTAGTTATCTTAGAAAATTAACTACCTACTATGATTTATTTATAACTAAATAACTCTAACTCAAGTGGTTAAGGTGGGATGCATTTTCCTTGGTTGCATGAGTTCAATTCCTTGGAATGACAATATTTATAATAAATTAATATTTAAAATTATTTTTCACTAATCTTTTTTACGTGCGTGCAATGCACGTGCACGTTGCTAGTATGATTTAAAAGTTTTCGTATTTCCTTTTCACAGTAATAATGCAATATACAGGGAACTAAACATATAGTTGCTGCAATGCTTGTGAATTATAAACATAACCAACTTTATGTGAAACAAAAACACAAGCCCAACAGTATAATATTAGGGTTTTTTTTTTCCTCTTCGGATCCTCTAGTATTCTACGTGTAATTTCATCCCAATTAGCATTTCTTGATTATGATGTAACTTGGTACAGTAAATTCACTACCAGAAAAAGTCAAATTAGCGACGTCTAAAAACGTCGCTAAATAACAAAATGTCGTCGCTAATTTGGTTTAGCGACGTAATTAGCGACGTTATAAAGTTGTCGGAAAAACCCAAGTCACAAAAAAAAAACGTCGCTAAACGTCGCTATATCGACGTTTTTAGCGACTTTACTGTGTCGCAAATTTTTGCGACGTTTAGCGACGCCAAGTCGCTAAATAGCGACGTTTATTAAAGTCTCTAAAGGTCGCTGATTAGCGACGTTATACCGACGTCTTAAATGACCTGGCTATACTGCCATGTCAGCAATTGGCGACGTATAGCGACGTCTTTAGCGACGTGATTAGCGACGTCATTAGCGACTTTTTACAGCATCGCTAATTAGCGACGTATTTAGCGACGTAACTTAACGTTGCTAAACGTCGCTAATTTTAAAAAAAAAAATAAAAAAAAATAGTGTCCAGAAGCAAACACCTTACCACAAACACCACATTGGTGATTCCCTGCAGTTTTAGCCTTTCCACTGTGGACAACTGTCGGATCGATGACATCCAATGGGCTAGTAGTACTCTCGCCTCCTCTGCTGCAGCATCCCCCTTTGAGCCTCTTGTGGCTCGCACGGTGCCCGCCTAGAGCCTGGTAGGAGTGGAAGCTCTTCTTGCAAGAGGCACACTCGTATCGGCTCTTCCCCAATCTAGCACCGTAACCATCTTCATCACACACACCAACATGATTCAATCTAGTTAACTATATAATCCAATTAAATTAAAGACCACAAGAAGCATTGTTGAAGTATCAATCCAATTAAATGTGGATATGCAAGATAACTATATAATCCAATTAAATTAACTAAAAAATTAAAGACCACAAGAAGCATCATACATCATGCCTATTGTTGAAGTATCAATAATTCATAATATACAATCGCATCCTAAATAATAATAAAAATAACTATACTACTACGAATCTGCAGGAGGCTGACCACCGGCGCGCTTGAAGGATAAGAACTCCTCATACTCGTCCCGTGGAATCGACACCGATGTCGATGGAGAAGGCAGTGACGTCGGTGGAGGTCGTGCCCGCTCCAAGTCTGCGAGTCGCTGGTTGTAAGAATCCAGGGTAGATAACAGCCTCGTACTGCTATCACCCATTGAATCATGCATCCTCGTCAGCTTCTCGCCCATCGATAGCTGTGACGCTTGCAGCTCCATGATGTTGCGATCATTGGAGGCTCTAATATCATTTGTCAATTTTCGTAGCTCCGTCATGCTGCGGTCGAGCATATCCAATCGTGCGATGAGCATCGGATCGTCCGCCTGCGGCTGGGACCGGGACTGGTCCTCCATACTTCGCAGCAAGTCTAAAATACAGTAGTTTATCACCTAACTTCATAACTTAACCGTACTATAAAAATCATATCCGATATAATACATACTTTCATTTATCAAAGTCTAAAATAAGCAATATTCAAAACAACTAAAAAGAGGCCAAGTCTCTTAGTTTTTTAATATTTTATACTATTGGTAAAAGCTTGGGTTCTTTACTGTATACAATGCTTACTAGGACATATAGTTACTTAGCTAACTATTAACAAAATCAAGTATATCAGTAAGTAACTATTTAACTACACTAACTATGTACTAATTTAATACAAAACTGATACCCTTAACTTCTACCCAATAACTCATGCTAACCCATCTTAAACCAACTAACCAATACCTGGACACTAAGCTAACTAAAATTAGTATACATAGCTCACTAAATGCAACTGAAAACAGATACTGATACAGTGGGACTTGTTGATACTTACTGATACATGGTTGCTGAAATGACACAGTGCTGATGGTTTTCCTCTTCGGTTGCCTGCTCACTGTTGCAGACCTCCTTCTCACTGCCCACTACAAGGCTCGAGCATGCCATCCCGCTTATTCTAGATACCATCTTAGTACACTCCTATCTAACATCTCTAAACATCAATAACCTATATATCTATATATATCCTATTAACACTTGACTTTATACCTTGCCTGCATCAACTCCTACAATTGCCTGTACTGATACCTCACACAGTCCCTGATACGTATCAGTGTATAAGTACTGATGACTGATACCAAACTGAAACTGAGATGCACTAAGGCATGCCTCTGCAGTGCCTAGGGACTGCCCCCAAGCCTAACTGACAGGCACCATTTGGGTGCACTGCTGCAGTGCCCCATGCCAGAGCCCTAAGTCTGTAACCAAACTTCATTTGGTCTCCTCCATGTACCAATACTAACAACATATAATATACTAACTGATGACTCCACATACTAACACTTCTAAAGTGTATCACTTGCAGGTAATAACCCTACTACAACTGTCACAATCCCTCACATCTCGAGCTCAGTGTCTGTGTCACTGTCTGTGTCCATGTGATATTAGTGTCTGTGTCCATGTCAAAAAACCTAATCCTAACCCTAAGGTCCTTATCAGTGTCTGTGTCAGTGTGTGTGTGTGTCGTGTCTGTGTCTGTGTCACTATCTGTGTGTGTGTGTCGTGTCTGTGTCAGTATCACATGTGGAGAGAGAGAGAGAGAGAGAGAGAGAGTTAGGCTTTACCTAGAGCTCGAGGAAGAGGAGGGGGATGCCGGAGTAGCCGCGGGGGAGGTCGACGGAGCAGGCGGTCGACGGAGCGGGGGGGGGGGGGGCGGGGGGGAATTTTTTTCGTTTCGAAATTTCGACAGTTGGGGAAAAATGGAAACCGAGCCCTAATTAACCAAATTTTAGCGACGTTTAGCGACGTCAAAGAAGGACGTCGCTAAATTAAATTATAGCGACGTTATGGCCGTCGCTAAACACGTTGCTAAATATTTCTAATATAAACGTCGCTATTTGGGTCGCTAAACGTCGCTAACTTAGATATATTAGCGACGTTTAGCGACCAAAATTGAACTTATAGCGACTAATATTATAAAAACTGAATATAAGTCGCTAAACGTCGTTAAATGTCGTCAATTAGCCACGTCTACCGACGTTTTACATGGAGTCGCTAAATTAGCGACGTTTTCACTTGGAGTCACTAAAATACGTCGCTAATACCGCTTATTCTAGTAGTGATTTCTACGTAGTTGCAAACTTGAAAAATTGTTTGGTAAATTGGTATGTGGACCACATTAGGGGAGTAAACTGTCTCATGAACAGGAAAATCTGAACTTTGCAAACAGTCGCAGAACATTTTATATATGTCTGTTTTATATTTTGGAGAAATAAACTATTGCTGTTGGTTTTAAAGAAAATGACGGACAGAAAAAGCAAATGGTAGAGGATTCATTTATTATTTTTCATAGTTGTCAAAAGAAAAAGAAAAGTGAACATGAATATGACTTTAATTCAGGCAAAACATGTAATTATCATACATCAGATTGGTATTTAGCTTTTGGTTTCATCAGTCTGTTCTACATCCTATCATATGCAAATTGTATGTGAAATGGTACAAGAAACTGAAATCCGGGATCGAATTTCCTTCTGCCTAACATTTGGATGATCAAATAGCAAGATATCCCTGTTGCTCTGCACGATGAAACTGGTGTAGACATTTTGTTGGACTCCACACATTTACAGACTTTTGTAATTGACTATACTTTATTCATCCAACCAAAAAAAAGTCATTCAAAGTAGAACTTTCTGCCTAATTAGTTTTAATGTTTAATATGAGGTAGGAATAAGTTACAATAATCTAATGATGGTTAGGTTTTCGAAAGCGAAACAGAAGCTATAGGTTGGTGCTTTGGTTAAACTTAATAGAAAATTCACACTCGTCGTTATCACATTGAGATTCATGGAAGAGATGAGATGAATGGCGATTTTGTTAGATAATGGGTCCTAATCGAGAGTAAATATGCAGGACTTTTATACGAAGAACAACAATCATGTGCGAGGACTAAGGACGGAACCAGAAATTCGAACTGGGATAGACTAGGGTAGGCTGGGTGTGGACTGACTCGTATAGAAAGAAAAACATATGGAAAAAAAATTAGGGTGGGTGGGCTGGAGCCCACCCAGCCCACAACGTGGTTCTGCCATTTGCGAGGTCTCTTAAAGAAGAAGAGTAGGTTCAGTTACGTGATATAAACTGGAAGATCATATTTGGTAAAGGTTACATGTTATAAATTGGAAGACCTTATTAGGTAAACATCAAATTTAAGTTGCTATGAAATCCATGGTTTTATAACAGAAGTTTTTATGTTTTGTTCTTTGAGGACTCCCTCAAAGAAGAATGGTAGGTGGATGCATGATACAAACTGAAAAACCATGTTTAGGTAAAGGTTGAATCTGAGGAAGTATGTTCTCTGAACCGGAATATAGTAGTGTAAGAGACTAGTAACAATATAATATTATGTTCTCCAACAATCAAGTTCATATATTTTCTGAAGCCTTTGTACCAGTCAACTGTGTATGGTGCATAGCATGTAGCTGGAAATTTTGACAAAAAGGTGTAGATGGGAATGAGAGGTTTACAGGCATCGACGTGCAAGCAGCTTCCTGGATGATGTTATGATAGAATGTAAATCGTCTAATGAACAGAAAAATGTGAAATTCCCAGAAACTTGCTAGTTATTTGATATATGATTGAGAATTCTTTCAAAAAGAATTTGTCTACTTTTTAGTTGTAGATTAAGGTGAATGATGCTTCACAGTCTGGAAAAGGAACCAGTTCTCATACACTTGCAAACAAAAATAGTTGATTCTCTACTAAGTTTGTATTCTATTTTGCTCACTTTCTTTGAAACCCAACATATATGGATAGTCTGTCTCTATTTGTCGGCTGTTGTTAAAATCAGGCATGATCAATTCAAAGTTTCCTCGTGAATACGGCTGATACTGCTTTCTGAAATTGTTGCATCTGAAAACAGGACTGGACAAGACAACAAAGAAGAAGATGGATGCTTCTCTTTTCCGGCAATCGACTAAATGTTGGTAAAGAGGAGGAACTCTAGAACCCAGAAAGAACAGGCCAGTCAAGAACCAATCTCAGTTGATTGTCTGTATTACTGCTGGAGGTACGTAATGAGAAAGAGAGACGTGCAGTTCTTACTTGTTACACAAAAACCATGAATCTGTTGCTAATCTTCCCCTTAACTATGATTCCTAGAGCTAAATGCCTAAAAATACATTATACTGTACAAATGTGCGGGTCTCATATGTTGTTGCTGTGCAGTGCAGTGCAGTGCAGTGCAGTGCAGTGCAGTGGGAGTTAATCCTATCTGAAAGCTAGCAGCATCAAGAAGGCCAAGAACAGCAGAGCACCAAAACCAGTACAGCACAGGTCCAATATCCCTTCTCTCCTCACCTTCCTCTCTTTCCTCATACTCTTCTTCTTAAGATAGTCTTCGTATTTCCTTTTCGCCTCTTTCTCCTCTTCGCCATTGCCTTTCCTCTTCTTCTTCCCCTGCATCGCCGCCGTCAGAATCCCCAAGCTCTCCTTCCCACTCACCGCAATCCCGTCCACGTCCTCCACCGTCATTCTCACCTCCCTCACGCGCCCCGCCTCCTCCCCGCACGTCACCACCACGCTCACCGCACACCCGCTCAGGACCGTCACAAACCTGACCAGCGCCTCCCCGGTGTACCAGTGCCGGTCGACCGCCACCGGCCGCCGGCTCGACACATTCACCGCCCTCCCGGTGCTAGCGTCGATCACCGCCCAGCTCAGTTCCAGCCCTGCAGGATTTATTGCTGCAGGCATCGAGTTTGAAGGTGCCGGTGGGTCCTTATGGTCGAGCGCGTCGATGCTGAAGACCGAGCCGAGGAACCACGGACACGAGACACCGGTCTCTATGATGCGGGAGAAGATTGGCACGCCTGCGTAGTGGATATCGACCGCGGAAAACACGCGATCAGGGAGCGACAACTTCTCGGTAGAGGGTGATGATGGTTCGGCATTGTTGAAGGAGGATGATACGGTGTGGGTGATGGTATCGGTATCTGGAAAGGGGAAAGTATCAGCGAAGAAAGAGCGAGGGGAGAGGCTAACAAACATAGGTAGCAGGCGAAGGGAAGGCCACGCCTCCAGGCAGAGGTCGACCCATATAGAGGGATCAGCGGAGAGGGAGCTGAAGAGGGAGGTGGAGCAGCCGACTGCGGCCAAAGTTGGCCCGTCCATGCGGCGGAGAGCCCCCGCTAGGACGTCCGGATGAAGGTCCTCAATCGTAGTAGTTGACATTGCCCCAGTTGAGAGTGCCATATGGTATGGTATGGTTGAAGGATGAGAGAGTTTAAATGCCATATGGTGTGGTTGAAGAATGAGAGAGTTTAAAGAGATTTAAAGAGTAGGAGGGAAGGGGAAGGAGTTGTTTCATATAGGAGAGTTAGAGGTTTTGTTAGTTACTATTTGGAAAATAATGAGACTAAACTCTTTATGTGGATTGGACCCATTAAAAGAGGAGAGCCATACATATCTTTATCTATCTAAGGAAAATTGTTTTTTTGGGCAGGTCATTGATGAGTCCTTATCTATGCCACACATTATAGACGAGAGCAAGTACCCAGAGAAAATAATAGCAGGCGCCAATGTCATTTTTTTTCCTTTCCCTTTCTTAATTATTATTGTTACTGTTGTTGTTATTGCGATTTTTCTTTTTCATTCCTTTTTTTTTTTTTTTACATAAATGGATTTATAATTCCTGAATTGAAGTTGTTTAGCTAAAGATGAAAATACTTTTCCTGTGCTGTACTAATGACAATCGAAGAAACAAATAACCGGTATACAAGAAGATTGGTCCAAAAGAAAAATACAGATAAGCAAAACACCAAAAGTATAACCAGAAAAGATTTTTTGGTGGAATGTAATAATATAATATTATTATACTAATAAGTTTTGAGACTATTGTCTTTATCATGATCTTCCTGTAAAATTCAGTGTGCCAAGTGAGATTTTCTAGAAAATAGCAACTTATGGCCTTTGTTGATCAATTTAGACATATTTCACACACGAGACTGATCCACGTACATCGTCCCCTTGCGAACTGAAATTATGGGATAAGTTGTTTGTGAATCCTTTTGCAAAATATTATATGGACAAGTCGGTTATGAGATAAGTGCGCATGACCTAATCTATAAATTTTTTGTTTAGTGTATTGTTGCTGCATCATTACATCACTTGCAATATTATAGTATTTTATATGTTGCTTGGTGACAATATTAAATACTTGATTTGCAAGTGGTTGGTTTGTACTAGGCTTGGATACTCTGAATCCTAGCACGATAATCGCGTCATATTATTGATCCAAATTCTACTCCTATGAACAGGGGTTCAGGATTGGTGCATATTTTCTTAATTCATTTTGACAGTTTGGTCCATCCAATAATGGGCCCACCATGCCGCATCGTTGGTGAGTTATAGAAATGTTCTTGATTCTCCTCCGGTACAGTCACAATACCTCCTGATATCTTGATTATGTGTGCTACGATGGAGATGAGTTCTCCTCCGATCAGCATTAGGCTTTTCTATTTGTCATATATAAATTAAAAATAAAAAAACATTTGCCGTTGCTTAATATAAGCCTTGTCCGCACCTATTATTATAAGAAAAACTACCATGCTGTTGCATGGGCATGAATCAAATCCATGTGCTTCATTAAATTACATTTTGTCTCGAGTCTTTTGCTGCGGCGAATAATTTAACTCCAAATTTACAAACAAAGTGAAAGATCGCACGAAGGTTTCTGATTCGTTTCATACTGAGGTCATAGCTCCTAGTGATGAACAAAAGGAAATGATTGAAATAGTCAACTCAAAAAATTGGAACGAAGGCTTGGTTGTGGTGTTGTAGAAGGATTGCTGATACAAAACAAGAAGGAATCCATTAAAAATTGAAATGATGTCTCAATAAACATGTTAAAATAAATTCAGTCTTTATCAATACTAATCACTAAACTCACTAGCAAATGCATAACCATATGACAAAATATGAAGAAAATGAATAGGAATAGGTTCAGATCATAAGAGGTCATCATGGATTTAATTCCAATCTAGCACATGTCACTATTTACATAATGCAGCATTTGCCGAAAGATTCCTAACCCCACTTACATTGCTAAAACACACACAGTAATCCTAATCTTCAATATTTTATACGCCGACAATGACGCAGTGCCAATCTTTAACAACTTAGAAATTACGTAATGGAGTGAGCCTAAAAGAAAGAACACACGTCATGCTTTGAAGTAGACTTTGTACAGAGCTTTTTACCTTCTTTTTTTTTCTTTCTTTTTGAGATTAGGCCATTTATTAGTGGCCGTCATTGTCCTAGTTTTCGAACCCAGGTCCATTCCTCCCTTCCCTTACTTACCACTAGAACACTCTCTTGGTTGTCGTGTTGCAGTCGGGATCTGATATTTCACTACATTCTATATAAAAAAAATCTAGGTTGAGTGAAATTGATGTGCACCGCATCCTCTCAGTTTTGAGGATTGGACGCCTCCGCTCCAAAACTGGGTCTGAACCAGTTCAGATAAAACCGGGTCCAGTCCAGTCCAGTCCAAGATCCGAATTCTCAGGTCTAAATGACAGTCCTACATGGCTGCGTCACTCTTCCCTTGAACTAAAATATGTGTTCATAGTCACCCTATTGATCTTTTCTTGCGTAAAGAACCTTCTAAGTCTGAAATCAGAAGAAAGCTAAAATAAGTTTAGGCCAACAGAGCAGTTGAAAGGGTCATTTCCAATTTGCACGGTCCTCTTGTCTTTGAGTGCTCCAAATGGTCTAAAGTGTCCCCTTGGCCTCTTAGTTTTTTCTAATAAAGACGTGAGAGTTTGAATGTCTCTTTCATTGGCAACTGTACGTTGCGACTCTGTGGATTCCGACGCATTGGATAAAAATCATAGCCAATTTCATTTTGGCTTCTAAGTCGATCGAAGGCGGAAAGCAACAGCATTTTATATGTGATGCAGAAAGTCGAGTACAGTTCATGTTGCAGTGGCAGTGTAGCTTTGCTTTCAACTCTACGTCAAAGAGACGTTATTTGCACTATGCCCTAACGTGCTACCGAAAAGGCAGGACAAACTGTTGAATTCAGAGAGATATGCGAACATCTGTGTTGATACAAATTAGTCGGGAACACCAGATCCCGACTCCGTGCGAAGATACTTTAGAGCATGAGAATCCACAATGGGAGTAGTTTCAATTGCCACATGTTTGTTTTAGTCAAAATTTGTAGCACTTGAGGGCTGCAGTGCACTTGAAAAATACTAGCAAGCCAAGAGGCATTCCAAATTTTAAGTGTGTCCTAGTAAGTGAATAGTAACCCAACAAGGAAAAATAAAGAGATAAAAGAGGGAGGAAAAAGAGGGGGTTAATTTGGAGTATGGATTTGGTGTGTTATTTGGACTGTGTCATTGTGTGCCAATATCAAGAGGGTACTCCAAAAGTAATAATTTACACAATTTTTAAAAATTTGAATTATGGTATGGAGTGTCCCAATGTGGACGCAGGTTTGTTTTGGTCCTGAGTACAGTCCTGGTTTGTAGATGTTCAAAGCCTGCAGAATTCGACTCTTCATTGAAGCACATATGACATAAATACCAGCAGCAAGGTTCTCACTGAATTAAGTAACCCCTGTGACCACAAAATCTTCACTATCTATACTGACTACTGACATTATCAATTTCAATTAATGAAGCTCACACTTATGTCTGAATCAAGCATAGAAGGCACTGTATAATGAGTTTGCTCATAGAAGTTTGAAAGAAAAGAAACACAAATCACAAATCACAAATCACAAATCTAAGCCAGTGAAGAGGGAGTAATTTGTTTCCTTCGAACTTCTAAGGCTTTTATACCCTTTATTGCTACTTAAGCTGTTAGATTTTTTGTATTTCACTGATTCGTAATATAGATAATACTGTTTCTTTTTATTATTGTTGTAAACATACTATTTTATATCTTAATACCTGTTGTCATTTGTTTATGAGTTGCTTATTTACATTGGTTATATTTTCAGGTAAATGCCAATATAAACATAATTGGACTTTCTTGTTGCAAACAAAGGTAATATTATGTTTCAACTGTTTCTAAATAATATTTAATTTTGTTCATGTATATTCATTTATTGTAGATTATACGAGAGCATATGATTAACTGTTTATATGGTTTCAAAAAAATTGACCCATGGACGATAACATGTTGATCTATTGAATTAATAGCATTATAATTTCCTCAAGCTAACATAAAGTCACAACCTCATTTATCAGAAAGATGTGATCAGTTTTCTCAAAAATTAACAATAATTAATTAGAATGACTGTTACTTATTTAGGTTGGTTCTAGTTGTGACACTGGTTCTTTCCTTCAGTATGGTTTGGCAAATTAGTTCACAAGCCTGATCACAAATAGTTGGAAGATATTTGTCATTATTAATTCTAATCTGTTCCGTGAGGGACATGTTCTCGAAGATTCCGAACATAAGAAGACCTGTGCCTAATCTGGTCCTTCTGATAAAACGTCTTTATATCATGAGGCACTGCCTGATGCTTATACTTTGACAATATGTGTGATGTTAGGGCTTGTCTAACTCCGCCAATCCAATTTGCTAAACATTAGATTTTAGTCTACAGATCGTTGACATGTTAGGTTGTGAGCCATGAGAAAATCTTTGTGCGAAACAAATAATCTCTATGTATTCACTGGTGAACCACATTGTACTATATATGGTGTAAGTTTGGCCAATGTGAGCGAGCTCATTATTGTAACCAAAGTCTGAATTTTTAGGTCTTGGGTTAAGCCGAACAAGAAAGAGTTCTTTCTAGCTGGTAGGAAACAGATGACCTTCGGTTTAATACACACATTAGTATATGATAATGTAATCGCGATTTCATGTTTTCATCACCTTTTTCTAAAACCAATTACGTCATAAAATTCATATAATCGCCATAAAATTACAACTTAAAAGATAAAACAAATTTTTTTTTGTATGTTTTCGACGAGAGTAACATAATTCGTGTAGAAAGATTTTTCATCCGAAACAAGATGCACATGTTACAGACAAAAGTATAAAATTTAAAACTTTAAAGTATCATAATTTTTGACTGAGAGATCAAGGTCCAGTTTGTTCCAAAATGACCGTACCGAAAATTACTATGGGATAAACATTCATCGTTTGACGGGCTTCGAATTTTTTTGTAATCGTAAAAAAAATGATGTTTCAACCTCCAAATTTTACTTTCGATAATTTTATTTTCGATTTTTTTATTATCTATACTAATTTGTTATTATCTATACTAATATGAATGATAACAAAATCTATTGATTAATATTATTATCAATATTATATTTTTCTTTCATATCACTAAAAGATAATTTATTATTATTTGTACAAAAATTTTATTTAAAATAATTAATTAAATAGATAACAAATAATTAGTTTTTTATCTGTTAAATTGTGATATCTATTTTAATTATGATTTCTCTTAAATATATGTTTTAAATTTTGAATATGTGTTTAGTTAGATAATAAAAAATTAGTATAGATAGTAACAAACGGTTATCATTCATATTAGTATATTTTGATACAAATTATATTTTGATTTAATCAAACGATTATCATTCATATTAGTATAGGTAATAAAATTATAACTAATAATAGATTTTGATTTAATCAAAATAGTTGCTATTTAACAAATTAGTATAGATAATAATTATATTTGCAAAATTATATTAATATACATAATAACAAATTAGTATAGATAATAATCAAACGGTTGCTATTTCTAAAATTATATTTTGAATGATAATAGATGTGGTATATAATATTTGAAAAAATTATTTTAGTTAATTTTAAATTGTCTTTTGAAAATCTATTGGTTAATTTTTTATAAAAACAAAAAACAAACCCAACTATCCAAAAATACCAACAAAAAAAAACCTAAAAAAGCAAAAAAAACAAACCAAAAGGAAAAAAAAAAAATCTATTGTCAAAATTTTGCCAAAAATATGGTAAATATAAAAAAATTTAAATTTTTTATATTTTCGTCATTCCAGATGGCGAGAGCTTTCGTGATTTTAAATTTTTTCAAAATTATTTTATTTTAGTTAATTTGTTTACCAAAGTCTTAAATTGGACTCGTTAAGTCGCTCGTCAGGCAAGTCGGCTCACTCATGGGCCATCCACATGTGTGAAACTGTTCCTGTCCTATTCGGTCGACCTCATTGAACCTGGGCTTGGCCTTTCTATGGGCAAGTCCAAGTCAATATATATACATCAATTGGGTCTAATAATTAGGCCATGTCGTGTTCTTTTGTTGATCACATATTCTACACAACACCTACACACGTAGAAAGCAAGTGTGGAGCTTACGTTCAGAGACGCAAACCAATAGGAAATATTTGAATATTATCAGTCCCATCAATCTCATAATTATCACAAAAAATCTCATCTACTGGTTCACATTTTTTGTTTGAAACTACGAGAAACCCAAGTCTTGCAAGTAGTAACGAGGGTTATTTGATATTACCTCATCTTATATTAGGTATATTGATATTACTTTCTTGTTAGATTAAAAGTTAAAAATATATTTCTGAAAGTATCGTTAAAATATTGAGAAAACAAACACGGAAAGGCAGGATGCAAAACTAGTCTTATTGCAGGATATCCCAACAATAAGGGCATATTATTCTCCAATTGTGGAGAGATCCTTACCAATACTTACTTTGTAGGCCCAGCTTAAAAGCTAAAGCAAAAGGACATTTATTATATTTATACAGATACAAATATCGATTCAGTGAGCTACCCTTGCACTTTTCAATCGGAAGATAAGATGTCAGGATCAAATGACTTGACTGAAAAACCAGGCTACATTGATAGAAAAAAACTTATGTTGGGTCTTCATCGCACATGAGTTTAGAACTTAGAAGTCATAAACTATTTCTTAATCAAGTCATAAACTCCTACGCTTGTATTGAGAAGTTTAGCTGCTTGAGTTGCAGGACTGAATCAAGTTAAGCTAGAAAAATCTGTGGTGTCACCGCTCGAGAAACTTTAAATGCTTCTTGTTACTCCATAGTCGTCACCTTGCCATCAGCAACTCCAGATAACTTGACGTTATAAATAACCTAGAAAAATCTGTGGTGTCACTTGAGAGAAACTAGTTGCCATCAAGACAATTCAACAGGACTGTAGGTGTAATTAATTACGTATTACTTGGGAATATGTAGTAGTATAGCTTGAAAGAAATAGTTTCTGAAGCATCCCAAGGAGATTGTCAAAACGTGGTCTGGAATAATATTGTTGGCCTTCCCTAGAAGCTAGCTAGGGATCACACTACGTTTCTCTCGAGTCTCGGTATATATCTGATCATTGACTAATTGGTTAATTTAGATCTTAACATTCAAACTGTAGAAGGTATCCTTGTAAGAATTTATGTCCCACATGTATAATACAAATTGATATGTTGGTTGATTAATTGTATTTTCTTTATGGGAGAAAATACTTTATTGAAATATAGGAAATAGTCCTCTCTCACATCTCTATGAATAGACACACACCCATTTGTTTTGTCTTTTGGGAAGGGTTGCAATTTTTTGAAGGGACATAATGAATCATTAGATACATCATGAGATGTGTATAAAATGAGTCTCATTGTTCAAAAGTAAACATCAAGTTCATAATTGCCTTCTTACCAAAATTGAAGAGTTGTTGAAGAGAAACGATTTCTAGAGATCAAACATCTCGCATTACGAAATGGAGAAAGGTATACTTTTACGTTTCCGCATTATGTTTTATGATTAGTGAAAACATGATTCTCAAAAACAAAGATAACATGTGGTATCAGAGCCTAATTGAAGAATCATGTATTTTCCAATTTTGTTTATGAATTTTATTTATAGCTTAAAAAATAATAACGCTATTTTCTGAATGAATGTTAATGGAATAAAACCTTTTGCTAGTCCAGAAATGTATGCCCGACTCTCCTTCAGAGGGAAAATTAAATAAAGTACTGGTTAATGGTAAAAGGATAG
This sequence comes from Iris macrosiphon, assembly GCA_036927795.1. Lineage (NCBI taxonomy): Eukaryota > Viridiplantae > Streptophyta > Magnoliopsida > Asparagales > Iridaceae > Iris > Iris macrosiphon. The sequence goes on along the minus strand of JAYESA010000017.1, from coordinate 153,656,663 downwards.
GAAAATGGCGCCAAGAAGTTTTCTCTCTGTCTGGTTTTCTAACTAAAGGAAAATGTTTGTCTAGAGTTGCGTCGTTTTCAATGTCCAATAACTGAAATGAAGACAAAGATGCCTTTGTAGAACATTTATTACTTGAGCATGTTTCTGTTATGTAATTCATAGTACCTAATTTTTTCTACTATTGGTTTTTGTAAGTTTGCTGAATGATACTCTCCAATTCACTAGGTTTCCTTTTACTCTTCTAAAGTAGGTTAGACTTTTTGGTATGGTTCTTTGTGATTTGAACCCTATGGAGATCACATATTTACCAATTCTTTTACCAAAATGAGGAGACAGATCATGAAAATTCATTCATAGTGTTGTAATGTATATTCTGTCATTTATAGTTTGCCATGAGTTTGATTATTTGTGCACTTTGAATAAGATGAAATCACTCAACACATGTCAGGCTCTCTCCTAAAGAAGTGAGAGAGACTGCAAAAATATGTGTAGCATGACCTTTGTATTGCATCAATGTTGCATACATGTGTTGTACTTTTATATAATTTATAATTAAAAAAATAATAATAATAATATTATTGCGTAGTCACCAAAGTGGCCCAATAATACTATGTTTATACCCATTTTGTAGATGTTTTATGTCTAGATAATGTTCATATTATTGTGGGTACTTTAAAGTTTTTATTGATCACTAGATATATAATATTACCCAAAGGTGAATTATTTAGTGATTGATGAATAAGAAAATGATAGATTATATGTATTTTATTTGTGTACACATTGAATATCCAAAGATAACATGCATACTCAAATATACAATGTAATTTTATCAATTATTGTAGAAACTAAAAGCATCATTATGTGAACGTAGTATTTCATGTTTAATGCCCAAAGGTGTATCATGAAAATACTTTAATTATTTTACGTTAAATTCAAAGCACTGACAAGTATGTATTATAATATTGCAGTATCGTCGTCTTTTTCACTTCATTCGCTGGCTTCATCTGTTCCAATGCTTACAGGAATGAATTTTCCTGATTGGTCTGAACAAGTCCAATTCAACCTTGGTGTGCTTGACCTCGATCTTGCACTCCAGATTGATAAGCCTCCTGATCTCACTGAGACCAGTACTGAAGTTCAAAAGACTCTCCATAAAGCTTGGGAAAAGTCGAACAGACTCAGCATTATGTTCATGCGAATGACAGTAGCAAACAACATTAAGACTACCTTACCCAAAACTGATAATGCAAAAGAATATCTCAAAATTATTGAGGATCGTTTTAGAAGTGCCGACAAGTCACTTGCTGGAACACTTATGAGCAAGCTTACCACCATGAAGTTTGATGGAAGCGGTTCTATGCATGATCATATCCTCGAAATGACCAACATAGCAGCTAAACTCAAAAATCTTGGGATGGCTGTAGATGATACTTTTCTAGTACAATTTATTTTGAACTCCTTACCTCCTGAGTATGGGCCATTTCATGTTCATTATAACACCATTAAGGATAAGTGGAACATAAATGAATTGGCAAGTATGATTGTGCAAGAGGAAGTAAGACTCAAACAACAAAGTATCAATACAGTCAATCTTACTATTCAAGAAGCAAGTAAGCATAATGGAAAGAAGCGTATGAAGGAAAATAAACGCAAAACTTTCCAGGATGATGGCACCAGTAATGGCAACAAGGGAAAGAAACAGAAGACTAAGAACTGTCATTTCTGCAAGAAACCTGGTCATTTCCAGGCTGATTGTCTGAAACGTAAAGCATGGTTCGAAAAGAAAGGTAAGCCTTTGGCTTTTGTATGTTTCGAATCAAATTTAATTGAAGTTCCTTCTAATACTTGGTGGCTTGACTCTGGTGCTACTGTTCATGTTTCCAAAACAATGCAGGGATTCCGTACGACCCAAACCATAAAGCCAAATGAGCATTTCTTATACATGGGAAATAGAGTCAAAGTTCCTGTTAAAGCTCTAGGAACGTACCGATTATTTTTGTCTTCAGGATGTTTCATTGATTTGTATCAAACCTTATGTGTACCTTCTATTTCTAGAAATTTAGTGTCTATGTCAAAACTTGATAAACTTGGTTATGTGTTCAACTTTGGTAATGAAAGTTTCAATTTATTTAAGAATACTATTCACATAGGTTCTGGTATTCTTAATGATGGTTTATACAAATTTAATCTTGATGATACCTTCTCCAAAACCTTTTTAACTCTGCACCCCAAAATTGGAAACAAGAGAAAATTGATGGAAGAAAATTCATCATTCTTGTGGCATAAACGTCTTGGTCATATATCTAAGGAAAGAATTGGAAGATTAGTCAAGGATAACATTCTTCCAAAGTTAAATTTTAATGACTTTGATGTATGCATTGATTGCATTAAGGGAAAGCAAACAAAGCATACTAAGAAAGGAGCCACAAGAAGTACTAAGCTTCTTGAAATAATACATACAAACATATGTGGACCTTTTTATGTTCTATCATTTGGTAGAGAAAAATATTTTATTACCTTTATCGATGACTTTTCACGTTATTGTTTTATTTATTTATTGCATGACAAATCTCAAGCTGTAGATGTCTTATATATCTATATCAAGAAAGTCGAAAGGCAATTAAATAGAAAAGTCAAAATAGTAAGATCTGATAGAGGTGGTGAATTTTATGGAAAATATAATGAATCGGGTCAATGTCCGGGTCCATTTGCTAAACTCCTTGAGAAACTTGGTATTTGCGCCCAATACACTATGCCAGGTACGCCTCAACAAAACGGAGTTGCAGAAAGACGCAATCGTACCTTACTTGAAATGGTTAGGAGTATGTTAAGCAATTCAACCTTACCCATATCATTGTGGATGCATGCACTTAAAACTGTTGTCTATATTCTAAACCGAGTTCCTAGTAAGGCAGTTCCAAAGACTCCTTTTGAACTATGGACCGGAAGAAAGCCCAGTTTAAAACATTTACATGTCTGGGGGTGTGCAGCAGAGATAAGAGTATATAATCCACATGAAAAGAAATTGGATTTTAGAACGATCAGTGGTAACTTTATAGGTTACCCAGAAAAATCCAAAGGTTATAGGTTTTATTGTTCAAACCATAGTACGAGAATCGTAGAATCCGGTAATGCAAGATTCCTAGAAAGTGTTGAAACTAGTGGGAGCAATGAACCTCAAAAAAATAGTTCTTAAAGAAAATAGGGTACAAGTACCAATGGTACATTTGCCTTCAACTTCTCAACAAGGTGGTGTTCCTATGGATATTGTACCAAATAATAACCAAGAACAACACATTAATGATATTGCACCACAAAATAATATTAATAATGACCATAATGAGGTTGAAATAAACCATGAAGAGGTTATTGTTAATAATGAACAAATTGTCACACATGAAGCTGAAGTAGAACAACCACAACAGATGGGATTAAGGAGGTCTCAAAGACAAAAAAAATCAGCCATCTCGGATGACTTTGTGGTTTATCTACAAGAATTAGATTATGATCTAGGAATTGAAAGTGATCCAATAATATTTCCACAAGCCATAAATTGTGTCAATTCTAATAAATGGATTGATGCCATGAAAGAAGAGTTGGAATCAATGGCACATAATAAAGTTTGGGATTTAGTAGAATTGCCTGAAAACTCGAAAAGAGTTGGTTGCAAGTGGGTCTTTAAGACCAAACGTGACTCAAATGGCAATATTGAACGATATAAAGCCAGATTAGTAGCCAAATGTTACACTCAAAAGAATGGTATTGATTACAAGGAAACCTTCTCTCCTGTTTCAAAGAAGAATTCCCTTAGAATAATTATGGCATTGGTAGCTTATTATGATCTAGAGTTACACCAAATGGATGTGAAAACAGCTTTTCTAAATGGAAATTTAGAAGAGGAAGTTTATATGGAACAACCAGAAGGTTTTCTGGTTGAGGGTAAGGAACACATGGTCTGTAAACTAAATAAATCAATTTATGGACTTAAGCAAGCTTCACGACAATGGTATCTTAAGTTTAACGATATCATTACATCTTTTGGTTTTAAAGAAAATATCGTTGACCGGTGTATATACCTAAAGATCAGTGGGAGTAAGTTTATATTTTTGGTTTTGTATGTTGATGATATATTGTTGGCAAGTAGTGATCTTGGTTTGTTGCACGAAACCAAGAAATATCTTTCTAAGAACTTTGAAATGAAAGATATGGGTGAGGCATCTTATGTGATAGGAATAGAAATATTCCGAGATCGATCACAAGGATTATTAGGCCTCTCTCAGAAAGAATATATCAATAGAGTTCTTCAAAGATATGGAATGAGTAATTGTAAAGCTGGTGTAATGCCAATTCAGAAAGGGGATAAATTTAGCCTTATGCAATGTCCTAAAAATGAATTAGAGCGCCAGCAAATGAAAAGATTTCCTTATGCATCTCTAGTTGGTAGTCTTATGTATGCTCAAACTTGTACAAGATCGGATATTAGCTTTGCAATTGGTATGCTAGGCAGATACCAAAGCAATCCTGGAATTGAACATTGGAAAGCTGCAAAGAAAGTTCTCAGGTATCTACAAGGGACAAAGGACTACATGCTCACATATAGAAGATCTGATCACCTTGAAGTCATCGGTTACTCAGATTCAGATTTTGCTGGATGTATTGATACCAGAAAATCAACATTTGGTTATTTGTTCCTATTGGCTGGAGGAGCAATCTCATGGAAGAGTGCGAAGCAGAGCATCATAGCTTCGTCTACTATGGAAGCAGAATTCATGGCATGCTTTGAAGCCACAATTCAAGCTTCATGACTGCGTAAATTTATTTCAGGACTTGGAGTTGTCGACACTATTACCAAGCCGCTGAAAATTTATTGTGATAATGCAGCAGCAGTCTTCTTTTCTAAAAATGATAAATATTCCAAGGGTGCCAAGCATATGGACTTGAAATATTTATCTGTTAAAGAAGAAGTTCAGAAACAACGAGTGTCCATAGAACATTTGAATACAAAACTCATGATAGCGGATCCACTTACTAAAGGACTACAACCAAAGACCTTTTATGAACATGTTGAAAGAATGGGTCTTATGTGTAGTAAGAATTGAGAGCCATTATTGTAATCCTTATGTATTATGTTCTATGTGATTTGAGATCTCATCAATATATATATTTATTTCTGAATTATTTTCCTGGTTTTCCAAATATTGTACAAATAATGGTTTGGATAAATGCTGATCGGGAATGTCTTGTTTAAGACTCTAATGTTGGACTCGAATGTTAAACTTCTAACTTATAGATCATACTGATAAATGTTCTAAAGGTTGTAGTACATGGAAATAAAATATGTCTCTTAATTGACTTACAACCGCCATGACTCACCTTTAGTAAATTTGTCATTATGGTGTTTAAGAATTAACCATATCAAGGTTTAAACTTAAGGTCCTATCAATTGTCTTATCATATTGGCCAAGTGGGAGAATGTAAGAATTTATGTCCCACATGTATAATACAAATTGATATGTTGGTTGATTAATTGTATTTCTTTATGGGAGAAAATACTTTATTGAAATATAGGAAATAGTCCTCTCTCACATCTCTATGAATAGACACACACCCATTTGTTTTGCGGATTTTTTCATTTAAAGTAATAAAATAATATATATTTATAAAAAAGGGGATAAGTTTGGGGTATTTGCGGGGGGGGGGGGGGGGACCACTCGCCAACTCAGTTGGCGAGGTGCTGAGTTGGCGAGCATCTCGCCAACTGAGTTGGCGGGGCGCTCTCCTCGAGAGCATGCTCGCCAACTCAGTTGGCGGGCCATGCACAGTTGGCTAGCCGTTGGGCAACGGCTCCCTCCAACGGCTCTCTCGAACCCCTATAAACACCCCCAACCCCCCCCCCCCCCCCAACACTCCTCACAGAACACACTCTCCTCCTCCTCCTCCTCCTCATATTTTCACAGCTCCTCCTCCTATTTTTACAGCTTGCTCCTCCTGTTTTCTGTAGCAAAAGTTCTCAACCGTCATGGATCGTAGCGTAAGAATTGTATGCTCGTACGGCGGTAAAGTAAATGGGTTAAATTACGAAGGAGGGAAAAGTATAATTTTTTCAACTTACCCGAATATTAGTTTTGAAAATATACGTAATCATATTATTGAACGTTGTTCTATTCATTATGATTTTATTCTGAAGTCTATTTTCTGTTCTAATTATTTTTTGATAGATAGTGAAGATGCATGGAATTATATTCTTGAGATTAATTCACAATCACGATATATAAAAATATATGTTATTAAAGTAGCAGCAACCTTAGATAGTAGAAATAATGAATATTTTTCTGAATATCAGCATGTTAGTTCGGGTGCTAGTTCTTCTCAACAAATAGTTTTATTTATCCAAGAAGGTCATTCATCAGATGAATCTAACCATGATGATGATAGTGACAACGACGATGAAAATAGTGATGATTTAGTTGAAAATGTAGATTATACGGTAGATGATGATGTTGTAAAAGCTATCACTGATAAATTATTTAAGGGACAATCATTTCCTAGTCGTTCTCACTTTAGAAGCTTTATAAGTAATTTAGCAATTAAATATAATTTTAGTTGTTCAGCTAGTCTTATGAATAATGCTCGTGGAATTATATATAGTTGTGATCAACCGAATTGTAATTGGAGAGTATATGTCAAATCTATTGGAAATGGCGATATAGTTAAAGTTAGTACATTAGAAAATCGTCATTCTTGTTTAGGAAGACTTAGTACAGGACGTCATCGACTAGCTACCGCTTCATGGATTAAGACCATGATAATTGACATTATTAGAGATAACCAGTCATACAGTCCATCACAAATTGTTAAAGATATATATAGGGAGCACCGTATACAAGTTAGTTATTCCAAAGCATGGAGAGCCCGAGAGACAGCATTAGCTGAAATTAATGGTAGTTATGATGAGGCATACGCTAGTCTTGAGGAGTATTGTTATAGAATTATGGAGACAAATCCAGGTAGTACATGTTTTATTAAAACTACCGAAAATAATAGCTTCCAACGAATTTTTATTTGTTTTAAGTCATGTATTGATGGATTTTTAAGTGGATGTTTACCAATTATTAGTACTGATGCTACATTTCTTTCGTCTAAATATCAAGGTATCTTATTTATTGCTTGTGCTCACGATCCTAACTATCAATTATATCCTATAGCTTATGCTGTTGCCGAAGGTAAGAATAGTGATTCTTGGTCTTGGTTTTTAAATTCTCTTAAAATATCTTTTGGAAGTTGTTTTAATGATTGGAGTTCAATTTTATTTATATCTGACAAGCAAAAGGGATTAATAAATGTTGTTCGTGCTATTTTTCCTGCATCTCCTCATTTTTTTTGTATTCAACATTTTAAACAAAACATGAAAAAAGTTACAAAAGAACAAGTATTTTAACGCTTGTTAGACTCGCTTGCTAGATCATATGATAAAACGGATGCAGAGAGTGTGTTTGATATAATTAAAGCCGAGAACATAGTGTTGTATGATTGGCTTCTTGGTGTAAACGATGAAAGTCGTCGATTTGAACATTGGATAACAGCGTATGCTACTTGTCCTAGATTAGATATTAACACTTCTAATCTTGCTGAATATTTCAACAGCTGGATTAAGAAATTACGAGATAAGCCAATAACAACACTTCTCGATGGTATTAGAGCCAAGATTATTACACTTCATGACAATCGTAGAAAGTTTACTGAAAATATAGACACAGATTATTGTCCGAAGATGTTAAAAAATATGGCTTCTATTATCAAAGAGAAGAACCACCTAGAAATATTAGCTATTGATAGTTATAAGTTTGAAATAATAGACCGGGCAACAGGTAGAACCTATATTGTTCATATAACTGATAGAACTTGTACATGTTTTAGATGGTACCATACTTATATACCATGTATACATGCATGTTTTGTTTGTAGATATTGCAATATTAGTATTGATAGTTTTTATCCTGCAGTATTTTCGACGAAAAACTTGAAAGCTGTATACGCGCATAAAATGGAGCCAATTCCAGTTCCCTACGAAATCCAAGGTCCTTTGGTAAGAGGACAAATTGGGGTGCCAGATGTAAGACGCAAAGCCGGAAGACCAAAGAAGAACCGCATCAAACCCCGGGATTCATCGACAAGAGATCTACGATGCAGTAATTGTGGTACTATGGGACACAATCGAAGAAGATGTACTAATCAACCGAGAGAGTAAAATATAATTGTTCAATACCCAAATATTGTAATAAAAATCCATTACAAATCATACAAAAATTGTAATCATACAATGTTAAAAACTTTCTACTATTCCTCGTCCTCGTCTTGTTGAGTTTGGGTAGGCAGCGGTGCTGATGGAGTCGAAAAGAATTGTGTGAATATCTGGTAGCTTTCATCTCCAGCAGTCTCGTAACTCGGTCCCGCTCCAGGAGTCTCGTAACTCGGTCCAGCTCCAGGAGTCTCGTAACTCGGTCCCGCTCCAGGATACTGGTAACTCGGGGTCGCTCCAGGATACTGGTAACTCGGGCCCGCTCCAGCTGTATACTGGTAACTCGGGCCCGCTCCAGCATACTGGTCACTCGGGCCCGCTCCAGCAGTATCCCGCCGCCGACGACGAGAGTGTCTCTGTCGTACTAAGCCGGACGGATAGTCCGGTGGAAGACGGGATTGTACTGGAGGCATTTCCGATTCCGGTCCAATACCCAGATGCCGAACACGAGTAACAAGCTCCTCCATAAGACGACGAGTCACATCTTCCTCCATATGAGGTTGTTGTAAATGTTGCTGGTATACCCCACTCTGAAATTTGAAACATGTAAATTAAAATATTTATCATATCTATGTATATGTATTTTTTAAAGTATAATGAAGTTAAAGTATAATGAAGTCATACCAAATCATTCATTCCATCAATAAAAGCACGCATAGTAGAATCGTCTAGGGATCTAGTCTTGAACCTGGGCTCCTCATAGTGGTATACTCGGTTGCTCATAAGAGGGCATCCCCACCATTGTCTGTAGCCCAGGCTACCTATGTCTGCAAAATATAAACAAAATTTTAACAAACTATTTACACTAAATCAATACGAATAATGAGTAACTTATAACTTACATTCCTCAGCAGAATTTAGTCTAGGAGACATGTCCCTCACACTATAATTCTCGAACCGATTATTCCAGTCAGCAACGAGACCAATGATTCGTTGTAATGCATTTGATGTCTGATAACCGACTGTCGGTAGATCATCGAAAATTATTGGGGCCATTCCGAATTGCCGAAGAACACGGTCTGCCGGATGGTACATGGTGAACCGATCATTTATAATATGACATCTGTGTAAACTAAATGCATAGGATGTCATCTTGATTTCTGGAGCATCAGGTTCACATATGTACGGTAACCAGGTTACCTATTTAAAGATATTTTAAGAGATTAGATGTGATGTTTATCTACGATCAAAACTTAAATAATTTAAAGCTATTTATTGCATATTTAAAAATTACCTGATTATACCGCAGCGTATCAAATTGGCTACGATATAGTGATACAGTCCTGTATTGGTAGTGTTGATAATCCACTACGTCTGTAGGCCAGCGCATAGCAACTGAAAATACTCCAACATCACTGAGAATGCTGGTAACAGGCCTACCAATATAAAAGTGCTCGTAGGACCAGAACTATAAAACACAAAAATGACATTAGTACAAACATAATTTGCGTATAAAATTACTCTAACTTTTTAAGGTCTTTAATTCATACCTGTATCAGTGAAATACATCCACAAATACTCTTGCGATTGCATCTGACAAATTCTGTCAGCTGGGCGTACAAAAATGCAAGAGTAGCAGCTCCCTACGCATGCTCAGTAGGTTTTGTGAGATCATCCAAGAATGGTAAAAGCTGCACATTTACCATATTTTCTGATGCATCGGGAAATAGAATTGCACCACATAAACAGAGCAGATACGCTCTAGTGCAACGAATGACCTGGATTTATTAAGTGTTAAACAAATTTATTAAATTGCACCACTAAATTAAGTAATAAACAAATTTACTAATTAAAATACATACCCGATTTTCATCTACATCAACCACCCCATCAATAGTTTGATGTAGGTCTATAAAGTTGCCACGGAGCCATGAAAATTTCACATAATTGCCATCTTTTAGACCAGAAGGAGGGCTAACACCGAGATAACTCCGGATCAGATCAGATCCCTTTAAGTGCGGATCAAAATATATAGCGTTACCTTTAATAGGTAACCCTAGTATATTCGCCACATCAAAAAGGGTGATCGTCATCTCGCCGAATGGGAGTTGAAAAGTGTTGCGTTCTGGCCACCAACGCTCCGCAAGGCATACAACTAAATGAAGATCGTGAATTAAATATCTAACACGATCTATATAGTGGAATCCAAAGGATTCCACCAAAGCCTTTTGAGCTGGATTAAGCTCCCACGTACGATAATTCCTTTCAGCCCGCCAATGTACGTGGATCCGGGTTCGTAAAGCATTATCATGGTCGTATAACTATAAAATTATATGCATTAATAAAGTAAACATAGGCATTATAAAAAATATATACATTAATAAAGTTGGCAACTTGTAATTTCAAAAATTACCTCGCCAGTAAAAATCTGAGTAGAAATGTGCTCTTCACGTTGCTTAAGAATAAGCGCGGTAGTCGGTCCACCAGGAATACGACCGTCATTGCGGGTAGCCATCGCCAGTAAATATCAAGAGGAGGAGAATGTGGTGTGAGGAGTGTTTGGGGTAGGGGAAGAATGTGAATGTGGTGAGAGGAGTGTTGGGTGGGGGGGTGTTTATAGGAATGTGGTGAGAGGAACGTTGGAATATAGCCGTTGGCCAACGGCTAAAATCCCAACGTTGCATGGCTCGCCAACTGAGTTGGCGAGCGGCCCCTCGAGGAGGGCGCCCCGCCAACTCAGTTGGCGAGATGCTCGCCAACTCAGCACCTCGCCAACTGAGTTGGCGAGTGGTCCCCCCCCCGCAAATACCCCAAACTTATCCCCTTTTTTATAAATATATATTATTTTATTACTTTAAATGAAAAAATCCGTTTGTTTTGTCTTTTGGGAAGGGTTGCAATTTTTTGAAGGGACATAATGAATCATTAGATACATCATGAGATGTGTATAAAATGAGTCTCATTGTTCAAAAGTAAACATCAAGTTCATAATTGCCTTCTTACCAAAATTGAAGAGTTGTTGAAGAGAAACGATTTCTAGAGATCAAACATCTCGCATTACGAAATGGAGAAAGGTATACTTTTACGTTTCCGCATTATGTTTTATGATTAGTGAAAACATGATTCTCAAAAACAAAGATAACAATCCTGAGTATCATTACTGGCTTTCATTGATCCTCGTCACATAAAGGTGTGAAGAAAAGAAGAATCATGGTTTCTGTGAACAAAAATCTGTCATAACTGAGTAACTGTTACTTGAAACCCTTGGATTCATATTCATTCAAATTGCATTACCAAATTTAACATAATATTTCTCTGATTGCTTCCTTCCTTTCTAAAGCGATACCGCTAGCCTATTTGAAACATCAACCATGTAACTTCTATTCAGATGATCAAACTTTTGAAATTTAACCTGTTACTACAATATGTACATAGAATGAATGTTTCCTCGGCGAAAAAATAAATGGCTAGGTGTTCAAGTTGAAATGCTCCTGCTATTAATTATATATATCCCTTGGAGAGGAGATGAGCGTAGAGTAGCTCATTCCATGTATCCGGCACCCCAGGAAGGCACCAGTGGCTGCAATCTTGGGGATCATCTATGGGTGTCCCAGGTTCACGATGGATCGAAGGATGCCCATCCATTCTGAACTCGGTCAGGTATGTTATGTTGAGGAACTGCACCTTCCTACCTCCGCCCTCCATTGATTTGATCTCGCTGGACATGATCTGGTTGTACCAAGGATCGGGCTCGAGGAGGCTGCTGTTGGTCTGCGGATGCGTTCCAGAGTCGCAGACGCCACCGCTATCCCAGCTTCCATTCCTGCAGCAACCAATCTCATTCATTACAATATATATTCTTCTTGCATCAAGAATCAAAGTTTCCATTCTTCATTTCAAGCATAATAATGAATTCAAATCAAGGTTCGCAATATCGGTATCGGAATAGGCTGTATCGACAGTATCAACAGTTTCAAATAATTATTAACATTTTTAGAAAATATAATTCATACACCAAGTATTTTTTGTGTTGTTTTTAATAGTTTGAAATTGAATGAAACAGTAGTCACGCTTTGCCGATTGGTTTAGATGTGATGGATAAGTTTTCTTCTTTTACATTACATGATTTTACAACCTTGTTGATTGGTCTTTTTCGTTTAATTTTCCTTTCCAATTGATCGGAAAAGAGATCCCCAATGTCGGTATCGGTCAATATCGGGTATCGGCCGGTATCAGATAGGGACATGTCCAACCGTATCGATATCGTCCGTATCGGCCGATACTGCAAACTATGAATTTCAAATGTAATGTTGGTGGCAGACTAGCTACATGCCTGTAATGTGACGGGGAATAACTCCTGACGAAGAGATGACTATGCCCCAGCTGCATATTGCTGATAGCCCACTGCTTTAGTGTCTCCATAGTCTTTTGAAATGCTTCCTTCACACCCATGGTCATGTTTAAATCTTCCCCAACCTGGAAATAGTATCCCCTGAAATTAAACAAAATTCCATAATATTCCCTTGTTACTGACTGTTTAATTACTTGCTATATGTTCTATAAACTGTATATCTGTGAAAGAACATATATACTGATCAATCGTCTTCCCGCGGTTCCACCAATGGCCAGTGTTCATGACGAGCACGTCAGCACCAGCCCACATTTTGGCCTGCCACTGAGGCGTGTCGAGCCGGATGGACTTGTGCACTAGGTGGGAGGAGTTTGGAGGGGGGCGGCCGATGACGACAAGGAAAGGCGTCCGGTAGTACTCCACGGAGAGGTTGTACTCGTAGAACCTGATGGAGAGGAAGCCCTTGTGCTTGCTTATCGGATTCCCGTTGGCTTCGTAGATGCTCGACTTGTTGCTTACTCCGGCCGAGAGCATGCACAATAAGGACTCCCATTGGTTCCTCCCTATCGAGTCCCCGGCGAAGACGATCCGCTTGTTTCTGCTCCTCTCCAGCATCTCACTCGCATTGAATCTGATATTTTGGAAGATGTTGTAGTGAAATCCAAATTTCATGAATAAAAGGGAAAGAGTAATATTTGACTTTGTATTGCATCTACAAGATGATTAAATTGAGAGGATTACCTTACCAAGAAGAATTTAGTGAAAACCCAATCAAAGCTATGTTGAAACGGACACTGATACGACACAATTTGGAATCACTGTGACACTGAGTTTGGCATGTCCTAGAGTATTTCGGAGTGCCTATGTTGATTCATTAACAACGATGAGCATTTGGGGAAAGTTATGACGATAGTGCAAGCCAATGGATGAAATTAGTAGGCATAACTAGGTGGAGATTACATGGTTTGTAATCTTTGTTGACTATATTATGCTAATAAATAGAAATAGAGAATGATTGGATGTCAAAACGCTAGTGTGGAAAAAACTTTAAAATCTCAAAATTTTAAAGTTAATAGGACGGAAATATATTATAAAAAATATAATTTTTTGTCCAAAACTTACAAGTATTTTTAAATGGCAACAGACAATACTAGGTATTTATGACAAAAGTGCTAGTACTTTTATGATAAATTCTTCATGGTGGTGGAAAAACTGAGAAGGATGTGGTGCACAAAAATTTAAAACAAGATTGTTGAAATATAGTAGTGTATTGATCAGTACTTTGACATCAAATAATAGTTGTGAAGTTGAAAGGAATTATAAGGTGGACATGCTTGGTGGATTAGTTATGGGTAGCTAAAAAAACATGCCGACAAAATTAGTGTTGCCAAAATTAAATGATAACTTGGATGTACATTGTTAATGTTGTGTTCGGTTTGTAAGAAAATAAAATAAAAGATGAAAAATGAAAAAGAAGGGTGAAGAAGAAGAAAAAGAAGATCTGCTTGTTTGACTGATGAAAAATTTAGGAAAAAATTAAGATAAAAAATCCGAAAGAAAATGGAGAAGAAAAAGAAGAGGGGCCATCCAGGATGGAGAGAGAATTGAGAGAAACTCAGGGAGCGGAAAGTGGAGAGAGAAAATGTAATCCCTACCATTTAATTAGGAGGGTACATGCTTCCTTTCATTCAATTCAAGCTAATTGATATTGGGTTTTTCTGTTTCCTTCTTCCTTCCGTGTAATTAAATTTGTCTATAATTATCCGAACAAGAATTGTGCTTGGGTGTAATTAATAAATTTGTTTCCGAATAGTTTAATCACTAGCTAATTAAAACGATTGATATACATATTTCTTATAGAAGGAAGAAATACAGAAGACATATTATTATGCATATATTTGTGTTTAGAGTACGTAGAAAAATAAGGAATGAGAAAGTTGGTAGTAGTTCAACATGGTATCAGAACAACTAAGGGAGGGAGGGAGGTACTCTGGTAGATGGCAGGCATGCGGCTGCCATCGCCAATTGCGATAGCCCGTGTCCTTTCTTCCGTTCCTCAGGCAGCGAAAGCCGGGGTCTAGGAGCGGGCAATCCTCTTCATAGAATCCTCCTTTCCGGTAGCCCTCGTCCCATACCCACTCCCCGTCGGAATAGTCACACGGTCCCTTCCTACTCAGCTGGCCATCGAAGCCGGCAGCGTGTCGTCTCAAGAATCTGGAGAGCGGTTGCAACGGTGTCAAGGCGTTGAGGAGGAGGAGAAGGAAGGAGAGGATGACGAGGAGGGAGGAGAGGGCGCAGGCCAGCTCCGCCCTGAAGAAGAAATAGGAGGTGAAGATCAATGAGAACTTGTGGTAGAGAGAAGAAGAGGAAGGTTTTGGAGGCTGGAGGTCCATTGATCATGATGGAAAAAGAAAAAGAAAAAGAAAAAGGAAAAAGTCGAAATAAAAGGAGGAGAGGATCCATAATTGGACTTATTCTGTTATTTTTCTTCTTCTCCTTCTCCTTCTTACGTGATTTTGTTTGTTAATCACTCGGCTTTGGATTTAAAATAAAATATTAATTGGAGATAGTCAACTATAGGAGCCTTGCAACGTATAGTAATCGTGATCAAGTCGACGAGTTGTCAGGTATATTAGCACATGTGAGTAATTAATGTTAAAAAGACTATACAATTGCTCCCATCTTCAACTTTGTCAAACGTACAACAATTTCTGATGAAGATATGTTCATGCAATAATAATTAACATAATAGTGCGTTCATCACCATGGTCTAACGTACGCAATCTATACTATTATATATACAAAAATTAACTGTACCGTAATTGTCATCATTTTATAAATAAAATGGAAAATTTCGTTGAGAGCAACAAAATTTTAAATTTTTCCAATAAAAGTATTATATTTTAAAATTTTACAATGAAAGCATCAGAACGTCCTATCTAAGAACGTTTTACGCTTTTCCGTTAGATTACGTTACAAAAGTTAACGAATATATATATATATATATATATATATATATATATATACATACATACATACAGGAAAACGTCCTTTGGAACGTCCTTCCTAGGGGACGTTTTTTATTTTTTTATCTCCTCTCTCTTCCTCACACTCTCTCATCTCTCTTCTCTTCTCTCTCTCACTCTATCATCTCTCTTCTTCTCTCTCTCTCATTCACTCACTCACCCGTTCACTCTCTATCTCTCTCCTCTCTCCTCTCTCCTCTCCTCTCCTCTCCTCTCCTCTCATGCTTCCTCCTCGGTGAGCAGGGGGCTCCCGAGGAAGAGGAGGTTCGGGGGGACTGTCTCCTCGCCGGAGAGGTACCAGGAGAGCTTGTAGGCGACCTCGAGGAGGAAGCAGGGGAGGACGAAGAAGGAGAGGAGGCGGAAGGAGCGGCTGAACTGCGCGGTGTAGCCGGTGCGGACGCACTCGATGACGTGGCGGAGGCGGTGGAGGAAGAGGAAGCGGCGGAGGCCATAGCGGTGGACGAAGGAGGAGAGGGAGAGGTAGGAGAGGGAGGCGACGGAGGTGAGGGCGAGCTGGACGACGAGGTCGTAGGCGCTGCGGGAGGGGGAGTAGGAGAGGAGGAAGTGGGAGGCGAGGGGGACGGCGAGGGAGAGAAGGAGGAAGAGGGACCAGGAGGCGGCGGTGTGGAAGGGGTCGGACTGGTCGACGCACATCCAGCTGAGGCAGGAGCGGAAGCTGCGGAGCTCGTCGCCAGCGTGGGAGCGGCAGCGGGTGTAGGAGGAGGCCTTCCGAGGGAGGAGGGGCTCTGATCCGCCATCGTCGCCTCCACCACTACTACTACTACCTCTTGCCATTGGAGTTGTTGTTGATGGTGCTCTCTGGCAAACTTCTCCTTCCTATAGAGAGAGAGCGAGGAGAAGAGAGATGAGAGAGTGTGAGTGAGAGAGAGGAGAAGAGAGATGAGAGGGTGTGAATGAGAGGGTGTGGGTGAGAGAGAGAGAGGAGATGAGAGATGAGAGGGTGTGAGTGAGAGAGAGGAGACAGAAAAGAAAAGAAAAAATTAAAAAATGGAAAACGTTCCTAGGAAGCACGTTTTTCATAAGAAAAACATCATTCCAAAATACGTTTTCCTGTATATATATATATATATATATATATATATATATATATATATATATATATTATTTCCGTTAACTTTTGTAACGTAACCTAACGTAAAAACGTAATACGTCCTTAGAAACGACGTTTTGATACTTTCATTGTAAAATTTTAAAATATAATACTTTTATTGGAAATTTTTAAAAAAAATTTTGCTCTCAACGATATTTTTCGTAAATAAAAATAATAATAATTTTCGTGGATTCATCTACTGATTTTCTGACATCTAGTCAGAATCTTATATTATTTTTTTTCGGAAACCACACGAGTCACCAGAGTTCCACATAGTCCCACTCTTTTTTTCTTTTTTTTTTTTGTATGGAGAAAGAAATAGTTACAAATTTTTCTAGTATACTTGTTGACTAGATTGAGTGATTGTTCATATTGAAAGATTATCTATGGATAATAAGCATGATTGCATCTCGAATAATGTTATATGTCCAGTCCAAGCCAACCAACCAAGAAAAATCGATTTGTTGATTGAGTTGGACAAACCACTAATTAAGCACATAATTCAACGTTGTAAAGCTTGACCACCACATACGTACATCCATTCATTAATATCTCAAATTATTCAGACATTTTATTATGAGTTAATTATTCCAATGGTGTATGAAGAATTTTGTGGTAGCCATTCTGGTGATCAAAGTTTTCTTTTGTGTGGTTAATTTGGTACCTAAGTTTTCTATTTTGGTTTAAAGAGTGTCTGAACTAGTTTCGTTGGTATTTTTTGATGAAAATCGATAAAAATGGACATGTGATGGCCACGTGTCTTATTTTTCGTAGTTATTTTGTCATGTTTTTGTTTTTCGACTAATAATACTAATGTTCAAAGAAATTATACATAAACAAATAGCTTTTGTCCAGTACAAAATGACGGCTCTACAATCAATTATAGCCGACGTATCGGCTGGTCATAACAAAAATAACCCTATAAATAAGGCACGTGACCATCACATGTCCATTTATAACGAGTTTTATCCAAAATACCAACGAAACCTAGTTCTGTCAATCTTTAAACCAAAATATAAATATTAGGTACAAAATTAAAATAAAATAAAAAATCGATCACCAAAATGACGACCATCGATATTCCTCAAACACCATTTGGACAATTAACTCTTCTATTATTTAAACGAAGAAGAAAGAAGATCAAACTCCAAGAGCCCATGTATACTTGAAACGACTCAAAAATAGCCTTGGGCTTCAGGCCCTCGTAGTTCATGGTTGTGGTGTCGGCGTCTTGGAACATAACAAAAAGATTGTCGACTGCGATCCAGACAAGAATTCCGATGATGAGTGGCTCCTCTCCGGCGTCAAGGAACGGGACACAAGCTGCAAAGACACGAAACAGAAGTTTTCTTCTCCTCCATCCATAGACTTGTTTTGATGCACAACACAAATATATGCACCAAAATTTCGGCTCATGATACTTGGGCCGGTTGACTGAACAGTGTAGATAGTGGGCCTAATTTTGGGCCTTATATGTACAAGAATACGATAACTTTATTGCTTATCCAAACAAAACAGATATTTAATAAATAAAAAGAAAATCGCGACCACCTAGCCACTTGGGCCACCAACAAACTTAGCACCTTAGCCCATACCAGATAAGTATGGGTTACAAAATACATTCCTCGATTCTTCACAAAAAGTACTCGAAAAAGTTGTTTTATTGAAAAATAATGAAAATAAAAATATGTACAACTAAGATTAACATTTAAAAAAAACATAAAAAAATAACTATCATCCCAAATTTATGTATCCATGGGAACAGTATGCCGCAATCTTACATCAAGGGAGTTGGAAGTTTTTTTGACAATTTTTTATTCATTCTATCTTAAATAAAATCAAGTCCAATTTGTCTTTCTTATCATTCAAAAAAATCACACAAATATTTTCTTTTCATGAAAAATAGTTCGTAATTTTACAACAAAAATAAATAAATAACCGAAGATATAAAGTTTAGGGAGGTGAATCCTCTTTGCATATGTTATGTTGTAATCCTTCATTCTCATATAATGAGCCCGTATAGATATTATAATAAGAGGTCCAGCTGCACAAGGACACAAACCGACTTTTGAAAAAAAAAAAATTTGAAATTTTTTTATTTATGTTTTATTTGGATTTAAAATATGTAATAATTTAGTGATAAATAAAGTATCAAAAGGTGTAACAAAAACACTTAAACACACACCTATTGGCGCCGCATGGCCCTTTCGTGTTGATGTGGCAGTCCGATATTGGAGGGGGTGGCCACGTCAGTGGGGGTGAACTGGAGTCTTGGGGGGCATACGGTGTAACAAAAACACTTAACCCTCTCTTGGCCTCCGCCAACGCTCCAGCCCTCCCCTGCTAACGTGGGCTCAACTATTCTGAAATTTTTTTCCCCTCCAATAGCAGAGTGTCACGTCAGCGGAGACCAATAGTCTTCGGAAGCCATTATTAAACAGAGCTGCAAGTTGTAATTATAATCGCTTTGGCTTGCACTATTCATTCTCCTTTCAACTCAACTCCAGATTATGAAAGCTAGCGCATCCATGCATGCAGAAGAATTGCGTCAGAAACTCATCTGCTGGCATGGCCATCAGTGAATGCATGCAACATCGATCTGCATGTGATTAACACTAGCACATCATTACTTGCTTTCTGTTACATGCATTCATTCATCTCCACGCATGTACCCATGCAACTAAGTAGAGTCTTGATATATATAATATCTTTATATGTCCAAAGTATTAAAGAAAATGTTATTTGGCCTGCGGTTTTGAAACCACCTATCGGCCACATAGCAAATATCCATTGGTCCTTTTTTATTTGTTTGGGTCTACCATCAAAAATTGAACCAATAGAAAGTTGCTATGTGATCTACGATTTGATTGACGGTTCAGAACCATGAGCCATATAGTGTTGCCGAAGTATTAATGGGCACGTATGGAGTGGAGTGGACACTGGAATATGATCTTTCCGATAAATATTGGGAAGCTGACAATGATTTTTCCGATATTGTCGCCATTTTGCGCTGCTGACTGCATTTGATGCATGTTGTCGCCAATTTGCCATGGTCACACCTCACTTCATTCATAGAATGACAACCGTACATGCGCACGGACCATATATATATATATTAATTAATTATTAACTACGTCCCAAAGTGAATAAGACTTGAAATTCTAAGCATTTGCACAGAAATATATGATCGACGAAAATTCTAAATGCTAATGTTTATATATATATATATATATATATATATATATATATATCCTCGAAAGTATTCTTCCAAGCTCTCTCTCTCTCCTTATGTAACAAATTGACATGACATGTTAAATATTATTATGTGACATATAACATAACAGCTAATATGATAAATTTTAATCCAAAAATTTATCTCTTCCTTGCTAGCGACCTCTGCAGAAGTTCATCTCCGATGCAGTCAAATCCCCCATTCACTGTATCATATTTGTACTATCTCTCCTCCATTCATTTCATTCATGTCTGTCCTCCTGCTGATGAGATTTCTTACTTGATGGTTGCATCCGCATGCAACATGAAACTCGGGTGACTAAATTGATTTGTATTTACATTCCATGAAACAAATAACTGATTGACCAGCTGTCATGAAAAATATGATAGTTCCATACATCATGCTTATTTATTACAATGTAATTTAGATTGCCTTCAAAAGAAAAAAACTTCAAATATATACTTCAGAAGAAAAGAAATAGCTTCAAATGCTTGACGAGTCAATCTTTTAACGCCTTTGAGCGTCTGTATTATTTCCAACATCTGGGGAGTAGGATGTCAGCACATTAAAAAATACACTGATTACTAATCCAATTCATCCGAACCAACACATTATATACGTGAAAGATACAATTATTAAAATGACATGTCTAATTTGGACTATATATGGTCTATTGACAGTTGAGTATCATTTTTTTCAACGCTTTGTCCGAGTTGTCTGATGAAGGGAGTTAACAAAGCGCATTCAAAAGTCCTTCAGAAATTATGGGTTCTTGGAAACGAATCGAACAAGAAAGTCTGAAACTCGTTTGAAGCAACAATGATCTTAACCGTCCCAGCATGCCAAACTTTCTATAGCAACTTTACTGTTCTTTTTCAATCAACATAATCTTTATGCTTCTTAGTTTGCCAACAAATCATTATTGTCCTAGCAATTTTAACCAATGTCAACCTTTTATAGCAAACTAGACTTGTTGTCACAGGAGATTGTGCCTTCACGGACTTGTTCGAAAATTCTATAACATCTCTGCACTAACAACTAATAACTGCACATTTAGAGTATCATTAGTAAAGTCGATCTCATGTTCTAGATTCTAAATTTAAAATATAGGAGCTTATTTTGTAGAATAATAAGTTTTATTTTTAGTTTCAATTTCTAGATTTTGGGTTCCATTCCACCTATGAGAGTTATATATTGGGCCTTTCAATTTTTAGATTCTAAATTGTAGGAACTCGTTTTATAGAATAGTAAATTCCAATTTGAAGTCCAACTTTCTAGATTCTAGATTTTATATTATTATTTTTTACATCAATTTTCGACCACATAATTTTTGGAACCGGAGCTCACTATATCATTTCTACTATTCTCGTACGAATCCAACTCATTCTATATTTGCCTTTTTTTTTTTAAATTTGGGTCCCAAATTGTATTTGAGAGTCTCAACTACTAATGATGCTCCTATAATATCAATTCATGAACACATTACAATTATTCTTTTGGGCGAAGTATAAAATAAGAATAATTTATTAAAACTTATAAAATAAAAATTAGTAAATAAGAGTAATAAAAAGGAATAATTAAAGTAATTTAAAGAAAATAAAGTATCCCCTACATTATACAATAGATGATATGTCACTCAGCCCACCAAAAAAAACTCTCAAAATTTCAAGTTTCCTCCTCTGATTCCACTCTTCCTCCTATTTATGACCAAAAATGAACGACCCACCGCACCGCTATAGTGTGTGTGCGTGAGAGAGAGATGCAAGAAAGCTTCAGTCCATCCTCCTCTTTCTCCAGCCTCAAGGCCTACGCCCATGCCTTGATCCAGACCCCGGCCCGTATCAAGTCCGGGACCGGGTCCGTCACCACCTCCCACGAGGAGATGAGCCGGGTCCGGGCCCGGTCTGGCTCCGACATGGCCCGGACCCTCCGCTGGCCCGACCTTGTGGGCCTCGGGCTCGGCGGCATGGTCCGCGCCGGCGTGTTCGTCGCGAGCGGCCGAGCAGCAATGGACTTCGTGGTCCCCGCCGTGGTCGTCTCCTACGCAATCGCGGGACTCTGCGCCCTGCTCTCGGCCTTCTGCTACACCGAGTTCGTCGTCGACCTGCCCGTGGCCGGCGGCCTTCGGCGAGTGAGTTCGCGGCTTGCTTTCGTAACGGGCGCGAACCTGATAATGGAGTACGTGTTCTCGAACGCGGCGGCACCGCGATCGGCTTGGACACGACACAGAGGTGGAGGCTGAGCGTCGATGGGCTGCCGGAAGGGTTCAACCGGATGGACTTCCTCGCGGTCGGTCTGGTCCTGGCTGCATTTGCTACAGTAAAAAGTAGAGCTCTGTTCTCAACATGGTGCTCACTGCACTCCACGTGGGCTTCATACTCTTTGTCATCGTCATGGGCTTCTGGCGCGGGAACGCGAGGAACTTCACCCGCCCGGCCCACCCGGAGAGGAACCCCGGAGGGTTCTTCCCCAACGGTGCCCCCGGGTCTTCTACGGCGCGGCCACGGTGTACTTGAGCTACATTGGCTACGACACCGTGTCCACGATGGCCGAGGAGATGAACATCCCGATCGCCGTCTCGGCGTCGCTGTCGTTATTTTGGCTTAACCAAACGAGGCAAAAATGAAAGTAAATCTGTATAGAGAAATTTTGACTTATCCTCCTCCTCCTTTTTTTTTTATTTTTTATTTTTTTAACCATATTTAAGGGTGCATTCTATATTATTCTCATAATGTATATATTTTTTCACTTTTGACAAAATTCGTCCAAAAATAACGGTTAACCTATTTGATGAAAAAAATTAGGTTCTCCCTTTTCTCTCAACCCCTCCCCTCCCCCTCTCCCCACCGCAACCGTCGCCGTCGACCCCTTTTCCCGCCACCGACCGTGCTCCCCCCCTCCCCGCCACAACCCCCACTTCCTCCCTCCCCGCCCACGGTCCGAATAGCCGCCAGCAACAACAACAACAGCCGCCGCCGTCGCCGTCGCTGCTTGCGTGCCGCCGCTGCTCGCAGTCGTTGTTGTTGTTGTTGTTGTTGCTGCTGCTAGGGGGAGCGGGAGCGGGAGCGGGGTTGCAGGACGACGGCGGCCGCGGTGGAGAGAGAGGGGTTAAGAGAAAAGAGAAAGAAGACGATGATATTTTCGTCTAATTTTTTTTGTCAAATTGGTTGACCGTTACTTTTGGACAAATTCTGCCAAATATAATTTTAAACGCCCAAGCCTTTTGCTGAGCATTTAAGATTTGTGGGCATCTATTCAGAAAAAGGCCGAATATTTACACCGTCCGATTCGTACTAGTCCTATATTTTGGCGGCTGGCACTAAACTCCAATTAACTAAGTAATTTTTTTTATTTTGGTTCTTTCTGTAGATTGATTCGGAATCACCGTTCTCGACGGCATTCAAAGGATCGGACGACTAGGGATGGGTCTCCAATGTGATCAGCGTGGGTGCAGCTTCAGCATCCTGACGTCACTCCTGGTGGCCATGCTCGGTCAGGCCCGTCACCTCTGCGTCATCGCCAGGACCCACGTCGTGCCATCCTGTCTCGCCAAAGTCCACCCCAAGACCTCCACTCCGATCAACGCTTCCGCCTTTCTCGGTAACCTTGAGCTCAACTCTCTCTCTCTCTCTCTCTTAATCGCTATACGGACGTGTAAAACTTTGATACATATGGTTGTATCAAAAAATTGATACAACCACTATATGAGAGGTGGGTACCCTTCTCTCTCTCTCTCTCTCTCTCTCTCTCTCTCTATATATATATATATATATATATATACACGTTTTACAAAGAGATAGAAGGTCCATTTGTCATATAGTGGTTGTATCAAAATTTTATCAATTTTTTTATATAGCCATCTGTATCAAAGTTTTAATCTATATGGACACATATACAACATTGTTTTGATGTGTGTACTATTTTTTTTATTGTAAAATTCTAGGATTAATTAGACTTTTGGATGAGGAATATTTAAAATTTAGAATTTGGACCCTAAAAATGTACAACATAGAATTTGAATCTTGAAATAACAGTTCATTCGTATTGACCATTCATAATTTGTTAATCAATAAACTTAATCAAAACTAAAAAAAACAAATATTTCTATGATCCAAAGTCTAATTATTCGTAAAATATTTATTAATAGATTCAATAATGCTACATGGACCGCAGTCCATGTCCACAATTTGCCCGCAAGATGACTTGTCAGTCATACTTAGGTGGTCAAAGAAAGAAGAAAAAAAAGATTGACTGAGTTTGAACAAACAAACAAACAAATAAAAAGTTTGCTTGGCTTGCAACTCTATGCAACAAAGCAAAAAAGATATATATATAGAGAGAGAGACTTTCTCTCCTCCTCATTTCTCAGACACACACTCTCTCTCTCTCTCTCTCTCTCTCTCTCTCTCTCTCTCTATATATATATATATATATATATATATATATATATATATATATATATACACTCTGGAAGAAGAAGAAGATGATAGGCAAGAGGGGAGGCCATGGCTTGGAAGTCGATGATCGTCGGTTTGGTCTGGTACCTGTAAAAAATTTAAAAAAATTCTAATTGTTTGAAAAAAAATTGAATATTTTAAATTTTCATTTAATACTTAAAGGAGTGTCATATAGATATTCTAACTTTGTTTACTTGTAGAGGTACTGTCATATAGATCAAGCCTAAATTGTTGCTCTCTACTGTCTATTTAAACAAATTTTCGTGTTAAATTTACTTTTTTTCCTTCTTGTTTTAACTGTTGGATCTCTTCATAAAGCACATAGATCATGTATCCATTAGTAAAAAAAAATGTTATTATAATATGTTGCAAATTTGAACTATGTACTGGACACAACACTCCAACTGTGGACTGGACACGGTTCAAATATTCTAACTTTGTTTACTTGTAGAGTCTTGAATCCTCCATTTTGAACAAGAAGATAATCTAAACAACAACATAAAGATTTGCTCAAACTATGGAAATGGGAGAATGTTCTTTAGTTACTTCAAAGGTTAGTATCCCAACTTATGTTTATGTGCCTTCTTAAATTATGTGTGTTAATGTTCATCTTTATTCATCTTATGAAGTGTCACGTCCCGCTTCCCAGGATGCAGTGAGTCGGATACGTAACTACATCTCCAGGCTACGTCCCATATGAATGCTACCGTACCCGTATCGGCGATTGTCGCCTGTATAATTTTAGAATAAGATGCAAGTCATGCTAAAATACTTAGTTATTACAACTGAAGTTATACACTCCAACTAAAGTACAACTGAATAAGTCTTTACAATAACATCTCCTTAATATACATAGTTTCAGCTACAAAAATATTTGGTGCTGTATTTTCTGGAATCATTTGAAGATTATTAATTCCTCGACCTCGTTCACTTTATAAAGAGGTAACATTTTTTCATATACTTCGTCTTCCCCTAGTGAACAATACTAGGTCGTCAGAACGACAGCAAGTCCTCGGTCAAGAACGGTAAGTAAATAAAAGATATGATAGTAAGACAAGGAAGGAGTAATATTTGTACAGAAAATAAGGAGGTGAAACATATAATTGTGTCTACGACTTGAGCAATTCCTAAACTAGTATTCCTATAGTGTCTAATAATTCAAGCAATACAATCCCTATGTCACTACCACAATACACAACCAATTTTCCTAAATGATGATGCAATTTGGAGAACAACTTTTAAATAATCACTTTAACTAGTTTTTTGCAAACAATCTCGTATACCAGGGATCAGGCTGTGACTTGGTGGCACGGTGCTTAGAATCTGGTCCTGCCCTCATGGGCTTAAATTAATTATTTAATTCACCCATTCGATGATTTTGAATCGAAGTAGGTGTATTTATGTTCATGTACATGTGACTTGAACATGATGACACGGGGTTATAATCCGGCTCTGCCTCTCTCGGGCTTAAAACAGGAAAGTGAGCTAAGCCTCACACACTCAATTCGCAAGGCCTTACGAAAGAACTTAACCACTGATCAGCTATATATTGTTATTATGTTGCAGGATTTCGTATGTGGTATTAATGTTGTTCTCCCCCGTCCATTGCTTTCTAACCTAAATCTACAAACAATCCTTATTCTATTATCTTGTATTTAAGTTTATACTCTGTACACATACTTTTTGTCTTATTCATAATCCAGGATGCACGTGTCAAGTTATCAGATGTAAACCCCCAGATTTTGCAAAAATTATTAAAATTAGATTTTTCGTAATTTTCTGGAAATTTTCTGTAATTAAAATCAGGGTTTTTAATTATTAAATGATTTTTTATTTGTTAATAAATAATACTAAAATATTATGGAAATAATATTTTTGGATGTAAAATGAAAAACTGGACTTAGGGTAATTTTTCTGGAATTTATTGGACCTCAACCTATTTTTAAATGCCTAAAAACTATTTAATTAATTAATTATTTATTTTCTTATTATTTATTATTATTATTATTATTATTATTATTATTATTATTATTTTACTTCCAGCCCAGCAGCCCGGCCCGGCCCATTGGGCCCGAGCCCCGCCCAGCCCCCTCGCGGGTCGGGTCGGATCCGCCAGACCCGCCCGACCGCGACCCGCAACCCACTGAGCCGGTCACCCCAGCTCTTGCGTGACCGCCTCCGGCGCCGATTCTTCCGCCGGACACCCGGCTCCGCCGGCCCTCGCCCCACGTAGCCCCCTCCTCCGCCTCTTCCGGCCTCTCCCTCTCCTCCCCTTCACCTATAAATACCCCTTGGTTCTCCTTCTCCGGCCACTCCCTCACCCACTCCGCCGCCGGCCACCACGCCGCCGTGCCGACAGCCTCGTCCAACCGCCTCCCTCCAGCCTTGCCGCCTTCCACCATCTCCGCCGACGGCAGCCCAGGTCCCCTCCCCGATTCTTCAGCCGCTGTCGACCGCCCCGAGCCCGCCTCAAGCAGCCGCCGCCTCCGCCAGCAACGCCGGCGCCGCCCCGAGCCCGTCTCCGACCGCCCCAGCCTTCCTCCTGTAGTGCCTCAAATCCCGATCCGACCGGGATGTGCACTACGTAATTGGGCTTGTGGCTAGTCCGTTTGAGTCATAACTTAGAACTTCGGCATCTTCTTGCCACGGACGAAATGCGATGATCCTTTCTGTCACTACCCAATTCTAGAAAATAGGGTATTTTTTTTTATTTTGATAAATGGTGTATTGTATTTAATTATTTATATTTATAATTAATTAGTGCTTGTCTTATTTTTATTTTGATTGTTTTAGGGTTTTGGCTAGCCTGGACCCATGTCCGACCCTAGTGGACCCCTGTCCGACCCAGCCCACACCCTTGTGAGAATTATTTTGGGGCTTAGATTTATTATTTTATTTTTAGGAGGTTAGTTGGAGAGATTTGGAGCTAGTTTGAGTGCATTTGGAGGCCCGGAACCCAAAACCGAGTGAGTAGGGGCGTTTTGGGAATTTGGTAACTTAGTGGAATCCCTTTAATAGCATTGGCCGGCCTACCTACCCCCCCCCCCAAACCGTGAGCACAGCAGCCTCACTTCCCCCTCTCTTCATTTACTTCTTCTTCTTCACTTCTTCTTCTTCTCCACTTCTTCTTTCTTCTTCCTTCTTCCCCAAGGTGAGTTTTCTTCCACTTTTCTTCTTTCTTTCTTTCATTTCTTCTTCCTTAAGCTAACCCTCACCTTGCATTTTCTCTAACCTAGGTGTGAGAAGCTTAGATCTAGTGTGAGAGCTAGAATTGGTGGCTTGGAGCTTGAGGGAGGTGATTTGGAGTAGATCGGAGACTTGGGCCTTGGGATTCCAACTCCCAAGAGGTAAAACCTAACTTTCTCCTTCCTAATTATTTTTTGTGTAGTGTAATTAGTGTTGTAGAACCTTCCTAGACCCTAACCCTACCCGTAGGAGGAAGTTGGAACTAGTTTGGGTGAGTTTAGAGACTTTGACATTAGGTTTTGTGTCGAATTCGGGTGGAATCCGAATTTGGCCCAATTTTGGGTGATGCCCTAGGTTAGATGGACCTAGGTAGACGTTGTCGGGTGTCTAGAGGGTGAGTGCGTGTCTCCGTTTGGACACGGGAAGCCGCGTCGCGGAGAAACGGGCGTTTCGGGCGAAATTGGGGCTTTTCGTCGTCGCCGATTCTAAGTTTGTGTGCGTTTCCGCCACGGGCCTAGAATCGACGTGGGAGCGCATTTTCTAGGATCTAGACATCGTGTAGAGCGCGTGGGTAAATTTTGGGCCGATTCCGAGTTCGTTTGGTGTGCGTTTCAGGAGGTTTTCCGCAGGAGGTTTTCCGAGCCGCGCACCACGTGTTCGTCGAAATGACCGAACGGCCATTTCGACTTGGTTTCCTCGTTTCGGCTTTGTGCGCGCGTTGGGTTAGTATCGGGGAGTGTGTGCTAGAGTTTTCGGGCTATATTTTATATATTTTAGGGTATTGGTGAGTGTCGGGGTCGTTGGGCGTGAGTAGGGCGTGTGGTTTGAGTGTTGTGTGCGTGGTTGTGTTTGTTTTGATATGTGTATATATATATATATATTTATATATATATGTATGTTTGTTTATGTATATATATTTATATATATATGAGTGTATTTATATCTATGTGCTTATGTGTGTATATGTCTATGTGTATATATATATGTATATGTGTAAGTGTGCTCGTGTGTATATGTATATATATATTTGAATATGTGTGTGTGTGTATATATCTTAGAGTGTGTGTGTATTGATATATATATATATATTTGTATGTGTGTATATATATATTAATATGTGTGTTTATATATATATTTATAGCTATGTATATATTTGTGTGTGTGTGTTGTTAGTGTTGTGAGCGTGTGTGTGTATTAGTGTGTGAGTGTGTTAGTGTGTGTGTTAGAGTGTGTAGATGAGTGTATATATATATAGATATCTAGTTATAGATATATAGATATATATGTATGTATATATATATATATAGATAGTGATATATATATGTATATATATATATATATGGGTGTGTGTGTGTGTGTATGTGAGAGGAAAGGGGGGGGAGGACAGCAAACAGTGGCTGCAGCTGCTGCTGCACTGCAGCAGCAGCACAGCAGCAGCAGAATCAGCAGCAGCAGTAGCATAGAGGAGCAGCAGCAGTAGCATAGAGGAGCAGCAGCCAGCAGCAGCATCATCAGCATGTAGAGCCAGCAGCAGCAGCGCGTTGGCAAGGCTAGTAGCGAGGGGTGTTAGCGAGGGGTGTTAGGTAATAGATAATAGTTAGAGTATATGTTAGATAGATAAGTTATGGATAATTATATTGATAGATAGATATTGATAGATAGATAGCTAGGTATTTAGATAGATACTAGATAGGTAGATAGGTAGATAGGTAGTTTTATCTATCTAGGAGATAGATATCTATATATCTATAGTTAGTTATATATATATAGATATCTTGATAGGTAATATATATATATATATGTTATGATTAGGTAAGGTAATGGGTAATCGGGTAAATGTGTGTGGATATCTAAATACATAGGTATATACATACTTAGATGTATATATATATGGTAGATATATATATTACCTAGCCTAGATTAATAACTAGGTATATAATTAGTAGCTAGATAGCTAGTTAGAGGGCCTTAGGGCGAAACTTCAATACCTTGAGATACCGAGGTATCTCGATACCTTGAGATATTCAAGGTATTGAGTTTCGAGCGGGGTATTTGAGCATTAGCCTAGGAAATGCTTTGGAGTGATTTTTATATGTTTATATATATATAATTACGCGTGCTAGCATAGGTTTTAGCGGGTTTAGGCGGGGTGCGTGGCCTAGGGCGAGGTATCGGATACCGAGGGTATCCCGGTATCTCGATTAGGCGAGTTTGTGAGTTTAGTAGCTTAATGAGCTCGGTTTGACCTAGAATTTCAGGGGCACCCTAGTTTGACCTAGCTTTGACCATAATTGTCCCCGTTGACCATAAAAGTCAACGTTTGACCTAGTTTTGACCTAGAGTTGACTTTTTGGACCCCGGGTTGACTTTTTGACCCAATTTTCACCGGTTTGACCCGTTCGACCTAGAATAGCCCTAGAAGCCTGTTTTTAATTATTTTATATCAGTTTAAATGCTTAGAACCCTGTTTAATCCTTGCTTTTCGCATTAGGTCCTTGCGACACCGGTCCGGACCTCGATCCTCATCAGTTGCTCAGGACATCAGGCGAGTACCTACCTCTGATAGTTTTCATTTCATGATAGCGTTTATATCACCTGTTCTAGAACTGTAATACTTGATTCTGACACTTTATTACACGAGCTGGTACTAGTGGATCCCGTCATGAGGTGCTATCCCCCTTACCGTGTTCAGCGGGTACTCTATCACGTGTATTTCATCATGTGCTTCGGGTATTGATTATCATGTGCTATCATGTGCTTCTTGTGCTCTCGCCTTCGTGTGCGCGAGCTATTATCATGTACGTAACGTGTTGTGGTTGGATCCAATGGTATTAGTGGGGGAGGGGAGTAGTGAGTTGGTTATATGATCAAAGCCAAACAGTATTCATGTGTATGTCGGTTATGCAACTCACGCATAACGGAGTTATCGTAGTGACTTTCATGTGCAACCTAAGCCGATCATATAACGAACTTGTGCTTAAGGCACTTAGCTAGTATTCATGTTTCTCACCTGCAGTTACTTTTCCACTACTTGTATTGTTCTCCAGTTTACATTGCAGCTACTTATTGTGCTCCAGCATATATTTATTTTCTGTGCATCTTGATTACTTTTCTATTGCTCGTCATATACACCTTACCATGTATTTGGAGTTGCTTTCAGAGTTATGTACTTCGCTCCAGTCCTGACTGGGCATATTTTTTCCAGAGGATCCTGAGGACTATTGCCCTACGTTCTACGGGCCTGGTGTTGACGACTGTTGTGACCCCGAGGAGGAGTGCGCCGAGGAGACGCCGATAGCACCCTAGTTAGCTAGGTGGGTTTCCTGGGTTTTCCTTGTGGTCTGTATTTTGGATGACTGTACTTATTCTTTGTTGCTTGAGATGTTGTAGCTATTTGTAGACTTGGACTGTATTATTTTGGATTGTCTTGCCCTCTTGGTTCTGGTTTTCTTTGTTTATATCATATCGTGCTTATTTCTTCCCCTAGATTTTGTGATTGAGATTCATATATATATTGCGTGGTTGCCCTCCTTCGGGAGAAGATTATTTGATATATATTGCGTGGTTTTGCCCTCCTTTTGGAGAGGTCATGCCGGATTTTTCAGTGAGATATAGATAGATATGGTTGACCTAGAACGGACCTTTACAGCGTTCTACCGCCGATTCTGCGGCGTAGGCTGGACGTACCCACGGCTCATGCCCGATTTTCGGGTGCGGGTCGTGACACGTTTTTGGTGGTGGCCCATGCAGGTCGACTTTTTAGTTTACCTGCAGTAGGATATAGGATATAGGCTGAGAGAGAGTGTGCTCAATCACAATTAGGACCCTTCCTACTTCCTTTTGCTATCTTTAATTTTTTTGAAATTGTTTTCTTTTGCAATATTATTGTCCTTCATT
Organism: Iris macrosiphon; assembly: GCA_036927795.1. NCBI lineage: Eukaryota > Viridiplantae > Streptophyta > Magnoliopsida > Asparagales > Iridaceae > Iris > Iris macrosiphon. The sequence goes on along the minus strand of JAYESA010000017.1, from coordinate 153,625,164 downwards.
GATGTTATCGTTTCTTGCACTATATTGACTTCTTTTGATCTGTGTTCAGGATGCCTCCGAAGACCAGATCTCAGCGTACCGCCCCAGCAGCTGCCACCGAGAGGTCTGCCACCTCTCGACCTGCTCGACTTCCGGCAGCCGCTACCGCTCCACTCGCCACTCCTGCGGTTGAGGGAGCTTCAGTTTCTCTCGGAGATCCCCTTACTCCCATTGATCCGAGAGCCACCCCAGTTGTCTCGGTGGTACCTCCTCCACCACCGCCCGCGCCAGTGGATGCTACGCAGTTGTTCACATTCTTCCGAGAGATGATGGATGCGCAGTACCGCCAGGCAGATATTATGAGGATGGGCATTGAGAATGCTCATCAGGTGGCTTTGACAGCTGTCGACAGGGTGGCTCAGATCCAGCCACAGCCAGAGCAGGCTCAGTATCCTAGGCCGGGTACTATCATCGATTTTCAGAGGATGCGGCCTAAGGAGTTCCGCGGCACAGAGGGGATCCTGTACGCCGACGACTGGATCGAGCATATAGAGGGCATTTTCAGGCTGGCGATGATCCCAGCCAGCATGCAGATAGAGGCAGCGGGCAGCCAGATGTTCGACCTTGCCCTTACTTGGTTCCGCACGGATACGCGGATAGCAGCTCCGGGATTGACTTGGGAGGCTTTCAAGAAGCTTTTCAAGGAAAAGTTCTTCCCGGACGTGGCTCTCAGTGCCTTAGAGAGTCAGTTCGAGGCGCTCGTCCAGGGGAGTATGCTAGTGGATGAGTATGCAGCGGAGTTCTGCCGTCTGGGCAGATTTGTTGTGGGGTTGTCAGAGGCAGCGAAGGCGCGGAAGTTCCGCAAGGGCTTGGTCATGGCGGTCAAGTCCTTGACTAGGAGCGACCGCGAGGCGACCTTCGAGCAGATTGTCAGCGACGCTCAGAGGGCTGAGGATGATTTGGAGCTGAAGACGAAGAGGGGTAGAGACACTTTCGGAGCAGACAGCAGTGCAGGCCCGGCCAAGAGGCCATTCCAGCAGACCCAGCAGCACCAGGGTCAGGGTCGGGCGCCCTTCCGGCAGGCGCCTCAGCAGCAGAGGCAGGGTCAGCAGCAGGGCCCGAGGCAGCCCATCGTTTGCCCTTTCTGTGAGAAGCCAGGGCACGGATGGGACATATGCAGAAAGAGGCTGGGCAGATGTTTATTGTGTGGCGCCGCAGACCACCAGCTGAAGGATTGTCCTTCAGCGCTTGCCCGTACAGCTCAGGGCGGAGGAGCCGCTCAGAGGGCACCAGCCAGAGCACCTGCAGCGCAGCAGAGAGGTCAGCCTTTGCAGACTCAGCAGCAGAGGTTCGCCCAGCACCAGCAGCAGCACCGAGGAGGACAGCAGGGGCGAGCTTTTGCCCTGACAGTGGACGAGGCCGAGCCAGTTGGTGATGTTATCTCAGGTTCTGTTCTCCTTGATTCCATTCCAGCACTTGCTTTATTTGATTCCGGTGCTTCCCATAGCTTTGTGTCTGTATCTTTTGCTGTTAGATACCATCTTGTTGCTGAACCTTTAGCTAGACTCTGCAAGATCACGACCGGGGGTGGTATCATCCTAGTCCGTGATGTTTGCAGAGACCGGAGAGTTACCTTGGGAGGCCGGGAGTTGAGTGTGTGCCTACTCGTAATGCCACTTCCGAGCTACGATGTTGTACTCGGGATGGATTGGTTGAGTACGCATTGTGCTAGTATAGATTGTCGTGGAGGCAGAGTTTTGTTTAGTCCGCCGGGTGAGCCAGAGTTTCAGTTTGCCAGAGGAGCAGCGGAGCAGACCGAGGGAGTCTTCTGCGGAGCCCTGGTGGTAGAGCCGAGGTCGCTACATCCACTGATAGAGGAGTATATGGATGTCTTTCCGGAGGAGTTGCCAGGGTTACCTCCGGACAGAGACGTGGAGTTCTCTATAGACTTGGTGCCAGGCGCGGAGCCGATATCCCAGCACGTCTATAGAGTCAGCAACAGTGAGCTGATAGAGTTGAAGAAGCAGGTGGATGAGCTACAGGACAAGGGATTTATCAGATCTAGTTCTTCTCCGTGGGGTGCTCCGGTACTTTTTGTGCCGAAGAAGGATGGGTCGATACGGATGTGTATCGACTACAGGGCTCTGAACAGCCTCACAATCAAGAACAAGTATCCGCTGCCGCGTATTGATGATCTTTTTGACCAGTTGAGCGGAGCGAGGGTGTTTTCCAGGATTGATCTGAGGACAGGCTACCACCAGGTGAAAGTCAGGAAGGAGGATATTCCGAAGACAGCTTTTTGGACCAGATATGGACAGTATGAGTTCTTGGTGATGCCGTTTGGGTTGACTAATGCCCCGGCAGTGTTCATGAATCTGATGAACAAGGTGTTCCATCAGCATCTGGACAGGTTTGTGGTGGTGTTTATAGATGACATCTTGGTGTATTCGAAGACCCCAGAGGAGCACGAGGAGCATCTGAGGATAGTGCTGGAGACTCTCAGGAAGGAGGAGCTTTATGGAAAGCTTTCGAAGTGTGAGTTCTTCCTTGACAAGGTTGAATTCCTTGGTCATGTGGTGACTGGAGAGGGTATCTCGGTGGATCCGAGAAAGATCGTGGCAGTTGAGGCATGGAGTGCTCCGAGTTCAGTAGCCGAGGTCAGGAGTTTCTTGGGACTGGCAGGCTACTACAGGAGATTTGTTCAGGATTTTTCCCGGATTGCAGAGCCGTTGTCCAGGCTGACCCGGAAGGACGTGGAGTTTGTTTGGTCAGAGGAGTGCCAGATCGCCTTTGATGAGCTGAAGAGGAGGTTGACGACAGCTCCAGTGTTGACGTTGCCATCAGGTTCTGGAGGATTCACTATCTATAGTGATGCATCGGGGAAGGGACTGGGTTGTGTGTTGCAGCAGAATGGGAGGGTGATTGCCTATGCTTCCAGGCAATTACGTCCTCATGAGAAGAACTACCCTACCCACGATTTGGAGTTGGCAGCGGTCATCTTTGCTCTTAAGTTGTGGAAACACTATTTATACGGAGAGCGTGTGGAGATCTTCACAGACCACAAGAGCTTGAAGTATGTGTTTACCCAAAAAGAGCTGAACATGAGGCAGAGGAGATGGTTGGAGTTGATGAAAGACTTCGACATATCATTGCAGTATCATCCAGGGAAGGCGAACGTAGTTGCGGATGCATTGAGCAGGTATCCGGTAGCTATGTGCCTGACTACAGATCGTTATCTTCTGGCAGATCTAGAGAGCTTGGGTATTGAGGTGATAGTGCCTGGAGTTGAGATGCAGATGTGGGGACTGCAGATTCAGTCAGAGTTGGTAGACCGGATCAGGGCTACACAGTTTGAGGATGAGTCCCTGAGGAGCATCAGGGAGCAGGTTCAGATGGGTTTAGCAGACGACTTCACCATTGCTGATGATGGTTCCTTGCGGCACGGTACCAGGTTGTGTGTGCCGAGTGGGTCGTTGCGCGAGGAGGTTCTCCAGGAGGCGCATCGATCCCAGTACTCTATGCATCCCGGTGCCAATAAGATGTATAGAGATCTGAGACAGCATGTATGGTGGTACGGGATGAAGCGGGAGGTAGCACGCTTCGTATCCCGATGCTTAGTGTGCCAGCAGGTGAAGGCGGAGAGGCAGAGGCCAGGAGGTTTACTCCAGCCGTTACCCATTCCGGAGTGGAAATGGGAGCATGTGACCATGGATTTTGTTTCTGGACTTCCCCGTTCTCCAGGCGGGAAGGATGCGATTTGGGTCATCGTGGACAGGTTGACCAAATCGGCCCACTTCCTACCATTCAAAGTGGGTACGTCTACAGAGAGACTAGCAGAGATGTATGTGCGCCAGATAGTCAGACTGCATGGAGTTCCAGTAAGCATAGTATCAGATCGGGACAGTCGCTTCACTTCGCATTTCTGGAGGAGTCTGCAGGCTAGCTTGGGCACCCAGCTCAAGTTTAGTAGTGCGTATCACCCACAGACAGATGGTCAGTCAGAGAGGACCATTCAGACACTTGAAGACATGCTACGCACCTGTGTTTTGGATTTCAGAGGCTCTTGGGAGGATCACTTGCACTTGGTAGAGTTTGCTTACAACAACAGCTACCAAGCCAGTATCGAGATGTCACCTTTTGAGGCGTTGTATGGACGGAGGTGTCGCACTCCGTTGTCATGGGATGATGTAGGTGAGAGAGCTTTGCTTGGCCCGGAGATGGTGGTTGATGCAGCGGAGAAGGTCAAGCTCATTAGAGATAGACTTCGGGTGGCGCAGGACAGGCAGCGGCATTGGGCCGATAGCCACCGGAGACCTTTGGAGTTCGAGGTATAGCTTAGAACCTAGATTTTGTTCTTGTGTTTGTTTGTGATTGCTTGTTTTAGACTAAGTGCAGAGACCTTGTTTGTGCTAGGTTGGAGATCTGGTGTTCCTGAGGATTTCTCCGATGCGGGGCACTATTCGCTTCGGTGGAGGCGGGAAGCTTAGCCCACGTTTCGTCGGACCCTTCCGTGTTCTTGAGAGGGTCGGCGCCGTGGCGTATAGGCTTGAGTTGCCGCCTACGCTGGAGGGAGTTCATGATGTGTTCCACGTGTCGCAGTTGAGACGGTACGTGGCGGATCCCAGTCACGTATTGGATCACTCGGAGATCGCAGTGGGCCCTACTCTTAGCTATCCAGAGCAGCAGGTGGAGATTCTGGATCGGCGGGAGAAGGTGTTGAGGAACCAGACTATTCCCTTGGTTCGCGTCGCGTGGAGGCATCACTCTCCAGGGGAGTCGACCTGGGAGAGGGAGGATGAAATGCGCGAGCGATACCCCTATCTCTTCGAGCCCTGAGGTATGGTTCTTTCTTTGCATTCCTGTCCTAGTTTCGTCTTTTAATTTCGAGGACGAAATTATTTTAAGGAGGGTAGACTTGTCACTACCCAATTCTAGAAAATAGGGTATTTTTTTTTATTTTGATAAATGGTGTATTGTATTTAATTATTTATATTTATAATTAATTAGTGCTTGTCTTATTTTTATTTTGATTGTTTTAGGGTTTTGGCTAGCCTGGACCCATGTCCGACCCTAGTGGACCCCTGTCCGACCCAGCCCACACCCTTGTGAGAATTATTTTGGGGCTTAGATTTATTATTTTATTTTTAGGAGGTTAGTTGGAGAGATTTGGAGCTAGTTTGAGTGCATTTGGAGGCCCGGAACCCAAAACCGAGTGAGTAGGGGCGTTTTGGGAATTTGGTAACTTAGTGGAATCCCTTTAATAGCATTGGCCGGCCTACCTACCCCCCCTCAAACCGTGAGCACAGCAGCCTCACTTCCCCCTCTCTTCATTTACTTCTTCTTCTTCACTTCTTCTTCTTCTCCACTTCTTCTTTCTTCTTCCTTCTTCCCCAAGGTGAGTTTTCTTCCACTTTTCTTCTTTCTTTCTTTCATTTCTTCTTCCTTAAGCTAACCCTCACCTTGCATTTTCTCTAACCTAGGTGTGAGAAGCTTAGATCTAGTGTGAGAGCTAGAATTGGTGGCTTGGAGCTTGAGGGAGGTGATTTGGAGTAGATCGGAGACTTGGGCCTTGGGATTCCAACTCCCAAGAGGTAAAACCTAACTTTCCCCTTCCTAATTATTTTTTGTGTAGTGTAATTAGTGTTGTAGAACCTTCCTAGACCCTAACCCTACCCGTAGGAGGAAGTTGGAACTAGTTTGGGTGAGTTTAGAGACTTTGACATTAGGTTTTGTGTCGAATTCGGGTGGAATCCGAATTTGGCCTAATTTTAGGTGATGCCCTAGGTTAGATGGACCTAGGTAGACGTTGTCGGGTGTCTAGAGGGTGAGTGCGTGTCTCCGTTTGGACACGGGAAGCCGCGTCGCGGAGAAACGGGCGTTTCGGGCAAAATTGGGGCTTTTCGTCGTCGCCGATTCTAAGTTTGTGTGCGTTTCCGCCACGGGCCTAGAATCGACGTGGGAGTGCATTTTCTAGGATCTAGACATCGTGTAGAGCGCGTGGGTAAATTTTGGGCCGATTCCGAGTTCGTTTGGTGTGCGTTTCAGGAGGTTTTCCGAGCCGTGCACCACGTGTTCGTCGAAATAACCGAACGGCCATTTCGACTTGGTTTCCTCGTTTCGGCTTTGTGCGCGCGTTGGGTTAGTATCGGGGAGTGTGTGCTAGAGTTTTCGGGCTATATTTTATATATTTTAGGATATTGGTGAGTGTCGGGGTCGTTGGGCGTGAGTAGGGCGTGTGGTTTGAGTGTTGTGTGCGTGGTTGTGTTTGTTTTGATATGTGTATATATATATATATATTTATATATATATGTATGTTTGTTTATGTATATATATTTATATATATATGAGTGTATTTATATCTATGTGCTTATGTGTGTATATGTCTATGTGTATATATATATGTATATGTGTAAGTGTGCTCGTGTGTATATGTATATATATATTTGAATATGTGTGTGTGTGTATATATCTTAGAGTGTGTGTGTATTGATATATATATATATATTTGTATGTGTGTATATATATATTAATATGTGTGTTTATATATATATTTATAGCTATGTATATATTTGTGTGTGTGTGTTGTTAGTGTTGTGAGCGTGTGTGTGTATTAGTGTGTGAGTGTGTTAGTGTGTGTGTTAGAGTGTGTAGATGAGTGTATATATATATAGATATCTAGTTATAGATATATAGATATATATGTATGTATATATATATATAGATAGTGATATATATATGTATATATATATATATATGGGTGTGTGTGTGTGTGTATGTGAGAGGAAAGGGGGGGGAGGACAGCAAACAGTGGCTGCAGCTGCTGCTGCACTGCAGCAGCAGCACAGCAGCAGCAGAATCAGCAGCAGCAGTAGCATAGAGGAGCAGCAGCAGTAGCATAGAGGAGCAGCAGCCAGCAGCAGCATCATCAGCATGTAGAGCCAGCAGCAGCAGCGCGTTGGCAAGGCTAGTAGCGAGGGGTGTTAGCGAGGGGTGTTAGGTAATAGATAATAGTTAGAGTATATGTTAGATAGATAAGTTATGGATAATTATATTGATAGATAGATATTGATAGATAGATAGCTAGGTATTTAGATAGATACTAGATAGGTAGATAGGTAGATAGGTAGTTTTATCTATCTAGGAGATAGATATCTATATATCTATAGTTAGTTATATATATATAGATATCTTGATAGGTAATATATATATATATATGTTATGATTAGGTAAGGTAATGGGTAATCGGGTAAATGTGTGTGGATATCTAAATACATAGGTATATACATACTTAGATGTATATATATATGGTAGATATATATATTACCTAGCCTAGATTAATAACTAGGTATATAATTAGTAGCTAGATAGCTAGTTAGAGGGCCTTAGGGCGAAACTTCAATACCTTGAGATACCGAGGTATCTCGATACCTTGAGATATTCAAGGTATTGAGTTTCGAGCGGGGTATTTGAGCATTAGCCTAGGAAATGCTTTGGAGTAATTTTTATATGTTTATATATATATAATTACGCGTGCTAGCATAGGTTTTAGCGGGTTTAGGCGGGGTGCGTGGCCTAGGGCGAGGTATCGGATACCGAGGGTATCCCGGTATCTCGATTAGGCGAGTTTGTGAGTTTAGTAGCTTAATGAGCTCGGTTTGACCTAGAATTTCAGGGGCACCCTAGTTTGACCTAGCTTTGACCATAATTGTCCCCGTTGACCGTAAAAGTCAACGTTTGACCTAGTTTTGACCTAGAGTTGACTTTTTGGACCCCGGGTTGACTTTTTGACCCAATTTTCACCGGTTTGACCCGTTCGACCTAGAATAGCCCTAGAAGCCTGTTTTTAATTATTTTATATCAGTTTAAATGCTTAGAACCCTGTTTAATCCTTGCTTTTCGTATTAGGTCCTTGCGACACCGGTCCGGACCTCGATCCTCATCAGTTGCTCAGGACATCAGGCGAGTACCTACCTCTGATAGTTTCCATTTCATGATAGCGTTTATATCACCTGTTCTAGAACTGTAATACTTGATTCTGACACTTTATTACACGAGCTGGTACTAGTGGATCCCGTCATGAGGTGCTATCCCCCTTACCGTGTTCAGCGGGTACTCTATCACGTGTATTTCATCATGTGCTTCGGGTATTGATTATCATGTGCTATCATGTGCTTCTTGTGCTCTCGCCTTCGTGTGCGCGAGCTATTATCATGTACGTAGCGTGTTGTGGTTGGATCCAATGGTATTAGTGGGGGAGGGGAGTAGTGAGTTGGTTATATGATCAAAGCCAAACAGTATTCATGTGTATGTCGGTTATGCAACTCACGCATAACGGAGTTATCGTAGTGACTTTCATGTGCAACCTAAGCCGATCATATAACGAACTTGTGCTCAAGGCACTTAGCTAGTATTCATGTTTCTCACCTGCAGTTACTTTTCCACTACTTGTATTGTTCTCCAGTTTACATTGCAGCTACTTATTGTGCTCCAGCATATATTTATTTTCTGTGCATCTTGATTACTTTTCTATTGCTCGTCATATACACCTTACCATGTATTTGGAGTTGCTTTCAGAGTTATGTACTTCGCTCCAGTCCTGACTGGGCATATTTTTTCCAGAGGATCCTGAGGACTATTGCCCTACGTTCTACGGGCCTGGTGTTGACGACTGTTGTGACCCCGAGGAGGAGTGCGCCGAGGAGACGCCGATAGCACCCTAGTTAGCTAGGTGGGTTTCCTGGGTTTTCCTTGTGGTCTGTATTTTGGATGACTGTACTTATTCTTTGTTGCTTGAGATGTTGTAGCTATTTGTAGACTTGGACTGTATTATTTTGGATTGTCTTGCCCTCTTGGTTCTGGTTTTCTTTGTTTATATCATATCGTGCTTATTTCTTCCCCTAGATTTTGTGATTGAGATTCATATATATATTGCGTGGTTGCCCTCCTTCGGGAGAAGATTATTTGATATATATTGCGTGGTTTTGCCCTCCTTTTGGAGAGGTCATGCCGGATTTTTCAGTGAGATATAGATAGATATGGTTGACCTAGAACGGACCTTTACAGCGTTCTACCGCCGATTCTGTGGCGTAGGCTGGACGTACCCACGGCTCATGCCCGATTTTCGGGTGCGGGTCGTGACACTTTCCAACTCATGGAAAGGCCTCTATTGAAACGAGTCCAATAGTTTTCGTGTTTGGTTGCTTGGTTTTCTTGATTGCCGCTTTGGGATTTGATTTGGTGTTGCTTTCGATTTGCTTGGTTTTCGCTGCTGGTTTTATCGTTTGGAGCTTTGATTCTTGGGGAGTTCGGCAAGGAAGGATAGGCAGGATTCTAATTGGTGCTCGTGCTGTGCAGGTCCGCGTAACTGACGTTTGATCGTCGCTAGGCGGGAATCTTTGTTTCAGCTACCTTTTCCTTAACCAGTGAGTGGTTTGGACCCTTCTTTCCTACTTCTTCACGCCAACATCTTTAATGTTTCAAACGTTCACTCGATGATGCCCGGTTGGACGCCTAGGAAATCCTTGCCACAATGCATGCCAGCCACTAAGAAAGGAACAGGGGATTTTTGTAGACTAATATTTCTATATGCTTGCACACCTTATAACTGAGTTGGTTTATAATGGGGATTGGTTGTTGGTGGTGGCCTAGTGCCTCGGACGGAGTTTGGACCTATGGGATATCAAAATCGGAACACCGCGTTGAGAAAATATGAACTGTTGCATGAGATATATATTGCTGCTTAACTTCTTTCTGTTTCAATCGATGCATTGTATGATATATGAATTGTTCATGCATTTGCATGGTCTGGGACAACTTGTGCACAAGGTTTACCATTTCCTCGAAACGGCTTTCCGGGGCACTGGAACCGTATCGATCCGGAGGGAAATATTTGATTCGTGCTCGTCACGATGCATTACGGGACCTCCAGCAGGGCTTGCTACCCGGGCTGATAGGGCGCGCCGCTAATGCTTGAATATGTCCCTAAGGTGTCGATCACACCAATGACCGCATAGACTAGAACACATGCTAATTTATTGTCTTGTGCAGATGGTAAGTATACTTGTGTTTCGTTGCAGGGAAGGCGTGCATCGGTTGAGTAAGCAATCGATGCACTGGTTGGATTCGATATTATTTTCATTCCTATCAAAACATGCAACTGATATGAATTGAATTCACTTGCCTCTTTATAGAAGTCATCTTAATGCATGCTCGCCCCTAATAAGCTAGTGTCGATTTAGTCGAGTGGGTTCATCCCGCTCACCAGTACAAGTTGAGTACTGACCCACGTTGTGGGCAACTATTTCAGGCACTCAGACGGTGCAACGCTAGTGGATAGACGAGGAGGCGTTAGGAGCACCTCTATTTTGAAGTAGTTGGAGTCAGATCATTTTGGAGGCTTGGACTTTCAACCTATACAAGGGCGTAATGTATGAACGACGTGGACTATCTGATGGAGCGCGTCCTGCCTTTTGAGTTTATCTTTTGTAATGCAAATCAACTAGCCGAGAGGCGCATCAATGTAAACTCTATGTAAATTACTCTGAATTATCAATGAAAAAGCATGTTTCTTCCTGCACTGTGTTCAAATCTCTGTGAATGTGTTTTATAAATTGTGTTTCAAAATGGGTTCCTATAACTGCAAGTTCTTGCCTTGTACGAGCGCAACTCCAGGCTCGTACGGCATCACGCCCCAAGCGAGGATGAATCGGTTCTGTAAAGGATCAAGCGAGGACGACCGACCCCTTACGGGATCGGGGCGTGACATATTGGTATCAGAGCCTAGGCTTTACTTCCACGGGATTTCAAAAGATTATAAAGGAGTTTGATGCGCCTCTCAATTGAGTTGCGTTCGGCGTCCGCTGCATGGGAAGAGTCGCTTATACAATGAGCCCATAGATATAAAATCTATCGTTTTTGGAGTGTTAACAAGCTACTCTCTTTTGTAGCCATGGCTAAGAAGAATACTGCAACTGCCAGCAGTGCTCAACCCATTCAGAGCGATCCAGCAAGCTCTGGAGAATCCGGAGGAGCGGGTTCAACCGAAATGGTGGAACGGCTTATGCACCTCATGGAGACGCAGCAACAACAAGCTGTTACCCAACAAGCTAACATACAAGCGCAGTTTGCTTCTCAACAGAAGCAAATGGATACAATGATGCAACTGATTGCATCCCTGGTACCGAGCAACGGGACATCCGCAGCGACGCCTGTCACGCCTCCAGCCGTGGCGGTAGAAGACGAGTCAGAAGAGACTCAGCCTACAGCAAGGAACTCCTGCCGTGCAGCAGAGTTCACAAAAATGCATCCCCCTACGTTCAACGGACGAGCGGAGCCGGACGTGGTATTGGGGTGGATTGCTAAGCTGGAGGGACTTTTCAACCTGGTTGGCATCCGGGGATCCAAGCGAGTTGCCTGTGCATCGGTTCAGCTGGAACTGCGTGCGCATGATTGGTGGGAGGCAACGAAGCAAGGAATTTACGATGCCAATCCCAACTGCAAAATTACTTGGGAAATGTTCAAATCTGCCTTCATTGAACAATATATTCCCCGAGCCGTGCGTCAACAAAAAGAAGACGACTTCAGTAATCTGGTGCAAGGAAGTTTGTCTGTTGACGATTACGACTCAGTATTCGCTAAGCTAGCAAAGTTTGCTGGGCAATTCTTGCCTAATCAGCAGGCGTGGTGCTATCGATTTCAGAAAGGTTTGAATGACGATTTACGTAGGGACGTCATCAACCAAAGATGCCAAACATATAGGGAATGTTACGAAGCGGCTCTGAACAGCGAACGGATCTTCGGGCGCCCTCTCCCAAAGACCGAGGTGCAAACCCCCCGTACCAATAACAATAAACGTCCTCATGAAACGGGAGGGTCTGGAGCACACAAGCGTTCGCATACGTCTGATAATAGGGGCCAATCTCAATCACTGAACTGCAGCCGGTGCGCCAAATCAGGGCATAAAGTGAATGAATGTCGGGTTCAAGGATGTTTCAAATGTGGTCGCCTGGGTCACAAACAGTTTAACTGCAGAGAGGGCAAGCCGAATCAGAATAATGGAAATCAAAACAAAAGGCCTCCAGCAAGTGATGCCAATGCTGTGCCAGTGAATCCACAACGCCAGGGTGCTCAGGGCCGAGTCTATGCATTGACTCGGGATGAGGCATCTGTATCCGACACTGTTGTAACAGGTACTCTACTATACCGAGAATTACCCGCTAGAGTCTTATTCGATTCAGGTGCTACGCATAGTTTCATATCTGCTGATTTTACTGTTGAGCATAAATTAGCTTCTACTGCTTTAAATATGAACCTTTGCGTAAGTACCCCTTCGGGAGTCGATATGTCCGCCCATGCGATCTGTAGGGATGGTTACATTTGCATCGGAGGTAGGAAGCTTTCCTTAGATGTCATTGTACTAGACATCAAGGATTATGATATTATTCTCGGTATGGACTGGTTGGGTGCTTGCCATGCAACAATCGAGTGCGCGGAGAAGCGAGTCGTATTCCGTCTACCCGGCGAGGCAGACTTCTACTATTCGTGCAGCGCTGCACCGAAGACGGCAATGGTGATATCAGCAATTTCGGCTAGGCGTATGTTGCATTCGGGCTGTGAATGGTACTTAGCTTCTGTTCGAGACACCCGGCGGGAATGTGCAGATGCAGCTCAGGCTGAAGTCATTGCAGATTTTCTCGACGTGTTCCCAGACGAGCTGCCTGGAATGCCTCCTGATCGTGAGATCGAATTCAGCATCGACACTTTTTCGGATTCGCGACCGATATCAAAGGCACCTTATCGCATGGCCCCAGCAGAGCTTAAGGAACTTAAAGTTCAGTTGCAAGACCTGTTGGACCGAGGATACATTCGTCCAAGCGTTTCTCCTTGGGGCGCTCCGGTGCTGTTCGTGAAAAAGAAAGATGGATCCATGCGGCTGTGCATTGACTACCGAGAACTGAATAAAGCGACCGTGCGGAATTAGTACCCTTTGCCAAGAATAGATGACTTGTTTGATCAGTTGCAAGGTGCAAGAGTTTTCTCTAAAGTTGATCTCAGGTCAGGGTATCACCAGTTGAAAATTAAATCAGAGGATATTCAAAAATCTGCTTTCAGAACCCGTTACGGACACTATGAGTTCCTCGTGATGTCGTTCGGTTTGACGAACGCCCCTGCAGCTTTCATGGATCTGATGAACCGCGTATTTCGACCGTTTGTGGATAAGTTTGTAGTCGTGTTCATAGACGACATACTAATCTATTCCAAGAATGAGGCGGAGCACAAGGAACACCTGAAGATCGTGCTGCAGACATTACGAGACCATCAGTTGTTCGCTAAGCTCAGCAAGTGTGAGTTCTGGTTGAACAGCGTGGCATTCCTTGGTCATGTCATCTCGGCCGAAGGCGTCGCCGTAGACCCGAAGAAAATAGAAGCGGTGGTGGACTGGAAGCAACCTACGTCAGCCAGCGAAGTTCGAAGCTTTCTGGGCCTTGCGGGATACTACCGTAGGTTCGTGAAGGATTTCTCTAAACTGGCCTCGCCTATGACTCGCCTTACTCAGAAAGGGATTGCATACGAATGGGGTGATGACTGCGAAGCCAGCTTTCGGGAACTTAAGCGGCGTCTTGTTTCAGCTCCGATCCTTGCACTTCCAGATGGGGTAGAAGAGTTTCAGATATACAGCGATGCTTCAGGACTCGGCTTAGGGTGTGTGCTCATGCAGAGGGACAAGGTAATATCGTACGCCTCCAGGCAACTGAAGCCGCACGAGAAGAACTACCCGACGCATGACTTGGAATTGGCGGCGATTGTATTTGCATTGAAGTTGTGGAGGCATTATCTTTATGGTGTTGCTTGCAAAATCTTCACGGATCACAAGAGCCTCAAGTATCTATTCACCCAGCGGGAATTGAACCTTCGGCAGCGGCGTTGGCTAGAACTTATTAAGGACTATGACCTAACGATCGCGTATACTCCGGGCAAGGGAAATGTCGTTGCTGATGCTCTGAGTCGGAAGCACGTGGGCTCGTTATCTATAGACAACCGTTTACTTCGAGATCTAGAGGCGATGGGCATCGAGTTTCGAGTTCGGCATCCAGGAGTGCAGCTGGCACCACTCCATCTTGAACTGGGTTTACGTGGTAGAATCAAATCAGCTCAGGAGGGCGATCAGTTCTTAGCGAAGGTGCGCGGATTGATCTCGGCGGGGAAGACGTCTGACTTTGTGGCAGGCGAAGATGGGGCCTTACAGATGAAAGGAAGGCTATGTGTTCCTAACGATCCAGAACTCCGAAGGGAAATTATGGCGGAAGCACACTACGCGAAGTATTCTTTACATCCGGGGAGCACTAAGATGTACAAGGACTTGCGCGGGACCTTCTGGTGGTACGGTATGAAGCGGGATGTGGCGACCTTTGTGTCACAGTGCATGGCCTGTCAACAGGTGAAAGTTGAGCATCAGAGGCCCGGCGGGGAACTGCAGAACCTCGCTATTCCCGAGTGGAAATGGGACAACATCACTATGAATTTTATTGTGGGATTTTCGAAGACGCCACGGGGGCACGATGCGATTTGGGTCATAGTTGATCGTTTGACCAAATCAGCCCACTTTCTTCCCATAAAAGTTACTTGGAGCGTCGATCGGTTAGCACAAATTTACATAGATAAGATTGTCCGATTACACGGAGTACCTGCCTCAATCGTCTCTGACCGTGACGGACGCTTCTTATCTCGTTTCTGGACTAGTCTACAAGCTGCTTTGGGAACCAAGCTACAGTTCAGTACCGCATACCACCCGCAGACTGATGGACAGACAGAGAGGACAAATCAGATACTTGAAGATATGTTACGGCTGTGTGCGATCGATTTAAAGACTAGTTGGGACACGCATCTTCCTTTAGCGGAGTTTGCTTACAACAACAGTTACCAATCGAGCATCCAGATGGCACCGTACGAAGCACTATATGGGCGTAAGTGTCGATCTCCAATCTGTTGGGACGAAGTCGGCGAGCGGCAGGTACTCGGGCCAGAGCTGGTAGAGCAGGCAGTTGAAAAAGTTCGCTTGATTCGGGAAAGACTCCGCACAGCACAGAGCCGACAGAAAAGTTATGCTGATGCACATAGAAGACCCTTGGAATTCTTGGTCGGGGATCATGTCTTCTTGAAAGTGACGCCGATGCGAGGTGTGATGCGTTTCGGCGTGAAGGGCAAACTGAGTCCCCGGTTTGTCGGCCCCTTTGAGATACTAGAACGAGTTGCAGCTGTGGCGTACAGGATAGCACTACCTCCCGCCTTGGCAGAAGTGCATGACGTATTCCATGTTTCCCAACTACGGAAGTATGTGCATGACCCAAGTCATGTGGTTAGTTTTGTACAGTTGGAACTGCGCGCGGACTTGTCATACTCAGAAGAACCGGTGCAGATCCTGGATCGTAAGGAAAAAGTACTTCGCAACCGTACGATGTCCTTGGTTCGCGTGCTGTGGCGGAACCATTCAGCTGAGGAATCAACCTGGGAAATGGAATCGGAGATGAAGGAGAAGTACCCTTCATTGTTCATTCAGTCGGAGGTAGGGCCTTGTTCTTACGTTTCGGGTCGGCCTTGTTCTTAAGTTTCGGGTTGAAACTTTTTCTTAGTGGTATATTATGTAGTGCCTCAAATCCCGATCCGACCGGGATGTGCACTACGTAATTGGGCTTGTGGCTAGTCCGTTTGAGTCATAACTTAGAACTTCGGCATCTTCTTGCCACGGACGAAATGCGATGATCCTTTCCAACTCATGGAAAGGCCTCTATTGAAACGAGTCCAATAGTTTTCGTGTTTGGTTGCTTGGTTTTCTTGATTGCCGCTTTGGGATTTGATTTGGTGTTGCTTTCGATTTGCTTGGTTTTCGCTGCTGGTTTTATCGTTTGGAGCTTTGATTCTTGGGGAGTTCGGCAAGGAAGGATAGGCAGGATTCTAATTGGTGCTCGTGCTGTGCAGGTCCGCGTAACTGACGTTTGATCGTCGCTAGGCGGGAATCTTTGTTTCAGCTACCTTTTTCTTAACCAGTGAGTGGTTTGGACCCTTCTTTCCTACTTCTTCACGCCAACATCTTTAATGTTTCAAACGTTCACTCGATGATGCCCGGTTGGACGCCTAGGAAATCCTTGCCACAATGCATGCCAGCCACTAAGAAAGGAACAGGGGATTTTTGTAGACTAATATTTCTATATGCTTGCACACCTTATAACTGAGTTGGTTTATAATGGGGATTGGTTGTTGGTGGTGGCCTAGTGCCTCGGACGGAGTTTGGACCTATGGGATATCAAAATCGGAACACCGCGTTGAGAAAATATGAACTGTTGCATGAGATATATATTGCTGCTTAACTTCTTTCTGTTTCAATCGATGCATTGTATGATATATGAATTGTTCATGCATTTGCATGGTCTAGGACAACTTGTGCACAAGGTTTACCATTTCCTCGAAACGGCTTTCCGGGGCACTGGAACCGTATCGATCCGGAGGGAAATATTTGATTCGTGCTCGTCACGATGCATTGCGGGACCTCCAGCAGGGCTTGCTACCCGGGCTGATAGGGCGCGCCGCTAATGCTTGAATATGTCCCTAAGGTGTCGATCACACCAATGACCGCATAGACTAGAACACATGCTAATTTATTGTCTTGTGCAGATGGTAAGTATACTTGTGTTTCGTTGCAGGGAAGGCGTGCATCGGTTGAGTAAGCAATCGATGCACTGGTTGGATTCGATATTATTTTCATTCCTATCAAAACATGCAACTGATATGAATTGAATTCACTTGCCTCTTTATAGAAGTCATCTTAATGCATGCTCGCCCCTAATAAGCTAGTGTCGATTTAGTCGAGTGGGTTCATCCCGCTCACCAGTACAAGTTGAGTACTGACCCACGTTGTGGGCAACTATTTCAGGCACTCAGACGGTGCAACGCTAGTGGATAGACGAGGAGGCGTTAGGAGCACCTCTATTTTGAAGTAGTTGGAGTCAGATCATTTTGGAGGCTTGGACTTTCAACCTATACAAGGGCGTAATGTATGAACGACGTGGACTATCTGATGGAGCGCGTCCTGCCTTTTGAGTTTATCTTTTGTAATGCAAATCAACTAGCCGAGAGGCGCATCAATGTAAACTCTATGTAAATTACTCTGAATTATCAATGAAAAAGCATGTTTCTTCCTGCACTGTGTTCAAATCTCTGTGAATGTGTTTTATAAATTGTGTTTCAAAATGGGTTCCTATAACTGCAAGTTCTTGCCTTGTACGAGCGCAACTCCAGGCTCGTATTGCATCAAGCCCCAAGCGAGGACGAATCGGTTCCGTAAAGGATCAAGCGAGGACGACCGACCCCTTACGGGATCGGGGCGTGACACCTCCGGCCGGCCTCCCCTCGTCGGAACTCCGCAAACCCTAACCCTAATCCAAATTCTCTCGATCGGACACGGCAGTGGACACAGGACACTGTGTCCTGTGTCGTGTCGGACACGATTCTAACCCCGGCTTTTCAGCCCAGTTCAGGTGCGTGTATCTTTCTGCTCGTAATCCCGTTTCTGATTCCGCAAATTGCGTTACGAAGCCTGTATGACCCTCTCGGTGCCCGGACAAACCGCTCGGGGCATCGCGTCCTGTGGTGATCGCACACCGCGATCCAAAAACAGGAAAAACCAGACCCTGTTTCACCCCGGAACTGAGTGCGCCCCGCCAAACGGGACGACTTGGTCGCGTGCGATCTTCACAGATACGTGCGCATCGTCGATACGGACGTGTGAGTTTTCGCGGAAGTTAATTCGGGTGTGCGCACACCGGAATCAACGCGTATCCGCGGACATCGCCCCGTATCCGACTTTTCTGTAATTCGTCCTAACTTTTTGTACACTCGTCAGATCGAGACGAAACTTGCGCCATCGGACTCGTAGCGATACGCTGGTCCTGTGGGTCAAGTTTGGTTCGATTCTGAGAACGTTGACGAAATCGCGTGTCGTGGGCCCCACAGGTCCCGCTCGACGGGCGATTTTGTGTTCGGCTCATCGGAATCCAAATCTGGAAGTTCCGTTGGGCTCGTATCAGCGTTCCTGACCTGTTGACACTAAGTTTGGTGAATTTGGAGACCTTTGACCCGGACACGTTTTTTGGTGCAAAGCGGGCCCACCGGCGGACCCCATTTTGACCCGAAACTGCCGTTTTTGTCCTTGTCTCCAAATTGGACCCAAGTATAGACGTTTCTAGCTATTTGACATCTTCTGAGCATGTTGGTAATGTCTATTTCAGCATCTGGGCTCATCTCTGGATATTTTCCCGAAGTACAATTAACTGGATCCAAACAACAGGCAAGTACCTGCACTTCAAGTTTAATCTTTATATTGTGATAGTTAATTCCCTGCTCTACTAGTACCCTTGATGATTACACGTAGTGCTAGAATACTGAATTTCATGTCTTGGATACTGTATTTCATGTCTTGCTTTTCATGTCGGGTGGGAGAATACTAGAAGGCATGTAGTTTACCTTTCCCCCTATCATGTTTAATAGCTGTTGGTATGCGACTGTACCCTCAGCCGAATCTCGATTGTTCATGTTTAATAGCCGTCTATGACGGCCGGATTAGCCTTATAAACCCCTACATGCCAACTATGTATTCTAAAATAAACACAAGTTCACACAGATAGCTTCTGGTCTTGTTATAGTTCTTGCTGACTGTTGTAGTTTCATTTCCTGTCTCATTTATTTCCTGCTTTCTCATATTCCTGTTTATAGCATTAACTCTGAGATATTGATGTTCTTCTATGCAACTTTCTCAACATGATACTCAAGTTAATTGTCATGAATATTTAGTTTAATCTTGATGTGCATTGTTTACTTTGCTCCTTTCCTGACTGGATCCGTTGTTTTAGGCGATGATGAGGCCTTGCCCCTACCTATTATGCCACTATGAGTTAGCAGGTGACCCATATGAGGAGCCAGTTCCCACCCAGGAGGCTACTTCTGCAGAGTAGTTAGCAGTAGCTGCTTATTTATTTCCTTTCAGCATATACTCGGGTTTGTCCCCGATTTATCTTCTGGCTTGTATTAACTGTGGATTTGGTTGTCACAGATTAAATATTATGAAATCTTAGCATTCCTATTTCCTGTGATTATTCTTACATGTTCATTATTGTGGATGAGATAGGTACTTATTGACCCCAGAAATGACCTAGACAGCGTACTACCGCCGACACTGCGGCGTAGGCTGGACGTGCCCACGCACTCGTGCCCGAATAACCGGGTGCGGGTCGTGACATCAGAACACAATTTTCAAGAACATTATTTATGCAGAGCAGATTATTAGAAATCTATATTTTAGATTTTGTTGAGTGACTTGTGTCCGTGTCCTACGTATCCTGGACTCTTGCTAATCGTTCCCTAGTTAATTTACAGTTGTCGGTGGTCTGTCGCTAAAAATATATCAACTAAAGTTTAGGATTAGGAATATCGACAATATTTCTGGATATCGAAATATTGGTTATAATAATATGTTACTGTTCTAACTATCCCTTCTTCATTCTTCTTTGATGTTCGTTTCCTCACCGAGAATCCAGTTTGTTCTGCATATGTTTCGTAACAGTCCCATAGTTGATCTAAGTCTTCGAATATTATCCCAATTTTTGGCACAACATCATCATCCTCATAACTTATCGTTGATGAATGACCCTCCATTCCTACAAAACATATATCAAATATATAAGTACAAATAGTTCAAAAAGGTAATGGTTTTGGTTTTTTTTTTTTATGTGTTGCTCTTTAGATTATCATATTGTTCAAAATGAAGCATTTTCGTTGGTTCTTGATGCAAAGTCTTTTTTGTTAGATTATAGTGTACACTTCACTCAAGCTATTGTTGTATGGGAGGAGAGGGAATGGAAGGTTGGGAATAAAAATAGAATGCTAAACCAGGTACTCCCATGGCCTATAGCTGGAGTGATTCTCTCGTAGCCAAGCTTCTTTTGTTAGATTATAGTGTACACTTTAGTCAAAGAGTAATTTACAAAGAAAAGTTTAGTAGCCAAAAGCTGGAGTGGTTCTCCCATGGCCTTTCCTCTGTCGATGACCGCGGGCTGGAGTGGTTCTCCCATGGCCTCTCCTCTGTCGACGACCGTAGCCAGTGGCGACTAAGCTTATCCTTCTTCTTCTTCTTCTTCTCTCTCTCTCTCTCTCTCTCTCTCTCTCTCCTTTGCTCTGCTTCCTAGAGCCGTGAGTCCCTTTTTTTTTTTTTTTTTTTTTTTTTTTTTCATTTGTGTGTTCAAACTCCGTCAGTCATCTTTCCTTCTTTCTTTGACCACTTAAGTATGACTGCCTAAGTCATCTTGGGGGCAAATTGCGGACATGGACTGCTGTCCATGTAGCATTACAGTAATAGATTTTAGATGATCAACACGGACTCGAAATTTTAGTTTTGACATTTTCAAAATCCAAGGTATAATTTTGCAATATTTCTGGAATCTAAGGTCGAATTAATCCTAATTGTCTAAGAAAGAGATCCTCGTTACCCATTCAAGATTTGATTTAAATATAAATATGTACGTTAGATACTACTACTCTCACTCACTCTCTCTTATAATATATGGTTGTACTCTCTCAGGTGTGTTCACAGCTGCTATACCCCTGTTCACCGACCTGGAGGTTCTTCTCAACCTCGTCTCCATCGGGACTCTATTCGTCTTCCTACATGGTTGCCAATGCAGCCATCTACCGCCGCTATGTCTCCATCGGTTCGACCGACCCGTCGTCTTCTCCTCCTGCTCCGTACGTCCTTTTCACCGTGCTCAGGCACTTCATGCCTTCCGGCACGGTGGTCGTATATTCGATCGGTTCGCTTGAGTAACCATTCTTGTTTACTTTCTCTACAGTGTCCATGCAAGTTTTGATGCATTGTTCCTAATATTTTGTACCAATTATGTCCCTGTTCTTAGCATGTGACACATAGTGCTTTTATTATACATACGCTAACTAAGAACATGTGACATAATTGATATAAATAAAATATTAGGAACAACCGATCTGTCTCTCTTCCTCGACTCCTTCTGTTAATGTTCCTTTCTTTTATTTTTATTTTCTTCCAAAATCACTATAATTAGGTTAGTGGGTGGGTGGGTTGTTGTTATCGGTGGTAAAATAGGAGAGATTTTCTAACAATAATGCTAAGTTTTAACTTTTCTGTAATTGGAAATACGAAAAGGTATCAAAAAATAAACTATATATTTCTTAATTTACGGTGAAACCAACTTTTTTTTATTACACAATAGTACAAATTACCTAGCCTTCCCTCTTAATTTTATTAGCCTTTTTAATTAATAAATAATTAACAAGGGTATACTTGGAACAAATTTTTTTACAGTGAAAGTTAAATTTTTTTTTTATATATATTATAGAGTTAAACTACAGAAACTCAAATAAGAACACATGAGTTGAACTAACAATAAGGATATGACAAGTGACCAATTTTTTTAAGTTTAGTCTTTTTTATTTTTACATTTAGACCCTTTGAAAAAGTCAAAAGATAAAATTAATGTAATCCAACGATTATAAATTGCATGAATTAAAAATATTAAGAACTTATGAGTTACTCAAAATTTTTTGTATATTATATAGTAGTATAGATATATAACTCCTACTATATTTGGAAAAAATAATCTGCTTCTCGTGGAATTCATCCAGCTATGTCTTTACTTTTTTTTTCTTTAATAATCATTAATATTATGCTTAATAGAACGATTTTTTTTTCTTCACCAATTAGTTATAAACGAATTGACATGTTCGTAGTGTCGGTAAATGGTCGTCTCAATAAAACTCATTGAGGTTAACTACTCGAGGACATGAAAGCTTCGTAGTGTCTGTACCGACGGAAACAGAATACAAAGAAAACTTGAGAGGGGCACATGCATCTTGACTATAATGGCAATATGTACTATAATGGCAATATGTACTGCCTTTATTTTATTTATATATATATATATATACTACACTATACATTCTTTTCGTGGATTTGAATTTTGATTTGGACTTCCACTTGTCCTTCCAGTAGAGAACAAATGTGTTTGGTTGAGATAAGAAAGTGAGAGTTGGAAAGTGGAAGAATATATTTTAATAATAGTAAATTATGTTTAATTAACATAACAATTTAATAAACCAGATACTGATAAATTAAATAATTACGTTGATAAATTAAGATAAGTAGTAATATTAAAATAAATCATTTTAAGAAATGTCTTATAATCCGTATTGTTGTAATTTCTTAAATTAATGGCAGATTTCATTAGAATTAATAAAATTAATGAATTGATGGTATTTAATGATCAAATATGGAAACAAACGACTGCTTTTTCAAAAGAAGAAAAATTCCTTCCTCTCCTATCTCCATCGCCCCCCTAAGCCGCCTCCAAATTAAACCCCATCCTCTGTCTTGACCCCCATGACCGATTCATCAACGATGCTTGGCGCGGGCACCTCAACGACGGAGGTTGGGCTCCGCGTGACTGCTTCTTTAGAAGAATTTTTTTTCCTAAAGATGTTTAATTAATATAGTTATTAGTTACTTAGTTTCTTTTGTTTAATCCATCCAAATCCACTTACATTCGTGTCGGGAGAGAGGATGTGGATGGTTGAAAGTCGGTGGTCTCAAGGCGGGGACATGAACTGCCGCACACATTCCAAGATTCCCTATCCAATCAAATGATGTACTTTTGAATCCAATCCCAAAATTCTTTCAAATTTTGTATTTCATATCTAGTTCATGTTTACCAAACATGTCCTAAAGGAAGAATATGGGACACCTATAATGCTTATATGTTAGATGGTTATTAATTCAATCCCATATGTTTGTGTAAAGCAAAAGTAACTGGTTGGATAGATCCATCCACCCGTGTTACGTGCGCTATTGAGAGAGTAGGTGACAATTGGACTTCTAATTACTTTGTCACATTGATCTATGAAATTCGAAATATTTTAGTCTCAACTCTTAAAAATTGTGGAACTACGGATTTACGTTGATTTAAGTTTTATTTTGGATTAAATGTGGACGAGTCACTATGAGTTTAGCCATAGTCCGAACTATTTAGGGGCTGGGGCTCCAACCCATCCTAATTTTTTTTTTTTCATATCAGTCTTCACAGGTTTGCAGAAAGAAAAAAAAAAAAATCTATTCTTCTTTTTCTTTTAAAAAAAATTACAATTCTCACTAAATATTTTTCTTTCATGTGTTTGAAAAAATCTGAAAAATTGGAAAAAAGGAGAGTAATTGGGGTTGAGAAAGTGGTTGATTCCATGAGTTGAGTAAGCGAATCATTTCCTCCCAAATTTTCTAGAATCAATTTTCTTTTATGTTCATTTTCTTTAACATCCATATACATGAAATGAATGACTTTTTTTTTCTTTTCAAAGTTCTGATTTTGCGAACCAAATGTGGCCCTAATCCATCCTAACTCATTACAGCCACTGGCGGAGCTTAGTTAGGACTAATGGGGGCCATATCTCCCTCCCCCATAGTTTTAAAAAATTTCTTATAAAAATAAATATTAGATATTATCACATTCAAAAATACAATATGTACCCTCCAAAATATAATTTGGCACTCCAAAAATATATCTTGTTTTTCCAAAAATTGAAGTCAACTTTGACATTGACTTAGTCCACCCTAATTCACATTTCCGGTTCTGCCTGGTTTGCAATTTTGTATTAGTAGCGTATGTGAAGTGTCGTAAACTTAGTTGTTTATCAAGCTTACCTTATGGAATTGAGAGAGAGAGAGAGAGAGAAGAGGAGGAGGAGGAGAAATTAATAAGATTTCATTTGACAAGGAAGAGGTTATAGGTCACAATCCTTCACTCGCTAGCTTATGTGTTTCATAAAGGATCATGGACCTACAAAAGTTACCATGCAAGCAATTCAAATTGAGAAGACGGGCTTAATGGGATGTTTTTCTTTTTCTCTCTATTCATTTGGTGCAAAGAGGCCTTAATTTGGTTGAACCAACAAAATTACAATTTTGGTGGTAAACTAATCAAAGCATTAACTAAGCTTATGATATATATATTCTTCGATCTCACTACTTATGGGGGTGTTTGGTACATTAATTATTTTTTTATTTTGGAACAAATTTATAGTAAAAAATTTATATATTTTTTATGTTTGATCTAGGTTAAAAAAAAATTTATTTTCATAATTATAAATACTGGATAAATAATTTTAGAAAAAATGAAAATTCTATCCTTAAGAACATGTTAGTATTTTTTTTTGTCTGGACATTTTTTTTTCCCTTTTTGTTTTTTAAGATTTTTTTTCAGTTTATTTTTTTCATTTTTTTCGTTTCTTTTCATTTTTTTATTTGGTTCTTAATCTTTTATTTGTTTTTTTTATCCTTTATTATTTTTTTCTCGAAAGTATTTGTATAATCATCAGACATGAGAATATATTTTTTCAGAAAATTTAATTGTTTGGAATTTAGTTTCCGAAAATACAAATTTTTTTACTATATAGTATTCCACGTACCAAATTTTCTCTTAAGGCCCACTATATATATATTGATTAATAAAGTACGAGTGGAACCTTTGACATTTTGAGGGTTCGTGACCAGGAGATCTAGATGTAGTTAGTCCATGTGTAGAAGACGACCGATTCTTATTGGCTATGGCAGAATCAGAAATTTAAGTTAGGGTGGACTGAGTGAGCTAGCATGAACTAACTCATATAAAAAAAAACAAATATATATATATATATATATAATGAAAAAAATTGGGGGTGGGTTGGAGCCCACCCAAGTCCATAGGTGGTTCAACCATTTCTTACTGGATCATAAAGCAATGGACATTGCTACTACGTACTTGCAAGGACGGAGACATAATTTTAGTTTTTTCGGACTGAACTTAAAATGTCTGGATTTTTTTTTTTAACAAAATAAATTTTGTGTCAGTATCGTCATGTCCATACAGTAATATGTCTAGCTAATGTAAACTATGTCCAAAACATATACTAAAAAACAAAAAATTGATAAAAATATATTTAGTTTATAAAGTAGACTCTTTTAGACATAAATTCAAAAACTAAGAACTTTTTATATCCTCTTTCATCATAAAAAGAGGATCCACTATGTGACAGAACTTGTCGATGTGTGGAGATTCGAACGACTAGAAAAGTACTAACATGTATATAAAAAAAAAATGATAAAGTGAGACCAACCTAACCAAATCCAACCCAACCCACCAGCGGCTCCATACTCGCTTACTAGCTGGATGACGAGGTTATAGTGGCGATGAGCATTTCCACTTAGAGCTAGCATGTAGACCGACACCAACCAAAGATGTTTAATCGTCGAATCAATGTCAAAAGCGATCGAAGACCAGTGAAGTGAAATATTGTACGTGTTTTGTAGGTGAGAAGAGGGAGAAGCTTTGAGAAACATTCAGGGTTAGGATTAGAATTAGGGTTAGGGTTTAGTGCCGAGAAGTACTATTTTTCAGAGCATCATTAGTAGTTGGAACTCTCCAACTTAATTTGGGGTCCAAATTTTAAAAAAAGAAGAATTAAATATAGAATGAATTAGATTTGTATGAGAATAGTAAAAAATGATAAAATGAGCCGGTTCCAAAGATTATGTAATAAAAAATTTATGCGAAAAAAATAATATAAAATCTTAAATCTTGAAAAATAAGCTCCAAATTGGGATATACTATTATACAAAATGGGTTCCTACAATCTAGAATTTAGAAATTGGGAGGCCCAACCTATAGCTCCCATAGATGAGATGAGACTCAAAATCTAGAAATTGAAACTAGGGATGAGACTTACTATTCAACAAAACGAGCTCCTACAATTTAAATATAGAATCTAGAATATGGAATGAGCCTTAACTAACTAAGGTCAGGCCCTACCCGTTATGGATGAGTTTAACTAACTAAGGTCAACGATCACTACGTAGTGTAATCACTACGTAGTGTAGTATAGTAGTAGAACATATGTTGAAGAAGCATTATCAAGACATCCTCGCCGGCAGCATCCTCTACTCCAATTACGGCCACATTCTCTCTGCTTCGCACCGAAGAAGCGCAGTCTCATGGAACCGCATCATCTTCGGCCTCGTACGCAACGGCCACCCCTCTGACGCCCTGCACCTGTTCGTCACAATGCGCCAACAGGGCACGCCCCCGCCCACCGAATTCACCCTCTCCAGCGTCCTCTCCGCCTGCGCCGCCGCAAGCGCCCTCCCCGAAGCCGGCCAGCTGCACGCGCTGGCCGTCAAGACGTCCATGGGCTCCGACGTGTTCGTCGGCACTGCGCTCCTCGACGCCTACTCCAAGTGTAGTAGGATCGCCGACGCCTCCCGGGTGTTCGACGGAATGCCCGACCGGTCTCCCGTCACGTGGAGCTCTATGGTCTCCGGGTTCGTCCAGAACCATCTTTATGAAGACGCTCTGATGTTTTTCCGGAGGTCTCAGAGGATTGGGGTCGGACTGACGCAGTTCACGCTCTCTGCCGCGCTGTCCGCCTGCGCGAGCCTCGCGGCAACGACCCAAGGGACTCAGCTGCACGCGCTTTTAGTAAGGACCGGTCTAGATTCGGGTATTTACGTCGCTACGTCTCTGATCGACGTGTATTCCAGGTGCGGGAGAATGGAGGAAGCTTATAGGGTGTTTTCGGGTACGGGCAGGAAGAACATCGCGCTGTGGAATGTCATCATTGCTGGATTTTCGAGGCACGCTCGTTTGCTCGAGGCCATGATGCTGTTCGAGAAGATGCAGCAGTTCGGGGAGCGTCCGAATGAAGTTACCTACGTGTCCCTGCTGTCTGCGTGTGGTCATGCTGGTTCGGTCGAGATGGGTCGTAGTTATTTTGATCTGATGTTGAGAGATGGTAATGTGAAGGCGAATGTCCTCCACTATTCTTGCATGGTTGATGTTCTTGGCCGGGCTGGACTTGTGAATGAAGCTAGGGATTTGATCGAGACGATTCCGTATAAAGCAACTCCGTCGATGTGGGGATCTCTTCTCAGTTCATGCAGGATTCACGGCGATCACGAGTTGGCTAAGATGGCAGCCGATCATCTGTTTGAGATGGAACCTAACAATGCAGGTAACCACGTTTTGCTTTCGAATGTTTATGCTTCGAATAAGAAATGGGGAGAAGTTGCTATGACAAGGAAGCTATTGAAAGATAGTAGTGCCAAGAAGGAAATGGGAAAGAGTTGGGTCGAAGTGAAGAACAGAGTTTATGTTTTTGTTGTTGGAGAGGGAAACCACCCAATGATCGGGGAGATCTATGCCAAGTTGGAGGAATTAGGGTGTGAGATGAAAAAGTTGGATTTTAAACCCGAGACAGAGTATGACCTCCATGATGTAGAGGAAGAGCAGAAGGAGAAGCTTTTGAAGCACCATAGTGAAAAGTTAGCTCTTGCTTTCGGTCTCATTAGCTTGCCTCCATGCTTGCCAGTCAGGATAAACAAGAATCTACGAATATGTGGGGATTGCCATTCTTTTATGAAGTTTGCATCAAAAATCACAACTAGGGAAATCATTGTCAGGGATACAAATCGTTTCCACCATTTTAAGGACGGCTTATGTTCCTGTGGTGACTTCTGGTGAATACAGAAAACAAATTCTTCATGCTATGTGTGCGTGCTACACCAGTTCATGTTTCTATCATCCAAGTTTGGAATCTGTCATTTCACTGAGAGAGGAATTAGTCATGCCTTGGTATTGGATCAGTAGAGATGTCCTTCACTCAAGTTTTGTCCATGCCGAGATCAATCATGAGCTGATTTTCTCCAACAAGCAGTGAGTCTCAAGAACGGTATGCTTTTCTTTGACAACTCACAACCTGTTTATTTATTTCGTAGATAGGATACATAACATTTTACTGATCGCCCTATTTGTTCTAATTCTTTGCCAGTAAATATAAACATACGGAATTGATTTTCTTACAATGAACAACACTCCAATTTTGTCAACTTGTCCCCTCCCAGGAGATTGGTTGGAGAATTAATCTATAGCCAAAGAGTTTTTTTTTGGTATGTAAGTATGTGTGGTGTAGGGCTGGTGTGTGTGTGTGTGTGGGGGGGGGGGGGGGGGGGGGGGGTGTACTACTCTAGCTGTCCGTATTTTCTCAATTAAATTCTCTGAAACCAAATTGGCTTATTCTAAAAATTTAATTGGACTTGTGCCATAGATGTGAATCAGTAAGTATCTGGCATGGGTTGGATATGGGCTCTAGCGAGCCTCAATAACTCAGCGATATATCTCTACTTACCAGCTAGATCTCAGATTTTGGCTGTTTATTTCCTTGGCCATACTACCATTGCCACACAATTTCGTGCCTATTTTGTACCATCAAGGTTCAACATTCACAAAAATCTCACTTCTTCCTAGATCTTATTGAGACAATGATGACGGCAGCCTCAACATGACCATGGCCTCCTTAAGTGCTAGATTTCAAGTTAGGATTATTGATTTCATGTTGGCGGACTGCCATTAACTTATCGTAGGTAACCAAGACACAATTACTCAATTGCTTCTCTACCTGGCAACTGGTACTTTTTATTTTGGTGGCACAAGAACCCTTTGCCATACTTTCCTCGACAAGCAATTTGGCAAGAACTTGGACACTTAACTCAGGTTGGCAGCCGATCATTTAATTCTTTTGTTCTTTATGTTCTGCTGGTTCTATCCCAGTTTACATGTCCCATAATATTACATCTATCTACCGTCTTCTTTTGTGATTTTCTTTCATGTGGACAACTTCAGGGTACTTTATTTCCAAGTTGATGCCTTGTACAAAACCTGTTATATTGGCGATCCTATAGATTACTAACATTTACCAAATTTATTTTGACATTGCTCAACCTCCCGGCCTTTGAAATTCTGTTTTGCTTCTATAGACGAAGTCGCCCCTCCTCCCTACTCCTTCAGTTGCCTCACGAGCAAGATCCATGATAGAATTGAAGTAAGAATTCCATAGGCCTCTCATCTAGTCCGCAGCACCCAGCCATTTCAATGCATGGTCTTTTTCTTGACAAAGTTTTATATTATACCGAGGCCCTTCAAAGACAAGCAGACGGTCACCCAGATAGGAGTACCAAAATGAGAGACCTTCCAAAGGTTCTTTTAGTTTCCTATCAAACTATCAGCAGGCCTCTCTGTATCCAAGGTATCCTGCAACCTGAGGCCTCTAAACTGCTCCACCGGTGGCCTCTTCAAGGATGACCAATGGTTCCTCCCAGATCATCTGCCTTAAAAGTACTCTATTTTTACTTGCTCACACAAACAGTGATGTCTATCCTCTTTGGGCTGCTAAATTTCTTCCTCTCCTCTCCTCTCCTCTCCTCTCTTCATCATCCTTGTCAGCCTCAATAACCCACTCCTTTCTTATGATCTTATTTAACTAGCCAACGGTATGGAATGGAGGTTAGCTTTGACTTGGGATACAAGACCCTTGTGGTAGTATGCGGCATATTACTAGCACAGGTCGTCACCAAGGTGAGGGTATTAACTTATGTTGTTGCTAGGTATGCTGTTGGGATTAGAACCAAATGGCACGGCATGGGTGCTAACTGCAGAGACATGACTTAAAGAGTCACTCTGATGTCACTTGTGATCTGTGAATGTACTTTCAATTAGCATGATGGTTTCTTGTTATCCAATTTGTATAAACCATTATATAGGAAATGGCCCAGCTCTGCGTATAACCAACAATTTAATGCAAGATATCACTTATGTGATGGTTTCATACGTATCTTCCTCTATAGAGGGGACCATGAGCTGCCAGCTTCCTGGCTGGGTGAGCCAATTTTCCTTTTTGAAAAGAGAAAACAGTGGGTGAAACTAAAAATAGAGGTTATGAAAATAAATCCCAAGAGGCGAGCACTGAGCACAAAGAAAGTAACATCAAAGTGCAAGAAGGAAAAAACTACTACCGTCTCAAAATTAAACCCAGCTGGAACATTCTGATGACAAAAGGAATATCCCTGTGGTAACAGCACGATTGGTGTACCCATCTCCGGGCCTGATCGTTGAGGGCTATGATCTCCCACCTATACGATTCTATAGTAGAAGTGGTCTCCAGAATTTTCTCATATGGTCCAAGCAACTCCCTAGTCCTTTGTTGAAGGTCATAAAAGCTCATCTCTGTCAATTGGAAAATATAGAGGAAAAATATTTTATTAAGCGGTATGTATTCCTACTAATAGAAATTTAGTAGAATACTTGGCTTATTTATTATTGAGGTGGAGCTACATATATATAGGAGAGGCTAACCCCTCTCTCTACTATTCTACTCAACGTGGGACTAAAAGTCCATTAATACTCTCAACACTCCCCCTCAAGATGGACGATATATTCAATCATCCCCATCTTGTTACATAGTTTAGAAAGACTCAATGAATTAAGACCCTTAGTAAGACAATCTGCGACTTGTTCTTCTGAGCGAACATGATCGAGCTTTAATATCCCTTTCTCTAGCTTCTCGTTGATGAAGAATCCATCGATCTCGATGTGCTTCGTTCTCTCATGCTGAACTGGATTGTTAGCTATACTTAGTGCAGCTTGACTGTCACCCAGAAGGTGCAATGGTATTCCCTGGTCCAGCTTCAACTCTGTCAGCAGTGCTTTTATCCACAACAACTCTGACACTCCTAGAGCCATATCTCTATATTCTGCTTCAGCGGTCGATTGTGCTACCATAGACTGTTTCTTACTTCTCCATGAGACTAGGTTACCTCCTACAAAGACACAATACCCTGAGGTAGACATTCTGTCGTCCATGCAGCTTGCCCAATCTGTATCGCAGTATCCCTCAACACCCAGGTAATTCATTGTTCTTGAACCATAGCATTCTTCCAGGAGCTCCCTTAAGAGATCTCAAAATATGGAAAACTGCATCCATGTGGTCCTTCCTTGGATCATACATGTAGCGACTCACTACACTCATAGTAAATGAGATATCAAGACGAGTGTGTCATAGATAAATCAATCTGCCTACAAGTCTCTGATATCTCTCACGATCAACCGGCTCTCCCGCCTCTGCCCCCAACTTATCTTTCCGATCGATTGGAGTGGATGTCGATCGACATCCCAGCATACCATTCTATGTGAGTAGGTCTAGTACATAATTCCTCTGAGAGAGGACGATTCCATCTCTTCCTCGAGCCACCTCGATCCCGAGAAAATACCTCATCATTTCCAAGTCCTTTACTTCAAATTCCTTGGCAAGTTTTGACTTCAGTTGGGTAATCTCCTACTCCTCATCACTTGTGATCACTATATTATCTACATATACTGCAAGTATGGTAATGTGGCCTCTCGCATGTCAGAAGAAGACCGTGTGATTTGCATTGGTCTGGCTGTACCCCATGCCTGTGACAGTTTTCCTGAATATTTCAAATCAGGCTCGAGGAGATTGCTTGAGTCCATATAGTGATTTTTTTAGCTTGCACACCTTTCTTGTCGACTGCTTCATGCAAAACTCCGGAGGCGTCTCCATGTATACTTTCTCTTGTAGATCTCCATGAAGAAAGAAATTCTTCACATCCAATTGATGAAGTTGCCACCCATGGTTTGCTACAATAGAGATCAGGGTTCTCACAGTGCTCATCTTTGTTACTGGAGCAAATGTCTTATCACAGTCGATGCCATAGCACTGAGTGAATCCCTTTGCAACCAATCTTGCCTTGTATCGCTCCACCTTTCCTTCTGGTGTCTCCTTTACTGTGAAGACCCATTTGTATCCAACTGCTATCTTTTTTTAGGTAATGGAACAAGTTCTCATGTCCCATTTCTTTCAAGTGCCCCAAGTTTCTCCAATATTGCAACTTTCCATCTTGGATCTTCCTTCGCTTCCTGCCAACACTTAGGCAAAGAGGTAGTGTCTAACGATGCAATGAATGCTCCATAAGTAAATAATAGATTAGAGTAGGATAAAAAATGGACAATGTCATGTTCATAACTATAACGATTATGGGATCTTCCCGCATTACTGCGAGAAAATCTTCTTAAGGGAATATGAGATAGTGGAGGAGAGCATACCATCCGAATCAGAGGGATCCGCATCTGAATCAGAGGGATCCGGTGCGAGAGGTGCATCTCCAGGAGTTGGGACAGGGTTAGGCGAAGGACATGGCACAATAGGGAGAATATGCACAGTAGTGGACTGCTGCTTTATCCTTCTGTAGACTTGGAGCTCTGTAGATTGTTCTGTAGTCTGTTTTCCCTGTACTGGAGCATCACTTTCTTCCTCCTGATTGTGTGCATCCTCATCACTTTTCTCATCCTCGTTATCTCTCCTTTGTTTCCTTGGACCAACTTCCATCATTGGGTATGGAACTGACCCAAAAATCACGTCTGGGTCCATCTTCCCCTCACTCCTAACACCTCCTGTGTTAGGTGTGTCACCAAATGCGTTGTCTTCACCTGAACCATTGTGGTAGTATGGTTCCATCTCTCTGAATGTAACGTCCATGCTCACAAAGAGCCTTCGCTCCACAGGACTCCAGCAAGAATATCCTTTATGAGTTCCTGAGTAGCCAATAAAGACGCACTTTACTGTCTGAGGGTCCAACTTTTCCACCACAAACCTATTATCCTTCACAATGCATACACATCCAAATACCTTTAGGGGAACAATGTACTTATTCTCACCTGTAAGAATCTCAAACGGTGTCTTCCATCCTAACACCTGAGAGGACATCCTGTTGATGAGATATGCAGCCGTCAACACTGCATGGCCCCACAAGTGTTTAGGAATATTCATTGCAAACATCATTGACCGTGCCACTTCCAACATGTGCCTGTTCTTCCGCTCCGCCATGCCATTATGTGCTGGTGTATAGGCAAATGAAGTCTGATGCTGTATCTCATGGGCTGATAAGTACTCTTCAATAGCCTTGTTGGTGTATTCTGTCCCATTGTCAGACCTCAAAATCTTCACCTTAGCACCGTATTGTGTTGTAACCCTGCGATAAATTTTTTGAAAGCGTGCAAAAATATCACTCTTACTCTTCATTAGGTATACCCAGGTTACACGAGTGTAGCAGTCAATAAAGGTGACAAACCACTTAAAACCATTAACAACAGTTGTAGGACAAGGTCCCCACATATCAGAGTGTATCAATATCAAAAGCAACTAAACTTCTATTTCCAGAACTCACATAAGAGCTTCTGGTATGTTTTCCAAGTTCACAAGCATTACAAACCATCTTTTGCTTATTAGCCTTTTGATACATAGAGGGATACATCCGACTCATTAGAGTGAATAAAGAGTGTCCCATGCGCTGATGTTGGAGGAGTAATTCTGCTTCCACAGTTCTTTGCGGCTCCTTAGGTTGTGCTTCATTCACCAGTGACGCTAGTGCTGCATCCAGTCCACTCCTGTCAAAGTACCATAGCCCTTTATGCCAAGTGCCAGTGTCACGTCCCAGTCCCAAAATACCGAGGGACTAGACACGTGGCAATGGCCAGCAGCACACACCGATGGACAACCCAATTTAATGGATCCATCGGGACGTACTTAAGCTGTAGTACATCAATAAATAGGTCCAATGATACAAGTCACATTCTATTCTAATCTCATCCACAATAGATAATCACAGATCAAATGCCAGAATAAATGCAAATAAATATAATCTAACATGTCTCAATAAAAGTGTCTCGGGGAACAATCCGAGAACAAGTCTGATACACTGTCAAGATACAAGAATAAAGATATCAACAACAATACTGAGTATGGACAAAGTATATACTCAGAAGATACCCGCAGAGGTCACTCGTCTACTGGATCTGGTACTGCTCCAGTGCATGCTTCTGCTCCTTCTCGTGCTAATGCTCCTGTCCTGTATACCTCGGGATCGATCTCGTCTGCTATACCTGAGGACATAATCCGGATCCAGGTCCTCAGGGGACATAGCAAGGTACAAGAATAATCTAGCCAAAATAAATGCAGTGCAGCAAATAAATGAAACAATAGGGTAATACTATATAACCAGCTAAGTGATATGCAAGATGAGAGCATCACTAGAACTCAGGCTGAAACTACTACAAGCTCTGTGTCGGGGAGCCGGTAGCAGTGATATCATGTGGTTGTCTAGCTCAGAGAGAGACTAAGACGCCGGCATAATATAATCAACCTGTAGCCTGTGTGTCTCTCCCCACCAAATGTAATCATACGTCTCATGTCCATAACGTCTCATGTCCATGCCACGCAGGATCAAGTCTAATGCAGCAAGTCATATGATAGCTATGAATATTATATCTCTGTCACAAGTCCTGTAGCCTATACAGAATCACCATGAATGTCTCAGGAAGATTCTGTCTCATGAATAGTGTCAGGTGTCCTGGGTATGATGCACTTGATAAAACAAGCACGAGAATACATAGGGTCTCGATATCTATCTCTATGTGACGTTATACAACTCCGCGTACGGGGTTGGCACCCGACTATTAGTCAGACGCTAAGTAAGTCACACGGTCCTAGGTTGAACATTTATATCAAGATTACATATGTATGTACAAAGAACTCAAGCAAATACTATAACCAGAATCACTGCAAGTCGGCAAGGTACACTTGCCTGGTGTTTGGTTTCCAACTGCTGTTCTGGTACTAGTGAAATCTACAGAAACGTCTCTTGATGCTGAAACAAACATTATCATCATGCTCAGAAGATATCAAATAGCTAGAAACACCTATCCTTGAGTCCAATTTGGAGTCAAGGACAAAAATGACAATTTTGGGTCAAAGCGGGGTCCACATGTGGCCCGCTTCGCACCGAAAAATATGTCAGGGACAAAGTTCTCCAAATTCGTCAAACTTAGTGTCAACAGGTCCAGAACGATGATACGAATCCAACGGAACTTCCAGAATTGGATTCCGATGAGCCGATCACAAAATTGTCCATCAAGTGGAGCATGTGGGGCCCACGATACACGATTTTGTCAACGTTCTCAGAATCGAACCAAACTTGGATCACAGGACCAGCGTATCGCTACGAGTCTGATGGCGCAAGTTTCGTTTCGATCCGACGTGTGTACACGAAGTTACAACGAGATTCAGAACGGGTGGATACGGGCGTTGTCGGCGGATACGCATTGATTCCGGTGTGCACGCACATCCAAATCAACTTCTGCGAAATTTCGAACGTCCGTATCAACGGCGCGCACGTTTCGGTGAAGACCGCGCGCGACCAAGTCGTCCCGTTTGGCGGGGCGTACTCAGTTCCGGGGTAAAACAGGGCGTTGTTTTTCCTGTTTTTGGATCGCGGTTTGCGATCGTCACAGGACGCGACACACTGAGCGGGTTGCACGGACATCGAGAGGGTAACGCAGGGTTCGCGTTGCAAGAGACGGAACCGAAAACGGAGCAACGAGGAGAGAGGAAACGCTACCTGAACAGGGCTCCGTGGAAATCGAATTTTCCGTGTCCGCGAGGCGATACGATACAATGCGACACGGAGCTAGGGTTTAGGGTTTCCAGGCTGGCCGGAGCTGCGGCGGCCGGAGGGAGGCGGAGGCGGCACTGGCTGAGGGCTCGCGGAGGTGGCTGGCGGAGCCGGAGCGGCGGAGCGCCGGGGCGGGCGGGGGCTCGCCGGAGCCGGCTGCTGCTGTTGCGGCTGCTGCTGGAGAGGAAGGAGGAGGAGAGGGCGGCGGCCGCTGCTGGCCGGAGGAGGCGGGGGCGAGGGCGGCGAGGTCTGGAGGGGGTTCGAGGTGGTGGCGGGGAGATTTGCGGCGGAGGGGAGAGGTTTAGGGTTTTAAATAGGGCGGAGCGAGGGGGCTGGGTGCCGCGTGAGGCGGAGGGGGAGGCGACGTGCGCCGGGCGACGCGGGCGGGGCCGGAAGACGCGGGCGGGGAGACGCGTGGCCGAGCGGGGCACGGGGGCTGCCGAAAGACGCGGGGGGGGGGGGGGGGGGTTCAGGTCGTGGGGTGCGGGTTGGACTCGGGTCGGGTCGGGTTGGCCGGATCCGACCCGTTAGGGTCAGGGCGGTTCGGTCCGGTTTGATTGGACCGGGTTCAGGCCGGTTCAGCCCGGTTTGAGCCCGGTTCAACCTGGTTTATTTAGGTTTAATTAAAAAATAGGGTTTTGAGGCTTTTAAAAATGTTTTCGGGGTCCAATAAATTCTAGAAAAATTACCCTAAGTCCAATATTTTATTTTACACCCAAAAATATTATTTTCATAATATTTTAATATTGTTTAAAAATATTTAATTTTATTTAATGTCGAAAATACCTTGTTTTAATTACCGAAAAATCACCAAAAATTCCAGAAAAATTTAGGAAAAATCCATTTTAAAAATCCTGAAAAATCAGGGGGTTTTACAGCCAGTCCCCAACTGTCTCCCCGTTCTCTTCTCCTGAAAAATTACCTTAAGAATGTCAAAGAAAACAACACAATTAAGTTGAAGAACAATGGCACTAATGGACAATTGATTAACAGGAAAAAATGGAACATGCAAGATATCAGTAAG
Organism: Iris macrosiphon; assembly: GCA_036927795.1. Classification (NCBI taxonomy): domain Eukaryota; kingdom Viridiplantae; phylum Streptophyta; class Magnoliopsida; order Asparagales; family Iridaceae; genus Iris; species Iris macrosiphon. The sequence goes on along the minus strand of JAYESA010000017.1, from coordinate 153,588,706 downwards.
AGTCATGGAAGGGGTGCATTCAACTGTGCCTTTACCCACAATGGGTATAGTAGTACCATCAACAGTCTGAATGCTTTCAGGCGTCACTAGGTGAGTGTAATCTTGGAACTCATCATGGGCACCCGTAACATGACGGGATGCCCCAGAGTCAATTATTCAATTTAGACTTCTTGGTCTGTGGGTAGATGCAAGGGCATGAGCAGGTATACCTGTGCTTGTATCGGCATAGTAGGTGATGTTACCCCCAGAGGTGGTTGGAGTCGATACCCCAACAGTGTTGGCTCGACTGTCGTTGGTTCCAAGCTTCATGATCCTCCATATTTCTAACATTTTTCTCTCACTAGGGGTCATATCGGATGACTGACTCTCATTTTTTTCTTCTGTCAGGTTTGTCTTGTGCCCTCCCGAATAATTATCCCTGCCACCGGCATAGTCTCCTCTGCCACCCCTACGCCCTCTACGGCTGCGTCCGCGACCGCTAGGTTGGCCTCTTAGAGGTTTCGTACATAATCTGATAAAGTGTTCAGAGTCTCCACAGTTGTAGCACCCTCCCCCTCCGGAAGGGTTTGAGTTAAAAACTGCTAAAACTGATTTCCCCCCGGAGAGCTAGTGATGCTAAGCATCAGCTTCAGCCGTGCCTCTTCTTGTGCTATATCAGCTACGACCTCCTCCAGTGATGGCAGTCCGGGTTGTGCAATTAGGACATTACTCCTCTGCTCGAATGCTGGATTGAGCCCCTTCAGGAATTTCATCATCCTCAGTCGCGAGACATACTCCATGAACTTCTGATAATATTTCGCAAATGCCGGTTCCACTTGCTCATCCTCCACGCCAATAGGATCATAGTGGTCGAGATCTGACCAATACTTTTTCAGCAGAACCACATACTCAAAGATTGTGTGATCTTCTTGGACCACCTTATCAAGTTCATCCTGTAGTTGGAAGCCCGACCCCGAGTACATATCTTCCAGCGTCATCCAAATGTCACCAACACCCTCTATCGCTTCCACGTTGTCCGACACTTGGTCGGTCAATGAGTCTGTTAACCATCCAACTATAACATTGTTGACATTTTTCACACAGCAAACTCCCGTGAGGAGTGATCTTCAGGTGCCTTGGTTTGGCCATTCACATAGCCCACCAAGCCCTTTGCCTTCAGAGTCCGCATCGCCTGATACGACTACTTCAAGTAGTTGGAAGTACCCTCCAACTTTACCTCAAGTTTCTCCAACTTTTTTATTTTGTATGGTGAATGATCCACATCTGCGTGTGCAACACGGGAGCTAGTCTCGGTCAACCTCCTGGAGAAGAGATCGTCCACCAAAGCCTCCATCTCTTTGACCGTCAGCTTGCTGTAGATCGTCTCCATCATCTTCTTCTTCTCCTTTTCCATCATCAAGGCTGTGAGACTCGTCTCATTATTCTAGTATACGTACCCGAGATACGCGTATTATACGTGTATAGCTTGTTTATTGTTTAATTGCTTACTTTATGCTTTATGTCATTCATGCATTGTTTATGTTGTTTTTGTAAATTTTCTTAGTTGCATGCTTTGGACCGTTGGTCCCTTGGTTTTCTTGTGTGTGGCTGTGATGAACCCGGGTGAGGGACATAGATTATGATCCAATGACCTACAATCCTAGCTTTTCCTATATAAGCAATCCCACCTTTCTTTCATTTTTCTTTTTATTTCATTTCTCTTTCCTTCTTCCCCAGTCGAGAGCAGCAGTCGAGCTTGGCCTTGGCCGTGGGTGACTTGGTAGTGTTGATATTAGGCTATAACTTGACCGTAGGCAAGTACATATTGCCAACCGAGTGAACCCATGATTGGGAGCTTCTTGAAAAACCTAAGTTTATCTTTATTTGCTAGCTTAGTTATCTGCATATCTTTAGTAGCTTAGAACTGTATTGTAGACTCTTTTATAACCTTGATATTTTGTTGCTCTTGTATTTGATCTTGAACGAAAAAGTTGAGAACAACAAAGTCGGAGCACAAAGGGTGCTGGCCGGAGAAGAATGAGCAATTATACGAAAAGTATGCATGAGACCTTTGAAAACTTGAGCGCACTGTATGCTATCTCATGAAAATGCTTGCGTTCAGCAAAGCATTCAATCCTTGAAATATGCTTGCTTTCAGCACATCATTCAAATCCTTGCAAAAGTGCGCCAAGATATGTTGAGTATTCTGGACGCACTTTACTCCTTATGCGTACGTTTTGTACGAATGTCATCTAATCAAACCCTTATAAAAGTGCGCCAAGGCTATCAGAAACTTGGACGCACTTTTCAGGACAATCCTCAGCGGCGCATATTTGAGCATTCAACCTTGTCAATCAAGAGAAAGTGCGCCAAGCCTCTGTTGGCGCACTAATTCCTTTCTCTGAGTTTACTTAATGGGCGAGCCTTGACTTTGGCATCGCCTCGACTGTCGTGTTCTCGAATGTCGTGTCTAGACTGCTGTGCCATATCTTGAGACTTATGTTTTGTCTTTTAGTAGACCTTCCTACGCTTGTTTGTGCGCCAAAACTCACTGCTGGCATACTTGGTGAAAGTGCGCCAAATCCATAGCTTGTGTACTTTCATCATTGTGCGCCAACATCCCTGATGACATACTTGATGAAAGTGTGCCAAGCTCCTGGCTCGCGCACTTCTATCATTGTGCGCCAAGGTTCTAGAAGTGCGCTTTAGAATGATTTGTGCGTCATCTTTTGCTCGGAGCACTTTTTGTATCAAAGTGCGTCAGAACTGTCCGGACTAGTGATTTGTGCGCCAATGTTGTTTTTGGCCATTTGTGCGCCAAATGTTATTTTTTGGTCATTTCTGCGCCAATAATGGTTTTAGCCCACTATGCGCGGATAATCCATTTTCTTGTCTGATTATCCGCCAACACTGAATTGATGATTTATGCGCTAGTATGCCATTATTCTTTTGTTAGTAATGCTTAGCACTTGATGTTTCTCTCGTTCTCTTTATCCAGTTATTTTAGTTAATCCTGGTTATTTCCTGAACGTCACATGGTATGGATCTTGATTTCCTGACATGAGCTAAGTGATTGTACACTATAAATAAACTCCTGAATTTTGACATTGAACTGATAACCCTGATACTCCTAACCCTGATACTCCTGATAGTGGCTCGACGTAGCACACTCATGACTCGAGAATTCATGTAACTGTCCTGATCAAGGCTATTAGTAGCACATGTATTGCATGTCATGTATCCTCGTGGTTGATTTTGATTGTGCACGTCAAGCTACTGTCCTGTTTTGCATCATGTCTAAGACAGATTCCTGAGCACCACGGTCGAAAATCCTTGATAATTGTCCAGGCTAATAACTGGAATAATAATCTAGAAAGCATATAGAGAAATTTTCTGGCTCTATGCAATCCCGGTATCCCAGCGACACATGATGGATTTGGAGCTCTCCGTCGTGAGGGACACACTTCCAGCACACCGACGAGTGTTGCACTACCAGACAAGACAATAAAATGATTATACCTGATAAACCTATATTATGTACCCGTTTGTCTGGATAACCCAGATAGTCTGCAGGGCATGCGGCTGTAAGGAATCTCAAAATGCATGTGTTAGAAACTAGGACTGTGATAACCCTAGTTAGCTAATGATAGCAAGCCGTAGGGCATGATTGGCCGTGATTGCTTGATTTCCAGTCTAGTTCTGTCCTAATTTAATTAATAGCTGATACGGAAATGGTAACCGGAATACTGATTCCAGATGTCCTTATTTAATTACTCCAGAACTGCTTAACTGTTATTTTACCTGCTATTCTTATTAATTTGTCTGCATGCTGGTTTTAGTTCATAAGTTTAGCTCCCTTGTAGTACTTGCTGTTTGGGGTCTGAGCCCACTGGTTTTGTATGGCCAGATTTCGGAGCAGGATCTTCCGTACTTTCCTCCTCAAGATGGTGAACACGAGGAGCACCCGAGAATATGAGTGGGTTTCTTCTTCCTTACCCACTTGATATTGTACATTATACTTTTGAGGCGTTTAGCCAACGAGCACGTGTTTAACTCGTATTTTGGGATTCTTGATACTGCAGCATGCGGGCCTACATGTAAAGCATATTCTATACTATAGCTAGTGCTGATCATGTAGTATTGTACTCTGCTAGTTCTTCATTCTGGTAACTAGCTTCATGATCATCAGGGTATGTATAATTTGTGACGCCTTACTATTATATGTTTGGTGATCATACATCTTGTAAATTTGTTGCCTTGTTTGAGATTGAGACACCTAGGATTCTTGATCCAAGATTGCCTGATAGATTGTAGAGTAAACCCTCACATGTCTAGATAGCCGTGACTGTATCTCGGGGTATAGAGTACTCTGATATATGTAGCTGGCTTTGTCTACCTCCGCTCTCTAGTATTCTGGTTCTGGGCCGTGACAAAGCGGTGGCAGATCTAGATCGTCTCCACCTTTGATCGTCATCTTCTCCACGTCTATTGTTCCTCCTTCAGTGGCAGCGGCGTTCCCGAGAGCCGTTGCTCATGTCCCGTGCATGGCTGTGACCCGAGGTTGCATGACCTGACGAGGAGGAGGAAGACTGCGCTGGCGGCGACGGAGAGGGGGGGGGGTGGCATGGAGAAGGGGGAGTTGTTGGCCGGTGGGAAGGGAGAAATGGATTTCCTACTTATGTAGTGTTTGTCCCCTATGTGCCCCACAATTGTCTCCTCAAAAATCGAATTTGTATATTCTCTAAAAAAGAGAGGATGTGGGTTGGATGAGTGCAAAACCAACACGAACTCCACATTTTTAACCTTAATTAGTATATTAACTTGTTTAATTAGCAAGCAATAATTAATTAACAGTAGCAATAAATATAGTTTAATTAGTGCTCATCAAATAAGATTAAGATAATTAATTAGGTATTAATTAATTTTTTTTATGTTAATAAGAATGATTAAGATAATTAAGTAATAGTAGGCAATTAATTGCTTAATTATTGGTCATCAACTAAGATAATAAACTATTATTATTATGTAATAAGATAAATATAATTAAAAGTTTATTAAACATTAATTGGTAAATACTTTATAAAATATTGTAACTAATTAACTTAAAATAATTACTATTTGGTTAACATGAAATATTAATAAGTAATTATCAAATATTTAATTTATATTTTCGTAAAATTAGGATATTTAATTAGTTAACCATAATATTTTGTTAATATTAATTTTTTGTATTTAGTAATTATCTTAATTTGACTAATAATTTAATTTTAGCAGTATTTAACGATTATGTTGAATTGTTATGTAAATTAATTACTATTTACTATTATTATAATACACTATATCATTTTTTACTTCTTTATTTTCTTATCATAATCAAACACATTTGTTTACTAGCAAAGAAAGTGTATGGATTTTATACACTTTCCATCTCTGTCCAAATTCATATTCTTTCTCACTGTCGGTTTACAAAATAGGCCCCAAGAGTATGTAATAGTAGGTTGACAAGTAGACACTCCCATTGGAGAAGTACTACAACAACAACCACAAAGCCTTTATTCCCAAACTTTTATTTTGGGGTCGATTTTTTAAAATCCTTTTTCCTTTTATTTATGTTAAGGGCTATGTCTTATGTAATACTAACAAAGACCATATGCCTCCTTAAAACTTCAATCAATATTTGTTTCAGCCTACGTCTAGTCCTAGCGGCTTCTTTAACTAGTATCTTATCGTTACTGCTTACCGAAGCATCTATTCGTCTACTCGTTCAAATGTTCAAATCACCTAAGACAATTTTTTCTTATTTTCTCCATGATTGATGCCACATCTAACTTTCCACGAGTAAACTCATTTCTTATTATCTTATCTTTTAATATATGTGTCACTCCCCGTTTTCGATATACATATTTGGAACGTATTTTTATTTTAGCATGGTTGCATGTGCATGGAGACTAGACCCATTCTTTGGTAAAACCTTGCTCATGGTTTATTTTGTGGGTTGGTTCAAGTCATGATAACCCTTGGTTCAACCCTCAACCCTACTATATATAACCCAATATTTCTCTCCCTCTTCACTTCTTCATTTCTCACTCTCTCTTTAGTTTTCTCTCCCCATTTTCATAGGCAAGTACACATTGCATGAGAAATGGAGAAACCTCCATATTATTGTTCCATTATGTTTGTAATGTGTTTTTAGCACTTTTAGAACTTGGAGTTTTCTGTTTTGATGGATGGATTGGTGTAGGTCTATACTTCTAAACTTAGGATTTTTTTATGGGTTTCATGAGTTTTTCTTGTTTTGATCTATTAAACATGTATTTTAGAAAATCAGTTTTTGCTACATGTTAGAGCTTTAAATTGAGAACATTTTGGCTTTTGGTTTATCCGATTTGGACTTAAAATGAGAATTTTATGGACAACAAGATTTCAGTTTTTGGAGCTTTCGCCATGGCCGAACCTGCTGTTTGGAGAAGACAAAGTTCACATGCGGCCAGCTAGCTATGCGGTTGAGAGTGCCATGAGGCCCGAGAGGGTTATGCGGCCTGAACTCTTGCCGCATACTGACAGCATGTGTCCATCTTGTTGGATGTATGACTGCTTATTTACACAAGTGTCCTTGAACATCTTGTGTTTTCACTCGCTGAACGAATGAGAAATTCGCTAAGTCCAAGAGACCTCCATGCGGCATCGAACTCCATGCGGCAAGCAGGCATATGCGGCATTGGAGAGTATGCGGCCACCATTTACTTAAACGTATGACTCTGAAACCCTGGCACATGTTTCTATAATTTGTCATTTTTTCCTGACATACTTTATGGCTTGTCACATCAATCATTTTATGTCACATCACTGACACTACATTCATTGTCCGTCACTTCAACACTTGTCCCAAGAAGTGGACTTTAACCCTGAGCATGCGGCCTGACTTCATATGCGGCCAAGTGGTTCATGCGGCCTGACTCCATATGTAGCCTCGACTTCCCATGCGGCCTAGAGACCCATGCGGCCTTGCTTGTTTGATTGAATATTTCTTGTTCTTTCGTGACCCAATGTTTAATTGGTAATTAGACTCGAATACTATATCCGTGCTGATACCACAATTGCCTGATAATTGTCTATGATTTAATGTGCGCCGAGGTGCGACGCATCGTGTCACGTGTTAAGTGATTATATTTGGATTGTGCATCGAGAATGCCTCCAAATTCCTGAACGCGCGATATTATAAATATATATTGTTTTTCCAGCACGAACATAATAACCGAGTCAACTACCAAAGCGTGGTTAGGATATTGATACTGAATGTTGCATACACGCTCTGGTGAATCCAGATTTGATTTCCATGGATTCGTATCTAGCGTGCCCGTACTTTATACGACATCTTAAGAAAAATTCTCATGTGACCACGTCTTGAGATTTTAAACACAATATAAGGCTAATTAGGTAACTAAAAGTGGTACTAACATTGGAGAAAACGGTATCCCGAGATCATGCCAACGAACCTTCTCACATAGATTCATTTTAAGTGCGCTGTCGACTGGCCACCACAAATACTGTATATCATCTGTCTTAGTGGAGTGCAGTATCTGACCTATTATTATGTCGAGCCACTGTTTCACTATAGGGACATTGGAATCGCTAATACCGTGTTTTTAGCGCAGTGGCCCTACGGGGGACTGGTGCATCCTGCAAGTGCCTGTTTTATTTATCTATTGGTTCGGTTAGCTCGTGTTCGGCATTGGCGTGATCTGAGGATTTCTATTATGCATTATTTCTAAGATAACCTCAGACTCCACAAAAATAGCAAGCCGTACAAATGATTGGCCGATATAGAGGAAATTGACTTGGTTGTGATTGTATTATTCGGTTAGTAGCCTAGGGAAATGGACTATCATAGTGTGATGGTTCAACCCTTGTCCTTGTTTGGTTGTAGGGTTGGGCCTTTGCGCTAGGATATGCCATGAACCTAAGTTACGACACTGAACCTACGTATTATTATATGTTTTTCTTGGGTTTTTGTTTATCAATTTCGTGCTTCCTTTGTGGTACTTACTATTTGGGGTCTAACCCCACTGGTTTCGCATGGCCAGGTTTCGAGCCAGTACCGAGGATCCAGCGTACTTTTTCCCTACTCATGGCGCGTACCAGGAACATTGTCGCAAGGGACAGCGAGTGGATTTTTCTTCTTCCCTGCTCATCATTGAACATTTACTTCTTTTAGGCGTTTAGCCACCGACACCTGTTAGCCGGCTCGTCTGGACATTAGTTTTCTCACATGATTGTATTAAATCGGACTGCAGCTGATCACTGTCATGTACTTTTGTTACTCTTCCAGCTCTTTATTTTGCATAACTGGTCTCCAGAACATTTTGAGAAATTTTTTGGGACGCCTTATTGCTTTATCATGTATGCTCTATGCTTACTGTTTCTTGTTTGAATGATTGAGACAAAAGTTCTTGACCATAGGAGACTTGATTGTAGCATGCACCCCCTTGTCTTATACAGCCGTGATCGCCGTACGACGTATAGCACATTGTACTGGGTAGCTGGCCATGTCCGTCTCCGTATTCCGGTACTGGGACGTGACAATATGTCAATTTTAGCATTCTCATTTCTGCTACACTAATTCTCAGGTTTGTTGAGTTTCTTAATTTTCCAACATAGATCCATAAAGGATGGTTGGTCTCTTGGCCGTTTGATAGAATGTTCTTTGAAATTCAAATGTATCTTCCAATCACAAAGTTTCCAAGAAGGACTCCTCCACTTTAACCATCATATTTTAACTCCATGCATGATCATCATTTTCAATCTCTTGGTCATGATTGATCATAAATACTGAAAACTATTATTAACAAGTATCTTTTTACCCCTTATCATTTATCTTTACCATTTGGTTTAAGTTGCATTTTAATTTTTTTTTTGTCCTACTAATTTTGAAATCCTTATATTCCAAATTTTTTTGCTACATTTCTATTTTAGCATCTAACTCTTCTCTGCTCTCATCAACCAACACAATGTCATCAAATATGTGTAGCATTTCCATCCATAAATAGCATGTGAAAAGTAAGTACTTAATGCTAGTGAAGTTTGGAGATGGAGAGGAGAAGGAGAAGTAGGAGAAGAGAGAAAATGAGAAAGGAGATTGCAAGGGCCTAAAACCCTAGGTTGCATCTCATGTCTATTTATATAAATATGCAATACACCCACAATTACTATTATACCCTCATATGATAAATAATAAAATAAAATAACTCTAACACCCTCCCTCAAGCAGGAGCATAGAGATCAGACATGCCCAGCTTGCTACATAAATCAGAAAATGGACCACGAGCAAGTGGTTTGGTGAGGATATCACCTAATTGATCCTCTGACCGAACATAAGGAGTGACAATCTGTTTCTTCAGCAACAAATCACGAACAAAATGACAATCCACCTCGATATGCTTCGTGCGCTCATGAAACACCGGATTACTTGCGATAAACATTGCCGACTGATTATCACAATACATCTCCATCGGAATAGGAATCATGATTCCCATTTCATGAAGAAGAGACTGCACCCACATCATCTCAGAAGCTGTATGAGCCATCGCACGGTACTCGGCCTCTGCACTAGAACGAGCCACAACATTCTGCTTCTTACTACGCCACGTGACAAGATTGCCACCCACAAACGTACAATAGCCAGAAGTAGACCTCCTATCACTGCAACTGCCTGCCCAATCGGCATCACTGAATCCAGTCACCGTAAGCAACTGGAAAGGTTTGTACAACAAACCCTTTCCAGGTGCACCCTTCAAGTATCGAAGAATGCGAGAGATAGCCTCCCAATGTGGTTGCCGAGGGGCATGCATAAACTGACTAACTACTCCAACTGTATATGTGATGTCTGGTCGAGTAACAGTAAGATATATAAGTTTGCCAACCAAACGTCTATAATATCCAACATCCTCAAATAACTCTCCCCTGTCAGCATCAAGCTTGTCATGATAATCCATAGGAGTCTCAACTGGCCGACACTCTAACATCCCAGTCTCGGAGAGCAAGTCTAGAACATACTTGCGTTGTGATAGATACACACCTTTCTTAGATCGAGCAACCTCGATTCCAAGAAAATATCGAAGAAGACCCAAATCCTTAGTATGAAACTGACGACTAAGGTAGATCCAAGTAGTACAGTCCATCTTTTTCATGCCCCGAACCAATCGTCTTCTTCGTCCTGAGGTCCTGAAAAATACACGAATTGGGAGAAAATGTCACAGAACATTGAAGAGATTTGGTTAACTGGCTCACAGATAACAAATTAAATGGAAAATTAGGCACATATAATGAATCAAATAATGATAGTGATTGAGTAGGGTGAATGACACCTTTCCCAAGCACAGGACGAGTAGACCCATCAGCCAAGATAATATTGTGTTTCATGGAACTACGATTATGAAAGATAGATGTTATACCAGACATGTGAGAGCTCGCTCCTGAGTCGATGACCCAAGAGGTGGATGGTGACTGGGTTGCCACAAAAGCAGGATTACCTATATGTGCCATGGTTGCAGTAGGTTGGGAGGTGGTACTAGCAAGCGCGTTCAACTTCTGGAGGATCTGTTGAAATGGAGATGAGGTATCGGACGTTGAAGTCTGATTGAAACCCGAAGTATCATCTCTGGGAGCAGAAGTGGTGTCCTGGGACTGCATATTTTTATCATGCACTTGATGTGCATATTCTGGTTTGCCCCATTTGTCCCAACAATAGTCTTCTACATGACCGAGCATTCCACAATAGTTACACTTTCGTGGTTGACCACGGCCACCACCACCACCACCGCGGCCACCACCACCACCGCGACCACCACCACGACCATTGTCTCTACCACCACGGCCTCCTCCTCGACCAAAACTACGACCACCATCTCTACCGCCACGTCCAATACCACGTCCACCACCACGACCAACAGCACTAGAAACTAGGGCAGAAGAGTCAGTACTCGGCACCACAGAACTCTGTCCCAGAAAGGAACGATTGAGACGGGAGAAAGTATCTGCCACCGTAGGTAACTGCTCTCCAGCAAGGATTTGAGCTTTATAAGGTTCGAGCGCATGATCCAAGCCGGCAAGGATGAGTGAAACATGAAACTCTTCCTTCTGTCTCTGAGCTTCCTTCAAATCAGTAGTAACAGGATGATATTGAAGCAGTTCCTCCCACAAAGCCTTCTTTGAAGCCAGATATTCATTCACAGGCTTCCCATTTTGCTTTGTATTGAACAATAACTCGTACAACTCATAGATACGGGCAACGTTTCGCTTCTGCGAATAAGATTCTTCCAGAGATGCCCAAATCTGTTTGCTTGATTCACACCACTGAACATTAGCAGCGATATGTGGTTCCATACTATGCCACAACCATGACATAACGTATGCATCTGCACTCATCCAATCTTCATACTCAGCGGACGTTTCAGGCAGGGGTTCTTCGGTCAAAAACTTCAACTTTTTCTTCGCCCTTAACACCACTTTGATAGACTTGGACCAGGCAAGATAGTTCGCACCATTCAGTTTCACCGCTGTAATCGACTTTCCCAATTCATCATTATGAATAACAGTAAAAGGAGAACCACCTCCGCTACCACCACCACTATTAACCTCGCTAGAAGATTCGGTCCCCACCATACTTGCAGATGCAACAGAAAGACGAGATCTTTGAAACCCTAGATCTCACAACGAACCTCAACCGACGACGAATAACCAACGGAGATCTGTAGAAACCCTAGATCTCATAAACGAACCACGAACGACCACGAACAGCGAACGACGATCGGCCCTGTCAGGGATGAGATGTACAGTACTTACAAATATATGCTCTGATACCAAGTGAAGTTTGGAGATGGAGAGGAGAAGGAGAAGTAGGAGAAGAGAGAATATGAGAAAGGAGATTGCAAGGGCCTAAAACCCTAGGTTGCATCTCATGTCTATTTATATAAATATGCAATACACCCACAATTACTATTATACCCTCATATGATAAATAATAAAATAAAATAACTCTAACAATGCTGTATCTTGATGTAAGCCAATGGTAATAGTTTACTCTCTTCCACATGGTCATCGTACCACTATTATTCATAAGGAACTTGTTTCTCCAAAGCCCATCAAATTATTTCATTAGAAATTCTATCATAAACTTTCTGTAAGTCAATAAAATCCATATATAAATCATTCTTTTTTCTATTTAAATATTTTTATTGGCTTCTTATTAAATCTTTTCAGCATAAAACTAAATGATTCTCTAAATTTATAGTTTCTTTTCTTAATCTTTGCTCAATTACGCTCGCACATAGTATCACCGTATGACTCTTAAGCTTAATTTCTTGATGGTTTTTACAACTATGTATATCTTTCTTATTTTTATATATGGTCACTATAATATTAGTTCTCCATTCATCGAGCATCTTCATAGTCCTTAGAGTTTGATTGAATAAATTAGTAAGTCATCAATCATTTATCATCTAAACACTCCAAATCTCAATAGGAATATAATTAGGTCCTACCGATATTATTATTTTAATTTTAAAACATATTTAACTTCAGATATTCTAATTTTACGACAATAACTTCTTTACCTCTCGTTAATATTATTTTCAATATGATGCCTTTCCGCATAGTATCGACATGAATTCAAATATCGATGGCTCATAACACTACCTATAATTGCTAAATGATTTTATATCTAGATTAAGCTCTTCTAGGTTGCTCTCGTAAAATCTAGTGAAAATAACTTCTTTACCTCTCGTTAGTATTATTTTCTCTTACTAACATATTTTGTTATTTATTCTTGATATATTTAATATTATCTAGGTCGCTACTCCCCTTCCCTATTCTTAGCAAGCATATAAATAACTTTTTTTTTTCAGTTTCTAACTATAGTTTGCAGTATCGGCCAATACCGATGGATACGGTCGATACTGATACGGTTTGGCATGTCCCAATCCGATACCTACCATATATCGATACTAACAGATACCGACATTGAGGATCTCTTTTTTCGGTAAATTCGGCAAAAAAAATTGAACAAAAAAGATCAATTAACAAGGGTGTAAAAGCATATCAAGGTTGTAAAAACATGCAAAAAAAAAAAAAATCTATCTATCGCATGTAAACCAATCGACAAGGGTGACTACTATTTCATTCAATTTCTAAACTACTAAGAAACAATACTGAAAATACTTAAAATTATACCCAAGTATATAAAATATTTCTATAATATTAATGTAAAATATTAATACTCCGATCCGAAATCGACGATATTGTTGATACCTTCAATACCGATACTCACAGTAATGGTCCGATACCGTTTCCGATATCAATACTGCGAGTCTTGTTTCTAACCTCTTATACAAATAATCATAAGATTTAGATTTAGCTTCACTAAATGTAGTCTTTCTTTCCTTCTTTGCTAGTTTATATCTATGTTACCTGGACTGGGTTACGGGTGTCGTGTATGTGTACATATCCAAGAGTCGGCCCTTCAAACTCATAATTGAAGGACACACGAACTCGGCTAAAAATGATCCAAATTTTGGATACGGATACAGGGATATGACTATTAAAATAAATATATTTGTATGGTTTCGTAAAAGACACATCATGTAATTAAATTTGTATGGCTTCATAAAAGACATGTAATTAAATTCAGAAAATTTACTGTAGCGAAATAAATTTATATTAAATTCATGCAAACGAAACAAGTTTGCAAAATTTCGAAAAAAAGACAGAGTCCGCCAACAGTGTTGGCGGAAAACAGAACACGTGGCAGAAAAAAAAATAAACTGCTGTACACATAGGCAATTTTTTTTTTAAAAGTGGGGCCCACAGGCCAATTTTTGCCAACACTGTTGGCTGAAATTGGCCCTCCCCCCCAATTTCAGCCAACTGTGTTGGCAGAAATTGGGTGTGGGGGGCCCACTTGTTTGGTTCGGTTCGGTTCGGTTCGGTTTGTTTGGTTGGATGTGTTTGTTTTAATTAGTTATGTTTTTATTTTATTTATTTAGTTTTGTTTTGTAATTAGATTTAAGAAAATTTATTTTAATGAAATAAAATTAAAATAAAGTAATTGGAAAGAAAACTTTAGAAATATTTTTTTCAAAAATTTGTTTCCAAAGCATAAAAATTTGTATAAATTCTATCAAAAGCATAAAAATTTAAAAAATTACGAAAAAGACATCAATTGGACGTTTATATTTATAAATATTATATTTTTATCGTTAATTTTTTCGTCGTTAACAGACGTTAAAAAAAAATAATAATAAAAATCTGCCGTAAGAATATTACGTCTGCCGTCGAGCAGATTTCGAGCGGCCATAACTATTTGTTTTGAAATCGTTTTTCGTTAAATAATAAGTCGATTTGTATGTTTTCGACGAGAGTAACACAAATCGTGTAGAAAAAAAATTTATCCGAAGCAAGACGCACATGTTACATGCAAAAATATAAAATTTAAAACTTTAAAGTATCATAACTTTTGACTGAAAGATCGAAACAAGCTCCATTTTGTGTCAAAATGACCGTATCGAAAAATGCTACGGGATAAACCGTTTTACCGTTTTACGGACTTCGAAAATTTTCAGAATCGCAAAAAAACGATGTTTCGACCTCCAAAATTTATTTTCGGTCTTTTTTTTCCGAATTTTTATATTTTACTGTAGCAAAATTAATTTATATTGGGTGTGGGGGCCCACGGATTTAAAATGATGTTTCGACCTCCAAAAAAAATTAGAAAAATTTAAATAAATAAATATTATATTTAAATTGGCTTGTGGGTCCCACTTTAAATATAAATTGGCTTGTGGTTCCGCCAACACCAAAAAAATTAGAAATTTTTTATTTAAATATAATATATAATATTTATAAATATAAACGTTCAATTGATGTCTTTTTCGTAATTTTTTAAACTTTTATGCTCTTGATAGAATTTATACAAATTTTTATGCTTTGGAAGCAAATTTTCGAAAAAAAATATTTCTAATTTTTTCTTTCCAATTAATTTATTTTAATTTTATTTCGTTAAAATAAATTTTCTTAAATCTAATTACAAAACAAAACTAAATAAATAAAACAAAAATATAATCAATTAAAACAAACCAACCAAACAAACCCATCCAACCAAACAAACTGAACCGAACCAAACAAGTGGCCCCCCCCACACCCAATTTTCGCCAACTGTGTTGGCTGAAATTGGGTGGGGCCAATTTCAGCCAACAGTGTTGGCGGAAATTGGCCTGTGGGCCCCACTTTATTATTATTATTTTTTTTGCCTACGTGTACAGCAGTTTAATTTTTTTTTTTTTGCCACATCTACAACACTTCTGTTTTCCGCCAACACTGTTGGCGGACTCTGTCTTTTTTTCGAAATTTTGCAAACTTGTTTCGTTGCATGAATTTAATATAAATTTATTTCACTACAGTAAATTTTCTGAATTAAATTTGCACGATTTCATAAAAAGACATTGTAAACCCCCTGATTTTTCAAGAAAATTTTAATTTTTGGATTTTTACATTTTTCTGGAATTTCTGGAATTTTCTGAGAATTTTCTCTAATTAAATTAAGGTGTTTTAATTATTAAAGGATTTTTAACTGTTAATAAATAATATTAAAATATTATGAAAATAATATTTTATGGTGTAAAATAGAAACCCAGACATAGGGTAATTTTCCGGGAATTTATTGGACCCCGGATGGATTTTAAAAGCCCTAAAAACTAATTAAATTATTAAACCAAAATAAACCGGATTTTTATTTAATAAACCAACCCGGCCGGTCCAACTAAACCCAGGCCCAACCCCTTATCGGGTCGGATCCGGGTCAGACCCGACCTGAATAAACCCGACCCGAATCTCTTTCTTCCCCAACCGCCTAGATTCCGACTTTTGACCTCCCCTCCGGCCGTTACGCCGCCGGCGACCCTCCGGCTACCCGCACCGGTCGACGCACCACATCCCCGACCCTCCGCCTCCTCTCCCTCCACCGGCCGCCCCACCAGTTCCCCATCTCTGTCTATAAAAACCCCCAAGCTCACCTGAACCCTAGCCCAGCCGAACTCCCCTCTCGCTCCGCCTCTGTCCGGTGAACCACCTGCCGCCTCCTCAGTCCCCTCTGCCTCGCCGGACCTGCCTCCTCCAGACCCCGACTTCCGCAGGACAGCCTCGAGCCCGCCGACCCCGCTCGGCCACGGACAGCCCGCTGCCCTCAGCCCGACCCCGACGCTGCTCCGCCCAGCGAGCCTCCCCGCGCGCTGTTCCTCCAGCAGTTCCTCCCCGAGCCGCCCGTCTCCACCTCACGTACGCCTCGCTGCCACCGTCCTCCTCGCTGTGGCCAGACGACTCCGGTGACACTGATACAGAAGACCGGACACAGCAACCCTAGGCCGGACACAAACAGTAGACTCGGACACAGTGTATCGCGTGTCGGACACGATTTAAATTCGGTTTCTCGGACCATTTCAGGTACTTGTAACTTCTTGCTCGTAGCTCGGATTTCGATTCT
The DNA here is from genome assembly GCA_036927795.1 of Iris macrosiphon. NCBI lineage: Eukaryota > Viridiplantae > Streptophyta > Magnoliopsida > Asparagales > Iridaceae > Iris > Iris macrosiphon. The sequence continues at coordinate 153,572,196 of JAYESA010000017.1, read as the reverse complement.
GTAAATTGTATCGCGTAGCCTGCATGACCCCCTCGGTGCCCGGACAAACCGCTCGGGGCATCGCGTCCTGTGGTGATCGCACACCGCGATCCAAAAACAGGAAAAACCATACCCTGTTTTACCCCGGAATCGAGTACGCCCCGCCAAACGGGACGACTTGGTCGCGTGCGGTCTTCACAGATACGTGCGCGTCGTCGATACGGACGTGCGGGATTTCGCAGAAGCTGATTCAGATGTGCGTGCACAGCGGAATCAACGCGTATCCGCAGACACCGCCCCGTATCCGACCCTTCTGTTTCTCGTTGTAACTTAGTGTACACACGTCGGATCGAGACGAAACTTGCGCCATCGGACTCGTAGCAATACGCTGGTCCTGTGGGTCAAGTTTGGTTCGATTCTGGGAACGTTGGAAAATCGCGTGTCGTGGGCCCCACAGGCTCCACCCGACGGGCGATTTTGAGAACGGCTTATCGGAATCCAATTTTGGAAGTTCCGTTGGGTTCGTATCAACGTTCCTTACTTGTTGACACTAAGTTGGACTGATTTGGAGACCTTTGACCTTGACGCATTTTTCGGTGCAAAGCGGCCCACATCTGGACCCCGCCTTGACTCGAAAATGACGTTTTTGTCCTTGTCTCCAAATTGGACTCAAGGACAGGCGTTCCTAGCTGAATAATATTTTCTGGATCTGTTGGTGATGTTTATTTCAGCAACCGGAGTACTGCCTGGAAATCCAGCCGAAGCTCGAGCTACAATTGAAACAGGAAACCTAGGCAAGTGTACCTTGCCATAAAATGCAGTTTATTGATTCATTTTGATTCTCTTGCTTTAATTTCTGTGGCTGCTGTACTTTCCCTATCAAGTACTTTATACTCAGGACACCTGACACAGAGCATGATACAGAATCTTCCTGATTATTCAAGGGGGTTTTGTATAGGATATAGATTTCATGACTTGAGCTTTACATTTTATCCTGACTAGTTTCATTAGTTTAATCTTGCGTAACATGAACATTGAAAACTGTGACGTGAGATTACATTGGGTGGGGAGAGTATTACCATATCAAGGCTGAATATATATATTATATTGTGTAATCTGGATGTGTCCTAGTCTCTGACACAGAGTTTTGGCACCTGTACTGGCCCTTCGAGAAAACACTGCTATGGTTTCTTGTCAATGATCCTGTAGTAGTCTCAGCCTGAGTATGAATAATAACTCTCACTTGCATGATCACTTAGCTGGTTTAGTTACTTACCCTGTTGTTTCTTTATTTCTGCACTGCATTATATTTTGGCATGTTTTATCTGTACCTTGCTATGTCCCCTGAGGACCTGGAATGGATTATGTCCCCAGATTTAACAGACGAGATCTACCCAGAGGTGTACGGAACAGGGGCACTACTCGGAGCAGTACCTGAACCTGAAGACGAGGTGATCGCTGAGGAATTCTCATGAACAATTGCTTCGCCATGCTCAGTCTTATGGCAAATGGACTTTATTTCCTGTTTAATTAAACTTTTTATTTCCTGATTCTGAGAACTTTGTAACAGACTTAATATCGGATTGTTCTCCGATTTTATTTACTTTGCCTGGTTGTTGTTTAATAATTCTTTTGCGATTGTTGCTATCTTATATCTGTGGATGAGAATAGTAAAACCCTGACTGATATAATACAGCTTAAGTATGCCCGATGGATCCATTAAATTGGGTTTGTCCATCGGTGCATGCTGCTGGCCATTGCCACGTGTCCAGTCCCTTGGTATTTTGGGACTGGGGCGTGACATGGTTTTTGTGGTGTCCCATGCAGGTCAACGACTAAATTGTTCGGTTTCAACTTAGGGACCGAACAGGCCTGCAATAAGAATAGGATAAGTTTTTAGGATCTCATCCACTTGCTTGAAACGTTTTGATATCTGTATCGTATTCAAACTAATTTTTGACTTGCATCTTGCCTTGATTCCTGTGCGCCTCTTATAGTTTATTTTTGATGCAGAGAAATGGATTCACAAGAAAACGACGGAACTCCAGCAAGAACACCAATAGGTGCTGAAACCACCTACGGAGAAGATGAAGTGACGCTATTGAGTGGAGATCCCTCTACTCACCGAAGCAGACAAGCAGATCCGCAATCTTCTAGATTCCGGCGTGATGACATTCCACCTCCGTCCCAGTTTCCTCCACAGATGCCTGTCTTTCCACCAGGCCAAGCAATGGACGGACAACAGATGTTCCAGATGTTCTACGCAATGATGCAAGCCCAGCAACAGATCCAAACCGAAGCCCAACGTCGCGAGGCTGAGTACTTGAGGAACAGCCTAGTAAATGCACTGGAGCAGGCCAACCTACCAGCTAGAAGGCAACCGACGGGCTCTATCACTGATTTCCGCCAACTGAAGCCCTGCACTTTTTCGGGCAAGGAAGGACCAACAGAAGTGCATGAATGACTCACCAATATTCGGCATCAATTAGAAGCAGCTGAGCTTCCACAAGAACGTTGGATGACTGCCGTCAGAATGCAATTGACGGATAATGCTCATCACTGGTGGCTATCCGAGGAGACCAGGCTCGGACCAGACCGAGTTACTTGGGAAGAGTTCTCCATACTCTTCCAGGAGATGTACATTCCGGCCATCGCTCGATCAGAATTGAGGGACAAGTTCAATTGCCTCACTCAGGAAGCTATGACGGTGGAAGAGTACAACGCCGAGTTCATTCGTCTGAGTCGCTTCGCTCCTACCTTGATTCCGACAGAAGTAGAGAAGGCCGAGAAGTTTTTCGACGGACTCAATATCGAGCTACAGAAACTGATTGGATCCGTCGCACCAACTTCGTACACGGACGTCCTTGCTGCAGCTCGACGCATGGAGCGCGTCACCAGGAGAGAAACCAGTCTGAAGAGGCCTTCCACATCAGTACCAGCCAGGGCAAACAATGGAGAAGCTGCCAAGAAACCTCATCTGCATCAAGCACCACAGGGATCTGCATCCAAAACCCTGACCCTTCCTACTTGTTATTACTGCGGCAAGACAGGCCATGTTGAGAAGGAGTGTAGACGTAAACACGGACTGTGCTTAGGTTGCGGATCCAGACAGCATGCAGTGAAGGACTGCCCTGATCGTAGGGAAGCACCAAGGGTAAACCAACAAGCTCTACCAGCACCAGGAGGACATCAACCAAGGCCACCCTTGGCACATCAAGCAGCACCCTACCAGCAAGCCCAGCAACATCAGAGAGCACCACCTCAAGGACGCGGCCAAGTTTTCGCGATGACTGTGGGAGATGCGCAGAACCATGGAGTTGCTAATGCGAGTAAGTCTTTATAGTTGTTCCGTTTCTAGCATTTCTGTAGTTCGTGCCTGCTGGTTCGTGACCCCAGACTTGACCTGATAACCTTAACTTGATAATTTTAACTTGCTAACAATTGATAACTTAGTTTTGAATTTGATAATAACCTAGAATTGTTAATTTAATATGTTTTAAATATAACCTGGTTTTCTAAAAAAATGTAATTTTCTAGATTTTCCACATTTGGGAAATTGCATAACTTCTACTTAGGGAAATAATTTTTCCTATGTGTTTAAGCCCTGAAACTTGATTTTCTTTATTGTATTGTGATTCGAATAAAATTGGTAACCGTGTCATCTCTGTTGACCGGTTATTCTTTGATTGCGAGGACGCAATCCTCTTAAGGGGGGTAGATTGTAAACCCCCTGATTTTTCAAGAAAATTTTAATTTTTGGATTTTTACATTTTTCTGGAATTTCTGGAATTTTTTGAGAATTTTCTCTAATTAAATTAAGGTGTTTTAATTATTAAAGGATTTTTAACTGTTAATAAATAATATTAAAATATTATAAAAATAATATTTTATGGTGTAAAATAGAAAATCAGACATAGGGTAATTTTCCGGGAATTTATTGGACCCCGGATGGATTTTAAAAGCCCTAAAAACTAATTAAATTATTAAACCAAAATAAACCGGGTTTTTATTTAATAAACCAACCCTATTAAACCAACCCGGCCGGTCCAACTAAACCCAGGCCCAACCCCTTATCGGGTCGGATCCGGGTCAGACCCGACCCGAATAAACCCGACCCGAATCTCTTTCTTCCCCAACCGCCTAGATTCCGACTTTTGACCTCCCCTCCGGCCGTTACGCCGCCGGCGACCCTTCGGCTACCCGCACCGGTCGACGCACCACATCCTCGACCCTCCGCCTCCTCTCCCTCCACCGGCCGCCCCACCAGTTCCCCATCTCTGTCTATAAAAACCCCCAAGCTCACCTGAACCCTAGCCCAGCCGAACTCCCCTCTCGCTCCGCCTCTGTCCGGTGAACCACCTGCCGCCTCCTCAGTCCCCTCTGCCTCGCCGGACCTGCCTCCTCCAGACCCCGACTTCCGCAGGACAGCCTCGAGCCCGCCGACCCCGCTCGGCCACGGACCGCCCGCTGCCCTCAGCCCGACCCCGACGCTGCTCCGCCCAGCGAGCCTCCCCGCGCGCTGTTCCTCTAGCAGTTCCTCCCCGAGCCGCCCGTCTCCACCTCACGTACGCCTCGCTGCCACCGTCCTCCTCGCTGTGGCCAGACGACTCCGGTGACACTGACACAGAAGACCGGACACAGCAACCCTAGGCCGGACACAAACAGTAGACTCGGACACAGTGTATCGCGTGTCGGACACGATTTAAATTCGGTTTCTCGGACCATTTCAGGTACTTGTAACTTCTTGCTCGTAGCTCGGATTTCGATTCTGTAAATTGTATCGCGTAGCCTGCATGACCCCCTCGGTGCCCGGACAAACCGCTCGGGGCATCGCGTCCTGTGGTGATCGCACACCGCGATCCAAAAACAGGAAAAATCATACCCTGTTTCACCCCGGAATCGAGTACGCCCCGCCAAACGGGATGACTTGGTCGCGTGCGGTCTTCACAGATACGTGCGCGTCGTCGATACGGACGTGCGGGATTTCGCAGAAGCTGATTCAGATGTGCGTGCACAGCGGAATCAACGCGTATCCGCGGACACTGCCCCGTATCCGACCCTTCTGTTTCTCGTTGTAACTTAGTGTACACACGTCGGATCGAGACGAAACTTGCGCCATCGGACTCGTAGCAATACGCTGGTCCTGTGGGTCAAGTTTGGTTCGATTCTGGAAACGTTGGAAAATCGCGCGTCGTGGGCCCCACAGGCTCCACCCGACGGACGATTTTGAGAACGGCTCATCGGAATCCAATTCTGGAAGTTCCGTTGGGTTCGTATCAACGTTCCTTACTTGTTGACACTAAGTTGGACTGATTTGGAGACCTTTGACCTTGACGCGTTTTTCGGTGCAAAGCGGCCCACATCTGGACCCCGCCTTGACTCGAAAATGACGTTTTTGCCCTTGTCTCCAAATTGGACTCAAGGACAGGCGTTCCTAGCTGATTAATATTTTCTGGATCTGTTGGTGATGTTTATTTCAGCAACCGGAGTACTGCCTGGAAATCCAGCCGAAGCTCGAGCTACAATTGAAACAGGAAACCCAGGCAAGTGTACCTTGCCATAAAATGCAGTTTATTGATTCATTTTGATTCTCTTGCTTTAATTTCTGTGGCTGCTGTACTTTCCCTATCAAGTACTTTATACTCAGGACACCTGACACAAAGCATGATACAGAATCTTCCTGATTATTCAAGGGGGTTTTGTATAGGATATAGATTTCATGACTTGAGCTTTACATTTTATCCTGACTAGTTGCATTAGTTTAATCTTGCGTAACATGAACATTGAAAACTGTGACGTGAGATTACATTGGGTGGGGAGAGTATTACCATATCAAGGCTGAATATATATATATTATATTGTGTAATCTGGATGTGTCCTAGTCTCTGACACAGAGCTTTGGCACCTGTACTGGCCCTTCGAGAAAACACTGCTATGGTTTCTTGTCAATGATCCTGTAGTAGTCTCAGCCTGAGTATGAATAATAACTCTCACTTGCATGATCACTTAGCTGGTTTAGTTACTTACCCTGTTGTTTCTTTATTTATGCACTGCATTATATTTTGGCATGTTTTATCTGTACCTTGCTATGTCCCCTGAGGACCTGGAATGGATTATGTCCCCAGATTTAGCAGACGAGATCTACCCAGAGGTGTACGGAACAGGGGCACTACTCGGAGCAGTACCTGAACCTGAAGACGAGGTGATCGCTGAGGACTTCTCATGAACAATTGCTTCGCCATGCTCAGTCTTATGGCAAATGGACTTTATTTTCTGTTTAATTAAACTCTTTATTTCCTGATTCTGAGAACTTTGTAACAGACTTAATATCGGATTGTTCTCCGATTTTATTTACTTTGCCTGGTTGTTGTTTAATAATTCTTTTGCGATTGTTGCTATCTTATATCTGTGGATGAGAATAGTAAAACCCTGACTGATATAATACAGCTTAAGTATGCCCGATGGATCCATTAAATTGGGTTTGTCCATCGGTGCATGCTGCTGGCCATTGCCACGTGTCCAGTCCCTCGGTATTTTGGGACTGGGGCGTGACAGACATACTCTCTAATTAAATTTGTATGATTTCATAAAAAGACACAGTTGTAATAAAGTTTGCATTGTTTCATATATTTAAGCTTATAATTAAATTTGCATGGTTTCATAAAAAAGACATAATGTAATTAAATTTGTAAGGTTTCATAACATTTCTACCAATCCACCATATTAAAATAAACTATCTACTTCACTACCACATCAAAATAAACTATCTATTTCACTACCAGTCTTCCGATTGTCACCATAAAGGACCATGAAGGATCCGATTGTCACTATGAAGGATCAGATACAGATTCCATATTCATACCCATGTCCTACCTGGTGGACACGGGTACTTCTCCTAAAATGAAGAGTCCGGGTAACATAGGTTTATATCTCTCAAAGTTCTCCTCATACTTGCACCATCGCCAATTTTTATAGGAATTTTTTTTTTTGCCTTAATGAATTTTTGAACTTCCTTGTTCCACCACCTTTTTTCAAATTCCAACAATTGACTTAATCTGCTAAAATATCATTTACCACCTTCTTGATACAAATAGACATATTATACCTTATAAACATTAGAATCTTCTTCTATGTTCCATCTTCCTTCTTTTATCATTTTTATCCTTAAATTGTACAAATTTTCTCTTTTCAAGTTTAACGATTTAGTTCTCGATCTCCTATATTTTAGACTTTCTTGTCAATTTTCTAATACTAATATCTAAGACCACCAACCTATGTTGAGTAGTTGAGTTTTCTCCTGGTATAACTTTTCAATCTTTTATATGATAGTCTATCAACTTTTCTAGTAAGAAAGTAATATACTTGGCTAACCCTTTAAAGAATTAAATGTTTCTCTCTCTTCCTAAAACAAGCATTTCTTATTCTAAGGTAATATGACACAGTAAAATCAAGGATCTTATCTCCCTCTTCATTCCTAACTCCATGGACCTCCATGTATGCAATCATAATAATTGTTCTTCTTACCAATATGACCATTTAAGTCTACTCTGGTATATGAGATATGTTTATAGTGGTTTTATAGTGCTTTATGTAATGTAGTATTGAGTATGAGTTGTTTTAGATTTCATGTCGAAATGTTTATGTACCAATTTTAGTATCTTAGTATGCACCAACTTGAGGAGAGTTATAGAATAACAGTATGGATAGTCAGGCGGTCCATCTTGATTATCCCCCGATGTGTAAGCGGGAGCCTCGTGGCACCAGGTTACCTCTTTTTCTTTTTTTATAGTCAGTCGTCCACTTGTATGGCAAGCAAGTTCACTAAGTTAGATTAATTTCTAGTATATAATTTGGTCATATACTATAGGGTTTGTGTGAATATCATAATGGGAGTAACACAGGTCTTTTCTCCTCTATTTCTACATATCTTAGAATACAACTTACAATAACATACTAAAATGATTCAGGATACATATCTCAATTTGACAATGTAATACTCAAACACTTCAACCACATTAATCTCAAATATCTTATACACTATCTAATGTTATTCCTATCCTATGGAAACTCAGAAGATCAATCCAATTTTACACTGATAGTACATATTGGTACATGGGATTTTTTTTATTTCTTGAAATACAAGGGGAATACTACATTTGGTTCATGTTATATTTTTTTTCCCTGGGGATATCTAATTTCCAGCAATTCCATTTCCCCACAAATGCGGAAAAGCTTTTGCCTTCGAGAAAGGTGGGTATTCTTATTTCCTATGGTATAAATAATGTCACTTATTGTCATTACTCACATTCAGGTTCATGCCAATGGGGTTCGGCCAGGCCAGGTTTGGGTCCGAGTCGGGTCGAATTTAGTCCAAATCGGATTCTTTGGTTCGAATATAGTCCGGTTTAAGTCCAGTCGAGTCTGGTTAAGGTCCAATCGTGTCGAATTAGGGTCCAGTCAGGTCGGGTTCAGGTCCTGGGCCCTGGCTGTATTGGGCTCGAGTCCAGTTGGGTTTGAGTTCAGATTTGAGTCTAGTCTAGTCAGGTTCGGCCTGGTCATTACTCACGTTTGGGTCCAAGTCAATCGGGTTACGTCGAATCAGGTTCGAGTTCGAGTCAGGTCGAGTCAGGTCCAGGTCAGATCGTCTTGTTCGGATCCAGTCGGCTTTGAGTCTAGTCGAGCCTGGTTTGGATCCAATCGGGTCGAATTCGGGTTCAGTCGGGTCGGTTTCAGCTCCGGTCAGGTCGGGTTCAGGTCATGGCTGCATTGGGCTAAGGTCTAGTTGGGTTTGAGTTTGGGTTCGAGTCTAGTCCGGTCAGGTTCGAATCCATGCCGCTATATAATGCATCTAATGAAACTCGAACTATAGTCTCTTATGTAATACTAAAATATCTTAACCAACTAGAGTATAACAAAATTTGGTTATAAAAACAAAGTTAATAAACTTAATTTAAAATAAGTCACGAATTTAATTTTTTTATACATAATTTATATATTTTTGGGACTATAATATGTTACACCAAACATGAAAATATAAATTTTCTATGAATTTGATTCCAATGAATTAATTTCTTGGAATATGGAATTCTCAGCTATATAACATTCCGCGTACCAAACGTCCCTTTAGTTTGATTAGTCTTGTTCTCACTAGGACAATTTTTTTGTGAAAGCACATCATAGTGGATGAATGATGTGAGAGGTTCTCACTAAGACCAATTTATTGAAAACACATTATCATAGTGGAGCGGACGAGAGAGATGGGAAATTTAACAAGGCTTAATGTTGGTGTCGATTCGGTGGTTATTCTAAAATGATTCATGATACATATCTTAATTTGACAACATAGATACTCAATCACTTCAACCACATTAATCTTAAATATCTTATGCACTACCTAGATTATTCCTACCCTATGGAAACTCAAAAGTTCATGGAAACTCAAAAGTTCAATTCAATTTTAGAGTAAACGTACATATTTCTTAGGGCGCATTTGGTAAAGGGAATTTTTTATACCCTGCAATACAGAGTGGGGTAAATAATTACTACGTTTGGTTCATATTATATTTTTTTTTTAGAAATTTTGACTTACCTCCCACTTTATTTACCATATTTAATGGTGTACCCCACAGTTTTTTTATAATGTACAAGACTTCTCACTTTTGACGGCATCAATCTGGAATTGACGGTCAACTGCTTTGACCAATTTTTTTTGACCAAAATGTCCCTCTCATTGTCTTCTTCCTCTTTCCTCTCACCCCCTCCTCTTCCCCTCCCCTCCACCCCTCCCACCGCGTGGGCAGGCTGCCGTCGCCGCCGCTCGCTCCCCCTCCCCCCCTCCTCACAACAGCCTCCCTCCCCGCCACCACCCTTTCCCTGCTCCCGGTCCCCCCTAGACAACACCCGCAGCAGCCGCTGCTTGCCGGCGCAGCTCGCCGCCGCCGCAACTGCTGTTCGTGCTCCACCGCAGCTGCTCGCGCGTCGCGACTGCTATTGCTGCTGCTGAAGCGGGGGAGCTGGGGCGGGGAGGGAGGGAGGGGGTGCGAGCGACGACGGGGAGGGGTGGCGGGGAGCGGGGAGGGGGAGGGGAGCGGCGGCAGCCTGCCCGCGGGGGTGGGGGGTGGGGGGTGGGGGGGTGAGAGGAAAGAGGAAGAAGACAATGAGAGGGACATTTTGGTCAATTTTTTTTTGTCAAAGCAGTTGACCGTCAATTCCAGACGGATTCTGTCATAAGTGGGGGATCTTGTATATTATGGATAAACTGTGGGGTGCACCCTTAAATATAGTAAATAAAGTGGGTTCTTTTTTTTCTCTGGGCGTATCTAATTCCCAGGAATTCCATTCTTTCACAAATGTGGAAAAATTATTCCCCTCTACAAATGTGGGTATTCTTGTTTCGCATGGAATAAATAGTATGTCAGTCATTATTCATGTTTAGGTCCAAGTCCATCTGGTTGGGTCATGTATGAGTCGAATAGAGTGTCCAGGTCAGATCGGGTCTGGTTTGGATCCAGTTGGGTCAGATGCGGGTCCAATCGGGTCGGGTCCGTCTCTAGTGCAGTCGGGTCCGATTCAGGTCCTGTTTGGTCGGGTTCATGTCCTGGATGCATTGGGCTCGGGTCCAATTGGATTCGGGTTCGAGTCTAGTTCGGTTGGGTTGTGTCCAGACCGCAAAAAAGATAAATAATAATGCATCTATGAAACTTGAACTCTGGTCTCCTATGTAAAACTAAAAGATAAATAATATGCATCCAATGAAACTCGAACCCTGGTCTCCTATGTACTACTAGAATATCTTAACCAACTAGAACATAGTATAATTTGGTTATAAAAGGAAAGTTAATAAACTTAATTTAAAATAAATCACGAATTTTTATTTTTTACATAATTTATATATTTCCGGAAATATCCTATGTTACACCAAGCATGGGAATATAAATTTCCTATGAATTTGATTCCTTGGAATATGGGAGTCCCGGCTATATACCATTATGTATACCACACACCCCCTTAGTTTGATTAGTGTTGTTCTCACTAAGACATTTTTTTTGTGAATGCAGATCATAGTGGATGAATGATGTGGGAGGTTCTCACTAAGACTGATTTGTTGAAAACACATTTTCATAGTGGAGTGGACGAGAGATGTGGGATATTTGACATGGTTTAATGTTGGTTGATCACTTATTTGTTATGTAGTGCTGATTCTGTGGTTATACTAGCGGCCTTTAATGTTCATCTTGATTCACTAACCTGAAACCTTGAGGTAACTTACATAACTAATGCACAGAGAGAGTAGTAGTAGGAAACTTGGACAAAACAGCTATGGCTGTTCGGTGGGTAATTTGGTTAGACCAGATAATATGTAATATTTGTTTAGTGTATAAGATGTTCTGCTTTGAAATAATTGTTCTTCTACTTTCATATTGGGACTCTTGGACTGGTAGCTAAGATTGTGCCTACAGTTGCTTAACCACAGAACGGTACTGAGATGATAATGATCATCTTTTAGAAAGTAGATGAGGATTCGGTGATGAATAATCAAGGTTGAAACAGCTCCCTGTCTCATATTGTCTATCAACATCCAGAGTTAGCTGTTGTTTGGGTTTTGTGTGATTTAAACTCTGTTGGGTGATGACGATTTCTTATTGAATTCTATTTTATGCTCTACCTGGAAGTCCATTAAGACTGATTGACAATGATGTTACTATTCTTGATCAGGAGTTTTGTAAGGATGTGGGATACTTTAGTTAGGTTCATTATTGACTCATTAATGGAATTACATATTTTTCCTATTTTGTCTCAAATAAAAAGAGGGCCAAAGCTTTTTGGTTCCATCCAAGTATTTTATGTGAACTGTTCAGTCTTTGCCAAGATAGAAACTAAAAAATCAGAGACTGAATTTATCTCCAGTTCAAGGACTGCACGATAATGTCTCATTATAGTTCACAAACAAAGACCTCAAGCTCCATAATGTCCCATTCTCCTAATGCATCTTTTATTCAGGCCTCTCTCAAATTATTTGGATCGGACTATACATCATGCATTGACCATCTACTCTGAAGGTGTAATATCACTTTTGCCTTTAAAGTGTGTAGTGCCAAATAGAGGAAAAAGAAGTTTGATTGAAAAGCTTGCAAAGCCTGAAGTGTGGAATAGTGTTTCATGGCCCTTCCATCAGCTTAGCCACAAAAGGGTGGGCCATGGCTGTTTGATGGGAGCGACTTATTGTTAGTTCCGAAGTATGATCAGAGAAGAAACGGTTCACAAAATAGAGACTCACACAAGAGTTCGTTTCTACTATTTCCAGAAGAAAAGTTGGTGCACTGAGATTCACACAAGAGTTCTTCTACAGCGACACGCAACCCCTAAGAAGCGCAACACCAGGAACAAGTCACAAATTGACTGAACAAGAAAATAAAAATACAACAACAAATAAAAAAAATGCCATTTTGGGCCCTTGAGTCCGAGCCCGAATCCGAGTCCGAGTTGCTATAAGCCCCTTCGGGACTTAGTTTCTAAGAAAAATTTTCCAAATGAGGTGACAAAATAAAGATTGTCATAAAGGGGTTAATACTTAATTCCTTTAGGAAAGTCAACCCGCATGGACTATCATCCCATGTCCATATACCAATACTAAGTAAAACTATATATTGAGATATACACATTGGTGATTTTTTAATGTGAGACTAAAACTCCCAAAGCAAAGTAAAAAACATCAACACTTATCAACAAAAAAAAAGTTTTTTTTTTTTTAATGTGGCAAGGGTTATAAATGGTGTGCTCTCTTTAAGGAAAGTCTGGTTGGGGCAAACTATATGGAGCGATGTGCAGGTCCCTACATTTTTATTTCCATTGAGATTGTCGGGCGAATTCGTTCAAAGCAACTCACTGATCGCCATCTTTTGGGAATGGCTTGATCTTGCTATGATCATCTCACTGTTTGCCGTCGTCCGGTCTGTGTCATCTCTGCCAACCATGTCAGCCCCTCCTTCATTGTTTCTTTGTTGACCCAGATATAGGAATTAGGTAATGGCACCATTCTCCATCAAGGCTAATTCTGCCTAACATAATGACGACGTGTATAGGCGCTCCCTTGTTTCATGTGGTTAAGCTGTGTGGCCAATATAAATTATATACGTCTAAATTCCTTGACCAACAAATTAGTCTTCTAGTATTGATTATAGCCTATTTTAATATAAAGTTTTTATTGCTCGTAGTTGCTGCAGCTAGGAACTCTGCACCTCTGTATGGGTTGGTATCAGGTTGACACTCGGTTGTAATTACTTTGTAAACTCCGTCTTGGACAATTTCTTATTAAGGAGAGAAACGTTCTCCTCCGTGATAATCCTTGATGAAGGGAGGGAATTCAGAATTAGACGTCTCTTTAATATAGGCAAATGATAAGGGCACTGCACATTTTACTCGGGGCTAGCCCATTTGAACATTTGAAAAAATTACAAGTTTGCCATCATGAAAGTTACTCGGGGCTAGCCCACTGTAATACTCAGGACTGTCAAAACGTTGACAGTCCTACAACTTGGAAGGACTGTCAACATTTTGACAGTCCTACAAATATATAGGACTGTCAAAAATGTGACAGTCCTATTTATAAGGACACTGCACATTTGAGTCTGGGCTAGCCCATTGGGAATTTACCAAAAATTACAAGTTTGCCAGTCTGCTAGTTAGTTGGGGCTACCCCACACCAAAGTATAAAAGTCAAATGGGTTTCTACTTTTGGCATTCCACCTAGACTTAAGACACCCTCCTTCCACCAAGCCCAAACCTAAATTTGGAAATAGGTAGTTGTGGTTGGAGGAGTAATTTACTTTGGTGATACCCCAAGGAATATTCTTCCGGTATGTCTTCGACAACCTACTTTGAATAAGTTTTGCAAATGTGCGAAAAAGATTTAGTTTATTTTGATAAATGTAGGAACAATGCATGATAAAATGTTCGATGACGAAGTCGGATCGTCCAATTCATTAATTATGCACTCCGGACGTTCCGAAGTACAAGTTGGTTGTTCCGAAGAACGTACGGTACGTAAAACAAGAACCCTAATTTGACAGTCACGAGTTAGGACTGTAAACATTAGACAGTCCTATCTAAATATAGGACTGTCAAATATTTCACAGTCCTATATTTATATAGGACTGTCATAAATTCTACAGTCCTAAGTAAAAGTAGGACTGTCATAATTTTCACAGTCCTATATTAAAAAAGGACTGTGAAAATAGTGACAGTCCTGGATAATTATATGAAGTTATTAATTTTTATATAATTTTATATTGGTTATAGGACCAAGCTTGTTCAGATATTGTGGGACATCCTGCTGTTGGTGTTGATGTGGAGGATATTTTCTCAACGGATATTGAGTTTGCAAGCCATGAAGAAGCATTAGAGTGGTGCAGAGAAGTTGGGAGACGACATAACGTAATTATTGTTATTGCAAGATCCATCCGATCTCGGCCGGGCCGAAAATATCTTGAGCTTGGATGCGAAAGAGGAGGTGTGTTTAGGCATCATAAAAAGAAGGGTGTTCTGTCGTCATTTCTTCGAGTGCATGCCGTAGAGCGGCCAATGTGTGAGAACGTTTGGCATCTACCTTACTTGGCTTCCATCGGCACATTCTAGGCATGTTCTCGTCATACCCTCGGTTCAGGCTCGCCCGCTGCAGGGTTGGAAAGTGGTCGTATATCCATGCCTACACGTTACCGGAAATATATTAGTCCAAAAATAAACAACACAATTTCAATTTATGTAAACAAGTTGACAAAGATATATCTATACATGGAGTAGAGTCTGGCATCCGGAAATAGTCTTCGAACCCACACGGGATGCCGTACCAAGCTCGCGGTAAAGGTATGCCAGTATACCGCTTCCCCAAGAAATTTGCTCCACCGTATCAATGTTGTCCAAATTGATGAGATATTTCGCATTTATGGACGTTCCAGACTTATCGGTAATGCCGACAGCCCCTAAGATGAACTGAATATATCCGCGGGCCACATTTTCGCTATTATCAATTTCAGGGACCGTCTCAGCGAATATCTCCTCCAAATATTTTAGAGGAAGTCCGTAGGACTTCTTGAATTCTCGAATACTAGTAAAACTAGTGGCATCAACTCCCAGACACCCTGATACATAATCTACCATATAGTCGTAATAGTTGATGCTCGAATCATCAAAAGTATGATCCTGCATGGGACGACCATCAACCCTAAGTCCCAATATATGATGGACGTCATCAAGGGTAATCGTCAACTCCCCATTGGGTAGATGGAAAGTGTTGGTCTCTGGATGCCACCGTTCTACAAATGCTGAAATCAGTGCATTGTCCACCGTCGTATATGAGTAGCTACCCAAATATTGCAGACCGGTGGGACTGATTTTTGACTTCACATCATCTCCCAGTAATTCATACCGCCATGTATTGCATTTTTTGCCATGGTTGATTACCGTCAACATACGAACACTCTCCTGAAAAGTCAACAATTGGATGAAATAAAACGTAATGTACTATCAACTTTGAACTTACAACTATATATAAATGTATCATAACGTAATGTACTTACCGGATTGTTCCATATTTGGTATGCAATATGGTTTTCGATCGACGGTAACATAGAGCAACCGTTTGGACGAGTGTCGCCTGGACTATCTGCCTGCTCAGAAGGTCCCGAACCATCAGTAGGCCGGTTTCCGAGAGTTCGTGGAAGACTCTCGACAGGACTATCTGCAGGCTGAGAAGGTCCTGAACCATCAGTAGGCCGATTTGGAACATTTGGCATGTCCTCATCGGAGGAGGAAGAAGAGCCGGAAGAACTAGGAGGAGCACGTCTCTTTGTGGCAATCTTCTTCGTCAATGGACGTCTCCTCACTTCAGGGCGTGCCTCGGCCTCGCGGATAGTCACGCCTTGTGAAACTGTGCGTTCCTTACGCATCGACGCAGTAGGGCGTCTTCTCATTTCTTCATCCACAGTGTCCTTTCCAGGGGCATGACTATAAGATACAGACAAAAATTATTTTCTATTTTAACATAATAAGTGAATTTTTTCCCAGGACTGTAGCCATTTATACAGTCCTGTAAGTATACAGGACTGCAGTTTTCTCAACAGTCCTAATATTTTAGGACTGTTGAATTTCCTACAGTCCCATATATAGTTAGGACTGTAGGAAATTCGACAGTCCTATATATATATAGGACTGTCGAATTTCCTACAGTCCTAACTATATATGGGACTGTAGGAAATTCTACAGTCCCGCTCGATACTGCTCGACAATGTCGAGCAGTCTCGACATTGTACGCCCTAAAATCATGTTCCAAACGACTTCTATGTCTAAACTACATCCTAGACTCCGCCAAGGACTAGTATGCCCTCATTTGAAAGAAAATAACTCCAATTTTTCAACATGAAAGATGATTTCTTATAATTTTTGGACAAATTTTCAAATACAATAGCACAAGGAGAATGATGATTTCTACCTTGCTTCTTTCGAGACTTTGGGAGCCATCGACAACGAGGAGGAGGACAGCGGAGTAAGGCCGCCGGGAGGGGGTCGGCTGAGGAGGGAAAGCTCCGGTCGGCTGAGGGGGGAAGCTAGGTTTGAGAAGAATTCAAGAATTATAAACTTGTTTTACTAGAGGCTGCTGCTGCTTGCTTTTTTCATAAGCCTGGGCTAGCCCCAAGTATAAACTTGGGCTAGTATGAGTAAATGTTCCTCTCTTGTGGGCTAGCCCCAATCCTGGGCTAGCCCCAAGTAAAATGGGCAGTGCCCTTATCATTTGCCTTAATATAATAGAAGCTGGAGGTCTGTTGTCTTGATCTTTTGCAGTATTTAAGTATTGATGCATATTCTATGGCCAATGACAGTGCCTTGTGTCAATGCACTAGCGCATAGCGAGACAGTACTGTTTTGTTTATTATCTTTAAACAAACATATTAAAGTGCCATTGTTAGAGATTGTGAAGCAATTCTGATAGCCCTGTAAGAATCATTGTGGGAGAAAACTAAGTATCGCGCACATGCTTAAGTTTTTGTTTGTTTGTTTGTTTGTTTGTTTGTTTTATTTAGGCGACAGGATCTCTCCTCCTGATATGGTTCAGTTAATCATCCTTCATATGTGTTCACCTCGACACTGCTGTCATAACCTTTATTGGCTCATCTTTTTCTTATCTGGCAATTATGCTTTTGGTTTCTCTGGTAGCTTCTTGTTAATGCCAAGTTGCCTACTGTTATTATCAGATTAATACAGTCCGTAGTTAAGTATTTGTCATATTCTGTCAAGGTTACTGGTCACATCATGATAATAATAGAACTGTCTGGTCTTTTCTAATGCAGCTGTCACTTGGACTTGGAACGCAGGCCTCAGCTGAACTTTGAAAGTTGAAGGAGTTGTGGCAATCGTCACATGGTTTCTCCCAGTCCATGCTGAGGTACTAGAGTTATAAATGGTGAATCTGACTTTGAGTTTTAAGTTTGACTGTCCATTATTTGGTCTTAATGCTCCTTCATTATAAATGGTGAATCTTTTCAATAATGAAATATATTTTAGTTGAACCTCCGTTTTGCCACTAGTGTTTTCTAGTTGCAGAGTTAGTACTATGCCAGTGATCCTTTCAATAAAGGATGTATACATACAGTTGAGGTGATGATAGTTAGTGGATCAGTGTCCCTCGGCCATCATGAAATGGCTATAGTGTGAGCCCAATTTCCAACTCAAGTAAGCAAAACATGAAACATAGAAGAGATAGTCCTTGCATTTTGCATTGGCATTGCATCAAAAGATTACACAGTACATTAGTAAGTAGTTGGTGTGGGGCCAGATGAGTTGCTGGTCCCACCTGCCCCATATCAAAGGTTTCCCTTTTCAACCTGATGTTTCCTGAAATGATCCCATCAGAGACCCCATCCCCAGACAGGCCGTACAGTGGAATTTCCAAAAGGCCATAAGAGTTTGGAAAGAGAGGTGCAGGTGCAGAGATTGCCCTGAAAACCAGGGATTTCTTCTCTCTTTCTCTCTCTCTCTCTCTCTCTCTTTGGTTCTTCCTTCCTTCCTTCCTTCCTTCCTCTCAAGTCAATCAAAATATCACTTGCAGAGAAAAAAGATTGGCTGGTGGGATCTTATGAACATGGCTTCAGATTTCTTCCTCTACCTCCTCCCTCCCTCCCTCCCACCTGCACATACTGTAAACAAAATATAATATTTAAGCCTAATTGAAAATATCACTTTGATAATACTCTCTCGAGTGTTTGGATTAGCACTTGGCTGTGAAGATTATATCCTATGCTTACATTCTATCTACAATTGGGAGGTAGAGGCATTGGTGGCCATGAACTGACTCCATGACCCCGGAACGCAATTCTGCGGCAGTTCCGCCTGGTCCGGCTCGCACTCCAAGTTGACGCCGAACAGCCTCAGGCGCTTCGTGGTCCCAGTCGCCACCGCACCACCTGCCTGCTCACCTGCAGTATTCATAAACACCATACTAATTATTCAGTTACATTTTGCATATGCAACAACTGATACTAAATAATTATTATATCTCAACGGAGTTTGTTCATATAGTGTTTAGTGTCGGACATACATGTACCATGGATTTATATATATATATTTACTTTAGCCTATGTTCAAATATAGAATATAGGCTAAAGCTGACAATTCAGTGGCATCGAGGATTATGGACTTCTCTTGAGCAGTTTTAGAGTATGACATGTTCCAACTCACTCTATAATGAAAGAAATTCTAACCTCCATTAGCTGAATTCATGTACAAGTAGGGAGTAGTGGCATATGGGCTCCACGACATCGCTGCTGCTGCTGCTGCTGCTGCCGCCGCCGCAGCATTAGGCCTGCAAGCTGCTGCCTGCACTGCGGGGGCAGCGGTAGCCGCAGCTTCATCTGACGTTGCACGTCGCCTGCAGCCAATATAGAACGTGTCGTCCCCTCCTCTTCCGGGCCGATACCGCTCGAAGAGCACGACGTCGCCCGCGTCGAGCTGCTTCTCCTTCACGAACCTGCTCCATCCCTTGGTTAGCACGTAGCTCTGGCTGCTGGTCCAGTAGGAGTATCTGAACCTCCACGCCTTCCCCGCATCGTCCTCAAAGTTCAGGAGGAGCCCCTTCTCCCCTGACTCGCCGTCGAGGGGGAAGTACCTCTCCGCGTGCTGCTTCGGGATCACCAGCCTGTTGAGCTTCCCTACGTCGCTCGGCGTCAGGGGCTTCTCGAACATGCGCTCTCTGCCATGGCTGTTTCCTTGCTGAGGCTGGCCTTGGTGGAAGTAATAGTGCTGGTGGTGGTGAGAATAGTCCATAGTGGTTGCCTCCCAAATCCAAGTTTGTGAAGGGTTTAGTTGGTTCATGGACATGTTATACTAGTAGAATAGAAGGGGGAACTAAGGTTGAGTGAGTAGTGAGGAGGGGTTAACTTGTGGAAGTGATGATGACAGTATTGGTGTGAGAAGCATGTAGATATTATTGCTGCTGCATTTATAGCATGCCAAGGAGAAATTTTCTATGATAATTTACACAAACAGCCAAGGGGGGTAGCCAAGAGACATTAGGCTTGGTTCAGTGATCTGAACATGTGAGTTAGAGAGGCCTTTAGGTGGGCAAAATATTCAAAGGAGGGAGGACGGACAGGAAGAATCAAGTGTATTAAAGTTCCTATAGGTAGTATATTTTAGTGAGATGATGAGGAATGATCAGGTGATGGTACACAAAAGTGAGTGCGGCCTTTGTGGCCTCATCACAGCCATCCAGCCAGGTGCTGGGAAGAAAAAACAACTCTTTGCAGCAAAAGCATTATTGATCAAACTTATTGTGTGCTCAGCTCCACACTCCAGTCAGTGTGTGGTTTATATGATGATCTTTTTTCTTCTGCTTGGAACTCTCAAAGTCTGCCACACTGAACCTGTCACAATTTACCACCAATCCAGTGTTTGGGATTTGGTGGCCTGTAGCTGGCAATTGAGCTAACACCTGAATGCATGCCATAATGGACAATTGAGCTCCATGATTGCATTCCATCCTGTGGTGAAAGGTGAGCTTCCATGTTATGCAAATTTTCTGGCACAAGTCACCTGTTACTTATGACTTTCTTTCACCAAAGAAGCAAATGGCGTGGTCCAAGGTTTTTACATTTGGCCAAGCTCAGGTTGGAGTGTGCTCATGGCAAATATATTTGGCAGCCTTTACTTGGTCATGCCATATGCCATTTTTAGTGTATGCTCATATTCTTAGGGTCCTTGTAGTAAAGCCTTTCCTCCCATTTCTGACAGGATTTTGGGGAGATTTTTATTCATTGAAGTTCAATATCAGACCAGTCTTGTTTTGTGGATCAGATTCTATTGATTCTAGTCTTCACACTTGCATTTACCCTTCATTTGTTTGGAGTCCATTTTTGTTCATCCACCAAAACTATGGTGTATGTTCACTCTTCCATTCAAATGTTGCCACATGTCAAAATCACTTTGAATGTTCACAAAACCACTTCTAAAGTGGTTTTAGGTTGCATAAAAATGACACGTGGCAACATTTGTTCAATGCAACCATTGCTGCAACTTGTCGTGTTCACGAGCTCAAGTTTTGAGCATGTTCAAGTGTGACTGCAATTGCAATCGCAGTTAACGTAGAATGGTAGAATCTTAGGGCATGAGTTCTAGTGTCTTGAGCCTCTTGTTAAGATATTTGTTTACCGAACCCTACCTCCATCTTTATAGAGATCTTTATAGAGTCTATAGGGATGTTGTTTTCGTGACTTGTACCAGCATCCTTCAGGATCAAACTCCAAACTTTAGTGTCACGTTGAGCGACGCCCTCTAACATTGATAGGATGTGAATGATCAATTTGGAAGAAAACCCATGTCTGTCGATGAGCATCGCCAGCCCGATACGTGTCGAGGTACAGTGAAAACGTAGACCAGAATCTAAATTAGAATTGATAAGAAGCTACAGGACAAAGCGAGACTGTGTGTTGGAGATGATCAGTGGTGTTAGAAAGGTGCATGGTGGTGAGGATGTAGCCATTTTTTTCTCACGTGGTTAGGGACATTATTAGATCAGGCCTGTCATGGGGGCCATCATCTTATAAGTGTGGGTCTGCAGAGAGGATAAGGTTTATCTAAGCCATTAGTTACACCTGATGTGTGCAAACAGGCTCCTCACATTTCCTTTTGCCTCTCAATTTTCTATGAGGAGGTGATGAGTTTCTTTGACAGGTTTCATAGACTGATTATATTAATCCACCGTTGATTAATTGTCCGGTTATCAAATTAGATTAGGTAAGAGAACACATGGAATATGCCCTTTTCCTGCATGAGAACTCGGCGCACAGTTGACACCGTGAATGACATGTGGGTCTCATTTCTGTGCAGGCTTAGCGTGACCCACATGTCATTTGGTGCATCGACCGGGCGTCGAGGTTCCCCAGACGCGTATGGAAAAGGTTATGCTTTATTCTTAGCCTTTTCACGGAGACATGTATCTAGCAAAGGATCCATATGAGGTGTGATGGATCTCTTTGTTCTTTCTTGAGAAGCTGAGAGAGAAGGAAAAACTAGTTTAATGGCATTGTGTGGACATGGATCTTCTATGCTAAATTAGGGAAGGGGGGATGGGTCCAACCTATCGGCACTGACTCTATGGTGTTTCTTATTGTCATGCACTGATGTTTAGGCCTTCATGTTAATATAGGCTTTTACCAGATGAAGAATTGTCTGAGTCAAGCACTGACTTAACACTCCCCTGGGTTAGAGAGGTAGATGCAGCCCACTGAAAGAGAGAAAAACTACCAGTTTTGTTCTTTGTTTATGTAAGCACAATACTTGATCATGAGTGCCTGGCATGTGTTCAGGTACCAGCTGTTATTGATTGCATACCACCAAAAGGTTTTAGTATGATTCATTTAGCCATGTATTTTGAGTGTAAAGTGGTGGAGGATTTTGTAGAACCTCAACTAGAACTCTACATGCAACTCAACCTGCAATTAAGCATAAGACTGAAAATTTTCTCAATAGTGAATCCTTAATCGTCTACGCTTGTCTCAGTGACATGTGTAACGCCCCGCAACCGCACGGTGCGTTACGCTGAGTCGGATTGAATGAGACAATAGCCGGTTACATTTTGATTTGTTGGATTTGGGAACGAGTATTGATTTGAGTTGGTTTCATGTGCAGATCGCTAGCGGAGTTCGATGGAAATCATGTATTCGTTCAGAGCAGTACTGAGATAGCTGTAATGGAGCGATAATACCGTCTTCCTTAGTCCGATTGGTCGGATGATTTGGAGAGCACGACCTGCTCGCATGGTCATACCAATTGAGTAGATCGTACTCTGCATCGGACCACGGGTTCAAGGGATCGGCAGTATC
This sequence comes from Iris macrosiphon, assembly GCA_036927795.1. NCBI lineage: Eukaryota > Viridiplantae > Streptophyta > Magnoliopsida > Asparagales > Iridaceae > Iris > Iris macrosiphon. Next base: position 153,549,847 of record JAYESA010000017.1, on the reverse strand, counting down.
GGCAGGACAAGATGCTTAACGAAATCAGACTCGGTGAGTGGGCTCTGTCCCTTCTCCTCTACTCCTTCATGCCTAATAATATGGAACACACGTAAAGACTTGAACACTTGGACTGGAACTTGGGAATCACCGCACTGAGGCGTGCATAGAGTGTACGTCGTTTGCTTGGATTGCTTTGTGGCTTGAATTGATTTTGCGTTGGGATGGTTGGAGCTAGAGTTGGATTACACTTGAGGCAGTTGGAGAACAGTGGGAATTATACAATCTTGGTTGGAACATTCGGCTAATGCGGGCGAGCGAGCGTGCATCCGTGCACGAGTATCACTTGGGCGCTTTGTCATGCAAGGCGTGCAGTTGTGGTTCGAAACCGGACAACTGCATCGGTGATGGCATTGTGCCACTGTTGGGGCATTGTGCCATGGGATTGTTCAGAGCGAGGGGTGTTACACCAATTGGAACATTGTGTCGAGAAGCGGCATTGTGCCTATGGGGATAACTTGAGATTTGTGTCTTGGGCTATATGTTGGAGAATGGTTATGGATTATTGGTTGGATGAGTTTAGGATCGTTTGGTGGGGCGAGAATGTTCGATCCTCTCGTCATACCTACTTGGTGTATGCATGTCACGGACAACCTGTGTTGCACGGGGTTTGATCTCCTCGAACGGGTAGGCTCCGGGGCACCGGGACCGTTCGGCCATGGGGGAGACAACTTGGTAACGTGCCTCGGGCGCGGTGCCGGCGGTTTAATGCGATTCAGGCAAGCTCGCTACTTAGCGCTGTTTCGAGTAGAACTGCATTTGATCAGTCCGATCAAAGTCCTTTATGGCTTGGCCAGTGACTTCATATAGATAAGAGTTGGTTTGCTTTACCTTGGTTTGGTTTGGTTTGTGCTTTCGCATAGGCGGCGGCCACCTTGCCTCGGCAAGAGTGTGCATTATCGAGATGGGATTATAAGGTTTGGATTGAGGAATGGATATTGAGGCTTTGAAATGGTTCGATAGGTTCTCGTATTGCTTGGGTTTGAGTAGGACGGTTTGCATGGTAGTTTCCTTCGAGTTGGCTATATATTTGCTTGTCTATTGGCTTGAGATTGAATGCTTGCATGTTTAACTTGATTTACAACTTTCCTTAACATGTCATCCCTATGCCATGAAATGAATCCAGGATTCAACTAGAAAGATCACCATATAACTGTTCGCATTCACTATTTTACTTAGTATCGGCTTAGACAAGTGGGTTACCCCGCTCACCAGTACGGCTGTGTACTAACCCACGTTTGTGGGCATTATTTCAGGTATGCAGGTGTAGTGCTGCTGCTTGGATATACGGGACAAATATATGAACGGTAAGTACCTTTGTGGGCTAGAGAAAGAGCAAGAGTATTACATCGCCTTTGTGACAATCTGTCTTTGTGGCAATTTCATTTGGATCCTATCGAGAGCTTCGCTGCGTATACTCTGATGTGTGCTTGGCATACAATACTTGACTTTCGTTGCAACTTGGTCGTTTCGATGATAACTTTGGTGTTTGACAACATCGCCTTGTGCGAGCGCAACTCAAGGCTCGTACGGCATAACGTCCCGATGAGAACGATTGTCCTGCGGGAGCGCTGCAACGTGGCGATTCACATTCAGCAGGGACTATTGGGCTTGCGGGAGATTGGGGCGTGACATATTGGTATCAGAGCGCCTGGTTCATTTCCTCGGACTTGGTCCTTCGTTTCATCACAAACTCTAAATAGCTTTCGCGTGTCGTTTAACTCTTGGCTCTACTCGGTGCCGCATTGGATGTTTCATGCAATAAGTCTATATATTGCTGGTTGTGGCTGCATGTTGTTTCTCGTTGCGTTGCTTTTGTTGGTTTTTGTTAGATCGCTTAGCCTCGTTGGCCGTTGTTGCATTCGTGCAACAAGTTGTTGGGCGTTGTTGCATTTGTGCAGCAAGTTGAGAGTGAGGTGTCGTTGTGTTAGTTTGGCTTGCCGTTCGGGGAGTTTCTGATTGCATCAGTGGATCAGTTGGTTGGCAGACGAGATTGGTTATATGGCATGTTGTGAGTAGAAGCATCGGATGAGAATTGATCGTTGCACGAGTTGCTCGTGTAGCGAATGTGTTGGATGGAAGTTGGATCTTTGGCTGAGTATATCACATAGAGCATTGGCTGAGCAGGTTTGTGTTGGCTTGGGAATATCAAGAGTGTTGCACGAGTTGCTCGTACAACAAATGTGAGGAACGGTTGGGTATTGGGTTGGATTACTTGGAAGAGTTCGTTGCACGGGTTGCTCGTGTAGCGAAATTATCAGACGGTTTGAGAAATAGTCGAAAGTATTGAGAATGGAACATATCACAAGTTGCCTAACGAGATTGATGGAAAGAGTAAATAATGGTTAAAGTACTGGCTGAGTTTTGTGTCAGACTTGAGTTGGGGATGGCAGGATCACGCATAAGGGATGGCTCGAACGGACCTTGGATCAGTGCAAGGAATCGTGATGCGAGTAGTAACTTGATTCGGAGTGGTATATGGTATACCACATAGTGAGTAAAAATATTGGAATATGTTGGATAAAACTCAAAGAAATTGCCTCAACAGACACGAGTAACATGAATATAAGTTGGTTGTTGCATACCGGCTGAGTTAGGAAGAATAGAAAATGGAGCAAGCGAATATTGAGTTGAGCAATCGAGAATGGACTTGTGCAAATGAAAGTATCGTTGGACTTGAGAGTTGGACGAGATCGGGACAAGCAATGGGAATGAGTGTTTAGAATTGGAAGGATTCTGGTAGACTAAGTATTGGAAACAAGTTAAGATCGTTTAGATGGAAAGCCGAATATCAGAGTTCGCTTGCACAATTTGAAAGTTCGATGGAGCATTCATGAATGCAAAGAAAGTTGAGAATAAGGAACGAATAGTTAGGATACACTTGAGCGAGCGATGGGTGAATCAAAGGATAAGCGAGCACGGACTACGAATTATGGAAACACATTAGGGCTGTTGGTTGAGCAATGAAACACGATCTGGTTTGGAGGGGCAATGCAATGAATTCACACGGACTTTAAGGATTTTCGAAATTTGGCACTCGAGAAGTTGGACTCAGGTTTAGCGGAAGTGAAAATTTGGTAAAATGGTGCAACGATGGTAGACGGATTCTCTGGAAGACATAAACGGGAATAAAGCAAGTCTAGTTGATGTTGAGTCAGGTTGGAAGTTAACACTTGTAGTACTGAGGCGGATTGAGACAACAAGTAAAGGCAATATGGATTTGAGATTTATGTTGCATCCGTGCACAAGACATTGAAAGTGTGGACTAATCGGAACATAGAGAAAAATCAAAACGGGCTAAGGAATGGAACGAGAGCAAGGATTGTGGCGGATAGACCTTTGAAGATAACTAAACTAGAGAGCAACATTGGAGCACAACGCTGTGCTGCTCGAGCAAGTTGGACGTGCATTGTGAAACATGGCTTACAGATAAAAATTGGAGCAAGTCTTTGGTTTTGGAAATCGTTGCAAGTGGTAGTGCGAGAAGTCGAACATTGCAGTTTGTAAAATTTGATGGATTCAGGACATAACGACGGATTGATGGAAGACGGTTTCATCGAGCGCAGTTCTCGAATTGTGGCTTGGATAGATAGTGAGACTCTAGGTGGTTAAGCGGCGTTTGGTTGACAGATCGTCAAAGGTAGTGCATGAAGTGCTCGGATTCGAAAGTACGTTCGGATGAAATGGTTGAATTATGGCTCAGATTTGCAAAGGAGATATAGCATGGTTCGTAGTAACTGTCCATCGTGATGAGGAAAAGTATTGCAACATCTAGTACTTGACCGTTAAATCGGAGATGAATATTGTAGACCCATAGAACGACCCTTGCGACGGCGCATTTGGGAATGCGTCGATGATGGATGTGAGTAGTGTGTGTTGGAGATTGGCCTAAGTGACTGAGTGTTGGATTTGAGAGATCATTGGGATAGCCTTCAGCTGAAGATGCAGCCGGAAGACCGAAGCGATAGTGGAAATGGCCTAAGTCAACTAATGAGATTCAGAGTCGCAGATTTTTGAAGATGGCATCGCCTCTGACTCGTCGTGCCCCGGAAGGGAATAGCATTCATATGAATTGACGACTGTGAAACTAGCTTGTGAAGTTAAAGTAGCGGCTCGTTCAGATCGAATCATTGCAATACCGGAAGGGACAGATGTGCCTCAGATCTACAAGATACATCAGAACTTAGTCTGGGATGCGTGCTCGTACGAAAGGCGAAGGTGATATCCTGTGCTTCGAGGCAGTGGAAGCAGCGCGAAGAACTATTCCATGCACAACCTAGGAATTGTGGCGAGTGTGTCCACGTTGAAATCGTGGCAACATTATCCCTTTAGTGTGGCGGTGAGATCTTCGTGGATCACATGAACCTCAATATAGATGTTCACCCAGTGAGGTATTGAGATTGAGGAAAATGTGTTGGGCTGAGATGATCTAAGAGCAAAGTTTGATATTTGGGTAAGTCGCCTAGCTGTGGTAGTATCAGTTGTGATGATCGTTCGGTACAAGAGTTAATATTTGGAGATAGTGCATGCAGAACATGGTGCTAGTGTGGATTCAGAAATAGTTGGATGGATTGAGTTGGAGCACGAACTGATTCGAGTCATGTGGGAAGATCGTCGGTAGAAAATTATCATACTTGAGGATAGCGCTTGTGCGAATATGTTGAAATAAAAGTCAGAATTGGTTCAATTGGGAGTAAAGCAAATGTATGCCTCGGACATAAAGATACCCTTATAACTTGTCCAAATTCGCTATCGCTAAGCTTGGCTGAAATGCATGTATTTCAGGGATGCCTTAAATATGTGTATGATCCAAAACTAAGCGATATGAGAAATTAGTATTGAGCTGCAAGGAGGATGTGGGAATATAAAATTTATGCGAGCATTCAGCGCGAGCGAGATACTGAGTCTGGATCAAAAGAATGTAAGTTGCTTGGAGCAGAGATTATGAATTGGGAAAGCGACATGCTAGTAATGATGAATACTGGTATGGTTCGGGGATGAACCAAATTTCTAAGTGGTATATTATGTAACGTCCCGCAACCGCATGGTGCGTTATGCTGAGTCGGATTGAATGAGGCAATAGCTGATTACATTTTGATTTGTTGGATTTAGGAACGAGTATTGATTTGAGTTGGTTTCATGTGCAGATCGCTAGCGGAGTTCGATGAAAATCAGGTGTTCGTTCAGAGCAGTACTGAGATAGATGGAATGGAGCGATAATGCCGTCTTACTTAGTCCGATCGGTTGGATGATTTGGATAGCACGGCCTGCTCGCACGGTCATACCAATTGAGTAGATCATGCTCTGCATCGGACCACGGGTTCAAGGGATCGGCCGTATCGGCAGGACAAGATGCTTAACGGAATCAGACTCGGTGAGTGCGCTCTGTCCCTTCTCCTCTACTCCTTCATGCCTAATAATATGGAACACACGTAAAGACTTGAACACTTGGACTGGAACTTGGGAATCACCGCACTGAGGCATGCATAGAGTGTACGTCGTTTGCTTGGATTGCTTTGTGGCTTGAATTGGTTTCGCGTTGGGATGGTTGGAGCTAGAGTTGGATTACACTTGAGGCAGTTGGAGAACAGTGGAAATTATACAATCTTGGTTGGAACATTCGGCTAATGCGGGCGAGCGAGCGTGCATCCGTGCACGAGTATCACTTGGGCGCTTTGTCATGCAAGGCGTGCAGTTGTGGTTTGAAACCGGACAACTGCATCGGTGATGGCATTGTGCCACTGTTGGGACATTGTACCATGGGATTGTTCAGAGCGAGGGGTGTTGCACCAATTGGAACATTGTGTCGAGAAGCGGCATTGTGCCTATGGGGATAACTTGAGATTTGTGCCTTGGACTATATGTTGGAGAATGGTTATGGATTATTGGTTGGATGAGTTTAGGATCGTTTGGTAGGACGAGAATGTTCGATCCTCTCGTCATACCTACTTGGTGTCTGCATGTCACGGACAACCTGTATTGCACGGGATTTGGTCTCCTCGAAAGGGTAGGATCCGGGGCACCGGGACCGTTCGGCCATGGTGGAGACAACTTGGTAACGTGCCTCGGGCGCGGTGCCGGCGGTTTAATGCGATTCAGGCAAGCTCGCTACTTAGCGTTGTTTCGAGTAGAACTGCACTTGATCAGTCCGATCAAAGTCCTTTATGGCTTGGCCAGTGACTTCATATAGATAAGAGTTGGTTTGCTTTACCTTGGTTTGGTTTGGTTTGTGCTTTCGCATAGGCGGCGGCCACCTTGCCTCGGCAAGAGTGTGCATTATCGAGATGGGATTATAAGGTTTGGATTGAGGAATGGATATTGAGGCTTGGAAATGGTCCGATAGGTTCTCGTATTGCTTGGGTTTGAGTAGGGCGGTTTGCATGCTAGTTTCCTTCGAGTTGGCTATATATTTGCTTGTCTATTGGCTTGAGATTGAATGCTTGCATGCTTAACTTGATTTACAGCTTTCCTTAACATGTCATCCCTATGCCATGAAATGAATTTAGGATTCAACTAGAAAGATCACCATATAACTGTTCGCATTCACTATTTTACTTAGTGTCGGCTTAGACGAGTGGGTTACCCCGCTCACCAGTACGGCTGTGTACTGACCCACGTTTGTGGACATTATTTCAGGTACGCAGGTGTAGTGGCGCTGCTTGGATATACGGGACAAATGTATGAACGGTAAGTACCTTTGTGGGCTAGAGAAAGAGCAAGAGTATTATATCGCCTTTGTGGCAATCTGCCTTTGTGGCAATTTCATTTGGATCCTATCGAGAGCTTCGCTGCGTATACTCTGATGTGTGCTTGGCATACAATACTTGACTTCCGTTGCAACTTGGTCGTTTCGATGATAACTATGGTGTTTGACAACATCGCCTTGTGCGAGCGCAACTCCAGGCTCGTACGACATAACGTCCCGATGAGAACGATTGTCCTGCGGGAGCGCTGCAACGTGGTGATTCATGTTCAGCGGGGACTATTGGGCTTGCGGGAGATTGTGGCGTGACAACATGTGGCAAAGTCTGGTGTTTGTGGGTTTAGAGTTAGTCGTGTCTAACCTCTGTGTCAATGAGAAAGAAACAGAGTAGCAGACAATTAAGGAGGCAATTGAGTGAAGAATTTCTCTTCCAAGAAACCAAGTACTAGATGTTGCAATACTTTTCCTTATCAACAATATTACGACTACGTGTACCCCTGGCCCTGGACTGCAACCAAACCGTCGATTGTTGGTTGAACCCGCACTTAGCTCGAGTACAATATTCAGGCTGGCTGTCCTCTCTAGGCCTGCAGCCTGCCATCTCCTTACAGGAGTTCTATAGGTTGGAGAGTCCTTCACTCTTTCTTTCTTCTTCTTCTTCTTCTTCTTCTTCTTCTGTCTGTTTTGAACTTAATTTAGTTTCTGCATGTCACAGACTAGGACCATTCAAACTGTACATATTCTACTTCCTATTTGACCCGCATTTACATTGTTGGTGTGTTATGGACATGTCACAATAAAATCACAACGGTCCTTCAAGCATCTGGAAAGTTGATTCTTAAATTTGTTGTTATCTGTTTGGTTGCATATAAAGGTACGATAAAAAATTACTAACTCATCGGAAAGGTTTAGCTAATGATGCAATAGTGACAAAGCATTTGAACTCTCGGTTTTAATTTGGTTATTTCGTCTACAATCTTTGGTTTGCGTATTTTGCTTGCATAGTGTATTGATATCATTGTTTCTTTGTAATCTTTGAATTTGGACGTCATTGGTAGTCTTAACTTGTGCTATACCCAATTATCATTACTTGCTTCATATAGACATAAACAACCCAAGTTCTAGCTTTTCATGTTATTTCATTTTGTTTCATTTGGTAGAAGAACTAACACAAGTCAACATACATGACTTGAAATCAACAGTTTATCCATTTTCCTCTACACATTTGTGTGTGTATTGGGCCTACGATACTCAAAGCTGCAGCAATGTAATGTTTAACTATCAGAAAAAGATGCATTGTGCTTGCACCTGCCGGTAACTTTGATGTGGCCCTCTTTCTTATAAATATGAAAGGCTAGTACTAAACTCTTGGTTCTTTTCTACCTTCTTAACAGGTTTAAAGTCAAAAGTATACTTAATCAAACTAAAATATATGGGGCCTGAGCCACTGATCAAAATGTGCTCCACATGGCCACAAAGTCCCAGGAACACATCTATGGAAAGCTCTACAGGTGAGTGACCCTTTGCATACCTATCCATTGTTAGTTGGTTCCACATGCAAAGTTGGCATGCTGGTTGGTAGCTACTGTTGGTTACTTTCTCTCTTCTCCCAATAAAGCTTGAAATCAGGCCATCCCTGATTGATATTCCTAATATGTTTCTACAGCCTGAAGGTGTCAACATCCATCAATTGATATTAGGGTTCTTTGATCCAGGTCCCTGGTCTGAAAACTAGTTAATTTTGAACTAGTTCTCTTTGCCAACACTAGCTTTACGTCGTGATCCTCCAATGGAACAAAAACAGTATGAATTGAATTTTCCTTTTATGATTTTAATGCGTATCAACTATCTTTTGTTCATATTTCCATACTGTTTTTGTTCGATAATGAGGGACCTGCGCCAACTTTCTCTATTGACAATGTATGGTATTAGTGTATTCATACCCCCGTCACTTCCTTCTAGGGACAAAATCAGAATCCAATGATAAAGGGCCTGAGAAACAATTTTTTTTTTCCACCGAAGTTCTAAAGGGCTAATTCATTAAGTATTTTGAAGTCATAATGTATGTAATAAACAATTTCAGAAATTAAGAGGGTCACTACCCTATCAGAAAAATTTAATTTTACAGTGCAATTTATTACACTTATGAACATTTTCAAAAGTACGGCCCATCCCTGCTTCCTTCAGTTAGAAGTCCTTAGCCTGCCATTAACTAAACCAAAATCAAACCCTATATAGTAAAGCTTCTCTTTCAGCAAACCTGAAAATAGTTCAAGCTACATACTCAAAAGACACATTGTATAGATATAGTTGATGTTGATGTGAAAGAATCGAAGGAGAGAACCACAAAGTGCGCCCTCAGTACCCGTGGATGGCAACGGTCAGAGATGAGCACATGGTTTTGGTCTTACCCAGTCGCTATCCAACATATCATCAGTCTGGTCCACTAAAATAGGTCCATGTGAGTACTTGTCAGTATAACATGCTCAGGGCCTGGTCCGTTGCATGCCTTGCCCCTCTGGACTTTGACAATTTGGTTGGATATCAAAAGCCTGGTCCGGTGTGCCAATCCTCAAGTTAGAAAGTGAAAGTAAAGAGAAAAGGAGGAAAAACCAAGCTTGAACTGTTAATACATCAGAAGCATAAGAAGAAGGAAAAAAAAACATCATCTCCTCGTATATTTCGTGGCTTATTATGCAATGACCAATGGTTCACGATGGATCCATACATTGTGAACTAACACTAACCATCTATTGGAACTTGTCCATTATCGAAGTTACATTGAATAAACTCTCAAGTTTTTTTTAGAAGAATAACTGAAGCAATTGTACTTCCCATTAGTTTCAATACTGTTTGGACAAAAACATGGGCATGTAGTTATGGTGTGAAATGGCACTGCTTTCTCTTTTGAGGAGATCTATGTCCATACCTAACATGTCACATGAAAAAGGAAGAGCCACGGCATGCTAGTTGCAGCCCCTGTCATTTGTGTCTGATATTCTTACCTACTTATGAACAAGATGTTATTACTAACCAGGAAAAAGAAAGAACTTGCAGAGATCTTGCACTTGCTCTCACCTCTCCATTGAATATTGTTATGCAATGGACATATATTATATATATGTGCTAAAACAACTAATTCATGATGTGCTTGATACAGAAACTCGAATACCTTTATAATTTTTTTTGAGATAATAAACTTGAATATGTTGAATATGACTACAGATGGATTTTGATACGATACAAAAGTACCAAGGGCCTGCAATTTTCATATCCAGCCTGTGTCGAGCCTTGATCAACTAACGGGCCGATTGGGATCAAACACAATAATTTTTACAGATTTTGCACAGGTTCCTCACTGAACTTCCAAGGTGTTTGCCCTCCAAAAAGAGAACATTTCATGTCATCACAGGCCGGGCATGACCATAGGCATCCAATTCCATAAGACAAGGCGTGGGAAAAGAAATATAAGAAAACTGAACCTATCCAGGTAGGAAGGAATGACTAAAGTAGAGCATTGCCCCCCTGTTGAGAATAAGGTAGAGACCAACATGACCAAGTTCTCCATGGGAAAAGTCATGACTGTCACGATATAACTTTTTCAGATACCTACAGCCGTTCAAGTTGGTTCCAAAGAAGAGAGTCACCAATTGACAATTTCACAACTCACAGGCTGATCGTCCTTTTTTTTGTATCTCATGTTGTTACTTTTGTTCTTTGGCAGTAAGTTCGTGTAATTGGATCCAGCATATCATTGTACTGGATGACTAGTTGCAGGCATGGTTCAACTCTTGTAGGTTAGTCCAGTACCTAACCTCCTCTCCAATCTCAAACTTGACGACACAATAGGTGCCGATATAAATAGATCACACAGATTTTGCAAAGTTAACCATGGTCTATGTTTCATGGATAGTCCTACTCCTCAGGAGGACTGTATGAGTATCCAAAATGTATTATGCACATATTTTCTCAATACTCATGTCGGATGTGGCTGCCAACATCTAGTTTCCAAAGACGGAAAATATAGCTGAAAGTGATTTTCCATCATCATAATTGTGAACATTACTGAGATACGAGAAAGTAACATTCAATGTTATCTATAACCTTTTGAACCAAGCTACAATAAAGAATCATGCTTAATTACAGCTTCCCATGTATATTATGTGTATATACAATCATATCCATTGTACCTGTACTTCAGAATTTTCTAGAAGTGCTATATTTCAAATCTGTATCAGTATCTGTGTCCTTATTCATAATATTAAGCTATATAATGCTGACTGCCATATAAATATGGTGACATCAGTACCACAAACTACAGTGATAGAATTGTGGGTACCTAAGAGAGACTGGTAACCTTCATATGGTGGATAGGATAATATATGATCTTATTATTAGGACAATTGATGACTTATCCACACATACCCAAGTAGCCCTATCCCTTTAGCCCATGCCTGCAAGCACTCCATCCATGCAATCTGTGGGAACTATTCCATATCACATACCTCATCTCTAAGAATCTAAGTCTTTGAACCCCATCAAAGACGCAATTGTTTGCCATTGATCCAAAGTCAAAACAAACTTTGTGTTTAAGAAACAAAAGAGTACAAAGAAATCCTAAACAGAAAATCTAAGTACAATTGTTTTTGATTCTGGGGAGTGTGACGATGGAGATCGAGTACTGTAGTGACACATTTACTCCGTTGATGGTCCGACGAGGGAATGCGAATGCTTTCTACTGTTCTCTCTCTTGTGCTTGTCTGTATGTATGTCTCACTCTGTGTCCTTTAGTGGGTATGCAACCTTACTATTTATAGCCATCATACGGATGGGCTATGCGCACGCATATGCTATGCGCACATGGATTCTGAAGCTGCCACGTCTTCATCCTTAACAGGGTGCAACTGCCACCGTGGACGCAGGTCACGGCTGAGTTGCCACGTGGGATCTTTGTTAGGATCCGCTGTTGCTAAAAATATGGTTGGTTCCCATCCTTTGTGTGCACGACTTGGTCAGCTCGATGCGTGGCTTGCACTTAGTCGTAGAGAATCTCCTCAGTTGAAACAAAAAGATTTTGGCTTGAAAATGTACTGCCATGTTGAACGTATGTTGTCTGGAACGCATAGGACCAGAGATACATGGAACGCGTGGAGTCTAGAACGCATAAGACCAGAGACGCGTGGAGTCGAACGCATAGGATCTGAGATGTTTGGGATGCATGGAGTCAGGGACGCATGGGGCCAGAGACGCATTGAGCTGTCTCTCGTACACGTGGCGTTGTACGACTGCAAAATGACAAAGATAATTATGGCGGTGACTGACGCTTTGACACCAACTGTCAATCTCAGAATCGAGGCATTTTAGAGCATCATTGTTGTCAAAGTCAAAAATGCTCTGACTTGACGGAGGTGACATTATGCGTCTAATTAGCCATGTACCACTTAATTTTGACGCATGCACTTTAGTTTCTTCGACGAATGAGGGCTGAGGCGCATAGGCACTTCTGAGATTTTTCATGCTTCTACAAGACCCCCCTTCAAACTTTTTAAACTGACAAGTTTGGAATACTTTGAATAAGAAGCATGGAAAAAGGATCTTCTGAACGAATGAGCTGTCTGTCGCATGAAGATCCTTCGAGCTCGTTTGACTCATGCTTCAACCGACGCATGGGAAGTTCTGTCATGCTGTCAAATCTGCATTAAATGCCAAGATTTGGCTCGATATTCAAACAGATCCTTTAAGATTCTGAGCCGTCGTCTGATGCGGCATTTGAGGTGTCGGTTTATTTATTGATGACGACGGATCAAGGACTTCAAGTGCCGCTTTATCCTAGGTTGCCACGTGTGTTGAGACGACTCAAATTCTGAGTTGCTTTCATCTATAAATTGGGGGGGGGGAGGAGTTAGAGAGAGAAAGTCTTTCACTTCTCTTCCTTTTCTTCCGCTGCCGTCGTTTCCTTCTACTCCGACGATCGTCATGGCCTCCAGAGCTCCCTCTTCTTCCACTGCTGCCAAGGGCAAGGGTCCAGCCACGGAGTTCGTGGCTTTCAAGAAGAAGGAAAAGGGAAAGGGGAAGACCCCCGACACTGAGGTCGACCTCCCTAAGATTTCCTACGATGTACATAAGCCTATTTTAGGTAAAGTTCCCTCTGGGGACGATGATACCTCAAAACACAGAGACACCCTTTGCACGACTTGTCGCATGGATGAAGAGACATGTGCGGCCATTTTACTCAGTCTTTGCCGCATGGATGGGACCATGCGCAGACTGTTCACTTAGTCAATCGCATGGGAAAAGCCAGTAATGCGCGGCCCTGTCATGCACAGGTCATGGCTTGACGCATGGGTGAAGACCTATCATGCGTAGATCTGTCATGCGCGAGTTAACACCTGACGTCTGCGTGTAAAGTCTTTCTGGGATGATGATGGGCATAAGTTAGCGACCCAATCTGGGTGTTGTTCTTCTTGGATGAAGCCACTGCCAATTAGTTTGTTTACCTCAGCTTCGATGGCATTTTTGATATCTGGATGGAACCATCGTTGCTGCTGCTTCACTGACTTAGCGTTTGGCAGGATGTTGAGTTTGTGGACCGCGATCTGGGGGTCCAATCCTGGCATGTCTTCATAGCTCCAGGCAAAGACATCGATATACTTCCTTACGAGGTGCAGTAGGGATTCACGATCTCCACCGGACATACTTTTACTGATGAAGATAGGTTTATGGGCGGATTCATTGCCTAGGTCGACTTGTACGACCTCGTCCTCAGGGGGATGTTCTCGTTGTTCGAACCGTAGCTCCCACTGTGCGTCCAGGAGTTGGGCCCATGGCTTGACCTCGAAGGGTTCAAGTAGGTCTTCATCGTCTTCTTCTAGGTGAGCGGATGCCATGTTGACAGATATCGTCTTTTTAAGCATGTCTCCTATGCTTGTATTGGAGTCCCAAGCGGAGGATTTTGAAGAGTCAGAATACACTTCACCTTCCTCCTTCGAGTCTTCGGGAGTATATGGTGGTGTAACGTACCCTAGACTGTGTCGAGTCTTGTAGTAGTAATCCTTAGACTTGCCTGCAGGAGTGAGGAGACGTAGAGGAAGTCGTCGTCTTTTGCCATAATTTAGGCCTCAGTCGCTTTTAAGATCATAGTCCATCTTCTGGATAAGGTGCTTGACTTGTGAGCTGTAGCGGTATGTTTGCATCCTTCTGCCCTCAGGCTCTAGTTCTTGTTCCTCGGGGATGAATGATTGAGGACATTCTATTCTGCCAAAGATGGGTTTGTCACCCTCCTCCTTGCCGGAACTATAAAGTAAGAGTTTTGGGTAGAGAGGATTCGGTTCACTGAATAGGTGGTAGTCACTTGTGTATGCAGTTATAGGTCTATACCGTGCTCTAAGGAATACATTGTACTTAGACGTGTAACATCAGAGTAGTTCAAAGATAACCCTTTATTAATGAAGTAAGGTATCTTTTCTACGGGGATTACATCGTCAAGAGAAGGGGCATCAGCATGAGCGGCCATGTATTCCTCCAGTTCGTCTTTTCCAGGCTCTGCCTCCAATGTGAGTGACGACTTTGAAGATCTCCTGCGAAGTTTTACCACCAGCGGTTCTGAAGCAGTAACGGGTACAAGATCTTCTTTAGGTGGTCGATTTAGCCTTCGTAGGTGAACGACTAGAGGTTATGGTGCCTTCTTATGGAGTTTTACCACCAGAGGTTCCGGAGGGGTAAGAGCTTCGCGCTTTCTTGTGGAGTTTTACCACCAGAGGTTCCAGAGGGGTAAGAGCTTCCGGAGCTTTCTTGTGGAGTTTCACCACGAGGGAAGGAGTCGTGTTAGGATCCCGTCCTTTGAGACGGACCCTCATAGGTTCGTATGGTGTGATACCCGCTTCTAATTCATTGTCGGTGTCGTTACCACCCTCGTCTTGGCGGACTTGCTTGTACATGATTAAGTCAGAGTAATATGCCTCGACCCCTTTGAATGGATCGACACCGGCGAACTCTGTTCTGACGACGCCGTGATCGTCCACATACTTCAGGCATTGGTGCAGAGTAGATGGCACAATCATGTACTCATGTATCCATGGGCGTTCCAACAAGACGTTGTAGGACACATCTACGTCTATGACGTAGCAAGTGACCTCTGTTCGTAGATCGTCGATCTAACACTTCAGGCAAATCTTCCTCAGAGGGTAGCTCTTTCCAGCATTGAAGCTACTGATGGTGGTATTGGTTGCTGTCAACCGGTGCATTGGAATTCTCTGGGTCTGAAGTAGACTGCGCGGGATGATGCTGATGGAAGAACCAGGGTCAATGTGCATCCGGTCTACTTTAATAGCCCCGATGCACCTTGTATAGTACAGAGGGCGATCGTGCCCGTTGTTCTTCAACAACATGTCATGTTATGAGAACGTGATGTTGGGTATTGCCTCCATCACATTATTGCAGTAGAGGCATGCGGCTGGGTCCTCGGCCGATGGCTTAACCTGGGCCAGGTAAGTGTCGGCGTTCTGCAACGCCTCGCTTAGAGCATCCCAGATGTCTTTGAAGAGATGGAGAAGCTCAAAGAGCGATAGTTTAGCTCGAGTATTGGCGAGTTGCGCCAATATATCGAAGTTGTAGGACTTCTCAGCCCCTGTGTTGTATCCTTCCGCAAAGGCTTATCAAAGCGAGTCTACTTTTGTTCGTCTGTTGTGGGAGGCTGAGACGGACCAGGATCCGATGCGCCAGGTGTGGTGGTAGGCGGTATAATATTTTCGGGAGCATCATAGTCGCGCTGGTAGGCCAGTCCCGACTTTGTCGCTCCTGCCACAGTTTTCTCGGTGGACGGAGTAACCATATGGCAAGCTTTAGACTTCTTTTTTCTGGACTTAGCGGCATAGGGTACTGCTTTCTAAATCACGTCCGAGACGAGATCTGGGTGAACCCACATGACCTCATCCCAAGGTGTGCTAAGAGGTACCAGCCCGGCTGCTTGGTTGTGAGCTGGAGGGAGATTAACAACCTCCATTGTTTCCCTCAGGATCGGGACAACACCGTCTTGGGCCTCCGTTAGGACAGTCCCTGAACTAAAGAGATATCATGTTGGCGGTGATTGTCTTGTCCTCAAAGTCTAAGGTGAGAGTTTTGAACTCAAGCAGACGCTAGATGTATCGCTTCAACACGTATCAATTCTGCGTTGGATGAAACCGATGGTAGTGGCAGTATCTGGGATTATCGACCTGGTCCGTCTCATTGGGACGTTTGATATCGGGGAGCCGGAGCTTGTTTCCCTTCATCAGCACGTCGAAGATTACCATCACATCATCGTCGTCGAAAGAGTAAGTCTCTTTCGGTTTGGGGGCCTTAGACGACTTCGGATCTGGCGAAGGAGATTTTTTAGACATGTTGACAGTAAGGGCCTGCTTCCCTTTTTCGTCACAAGCACAATTGCCATGTTTATTGTTGTTGTTGTTATAGGGACGCTTTTCCCTGTCATCAGCGACGAGGATCTGTATTTCCAGCAGTTGAGCGTCCTTTACATTCTTCTCGACGGCGACGACACTTATGATAAATGTCGTCCAATCTTTGAACTGAGCGGCGCTCGTCCAAAACCTAACTGCTGGGAGCAAATTCTTTCGGCATGTATCCATCAGCGTGGACTCCGGATTGTCTGGGGGTAGTATGAGCGTAGCTTGCCTGAATCATTCTCTCTATTCTCGCACTGGCTCTTTTTCTTTCTGAGCGATGTCCATCAGGAAGGACATCGTCATGTCATTTTTTTCGTCATAGAATTGGGCCAGGAAGAGGTGCTTAAGGTCTTCGAAGGAGGAGATACAATTGTCTTGAAGACTGCAGAACCAATCAAAGGCTACCCCAGACAATGTCCTGACGAAGAGCTTGGTGAGAAGGGCATCGCTGTGAGGTAGATGCCCCATTTTCGTCTTAAAGTAACTCATGTATTGGCGGGGGGATGTCTTCCCGTTAAATGGAGTCATGGAGAAGCGCTTGTACTTTGGCGGGTACGACACATCTTTCCACTCAAGAGGATATGGTTGTCGTATCCCGAGCTCGCGCAGCGTGTCCCGATTGCTGATTGAGTCCAGGCGGGCTCGAAGTTCTCGTACTTCCCGCATGGCCTCCCGTGCCTCATCTGTTGCAGGTTGAGCAGATGATCCTGGCAGAGTGTAACGACCCGCTCCGCATCAATGCGGATAGCCGATTCAAACGGCACAAGTGCGATGACCCGACCCACTTTTCTCATCGAGAAGACTTGCTTGAGGCAAATGAATTCTAGACTTGGCCCTTCAGGATTTAAAACTTAGACTTTCAGAGGCTCGCTCGGAGTATCGCTCGACCGAGGCGAATCATCGCTAAGGTGGGTGGCTACGATGAACTTGTCCTTGCTTAGCCAACACACTAAAATATGGTTGATATATGCTAGTCGCTAGACGAATCACCCCTTGCATGCTAATAAAGAATACAACACATCTAGCTAAGAGAATAATTCCATCTGATATATCTTTGCATAGAACATGGAAGTAGATCGGTTGAACGGAATGGTAGGCTCGCTTTACAGTTCTTATAATTTTACCTCGTAGTGTTACTTTTGTTCCTTATATGTTCTTTGAAGTACATTGCTCCATATGTCTTGAAATGCTCATCACATAGATACAACCTCGGTACAAAAGCACAACATAGATTCTGGTTAACTTACCTGTGGCAGAAGACTATCAAAATAGTTGTTCCAAGCCAAATAATAGAAACATAGAAAGTCTTCGGGACCGTTGGGTCGCCAAGACAACGCCCAAAATGGGAGCTGCAATAAGAAGTAAACCGTCAGCATAAACGGTGTATGGAAATAGAAATACACTAGATCATGAGATCTCTGAACAAGTAAAATGCATAATCACTGTGTCAAGTATCTATGTTCATTCAAGGTCTTAAGATGTTGCATATAATAAAAGTTTAGTGTTGATGGTCAATGGTCATGGACAACCAGTGCACAGGTTTATGGTTCCTGCGGACGGTACGCTGGTCACGCCGGGGCCGATCCGAACCGGTCAGGAATATTTCAGATAGTCGTTTACTTCGGACAGAAAGGCGTGTAGCGAGGCTCGCTACCTGCATTTCCTTCCATTTCCGTGCCGAGATTATACCTTGTTCATGGCGGCTCGTCAGGTCATAAGACCAAGTTTGTATCATTAGTATATTGCATACGTGGCGGCAACCCGCGTATGGGCTCGTAGGAACTTGTGACAAGTAACGGATGTAAAGTAACTTGAAGCTTGAAACACATTTGAGTAGTCTGAGTAAAACATGCCTATACAAGTATAACATGCCGGTGTAAAATGAGTATGACATCTGAGTAATCTGCACAACCTGAGTCACAAAATGATATGAGTATTGTAAATTGTCTATATCGTGCACTTGGTTTAGAAACACGCTTGTAGGATACATGTGTTCGTTATGCGATCTTGGAATTTCTATATATCTATATTCGTGCTTGGGTTAACTTGATTTTGTACTTGGGCAGGGAATGAGAAATGGTAAGTTGGTAAGTATCGCCGTATTTCTTGTATATCGCACGACGCACTGCCACACGAGATATGCTTTGTATCTTATGCATAAAATTGATCCTAAGGCAAGAATAGCAAGATAACTTAATAGTTGATGCACGGAACTAATATAATGTGTTGGATTTGTCGAGAGAACGAGAAGCCTCCCCACCAGTGCATTCATGTACTGATAACCCACCAGATTGCTTGCAGGGTACGGGAGAACCTCGTTCGGTGCGGAATGTCCCCTCGTGCACGCTAAGACGTAGAGTTCGCTCTGGAGCCTTGGAGTGTTGCGTCCGGAGCCGAAGTGTAACACCCCGTTCCGCTCAAGCGGACTGCCGATTCAAGCGGCAAAAGTACAATGTCCCGACCCGCTTTGCTTCAGCGAGAATACTCACTTGAGGCAAATGATATCCAGACTTGTCCCTTCAGGAGTTTGGCTTAGGCTTTCAGTGGCTCGCTCGGAGTATCGCTCAACCTAGACGAATCATCGTTAAGGTGGGTGGCTACGGTGAACTTGTCTTTGCTTAGCCAGTACACTTAAAATATGGAACGATACATGCAAGTCGCTAGGTGAATCACCCCTGCATGCTAATAAGAATCCAACGCACCTAGCTAAGGGAATAATCTCAACTTGTATTGCTTGTGCTAGAACATGAAAATGAAATATTGCTTATATTCAGACCCTCGCCTGCTACCTTTGTCTTGAGCAACTGGACTCTGCTATGCCTCGATAGAACGATATGAACATTACATACTTCATTGTGCACTTTTTTACTGCTACACTGCACAGTCCTAGATAATGTCGTTGGGAAAGTCCCCATACGGTTTCACTACTCGGCTTACTTTCGGGCCCGAGCTAATGTGAATGCTTATGTTGTACAAATGCATGCTTGCCTGTTTATATATTGTCTCGATTTAGTGATTGTCATATAAATTGTATGCCAACATCTAGTGAATGCTATCTGCCTCGTTTTCATCCAAACCACCGGAAGACTATCTAATAGTCGTTCCGTGAAAGCATGAGCATTGAAAGTATCCGGGACCTTTAGGTCGTCATGGCAATCCCCGAACCAGGGGAACGCATCGTGTCAAGTTACATCTGAACAATGAATCATGGATTGTAATATCAACTAGTGTGAAATTCAGAATAAATGAACCACTGAGTCAGGAACGGCCTGGGATGACTTGTAGCGAGTATCATGACCTGCGCCTACAACCATTGCCGTTTACTCAGAATAATGAAAGAACAATCAAAGAACTCATTCATTCAGTCGCGGACGCTTGTGCACAAGTTTGATCTCCTCGGACGGGGCGGCAGGGCACCGGGATCGATCCGGCCTAGGGGGAAGATCTAGTAGTTGCGCTAGTTTGTTCCTAGCACGGATAAGTTCGGTCGGGTTGCCGGGACATCGGGACCACCGTCTTATTGCGACTATGTCCATAAATGGCTACGCCAGCGACTCCTGTGCATATACATGATCATACTCACTTAGCAGCAATCCGTATGCGAGTCATTGCATTGTATCTATGAATCTGGATCCAAGTATCCTGATAAAATAATAATGAATCTGTGAATCATTTCTTAATCTGAGTAACAAGTACACTTGTGTTCCATAAATTAAATAGAAGAACTCGTGCACCTGTTTTATAACCCGCTCGTAGCACACTTGTATTGCATATGCTATTGCCTCTAAATGTTTATGAATGCTGGTGCTTGATTAACTTGGTTTGCCTTGGACAGAGAAGAAAAATGGTAAGTTGGTAAGTCTTGCCGTGTTTCCTCTTATGTCGCACGGCGCACTGCCACACGAGTTAGGCTATTCAATCATTGCCATAAAACTGATCCTAAGGCAATACTAGAAAGAGAACATAATAGTTGGTGCACGGAACCTATATTACGTGTTTGGATTTGTCGAGCGGGCGAGTAGCCTCCCCACTAGTGCATTCGTGTACTGATATTCCACCAGACTGTTTGCAGGGTGCGGGAGAACCTCGTTCGGTGCGGATGCCTCATTCGTGCGGACTAAGGCGTGGAGCTCTGGAGCCTTGGAACGTTGCGTCCGGAACTGAAGCACATATACAAGACATAATGTTGGAACATCTCCTGAACATCGCCTGCATCATTCCACAAATGTAGCCACTTGACATGCTTTTACTGTTTCAAGGAGAGAGAGACTTGAGCGACTTGTAATCTCGGATATGCGCCGTCTGTAACACTTGTTTATATCAATAAAGAGTTTATTTTACTTCAACCTGTGTTATTCAACGCTTCCTCTATTGTCGACTCAGTGAACTAGTTATCAAATCGCCTATGCGTTTATAATTCCGCTGCACTCGGACAATCTGTGCGACTCTGTGGCTTAGATCTCTTACCGCCAGCCAATGAACCACGGCCTTGCACGGGCGCGGCTCATGCTCATGCGGCATCACGTCCAGATGGGTCGAAGCGATCGTCCCGCGGGAGCGCTGGGGCGGTGATTCTCGCCTAGCGGGCACGGCCGATTAGCCTGCGGGAGATCGGGGTGTGACACGAAGCACATATACATGACATAATGTTGGAATATTGCCTACATATTATCCCAAGTTGTAAGCCGCTTGGCACCCCTTTATTGTTTGAGAGAGAGCTTGAGCGACTTGTAATCTTGGCCTAGCGCCGTTTGTAATCTTATTCATTTTCAATAAAGAACTATTTTGTACATACTTGTGTTTATTCTATGTTTTCGCTATATCAACTTGGTGAACTAGTTATCAAAGCCGTTTTGGTATTTGCCTTGTGCGGGCGCAACTTCAGGCTCGTGCGACATCACGTCCCGATGGAAACGATCGTCCTGCGGGAGCGCTGGCACGGTGATTCGCGCCTAGCGGGGACGGCCGATTCCAGCGGGAGATCGGCACGTGACACAGAGTATGATTGCCGTCGGTGGGTGGGGCGGTTACGTTCGAGTACCCATTGGTCCCGGGGTCCTGACTTGCTTGCGAAAAGGTCCTCGGCGGTTGTCAGACCATGCTTGCCTTGATCTCTAACATTGTCTGGGTCAAGGCTTGCATTGAGGCGTTCATGGTGTGCATCATTGCTTCCAAGGTGTCGAGGCGTTGGCGGTCGCTGGTATCCTCGATGTCCTTCCCAGCCATGTATATTGTTCTGACACAGGAAGAGACAGACGGGACGATAGATCTCTCACTTTCCACCTCGGATTCTTGTATTGAATAGTCCTCTGGAAAAATTGATAGTGCTGCATCTTCTTCGGATTCGGAGGGAATACTACCCCCGACGTTAGAAGGTGCTTCATTTGGATGAGGGAGACTACCCCCAGGATTCTTGACGTTCGTTCCTTGAGAATCTCTATTTTCGCGGAATGACGGGTTGTTGTAGAGTTCTAGATGATTGCTACCCCCAACTGTTGCCCGTTTTGACTTTGAGTGGGTACATGTAGAATATTTTGGAGTAATTATTATATTTTTTATTGATAATCTCTTGGCTATTTATAGCCTTACAACCCTTCATCTTACATTAATACCCCACTAAAAATTCCTGTAGAATATTCTAATATCCCAACAAATATACCAAGAATATTCTAATATACCAACAAATATACCAAGAATATTCTAATATACCAACACTCCTCCTCAAGATGGGCGAAAGATATTCACTAAGCCCATCTTGTCACATCCTCTAATCATATCTGCAGAGCTAAGTCTCTTGGTCATACTGTCTGCTACATGCTCCTTGGTTGGAACATAACCTTGCTCCAGTAGTCCATGGTCCAACTTCTCCTTGATGAAGAGCCTATCGATCTCTATGTGTTTGGTCATGTCATGCTGCACTGGATTGTTGGTGATACTGATGGCTGATTGATTGTTACACCACTTCATCTTGGCTCCTTGATCCAGCTTCAGCTCCACCAGCATACTCTTTAGCCATAGAATATTTTGGAGTAATTGTTATAAAGAAGTGGCGACTAGAGTTTGGGAGGTGGTGGCTAGTGTTTGAGCTCTGATACCATGTAGAATATTTTGGAGTAATTGTTATATTTTTTATTGATAATCTCTTGGCTATTTATAGCCTTACAACCCTTCATCTTACATTAATATCCCATTAAAACCCCTTATAGAATATTCTAATATCCCAACAAATATACCAAGAATATTCTAATATACCAACAAATATACCAAGAATATGCTAATATACCAACAGTACCCAGGAAAACTTCTTCTGCAGGTACCGCTATTTGTCTCCGGCCCCTCGGCATGCTCGCTGAGAGTGGAGGGTTAGAAGTGCTAGACTTCCCGCCTCCCCTCGTGGAAGGGGATTTCCAACTGGAGTAGCATGGGGCGAGGGACAACTCTTTCTCTTCTGGTATCTGCACCTATTTTTCGGGACGCTGCTGGATGGGTGCTCTTGGTTGCAGTCGTGCAATACCGACATCCTGTTTGTAGGTACTGTCGTTTTGGCACAACATCAGTTGATGATGATGTGGACATAGTGGTGTCCAGGAGGGGACATCTCAAATGCTGTTGTTGCTTCCTTTGGCTTACGCTTGTGATTGATCACGTCGTGCAAATCGAGCGAGGGATGATTCACCTTTCCACCCTCTTCGTAAGCCCGACAGAGCCGAACGCATGGGTGTGCAGGTGCTGCGTTTGCTCCCTGACCTGGGGTTCCTACACGAACTTTTTCCAGGTCGTCAATGGAAGACTTTTGATCCTGACCCCGTCCTTGTGCCACTGCGGGCTGGACGCATGGGTTAATCTTGTATAACTTCATGAGGATCAGTCACCTGAGTAGTTTCTTGGGCTTGACGAGCCCGCACTGTCCTAGGCTTCCTTGTCTCAGCACGCAACAGTGCGTACTACGAGGAGTCCAGGTTTGAATCTTTTTCTTTCTCAGTCTGGCGGATGAAGTCAGCTCCGTACGAGATTCTGTCGAAGACAGAACTTTTGTTGGCGTTGGGGCCACATGCAGCTGTCCTTCTGCGCCTGGAGTTTGATGCCGCACGCTTCTTCTTGTGCGTCCCTTGTTGTGGGCACATGGACGGTGCATCAATACCCAAGCCTCTGGCATGGTAGTGTTTTCATTTGCCAGAACTCGAGTGCTGAGCAGTCTTCTCCTCAGGCACGGCTGTCGCATGGACAGGGACTGCCTGGGTGGATGCATGATGTGCGCCCTCAGCAACAGAGAGGGAGACATGGAGCGTATGCTCCGCAGTTGGACGAGGCGCAGCGGCCTTTGCTACCCATGTCCTGCGGGCCTTCTTAGGTTTTGGTAGCCTTGGAGAAGGACTTGTCCTACCCAACGTGGTAGCTTGCTGGTCGAAGCGTACTACCAGAATCTTCTAGGTTGAACCCAGCTTCGCCGCATTGGACTGCGTCACGACCTTCTCATTAGAGAAGAAGGAGGTCTCCAGCAGAGTCGCCACCTTGTTGCCATTGATCCAAAGTCGAAACAAATTTTGTGTGTTTAACAAACAAAAGAGCATAAAGAAATCCTAGATAGAAAATCTAAGTACAATTGTTTTTGATTCTGGGAAGTGTGACAATAAAGATCGAGTACTTTAGTGACTCATTTACTCCGTTGACGATCCGACGAGGGAATGCGAATGCTTTCTACTGTTCTCTCTCTTGTGCTTGTCTGTATGTATGTCTCACTCTGTGTCCTTTAGTGGATATGCAACCCTACTATTTATAGCCATCATACGGATGGGCTATGCGCGCGCGCATATGCTATGTGCGCATGGATGCTGAAGCTGCCACGTTTTCATCCTTAACAGGATGCAACTGCCACCGTGGACTCATGTCACGGCTGAGTTGCCACGTTGGATCATTGTTAGGATCCGTTGTTGCTGAAAATCTGGTTGGTTTCCGTCCTTGGTGTGCATGACTTGGTCAGCTCGACGCGTGGCCTGCACTTAGTCGTAGAGAATCTCCTCAGTTGCAACAAAAATGTTTTGGCTTAAAAATGTACTGCCATGTTGAATGCATGGGGTCTGGAACGCATAAGACCAGAGACACATGGAGTCTGGAACGCATGGAGTCTGGAACGCATAGGACCAGAGACGCATGAAACGCGTAGAGTCTGGAACGCATAGGGTCTGAGATGCTTGGGACGCATGGAGTCTGGGACTCATGGAGTCTGGGACCCATGGGCCAGAGACGCATGGAGCTGTCTCTCGTACACGTGGCATTGTACGGTTGCAAAATGGTAAAGATAATTATGGCGGTGACTGACGCTATGACACCAACTGTCAGCCTCAGAATCAAAGCGTTTCAGAGCATCATTGCTGTCAGAGTAAAAAATGCTCCCACTTGACGGAGGTGACATTATTTGTCTAACTAGCCATGCGCCACTTGATTTTGACACATGCACTTTAGTTTCTTCGACGTATGAGGGCTGAGACGTATAGGCACTTGTGAGATTTTTAATGCTCAGCAGTGTCGACAACTCTGCCTCTGCAACCAAACAGCTGAGGCAATGGCAGCAATGGCAACCACCACCAGCTTTGCAGGCTTGGAGGGATCTCCCTTCTCCCAATGCCGGGCTTCTTCGAAGCCATCCCTCGGCTCCAGTATGCCCACATTCTTATAAATTTTGTTCACTCAACGTGTTTAGAAATACACAACCAATATTTCTCTAGTCCATATGAAATCTGTGTAATGCTTTGTCATTGAAATTCTATAGGTTTCTTGAGGCCTCAGGCTGCTTCCAGAAACCCACTGAAGCAGAAGGTAGCCTCAGGTGGAAAGTTCACTTGGTAAGATGTATTGCTAATTTGTCATATTAGAATTTCCGTTGCTTGTATTATGCCCAATTGTAGGTTTGTATCTGGTACCGTCGCTGTGACCAGCTTCGAAAGAGATTGGCTGCGCAAGGACCTCAACGTGATCGGCTTCGGCTTGATCGGCTGGCTCGTGCCCCCCTCCAGTATTCCAGCGATCAACGGCGACAGTCTGACGGGGCTCTTCTTCCAGCGCATCGGGACCGAGCTATCTCACTGGCCAACTGGCCCAGCCCTCACATCTCAGTTCTGGTAATCTAAGAGAATCTACATGCATTATACACCTAATGAAATATAGTTGCTTCCAAATTTGCAGTCAATGAATTTGAATTGTGGTTACTGTGTAGGTTGTGGCTGATCACATCCTGGGGCTCTTCATTTGCCTCACCTTTGGCCAGACTGGGTTCAAGGGAAGGACTGGGAAGTACTTCTAAAAGTTGTAATCGAGGGATCTGTAATAGTAGCCTTGCATGTATAGGCTTGTCTCATTGTTTTGAATCTAAAACGCAATGATATGCAGTTATGTTCTTATTTTAGCTCGATCGATAATTAATCTGAAATACTCTGTTGGTGAGATCAAGCATCTTACAGAAAATTTCACTGCATACAATTAATGTTAATTTCGGGATGGACAGAGATGTGAATTGGTCTGATCACTTAGGAGGGCTATCCTACCCACAATAGGATACTTTCTGAAGAACAAACATATGAATGGCATCACAATCTAGTGTCTGAACTAGACCTGGAAAATCACCAAAATTTAAGTAAGTACTCACTGGTTCTATGAAATTGATTGGTTGCGCGAAAGACGAAATTGGAAATAAGCTGCTAACCCGATCACTCAATGGATATGTTAACAGAGTTGAAGAAGATTATTTTTCTACCAAATTGTATTTCGGTTTGAAATGCTGCCTATATTACTTAAGAGGTTGTCATCTTGGTGCGGTTATTCATGTTAGACTTTTGTGAGCAATTATTCTACTTTTAATTTAGATTTTCGACTGCCTCACAATAACAATCTTTGATGAAGAAAAAAGTTATGATTCCTTACAGTTGGTTGTAATAGAGCCTTATCATGCATACACTGAATGGGAGCTATATATATATATATATATATATATATATATATATATATATATATATATATATATATATATATATGTATGTAAATTATGCATGCATTACTAATGAAAACATAATTACATGCATTAAATTGAGTGTTTCTTATGTATTGGGGAAATGAGATATTTTCATGTTGGTATGTATTTTACATCTATTTGAAGTTGATTTTTGGTTTCAGTTCAATTTCTGCATACAAATATTGATATTAATATGCAGTCGCAGACTGGCAGGTCATTTTCTGCCATGTGCTAAGTTGCAACAGAAATTAGTCCTACTTTTGTTTACTCAAAGATTATGACATTGGAAGCAAACTTACTTAGGGTGCTTTTTTTTAGTATGTTGGACATGATTCTACATTGTGAGACACGGTACAGTGTGGACACGATAAGATATGGATATGATAATACTGACACACCATTTATTTTGTGGAAAAATAATAATTCAGGACATTTTAACTAAGTTTAATCCGGAGTAAATTAAAATCTTGGCTCCGTCCTTGACTGCAATCCTGAAATTCATTCTGATCTTATGTCGAATTGTTGTAATGTTGTCGAAGCCAGCCTTAAACAATCTGCATCTCTCTTCTTCTAACCGCTCGAAGCATCGTCCTTTGTCGAAAATCTCAGGTCCACATGGTGAGCTCCTGCCATTTACCAAGGAATTACACAACATATAAATTGCGAGAAAACGCAAACATGTTAATTCCGCACTTGGTTTAATTAATGATTTGGTTTGACTGCAAGAAAGGAATATTATCGACCAACCTTGGGGAGCAACTATGGCTACAACACTCCTTGAAAGAGACTCCAAGACACTACACACAACAAAGATTGATACTAAGAATCTTATATTAGTTATAATTACGCGACGAAAAAGTAAACTATAGGAGTAATCACCCTCCGGCACTCCATGGATCTCTTAAACCATTGAAGAAGATTATGTTGCTAGAGAATTGCTTCAGTACTCTCCTCTTCTTATGTCCATTATAAAAGCTTTAATATTGCAATTGCACTGAATAATATGTTCGTAGGTTTTAATTTAGACCGTGACGGAGACTCACATGTCCACCAAATTCTGTAGTGATCCAGTGCGGCCTAGTATACAGTCTTACTACCTCAGTGAAGATGAGAAGGGCCTTGAAGTGAAGTAGGGCGCGACATCGAACATGAACCCGGTGTTGTTAGCGAACCACTCGATGTCGGCCCGGTTCCCTAGTAGACGAAGATGGGCCCCGTCTGGTCTGGCCCGGCCCAGCCCAGTGCCTGTCGTCGACGAGATACTTCTGTCTGAACTCGGCGTATCCCTCCGGTTGGTAGTTAAAATGGGCTTTTGATAAGGGCACTACACATATTACTTTGGGCTAGTCCATTGTAATTTTTTCCAAAATTACAAATTTGTCACTCTTAAAGTTACTTAGGGCTAGCCCACACCAACCTATATAAGTGAAATTTTTTTCTATTTTAGGCTTTTTATCCTCTCTTGAAGAAACTCTCATTCTCCCAGTCTAAACCTAAATTTAGAAATTGATAGTTGTGGTCCCAAGTGGAAGAGAATTTTGCTTTAGTGATTGTCCAACGAATATTCTTCCGATATGTCTTCGACAAATACGATGAATAAGTTGTGCGATTGTCACAAAAAATTTAGTTTTTTTTTACTATTGTAGGAACAATGCATGAAAATATCTTCGATGACGAAGTCGGATCATGCAATTCATTAAATATGCACTCCGGACGTTCCGAAGAACATGTCGGTTGTTCCGAAGCACGTACGATACGTAAAACATTAACCCTATTTCGACAGTTATCGTGTAAGGACTGTATAAAATTAGACAGTCCTATATAAATATAGGACTGTCAATAATTCGACAGTCCTATATAAATACAGGACTGTCAGAATTTCGACAATCCTATATAAAAGTAGGACTGTCATAATTTTGACAGTCCTATATACTAATAGGACTGTCAAAATAGTGACAGTCCTGGATCTTAAAGACTAAATTATTTGAAGTGCCAATTATATGAAGTTATTAATTTTTATATTATTTTATATTGGTTATAGGACCAACCTTGTACAGATGTTGTGGTACATCCTGCTATTGGGGTTGATGTGGATGATATATTCTCAACGGATATTCAATTTGCAACCCAGGAAGAAGCATTAGATTGGTGCAGAGAAGTTGAAAAACGACATAACATAGTAATTGTCATTGCAAGATCCATCAGATCTCGGCCGGGCCGAAAATATGTAGAGCTGGGGTGCGAAAGAGGAGGTGTGTCTAGGGAGCATCATAAAAAAAATGGTGTTGTTGAAAAAAAATCCCTAAGAAAAACGTTGGGACGAGAAAATGTGGTTGTCCATTGAGTATATATTGCGTCAATTCAGCTGTTGTCTTTTTTAGTGAAGAATAACAAAAGTGGAAGTCGAAACAAACACATCGACATTAAGTATCTAGCCCATAAGTAAACATGTTAAGGAAAAGAAAGTTGTTATTGAGCACATTAGCACTGAATTGATGATTGTTGATCCTTTGACTAAAGGCATGCCACAGTTGAAATTCAAGGATCATGTAGCGAACATGGGACTTGGTTCCCTTATGTAGTTTCTATTGTACAAATAAAGTTATTAATGAAACTCTTATTATGATATTTTCTCATATTTATGTGCACTTTATTTAATTTGAGAAAATTTATTCATTGGGCCAAGAATGAACATATGGTTTATTCATTAAGTTACGTTGCAACATAAAGTAATTAAGAAATAAATGCATTGTAATACATTAAAGATAATACTCACATATAGAGAACCTATCGTCACGATTCATGTGTTTATTACTTAATATGAATTATAGTTGGTTTTCAGATAATACATTGGATTAAAAGTATGGGCCAAGTGGAAGAATGTTAATAACTGTTGGATTGATCACAGTTATTCCCTTAGTTTATAGCCCATAGTTTTTGCTCCAACTCTTCCTATTCCTAAGGGAAGTTACCAACTCTTCATATTCCTAAGGAAAGCTACCAACTCTTCATATTCCTAAGTGAAAGTTACTAATTATCATCACTTTTTGTTGAATGGTAACATTATGAACAAGAGCACGATGGAAAGCTCATTTTTTTTTCTTTTATATAAAGGGTTTTGGTCCCCAAACTAGACACTTAGACTTCTACATATTACACATCAAAAATTGAGTGTTCATAGTTTGAAAGTCCAAACTCGGTGAGAAAGAAGCAAGGAGCTAGTGAGTACTAAAGTTCTTTATGTTGAAGCATCAATGGCTGGAGGTTAGTTCATATAGGAATATTATTATTTTGATCCTTTGTTTAATTCCGCATCTGGGATCATATATATTGATCTTTCAAGTTGATAATATACATACGGTATAGATGACTTAATTTGGAGCCGGTTCTAAGCCGCATTATAATAGTAGAGATTTTAATTAAAATTTGTTGGACAGATCTATATAGGGTCCAAATATGGCCACGGTCTCCCATTTTTTTTTTTTTTTTAATGTTGATTACTATATAGAATTTTTTGCAGTTTTAACATATATATTAGTTTGTCCCTCAATTGTACAAAGAATAAGCTATCTCAAGTGGTAGTGCTTTGGGCTTTCAACCTTGTATGTATAATTTTAATTTTGTACTTTCAACCTAGTATATTTTTTGATATTGAAATTCAAATAACGTAAGAACTTAAATTATTTCTATATGTAGTAGCACGGTCTCTCAAGAATTTTAATGCTGACTTTTCCCTTATTTATAGACATATTTTTAAAATTTTGGATATAATTAGTTGTTTAAATATTATTTAAATATTGAATATATTTTAATCATAATTTTCTTTTACATATACATTTATAGGCTTTTGATATACATAGTTTGAAAAAAATTTGAATTAATTTTCTTCATTACAAGAGGATATCTAACTATCTCTACTCTTATAATGAGTTTTTCAAACGGTTCAAAATTAATTCGTCTAAGATGTTTATAAATTCTCCACCAGTTATAAAAAAATTACCGCAAAAAAACTTTCTCTCTTCTCTTCGCACAAATATATATTCAAAAACTAAATTTAAAATTGTTAAAAAAACTAAATTTAAATATTAATTTAAAGAAAAATATAAAAAATATTTAAATTGTTTAACAAATCTTAATTCAAATATATTTAAATATTTGAACTATTTCTCAACTATCATAAAAATATTTATTTTACGTGTGCACGTGAATTTACTAGTCTTTATAACTGTAGAGATAGATGTAACACCCCATTCCGTTCAAGCGGACTGCCGTCTCAAACGGCAATCGTGCAGCTGTCCCGACCCGCTTTGCCTCGATCAAGAAGCAAAGGATATCCAGACTTGTCCCTACAGGAATCCGGCTTGGATTTTCAGAGGCTCGCTCAGACGTATCGCTCTATCGAGGCGAATCATCGCTAAGGTGGGTGGCTACGGTGAACTTGTCTTTGCTTAGCCAGCACACATAAAATCTGGAATTTTTATGCTAGTCGCTAGGTGAATAACCCCATGCATGCTAATAAATCCAACGCACCTAGCTAAGGGAATAATCCCAACTTGTATTGCTTGCTAGAACATGGAAAATGAAATACTGCTTATATGTGTCAGACCCTCGCATGCTAAGTCCCTAACGGTTTCATCTCTCGGCTTACCTTCGGGTCCGAGCAACGTGCCTGCTTATGTCCCTTAGAAACGCATGCTTGTCTGCTTGTAATGTTGCCTTATTTTCATCCAACTCCGAGAGACTACTAAGTAGTCGTTCCGTGCATGTTTGACCCTGCAAGTATCCGGGACCGTTAGGTCACCAGGCAGCCCCGAACCAGGGGACTGCATCATGTCAAAGACTCATTCAGGTATTTGGATCTCCCTGCAAGTCTCCCTCGTGTGCGGGTTTACATCAGCCCAGGAGACTGTGCATATCCAATAGCTAAGTGAATCATGATTCAAGTATCCCGTGTACTCGTGTACTCGTGTTCCCGTGCACTCGTGTTCTCGTGTTCTCTTGTTCTAGTGCACGCGTGTTCTCGTGTTCTCGTGTATCTCATGATAATTGGAAGACCCCAATTATGCATGTCGCGGACTAGTTCCACGGACGGTCACCGGGGCACCGGGGCCGATCCGGTCCGGATGGAGCTCGTGTGTAGTCTTCGTGTTCGGGACTGAGTAGCTTGCAGCTCATCGTGTACTCTTGTAGCAAGCTATCCTTGTCCCCGGCTACGTCCATAATGACTTTGCCAGCGACCGTGTTCATATAGATAAGTCATCCTCGCTTAGCGGCTATCCGCGTGCGAGTCACTGCATCGCATCAATGAATAACAAAACACCTGAACGATCATGTTATAAACGACCCTCGTGTATGCATATGCTTGCCTCCTGAATGTTTATACATGCCTCTGCTCGAATTTATACTGTTGCCTCAATGTTTGCCTTGGACAGGGAAGGAGATGGTAAGTTGGTAAGTCTCGCCGTGTTTCCTCTCATGTTGCACGGCGCACTGCCCGACACGTTAGGCTATTCAATATCTGCATGAAACTGATCCTAAGGCAACTAGAAAGACAACTTAATAGTTGTGCACGGAACCTGTATTACGTGTTTGGATTTGTCGAGCGGGCGAGTAGCTTTCCCACCAGTGCATTCAATGTACTGATAATCCACCAGTTTGTATGCAGGGTGCGAGAGAACATCGTTCGGTGCGGATGCCTCCAACGTGCGTGCTAAGACCAGGAGTTTCCTCTGAAGCCTTGCAACGGTGCGTCCGGGACTGAAGCACATATACAAGACATAATGTTGGAGCGTCGCCTGAACATCGCCTGTACAATCATTCCACGGTTGTAGCCATTTGGCACGCTTTTACTGTTTCAGAGAGAGAGGCTTGAGCGACTTGTAATCTCGGCTATACGCCGCCTGTAACACAAGTTTATATCAATAAAAGAGCTTGCTTTACTTCAACTTGTGTTTCAATGCTTCCGCTATATTTGTCGACTCAGTGAACCTGTTACCGATCGCCTATGCGTTCATGACTCCACTGCACTTCGACAATCTGTGCGACTCTGTGGCTTAGAACTCTTGCCGCCAGCCAATGAACCATGGCCATGCACGGGCGTGGATCACGCTCGTGCGGCATCACGCCCGGATGGGTTAAGCGATCGTTCCGCGGGAGCGCTGGCGAGGGTGATTCCCGCCTAGCGGGAACGGCCGATTGTCTGCGGGAGATCGGGGCGTGACATGTTGGTATCAGAGCCTGGCTTCTACGCCTTTGAACTTCGATTCGATATCTCTGTTTCGAAAGCTCGTTCGTGGGTTATGTGCACGCTCTCTCTCAATGCCTCGATGGGATGTTCCAACAATAAGTCTAAATACTTTTAAAATGCATTTTGATTGATATGATTGTTTGTCTGGTTGTATGCTGCGAGTGGCCTTTGTGCCAACCTGTGCGAACCCTTGAGAGTATCGCTAGTAGCTTGTCCGATTTTCACTAACCCTAAGTTTGGTTGAATGCATCTATTCGAGGGACGCCTTGAACTAGTGCACCATCCAAGACTTAAGAAAAGGTGAAACTCGAGTGCTGAGACTTCGCTATCACTAAGCTGGTTGACGTGTTCACGCTAGAGGGGCCCTTCGAAAGTGCGCACGATCCAGTCTAAGCGATATGCTGATTTCGAAGCTTGTGCAAGTGAATATCTAAATGAAACAAGTACAACGACTTGTCTAGGATTGCCTCAACCTAGAATACTGCTTGTCCTTAGTAAGTCTCGAGGACGAAACTTTTTCTAAGTTGGGTAGGATGTAACACCCCATTCCGTTCAAGCGGACTGCCATCTCAAACGGCAATCGTGCAGCTGTCCCGACCCGCTTTGCCTCGATCAAGAAGCAAAGGATATCCAGACTTGTCCCTACAGGAATCCGGCTTGGACTTTCAGAGGCTCGCTCAGACGTATCGCTCTACCGAGGCGAATCATCGCTAAGGTGGGTGGCTACGGTGAACTTGTCTTTGCTTAGCCAGCACACATAAAATCTGGAATTTTTATGCTAGTCGCTAGGTGAATAACCTCCTGCATGCTAATAAATCCAACGCAGCTAGCTAAGAGAATAATCCCAACTTGTATTGCTTGCTAGAACATGGAAAATAAAATACTGCTTATATATGTCAGACCCTCGCATGCTAAGTCCCTAACGGTTTTATCTCTCGGCTTACCTTCGGGTCCGAGCAACGTGCCTGCTTATGTCCCTTAGAAACGCATGCTTGTCTGCTTGTAATGTTGCCTTGTTTTTATCCAACTTCGGGAGACTACTAAGTAGTCGTTCCGTGCATGTTTGACCCTGCAAGTATCCGGGACCGTTAGGTCACCAGGCAGCCCCGAACCAGGGGACTGCATCATGTCAAAGACTCATTCAGGTATTTGGATCTCCCTGCAAGTCTCCCTCGTGTGCGGGTTTACATCAGCCCAGGAGACTGTGCATATCCAATAGCTAAGTGAATCATGATTCAAGTATCCCGTGTACTCGTGTACTCGTGTTCCCGTGCACTCGTATTCTCGTGTTCTCTTGTTCTAGTGCACGCGTGTTCTCGTGTTCTCGTGTATCTCGTGATAATTGGAAGACCCCAATTATGCATGTCGCGGACTAGTTCCACGGACGGTCACCGGGGCACCGGGGCCGATCCGGTCCGGATGGAGCTCGTGTGTAGTCTTCGTGTTCGGGACTGAGTAGCTTGCAGCTCATCGTGTACTCTTGTAGCAAGCTATCCTTGTCCCCGGTTACGTCCATAATGGCTTTGCCAGCGACCGTGTTCATATAGATAAGTCATCCTCGCTTAGCGGCTATCTGCGTGCGAGTCACTGCATCGCATCAATGAATAACAAAACACCTGAACGATCATGTTATAAACGACCCTCGTGTATGCATATGCTTGCCTCCTGAATGTTTATACATGCCTCTGCTCGAATTTATACTGTTGCCTCAATGTTTGCCTTGGACAGGGAAGGAGATGGTAAGTTGGTAAGTCTCGCCGTGTTTCCTCTCATGTTGCACGGCGCACTGCCCGACACGTTAGGCTATTCAATATCTGCATGAAACTGATCCTAAGGCAACTAGAAAGACAACTTAATAGTTGTGCACGGAACCTGTATTACGTGTTTGGATTTGTCGAGCGGGCGAGTAGCTTTCCCACCAGTGCATTCAATGTACTGATAATCCACCAGTTTGTATGCAGGGTGCGGGAGAACCTCGTTCGGTGCGGATGCCTCCAACGTGCGTGCTAAGGCCAGGAGTTCCCTCTGAAGCCTTGCAACGGTGCGTCCGGGACTGAAGCACATATACAAGACATAATGTTGGAGCGTCGCCTGAACATCGCCTGTACAATCATTCCACAGTTGTAGCCATTTGGCACGCTTTTACTGTTTCAGAGAGAGAGGCTTGAGCGACTTGTAATCTCGGCTATACGCCGCCTGTAACACAAGTTTATATCAATAAAAGAGCTTGCTTTACTTCAACTTGTGTTTCAATGCTTCCGCTATATTTGTCGACTCAGTGAACCTGTTACCGATCGCCTATGCGTTCATGACTCCGCTGCACTTGGACAATCTGTGCGACTCTGTGGCTTAGAACTCTTGCCGCCAGCCAATGAACCATGGCCTTGCACGGACGTGGATCACGCTCGTGCGGCATCACGCCCGGATGGGTTAAACGATCGTTCCGCGGGAGCGCTGGCGAGGGTGATTCCCGCCTAGCGGGAACGGCCGATTGCCTGCGGGAGATCGGGGCGTGACAATAGATTTGAATATTTAGGTCAAATATAAATATTGGTTGCTTTTATGCTAGGAAACTAAGGCTTATCTGGATTAAAAAAAAATCTCTACAATTATAATGTGGCTTGTAAACGGCTCAAAAATGAGCCGTCCAACATGTATGTATATCCTCCACTTAATAAAAAATTTAAAAAAACTTTCTAACCGCATATGTACCTACTTGCGTAGTTAAAATAAAAATAAAAAAATTATAAATTATTTAAACTGCATTAACATATAATAAGTCGTAAAATATATTCAATATTCAAATAATATATAAACTAAGTACATGGTATTATGTAACTAAATACGTATCCAAAATTCTAAAAACATATATATATATATATATATAACAAATCCCAGTTAAAATATAGGGTTATTACGTTAACTACCTCCATGTTTTATGTTTATTACACGGGATACCCCTGCTTTGAAACTAGTTACACTGACCACTTTTATGTTTTATATTTTCTATAGAAAGTTATACCAATAACTACCCCTATGTTTAATTTTTTTTTTTTAAAGGAGAGCGGCAGTCCGTGTAATTAGTTTTAAAGTAGGAATATCCCGTGTAATAAACATAAAGCATATGAGTAGTTACTGAAAATAAACTTAAAATATATTCAAATCATATTTAAAATATTTTAATATAATTTAAATATTTATCTAATTCTTTAATAATATTTTTTTTCTTTTTTTTATGCGCAACTCATTTAAATCTGACTAGTAGAGCTATAAGGTGGGCACTTTTTTTTTTTTTTTTTTTTTTTTAGGATTTGTATTCCATAACGTTCTTGGAATTTTTAGAGTCCACCGGTTAGTTCAACAACAATATGCATAAAAAAAAAAAAATTATAACTATTAAAATCAATGTAAAGGATTAAAAATAATATATAACAACAAAAAGCATATCAAACAAAAGGAATATATATATATATATATATATATTTCGACACATGCAACTTTTATCTGGACGTTTGAAATGCATAGTGTAACATCAAAAAATCTCAAATTCTTTGTCACAGTCTCAATTCTTGCTCCTTCATGCCTGCCCCTGATTCGCCTTCGTCTACTAATTCATTGGTCTATTGCACATGTTCAAACCATGCATGTGAGAGATTTCTATCATCTTATCCTTAATTTTCTAATTATGCCTATAATGAGTTCACAAATTCCAAAACAACGCAGATGCCATTCAAAACAAGGAGGTGGATAGCCATGCTATTGAAGAAGGTCGTGCAACTATAAATAGCTCCAATGGTATTTCGTTTGCCTATACTCTAAGGAAATCTAATATTGTTGCGTATTCCTTAGCTTCAAAAACGCTATTATCTTCGCAGCCTGTATCAAATTGGCTCTTTGAAGAGCAATCTCCATGTATAATTAGTCATATCCACAAAGATATGGCTAACATAATTTCTTTTGTTATATAGTCGTTTCCTTTTCAAAAAAAAACAACGACTATAGAAGACCATGTAATACTTCATCTTTCAAGGTTCCGAGTATCACTTGTACAACAAAGAAAAGTTCAGCAAATAGATGGGAAATGAAGCTCTTTTACTCAAATATATGCAGATTACACAAAAACAACTCATTGTACTTAAATTGTTAAAGAAACTAAATCGATGTACTTGTCACGAATTCATGCTCTCGCCTGCAAACTTCCATTCTGTCCAAGCTTCATATATATATATATATATATACTTGTTTCAAGTCATGGTAATATTGGTCAATCCAGTGCTTTATGATCTGTATCTCTCTTCTTCTAACTTGTCGAAGCAACTCCGGATCATCCTTTGCCGCAAATCTGAGGTCCACATGGTGAGCCCCTGAAATTAATTCATCCAGAAAACAGTACAAGAAATTATATCATGCACACCCAGATTTATTTATTGATTGCAAGAAAAGAATATCGCAAAGTTCATAGCCAAATTAACCTTTAGGAGCAACAATTGCTATTATACTCTTGGAAAGAGACTTCAAGACACTGCAGCGCCCAAAAAAACGAAGATATTAATGAAGTAATCATCAGGTACATACGTAATATATACAAAAATGAAAATCTAGAATAAATCTTATTTTAGAAAATTAACTGACGAAATAATTTATATATATATATATATATATATAGAGAGAGAGAGAGAGAGTAATATATTACCCTCCGGCACTCCATGGATCTCTTAAACCATTGAAGAAGATTATGTTGCTACCGAATCGCTTCAATGCTCTCTTTATATCCTGTAAAGATGCATATATAATGCAATATTGTGCTTTAGTATATATATGTATATATAGCCCCTAATTAACATGTGAAATTTTTCTTTAATTAATTATATATATGACAAATTAAGTTGAGGAATATATATATATATATATATATATATATATATATTACACACACGAGGTTTACTTATTAATTGCATAATTAGAGTAGTGTCATGTCAGTCATTAATGTAGATCGATGACTTACATGACCACCAAAATGTGTCTCGAGCCAGTGCGGCCTAGGTCTATGTGCAGACGTTTCTCGGAAGCTCCTAGTGGTAAAACTCCCTGACTACCGGGTTCTCTTTGTTGCACACAACTCGGAAAGAGAGACCGCGAACTTAGCTCTGTCCAGAGCAAGAATTTAGAGAACAGAATGTGGTTCGAGAGAGGAATGAGAGAGAGGTTTCACGTAGGAGGATTTTCTGGAAAAAAAAATAAAGAAGGAGGAGACCACAATATATAGGCAGTCCCAAGACACAGCCACTAGACAGGACAGTAAATGGCTTATAAATAGGCCATTAAGGAACAATTACAAAGAAAAAAATGTGGAGGAAAGCTGTCAAATGAGCTGTTACAGAAGCTGTCACAAGTGTTCAATGAACCTGGACATAGAGCCTCAACATTCAAAATTTGAATGAGTCAAATTGGTTCAAAAAATAAAGAGGAGCAAAAAGATTTTTTTGATCCCAGCCTGAACCCGAAGAGAAAATTGGATCAGCATTCGGCACCCGTAGGTGTGCGCACATACCCGCACCCGTTACGCGCGTCGAACCGATCTGAACCGATCTGAACCGAACTGATCCGAGCCGGGCCGGACGGCGGCGGCGGCGCGCGCGTGTGGCTCAAGGGGTTCCCCACACAACATCTTTAAGAAAGCAATGAAGAAGAAGAACTAATATATACATACAAGGAGGGGGTGGTCCAACCGATGTGGGACTAAAGAAAAAAAGGGAAGTTGAGCTTTTGCTCAAGCACAGCTAACAATCCCCCTCCCCCCCCCCCCCAAAAAAAGGTCAAGTTCCGAAATAAAAGTGACAAAAAAATTAAAAGAAAGAATTTTTGGGCAGGTATATACTATGCATAGATGAGATGGACTACAGCCTTGAATCTCACTTAGTGACTATTGTCTTTGTCTGAAGAAGTGCTTGATGGACTATGCTTTGAATCTGACTTCTTTTACCAGATTCAGAAAAATAGCACACATAGTACGCTAGAGGTTCTGGGTCTAACCGGTGGCGCTTTTGGTTGGCCATGGCACTAATCCCAAATTCATTAGAGTTGTCTGGGATCGCCATGTCCCATAGTCGCGGCCTTCACGACCTCTCATATAGGTAAGTCCTTAAGGGTTGGTGATATGTTTCAACCCCGCATATCAGCTTGGACCTATTAAGAGTTCTTGGGATCTCCAATCAGACTCGGTTGGTTGTCACTGCGGGTGACTTTACTTATGGACTTAACCCCATCCCCCTCGATGATTCTAGGATCAAAGTCCTAGACAGACCCTTCGTCAAGTGGTCTGCAAGGTTCTTTTCTGACTTTATATAGTCAAGAACCACATATTTGTCCAATGGGCTCTTTATAGACTTGAAGTGCAGCTGCAGGTGCCCTATTCATTTCGGAGTCCATTGTACTCCTAGCTATGATAGTTTGTTTATTTATTGATTGCAAGAAAAGAATAAATTGGATCGGCATTCGGCGTCCGTAGGTGCGGACACGTACTCGCACTCGTTACGCGTGTCGAACCGAACCGAACCGAACCGAACCGAACCGGGCCGGACGGCGGTACGCGCTTGTGGCCCAAGGGGTTCCCCACACAACATCTTTAAGAAAGCAATGAAGAATAACTAATATATACATACAAGAAGAAGGTGTTCCAACATATGTGGTATTAATGAAAAAAAGAAAAGTTAAGCTTTTGCTCAAACACAACTAACAAAAACAAACGATAGAAGACCATGTAATATTTTATCTTTCAAGATTCCCTGAATCACTTGTACAACAATGAAAAGTTCAGCAAATATATATTGGGAAATGAAGCTCTTTTACTCAAATATATGCAGAACGCACAAAACAACTCATTCTACTTAAATTGTTAAAGAAACTAAATCGATGTACTTGTCACGAATTCATGCTCTCGCCAGCAAACTTCCATTCTCTCCAAGCTTCATCTGTTCATATATATATACTTATTTCAAGTCATGGTAATATTGGTCAATCCAGTGCTTTATGATCTGTATTTCTCTACTTCTAACTTGTCGAAGCCACCCCGGGTCATCCTTTGTCGCAAATCTGAGGTCCACATGGTGAGCTCCTGAAATTAATTCATCGAATAAACAGTACAAGAAATTATATCATGCACAACCAGATTTATTTATTGATTGCAAGAAAAGAATATCGCAAAGTTCATAGCCAAATTAACCTTTAGGAGCAACAATTGCTATTATACTCTTGGAAAGAGACTTCAAGACACTGCAGCGCCCAAAAAACGAAGATATTAATGAAGTAATCATCAGGTACATACGTAATATATACAAAAATAAAAATATAGAATAAATCTTATTTTAGGAAATTAACTGACGAAATAATTTATATATATATATATATATATATATATATATATATATATAGAGAGAGAGAGAGAGAGAGAGAGAGAGAGTAATATATTACCCTCCGGCACTCCATGGATCTCTTAAACCATTGAAGAAGATTATGTTGCTACCGAATCGCTTCAATGCTCTCTTTATGTCCTGTCAACATAATGCAATGTGCTTTAGTACTCCCGGTACTTCTGAACCTTTTCTTTAATTTTATATATATATATATAGAGAGAGAGGATAAAAGGGATATGAGCCATAGGTTCATATTCCTATATGAGCCATGCACATATGGACCAATAGGAATGAATTTCTACAACTCATGTGCAACCATGCACTAGTACAATCCATTTCTATTGGTCCATATGTGCATTGGCTCATGTAGGAATATGAGTCTATGGCTCATATCCCTTTTATATCCATATATATATATATATATATATATATATATATATATATATATATATATATATATATATATATATATTACAAAGTTTTAGAAGTTGAGAAACAAGAGGCCGATATAGGTTTAATTTCAACTTGATACCATTAACTATTTAAGTTTTCTTAATTTGATACCACAAACTTTAATATCATACCAATCACTTCTCTCAACTATTAAATATTTTCAAGTTGATATCTCCCGTCAGTCATGATTAATCTTTTCGTTTCAACAAAAATAAATAAATAATTTTTGACCAAATTATCTCCCTCCATTCCTCCTAGAGGTATTTGAAGTCAAGTGGCCACGAATGAGAGTAGTATTTTTGTCATTTAGGATCGTTGTACAATTATAGTTGAGGTATTAGTTAAGTTGTCTAATATTAAAGTTTAGGGTATTAATTTGAAAAACTTGAATAGATGAAGGTTTAATTAATTGCATAAGAGTGTCAATATTGTAGACTTACAAGACCACCAAACTGTATCTCGAGCCATTGCGGCCTGGGTGGTATACCAAATATGCGTTGGCATGTCTTAGCGTCTTCAGCGAAGTTGTAGGTTGAAGCAGGAAAAATGCTCTCATTGTTGTTTGCTCCTGTTGGAAGGATCAACTCTGTGCAGCTCTGCCATTCCCACTGAGCTTGACCTATCGCAGGGTTGTCAAGACTTTGAGTCAGATCAAAACACTTGCCGGCTCTTCCACTCTGGTTGTAGTATACGTTCATTACACCGTACATTCTCGCAAATGTGTCGTTGCCTGTCGTAGGATTGTCGACCGCTCTGCACATCTGCAAATGATCTCAAGTGATCGATCATCGAGCAATAGTTCATAGTAGCTGAAGAGAAATTAAGATCAGACTTAAATGTGAAGCTCACTCACTTCTTTGACAGGATAAGCTGGCAGAGGGTTTAGAAAGTCCGAAGGGGTCGGGTAATCTGTCATTGCTGCATAGACTAATGCATACTGAAGCCAGTTCTCGATGAACTCTGC
Organism: Iris macrosiphon; assembly: GCA_036927795.1. NCBI lineage: Eukaryota > Viridiplantae > Streptophyta > Magnoliopsida > Asparagales > Iridaceae > Iris > Iris macrosiphon. The sequence goes on along the minus strand of JAYESA010000017.1, from coordinate 153,508,583 downwards.
CAAGAGATGATCCCAACTATCTCCACTACATCGATCAACAAGTAACAAACAAATGATCTAGCCTGCTTTCTATAAAAAGTACTACTGCATGCTTGCTCAAGGATGGATATATGAAGTATATACTGAAGAGATCACTCCTTACTCGCAGATTTTAAATGATTCTCCAAGCCGCTGGATACCTTCCATGGTTCCCACCGCTTCTTCGATCTCCTTCCACGAATTCTTGATCACGTTGTAACAATTCTCGCTCTCGCTCTGTAGTAAAAACATTTTTTTTTTAGTTAAGATGGCTGGCTCATTATGATTATTAGGAAGCATTTTACAAAGTAGAAACCATGTTATATTTTTTCCTAGATGCATAGAAATGAACCTTGAAGTTATTACTGATAATGCTGCTGAAGGCGTATGGAGAGGCAAGGTCAAGGAAGTTGAGGATTGGAGCAGATGAAGCCAAGGCACCAATTGCAACATGGGGGTACTTTAGTCTAAACCATGCAGCCAGCACTGCTTCCACAAGTAATTAGCTAAGGTTAATATTATTAGACTCTAGCTAACTGTCATAAGACATAAGCATGCAATTAAGATTAGGGAAGGATTTGCTTAATTACTTCCTCCATAGGAACCTCCAATAACCACAACAGGAGATTGTTCGGAACTTAGATTCTTCTTGAGGTCAGTGATCAATGTTGCATAATCTGCAAGAGCCTGTGTGGTGCTCAAGTACCCAAGAGTGGTTGCATTTGCAAAAGCTACAGCTTTATCCCCATCAAAAGGAATCGACCCCCCATAGTACCTGTGCTGCAAAATATGAAAGAAATAAAAAATATAAATTAACACATTCGCAATAATTTTTGAGATAGAAGGATGGCACGAAGGAAATGAAAGTCTCATGCACGATTTTGAATGAGAGAAAGAAGTGAGGAATCCTCTTTTCGACTCTGAGTCTCCCAAGATCAGAACAGTTTCTTTTAGGAAGTTTCAAAAGTGCAGTTAGTTGGCTCCCCCTTCCAGTCCAGGTTAAAAGATTGAGAGGAAAAGAAAATGTGCCTCAACCTGGAGTTCCTGCCGAAGAAGCGGATGCGAATCCGTAAATCTGAAGAGTATGCCCGAAAAAAAAAAAAAGGATGGTCCCCTATGCATTTCATTCTTTCCGTTCCGGAAAGAATTCAAGTACCTCCCAACAATGAAAGTCCTTTACGCCTTTCTTTGTTGTTAGCCATTTATCCTTCTCCTGGAAAGAATGCCCATACCATAAGAGTGTCTCCAGGCTTAAGGCAAGAAAGAGGGAGACAGAAAGGATCCCAGCCATTATCCTACATTGTATTTATTTTGGGGAAATTTAGTTTTGGTTCCTCCATTTTTTGCTAAATTGGTAGGGATTTTGTTCACAACTCAATTGTCAATGGAACCCTCAAGTTTTGGTAAATTTTGCAATCTTGGAGAGTTGCACTCAACCTTGCCTTGGGATTGGATATATTAATCAGAATGCAATGAATTCTACAATTTATGTTGCACAAACAAAAAAATGGTATCCATATTTATATCATAGTTGGAGTCCATTTTTGTTCACCCATCAAAATTAGGGTTTATGTTCACCCTCCTATCAGGTATTGTCATGTGTCAAAATATAAGTCAAAATCACTTTGAATATTAACAAAACTACTTCCGAAAGTAGTTTTAGGTCGTATAAAAATGTCACGTGGCAACACTTGATTCGAGGGTGAACATATATTCTAGTTTTGATGAGTGAACAAAAATAGACTCCAAACACATTAATAATGATGGAGGAGTTCCAAGAAAAGCAAATATATATATATATATATATATATATATATATATATATCGGTTGTACGACCTACCTCAATGAAGAGCAGGAGGGCCTTGAACTGGGGTGCGACATCAAACATGAAGCCCGTGTTTTGAGCGAACCACTCGATGTCTGCCTCGTTCCCGCAGTACACAAAGATGGGTGCCGAGGGCCCACCCCAGTGCATGTCGTTGACGAGATACTTCTGTCTGAACTTGCCATTTCCGCTCGGTTGGTAGTTAAAATGGTCGAGAGTTTGCATATAGTACTTGGTCTTGTACGCCACGTTGCCATTATTATTGGGCTTGTTACGCGTTTCCGACATAAGAGCCAAAGCCAACGCCGACACCGCAGAGAAGAAGAAGAATAACAAGAGTAAGAAGAGAGGTTTCATGATGGTGGTAGTAGGAATGGAGCCTAGGTGGGTGTAGGAAGAGGAGAAAATGAGGGTACATATATGTACATATTGTTGAGTTTTTTCATAATCTTAGGTTTGACGTAGAGCTTTGTTTGTTAGGAAAACGAGGGATTCTCCGCCTCTCTCTCAATCCAGCTCAGGATCTTTTATCAATGGAGTTCGATGACTCACTCCAATGAATTCCCAAGTACTCAACTACGTATGTGCAGTGCACCACTGGCACTAAACTTGCAAATCCACCCAATCTCCAAAAACTTCAAATGCTAGCTGTTATTGATGGGTGCGAGGATTTTGTCAATGCGAGGAAGCTGTTCGATGAGATGCCAGAGAAGAATTTGGTTACCTCGATGATTGATGAGTACGCGCGCAACGCAAACGCTGCCTGGGGATGTGCCGTCCACGTGGGCCTCGTGCTGGAATTCTGACCTCGAGCTAGGAGAGATTGTAGCTAGCGAAGAGGCTTTTTGAAGTAGAGCCTCAAAATGGAAATGAGTCCGACTATAGATACTCAAATAGGAACTAACTTGCAACATGGTTATGTCAATCAAAAAGCTGTCTGGCACTCGTTCGTGCACAGCCGGTGCACGCGTGCGGCCGAGATTGCCGGAGTGCTGCCGCCAAACCCCCTCCGCCGCCTTCCTCTCCCCTCCTCCTGCTCCGCAGCCATCGCCGTCTCCTCCTACGCCGACGCCGACGTCTTCCCCCCCTCCCACCACTGCTCCGACGTCCTCCTCCGTCTGCTCCGCCGCCGTTGCCTTCGACTCCTCCGTCAACGACTCCTCCCTCCCCCCACCTTCCGCTCCGGTAATCTCGGCCATGCGCATGCTCCGGTTGTGGACGCGCTTGCCAAGTAGAAGAGTTGTATGTCAATATGGTCATGTCACGCGGCATTATTTTTATATTTAGGTTCCTGTTTTTTTTTCTTTTCTTTTTTCTAGGTTCTTTGAAGAAATCAACAAATAAGATGCATGTAATTCAACGATTATTAATGGCGAGTCTTTAAAATTAAAACCTCATGAGTTCATGTAGGATATTTGTTGGTGTTGGTGCTAACTATACATGTGTTGCTCTCGAATATATATGCCAGAAATTACATGCATAACATATTTTTTTTAACGAAATTACTGCGACAGCACAAAATTTGAAAAAAAAAAAAATCGGAGAACAAAAACACATTTCGAATGAAAGTGATCATTGACAACATGTTTTTAAAGAAAAATGGATCAAATAAAATGTTATTCAAAAAGGACGTTTTGTTCTAAAAATAGCCTTCTTACGTGCATTTTTTTAGCATAGTATCGGGAGCTCCGTTTTCGGAGCTCCGTCGAAGTCCCACTCTTCTCAACCGTTGGATCGAACGTGACCTCACGCGGGCCTCCCGATCGGACGCGCGAGGGGGGGGGGGGGGGGTCGGGGCTTTGGCGGTGCTCCGGGAGCAAATCTTTGATCCGCTCATATATATATATATATATATATATATATATATATATATATATATATATATTATATAACATTAGAATACATGGGAATCATCCTTCTGATGGACGTTTTTTTAGCATAGTACGAGTAGTGTTATGTCTTGTGTATATATAATATATATGTATTTGTAATTACAAAATACATGGGAAATTTTTGGTTACCTCCTGAATTAGTAAGGTTAGAGTATGAAGGTTGTGGGTTCGAATCTTTCCATACACATTATTTATTTATTTATTTTAGCATTTTGTGTATGGGGTTAACCAGACCAGAAATTTCTACGTATCCCTATTTATCTTGATGTTACAAAAACATATACATATATATATATATATATATATATTATATATATATATATATTCAAAGGAAATGTTCTTCAGAAGGACTTTTTTTAATAGTTAATTTAAAGAAAACGTCCTTCTGAAGGGTGTTTTGTTTATATGTAATTAATGGGAGGGCAGGATAATTAGTGCATAATAAATTTTATTCTTTACAAAGAAAACGTTCTTCAAAACGGCGTTTTTCTAGCAAATCAATAAAAAAAAAAACTTTTTTGAATGACGTTTTCATGCTCTTATCATAATTTCAGCAAAATTTATTCTTTCACAGTAATTTCAGTAAAATATAGTGATAGATGTACATGCAATTTTCTGCATATATGCAGCAGTTGATAGGTAGGCAAATGTTTATACAACTATTCATTAATTAAAAATACTTGCAAACATGTTCTACAAAAATACTTTATAGGACTATTCACTAATTAAAAACAATTGCTACTCTTGAAATTTAATCACTTATATACAACCAAGGGCGGAACCGAAAATTCAAACTTGGGTGGACTAGAGTGTGCTAGGATGGAATAGCTGTGGACTGATCACATAAAAAAACCAAAAACCAAAAATATATATGAAGAAAATAACAATTTTCTTTTGGGGTGGGCTAGAGCTCACCCCATCCCCAGTGTAGGTACGCTCTTGTATACAGCAGATATAGTCTCACAAAGAAAAAACTTATTACTTATTACACAATACCAATATCAAAACAAAATTTTGGCTATCCTAATGACAAAGAAGTCAACATCTACGACTGTCAAATTTTTAGTAGTTCTTTGTATAGTCAAGACTGTCAAATTTGGCATTCATTCATCATTTTCGAATGGGGTTGTATCTAATTTGAAGCTTCAAAATTTCTTCAAGGGAGTTTGAAACTTTGGAAATTGTATCTTGGTAAGCTATCTACTACGAAACCATAACAAAATTTCGAAAATATAAAGAGGAGAGAAAAATGTTTGTTTAGGTTTTGAGTTTGGAAGAGGAAGAAACAAATGGTAATAAAACAAAGTTGATGATACAACCCCAATATATAGCTAATGTAGCTCAGTGCTGTAGTTCAGATCAGTATAGTGCAGTAGTTCAATGAAGTATCAGATTAGCTAGTGCAGTCTAAGTTAAGCTTAGAATTCAATCTTGGAGGCAGCCTAATAATTCAGTACTGGAAACAGTAGTCCAGTGAAGCAGTGAAGAGTAGCAAAGGCCATTGTACCAGAGTATCAGCTTCTTATCAAAGTATCATACTACGTTCAGACTAGAGATTACACTCTACAATTCAAATAACAGCGCCTCTTCTACTATCGAGTATCAGTCATTCTCCTGGAGCATTAGACATTTTCCTTTGGGGCATCGAATCAGCCAGAAACAACTCAGCAAATTATCCAACTGATTTGGACAACTCAGCATTAGTTAGTTAGATCTAATTAGTCTCTAATCATGTTAGATCCTCATCTATATAAGGAGATCTGGGAAGAGAGAGAACAGATTTGGACTGAATTTTCTTCTTATAGCAGTTACATTCCCTATACTTTCTTCTCTAAGCCTTTCATGAATATAATTTCCAAAACCCTGGTTACAATTTCCCTCTATTGTCTTCGTCTTCTTTAAATTTTTGCAAATTTTCTGTGAATATTGATGGCCAATTTCCTTCGTGTTCCTGTCATGGCTGGACAATTAGGTTGGGAACCTAACAGTTGACCTCAAAATAAATATGGTATATTGTCCCCAAAAGTAAAATTGAATAACTTGTGTTGTCCTCTGAGTCAGTATTGCTCCCGACGTAAAAATAAGGTACCTTTAACACTAGTCTTCCAAAAACTTTCTAACATGTATTAGCTCAATGTTGGAAAAAATTATTCATTAGGACTGGCTCACCAGGTGACTATGTTGAATGTTGAGTCAGTCAAACGATATAATGATAAATAATAATATATTTTTTTTGTAATCCTATCTTAATATTTTTTGGCAATTGATTGATTATTTTTTTTTTTTAAATTTTTGATATTATCATGTGTAATGACAGTCTCATCATTCAACGATGTCACGTCTCACTGAATAATTTCTCCAATACTGAAGCCATATATGTGTATTATATTGAGTTAACTAAATAAATATATGTATTCTACCATCATATCTACAACTTTTAAAAAAAAAATATTTAAAACATTTTAAATAAATAAATATATGTCCTTACTGTCAGTATTTTATTGTTATCATTGTTTGAAGGACTAAAAAAAAAAATCAAATCTACAGCTTTCTTTTAAAAAAAAAATTTAAAACATATAAAATAAATAAATATATGTCCTATTTTATTATTATCATTGTTTGATGGACAAAAAAGAATAAAACAATCATCACGCACACGCCCGGTGGGACTCGAACCCACAATCGCCTGATTAGAAGTCAGACGCCTTATCCATTAGGCCACGGGCGCTTTTTGTCAGATGTAATTTTTAGAATATATAATTGAAATCTGATGTTATTACTCCTCATTTTCTGTTCTTTTGTCCATTCGTAATCCTCCAGGAATTATTTGAACCGTTAACGAATTAATATACTGGTATTACGTTTCGATATATTAGTATTTCGAAAACGTCCTTTCAACTCCTAAATGAATAACGTATTTGATCCAGAATGAAATCGTTTAGCGTTTTGTACCCTCGTAAAATCATAGATGAAACATAACAACTGTAATTGCAATCAAAAGTGAAGCTTAGGTTCTGCTTGGTAAATTTGTTTTCATCGATTTTGGAATATTTTTTGACCAATTGTTTATGGAGTGTTTTAAAAAATTATATTTGTTAACTTTTTTGCGGCACTGATTTTTGTCTGCTAAAAATTCTTCTAAAATCGGTGTAATGTAATTTTTTTTGTCTTTATAAACACCTCAAATTGATAGTTTTGAAAAAAAATATTATTTTATTTTATTTATATCCTTAAAATATATATATATATATATATATATATATATATATATATATATATATATATATATATATATACTTATAACTACTAATACTAAAAATTCCCAAAATCAGCATTCTTACGATATGCATAAATCTAGTATTACATTGCTACACACACTTCAAATATAATTAAATAGTAGAGGCGCAGCACAAAAAAAATTTATTTATGCACCCTTCGCAAATCCTATTTGGTTATTGCTGAAATCGAATATTGTATGATACACACCCATAAAAGGACTTCGATATCAGGAATAAAATTTTGTAAGAGCTTTTGTTTATATATTGATATATATGTATTTTTATTCTTGTAAAAAATTTCATATTCGATAATTATCAAGCATGGATTTGACTAATTTAAAAGTCGCTAATAATCACTCAAAATCGGATTCTTCAAAATCTTTCATAACTGATACTATAAAAATACCTCATAATCGCTAACTCTACAATTGTCAAGCAAACCCTTAGTGTTTAAAATATTATTATTCCTTGTTGTATGTTAATATTAGAGGAGTTGGGCTCTTCGACTTTTCTATTTATCACTTGCGAACTCAAAAAAAATAATAAGTAAACATAAACATAAAAATAGGAAACATCTAGGACCCCAAAGTATTGAGCCGACATCATCCCAATGGGCCCAATTAAACAAAACTACGGCCCATGTATACCAAACATCAATGTTACCACATTCCACCAGCAGTAACAAAATTACAAGAGTTTTCCTGGAAAATAGTATATTCAAAAAAGGAATATTTTAGCAAATATCACCATTATAAATATATAAATTAGCATATACTCCTACTTATTTTAAAAATTAGCAAATGCTTTCATTCCTTTGTATACAATATTTAAAATTTTAATATATATACCCCTACTATTTAATCAAAATTTTGATTGTTTTACTCATAATGGAAACATTTGATAGTTTTTCAAATAAGTGGAAACATATGTTAGTTTCTATATTTGTAGTGGACTATTTTCTAAAATATTCCTTTAGAAAATTACCTAAAGGAAGCCGAACTTTGATAATATTAAAAGTGGGATAACAAGTTTAGAAAAATTATATGGAAATACACATCGCCATAACATAATGACAATATATGTGCAAGAACAAAAGTTGCTATAGGGTATGCGGGTTAAGAGAGTTAAGCGAGTAGAAGTTAAGTGAGGGGAACAAAAATCATGTTTTGTTTGAGGGTGGGAGCTTGGGAGAAAAATTCAGAAGATTAAGTGTGGATTTGTTTAGCCTTTTTTCTTTATTTTTTTTAATCTCCTAAATCGGAGAGTTAACGAGAAAAATAAAGAATTTTTGATTAAAAAGACATAAATACCTTTTATTTGTCCTATAAAATTTTAGGACTTTTTTCTATCTTAACCTACTATGTCACGTCCCGATTCCGTGGATCGATAGTCGTCCCCCGGACGTGACGCCGTGCGGGCCTAGATTGCGTACCGCACAAGGCTAAGGTATTTTTTTGCATAGCGATCACATATTCAGAGTACGCAGATAAATTGAAACATAGAGTTGAAACATGAAAAAGTTCTCTTTTATTGATAATGAACATCTATTACAAACTCTTGAACGAGTCAGAAGGTTGCCGCACGGGCTTACAAAAGTTGACACAAAATGAGATAGCTCTCATGTACATTACATCATTTACTAAAACTTCAAAATGAGAGACCTCCAGGCGGGATAATGGCTTTTCTTCGGAGCTGCATTGAGTTTGGGTTGCTAGCTCCTTGCTTCAAAATGCTTCAAAAGATGGCACGATCAGGACGCGCCGACAACTGGACTGGATTGGGAAGACGACTTCAGCTCCTCGCTCAGATCTCCTTAGTGCGGAGAACCTATTTCAACGAGGGTCAGTACATCAAAATGTACTGGTGAAGGCGAGCTAACCCAACTATACCAATCAACACGTTGTTTAAATGAAGCATGCATATTATTTGTGGTCTTTCTATCTTGCCTTAGTTCATTTTACAAGCAAGCATTTATATGGAAATTTCTGAAATGAACTTGCCACCGTTCGGTAGCTTTTACCTGCCCGTCTGAACTACCTGCACAATACTTACCATGTCCTTCCCTGCCACGAAGACACAAGTTAGCTTGCACAGGTTTAAATATATGTGGGGATCACTGGCATATGCCACAAGGGACAAGTATAGTACAAGGATGAAATGACATACAACGCAATGATCATGGACATTGCAGGCCATTCGTCTCGTTAAACATGCGACTATTATGGATTCCATCCGGATCGGATCGACGTTAGTGCCCCAGCAACCGTCCGCAGGAACCATTGACCTTGTGCACAAGTTGTCCGTGATCAAACGGCGTATATACTAAGTTATCAATTCATGCAAATTTGAGGCAACATGAGTACAAGACAAGTGGCATTGCATGATACATTTGCATAGTCTCCCTGAACAATTTTATTGCATAACAAGGTGTCACGCCCCGATCTCCCGCATGCAATCGGCCGTTCCCGCTAGACGGGAATCACCCTCGCCAGCGCTCCCGCGGAACGATCGCTTGACCCATCCGGGTGTGATGCCGCACGAGCGTGATCCACGCCCGTACAAGGCCGTGGTTCATTGGCTGGCGGTAAGAGTTCTAAGCCACAGAGTCGCACAGATTGTCCGAGTGCAGCGGAGTCATAAACGCATAGCGATTTGATAACAGGTTCACTGAGTCGACAATATAGCGGAAGCTTTGAAACACAAGTTTGAAGTAAAGCAAGCTCTTTTATTGATATGGACAAGTGTTACAGGCGGCGTATAGCCGAGATTACAAGTCGCTCAAGCCTCTCTCTCTGAAACAGTAAAAGCGTGCCAAGTGGCTACAATTATGGAATGATTGTACAGGCGATGTTCAGGCTATGTTCCAACATTATGTCTTGTATATGTGCTTCTATTCCGGACGCACCGTTGCAAGGCTTCAGAGGGAACTCCTGGCCTTAGCACGTACGAAGGAGGCATCAGCACCGAACGAGGTTCTCCCGCACCCTGCATACAGACTGGTGGATTATCAGTACATTGAATGCACTGGTGGGGAAGCTACTAGCCTGCTCGACAATTCCAAACACGTAATACAGGTTCCGTGCACAACTATTAAGTTGTCTTTCTAGTTGCCTTAGGATCAGTTTCATGCAAATATTGAATAGCCTAACGTGGCGGGCAGTGCGCCGTGCGATGTTTGAGGAAACACGGCAAGACTTACCAACTTACCATTTCTCCTTCCCTGTCCAAGGCAAACATGATTAATTCAAGCACGGGCAAGTATAAGCATTCAAGAGGCATAGCATATGCAAACACGAGGGTCGTTTTAACATGATCGTTCAGGTGTTCAGTTGTTCATTGATGCGATGTAGTGACTCACACGCGGATAGCCGCTAAGCAAGGATGACTTATCTATATGAACATAATATCGCTGACATAGCCATAAAGGACAGTTTAGTCTCAGGGCGAAGTGACGTACAACGCGGGTGGCGAGCCCCGTCACATAACACTTGCCGGGTAACATACGACTATACATACGTCCCGTCCGGATCGGATCGGTCCCAGTGCCCCGGTGACCGTCCGCGGAACTCAACATAACATACCTTGTGCACACAAGTTGTCCGCGACAATGCAGGTCAGGGTCTATCCATATTCCATAGCTTGACATGATAATCATGAAACTTAAACTTAATCTGAACGAGCATATTGCTCCACGAGCTGGGATTCCATCAGTACATAACACGCTCCTCGTTCAGATGCATACTTAGCATGATTATCATTCAAGTATGATTCACGTTCAGTATTCATTCTTGCTTAATGCATTCCCCTGGTTCGGGGATATGCCTTGGTGACCTAACGGTCCCGGATACTTACAGGTTCATTCAGGCACGGAACGACTACGTAGTAGTCTCCCGGGATTTGGATAAAAACACGGTAATATTCAAGCAGACAAGCATGCGTTTCTAAGGAACATAAGCAGGCACGTTTGCTCGGACCCGAAGGTAAGCCGAGAGATAAAATCGTTAGGGACTTAGCATGCGAGGGTCTGAGTATAAGCAGTATTTCATTTTCATGTTCTATCAAGCAATACAAGTTGGGATTATTCCCTTAGCTAGGTGCGTTGGATTTATTAGCATGCAGGGGGTGAATCAACTAGCGACTAGCATAATATTCCAGATTTTATGTGTGCTGACTAAGCAAAGACAAGTTCACCGTAGCCACCCACCTTAGCGATGATTCGCCTCGGTAGAGCGATACGTCAAGCGATCCTCTGAAAGCCTAAGCCGGATTCTTGTAGGGACAAGTCTGGATATCATTTGCTTCTTGTTTGAGGCAAAGCGGGTCGGGACAGTTGTACTATTGCCGTTTGAAATGGTAGTCCGCTAGAGCGGAACGGGGTGTTACATCCTACCCAACTCAGAAAAAGTCTCGTCCTCGAGACTTACTGAGGACAAGCAGTAATCTAGGGTTGAGGCAATCCTAGATAAGTCGTTGTACTTGTTCATTTGGATATTCACTTGCACAAGCGTCGAAATCAGCATATCGCTTAGACTAGATCGTGCGCACTTTCGAAGTGCACTTCTAGCGTGAACACGTCAACCAGCTTAGTGGTAGCGAAGTCTCAGCACTCGAGTTTTACCTTTTCTTAAGTCTTGGATGGTGCACTAGTTCAAGGTGTCCCTCGAATAGATGCATTCAACCAAACTTAGAGTCAGTAAAATCGGACAAGCTACTAGCGATACTCTCAAGGGTTCGCACAGGTTGGCACAAAGGCCACTCGCAGCATACAACCAGACAAGCAATCATATCATTCAAAACGTATTTTGAAAGTATTTAGACTTATTGTTGGCACATTCCATCGAGGCATTGAGAGAGAGCGTGCACATAACCCACGAACGAGCTTTCAAAATAGAGATATCGAATCGAAGTCCAAAGGCGTAGAAGCCAGGCTCTGATACCAACATGTCACGCCCCGATCTCCCGCAGGCAATCGGCCGTTCCCGCTAGGCGGGAATCACCCTCGCCAGCACTCCCCCGGAACGATCGCTTGACCCATCCGGGCGTGATACCGCACGAGCGTGATCCACGCTCGTGCAAGGCCGTGGTTCATTGGCTGGCGGTAAGAGTTCTAAGCCACAGAGTCGCACAGATTGTCCGAGTGCAGCGGAGTCATAAACGCATAGCGATTTGATAACAGGTTCACTGAGTCGACAATATAGCGAAAGCTTTGAAACACAAGTTTGAAGTAAAGCAAGCTCTTTTATTGATATGGACAAGTGTTACAGGCGGCGTATAGCCGAGATTACAAGTCGCTCAAGCCTCTCTCTCTGAAACAGTAAAAGCGTGCCAAGTGGCTACAATTGTGGAATGATTGTACAGGCGATGTTCAGGCTATGTTCTAACATTATGTCTTGTATATGTGCTTCTGTTCCGGACGCACCGTTGTAAGGCTTCAGAGGGAACTCCTGGCCTTAGCACGTACGAAGGAGGCATCAGCACCGAACGAGGTTCTTCCGCACCCTGCATACAGACTGGTGGATTATCAGTACATTGAATGCACTTGTGGGGAAGCTACTCGCCCGCTCGACAAATCCAAACACGTAATACAGGTTCCGTGCACAACTATTAAGTTATCTTTCTAGTTGCCTTAGGATCAGTTTCATGCAAATATTAAATAGCCTAACGTGGCGGGCAGTGCGCCGTGCGATGTTTGAGGAAACACGGCGAGACTTACCAACTTACCATTTCTCCTTCCCTGTCCAAGGCAAACATGATTAATTCAAGCACGGGCAAGTATAAGCATTCAAGAGGCATAACATATGCAAACACGAGGGTCGTTTTAACATGATCGTTCAGGTGTTCAGTTGTTCATTGATGCGATGTAGTGACTCGCACGCGGATAGCCGCTAAGCGAGGATGACTTATCTATATGAACATAATGTCGTTGGCATAGCCATAAAGGACAGTTTAGTCTCAGGGCGAAGTGACGTACAACGCGGGTGGCGAGCCCCGTCGTATAACACTTGCCGGGTAACATACGACTATACATACGTCCCGTCCCGTCCGGATCGGATCGGTCCCAGTGCCCCGGTGACCATCCGCGGAACTCAACATAACATACCTTGTGCACACAAGTTGTCAGCGATAATGCAGGTCAGGGTCTATCCATATTCCATAGCTTGACATGATAATCATGAAACTTAAACTTAATCTGAACGAGCACACGAGCTGGGATTCCATCAGTACATAACACGCTCCTCGTTCAGATGCATACTTAGCATGATTATCATTCAAGTGTGATTCACGTTCAGTATTCATTCTTGCTTAATGCATTCCCCTGGTTCGGGGATATGCCTTGGTGACCTAACGGTCCCGGATACTTATGTAATGCCCCGTTCCCCCTATTCGGGGAGCGCGGCCAAGAAATACTTACGACCGTCCGAACGGGACAGATTGAATTAAGATCCTTTCCTCGTTATGGATTGGTTTCTTCGAAATCAGGTCCCATATACAATGGATTGTGCCTCGAGGATGGACTCGGCGGCAGAGTCGAGAGGGGCCTTTCCGTTGCGTTGGTTTCTTGTCCGTTTTTGTGCCGCTTGGTTGCTTTCTTGTTGGTTTTATGACTTGCGTTTTCTTGAACGGTTTCAATGGATTTCATTGCTTTCGTTCTTAGGATTTCGCATTTCGTATCGAGCCTTGGAGACCGAAGCAGGAGGTATTGATCATCCGTTGGTGCGTGCAGGTGATCGTGTAGACGACGCGCGAGCGGAGTCTTAGAGATCTCTCATTCTTCTTCCTATTCAACAAACTTGTGAGTGGCTCTATTTCGATAAGCACCTTCTTTCCAAGGGCTCCGTTCATAATAAAATTGACTCAGTTGTACATTCAATCAAACGATACCAATTAAGTAACAAGTTGGATAACAAGATAAGATAAGAAGTAGGCTTGGAACACCCATTGCTTGTCATACAAAACCTTGCATAAATTCATTGATGCATGCATGTTCGTTGGGTGTTTAATGGGTTGGTATTTATTGATAGTTCAAAGTATTCTTCTATAAACTGCTGCATGTTATTTCATATAACTTGTCGGTTGATTGTGATAGTACAGTAAAGCAGTTTCGTACATGATGTTCTTTAAATCGCTAGTAAGTAAATCTATGAAGTTCGGTTCATAGAAATGGTCATGGGAATTCTTGTGCACAAGGGATCCAGGTTCCTGCGAACGGTTACCGGGGCACCGGGCCGTTTCGACCCGGGCGAAATCTACTTTCTTAGTCGTGCTAAAATGAGTTAGCACAGGGAGCGGAGAATTGTAGCGGGGCTAGCTACCCGCGCTGCAAGCGTCGCCGCCAGCCCAGACTAAACCCATGATGGCTCCTAAACAACAAAGAAAGATATTGTGTATATTTAAACTGTGCAGACTAACTATGTCTTCGTGACAGGGAAGGCTATGGTAAGTTGTACAGGTGGTTCAGACGGTACAGGTAAAGTCACCGAACGGTGGCATGTGAAGTTATGTTATTTTGTTCTTGCATACCTGCTAAATAAAATCTGAACTAGGCAAGAATAGAAACCCACCTAAGAACATAATTGTAGCATACTCATTAGATCTCATCTCATGAGCTTGGTAAAGTTGAGCAGCTAGCCTTCACCAGTACTTTTCGAAGTACTGACCCTCGTTGTAGCAGGTTCCCCGGCGCAAGGCAACGTGGCGAGGAGCTGAAGTTCTCTCCGGACTTTTGGGATCCTTGGCGGTTCGTGGCCAAGACTTTTGGAGGCTCAAGCTAGAAGCCTTTCACTCTCTCCGTTGCTGAATATCGCTAAGGCGATGGTGCTTACTCGCACCCAAGGTGTTTTGCGTTTTTGAATCTATATAAAGGGACATAATGTATGGATCGGCTATCTCATTTTGCGTCCAAGTTTGTAAGCCCGTGGGGCATTTTATACTTTTGAGTCAAGCGATGTAAAAAGATGTTCGTTATGAATAAAAGAGAAACTTTTCTATGCCTCAACCTTGTGTTATCTTATATGTCTACTCTGTTGCATTGTTCTAAAGAATATCCTTATGCCTAAGGCCTTGTGCACGCGCGCCCTACGCGTGCACGGCATCACGCCCGGGGGATGATTATCGATTAGCCGAAATCGGGGCGTGACATATTGGTATCAGAGCCTGCTTCAGATCCTTTGATCTCACAAAGAAAGTTTCTAAAGAGGACCTTGTTCCTTCCGAGTAGACCCTTGAATTCGCTTGGCCAAAATGAGATACTTTCCATACAGTGAGTCCATAATATACCTTGAGACTAATACAAGTTACTTTCCTTTCAAGGAACGACTTCCGAGCCGGGTGCACAAGCGCAGATGGTGGCGCAAGTGCAAGCGAGTAGTTCAGGCACCTCGGGCAGCTCTGGGAGTCCAGCTGCCGCACCCTTTGCCGATCCGTTCGAGCGAATGATGCATTTGATGGAGACGCAGCAGAAACAAGCTGAACTACGGCAGAGTCAGTTCGAGTCACGGATTGAGACTCAATTCGTGGCGCAGCAATTTCAGGCGGATACACAGCAGAAGCAGATGAATAGCCTGCAAACAATGGTGACGAATATGGTCGCCAACAATCATTCTGCATCCGCCCCCGCAACCGTGCCTATAGTTGCTGAAGCCACTGGACCGCAGAATTCCCAGGGTACCTTACCCTCAGGCGAGAATGGGTCAATCGTGTCGATATCTGAATTTAAGAAGATGTGCCGTGCTACGTTTAAAGGCACCGAGGACCCTTCCTTAGCGATGGACTGGCTGGTCGAGTTGGAGGACCACTTTGAAGCGCTGTGCCTAGACGAGACCAAGAAAGTGGCGTGTGCCCAGCTTCAGCTCCGACAAAATGCACATGATTGGTGGGATGTGCACAAGCAAGCTATTTTGAGTGAAGGTGGCACAACGGCTATCTCCTGGTCCGTATTTCGCAAGGCCTTCGTGGAGGAATACCTTCCACCCGCCGTCCGTCGCGAAAAGGAAGACGAGTTTGCGCTACTGAAGCAGGGAGACATGACGGTGCGTCAATACGCTTCAGAGTTCAACCGACTTGCAAAATTTGCCAAGTCTCAGCTCGCCGATGCCGAAAGTCGTGCACGAAAGTTCGAGCTCGGACTACGACCTTCTATCCGTGCTCACGTCGTAGTGACTCAATATCGTACCATGCGGGAGTCCTTGAATCATGCACTGTCCCTAGAGTCGCAGTATCCTCCAGTTCGCACCGGCGCTGTGCAAAATTACAATCACAAGCGTCCTGCCAACACAGGAGGAAACAACGCGCATAAGTGCCACAACAACAACGGCGGCTCCCAAGACTCGAATCAAGGAAAGAGGCAAGGACAAAATTGTGCCTACTGCCGCAAGCTAGGACACCACGTCAGCGAATGTCGTGCGAGCAAAGGAGGATGTTTCAGTTGTGGCAAGATGGGCCACATTGCTCGTAATTGTCCAACCCGTTCCAACGATCCATCTTTACACCGTCTGCAGCAGAATAATGACTCAGCTCAGGATCAGGGGCAAACTCAACGAGCGAACCAGGCACCGCAAAACGCTCAGGGACGAGTCTATGCTTTGACTCGGGATGAGGCACTTGCATCGAACACGACGGTGTCAGGTATATTACTTTTTAATAATGTACCTGCTCGAGTATTGTTTGATTCTGGTGCAACACATAGCTTCATTGCGGCGGATTTTGCCGCCGAACACACATTCCCTATGACACCGCTAGGCTTAAACCTAAGTGTTAGTACTCCTTCGGGCATAGATTTATCGGCTCGCTTAGTCTGTCGTGAAGGTAACATTTGCATCGGGGGACGGAAATTATCATTAGATACGATAGTTCTAGACATAAGGGACTACGATCTTATTCTGGGGATGGATTGGCTCGGCGCTTGTTCAGCTACAATCGACTGTGCAAAAAAGGAAGTCGTGTTTCGTTTGCCCGGCGAGATCGAGTTTTGCTTCACGTGCAGTCCTGAGTCGAAAGCGTCGAATGCCTGCATGGTGATCTCAGCAATGTCTGCTCGACGGATGATTCACTCCGGCTGCGAAGGGTACTTAGCGTCCGTTCGAGACACTCGGCAAGATTGCGCAAACGTTGAGTCTATTCCCGTTGTGGCAGATTTTCCTGATGTGTTTCCCGACGAGTTGCCAGGCATGCCGCCCGATCGAGAGATAGAGTTCACTATAGACACATTCCCAGAAACTCGACCAATTTCCAAGACGCCGTATCGAATGGCCCTGGCAGAATTGAAGGAGCTTAAAGTACAGTTGCAAGACTTGCTAGATCGAGGATACATTCGGCCTAGTATATCTCCGTGGGGTGCGCCTGTACTATTCGTAAAGAAAAAGGATGGCTCGTTGCGGCTCTGCATCGACTATCGAGAATTGAATAAAGCAACCATTCGTAACCAGTATCCTCTTCCAAGAATAGACGATCTTTTCGATCAGTTGCAAGCTGCCACGGTATTCTCTAAAATCGACCTCCGTTCGGGCTATCACCAACTAAAGATCAAGCCAGACGATGTGCCAAAGTCAGCTTTTCGAACTCGCTATGGCCATTATGAGTTCCTGGTGATGCCGTTCGGACTAACCAATGCACCCGCTGCCTTTATGAGTTTAATGAACCTTGTGTTCCGGCCCTATCTCGATAAGTTTGTAGTAGTATTCATCGATGATATCTTGGTGTATTCGAAGAGTGAGGAAGAACATGCAGAGCACTTGCGGACCGTGCTACAAACTCTTTGGGACAACCAGCTATATGCTAAACTGAGTAAGTGTGAATTCTGGCTAAGTAGTGTATCTTTCCTCGGGCACATCATTTCTGCGGGAGGCATCTCAGTCGATCCGAAGAAGGTGGAGGCCATTGTCGAGTGGAAGCGACCTGCATCCGTTAGCGAGATTCGAAGCTTCCTCGGGCTAGCGGGCTACTACAGACGGTTCGTGAAGGATTTTTCCAAACTTGCACTACCTCTGACTCGCCTCACACAAAAGGGAGTCGCATTTGAGTGGTCCGCCGACTGCGAAGCTTCGTTTAAAGAGTTAAAGCATCGCCTCACCTCTGCCCCGTTACTTGCACTACCAGACGAGATCTCGGGATTCCAAATATTTAGCGACGCGTCCGGGCAAGGCTTGGGGTGTGTACTTATGCAGCGAGATCGAGTGATAGCCTATGCCTCCAGGCAACTAAAGAAGCACGAGAAAAATTATCCTACACACGACCTGGAATTAGCGGCAATTGTCTTTGGCCTGAAATTGTGGCGACACTACCTTTATGGAGTGCCTTGCCGAATTTATACTGATCACAAGAGCTTGAAGTACCTATTCACCCAGACGGACCTCAACCTTCGTCAGCGCCATTAGCTAGAATTGATAAAAGATTACGACTTGACGATAGACTACACGCCTGGAAAAGGGAACGTTGTAGCGGATGCTTTGAGTCGGATCTTCGTTGGATCTCTGTCAGTCGATCGCAGGTTACGAAGGGACTTAGAAGAGTTGGGCATCGAACTCCGAATTCGATATCGTGGCGCGCGGGTCGCTCAAATGCGATTCATACCCAACCTAATAGAGCGGGTCACATCTACTCAGAAAGACGACCCTTTCCTAAGGAAGATGCACGAGCAAATTCTAGCGGGAAAGGCGAAGGACTTTGCAGTAGATGAAAATGGAGCATTGCGGGTGAAAGGAAGGCTATGCGTCTCCGATGATTCAGAACTTAGAAAGGAGATCCTTGCGGAAGCTCATTACGCAGCCTATATGATCCATCCCGGGAGCACGAAGATGTATAAGAACCTCCGAACGACCTTCTGGTGGCACGGCATGAAGAAAGATGTTGCACTCTTTGTGTCCCAATGCATAACTTGTCAAAGGGTGAAAGCAGAGCATCAGAGGCCGGGCGGGGAGATGCAAAATCTTGCTATCCCGGAATGGAAGTGGGAGCACATCTGCATGGATTTCATTGTTGGCCTGCCAAGGACGCAACGGGGGAACGACGCAATCTGGGTTATCGTCGACCGGTTAACCAAGTCTGCACACTTCATTGCCATCAAAAGTACTTGGAGCGCCGATCGCCTCGCCCAGACCTACCTTGACGAGATAGTCCGGCTGCACGGAGTGCCAGTTTCTATAGTATCAGATCGGGACGGGCGATTCATCTCGCGTTTTTGGGAGAGCCTTCAGTTGGCGATGGGGACCAAGTTGAAGTTCAGCTCAGCCTATCATCCACAAACCGATGGTCAGACGGAACGAGTGAATCAGATACTAGAAGACATATTGCGCCTCTGCGTGATCGATTCGAAGTCAAGTTGGGACGTCTACCTGCCGCTGGCCGAATTTGCATACAACAACAGTTATCAGTCCAGCATCGAGATGGCTCCGTACGAGGCTTTGTATGGACGGAAGTGTAGGTCACCAATCTGCTGGGACAAAGTCGGAGAACGGCAAATCCTTGGGCCAGAGATGGTTGAACAAACCGTCCAAAAGGTTCGGTTGATTCGTGAACGGTTGAAGACAGCACAAAGCCGACAAAAGAGTTATGCCGATGCTCGACGTCGCCCCCTTGAATTCTTTGAAGGGGACCATGTGTTCTTAAAAGTCTCGCCTATGCGCGGAGTCATGCGGTTCGGAGTAAAAGGAAAGCTAAGTCCGAGATTTGTTGGACCGTTTGAAGTTCTCAAACGGGTTACTCCGGTCGCCTATCAAGTTGCTTTGCCGCCTGCCCTATCAGAAGTACACGATATTTTTCACGTTTCTCAGCTGAGAAAGTTTGTACACGACCCGAACCACATAGTCGACTTGGGGCAGTTGAATCTGCAAGCGGACTTGTCGTACGCGGCGGAGCCTGTCCAAATTTTGGATCGTAAAGAGAAGCAGTTGCGGAACCGAACCGTCTCACTAGTGCGTGTCCTGTGGCGGAACCACTCGGTCGAGGAGTTGACCTGGGAACTTGAAGCTGATATGAGGGAAAGGTTCCCCTCATTATTCCTTAGTGGTAGGTTCTATTCCTAAGTTTCGGGACGAAACTTTCTTTAGGATGGTTATGATGTAATGCCCCGTTCCCCCTATTCGGGGAGCGCGGCCAAGAAATACTTACGACCGTCCGAACGGGACAGATTGAATTAAGATCCTTTCCTCTTTATGGATTGGTTTCTTCGGAATCAGGTCCCATATACAATGGATTGTGCCTCGAGGATGGACTCGGCGGCAGAGTCGAGAGGGGCCTTTCCGTTGCGTTGGTTTCTTGTCCGTTTTCGTGCCGCTTGGTTGCTTTCTTGTTGGTTTTATGACTTGCGTTTTCTTGAACGGTTTCAATGGATTTCATTGCTTTCGTTCTTAGGATTTCGCATTTCGTATCGAGCCTTGGAGACCGAAGCAGGAGGTATTGATCATCCGTTGGTGCGTGCAGGTGATCGTGTAGACGACGCGCGAGCGGAGTCTTAGAGATCTCTCCTTCTTCTTCCTATTCAACAAACTTGTGAGTGGCTCTATTTCGATAAGCACCTTCTTTCCAAGGGCTCCGTTCATAATAAAATTAACTCAGTTGTATATTCAATCAAACGATACCAATTAAGTAACAAGTTGGATAACAAGATAAGATAAGAAGTAGGCTTGGAACACTCATTGCTTGTCATACAAAACCTTGCATAAATTCATTGATGCATGCATGTTCGTTGGGTGTTTAATGGGTTGGTATTTATTGATAGTTCAAAGTATTCTTCTATAAACTGCTGCATGTTATTTCATATAACTTGTCGGTTGATTGTGATAGTACAGTAAAGCAGTTTCGTACATGATGTTCTTTAAATCGCTAGTAAGTAAATCTATGAAGTTCGGTTCATAGAAATGGTCATGGGAATTCTTGTGCACAAGGGATCCAGGTTCCTGCGAACGGTTACCGGGACACCGGGCCGTTTCGACCCGGGCGGAATCTACTTTCTTAGTCGTGCTAAAATGAGTTAGCACAGGGAGCGGAGAATTGTAGCGGGGCTAGCTACCCGCGCTGCAAGCGTCGCCGCCAGCCCAGACTAAACCCATGATGGCTCCTAAACAACAAAGAAAGATATTGTGTATATTTAAACTGTGCAGACTAACTATGTCTTCGTGACAGGGAAGGCTATGGTAAGTTGTACAGGTGGTTCAGACGGTACAGGTAAAGTCACCGAACGGTGGCATGTGAAGTTATGTTATTTTGTTCTTGCATACCTGCTAAATGAAATATGAACTAGGCAAGAATAGAAACCCACCTAAGAACATAATTGTAGCATACTCATTAGATCTCATCTCATGAGCTTGGTAAAGTTGAGCAGCTAGCCTTCACCAGTTCTTTTCGAAGTACTGACCCTCGTTGTAGCAGGTTCCCCGGCGCAAGGTAACGCGGCGAGGAGCTGAAGTTCTCTCCAGACTTTTGGGATCCTTGGCGGTTCGTGGCCAAGACTTTTCGAGGCTCAAGCTAGAAGCCTTTCACTCTCTCCGTTGCTGAATATCGCTAAGGCGATGGTGCTTACTCGCACCCAAGGTATTTTGCGTTTTTGAATCTATGTAAAGGGACATAATGTATGGATCGGCTATCTCATTTTGCGTCCAAGTTTGTAAGCCCGTGGGGCATTTTATACTTTTGAGTCAAGCGATGTAAAAAGATGTTCGTTATGAATAAAAGAGAAACTTTTCTATGCCTCAACCTTGTGTTATCTTATATGTCTACTCTGTTACATTGTTCTAAAGAATATCCTTATGCCTAAGGCCTTGTGCACGCGCGCCCTACGCGTGCACGGCATCACGCCCGGGGGACGATTATCGATTAGTCGAAATCGGGACGTGACAACTTACAGGTTCATTCAGGCACGGAACGACTACGTAGTAGTCTCCCGGGGTTTGGATAAAAATACGGTAATATTTAAGCAGACAAGCATGCATTTCTAAGGAACATAAGCAGGCACGTTTGCTCGGACCCGAAGATAAGCCGAGAGATGAAATCGTTAGGGACTTAGCATGCGAGGGTCTGAGTATATGCAGTATTTCATTTCCATGTTCTAGCAAGCAATACAAGTTGGGATTATTCCCTTAGCTAGGTGCGTTGGATTTATTAGCATGCAGGGGGTGAATCAACTAGCGACTAGCATAATATTCCAGATTTTATGTGTGCTGGCTAAGCAAAGACAAGTTCACCGTAGCCATCCACCTTAGCGATGATTCGCCTCGGTAGAGCGATACGTCAAGCGAGCCTCTGAAAGCCTAAGCCGGATTCCTGTAGGGACAAGTCTGGATATCATTTGCTTCTTGTTTGAGGTAAAGCGGGTCGGGACAGTTGCACTATTGCCGTTTGAAACGGTAGTCATCTAGAGCGGAACGGGGTGTTACACAAGGTGCGTTCCATACTTAGCACAATTTATAGAAGAAATGTACATTCTAACTTATATTTATGCACATGATAAACATTTTCAAACGAACAAGCATGCAAATAAGTAACCGTTCACAAGTTTGATTGACAAGCATAATAATCCAAGTCTATTCCTTTTTATCTTGACATCTTTTAGTTATTACTTGGTATCGTTTGATAGGGGAAAGAAAAAATATAAGATTTTAGATGTGAAGACTTGGAAGAAGGGTCAACTGAATTGAATATAAGCCACTCACAAGTTGGTTGGGGAAAGGAAGGAAAGAGGGGCTTCAGGACTCCGCTCGTGCGTCGCCTATTGCTCGTTCACCTGCATTGCCACGAACAGTTGATTAATACCTCTTCCACTCTTTCCAAATCTCAGAATTGAAGTGCAGTTCAACGAACGAAAATAATAAAATCCATCAAAATCGTTCAAGAAAACTCAAGCAAATCCGAAAACTAACTCAAAGCACAAAATCAACAAAGCGACAGCAAAAACTGAGGCAAGAAAAACTTTGCAGCGGAGAGGTCCCTCCTGACTCTGCCGCTAAATCGATCCTGGGGGCATGGTCACTGAATATGGGAATCAATTCCGAAGAAGCAAATCCATAATGAGGATGGGTTCTTGTTTCAATCTATCTCGATCGAACGATACAGTCATGTATTTCTTAGCCGCACTCCCCGAATAGGGGGAATGGGGCACCACATCCTAACCAACTAATTGAAAGTTTCGTCTACGAAACTTAGGAATATAACCTACCACTAGGAAATAATAAAGAAAATATTTCCCTCATCTCAGATTCAAGCTCCCAAGTGGATTCTTCGACCGAATAATTTTGCCAAAGCACGCGCACAAGAGGAACCGAACGACTTCGAAGCAGCTTTTCCTTACGATCCAAAATTTGTACAGGTTGTTCGACATATGTCAAGTCTGCCTTAAGATCCAGTTGATCAAGATCTACCATATGACTCGGGTCGTACACGTACTTCCTAAGTTGTAAAACATGGAAGATATCATGCACTTCGGATAGTGATGGTGGTAGGGCAATCTAATATGCAACTGAGGCGACTCTCTTTAGTATCTCGAACGGACCGACGAATCTTGGACTTAGCTTTCCCTTTTCTCCAAATCTAGTGACTCCTCGCATGGGCATTGCAGGCCATTCATCCCGTTAAACATGCGACTATCATGGAGTTTCGTCCGGATCGAATCGGAGCCAGTGCCCCAGCAACCGTTCGCAGGAACCATTGACCTTGTGCTCAAGTTGTTTGTGATCAAACGGCGTCTATACTAAGTTATCAATTCATAAAAATTTGAAGCAACATGAGTACAAGACAAGTGGCATTGCATGATTCATTTTGCATAGTCTCCCTGAACAATTTTATTGCATAACAAGGTGCGTTCCATACTTAGCACAATTTATAGAAAAAAAATGTACATTCTAAATTGTATTTATGCACATGATGAACATTTCTAAATGAACAAGCATGCAAATAAGTAACCATTCACAAGTTTGATTGACAAGCATAATAATCCAAGTCTATTCCTTTTTATCTTGACATCTTTTAGTTATTACTTGGTATCGTTTGATCGGGGCAAGCAAGAATACAAGATTTTAGATGTGAAAACTTAGAAGAAGGGTCAACTGAATCGAATATAAGCCACTCACAAGTTGGTTGGGGAAAGGAAGAAAAGAGGAGCTTCAGGACTCCGCTCGCGCGTCGCCTACTGCTCGTTCACCTGCATTGCCACGAACAGCTGATTAATACCTCTTTCACTCTTTCTAAATCTTGAAATTGAAGTTCAGTTCAACGAACGATGTCACGCCCCAGTCCCAAAATACTGAGGGACTAGACATGTGGCAAAGGCCAGCAGCACACACCGATGGACAACCCAATTTAATGGACCCATAAGGGTGTACTTAAGCTGTAGAATAACAATAAAGGTCTATGCTACTAATCTCATCCACAGAAATAAATATAATCTATATGAAATATAAAGAAACATCAAGTCTCAATAAAATATATCTCGGGGAACAACCCGATAGTGAGTTTGATACATCAATTCAATAGACATGAAATAAGAGTCTAACAATAGAAATAACTGAGTATAATAAACCAGATACTCAGGAGAAATTCTCGACGATCACCTCATCCTCTGGTAATAGTACTGCTCCAATGTCTGCTCCTGTCCCGTATACCTCAGGGTAGATTTTCTCTGCTAAACATGGGGACATAATCCGGATTCCAGGTCCTCAGGGGACATAGCAAGGTACAAGAATAACTCAAGCCAAAATAAATGCAGTGCAATAATAAATAAAACAATAATAATAATAGGATAAACTATGTAACCAGCTATGTGATATGCAAGTGAGAGCATCACTAGTACTCAGGCTGAGACCACTACAAGCTCAGTGTCGGGGAGCCGGTAGCAGTAATATCACTAGTAGAGTGCCTAGCTTTGATGTAGAGTCTAATACCTCACAATAATAAATATATATATAAATCAGCCTGTAGCCTGTGTGTCTCTCTCCACCCAATGTAATCACATATCTCATATTCATGACACGCAAGATCATATCTAATACAGCAAGTCATATGATAGATATGAATATAAAGTCTATGTCACAAATCATGTAGCCTATACAGAATCACCATGAATATCTTAGGAAGATTCTGTCTCATGAATAGTGTCAGGTGTCCTGTGGTATGACGTACTTGATAATGCAAGTACGAAAATATATAGGGTCGCGATATCAATCTCTGTAACACCCATTCCGCTCAAGCGGACTGCCGATTCAAACGGCAAAAAGTACAATGTCCCGACCCCCTTTGCTCAAGCGAGAACACTCGTTTGAGGCAAAGGATATCCAGACTTGTCCCTACAGGAGTTCGGTTTAGGCTTTCAGAGGCTCGCTTGACGTATTGCCCAACCGAGACAAATCATCGCTGTGGTGCCCCGTTCTCCCTATTCGGGAAGCGCGGCTAAGAAATACAAGACGGTATCGTTCGATCGGGATAGATTGAATTAAGAACTCGTCCTCGTTATGGATTTGTTTCTTCGGAATCGATTCCCATATTCAGTGGACCGTGCCCCCGGGATCGACTTAGCGGCAGAGTCAGGAGGGACCTCTCCGCTGCATTCTTTGTTGCCTAGTTTTCGCTGTCGCTTGTTGCTTTCGTGCCTTGAGTTAGTTTTCGGATTTGTTTGGGTTTTCTTGAACAGTTTCGATGGATTTCATTATTTTCGTTCTTAGGACTGCACTTCAATTCCGATAAGGGAGAGAGAGGAAGAAGTACTGATCAGCTGTTCGTGTCAATACAGGTGAACCAGCTGTAGTCGTCGCTCGAGCAAACGCCTAAAGCACTTCTTTCCTTTTCCTTCCAACTACCAAAGTGAGTGGCTACCAACCCGATTAGCTAGCCCTACTTGCTAGTCTTCACATCTAAATCTCGTGTTTGTGCTTGCCCCGATCAAACGATACCAAGTAAATAACTAAAAGATATCAAGATAAT
Source organism: Iris macrosiphon (assembly GCA_036927795.1). Taxonomy (NCBI): domain Eukaryota; kingdom Viridiplantae; phylum Streptophyta; class Magnoliopsida; order Asparagales; family Iridaceae; genus Iris; species Iris macrosiphon. The sequence continues at coordinate 153,482,666 of JAYESA010000017.1, read as the reverse complement.
AAGGGAATAGACTTGGAAAATATTGCTTGTCAAATGAAACTCATGAACGGTTACTTACTTATTTGCTTGCTCGTTTGGAATGTTCATCATATGCATAAATATAAGTTAGAATGTATATTTCTTCTTAGAACTGTGCTATGTATAGAACTCATTTTCAATGCAATAACTCAACAGGAAGACTATGCAAAAGTAGATCTTGCCCTGTTATTGCCCTGTGCCTGATTTGCCTCAATGTTAACTTAGTGTACTGCGTTGATCACGGACAACTTGTGCACAAGGTCTTAGTTCCTGCGGACGGTCGCTGGGGCACTGGCACCGATCCGATCCGGACGGAACTCACGATAGTCGCCTGCTTCGGATTGAGTGGCTTGTGGCGCCTCCTGTTCCCTGCGCCGCACGCCATTCCGTCCCGAGACTAGCCCGTCCATTATGGCAACGTGCCAGTGATCCCCTCGTATATTTAAACCTGTTGCTACTAACTTGTGTCTTCTTGACAGGGAAGGCAAGGTAAGTATTATGCAGGTGGTTCAGACGGACAGGTAAATGTCACCGAACGGTGACGGGTTATTTCAATAATTCTATATCTATGTCTTGTTGTAAAATGAACTAAGGCAAGATAGAAATCCACGATAAATATGCATGCTTCATTAAAACAACGTGTTGATTGGTATAGTTGGGTTAGCTTGCCTTCACCAGTACGTTTTGATGTACTGACCCTCGTTGAAACAGGTTCCCCGCGCTAGGAGAATCAAGCGAGGAGCAGGAGACAAACCCCCAATCCAGTCCAGCTGTAGGCACGCCTCGACCGTGCCACCTTTGACGCATTTTGAAGAAGAATCCTTTTGAAGAAGAAGCTAGCCACCAAAGCAACCATGCAGCTTCGTGGCAAGGCAGTCGTTCAGACCCAAGGTCTTATATTTTGAGATGTAGTAAAGGATGTAATGTACAGGACTGCTATCTCATTTTGTGTCAACACTTTTGTAAGCCCACAGAGGCAATCCTTACGACTCAGTTCAAGGATTTTGTAATAGATGTTCATATTATCAATAAAAGAGAACTTTTCCATGTTTCAATCTGTGTTCAATTATCTGCGTACTCTGAATATGTGCTCGCTATGCGAAACAAAAATACTTAGCCTTGTGCGGTGCGCAACCTAGGCCCGCACGGCGGTCACGCCCGGGGGACGACTAACGATTTCACGGAATCGGGGCGTGACATGTTGGTATCAGAGCACAGCTTCAAAGTTCCTTTGATTCATAAACTGGAAAAGTTCCCTTAGTGATAACTCGCCTATGCGAACTCCTGAACTCGTTAAGGCCAAAATGAGATACGTTCATGCAATAAGTCCATAATACATTATGATCCTGATATAATTTACCTTCCTTTCAAGGAACGACGCAAGCGCAACCATCAGCGCTGGCGCCAGGCGAGACAATGACTCAGGAGAGCAGCTCCGGAACATCAGAAAGCTCTCGGAGCCAACGGGGCATGTCTCAAACAGATTCGATTCAACAAGTGATGCAAATGTTAACCGAGCAACGACATAGGGATGATGCCCGCCAAGCCAAGTTCGAGAGCAACCTAGAGGCTCGGCTCTCAGTCCAACAAAAGCAGGTAGATACCCTGCAACAGCTAGTTCAGACCCTGGCCTCCAACCATTCTGCCGCAACGACAGCTACACCAGTGGAGCAGCCAGCGCTTGAAGTTGAACTACCGCCCGCGCCAAGGACGAGGGAAGTGACTGCCTTCGCTTTTGGCAACTTCAAGAAGGTCTGTAACACGACATTTAATGGGACTGAGGACCCGATCGTGGCCCTAGATTGGCTCGCCGAGCTTGAAGATCATTTTTCCCTCCTCGAAGTGCCGGAAGACAAGCGCGTCACATGTGCCCAACTACTGCTTCGCCTCAATGCGCACGACTGGTGGGACGTGCATCGACGATCTCTTCAACTTGGCCATGGAGAGGAGGCGATCGCGTGGACGACTTTTCGTGCCGCGTTCGAGGAGGAGTTTATACCCCCACCTCTACGACGTCAACGGGAAAACGAGTTCGTTCAACTCCGGCAGGGCAGTATGACGGTGAAGCAATACTCGGCAGAATTCAACAAACTGGCCAAATTTGCTACCGCTTATCTACCGGATGCATCGAGTCGAGCCAGACGATTCGAAGGAGGGCTACGTCCTGGCATTCACGGGCACGTATCCGTTCCGCAGTATCAGACAATGCGGGAAGTATTAAACCACGCCCTTTCGCTCGAACCGCAGTATCCTCACGTTGCCGTCGGCGCTGTGCAACCTTCTAATCACAAACGCCAGGGCAACGATAGAGAAAACAACGCTGCAAAGCATCAAAATAACGGCGGTCGTCAGCGAGAAAACCAGGGGCAGCGTTGCACCTACTGCAACAGAAGAGGGCACACCGAGAATGTCTGTCGCAAGCGGCTCGGCACTTGCCTCAGATGCGGCGATCCAGGCCATCAGATTAACAGCTGTCCGCGTCGTCCACCGCAACAACCAGAACAGACTCCGGCTCCTCAAGCAAATCGAGCGGCGCCTCAGCCAGGGCGTAATCAAGCTCAAGGCCGAGTCTACACTATGACACGGGAAGAAGCTTTAGCTTCGGATACCGTCGTGTCAGGTACCTTACTTTTTAATAATATACCTGCTCGCGTTCTATTTGATTCAGGTGCAACGCATAGTTTTATTTCCACAAATTTTGCCGTGGAAAACAACGTAAAAATGACTCCGTTGCACTTAGATTTAAATGTTAGCACCCTCTCTGGTACAAAAATCCCTGTTCGTTCAGTATGCCTAGGTGGTTACATTTGTATTGGGGAGAAGAAGCTGTCGCTCGATGTCTTAGTTCTAGATGTTAGGGACTATGATATCATCTTGGGAATGGACTGGCTAGGCGCATGCGCAGCAACTATTGAGTGTGCAGAGAAGCGAGTCGTTTTCCGTCTGCCCGGAGAAGCCGTGTTCTGTTACACCAGTAGTCCAGCGAACGATGCGACCAAGGCCTGCATGGTGATTTCGGCAAAATCTGCTCGACGAATGCTCTACACAGGCTGCGAGGGATTTCTAGCATCAGTTCGGGACGCGCGGCAGGACTACGCAGACGTCGAGCCTAATTCCGTTGAGGCGGAGTTCCCCGACGTGTTTCCGAGCGAACTACCCGGCATGCCGCCCGATCGAGAGATTGAATTCACTATCGACACATTTCCAAATACACAGCCAATTTCAAAGCCTCCGTACAGAATGGCACCTGCAGAGCTGAATGAATTAAAGCGCCAACTCCAGGAATTGCTTGATCGCGGGTTCATCCGTCCGAGCGTGTCTCCTTGGGGCGCTCCCGTGCTCTTCGTGAAGAAGAAGGACGGAACTCTACGCCTATGCATCGACTACAGAGAATTGAATAAGGTCACAATCAGAAACAAATATCCTCTGCCACGGATTGATGACTTGTTCGATCAACTACAAGGAGCAGCAGTATTTTCAAAAATCGATCTTCGCTCGGGTTATCACCAGCTGAAGATTAAGCCAGAGGACGTACCCAAGACTGCTTTCAGAACCCGCTACGGCCATTACGAGTTTTCCGTGATGCCGTTTGGACTGATGAATGCTCCTGCTGCATTCATGGATACGATGAACCGTGTCTTTAGGCCCTTCATCGATAAATTCGTGGTGGTATTTATCGATGACATCTTAGTGTACTCGAAGACTAGGGATGAGCACGCAGGACACCTGCGGATGGTGCTGCAAACCCTTCGAGACCACAAGTTGTATGCCAAATTAAGCAAATCAGAATTTTGGCTGGACAGTATCTCGTTTTTGGGGCATATCATCTCCTCGGAAGGCATCTCAGTTGATCCGAAGAAAATAGAAGCAATCACGCAGTGGAAACGACCGGAGTCAGCTAGCGACATCCGAAGCTTTCTTGGACTGGCAGGATACTACCGTCGGTTCATACAGAACTTTGCTAGAATTGCTTCGCCCTTGACGCAGCTCACACGGAAGGGTGCGAAGTTTACTTGGACGGACGACTGTGAAGCTTCGTTTACGGAGTTAAAGCAGCGCCTCGTCTCCGCCCCGGTCCTTACTTTGCCAAACGGACCGGATGACTTCAAAATATATAGCGATGCATCAGGAAAGGGACTAGGATGTGTCCTGATGCAACGAGACAAAGTGATAGCCTATGTGTCTCGACAGCTAAAGCCTCACGAGCAGAACTACCCAACGCATGACCTCGAGCTTGCCGCGGTAGTGTTTGCATTAAAGCTGTGGCGCCACTATCTTTATGGCGTGCCGTGTGAAATCTATACGGACCACAAAAGTTTGAAATATTTGTACACTCAAAAAGATTTGAATCTTCGGCAGCGGCGATGGCTTGAACTCCTAAGCGACTTTGATCTCATGATCAGATACACGCCTGGTAAGAGAAACGTCGTAGCTGACGCACTGAGTCGAGTGTTTGCAGGAAGTTTGGCTATTGATGATAGGCTGCGCCGAGATCTTGAATCACTGGGCATTACCTTAAAAATCAGATACACAAAGTGGGCGCAAGTATCACAACTGCGCCTCGAACCCGACTTGTTACAACGAGTAAAGACCGCTCAAAAGGACGACCCATTCCTGCAAAAGATTCATGCCCTTATCTCAGCAGGGAAGGCGTCCGACTTTTCGGTAAGCACGGATGGGATGCTTCGAGTGAAGGAAAGACTGTGCGTTCCAAGCGACGCGGCCCTCAGGGAAGAGATACTCACGGAAGCTCACTATGCTAGTTATACTTCTCATCCGGGTAGCACAAAGATGTATCGGGATCTTCGTACGACGTTTTGGTGGCACGGCTTAAAAAGGGATGTGGCGCAGTTTGTGTCGCATTGCATGGCTTGTCAACGAGTAAAGGCCGAGCACCAGAAACCAGGCGGAGAATTATAAAGTCTTGCTATTCCGGAGTGGAAATGGGATGATATAACGATGGATTTTATCGTTGGTTTGCCGAGGACGCAACGGGGACATGATGCAGTCTGGGTTATCGTCGATCGACTCACCAAGTCAGCTCACTTCCTGCCTATCAAGTCTACTTGGAGTGCCGACCGCCTGGCTCAGATATATCTCAACGAAATCGTTCGACTCCATGGCGTGCCCGTAACCATAGTCTCCGATCGAGATGGTCGATTCATATCACGTTTCTGGGGAAGCCTGCAGTCAGCAATGGGGACGAAGTTGAAGTTTAGCTCCGCCTACCATCCACAGACCGACGGCCAAACCGAGCGTGTCAACCAGATCCTCGAAGACATGTTGCGACTCTGCGCCTTGGACTTGAAGACGAGTTGGGACCTTCATCTACCTTTAGCTGAATTTGCTTACAACAATAGTTATCAATCAAGCATTCAAATGGCGCCGTATGAGGCGTTATACGGGCGGAAGTGTAGATCTCCTATCTGTTGGGACGAAGTTGGAGAACGGCAAGTACTTGGCCCTGAGCTCGTGGAGCAGACCGTCCAGAAAGTCCGGCTGATTCGGGATAGATTAAAGGTAGCTCAAAGCCGTCAAAAGAGCTACGCGGACACACATCGAAGACCGCTAGAGTTCCAAGTAGGCGACCGAGTATTCCTCAAGGTCTCGCCCATGCGAGGAGTCAGCAGGTTCGGGGCAAGAGGAAAGCTAAGTCCAAGATTTGTCGGCCCGTTCGAAATACTAAAGCGGGTTGCCTCAGTTGCGTATCAGATTGCTCTACCACCATCCCTATCCGACGTACACGATATATTCCATGTTTCACAGCTTAGGAAATATGTGTACGACCCGAGCCATGTGGTAGACCTGGACCAACTGAACCTTCAAGCCGACTTGACGTATGTAGAACAGCCTGTGCGAATTTTGGATAGAAAAGAAAAGCTGATTCGGACTCGCTCGGTTCCTCTCGTGCGCATGCTTTGGCGGAATCACTCCGTCGAAGAATCTACTTGGGAGCTTGAATCCGAAATGAGGGAAAGGTTCCCCTCACTATTTCCTAGTGGTAGGTTCTATTCTTTAAGTTTCGGGATGAAACTTCCAATTAGTTGGGTAGGATGTGGTGCCCCGTTCCTCCTATTCGGGGAGCACGGCTAAGAAATACAAGACGGTATCGTTCGATCGGGATAGATTGAATTAAGAACTCGTCCTCGTTATGGATTTGTTTTTTCGGAATCGATTCCCATATTCAGTGGACCGTGCCCCCGGGATCGACTTAGCGGCAGAGTCAGGAGGGACCTCTCCGCTGCATTCTTTGTTGCCTAGTTTTCGCTGTCGCTTGTTGCTTTCGTGCCTTGAGTTGGTTTTCGGATTTGTTTGGATTTTCTTGAACGGTTTCGATGGATTTCATTGTTTTCGTTCTTAGGACTGCACTTCAATTCCGATAAGGGAGAGAGAGGAAGAAGTACTGATCAGCTGTTCGTGTCAATACAGGTGAACCAGCTGTAGTCGTCGCTCGAGCAGACGCCTAAAGCACTTCTTTCCTTTTCCTTCCAACTACCAAAGTGAGTGGCTACCAACCCGATTAGCTAGCCCTACTTGCTAGTCTTCACATCTAAATCTCGTGTTCGTGCTTGCCCCGATCAAACGATACCAAGTAAATAACTAAAAGATATCAAGATAATAAGGGAATAGACTTGGAAAATATTGCTTGTCAAATGAAACTCATGAACGGTTACTTACTTATTTGCTTGCTCGTTTGGAATGTTCATCATATGCATAAATATAAGTTAGAATGTATATTTCTTCTTAGAACTGTGCTATGTATAGAACTCATTTTCAATGCAATAACTCAACAGGAAGACTATGCAAAAGTAGATCTTGCCCTGTTATTGCCCTGTGCCTGATTTGCCTCAATGTTAACTTAGTGTACTGCGTTGATCACGGACAACTTGTGCACAAGGTCTTAGTTCCTGCGGACGGTCGCTGGGGCACTGGCACCGATCCGATCCGGACGGAACTCACGATAGTCGCCTGCTTCGGATTGAGTGGCTTGTGGCGCCTCCTGTTCCCTGCGCCGCACGCCATTCCGTCCCGAGACTAGCCCGTCCATTATGGCAACGTGCCAGTGATCCCCTCGTATATTTAAACCTGTTGCTACTAACTTGTGTCTTCTTGACAGGGAAGGCAAGGTAAGTATTATGCAGGTGGTTCAGACGGACAGGTAAATGTCACCGAATGGTGACGGGTTATTTCAATAATTCTATATCTATGTCTTGTTGTAAAATGAACTAAGGCAAGATAGAAACCCACGATAAATATGCATGCTTCATTAAAACAACGTGTTGATTGGTATAGTTGGGTTAGCTTGCCTTCACCAGTACATTTCGATGTACTGACCCTCGTTGAAACAGGTTCCCCGCGCTAGGAGAACCAAGCGAGGAGCAGGAGACAAACCCCCAATCCAGTCCAGCTGTAGGCACGCCTCGACCGTGCCACCTTTGACGCATTTTGAAGAAGAATCCTTTTGAAGAAGAAGCTAGCCACCAAAGCAACCATGCAGCTTCGTGGCAAGGCAGTCGTTCAGACCCAAGGTCTTATATTTTGAGATGTAGTAAAGGATGTAATGTACAGGACTGCTATCTCATTTTGTGTCAACACTTTTGTAAGCCCACAGAGGCAATCCTTACGACTCAGTTCAAGGATTTTGTAATAGATGTTCATATTATCAATAAAAGAGAACTTTTCCATGTTTCAATCTGTGTTCAATTATCTGCGTACTCTGAATATGTGCTCGCTATGCGAAACAAAAATACTTAGCCTTGTGCGGTGCGCAACCTAGGCCCGCACGGCGGTCACGCCCGGGGGACGACTAACGATTCCACGGAATCGGGGCGTGACAATCGCTAAGGTGGGTGGCTACGGTGAACTTGTCTTTGCTTAGCCAGCACACATAAAATACGGAATAATACATGCTAGTCGCTAGGGCTGAGCAAAAACTGGTTTAAAACCGAAAACCGGACCGAACTGAACCGAGTTAGCAATTCGATTCGGGTCCAAAAAATTTTGGGTCGGGTTTGGTTATAAAAAACCATAATATCGGTTAACGGGTCGGTGATCGGTTAATGGGTACCGAAACCGATTTGCAATATAAAATTAAAAATATACCCTTAACCAAAACCTAAGTATATAAAGTAAAAACTCTCTCTCTTCTCTCATTCTCACAACCCTAAGTCTAACCCCTTTGCCGGCTCTCCTCTGCCGGCTCTCACAACCCCTCTGCCGGCTCTGAGACTCTGTCTATGTCTCCTCTTTCGTCTTCACCGCATCCCCTCTCGGCCTCTGACTGACTCTGAGACTCTGAGTCTCCTCTTCAGTCTCTCCAACTCCATCTAACCTAGATCTGACACATCGGCTCTCTCGATCTAACCTAGATCTGTCCAGATATAAGATCTAACCTAGATCTGGTAAGAAATTACCCTAATATCTCAAAAAAAAAAAATTGCAAATATTTATTTATTTATTTTCATTTATTTTCTAATTTTTTGTTATTTTCTTGTTTCATCTTTGGTGCAGGGCTTGATACGTCTCCAGATCTAAGATCTAACCTAGATCTGGTCAGAAATTACCCTGATCTAAGATCTAACCTAGATTTGGTGCAGGGCTTGGTACGTTTTAATTTTATTGTGCCATTATCTTGCTGTTAGACTGTTAGTTGTATACGTATCTACATTATCTTCCTCTTAGACTGTTAGTTACTAGTGAGTACTGAGTATGCTTATGTTAATTGTAACCATGTTACCAGCAGAAGCAGTAACTAACAGCAAGTCACTACTCATTCACTGTAAGTAACCCTGTTACCTGGCCCCTATTCGAAAAAAATGATTATGTCTAATTGATAGACTGTTAGTTACTACTTACTAGTGAGTACTGAGTATGCTTATGTTAATTGTTTCTAGTGAGTACTGAGTATGCTTATGTTAATTGTTTCCTGCCAAAAAAAATGTCTAATTGATAATTGTTTCCTGCTTCTAGTGAGTAGTGAGTACTGAGTATGCTTACCATACCTACATTATCTTGTTGTTAGACTGTTAGTTACTACTTACTAGTGACTAGTGAGTACTGAGTATGCTTATGTTAATTGTTTCCTGCCAAAAAAAATACAGGTTTGCAAAATTGTTTTGGTACTTTGAACTAATATATGTATATCTGTGTTGGTACACTTTGATTATTTTGGTACTTTGATAATTGTTAATTTGCAAAAAAATTGATAATTGTTAATACTGCAATACTGCATAGTGCATCTGTTAGTTACTGACACTTATTTTTGGTTCCTCATTGAATTTTTGGTACTTTGATAATTTGCAAAAAAATTGATAATTTGCATATTGATTCATAATTGTTTCCTGCTTCTGTTATTTGTATTTTGGTACTTTGAAGAGTAACTCAGTAAAGATTATTTGTAGGGTTGGTACACTTTGATTAGTTTTTATACATTTTGACCTAATATATGTATATCTGTGTTGCACTCTGTGAGTCTGTAATGGGACTATCTTTATCTGCATTCTGCACTATGATTCTGCTATTCTGGCACATTGATATTTGATTAGTGAATAGTGACTAAGACACTTCATTTTGACTGACAATTATTTTTGGTACACTGCAATACTAAGACACTGCAATACTGCACATTGAGAAAATAAATATGGTGATATTTATTGCACCAATTCTAGGTCCTCGACATAAGTTGGAATGCGTGGAATATGCTCTTGATCATCTCTATGGACCGGAGAAGAGCGATTCCATAAAAAAGAAAGTAAAAAGTGTTGCGTACTCCATGTTCAATGAGTACAAAAACATAAGCTCTTCTCAAAGTGGTGGTGTTGCTACTAATAGTGAAAGAGTTGAACCTTCTTGTGCAAATCAATCGGTGCACAACTTGCAATTGAAGAAGTTTATGAAAGCTCAATTCAAGAAACATAAGATGGAATTGGGTGGTGGTGATACTAAATCGGAGTTTGATCGATATTTAGATGAGAGCATGGTAGATGATGATGATGATGAGAGTGATGAGTTTAATATTTTGGGATGGTGGAAGCTTAATTCTCCCCGTTTTTCGATCCTTTCGAAGATGGCTCGGAATGTGTTGGCCGTTTCCATATCTACCGTGGCGTCCGAGTCCGCTTTTAGTACGGGTGGTCGTGTGCTTGATTCATATAGGAGCTCCTTGACTCCAAAAATAGTTCAAGCTCTTATTTGTTGTCAAGATTGGTTACGTAGGCCTTCTGATCGACCTATAGTATCTATTGTTGAAGAGGAGTTTGAAGACGTGTATAAAGTTAAAATGGGTAAATTTTTTATTATTTAGCATGAATTTTTTTCTAGTGTATCTATTATTGTGTGTTTTAACTTCTTAATTGTTTTAACTTTTTCATTTAGATTTGGGTAAGTTGACGGTGGAATCAATATCAACGTCAACAAGCGAGGTTTGATTAATTCTGGTCTTTAAATTTGGACTTTTGGAGGGATATTTGGGAACACAAACTTTTAGTTGAAAACTTGGAAGACAATGTGTAATATTTTTCGATACCTGTTAGGCTGTTACTGGCTTATTGGTTACTGCTGCTATTTTCTTGCTGTTCTCATCTTTGCTGACTTGCTGTTAGTTGCTGCTTCTGCTGACTGCTGTTATTGCTTGTTATATAATATATACTACCTGTTACTTTGCTGACTTGCTGTTAGTTGCTGCTTCTGCTGACTGCTGTTATTGCTTGTTATATAATATATACTACATGTTACTTGCTGACTTGCTGTTAGTTACTGCTGCTGCTGACTGCTGTTATTGCTTGTTATATAATATCTACTACCTGTTACTTGCTGACTTGCTGTTAGTTACTGCACTCTGCTGACTTGCTGTTAGTTACTGCACTCTGCTGTTAGTTACTGCACTCTGCTGGGAGCTTCTGTTGTTATTTCTGTTGTTATTTCTTCTTGTTGTAGGTGCATAAAATGAAGCCACTGGCGAGGCATAAAATGCAGCCATTGGCGACAGACAATGGCGTGGCATAAAATACAGCCATTTGGTAAATCTATGATGCTAGTTTATTTACAATGGCGTGGCATAAAATGCAGCCATTTGGTAAATCTATGATGCTAGTTTATTTAGTCTTTTCTTGAGAAATTTACTAACATATTACATGATAAAGTGGCAATAATGATGATGGCTTGAGAATAGGAGAACTGATACTACATGGCATCAAACAATGATGCAAAAATGAGCCTTATCTGAGCCACAATTTAGTTTTCTTCTTCTTCTTTTTATTGTGCTGTCCAGGTCCTCCAGGATAATCTAGGACTAGATGATGACGACTTGTTTATGAAGAGAACTATGCATTTGAACGGTTTAACCTGGGAACTCTTGTTACTAGCAACTGGCAAGGTAGTTATAAACTTATAAATACACTTTCTAAATACAGTTTGATATCTGTAGGCTGCATATATGTTTTGTATCTTTATTTCATTGTGTTGTTGTTCTTCAGGGGAAGATATGAGATTCAGTGAGATGAGCACCAGTTTGAAATTGGAGGGCTTAGGAATTAAATCTCAGCTGCATTTCATTGTTGTAATTTTTTATATCTAAACTGGAAACAAGATTTTATTTGTTTTGTGTGTACATTTTGTTTTGTGTGTACATTTTTAATTTTTTATGTACAATATCATAACTGGCAATCTAGCACTGTGTGTGACTGTGCAGTCTACTGTTGTGTAGTCTACTGTGTACACTTTATTTTGTTATAATTTTTTGCTTCAATTTTTTTTAATTGAAATTTGGTTTGTATATTTGATTGCCCAGGTTGGGTTTGAAGTTATTTGTTGTAAAATGGGCCAAACAACAATATATTGGATGGGCCAAGGATAATTTTATTAGTTGGGCCGTTCAATTCGGCCATTTTGTTCGTTGTAAAATGAACCGTCCCGGCCCATTACACAAATGCCCATAAACCGAATAACTAAAATAACCGAACCGAACTATTTCGGTTCGGTTAATTTCGGTTTTAAAATATTGTGGTTCGGTTCGGTTCTTCCCTATGTCGGTTCGGTTTATGTTCGGTTTATAAAAATTCGGTCCGGTTTGGACCGAACCGAACCGTTGCTCACCCCTACTAGTCGCTAGGTGAATCACCCCATGTATGCTAATAAGAATACAACGCACCTAGCTAAGGGAATAATCTCAACTTGTATTGCTCATGCTAGAACATGGAATTAAAATATTGCTTATATTCAGACCCTCGCATGCTACCTTTGCCTCGTGCAACTAGACCCGCTATGCCTCGTTTCAATGCTTGTCGCATAAACTATGCCAAGACTGTGTAACATTTTGTATGTCATGCATTCATTTAGGTTCTCCTCGGAAGACTATCTAATAGTCGTTTCGTGCGTTAACGAACCTGAAGGTATCTGGGACCGTTGGGTCGCTAAGGCAATTTTCGAACCAGGAAATTTGCACCATGAATCAATAAATCCCAGAATCATACCTCGTGGAGCAAACTACTGAATCAACTGGCTAGGCAATCGATACACTATTATGAATAATCCCGCCTCAACAAGTTCTATATATATATATATATCCTGCCTCGAACTTGTTCTTGTACTTGTCCTTAGACCTGAAGTTAGAGACTTGCACGTCGCGGACAACTTGGAAACAAGGTCATTGGGTTCCAGGACGGTTTCCGGGACACCGGGGCCGATCCGATCCGGATGGAACTTCACGTATAGTCTCCTGCATCGGGACAGGATGGTTTGCATCTACTACTGAATCTTTGTTGCTTTCCATCCTTGCTCAAGACTATAACTCGTCCTTTATGGCTATGCCAGCGACTCATGTCATATAGCTAAGTCATCCTCGCTTAGCGGCTATCCGCGTGCGAGTCATTGCATCGCATCAAAAGAACAACTGAACACCTGAATGATTATGATATAACGACTCTCGTGTTTGCATATGCTATTGCCTTGGTTTTTATTATGAATGCCCCTGAATGTTTATACATGTTCGTGCTTAAATTAACTTGGTTTGCCTTGGATAGGGAAGGACAAATCGGTAAGTTGGTAAGTCTCGCCGTGTTTCCTCTTATGTTGTACAACGCACTGCCACACGAGTTAGGCTATTCAATCTTTGTATGAAACTGATCCTAAGACAACTAGAAAGACAACTTAATAGTTGGTGCACGGAACCTATATTACGTGTTTGGATTTGTCGAGCGGGCGAGTAGCCTCCCCACTAGTGCATTCAGTGTACTGATAATCCACCAGATCGTTTGCAGGGTGCGGGAGAACCTCGTTCGGTGCGGATGCCTCCTTCATGTGTGCTAAGGCCAGGAGCTCACTCTGAAGCCTTGGAGCGCTACATCAGGAACTGAAGCACATATACAAGACATAATATTGGAACATTATCTGAACATCGCATGTACAAATTATTTCACAATTGTAGCCACTTGGCACGCTTTTATTATTTCAGAGAGAGAGGCTTGAGCGAATTATAATCTCGGCTAAGCGCCGCCTGTAACACTTGTTTATATCAATAAAGAGTTGCTTTACTTCAACTTGTGTTATTCAATGCTTCTGCTATATTGTCGACTCAGTGAACTTGTTACCGATCGCCTATGCGTTAATGATTCCGCTGCACTCGGACAATCTGTACGACTCTGTGGCTTAGAACCCTTACCGCCAGCCAATGGACCACGGCCTTGCACGGGCGTGGTTCACGCTCGTGCGGCGTCACGCTCGGATGGGTCAAAGCGATCATTCCGCGGGAGTGCTGGCGCGGTGATTCTCGCCTAGCGAGGACGACCGACTTAGCCTGCGGGAGATCGGGACGTGACAATCTCTAGGTGACGTTACACGACTCCGCGTACGGCGTCGACACCCGAATATTATTCGGACGCTAAGCAATGTCACACGGTCCTAGGTTGAACATTTATACCATATAATTAAATCAAGAGAATATTATGTAGCAAATACTGCAAGATTGGCAATGTACACTTGCCTGGGGTTTGGTTTCCAACTGCTGCTCTGGTATCAGTGGGATCTGCAGGTACTCCTCCGTTTGCTGAAATAAACACTACCATCATACTCAGAAGACATCAAATAGCTAGAATTGCCTGTCCATAAGTTCAATTTGGACACAGGGACAAAGCTGACAGTTTCTGGTCAAAGCGGGGTCCACATGTGGCCCAATTCGCACCGAAAAATGTGCCAGAGACAATGTTCTCCAAATTCGTCAAACTTAGTGTCTACAAGTCCAGAACGACGATACGAACCCAATGTAATGTCCAGAACTGGATTTCAATGAGCCGATCATAAAATCGTCCGTCAAGTGGAGCCGTGGGGCCCATGATACGAGATTTTGTCAACATTCTCATAATCGAACCAAACTTGGGTCATAGGACCAGCGTATTGCTACGAGTCTGATGGCGCAATTTTCATTTCGAAACGACGAGCACACACGAAGTTACAACGAGTTTCAGAACATGGCCGATACCGGACGTTGTCGACGGATACGCGTTGATTCCGGTGTGCACGTACATCCAAATCAACTTTCGCGAAATCTCACACGTCCGTATTAACGGTGCGCACCTTTCGGTAAAATTTGCACACGACCAAGTCACCTCGTTTAGCGGAGCGCACCCAGTTTTGAGAAAATCAGGATTTTAAATAACCAATATTTTGGTCATTTTCACCCGCGAATAAAATACAAATTACAACACCATAAATTACACTAATATAGGGTTTTAAAACTTGGTTATATGGTCTAAATTACTGTTCAAGTATATTTTAAAAATAGTTAACAGGTTGCACGCAAAACGGTCGTGAACTTGCGAGTTCGGAACAATTTCTGAATTTTCAGAAATAGGGTTAATTTTTCTGTTTTTGCGTCGCGGTTTGCGACCGACACAGGACGCGATACCCCGAACGAATTGTACGGGTTTCGAGGGGGTCACACGGTCTTCGTACATGATTCGACAAAACGAAATACGGGTCTATGTACAGAGAGATACGAGACTGGAAAGACAGGTACCTTGTTGTTCGTGAACTGGGAGGCGCGGCGTGGCACGGTGGCGGCGGCGACGGCTGCTGGGCTGCACTGGACTGCTCGGGGAGGGTCATCGCCAGCGGCAGGGGCTCGGCGGTGGGAGCTCGGTGTGGTCGGCGTATCGCCGGAGGCAGGGTCGCTGCGGAGGCAGAGACCGGAGCAGCGGGAGAGGGGGTTTGGTGATGGCGGTGGCGGTGAAGATCCACGGGGGGGGGGGGGGTTATAAAGGGAAGGGGAGAGGGAGAGGCTGTGGAGCGGGGGTCGTGGGGGTGGCCGCCCGTCGAGGCTCATTAGTTTCTGCTAAGCCTGCTCCCTGATGTGGTGCCCCGTTCCCCCTATTCGGGGAGCGCAGCTAAGAAATACAAGACGGTATCGTTCGATCGGGATAGATTGAAACAAGAACTCATCCTCGTTATAGATTTGTCTCTTCGGAATCGATTCCCATATTCAGTGGACCATGCCCCCGGGATCGACTTAGCGGCAGAGTCAGGAGGGACCTCTCCGCTGCATCTTTTGTTTTTCTAGTTTTCGTTGTCGCTTGTTGCTTTTGTGCCTTGAGTTGG
The DNA here is from genome assembly GCA_036927795.1 of Iris macrosiphon. NCBI lineage: Eukaryota > Viridiplantae > Streptophyta > Magnoliopsida > Asparagales > Iridaceae > Iris > Iris macrosiphon. The sequence continues at coordinate 153,467,060 of JAYESA010000017.1, read as the reverse complement.
TTTTCGGATTTGCTTGAGTTTTCTTGAACGGTTTCGATAGATTTCATTATTTTCGTTCGTTGAACTGCACTTCATTTCCGATATTGAAAAGGGTGGAAGAGGTATTGATCAGCGATTCGTGGCAATGCAGATGAACCAGCAGTAGGCATCGCTCGAACGGACTCCTAAAGCATCTCTTTCCTTCTTCCTTCCAACTACTAAGTGAGTGGCTACCATCCCGATTAGCTGGCCCTTCATCCAGTCTTCACATCTAAATCATGTATTCGTGCTTGCCCTGATCAAACGATAACAAGTAATAACTAAAAGATTATAAGATAATAAGGGAATAGACTTGGAAAATTATGCTTGTCAAATAAAACTTGTGAACGGTTACCTATTGCATGCTAGTTATTCAAAATGTTCTTATGTATGCTTCAATTTTAGTTAGAATGTTTACTTCTTCTATAAATTGAGCTATGTGTAGAACACACTTATTTATGCCACAACTGTTCAGGGAGGCTACGCAAAACAAACCATGTCATGTTACTTGTCTCAAATGCTTATTGTCTCAACCTGCATCAATGGATAAATTCAATATAAAACGCCGTTGATCACGGACAACTTGTGCACAAGGTCATAGTTCCTACGGACGGTCGCTGGGGCACTGGAACCGATCCGATCTGGACGGAACCTCATGTTTAGTCTTCATGTATATCGGACAGGATGGTTTGTGGCGCCCTCGTGTTCAAGCCGCATATCATCCTCGTCAAAGACTAAAATTGGTCCATTTGGCATACACCAGTGATCCCCTCGTATATTTAAACCTGTTGCAAAGCTAACTTGTGTCTTCTTGGCAGGGAAAGCATGGTAAGTATTGTGCAGGTGGTTCAGACGGGCAGGTATATCTCACCGAACGGTGGCGGGTTATTTCATTGATTTCCATATCTATTGCTTGCTGTAAAATGAACTAAGGCAAGATAGAAAGACCACAAAATTATGCATGCTTCATTAAAACAACGTGTTGATTGGTATAGTTGGGTTAGCTTGCCTTCACCAGTACGTTTCGATGTACTGACCCTCGTTGAAACAGGTTCCCCGCGCTAAGAAGAACCAAGCGAGGAGCAGAAGTCATTCCCCCAATCCAGTCCAGCTGTAGGCACGCCTTGATCCGTGCCACCTTTTGAAGTATTTTGAAGATAGAAGCTAGCAACCCAAGCAAATATGCAGCTTCGTGGAAAGGCCGTCATTCCAACCGGAGATCCTATATTTTGAGTTTTAGTAAATGATGTAATGTACAGGACTGCTATCTCATTTTGTGTCAATACTTTTGTAAGCCCATAGAGGCAACTTTATGACTCAGTTCAAGGAGTTTGTAATTGATGTTCATATTATCAATAAAAGAGAACTTTTCCATGCTTCAATATGTGTTTCAATTTATCTGCGTACTCTGAATATGTGTTCGCTATACAAAAATAAAATACAAAGCCTTGTGCGGTGTGCAACCTAGGCCCGCACGGCGGTCACGCCCGGGAGACGACTATCGGTTCCACGAAATCGGGGCGTGACACCTGAGGCGTAGTCGCGGCTGTCGCAGGTATCGCGGCGGTTCCCGATGCACCACTGTTGGCTACCAATGCTGTCATTATCTGAGTCAGAGAATCAAGCTGTTGTTGCTGTGCCAAGGCTCTAGCATCAGCCCGTTATTTCTGAGCTTTGAACCATTCATGTTGGGCCTCATGTCGATCTTTTCGATTTTTGAACATATCAATCAGCCTATCGACTTGGTCATCGCTCACGCTCGCTATGCGCGATGTCCCTTGATTACCTATTATAGTCATCTTGCTGCAAAATAGAGTAGCTTGCATTAGTCTCATAATGTATTATGGACTTATTGCATGGGACGTTAGGTTTTCATACTTTCCAAGATAGGGACATTTACACCTTCGATTTACTTATATAGATTCGTAACCATTTTTGAAACTCAGGACTTTTGAAACCGCTTGAAAACTTACATCATTTTCAAAAATGATATTTGAAGAGGCCAAGGGCGTAAAGCCGTGCTCTGATACCACCTGTCACGCCCCGGTCCCATAAGGACTGATCGTCCTCGCTTGGTCCCTACGGAACAGATCGTCCTTGCTTGGACGCGATGCCGTACAAGCCTAAGTTGCACTTGCACCAAGCATAGTACCTGCACAAGACACAAGTTAGACAAAAATATACATATATATAGGCACAAGATTCAAAATACAGAGAACCAAAGTTGAACACATTTGATAGGAACACAAAATACTTTCTTTATTGAATACTTAAAGATGGATTACAAAGTAATTGCTTGGCTGAGTTACAAAATATGTCATTGATGACTTATAACTCTTTTTACAAACCCAAAACTAGCCATAATGCCCACACATCATATCCTTTTAGTAGGACGAAAATAAAAACAACTAGCCGAAGAGAAGTTTGCACACAGGAGAGGAAAGCTAAAGAAGCAGCACGAGCACGGTTCCTCTGGATGGATGCGCTAATACTGGTTCAAAATGCTCGTCAAGCTCTCGCTACCAGAATCTGAAGATTTTTCCACAAATGTGGATCAGTACTATAATATGTACTGGTGAGCCACCGTGGCCAAACTCACCTTGAAAATCCACACTAAGTATACAAGTGAAACTAGCATTATTAGGTGATCTTTCTAGTTGTCTAGTTTCATTTTAACAATTCATGCAAGAAATATAGACAATAGATCGATCATACATATGATCAATCTTACCCACGGTCGAGCGGTTATCCCTATAACAGACACACAAGTTAGCCACAATTTGCATATATGGATAAACTTATAAATCAATCTTGGCATCAGGTGTTAGGTATGCAAGAAGGTAAACCTAGCATGCACCCTAACTATATGATGGTCCATGGGTAGTCCCATGATTAGCAGCGGTGACTCAAGGTTCAGCTCTGCACTAGCACGCGTGTGTATTGGCAGTTGTGACTCCATGTTCAGCTCTTCACCAACACATACGAGTACTAGCAGCTGTGACATCATGGGTTTCGTACAACACTAATAGACATATCATCCCACTAGACCCCGTAGGACCGTATCCTCAGGGCGAAACAAAAATCTCTTCGGACCGAGCGATTCCCAGTTCCCCAGGAACCGTTCGAGAGACAGAACCTTGTGCACAAGTTGTTCGAGACCAATGCATGACACAAAACATCTAGCAGATATAACACTATAATGCACAGTTATGAACAACAAACACACGATTTTTATCTTTTTATTCTTATCTCACATATCATGTTCAAAACATAAGGATTTGCCATAAATCAGGTTGCGCAGCATAGGGACGAGGAATATGCAACATAATTGATAGCAAAAGCATAATTCTAATACTTTAAGCATGTAGTTCATTCTTTTAACTTATCTTGTTAGTGAGGTATCCTTTGAAATAAGCAATTCAAGTGAACTAGAGATTCTTTATTAAGACGTGCAGACTAAAGGATTCATCGAAGGGCCTAAGCCACTCACCGATTTGAATCGAACGAGAGGATGGTGAAGCCTTATGCAACGGTCACTCTTTGGTTATGCGTCCTGAAATTGCAATAATACTTGGTTAGCATCCTTCGATCTCTTTTCCTTACGATTCGAAAAGAATGCGCAAGCGAGAAAAGCGAATCATAAAAACCAAGTCATCGAAAGCAAGACAAAACACAAAGCAACATAAAACCAAGAAGCAAAACAACCAACGAAAACTCTTGGACTTATTTAAATAGAAGTTATTCCATCAATTTGAAGGGTTCATTGCATTTCGTCCGTGTTGATTTTGCGGTAAGGTTTCCCCTCGACTCGATTCTCAACCGAGTCAAAGTAACAAGTGTTCCATAAGTAACCCGCTAGGAGAGGGGCATTACAACAATGATGCATATGAACTTGGATCACTTCTAATCTGTCAAAGTTTTGAGAGATTTTGATGGTTGGATTATTGTTTTTGGAACATATATTTTATTTATTGTTTTGATTTTAGATGATTTTGATCATATGAACTTGCGTACTTTTAAACGGTAGAAGACTATAATTCTCATGTTACTTAGGGTGCGTTTGATTGCAACGTTAAAAATAAATTAATTTTACAGAATTATTTTACGAGAAAAAGTTCCATGGAATTTTGAATATTTTTTATGGAAAACTTAATTTGGATATTTGATTGTCATTATTTTTTACGAAAATAGTCATTTTTCCATAGAAAATGATAAATTTTGTATGGGGTGGACCTGTTTCATTTTCTACCATTTTAGAAGAATATATAAAAAATAATAGTTTTTTGAAAAATAATTTCATAGAAAATATAAGCTATCAAATACTACAATTGATAGCTATTATTTTTTGTGAAGATATTTGGACAAATTTTAATTAAAAATTCAATCAAATTCAATCTATTTTTATGCCATATATAATAATAATATTTTGGTAAATATTATATTTTTATTAATCTTTCTTCCACTTAAATTTTCAAATTCAAATAAGAGTTATTAAATACACCACACTTAACTCCCTCTCAATCCAAATAAAGTTATATATTGACTACTCTATCCTTTACTTAATTTTCCTTCACTTAATCCCAAACTTTGCTTTTTTTTTCCTAGACCCTATGAGTAGATTATAGTCTATGATGATGAATATGTTTTTTTTTAGGGAGTTTGAACCCACATACACTGGGGGCGTAGCGTTTATTGATGAATTAGAAAAACACTTGGCGCATGGAGATAGTCATTACTGCCTACAAATATGGGTACAACTCGGACGGGTTAAACCCGAGCCCTATCGGTTAAACCTGTTAATGGGTTGGGTTAGGGTTGAAGATATTTGGGTTCGGACTCGAGTTAAAATATTTGAACCCGATAAAAAATCGGGTTGGCTCGAATTCATGTGTTGCGGGTTACTAAAAAAATTCGAAACCCGACATATATATATATATATATATATATATATATATATATATATATATATATATATATATATATATATATATATATATATATAACCATCCGGGTAGTTTCATATTATGGAACCACCATATGTTATATGAGTTGGATTTTGATTGGGTGGTTGAGATTAAAATGTGTAGACCCCACCACATTTTAATTTCAGCCACTCAATTTCAATCCAACCCATGCAGCATAGGATGATTCCATAATATGAACCACTCGGATGGTTCTAGAGCATATATATATATATATATATATATATATATATATATATATATATATATATATATATATATATATATATATATATATAAGGGATATGAGCCATATGTTCATATTCCTACATGAGCCAATGCACATGTGGACCAACATGAATGATACTCCATTCTTATTGGTCCACATGTGCATGACTCATATAGGAATATGAGCCTATGGCTCATATCCCGTTTATCCTCCCACACACACACACACACACACACACACATATATATATATATATATATATATATATATATATATATATATATATACACACACACACACACACACACACACACACACATATATATATATATATATATATATATATATACACACACACACACACACACACACACACACACACACACATTGTTTCAGACTTATTAAATAAAAATTTAAAACCCTAATTTTTTATCACTCAAACTCTTCAACTCTTTATCCTAAATCTCATTTTAGTTTGTATTTTATAATAATTGAAAATTATTTGCTATTTGATTATGTGTTTAATATTACTCTTGTTTAAAATTATTTTAAATATTATATTAGAGCCCGATAAATCCAATGGATCCAATCCAACCCGAACCCAACTAGATCTTTCGGACTTGGTCTTGGGCTACATATGTTGAACCCGAGGTCGGGTCAAGCTTGGGCTCAGACTAGGCTTATGATGTCAGATTGGACTCGGAATGAGCTCAAGTCCGACCCAACCTGTCCGAGTTGCACCCCTACCTACAAATGGGAGAGAGATAGCTATTTCTACAAAAAGAGAATCACAAATACATAAATGTAAATGCTACTCTACTTTCTATAAACTGGGTCGCCAAGCTGGTCGGAGAAGAGCAACTGACCAATATTCTTCGGCATCGTCACAGCCTCATCATAAATCTGCTCATTCCGAGAGGATAATGCCAGGGAGACAAGAGCAATAGCACAACGATTGGCCTCTTTGGAGACTTATAAGTAGGTTAATAAATTTTTCAATCCCCCCCTCCCCCGTTATGTGGACCACCTTCGACCCCATCTCTTCTCCAATAAACGACCGCCACGTGACGTTCCGGCCACGTGACGACCATCCAGATATCCACCGGATTCCATCTCTCCCCCTCATCCAATGGATGGCCGCCATGTGGACACCACATGGTCGTCACGTGGCAGTTGTAAGAGAGTTGTAGGTATTTGGTTATAGTCATAGCATAGTCCTAAATTTTCTTTGACTACGGGTTCTAGAAATAGGAAAGGGAAGGAAAGAGAGGCGAAAGAGAAAAGTAAAACAAATCTAATGTACATAGTCATAGATTAATGTGCAAAGCATGTATATCGTCATATATCATAGCGACGTGTATTTATAACCCTAATTTTGTAAAACTTATTTATTCCTAATTTTGTAAAACCGGTATTTTATGTTTTCTTTTTCCATTTTAAGCAGTCAAAATCTAAATACCGGTCGGTCGCCATCCCAGAAATATCGCAAAATTTGGCAAACGCGTCCCACCGACACACCACACCCTAATTTTCTCACCAGAGGAAGAGGAAGCAGAAGATGACGATGCTGGCATTACAATGAGATGCTTCGTGAGTTCTCTTCTTTTTCTCCCAATTCCTAGGGTTTATTGTCAATGCTTCAAAAGTTGTCTTTTTTAAGGATTTCTTTGGTGATTCTAGTGTTTTTGTCAAATTTTCGTGGTAATTTTGGATGGATGGGACGAATTGAGCTTGATATCGCTTCGAATTTTCCTCTTAATACTTCAAATTGGTAGTTTTTAGGCTTTCATAGGTGGTTCTAGTGTTTTCTGTCTAATTGTAGTTAGGATAAATAAGACAAATTGAACTTTATATGGATGAAGAGAATGCTTTGGGAGGAAATTTTCAACATAGAGTACTCTAACTGAACTTCATATTGTGTTTTGTTAAATTTGGGTCGTAATGAGGATTAGTGAAATAAATTGAGCTTGATATAGATGAGTAAGAACTATTTGGGAAATGAAAGTTTTAGCTTAGAGGACTCTAATTACATCAATTCCTTGTCAAAGAGAGTAAAGTTTCTAGCTTTTAGCTCCTGAACGGGGACAAGTTTGTGGTTTTCCGGAATCTATTGAGCTATATGGACATGAAGACAACATGAGACAATATGGACACAGACGGATACAGCACTGATTTATTCTGTCATGTTGTCTTTTTAGAGTGTCTGATACTTGACGGTGACAAACACTATTTGGTACGGTACTGATTTTTGGAGTATCCGTGTCTCCTTGATAGTTAGGGTAGAAGATGTGTTGTGAACTGAAGGGTCGAAATTGTCTTAATGCCCATTTGGAATGTTTTTGCTATGGCAGGTTCTAGAATCCAAATGTTGGTTGGATTTATGTGGATGAAGAATTGGGAGTTTCCGTAAGAGGTCCCTAGTTGCATTGTTTTCTGGTCAAGTTCCTGGTTAGGTATGGGATTGGGAATTTTGATTCTAATTTAAATTGTATGAAGAAAGTAACTTTGTTTTTAATACCATATGCTCTACCATTTTGTTTTCCAACTTTTAAGTCTAAGCACATTTGTAGGCCAGTTCACCGACTACTAATTGTTCTTTTCTGGTGTGGGCATGGGACTGCAAGAGTTGAAACACTTGTTTCGTGTATAATGTAGAAGAAAGTATAATTTCATGTATTAACATATACTTTGTCATTCTGTCTTTCTTGGACCAGAACAAGAGTATCGAAGGAGCATTATGAACATCAGTTAATCTGTCACTTTTTCCTTCTTAATAATACTAGAAGCTGCCATCCGACCATTCAAGTTTGCAATAACAGGCACTAGCTTACTGCTCCATCTTGTCTTACCTCTTCATAGAGACTTGTAGCTCTCTCTTTAGATTCTTTGTAGTCTATGGGAACTTGGAGCACGCTCCTTGGTTGCATGAGCTTAAACTGCTTATTCAAGGGTTGGATAACTGTGTACCAGCTGGTCTCCTAGGTTTTATGGCATGATCCTCTCATGCTCATAGCTACTTTAGCTTGGAATTTTGGCACCAACTTAGAGAGTTATGTCAGGTCGACAACAGGTCAAAAAACTATAAATCTTGTATGGAGCTTTCGTATGTTTCATAGCCAACTCCACTGATGGGAGATGGCTTGGATGATGATGAAGACATGCTTTATCATTTGAGATGGATTCTTTATTGGAAATGGAAAAGGTCATGTTTATGATTATATCTGCCATTTTGGAGCGCATTTGGTTTGATATTTTGCAGAAAATAATAGATGTGCAATCTTTACAGGAGCTTTTTTACTTATTGTAGTCTAATAGCTTCCATCGCTAGTTATATGCATCTTTTTTACTATAACATGTTGGATTTGAGGTGAGAGCAAGGGCCGAGCTAGGATTTTACTCGAGGGAGGGCGAATAAATAAATATTATGTAGCCATCAAAAGTATGTATAAACTAAACACAATCAAGTTAAATTAAAAGAATTGATTGAAGGTAGGATGGGGTCGAAGAGACCTAACCAAAAGAGTACAAACTAAAAAATTAAAAAACTTTGTATAAAACAGTAGTTTAAGAAACCGTACTTACAAAGAAGTTTTATGAATCATATCGTTTAGTTAAAAATTATCATAAAATTTGTAATCTAACTTCAACCCCTTAAATATGCAATTATCTAATAGGACACAAGAAGTTAAGAATTTTTTTACTCATCCATACACCTAAGTATGCAAAAATTCAATAGAACTCGAGAAGTTAAGAAAAATCTTACTCATCTATGCACCTAAAAGAAATATACTCCCAAAACTTATAAAAAGAGGTAAAGACATTTTGTCTTTTAACTATTTCAGTATTTTGCAATAGGCACATAAACTATAAAATCGGAATCACTTCCATCTTTCTGAGGCTACACAAATGAAGTAATGAACCCAACCGTTTAAACAGACCTTAAATAAACCTTTGTGTGGGACACGTGTGAAAAAAATAATGTTTTTTGGTTGAATGTGGTATTGGTACGTGAAACTTGTATTAGGGTAAATTTGAAATATATGCAGACATGCATGCAAATATTTGATTGGGGGCAAATTTTGTTATATGTATTAGAACTTTAGATGATTTATGTGAGACGATTGCTTACTCTTGCCACCACCTGGATCAACTAGAGTTCTAATACATATAACAAATTTTGTCTCCACTCAAATGTCTATGTGCACATGTTCAATTATTCCATACTAGTATATATGCACGTGCGTTGCACGTATTTCATACTTGAAAAGAATAAATAATAATAGTATAAATTATCATATTATTTTATATTATTATTATTAGGAAGAGTAAAAGATGTAATTGTTCTAATATTTATTAAGACTTACTTAGGAAGGCTAAAAGATGACTTCATTAATTGTTCTAAATTTATTGTTAAATTAGTATTATTATATATATAATTTAAGAAGACCAAAAGACCGCTCTCGTAATTATTTGGATGTCCCAATTAACTTTAATGAATAATTTTTGTTAGTAAATATATGCAAGGATATATTTGGAACAAAAGTTTCACGGTGAAGCTGAACTTTTCCCATTATATAGTAGTATAGATGTCCCTATTAACTTTAATGAATAATGAATAATTTTAATTAGTAAATATATGCAAGGATATATTTGGAACAAAAGTTTAACGGTGAAGCTGAACTTTTCCCATTATATAGTAGTATAGATTTACTATTTAATACAAGCTATACATATAGAGATCATATTTAGCCCCAAAAATATACATTTTTTTCATGTGTGATCTCATACAAGATTTTTTATATGGTTGGGTTGATGTGTATACTCTCTCTCTCACACACAAACATAGGAACCAGTTTTAAAAGTCAGTGTTGATTCAAAAAAATAGTTTAGGGTAAAATAGTCTTTATCTCTTTTTATAAGCTTTGGCAATCTATGTCGTTGAGGTATATGGATGACAAAAGTTTTGCTCGACTTCTTTGTTCCGTTGGATGTTTGTGTGATTAGGTGTATGGAAGAATCAAGTTCTTCTTAACCTTTTGGGTCCTGCTGGATGATTGCATATTTAATAGGTTCAACTTACATAACAAATTTTGTGATGATTTTAAAAAGAACAATAAACTTCTTTTTAAGTTCTACAGTGTCTTAAACTATTGTCAATATCCAAGATTTCTTTATCTTGAAATCCTACCTTCAATAAATTATTCTAATTTAAGATTTTTTTTATTGATATTTTTAGTTTATATATACTTTATATGTTTGCATAATGTTCTTTTCGGTCGCTTGAGTAAAATTATGGCTCCGCCCCTGGACGAGAGGACCTCATTTTGCATTGTTTGTCTATCTCCAGATTATTAGAAACTGCAATTTAGTTCCCTCCTATTGCTTATTGTTTGCCTTTGTACTCTGTAAAATGAAAGCTTGGCTGTTCCTGCTATAGAAATACTAATGGAGGCAGCTCATCATACAATGAAGAAAGAGAAATATTTTTCTTTCCTTTCCTTTTCAGTTTTGCGCATTATGATCTTACAACCAGTTTTTGGTTTGGAGATTCTAGCCTACTTCAATGAAAGTTCTGGACCTATGATGGTGCATGTTTTCATATAAATACTGTACTAATGTGTATTACTGACAGGTTCTTTGGTAGCCGTATACAACAATGTCGAGACCCATGTTGCTTGTTTTTCTATTAGTAATACTTATAGTCACATCCCAGTTTGACTGGAAGCAGCAACTTGTGAATGAAGTGGAAGGAAATCCTAGTATTTCCCAGATACAACAACAGGCTCTGAGAAGAGAAGATGTTAAAGAAAAGGTGAGTTGCTAAACACCAATATCGTATGACTGTTTATTAAAGAGTAATAATGATTCTGGAGTCAGACTTAAAGAAACTACTGTTTAGTCGTTTACATGAGCAAATCAGTGTACATGATAGATAAGCTTATAGTAAATATCCAAAGTGAAACCATTTGAACATGAGATATGAGCATGTACTCAGCAAAAGGAAATTTGGTTTGTATTGTGCAAAGATGGCTAATAAAACATCTCATTCTACCTTGATATATATATATATATATATATATATATATATATATATATAGGGTTTCTAGAAGATTCAACCCTTCTCCCAAGGGGTTTCACACACATATATATATATATATATATATATATATATATATATATATATATATATCCTAAATGAGTCTAATAATCCTAATGAGTCTAGGAAGTGGCAATGGCAACGAGGGAGCCGATAACAACCAGGAGGAGGATTGGCCTGACTTGTCAGCGGGAGCCTGGACAACGGTCAGGCGTCAGCGACACCGTGCAGAGAAGAAAGGTGTGGTGGCCCTCCGAGCAATGCCGAAGGGGTTGGAGAAAGGGAGTCAGCGTCTAGGGCAGTGCGCCAAGGAACAACTGGCCTTGGGTTTGGGGAGAGGGGACAAGCCCTTGGTCAGTGACTTACCCAAGGCAGTAGGATGGGACAACACTTAGGGATGGCCTGCCTCGGATTGGGGAGGATGGTGTAGTGCTCCGCTCCCCATTCAGGGACATTGTGTTGGTATCCTATCGGTATCGATTGATCGAGACAGATTGAATTAAGAGTCTTCCTCTCTTTGGATTGACTTCTTCGAAATCTGGTCACATATGCAGTGGATCGTGTCTTGAAGAATAGCTCTATATAAGAGTCACTTCCTCAAATCTTTTCAGTGTTCGTTTTTGCTGTCATCTTCGTTGTTGCTTCCGTTGTTGGTTTTATGAATGCATTTTCATGGATGTTGATGGTTTTCATTGCTTCTCTTCATTGATTTACGTATTCATATCGAATTCTTGGAGAAAGAAGAGTATTGATCCTTTGTTGGTGCAAACTGCAAATGTAAGTGACCGCGTAGGTGAAGCATCGGAGATTTCTTTCTCTCGAAAATTCTCCAATAGTGAGTGACTTTGTTCCTTCTTTCCTTATCTTCACACCTTAATAATGACTCTCTTATTGTGTTATTCGATCATCGATACTCAATAAAAAAATCAAGATAAAAGGGAGTAATCATATTGTTGCATGCTTGTCATATAAAATGTGAGTTGAAGTACTGTGCTAAATAGAAATGGATTCATGGATGGATGTTGCAACCTGTAGTATTGACATTTCGAGCGATGGCTTGAAGAAGGGTAGTATACATAATGAGTATGTCAAGTTTTCTGTTATCTTGCAAGCTATACTTGAATAACTAAATTTTTTAGGCATGCATGATCATGGAGAACTTGTACACAAGATTTTAATTTCTTGAACAATTGTTGCGACTACGGAACCGATTCGGCCTATAAGGAATATGGATAGTTGTGATGACATACTGGCACGGGTAATTCAGAAACTTTCAGTGGGGCTCGCTACCCGCGCTAAAATGATCGTCGTATAACCAAACTGTGGTCAACAATGGCTTGTGGTGCGAGTGACCTTTATATATTTAAGCTGCTCAGCTAATGATGTCTTGTCCACGGGGAAGAACATGATAAGTTATGTTGCAAGAAGGAGTATCGATGTGGATAAGAATCACCATTGGGTGATACATGTTACGTTGTTTCATTTCCTATCTTATGATTTGTAAGTGGAACTAAGAAAAATATAGAAATATCACTAATAACAATGCATTCTTTCACATGATTAATATGTTGATTTTGGTGAGTTGGGTTAATTCACTACTCACCAGTACATGACAATGTATTAGCCACGTCTTGCAGAAGCTTGTGCATATTTCTTTTAAAGTTTCCGAAGTCACTTTTGAAGACTCCCACTGAAGGTGTTTATATCTTTTGTTTCTAGTTAAGGGATATGATGTATGGCACGATGTATCTCATTTCATTATTCAAGTTGTAAGTCAGTACGATACCATTTGCCCAGCTGTTTGAGAATCTATATATCAAATGTGAATTATTAATAAAAAGAGTTATTTTCTTCTGTGTCATATTGTTATTCATTTTTTCTGCTTAACTCTATTGCACACGAGCACGCCTTGTACAAACGCAACTTAGGCTTATATAACATCACGTCCGATAACGACTTATCGATTCTGCAGAATCGGGACGTGACAAATGAGGCTTTACAGATGCCTAATACTAAACTGTCTTCGGTGGCTAGTGGAAAGGGTAAGGTTGCATATTATAGAGATGTTATTAATAGTGGAGAAAGGAGGCCATTCTTCATCACTTCAACCCAACCGCGGTCTTGGACGACAATATGCTCCACAAGGAACCTCCAAGGAGAAGTTACAGTTTGTACAGGTAGTGATTGTGAATGACGTCCGAATAGCCGATATCTCTGTTGATGATCAGGCAAAGGCAGAGGAGTTTTGGTGGAACTCGATCGTCCTCTATCTGGTCGGGACGAGGTTGAGTTACGACAATGGGGCTATGGAAGCCTAAGGGAGCGATGGCGGTCTACTCGAGGGAGAACGACTTCTTCATGTTCAAATTTGAATTAGCAGCCGACGCGGAACGAGTGCTGGAAGGAGGGCCATGAACAACAACAAACTTGCTATCGCGTCGGTGGGATCTGGCCATGAGCTTTGAAGGAAATAGGTTGACCAAGATCCCAATATGGATTCTGCTTCCGTAGTAGGCACTCCGTCACGCCCCGGCCCCGCGAACCGAGGGGCCGCTCGCCCGGACCGCCGCTTTCTCGCCCCCGTAGCCGGATTAAACCGGACGCGAACCACCGCGCCTCGGCGCACGTCCCGCGGGTGCGAGGAAGGAATGACCCGTTCGATTACTGGGACGTGATGCCGTGCGAGCCTGGGGTTGCGCCCGCAGAAGGCTTCATCGTTTAAGTTGTGTTTGGCTATCATCGCATCAATTGAGTAAGCAGCTGAAAGGGACATTGTTGCAATGCAATGCATTTAGCCAACTGAGTATTCGGGACAAATCGAGGGACTTGGGTTCTCTTAGCAAAGGCATCGGTCCATACATTATGCCCCCTTATACGATAGCTTCTCGGGGCACAATCGAAACCAGGATTCTGGGTCTTAGGGACTGAGGCACGCCTATCGCTCCCTCGGACGATCCAGTACCTGCAAGCAAGTAAACTGTTGGTGGGTCAGCTTTTTTATAAGTACTGGTGAGATAAAACAACTGAACAGAAGCAAGCATTCACTAAAACCAACACTAAGTAATCATGTTATAAAACATTTTATTATTAGTGATCTTTCTAGTTTTACCTATGTTCGTTTCATGCAGTTCAATAGCAAAGTCATATTACTTGGTTTGGAAACATCTTTAAAAACAGAGTTTCATATGCGATATAAGCAAGCAAGACAAGCCGATGTTCTGTTTCAGGGTGTGCGCAGCGTGTCTCGTGAGACTCCAGGGACAAATGCATAGCTAGACACACATGCACAATCTTAGGGGCAGTCCATCTATCCAAGCCAACACAATGACTTAGCTATATGCAGGGCGGTTTCCGAGTATCTCAGGATCGACAGCTGTTGGACCAGCATACCAATGACTCATTCATCTGATGCTAATGGCAGCTGTGACCCATGGTGGCTAATGATGCATGTAGTTCAGCTCTCCACCAAAAGCCATTGTCCGACCGATGCGAATGCATGGAAACACTATCAAATAAACTTTAGTATGCAGACGAGACGAACCATCAGAACAGTTATCGTTGTTGCGGGGCAATCCGACTTATCACTTGAACACATTCAGGCACAATATAGTTCTCTCGGAACATAGGGGATAGTGAACATGTCCATGCACTCTTAGACAAACGTTTCAGGATTCTCGATAAGCAGACGTGTTCGTTTCAAAGACAACTAGGTGAGTTCGTTCATTAACATGCAAGGCAAGTTCTATCATTCTCTTATGAAAATATTGCAAGCAAAAACTCAGATTATTATTAAGGCGTGCAAGAATCAGAGAACGAAGTTCTGCCCACTCACCTTGATACATAATGTCGACGCGAAGCGGGGCATTACATACTTACCAACCAACAAAAAGTTTCGTCCTCGAAACTTCAAGGATAAACTTCTCGATATTCCGAGCAGCGATAGTGCCATCCCTCGCCGTACTCAATCGAAACAATCAAGCAAATCAAGTTCAGAAAATATTTGCACTTTGAGGATATCTATGGACTTATTGTATGGAACGCTCTATTGCAATGCCATATCGATAATATCTCAGAGTCATAGCAACGGATTTGGGCCAAGAAAATCGAATCCGCTCTGATACCATTCTGTCACGCCCCGGCCCCGCGAACCGAGGGGCCGCTCGCCCGGACCGCCGCTTCCTCGCCCCCGTAGCCGGATTGAACCGGATTCGAACCACCGCGCCTCGGCGCACCGGACCCGAATCACCGCGCCTCGACGCACGTCCCGCGGGTACGAGGAAGGAATGGCCCGTTCGATTACCGGGACGTGATGCCGTGCGAGCCTGGGGTTGCGCCCACACAATGCTTCATCGTTTAAGTTGTGTTTGGCTATCATCGCATCAATCGAGTAAGCAGCGGAAAGAGACATTGTTGCAATGCAATGCATTTAGCCAACTGAGTATTCGGGACAAATCGAGGGACTTGGGTTCTCTTAGCAAAGGCATCATTCCATACATTATGTCCCCTTATACGATAGCTTCTCGGGGCACAATCGAAACCAGGATTCCGGGTCTTAGGGACTGAGGCACGCCTATCGCTCCCTCGGACGATCCAGTACCTGCAAGCAAGTAAACTGTTGGTGGGTCAGCACTTTTATAAGTACTGGTGAGATAAAACAACTGAACAGAAGCAAGCATTCACTAAAACCAACACTAAGTAATCATGTTATAAAATATTTCATTACTAGTGATCTTTCTAGTTTTACCTATGTTCATTTCATGCAGTTCAATAGCAGAGTCATATTACTTGGTTTGGAAACATCTTTAAAAACAGAGTTTCATATGCGATATAAGCAAGCAAGACAAACCGATGTTCTGTTTCAGGGTGTGCGCAGCGTGTCTCGTGAGACTCCAGGGACAAATGCATAGCTAGACACACATGCACAATCTTAGGGGCAGTCCATCTATCCAAGCCAACACAATGACTTAGCTATATGCAGGGCGGTCCCCGAGTATCTCAGGATCGGCAGCTATTGGACCAGCATACCAATGACTCATTCATCTGATGCTAATGGCAGTTGTGACCCATGGTGGCTATGACGCATGCAGTTCAGCTCTCCACCAAAAGCCATTGTCCGACCGATGCGAATGCATGAAAACACTATCAAATAAACTTTAGTATGCAGACGAGACGAACCATCAGAACAGTTATCGTTGTTGCGGGGCAATCCGACTTATCACTTGAACACATTCAGGCACAATATGGTTCTCTCGGAACATAGGGGATAGTGAACATGTTCATGCACTCTTAGACAAGCGTTTCAGGATTCTCGATAAGCAGACGTGTTCGTTTCAAAGACAACTAGGTGAGTTCGTTCATTAACATGCAAGGCAGGTTCTATCATTCTCTTATGAAAATATTGCAAGCAAAAATTCAGATTATTATTAAGGCGTGTAAGAATCAGAGAACGAAGTTCTGCCCACTCACCTTGATACATAATGTCGACGCGAAGCGGGGCATTACACACTCCACTGAGGATGGACGCACCTATCACTACCAATATGGAATGCGGCTGCTATTATGAAGATAGCTAGTCTGGTAGGCACTCCACTGAGGATGGACGCACCTACTACGCTCCGACAAAGACTGGTTCTTTCCAGGGTCTTTGTTAAAGTGGAGGCAGATGCAGACTTCTCAAGAAGAGTCCAGTTTAGACTAGCTTTAGGACAAATCTGCCACTAGGAGATTGAGTACGAATGGGTACCTATACAATGCCCGTTGTGCTGCTGCTTTAGACATGACAAGGACTCTTGTTCGGTGGTGCAGGAGGAGGATGTAGAGGACAAACAAAGAGGAATAGAGACAGAGATGAGAAAACCTGTAGCACAACCAGTTCACGAAGACTTCAAGACCCATCGAGACACTCAAGGAGCCAAGTGATCTAGACTTAGCAACTTGTTCGAGAGATGGCCACCTGATTGTGATCCATTGCCTGAGGATATTCAGTAGGACTTTCAGACTTATGCCTACATGAATGGTCATGGGCAGAATCCCAAGGGTGCGGGGCCAACAGACGAGGAGGAGAGTGCAGTGGGTATGCTAGTAGAGTAGCATGTTGTGCCTCTTCTGAACCTGACTGGAGATACCCTAGGCTGCTACAACAAGCAACAGGGTATCCGGGATATGAAGTTCCATTCAAGGGTTCATGAGGAATCGAATGCCAAAGATTCATATGTAATAATGTCACTCCAAAACATTTCCAACATGTATAAGGGGCAGCTAGCTATGATTAACCCTCTATGGGAATCGCAGAGAAGATTTAAGAGTGAGCAAGGAAAGGGGAGAACTTTGAAGAAAATGCTAGTGACTCGGCCACCTAGCTCCCGAATCACAAAAGGGCATCACACTAGAAGGCTTACTTAGTTGAGGGGTATTTTGGGTGTAAGTAGGGGTGGAGTGAATAATATATGGGCATTAGTCTAAGAAATCTAAATCTAAGACCTAGTGACGGGGTCTTAGAAGCTTTGATGTAAGTGACTTTTCTTATTAATATATTAATTACCTTCTTCGATATATATATATATATATATATATATATATATATGTGTGTGTGTGTGTGTGTGTGTGTGTGTGTGTGTGTGTTTTACTACTTACTAGGAGTGTGGCCTAACGGCTAACACTTGGGCCTCCCGTGGAGTAGATCCCGGGATCGAATCCTAGCCCCCTCCGGTGGGCGCCTATGGCTTGGAGGGTTGCCCATATGTGTGTGTGTGTGTGTGTGTGGGTGTGTTACTACTTGAGAACAATAGTCACACAGATAAATCCAGTCCGGGAAGTTATTTTAGTAATACTTTGTTGTAAGTTTTGGATATTTATTTGAAAGACGCAAGTGTGAGGCTATTGCATGTTGGAACAGTACATTAGAAAAATTATGGTTCATGTGGGAAGGCCAATTTAGAAGATTTTTTGAAGTTGAAAAAACAAATTAGAGGGGAAAAAGCATGATAATATTGTACCTAAATTAACTACTCACTTTAGCAATAATCATATATGGATGACTCTTATGTGGTTATAGGGAATATGGAAAGTCTAGGTTATGAAAAATTCTTTCATTACTTGGAGAATAACACATCCTTAACTAAAAACTTTTCTTTTAAAGATGAAAGGATCTGAATTTTAGGGAGAAGAAGTTTTTGTAAGTTAATTTCTTCTTCAATCATGGATTAAACATCCATAGAGAAAGTGGTTGGCACACATACCATGACTACTTATTAGACTAGTAATTATTCTTCCTTTCTTGTTTATCTTTATTCTTCGCGTTATCAGTTCATGTGCATGTTCCTGTTGATTAACTCTATGCTTTCCCTAAAAAACATAATGGATGAATCAAGGATTTTAACCAATCATTTACTCTCCAAGAAAGAGTATTATTTTAACCATGAAGTGATCATTATTCATTACCGTGAGGACTAGGTCAGCTAAGGCGAGGCTTGAAAGGACTCAAGTGAAGGCCGGGCGGGCCATTAAAAGGTTTATGCAAGCAGAGACAGGACTTTGGTGGAGTACAGTTGAACCTATACAGGCTTAGATGGGTGCCTAGTACCCAAAATGGCTCAGTTCATCTAGGAGAGAGAGTTGAAGCCTAGGCGACGCAATAATATAATAGTTTATGGAGACGCTACGACTAGAGATAGGCCTAGACGAGCATTGTTTGTAGTGTGAAAGAAGGATATGGATTTTGTTAGTGTTACCGAGGCCATGGCCCTTAATGGAGCCGAATGGAAAAAGAATGGAAGAAGAGGATTCCCCAAAAAATTGGGATAAAGGCTTTGTTGTTGTTGTAAGTGTCAACATAACAATTGCCATGTCATTATGATTACATACTTAGAAGTGTATGTGAGGTGTCCTGTGTTCTAGCACTTGAAAATTGGAGTGTTCTAAAATGGAGTTAGGTGTGTAGATCGAACTCAAGATATACGCATATATGTAGGTTCCTCTGTCTTGTTAGTGGCATTTGTTAATTGGGCCCCTCCCCCCACCCTCCGCCCCCCCCCCCTCACCACACCCACACACACCCCACATGGGGGGAGATAGGATCCAATTGGAAACGGCCACCTAGCCAGTTGTAAGTAGGTTGTAAGCTAAATGGTTGTAATCCTAGCATTGCTCCAAATGAAAAAGGTTAAATAAAACAAAATAAATAAACCTTGTCTTAATTCTCTTTGAGGGTGATAAAGCTATTACTCTGGACCTCTTTAAGTTTCTGATAATATCACACCAGGACCATCTGTCCTGCCATACTGAGCTATATTCATCCAGTTTTTCAGATGGAAAAAAAAACCCTTATTTTACTATTTTGATACAAACCACACTATATATATGCTTTTCCAAACACTACGATTCTGCGAAAAACACCAAAATTTGGGAGGATGTTGAGAAGGGACATGTTGATCTTTACATAGGATTTGTTCTGGGTTCTTAAAATGTAAAACCCAAATTTGTTGTATTGGATACGTACCATACTTTGTATGACATTTGCACAACTACTGTCATGAAGTTATCTGCCTAAATCAGATATATATTTTCGAGCCATTTCGCTCCCCAAGTCTACTTATCAACTATTGTCCACCATGTGACTAGGTTGTCGAACCTTGTAAGTTATAAGACATGTTGCACGGATACTCCTCCAGAAGATCCTTTTTGTGTCTATATTCCTGTCTGACATGTATCTGACACAACATTTCCTCTACTCATTGCAGATATGTCTCACATATGTTCTAGGCTCAAGATACTCAAAACTTGGTTGAAAGTAATTTTGCATAGTCAAAACCGTGTCAAAGATGTTAGATGGATACAAGAAAGTAACACTTCTTTGTATCAAATCTTTTCTAGAACTTTTTGGAACCTAGTTACTACCCAAACATGCATAAACATAGATATTATTAACATCTAATTTATAAATTTTTAGAGACATATTTTGATTTGTATGTATAGTTGCATCCTAATTTTTTTTAAATGGCTTTCCTCCAAATCCGTATAGTGTCTGTATCTGAATATATGTCTTTGTCTATCGAACCTAGGTTATAAGCAATTAGGTCTAAATCGAATAAAAGCAAAAGTCAATTTGTTGCTCCACTTTCGCTAATTTCAGGAGGGAAGGGCAAGGTGGGGAAGATGTGGATAAATTTATGCTATTATTTTCGGTAAGAAATCACTTAAGGTCATTAGATTCTATTTCAAAGACAAGGTGAGATTCATGGTTTCATGTGATTCTTCAACACTCCTATTCCGGTGTCAGTTCTGTCAGAAATAGTCATGAGCCCCTTATTTGGGTGGACGTTGATCAATGGTTACAGGAAGTAGGTCGTGCGGGGTTTTGGACTGATGACCACTGGGAGAAGGAAACTGGAGTATGGTGCATGGACATGTTGTTGCAAGGATTTTGACCTCGAAGTTTTATGTTAACTGATATGATGGTTGATTGGTCTAATTCTCTCTTTGGTGTGTGTGCAGGTGGGGTGGTGGTGAAGGCTTAAGTATCTAGGTAAACCAAAGTTTTAGAACTCGTTCAGATTCGTCAAGTAGGTTTTAAAATCATCATTGAGATGAAAAACGACCCTTTGGAGTTAGTGGCCTCTAGTTCTGTCCTGGTTTTGCGAAAAGTAGAAAACAATTGGGAGCTTTTGAAATCTAAGTAAGTTGGAGTAATCTCTTTATGCCAAAGACTTTATAGTGTGAACAATTATTGGTAGCCACCTGCTTGCATCATGTGGCTTTCTCCTGAATAAAGGCTTGGAAATTTGGCTGGGTATAGGAAATGAGGATTGATTGAAGAACAAAAGGGCAAGAGTAAGGAAATATGAGAAGGAAGAGGAGGGGACTGTTTGAAATTTGACTTTGGTGGATAGTAACCTGCTAGAAACAAGAATGACGAGCACCTGGTTGTCGAAATTTTGGTGTGCATTTTTGCTTGATATTTAAATCAGTTGGCCTAGACACTGGTTTGGTGTGTATATTGCAGTTGCACACTAAGTGTACTTCCATTTTTCAGATGACAGTATGATTTTAGATTTATAGCACAGTAGGTGGTTATTATAATAAACTTTTCCAATATCCTGTTAGAAGAGTATTGCCGCTCCTTGGGTTGGGATGAGTGAATTTAATTACACATCGGAAGGTTGGAAGCGGGATAAATTGTCATTTGAAGCATCTGTTTGGGTTATAGACTCTAAATCAGCTTTTTCTAACCTTGGTCTCGGACACGTTAACATGAATGGTCTGGCATCACTCAGCAGTCATACATTTGTTCTTCTAGTTATGCATTTGCATGTTGGATCAGGATGATAGTAAGTGATGAAAATTGACATTTTCACTGTTGGTAGAACGCCACAACTCCAAACTTCCATCCAATTAACATGTAACTCAAGATTGCTTCCCCCAATGCTTCTATTGACTATCCTAGCTTTAGTCAGGCTTTGGGTTTGCTTCTTGTGCATGTGAATAAGTGCTACACACACACACACACACACACACACACACACACAAGCCAAAATACCCATGCACCGCACAGTTACCAAATATATCTATTTAGAGTTTATTTATGTTCAATATTTACTAATATTAGTTATACTATATTAATCAACTTAATTTTTTTGGATTTTAGAATTTTTAAATTTCAAAATTATATACTAGGATAAATTTGAAAGTGTGCAATAAAAACACTACAAAAGTTATTAAATTTAGATTTTGAAAGATTAAGTTTGAATAAATCTTCTTCAAATTTGTTGATATGCAATTTAAAATTTTCATAAGTTAAATGACAAGGCACACATGGTGGCGTGATATGGTGCAAGGAATGCCTCTGAATTTTTTTCTGAATTCACCAAAATCACTAAACAAATTGTGGTGTGTGTGTGTGTGTGTGTGTATATATATATATATATATATATATATATTTTTTCTCATAGATGTTTTAGACCATTCTTAGAAACTCAACTTGTAAACATCACATCATCATTAAACTTGTTCCCATCAAAAAATAATTGTTGTAGATCAATTTTCGCTAATGAAAAGCCTCAAGGCCAGATCACAGCTCTTTTGGGAGTGGTTATCAAACCTGATGTAATATAGTTAAGAATGGTGATTGTTTTTATACCCTTGGAGTTGATTTTTGCCTGATAGCCGGATAGGAGAACTATCTAATTGTTGATGCATTTTAGAAGAATCCCATATCTTATGTGAAAACTGAGTCGTGAAGAAGAACACATGGCAAGATTTGTAAAATCTAGGAAATAATGTTTTCATTAGTATGCCTTCCCATTTGTAAAGGTGTGTGTACAACTTAAACAATCGAAGAAGATATAGTACATTTACTGATCACATACAAGCTAAGAAGTACGTACACAAAAAAATTCATGTCGTTATGTGTCGTATCGGACATGACCAGGCACTCCAAAATATACTAGGACACCAAAATAAGTGTGCCAAATTCATGTCGATATCACGTCTCGGTTTCGCAGAACCAAAAATCGTCACTGGACGTGATGTCGTACAAGTCTAAATTGCACTTATACAAGACAAGAATATACACAGTCGATAAAAACATCTCAGAAATAAAGTCATTGCAGCGAAAATAAGCAGAAAAGTTGATAGTCACAAGATAATAATAAGATATATGAAAACAATTATCTTTATTGATAATTTGCAGCGGAATTACAACGGCTCTTAGGCCAAAAAGAACAATTTGATTACAAACAATAAGTCTTATTATAATGAACGATGTCACACGACTTACCACTCGTGAAACTAATACAATCAATAATGTTTCATACATTATTTCATTTATAAACAAAAATATATCATTTTTCAGCCGAACAACTTCAAGTTATCAAACAAGCTCCAATGCCACAGAACGTCCAAGCAACTCCCCGCACATGTGGATGAGGGGTCAACACTTTGGAGAATGCACTGGTGAGTGATCTTAATCCGACTTACGTAAACCAACACAATAATCATGTGAGAATATATAAAATTACTATGTAATCTTTCTACTTTCTCTATGGTCGGTTAACAATTAGTAAACATATATAAAGAAACATAAATGTGTCACTTGACACAGTAAATCTTACCCAAGACTACCATCTTTTTCTACAAATAATGTTTACATTCATAATATATAAATGTGTCATAAATGTGTCCTTATATCAATTGTTAGTCACATAATATATTTGTGTGTGTCACGAGTTCATCCCTGCAAGCAACTTGTTAGGTCTGCAAACAGATGTCAGTAACATGTAGCCTAACTATATAACGGTCAATGGTGACACGCCATTTTGAACTATACATGGTATTGCGACGCGTCCTTCCAGTTCGGATAGCTAGCCCCACTGAAGGTCCCGCAATACCGCGTGCATGAAGCACATTTTACATAATTTCCACCTAGACCGAATTGGTTCTGGTGTTCCGAATTCCGTTCGAGGAAAGCCGAACCTTGTGCACAAGTTGTCCATGACCATGCATGCATGTGCAACTTAGCTATTAAAACATAACATGCACGATAACATAAATTGAAATAAAGCAATGCAATTATCTATTTGTACAACCGTTCATTCTCTCGATATCCAAATTTCTATTAAGTGTTATTCCGATTGGCGATCCATTGGTCCAAAACTATTTTGACTATTTTGTGGTTCCACACCACATTCATATCGTTTTCCAATCCGAAAATTTTCATACTTGGCGACTCGACGGTCCCAAATATTTTTCACATTTTTATCTCTTTGCAATAAGAGTACAATGTTCCACATGTCTATAACAATAGTACAATATTCTACATATTTATACAGTAAGTTAACAACAATAAAATTATTTTATTTTATCTGGTTCTTTTACTTAGCATTAACAATCTTATGAAATATAGAAACAAAGACTAGTAAAAAAAACCTTTTGTTAAAGTGTGAAGGTAAATGAGAGAAGGATCAAAATCATCCACCATTTTACGAACTGTTTTTCCGTCTTGATCACAAAAATCTTTGCATGATTCCTCCACATGAATCCACGTCTAACTAGGCCCTTCGGGCCAACAAACTGATCCAATGCACCGCACGATGCGGGACATTACAATCGCCATGACTGATACGTGTAATGTTGAATCTGTGTCCGTGCAAGTGCAACAAAGCATACAAGCGAGTATAAAAAACCACTATTGATTTAAATCTTTACGCGCTTGGTATTGTTGGTAGTCTGAGTCGCATTATGTTTAATTTAAGAATTACTTCTACTTTTAGCAAGTTCTTTCTCTTTATTTTGCTTGAGTCCGCAATCTGGAATTATCATGTTACATGTGATGTAATATAATCTTGGCATAATGTACTTATGGATAATCTCTTGTTGCAGATAATATTATCTCAAGAAAAGAGCATTCATAAACTCAACAAGCTTGTGCAGAGTCTTCAGCAGCAATTGCTACAATGCAGAGGAAGCATTGAATCAACAGATATAACTGGAAATTCTTTGACTGCAGACAGGAACGAGAACGAGATTGAGAGGCAGCAGATCTTGGAAGATTGATTCAGCATACACTAGTAATTTAATTTATACTATGTAAATGGTTTGAGAGAAGTCACCATCCGTCCACTCATAGGCCAATAAACTTGAGCAATTTCTGTTGATCATACAAAAGAAAGATATGGTCAGAAAATGTTGGTCATGTGAGATATGTTTGCTAAAATAGATTTATTACTTGTTGGAAGTTAACAATGATCTGAAAGTTTTTGGCCCTTTTGATTTTCCTTTCAAAATTATTTTCTGACGATTTGCATATGCAAACTGTGAACAACAGAAACTTTTATTATAACTATTTGCATGGTGAACAAGTCATAGGAAGTGAAGGAGAAGATGGATTTAAAGACTGATGTAACATTTAACCTACATCGTTCAGAATTTGTTGCTGAGGGTGAGGGGTAGAATAATCTGCTTGAAGTTTAGGATGTTTGTAGATAAGTGTAGGGATGTGATTCCTTTTGAGCAAAACATGACCCTCCTAGTTTTCTTATGACTGGACATCTGGCATGTAATACAAGCATAAAAGAAATATTGCTGATTATTTATAATGCTCTAACCGATATGAAAGGGTTGACACTATCTTGACAGATTAGCACCACTAACGCCGGGTGGCAAATCAATGGGTGCATATTTGTCGATGCAAGAGTAGTACATGACGTTGTAATGATGACGATCAATGTCAATAAAACCAACATGAAATGCTTGATATTGTTTACTAACACTGAATTCTTCCAGTGAGGAATCGATGACCGCAAAGTCCATGTTGACAGGGTAGTAGTCTATATTGTTGTGAATGGAAACAGCACAAGCGATTCTAGGGAAAGTTGCAAATCTTCACCAACACCACTCTGTTTCTATCTCAATCTGAGTTCTTACTGGCTACAGTTGTATTTGCTCTCTGAACAAATAAGCAGGTACGTATTTATTTACACTATATATACACACACACTGAGTACTAAATTTGATATCCGGTCTTCTAGCTTTATGATTCTCTCTTTCAATTGGTCTAACCTTGAACAGATGTATTTGCTCTCCTATCGTCTTTATTTTGTAATTTGAATATTTCTTTTTTAATATACAGGTTCATAATTTGTCAGAACTCTGAGAAAGCTCTACTTGCGCTAACGACCCTTGTCGGTAAGCTGCATTAGCTGTTGATCATTTATTTTCTGCTGTTGTGTCCAACGAAATATAGTAAATTGTATTGAATTTTGACGGGTGCAATTGATTAGCCATTGTAGCTGTGTATCATAAATAGTTTACTGAAGATGGTTTTAAGAGAGTTCAAGTTCAGTCCTTGACGGGTGCAATTGATTAGCCATTGTAGCTGTGTATCATAAATAGTTTACTGAAGATGATTTGAAGAGAGTTCAAGTTCAGTCCTGCTTCCACGTGCCAACTTGTTCTGACGGACTATATCATTCCCTTTTCTCAATTTTTCTTTAAGTATGCTGATACTAAGATACTAAAGATCTACAAGTGATGATGATTCTCTGCGCAAGTTTATTGCTGCAGAGTTGTTTCTCTTATTACTGATTAATATTATACTGCTCCTCTTGATGGGAAGAACAGAACATTGAATCCAATCTCTTTGTTGGGCACTGGACTTGGATCATATCTCTTGCTTAATTGACATCCAAGGAAGTACTACCCGAGAAAACACCAAAGAAAAGAGGTAGAAGAGAAATTGACACAGAGCCAGGGATTTGGTCCAATCCTAAGAGCTAAAGATCTGCATGCACGGCTAACCTACATTCCGCGGATGGATACACAGAAATCCGGTCTTAGCGTACAATCTTAGCGTAAATGTAAATCCAGTTTACGTTAGCTGGTCAACACTATCGCTTATTATACTTACATTGTAGGAATTCTGCTGGTCCAACTCGATTTAAACTAGGATTTGAGCTCATAGAACTATTGTAACCAGGGACGGATCTAGCATGGTGGTGGGGTGGAGCCCATCCAAAAAAAAATTACTCTTTTTTTCTCTTTTATATATATATATATATATATATATATATATATATATATATTAGTCTACCTCTAGCCCACCCGAATATGCTATAGTTCATCCCAGCTTCAGTTTCTGGATATGTCCTGATTTTAACTGAATATCAACTTACATGAAGTAACAGATGGTTTTTTACTATTCTCCCCTTAGGCTTGCGCTTGGATGTAATAGTGCTTTCCTCCAACTCTCATGCTCGGTATCTTTGACTTGTAAGTCTGCTACTCCATTGATATTTTCATGGTCAAAGGACTTCAAGAATATTTACTGCAGCCATGATAGCTCTGGGTGCCACAAACTTTGCTCAGTTTGGAAAAGGAATGGTGAAAGGAGGAGGCAGCCCACATCAATGGCAGTGTTGCTTGAAGGTGGTAACAGAAGGGATGGGGAAGTCTAGGAAGTGAAGATTTTAAATTGGAACATGTACATAAAGCTGTGGATTTTAGTTGAAGATGGGGGGGGATCATAATGAGAATTTATACTCTCTTTTATGAGAGGCCTGCTAATTTGCATTGAAACAAATAAAGACATGTTTTTAGGTGGGTCGTTTCGCGAAAGACATTGCTTAGGACCAACGGATCACACGACAGGTGCAGGTGCACGATTGACTGTACTTGTTGGATTTGAATGTCACACATGCTCCAATAGTGATGCAGCTGCCATTGCACAATCTTTTTAGTAATGTTGATGGAAAATGCATTTCTTATGCAAGTTTTAACGCTCACATTTCTCAGATTCTCTCTCATGTCCGTATTTGCCTTGATCAGGGATTTGTCGTCAACTTTTATTATTTATATTTTAAAGAAGAACAAAAAAATCATAACATGAGCATGGAACTTGTGGCTATATTTTTGTAAGAATTGTAATATCATCGACTTCTTCTTCTTCTTTTTGTTCTTTTTATTGATTGTAATACCGATGCAGACTTCTCTCTCACAGGATAAAAGGAAAAGGAATGAAACGGGATATTGATATAGACTTTTGTTGCATTCCTTGTATTTTTCTCAGTAAATTAGGTGGAGGAGCAATTATGAGTAAAGAAAATGAACTTTGTATAATCATCTTATTAGTCTTAGATCTTGACAGTTTGAATAGATCATGCACAAGTTTTCTTCTTTTCTTTTCTTGTTCAATTTTTTCAATAAATAGTACTTAATTTGTCTAGGTATGTCATACATGTAGTTTGGTGGTAGTTAATAGAGGGAAGACTAGGACAGATTTGATCTCCAGTTTTTTTTTTTTTTTTTTTTTTTTTTTTTTTTTTTTTACAACAATCACAGTTAGGAGGCAATTATGGACCTATGGGTCAATATAGAGTATACGAGGAGTCATATGTTGTCAGTACTCTTGCTTTGGGCCAGTAGAATTCATAGAAGATCCATATACTTTTACGGGGCACCTCTTTTAACACTTTAATCGTTCATTTGTTAGAAGTGAAAAGTAGGAGGAAGGAAAATAGAAGAAGAAAAATGAGAGGAAATGATACATTTTCTTTTGTTTGGTATAGAAAGAAAAAGAGGAGAAAAGAAAAAGTGGAGAGACTATTTTTTCCTAGTATTCTAAGAAAGCCATCAAAGGCCAGACCCTAGCAGATCATCTTGCAGAGCACCCGTTGCCAAACTACTAGCCTTTGAACACAAGTTTCCCAGACGAGGACATCATGTGCCTTTCATTTCAGCAGACCCAGATACTGATCGTTGACCATGTACTTTGACGGAGCAGTAAACAGTAAACAAGAATGGAAGAGGAACTGGAGTTATCTTCATTTCTCCCAGAGGTGATCCAGTATCGGCTACTACACAGCTAAGATTCTAGTGCACACATAACATGGCAGAGTACGGAGCTTGTATCCTTGGACTTCGAATGGCGATCGAACGAGGAGTCAAAGTTCTAGATGTATATGGTCTCGTCATTTATCAAATCAAAGGATTCACCGATAAAAGCAAAGACATAGCTGTTTAAGCACGCTTCTCAACAAGCTAGCGCATAACGTGATGCTAGCCTGAAGTCTGTTCGTACAGTCGCTCAGTAGCCTAGCAGCTTTGATTTCAGTCATTGCTTCCACCAAGGGTATCCAAAAGGTAAATTGAGAAGAGGAAAGAGGAACCGGAGCCGGTCCAGCCAAATGTGTGGTGCCCCGTTCCCCTTATTCGGGGAGAGCGACTATGAAACACTTTCAGTATCGTTCGATCGGGATAGATTGAATCAAGATCTTTTTCTCGTTATGGATTAAATTCTTCGTAATCGATTCCCATATTCAGTGGACCGTGTCCCAAGGACGGACTAAGCGGCAGAGTCAAGAGGCATCTCCTCTGCAAGTTTTTTTTGCCTAGTTTTCGTTGTCGCATTGTTGCTTTCGAGTTGGTTTTCGAATTTGCGTTTTATTGAACATTTTCGATGGCTTTTATTGCTTTCGTTCGTTGAACTGTACTTTCGTTCCAAGGTTGGAAAGAGGAGAATAGGTATTGATCGTCTGTTTGTGGCAATGCATGTGATCGTGCAGTAGACGTCCTGCGAGCGGAGCCTTGAAGCACCTCTTTTCTTTCCTCTTCCCACCAACTTGTGAGTGGCTATACTTCGATTGGTTGATCATTCTTCCAAGTCTTCACACCTAACATATTGCCCTCTTGATTGTTCCGATAAAACGATACCATAATAACTAAAAGATGTCAAGTGAAATTGAATAGACTTGGATTACTTTATGCTTGTCAATAAACTTGTGAATTGTTACCTTGTTGCATGCTAGTTCGCTTAGAATGTTCTTTCATCGTGTATCAATTCTAGTTAGAACAATATTCTTCTATTATTGTGCTATGTGTATGTCACGCCCCAGTCCCAAAATGTCAGGAACTAGGCCACGTGTCACTGGCCAGCTGACACGTCACTAAGGGCTTAATCCACTTTGATGGACCCAAAGGGACGTGCTACGCTGTCCTAAAATACTACAAGTATAGAACAGGTAAAACTATCTCATCCACAACAAAATGTCAGAAAAGCAAGTGCTGAAATATATATATAACTGAGTCTGATACAGTACACAACTGGTGAGAATACAAGCCTACTACAAAAACTGATAATAGCGCAGAAAAATCAGATAGACTAAGCAGTGTCTATCTGATCAAAACATCTCCATCTCTAGGTAGCAGCATCTAGGGTCAAGCCTACTCTGAGGGTGTCTCCTCGAGCTCCTCCTCGGTAGCACATCTGGCCTCCTGATCAGGCCCGTACACTGTGGGGTAGAAAGCTTCATCTAGATCTGGCAAGGAACCAGGTCCTCAGTGGGACGTAACAAGATACAGAAAAATGACATGCCATGTAATGTAAATACTGAATAAAGAAATAAAATAAATACAGGGTGCTAACCATACTAAGTGAAAATGCAAGTAAAGATCCAGTAGTACGCATGGGAATGTGTGGCTAGACATACGCTGACGTAATTCACCAATCGTGGCGACTGGCTAGTATAGGTGTCGTATGCCCCCGACTCAGGGAACTCTGCAATCGACCATCTCTGATACGAAGGTATAAAACATTATTGGAGGGGTGTCCCATACGTCTACCAGTTATCTTTCCCATCCCAATGAAACTAAATGTCAAGTTGTATTTTTTTTTTCCTGAATTATTCTAATCCGTGATGCGGGTCACACGTATTGGTAGCTAATCAAATACGCAGCTCGCATCCAAATATGCATGGCAACCATGTTACGTGTTCCCGTGATAGGGTCTAGGAGAATATTAGAATACTCTCTCAGTTGTGGGTGAGTCTGTAAATTGTCAATCATAACAGCTGACTGTACCCAAGGCAGTCTCAGGTAATCATGGTATATGAAATTCAGGAACAAAGCAGATATCAACAATTAAATTTAAACATTAACTTGGCAAGGTATACTTGCCTACTCCTTGATATTGTTGATAACCTGATCTCACAGTCAGGTTTAAAGGTGCTGGTGACAGGGGGTCACTGGCTGTGCTGTAGTTGGTTTCTGTTACAACAGATAGTGTTTGTGAATAACTTGGTTGCAAATAATAAGTATACATCTATACTTATATACATATATATGATATAAATATATATATATATAGTATGTATATAGATATAGTATATATATAGTAGTATATATATATAGTATTTAAAGAACAGACAAATGCAGGTAAATAGTAGCAGGGTATATCCACTGCGATAGATATATAATATTATAATATTATCAGGGTGTATCCTCTGATAATATAATAGTCAGGGTATATCCACTGAGATATAATATAGGTAATTTGAAATGACAGTACAGGAATTAAATACATATATATATATGTACTATAGTATATAGTATAGTATATATAGATAATAAAAAGGAATTGACAGTGCAAGAAATTAATACGTATATAAATGCTGTATTATTTAACAATATAATATAAGTAGTAGCAGGGTCTATATGTGACCACTGTAAATATACATATATAGATAGGCTGTAATATCCAGCACAGTATTTTATATATAGTATATATAATATATAGATAATGACATTGCAGAAATGTAAATTTACATATTTATAATAAGCTGTATTATCCAGCTGGATATATATATATATACATATATAGATAATATATATATATATAGATAAATAGGTGCAGGAAATTAAATGCAGAAAAATAAATAAAAGGAAAATGCATAGCATACATTATACTAGTAATTATATAAC
The DNA here is from genome assembly GCA_036927795.1 of Iris macrosiphon. Classification (NCBI taxonomy): domain Eukaryota; kingdom Viridiplantae; phylum Streptophyta; class Magnoliopsida; order Asparagales; family Iridaceae; genus Iris; species Iris macrosiphon. The sequence goes on along the minus strand of JAYESA010000017.1, from coordinate 153,435,508 downwards.
ATATACAAATATGTTATATATATATATATATATATAATACATAACCTATAGTATACATGTTATAAATATATGTACATATATATATATATATATATACTTATAGATATATATAATAATAGAATATAGTAATATTCATATACATATACATATATTTATTATATATATAATACTAGTATATACAGTATTATTATACTGTATAATAGCTTTATATATTATATTTATATATATATAGAATAATATATACATATAAATACACATATATACATATAATTATACATATATATATACATATATATATATACATATATATACATATACATATACATATACAAATATATATATAAATACATATATATTAGGTATTAGGAATATACCTACTGACAGGTGGGCCCTAGGGGTCGTCGACGGCGGGTGGACGGCGGCGGAGCTGGCCGGAGGAGCAGCAACAGCAGCAGTGGCTACTGGCAGCAGCAGCAGCAGCAGCTTGCGGGGGCTCTGGCCGGCGGAGGAGCGGCGGAGGTGGCCGGGCAGGCGGCGGGTTCGGGAGAGGGGGAGGTGGCGGTCAGGTTGGTGGTGGTGGCGGAGCTCCACGACGGTGGTGGTGGCGGCTAGGGGCGGCCGGAGTAGAGAGGGTAGTTTAGGGTTGGGGGTGGTCGACGGCACTGCGGGGGCTAGGGCGGCCGGAGGCGGTGTCGTGGGGGGTGAGGTGGTGGTGGTAGGTAGGGGAGGTCGGGGCGAAGCTTTTGGGGAGGGTGGCGGTGGTCGGCGACGGCCGGAGGCGGCGCTGAGGGTGAATGGGAGTGGTGGTGGTGCTGTGGAGGTGGTGGTCGGGATGATGCTGTGGAGGCTGGCCACGGCGGAGCAGGCGGCCGGAGGTGGGTGGAAGTGGTCGGAGGGAAGGGGAGGGGAGTGGCGACGGGTTCGGCGATGGTCCGGTGGGCGGAGGGTGGCCGTGGTGGCGGTGGGATGGGTTTGAATGAAGGGGAGGGCTACGGTTTATATAGGTTTAGTTGAGTGGCAATTTTGTAATTAATGGCAACTTAGGGGTATTTTGGTAATTTGGTAATTGGGATATTTCTACAGGATTTTTCTGGATTTTTGTGGTGGGTCCCTCACACCTATGGTCTAGCCAATAGAATTAGGCCACCTAGCATGCCATTTTGCATATAAACCCCTAACTTTTCAATAATTGTATAAATGCATAAAATTTGTATTTTGCGTAATTTCTCAATTTACCAAATTTTAAATACTGATTTTTCGAAATTCTAAATTGTACAAAAATGAGAGAAATAGCTGGGAAAAATGTTTTGGACAGTGTGGGGTGATTCTGGGCAGGTGCAGGGTCTGAGATTGCAGGTGATACGGGTCACCGTATTTATTATTTAATAAATACTGCGCACGGTGTTCACTAATTATTTAGAGGCTATTAGGGTCATAATTTTTCTACGGTGTCAATACGATAATTGTAATACAATTAGAGTAGAATATTATCGTATTTTTGGTTGGGCAATCAGGTGCCTACTGGTCCTCAAATCTCTAAGGGTACAGAGATGGATAAAGAGCAAAAAATTAAATAGGAAATAAATACATACGTTTGTAACGATATTTGTGCGACTAAAACGAAGCATCAAACGAGGTTTCTGGAAGTTGCACAAAATACAAAAAAAGTAGTCTAACAAGTCTAGGGCAGGTATGTAAAATTTGTTTAGGGTTAACAGCTAGTGTGATGCCCTAATCAATTGTGTAATGAACAGGTGCACAATCAATATAATATATAATAAATAAAATTTTAAAAAGTTGCTCTAATTCTAATTAGTCAAAATTAATCCTAAATTACTGAAATCTGGTCGAGGGAGTTTACAATCTACCCTCCTTAGAATATTTCGTCCTCGAAATAAAAACAACCATATAATGAGAATGAAAAATTAATTAAGGACATAAGATGATTAAGGAAGATTAAATTTGAAATATTGGACATACCCTGGTTTTGAAATAGGTGGGGATAACGCTGACGAATATCCTCTTCTCGTTCCCAGGTGGATTCACCTGGTGCATGATGTCTCCATGCAACACGAACGAGAGGAATAGTATGGCCTCGCAACACTTTCTCGCTTCGGTCCAGGATCTCTACAGGCTCCTCCTGATAAGATAAGCTTGGCCCGATGGTGATCTCTGAGTAGTCTAGCACATGACTCGGGTCTGGAATGTACCTCCTCAGCTGAGATACGTGGAAGACGTCATGTACTCCCTCCAAAGTCTGAGGTAGAGCTAGTCTGTAAGCAACTTCTCCGACGCGATCTAGCACATCGAAGGGTCCAATGTACCTTGGACTTAGCTTCCCTCTTCCTCCAAATCTGATAGTTTCTCTAGTAGGTGAGATCTTTAAGAACACATGCTCCCCTACTTGGAACTCTAGAGGTCGGCGATGAATGTTGGCCCAGTGCTTCTGCCTGTCTTGTGCAGCTCGTAGGTGTCCCTGGATCTTCTTTACTTTCTCCACCGTACGAATAATCAGTTCTGGTCCCAAGATCTGTCTCTCGCCAACATCGCTCCAGCATACTGGGGAACGACATTTTCTTCCATACAAAGCTTCAAAGGGAGCCATTTTAATGCTCGCTTGATAGCTGTTATTGTAGGAAAATTCCACCAGGTGTAGATGATCTTTCCATGATCCGCTGAAATCAAGCATGCAGGCTCTCAGCATATCTTCAAGTGTCTGGATGGTGCGTTCTGATTGGCCATCTGTTTGTGGGTGATACGAGGTGCTGAACTTGAGGCGGGTACCAAGACTTTCTTGCATACTTCGCCAAAAGTAAGATGTAAATCTCGTATCTTTGTCAGATACTATGCTGACTGGCACTCCATGCAGACGCACTATCTCCTTCATGTACATGTCCGCCAAGACTTCTGTAGATTGTCCAACTCTAAAAGGTAGGAAATGAGCAGCCTTTGTGAGTCTATCTACGATTACCCATACAGCATTACGACCACTAGGACTTCTTGGGAAGCCCGTAACAAAGTCCATCGTAATGTGTTCCCATTTCCACTCGGGTATTGGGAGGGGTTGAAGTAGACCGGCAGATCTCTGATGCTCAGCCTTGACTTGCTGACACACCAGGCATTTGGCCACAAAGCGTGCTATCTCCCGCTTCATTCCATGCCACCAGTAATATTGTCGCAGATCTCTGTACATCTTTGTGCCTCCTGGATGTATAGAGTATGTTGAGCTATGAGCTTCTGAATTCAGCTCATTACGAAGTTCTCCATTTGGAACATAAAGACGATCACCACATCTTAGAGTCCCATCTTCGTGTATGCGACATCCTGTCTGAATTCCAGCCTCTGTTCTTTGTCGAAGCCTCTGAAATCTTGCATCTGTTGGTAGAGTAGTTTTGATTCTTTCTACCAAGGTTGATTGCAGCTGATAGTTTGACAATTGGCCGTCAAGTCCCGGCAAAATGACCTATATTCCCAAATTTTCTAGATCTCTCAGAAGACCTGATTGGGTGATCATAAAGAATGCCGAGGGTCTTCTGCTTAGAGCATCTGCCACCATATTAGCTTTCCCTGGATGGTACTGTAGATCAATTTCGAAATCCGCCATCACTTCGAGCCATCGTCTTTGTCTCAGATTTAGGTCCTTCTGGGTGTAGACGTACTTCAAACTTTTATGATCGGTGAATATCTCCACTCGTTCGCCATATAGATAGTGTCTCCATAGCTTCAGGGCGAAGATGACTGCGGCAAGCTCCAGGTCGTGAGTGGGGTAATTCTTCTCATGAGTCCTCAACTGTCTTGAGGCATAAGCTACAACCTTCCCATGTTGCATTAAGACACAACCAAATCCTTTTCCGGATGCATCGCTATATATGACGAAACCTCCGGATCCAGATGGTATAGTCAAAATGGGAGCTGTAGTCAGACGCTTCTTCAAGTCATCAAAAGCTGTCTGGCAATCTTCAGTCCATATGAACTCCTGCTCCTTGCGGGTAAGACGAGTAATCGGCTCCGCGATTCTTGCAAAGTTTTCTACGAATCGCCGGTAATATCCGACAAGTCCTAGAAAGCTCCTCACCTCTGAGACGTTGGTCGGGGTTGGCCACGTCTCAACAAATGAGATCTTTGCTGGGTCTACCGAGATGCCTTCTCCTGTGATAACGTGTCCAAGAAATGCGACACGGTCCAGGAAGAATTCACACTTGCTCATCTTAGCATAAAGGCTCTCCCGTCTCAGCGTCTCTAATACCAACCTTAAGTGCTCTTCATGCTCCTCGTGGCTCTTTGAATACACCAGAATGTCGTCGATGAAGACTACCACGAACTGGTCCAGATATTGGTAGAAGACTCTGTTCATCAGGTTCATGAATACGGCAGGTGCATTAGTTAGTCCAAAAGGCATCACCAGGAACTCGTAATGACCATAACGAGTCCTGAATGCTGCCTTTGGAATATCCTCCCTCCGTACCTTGATCTGATGATAGCCTGATCTCAAGTCTATCTTTGAGAATATCACGGCTCCTGTTAGTTGATCGAACAGGTCGTCAATTCTCGGCAAGGGGTACTTGTTTTTGATTGTCAGAGCGTTGAGGGCTCTGTAATCAATGCACATGCGATATGTTCCGTCCTTCTTTGGTACAAACAACACTGGTGCTCCCCAGGGTGATGCACTAGGACGAACAAATCCCTTGATCTAAAATTCCTCCAGTTGAAGCTTCAGCTCGTCAAGCTCCTTCTTCGCCAGTCGGTATACATTGGAGGATACTGGTGCAGCTCCGGGGATTAGCTCAATTATGAACTCCACTTCTCTGTCAGGCGGTAGGCCTGGCAATTCTTCTGGAAATACGTCCTCGAACTCTGCTACAATTGAGGGAAGTGCTGTCTCCATCGCCATGTAAGCTCTAGGAGTCTGGCCTACTCCTTGCTCGATGGTTCCACGGACATATTCGAACTCTGGGTGATCTGGGGGTCTAAAAATAACACTACCCTTTCGGCAGTCTAGGACAGCATTATTCTGGCTTAGCCAGTCCATGCCTAAGACAACATCAAAATTTGGCATTGGAAGTACCAAAAATCGCGCTTTTAGTCCTCTACTACAAACAACTACCGGACAGGTTTCGATAATGTTGGTAACTGGAACAATACCTCCTCCAGTAAGTATTTTCAAACACTTGGGTAGTGGGGAAGTGGATAGCTTGTGCATGGCTACGAAACTACTGGATATGAAAGACAAAGTAGCCCCAGAATCGAATAATACAGTTGCAGGTAATGATGCAACTAAAATGGTACCTGTTATAGTTTCCCCTTCAGGTTCTTCTGCAATGGCAGCTAACGCAAAGGCTTGTCCCTGCCTTTGTCCTCCGGCTTGTTGTCTGGCCTTGAACTGGATCTCCTGAGTAGGCAGAGGTGCTCCTCTCTGATATCCTCCTGATGTGGAGGGAAGCATCTTCTGAGCTTGTGCTCCTGGCTTCTGCCCTTGTTGAGGTGCTGCATCTCTGCGTTGTGGGCAGTCTTTGGCCATATGATTTTTAGCTCCACATAGCAGGCATAATCCCAGCTTCTTTCTACAGTCATTGGCAAAATGTCCCTTCTTGCCACAAAAGTGACAAGTCGGGAGCTCCCTCTTCTGGTAAGGCCCCGTCGTCTGCTGAGTCTGATATTGGGGACGACGTATAGGTCCTCCTGCTCCTTGCTGATTCTTGGCCGGGAAGGTTGAATTTGAGCGTCTGGCTCCTCGGCCAATGGCTTCTTGCTCCCTGGCTTCTGTAAGAACCTCGTTGTAGGAGATTCTCGACTGCATTGTTGTGTACCTCTGGAGCTCGTGGTTAAGGCCATGGTGGAATCTTTTAGCCTTCTTCAGCTCGTTCGGGATCAGATCAGCACCGAAACGACTTAGTCTGCTAAACTCCGCGTCGTAGGCATCTACCGTCATGTTTCCTTGCTCCAGGTGCAGGAACTGGGAGTATAGGGTATTCTGGACTGTCGCTGGAAAGTACTTGGCATTGAAATGCTCCAAGAATTATTGCCAAGTTTGGTCTTTTCCGATGCTGCGCTCTATGGATTCCCACCAGTGATGGGCGTTGCCAAGAAGTTGGCCCCTCACAGCGGTCATCCATAGGTCGGGAGTGAGTTGCGATCCTTCTAGCAGCATTTCGGTATTGGAGATCCAATCGGAGATCTCTTCAGGAGTCTCGTTGCCTTTGAAATCCCTCGGGCTCATTTGACGGAAGCCTCGAACTGTGCCCGCTGGTTGGACATGTACTGGTGTCGGAGTAGTAGTTCTCTCCAAAGCCGTCATCAACGTCTATCGCAGAGCTTCAGTTTGCTGCCACTGAGACTGTCTCAGGGCCTCAGTTTGTTGCCACTGGTTCTGCAACATAGTCTGGAGAAACTGCAATATTTGAGGTTGACCCTCAAGTTGTGGCATCTGGATAGGCAAGGCTGGAGGTGGAGACAAAGGTGTCTCTGCATGTGGAGTTGGTGTCGTCTCCTGGCTAGAATTTTGGTGATTGGACGGAGTTCCTTGGGCACTTGGCGAAGGGTCTGTTGCTTGGTCAGCCCCATTATTCGCAAGTTTCCCGGGTATGTCCATATTTCTGAGGAAAATAGGATAATTAGAAAACACAAAGGAGATAAATAATGATAATCAAGCAAGATGCAATAATAGAATTTGTAAAGATGGTGTCAGTGTGGATGATACCTAATATTCCTATCCTATTGCAGGCATTGCTGGGCATGTCATCATACCACTAGCAATAAAACTAGACCTGCATGGGCCACCACTAAAACCATGTCACGCCCCAGTCCCAAAATGTCAGGAACTAGGCCACGTGTCACTGGCCAGCTGACACGTCACTAAGGGCTTAATCCACTTTGATGGATGTAAACCCCCTGAATTTTCAAAATTTTAAAACTGGATTTTTTCACAATTTTCTGGAATTTTCTGGGATTTTTCTGTAATTTAAAAACAGGGTTTTAATTATTCAATAATTTTTAATTGATATTAAACAGTATTAAAATATTATGAAAATAATATTTTTGGATGTAAAATGAAAAACTTGACTTAGGGCAATTTTTCTGGAATTTATCGGACCCCGGACCTATTTTTAAAGCACCTAAATTTAATTATTTAATTAATTATTTAATTATTAAATAATTACTGGTTTAAATATTATTATTATTAATTTTTTATTTTATATAAAACCTAGCCCAGCCCGTTGGGCCGGCCCAGCCCGGCCCAACAGACCCGAGCCCAACCCCTAGTGGGTCGGGTCGGATCCGGCAGACCCGACCCGCAACCCGCTAGCCCGCTACCACCCTCTCCCCACGACCCGCACACAGCCCGACTTTTCCGCCGCCCCGCCCGGCCGCTCGCCGGCGCCCACGTCCACCCCACGCCCCCGCGAGCCCCGCCTCCCCTGCCACGTCGTCCGCCTCCCTCGGCTCGACCCCCCACCGCCGCTGCGTATAAAACCCCCTCCGTCGACCTCCCTCGTCGAAACCCCCGCCACCGCCACTGCGCCGCACTCCTCGCCGAACGCGCCGCGCCGTCGCCAGCCTCCGGCGCCACCCCCGCACCGCCTCGCCGCCATCGCCCCCGCCTCCGCCGGCCAGCAGCGCCGCCTTCTTCTCCCCCTCCTCCGTCGAGCACAGCAGCAGCGCCCAGCCCTCTCCCCGCGCCGCCGCGCCGCCTCCAGCGCCGCCGTGGACGCCTCGCCGCCCTCCGTCGCACTGACCCGGCCCCTCCGCCGTTGCCGCAGCCATCCCAGCCGCCGGAGCCCCGCCGCAGCGAGCCCCAAACCCTAACCCTAATTTCTGTATCCTGTGTCCGACACGAGTCGGACACGTGTCGGACATGGTCTGACCCTGATTTTTGGGTCCCCTTCAGGTACGCGTAACTTTTTGCTCGTAGCTCCGTTTTCGATTCCGCAAATTGCGTTGCGAAGTCTGTATGACCCTCTCGGTGTCCGGACAAACTGTTCGGGGCATCGCGTTCTGTGGTGATCGCACACCGCGATCCAAAAACAGAAAAAACTAGACCCCGTTTCACCCTAACTTGATGTACACACGTCGGATCGAGACGAAACTTGCGCCAACGGACTCGTAGCAATACGCTGGTCCTGTGAGCCAAGTTTGGTTCGATTCTGAGAACGTTGACGAAATCGTGTGTCGTGGGCCCCACAGGCCCCGCTCGACGGGCGATTTTGTGTTCGGCTCATCGGAATTCAAATCTGAAAGTTCCGTTGGGTTCGTATCAGCGTTTTTGACCTGTTGACACTAAGTTTGGTGAATTTGGAGACCATTGACCCTGACACGTCTTTCGGTGCAAAGCGGGCCCACCGGCGGACCCCGTTTTGACCCGAAACTGCCGTTTCTGCCCTTGTCTCCAAATTGGACCCAAGGACAGGCGTTTCTAGCTGATTGATATTTTCTGGATCTGATGGTGATGTTTGTTTCAGCAACCGGAGTACCGCCTGCAATTCTCGCCGAGGTCAGAACTGCAAACCGAACAGGAACCACAGGCAAGTGTACCTCGCCAAAACTTGCAGTCTTGCGAATAATTTCTGGACTTAGTTATACATCAGAGGGCAAGTATACATTGCCAAACCCTGCAGCTTGCTAGTTATTTTCTTGGTTTAATTTTGCATCAGTAAGAACATAAAGCTTGCCAATTCTCAGATATTTTGTTTTCTTGATTTCCTGGTAGTTTCTTATGTAACTTGTTTAACTGCTCAACCCAGAACACCTGACACTATTCATATGACGGAATTACCTGACATATACTGGGTGATTCCGTATAGGTTACATTTTTATGTCATTTCCCGTTCAAATGCTTAGATTCTAGCCTGACACATTGCATTAGTTCAAACTTGCGTGACTGGTACCTGATATATTCTGGAACTGTGACGTGAGATTTCATGGGGTGGGGAGAGTATTGTCATATCAAGGCTGAATATAATATAATATAAATACTTATATCTGGCGGTGCCTTAGACTCTGATACAGAGCTTTGGTTCCTTACTGGCTCCTCGAGAAAATACTGCTATGGTTTCTTCGACACTGATCCTGTAGTAGTCAGCCTGAGTATGACTAAACTCTCACATGCATATCACTAGCTGGTTTATATATTTACCCTGCTGTCTATTTTATTGCTGTACTGCATATGTTTTGGCTTGTATTTTCTGTACCTTGTTATGTCCCCTGAGGACCTGGAATGGACTATGTCCCCAGGTATAGCCGAGGAGAACTTCCCCGAGGTGTACGGTACAGGAGCACTCCTTGGAGCAGAACCCGGAACCGAGGACGAGATAGTTGCAGAAGACTTCTCCTGAGCATTGCCTTCAGCTACACAGTATTTCCTTTTCAGCATTTTATTTCCATTCTATCTTTCCTTAATTGTAACAGACTAATTCTCGGAGTTGTTTCCCGAGATAATCTTATTTATTGCTTATTTATTTCCATTGCAATATTTCTGGCATTACTCTGTGTTTATTCTGTGGATGAGATTAGAAATACCTGAGACTTGTAACATTCTACTGTTAAACTACAGCTTAAGCATGCCCTGATGGATCCATTAAATTGGGTTGTCCATCAGTGCGTGCTGCTGGCCATTGCGCACGTGCTCAGTCCCTCGGCATTTTGGGACTGGGGCGTGACATAGTTTTTGTGGTGGCCCATGCAGGTCTACGACTAAATTGTTCGGTTTCAATTTAGGGACCGAACAGGCCTACAATAAGATAGGATAAATTTTAGAATCTCATCCACTTGCTTGAATCGTTTTTGATATCTGTATCGTATTCGAACTAACTTGAACTTGCATCTTGCCTTGTTTCCTGTGTGCCTCTTATTGGTTATTTTGGATACAGGGAAAATGGACCCACAAGAATGCAACGAGACTCCCGTCAGAATGCCACAAGCTACAGGTGTCACCTACGACGACGACGTGACACCAGTCGGAGGAGTCCCCACAACTCAACAGAGCCAGCAGGCAGGTCAACCTACCTCCCGATTCCGGCGCGACGACATCCCACCTCCGCCGCAGTTCGTCCCACCAATGCCCGTGTTCCCACCAGGACAGCCAATCGACGGGCAGCAAATATTCCAAATGATCTACGCGATGATGCAAGCACAGCAACAAGTCCAACACGAGGCTCAGCGTCGTGAAGCTAATTTCTTGAGGGACTGCATTGTAACTGCACTGGAGCAGGCCAACCTACCAGCTCGACGGCCAACTACAGGCTCAATCACTGACTTCCGCCAACTGAAGCCCCGCACTTTTTCTGGAAAAGATGAGCCCACAGAAGTTCATGAGTGGCTCACCAACATACGACATCAACTTGAAGCAGCTGAACTTCCACGGAAACGCTGGATGACAGCCGTCAGAATGCAATTGACGGACAACGCTCATCACTGGTGGCTCTCCGAGGAGACACGGCTCGGACCAGACCGAGTCACTTGGGAGGAGTTCTCCAAACTCTTCCAGGAGATGTACATACCTGCCATCGCTCGATCAGAACTGCGGAACAAGTTCAATTGCCTCACTCAGGAGGCTATGACGGTGAAAGAGTACAACGCTGAGTTCATTCGGTTGAGCCGCTTCGCCCCAACACTGATCCCGACTGAGGAAGAGAAGGCCGAGAAATTCTTCGACGGACTGAACATTGAGCTGCAGAAACTAATTGGGTCCGTCGCACCAACATCATACTCGGACGTTCTTGCTGCGGCTCGACGCATAGAGCGCGTCACTAAGAGAGAGACCAGACTGAAGCGGCCGTCCCCATCCGTACCAACCAAAGCAGCACAAGAGGAGTCTGCAAAGCGTCAACAAGTAAGCTCGCCACCAGCAGCAGCACCAAAAGCCTTCTACCTTCCTACCTGTTACCACTGCGGCAAGATAGGCCATGTCGAGAAGGAATGTAGACGTAAACTCGGACTATGCTTAGGCTGCGGATCCAGACAGCATGCAGTAAGAGACTGCCCTGAGCGAAGAGAAGGAGCACCAAGGGCGAACCAGCAAACTCCACCAGCACCTCGAGCAGCACCCTACCAGCAAGCTCAGCAGCAGCAGAGGAATCTACCTCAAGGACGAGGACAAGCTTATGCGATGACTGTGCAGGAAGCCGAAGCGAGTAAGTGATTTATAGTTATCCGTTTTTAGTCTTGTTATAGTTCGTGCCTATTGGTTCGTGACCTCAGCCCCAACCTAGTAAATTTGCAACTTGTAATCATAACCTGGTTTTCCTAAATAGTTATAGTTTTAACTAGATTTTTCTGGAAAGTGTATAACTTTCAATTTGTTAGGGAAACGGTATTCCCTAAGTATCTTGTGATGTGTTTTCAAGCGATGCTTGCGACCGTGTCATCTCTGCTGATCGGTTATTCTTTGATTGCGAGGACGCAATCCTCTTAAGGGGGGTATATTGTAAACCCCCTGAATTTTCAAAATTTTAAAACTGGAATTTTTCACAATTTTCTGGAATTTTCTGGGAATTTTCTGTAATTTAAAAACAGGGTTTTAATTATTCAATGATTTTTAATTGATATTAAACAGTATTAAAATATTATGAAAATAATATTTTTGGATGTAAAATGAAAAACTTGACTTAGGGCAATTTTTCTGGAATTTATCGGACCCCGGACCTATTTTTAAAGCACCTAAATTTAATTATTTAATTAATTATTTAATTATTAAATAATTACTGGTTTAAATATTATTATTATTAATTTTTTATTTTATATAAAACCTAGCCCAGCCCGTTGGGCCGGCCCAGCCCGGCCCAACAGACCCGAGCCCAACCCCTAGCGGGTCGGGTAGGATCCGGCAGACCCGACCCGCAACCCGCTAGCCCGCTACCACCCTCTCCCCACGACCCGCACACAGCCCGACTTTTCCGCCGCCCCGCCCGGCCGCTCGCCGGCGCCCACGTCCACCCCACGCCCCCGCGAGCCCCGCCTCCCCTGCCACGTCGTCCGCCTCCCTCGGCTCGACCCCCCACCGCCGCTGCGTATAAAACCCCCTCCGTCGACCTCCCTCGTCGAAACCCCCGCCACCGCCACTGCGCCGCACTCCTCGCCGAACGCGCCGCGCCGCCGCCAGCCTCCGGCGCCACCCCCGCACCGCCTCGCCGCCATCGCCCCCGCCTCCGCCGGCCAGCAGCGCCGCCTTCTTCTCCCCCTCCTCCGTCGAGCACAGCAGCAGCACCCAGCCCTCTCCCCGCGCCGCCGCGCCGCCTCCAGCGCCGCCGTGGACGCCTCGCCGCCCTCCGTCGCACTGACCCGGCCCCTCCGCCGTTGCCGCAGCCGTCCCAGCCGCCGGAGCCCCGCCGCAGCGAGCCCCAAACCCTAACCCTAATTTCTGTATCCTGTGTCCGACACGAGTCGGACACGTGTCGGACACGGTCTGACCCTGATTTTTGGGTCCCCTTCAGGTACGCGTAACTTTTTGCTCGTAGCTCCGTTTTCGATTCCGCAAATTGCGTTGCGAAGCCTGTATGACCCTCTCGGTGTCCGGACAAACTGTTCGGGGCATCGCGTTCTGTGGTGATCGCACACCGCGATCCAAAAACAGAAAAAACCAGACCCCGTTTCACCCTAACTTGATGTACACACGTCGGATCGAGACGAAACTTGCGCCATCGGACTCGTAGCAATACGCTGGTCCTGTGAGCCAAGTTTGGTTCGATTCTGAGAACGTTGACGAAATCGTGTGTCGTGGGCCCCACAGGCCCCGCTCGACGGGCGATTTTGTGTTCGGCTCATCAGAATTCAATTCTGAAAGTTCTGTTGGGTTCGTATCAGCGTTTCTGACCTGTTGACACTAAGTTTGGTGAATTTGGAGACCATTGACCCTGACACGTCTTTCGGTGCAAAGCGGGCCCACCGGCGGACCCCGTTTTGACCCGAAACTGCCGTTTCTGCCCTTGTCTCCAAATTGGACCCAAGGACAGGCGTTTCTAGCTGATTGATATTTTCTGGATCTGATGGTGTTGTTTGTTTCAGCAACCGGAGTACCGCCTGCAATTCTCGCCGAGGTCAGAACTGCAAACCGAACAGGAACCACATGCAAGTGTACCTCGCCAAAACTTGCAGTCTTGCGAATAATTTCTGGACTTAGTTATACATCAGAGGGCAAGTATACATTACCAAACCCTGCAGCTTGCTAGTTATTTTCTTGGTTTAATTTTGCATCAGTAAGAACATAAAGCTTGCCAATTCTCAGATATTTTGTTTTCTTGATTTTCTGGTAGTTTCTTATGTAACTTGTTTAACTGCTCAACCCAGAACACCTGACACTATTCATGTGACGGAATTACCTGACATATACTGGGTGATTCCGTATAGGTTACATTTTTATGTCATTTCCCGTTCAAATGCTTAGATTCTAGCCTGACACATTGCATTAGTTCAAACTTGCGTGACTGGTACCTGATATATTCTGGAACTGTGACGTGAGATTTCATGGGGTGGAGAGAGTATTGTCATATCAAGGCTGAATATAATATAATATAAATACTTATATCTGGCGGTGCCTTAGACTCTGATACAGAGCTTTGGTTCCTTACTGGCTCCTCGAGAAAATACTGCTATGGTTTCTTCGACACTGATCCTGTAGTAGTCAGCCTGAGTATGACTAAACTCTCACATGCATATCACTAGCTGGTTTATATATTTACCCTGCTGTCTATTTTATTGCTGCACTGCATATGTTTTGGCTTGTATTTTCTGTACCTTGTTATGTCCCCTGAGGACCTGGAATGGACTATGTCCCCAGGTATAGCCGAGGAGAACTTTCCCAAGGTGTACGGTACAGGAGCACTCCTTGGAGCAGAACCCGGAACCGAGGACGAGATAGTTGCAGAAGACTTCTCCTGAGCATTGCCTTCAGCTACACAGTATTTCCTTTTCAGCATTTTATTTCCATTCTATGTTTCCTTAATTGTAACAGACTAATTCTCGGAGTTGTTTCCCGAGATAATCTTATTTATTGCTTATTTATTTCCATTGAAATATTTCTGGCATTACTCTGTGTTTATTCTGTGGATGAGATTAGAAATACCTGAGACTTGTAACATTCTACTGTTAAACTACAGCTTAAGCATGCCCTGATGGATCCATTAAATTGGGTTGTCCATCAGTGCGTGCTGCTGGCCATTGCGCACGTGCTCAGTCCCTCGGCATTTTGGGACTGGGGCGTGACAATGGACCCAAAGGGACGTGCTACGCTGTCCTAAAATACTACAAGTATAGAACAGGTAAAACTATCTCATCCACAACAAAATGTCAGAAAAGCAAGTGCTGAAATATATATATAACTGAGTCTGATACAGTACACAACTGGTGAGAATACAAGCCTACTACAAAAACTGATAATAGCGCAGAAAAATCAGATAGACTAAGCAGTGTCTATCTGATCAAAACATCTCCATCTCTAGGTAGCAGCATCTAGGGTCAAGTCTACTCTGAGGGTGTCTCCTCGAGCTCCTCCTCGGTAGCACATCTGGCCTCCTGATCAGGCCCGTATACTGTGGGGTAGAAAACTTCATCTAGATCTGGCAAGGAACCAGGTCCTCAGTGGGACGTAACAAGATACAGAAAAATGATATGCCATGTAATGTAAATACTGAATAAAGAAATAAAATAAATACAGGGTGCTAACCATACTAAGTGAAAATGCAAGTAAAGATCCAGTAGTACGCATGGGAATGTGTGGCTAGACATACGCTGACGTAATTCACCAATCGTGGCGACTGGCTAGTATAGGTATCGTATGCCCCCGACTCAGGGAACTCTACAATCGACCATCTCTGATACGAAGGTATAAAACATTATTGGAGGGGTGTCCCATACGTCTACCAGTTATCTTTCCTATCCCAATGAAGCTAAATGTCAAGTTGTATTTTTTTTCCTGAATTATTCTAATCCGTGATGCGGGTCACACGTATTGGTAGCTAATCAAATACGCAGCTCGCATCCAAATATGCATGGCAACCATGTTGCGTGTTCCCGTGATAGGGTCTAGGAGAATATTAGAATACTCTCTCAGTTGTGGGTGAGTCTGTAAATTATCAATCATAACAGCTGACTGTACCCAAGGCAGTCTCAGGTAATCATGGTATATGAAATTCAGGAACAAAGCAGATATCAACAATTGAATTTAAATATTAACTTGGCAAGGTATACTTGCCTACTCCTTGATATTGTTGATAACCTGATCTCACAGTCAGGTTTGAAGGTGCTGGTGACAGGGGGTCACTGGCTGTGCTGTAGTTGGTTTCTGTTACAACAGATAGTGTTTGTGAATAACTTGGTTGCAAATAATAAGTATACATCTATACTTATATACATATATATGATATAGATATATATATATATAGTATGTATATAGATATAGTATATATATAGTAGTATATATATATAGTATTTAAAGAACAGACAAATGCACGTAAATAGTAGCAGGGTATATCCACTGCGATAGATATATAATATTATAATATTATCAGGGTGTATCCTCTGATAATATAATAGTCAGGGTATATCCACTGAGATATAATATAGGTAATTTGAAATGACAGTACAGGAATTAAATACATATATATATATGTACTATAGTATATAGTATAGTATATATAGATAATAAAAAGGAATTGACAGTGCAAGAAATTAATACGTATATAAATGCTGTATTATTTAACAATATAATATAAGTAGTAGCAGGGTCTATATGTGACCACTGTAAATATACATATATAGATAGGCTGTAATATCCAGCACAGTATTTTATATATAGTATATATAATATATAGATAATGACATTGCAGAAATATAAATTTACATATTTATAATAAGCTGTATTATCCAGCTGGATATATATATATATACATATATAGATAATATATATATATAGATAAATAGGTGCAGGAAATTAAATGCAGAAAAATAAATAAAAGGAAAATGCATAGCATACATTATACTAGCAATTATATAACATATACAAATATGTTATATATATATATATAATACATAACCTATAGTATACATGTTATAAATATATGTACATATATATATATATACTTATAAATATATATAATAATAGAATATAGTAATATTCATATACATATACATATATTTATTATATATATAATACTAGTATATACAGTATTATTATACTGTATAATAGCTTTATATATTATATTTATATATATATAGAATAATATATACATATAAATACACATATATACATATAATTATACATATATATATACATATATATACATATATATATATATATACATATATATACATATACATATACATATACAAATATATATATAAATACATATATATTAGGTATTAGGAATATACCTACTGACAGGTGGGCCCTAGGGGTCGTCGACGGCGGGTGGACGGCGGCGGAGCTGGCCGGAGGCGGCCGGAGGAGCAGCAACAGCAGCAATGGCTACTGGCAGCAGCAGCAGCAGCAGCAGCTTGCGGGGGCTCTGGCCGGCGGAGGAGCGGCGGAGGTGGCCGGGCAGGCGGCGGGTTCGGGAGAGGGAGAGGTGGCGGTCAGGTTGGTGGTGGTGGCGGAGCTCCACGACGGTGGTGGTGGCGGCTATGGGCGGCCGGAGTAGAGAGGGTAGTTTAGGGTTGGGGGTGGTCGACGGCACTGCGGGGGCTAAGGCGGCCGGAGGCGGTGTCGTGGGAGGGTGAGGTGGTGGTGGTAGGTAGGGGAGGTCGGGGCGAAGCTTTTGGGGAGGGTGGCGGTGGTCGGCGACGGCCGGAGGCGGAGCTGAGGGTGAATGGGAGTGGTGGTGGTGCTGTGGAGGTGGTGGTCGGGATGATGCTGTGGAGGCTGGCCACGGCGGAGCAGGCGGCCGGAGGTGGGTGGAAGTGGTCGGAGGGAAGGGGAGGGGAGTGGCGACGGGTTCGGCGGTGGTCCGGTGGGCGGAGGGTGGCCGTGGTGGCGGTGGGATGGGTTTGAATGAAGGGGAGGGCTACGGTTTATATAGGTTTTGTTGAGTGGCAATTTTGTAATTAATGGCAACTTCAGGGGTATTTTGGTAATTTGGTATTTGGGATATTTCTACAGGATTTTTTTGGATTTTTGTGGTGGGTCCCTCACACCTATGGTCTAGCCAATAGAATTAGGCCACCTAGTATGCCATTTTGCATATAAACCCCTAACTTTTCAATAATTGCATAAATGCATAAAATTTGTATTTTGCGTAATTTCGTAATTTACCAAATTTTAAATACTGATTTCCCAAAATTCTAAATTGTACAAAAATGAGAGAAATAACTGGGAAAAATGTTTTGGACAGTGTGGGGTAATTCTGGGCAGGTGCAGGGTCTGAGATTGCAGGTGATACGGGTCACCGTATTTATTATTTAATAAATACTGCGCACGGTGTTCACTAATTATTTAGAGGCTATTAGGGTCATAATTTTTCTACGGTGTCAATACGATAATTGTAATACAATTAGAGTAGAATATTATCGTATTTTTGGTTGGGCAATCAGGTGCCTATTGGTCCTCAAATCTCTAAGGGTACAGAGATGGATAAAGAGCAGAAAATTAAATAGGAAATAAATACATACGTTTGTAACGATATTTGTGCGACTAAAACGAAGCATCAAACGAGGTTTCTGGAAGTTGCACAAAATACAGAAAAAGTAGTCTAACAAGTCTAGGGCAGGTATGTAAAATTTGTTTAGGGTTAACAGCTAGTGTGATGCCCTAATCAATTGTGTAATGAACAGGTGCACAATCAATATAATATATAATAAATAAAATTTTAAAAAGTTGCTCTAATTCTAATTAGTCAAAATTAATCCTAAATTACTGAAATCTGGTCGAGGGAGTTTACAGTGTAGAACACTTTACTATGAGATAAATGATCAGGAAGACTATGCCAGTCCGATCATGCCATGTTACTTATCTCGTGCTTGTGTTGCCTTGAACTGTCTCGATTGATAATCTAGTATAGACTTCGCTTGGTCACGGATAACTTGTGCACAAGGTTTTAGTTTCTGCGGATGGTCGTTGGAGCACTCGCACCGATCCGGACGGAACTCCCTGATAGTCGCCTATTTCGGATGGGATGACCTATAACACCCATGTTCCTTGCGTTGCATGCCATTCCATCCTTGTACTATAACTCATCCATTATGGCATCATGCCAGTGACCCCATGTATATTTAAACTGTACAAGCTAACTATGTCTTCGTGGCAGAGAATGTCATGGTGAGTGTTGTACAAGTGGTTCTGTAAATCCCCTGATTTTTTAGGAATTTTTAAATTTTATTTCTAACATTTTTCTGGAATTTTCTGGAATTTTCCTGTAACTAAAACCTAGGTATTTTGAAATTAAATAATTTTTAAATGATATTTATTAATATTAAAATATTATGAAAATAATATTAAAATATTATGAAAATAATATTTTCTGGTGTAAAATGAAAAATTAGACATAGGGTAATTTTTCGGGAATTTATTGGACCCCGGAAGCATTTTTAAAGCCCTAGAAACCAAGTTTTAAATAAACCAAATTAAACCCTGAATTAAACCCGATTTATTTCAAAATAAACCAAACCAACCGAGCCGAACCGGATCGGTTTAACAAACCCAAACCCAACCCAAATCCTTGTTGGGTCGGATCCGGGCCCAAAACCCAGACCCGACCCACTATCCCGACCTGTACCCTAGCCTTAGTGGATCGGGCCGGATCCGCAGCCCGACCCGACCCGGATCCAATAACCCGAACCCTTTCCTCTTCTTCCCCGACTGTGGCGATTCCCGGCCGCCGCCCTTCGCCGTTTCGCCTCCCTGGCGCCGCTCCGGCTACCCGCAACAGTCGTCGCTTCGCTGCCCCGACCCCTCGCTCCGCCTCCCGCACCGGTCGTCCCTCCGCCTCCCTCTCCGCCTCTACTTAAACCACGCTCCTCCTCCTGCTCTCCTCCACCGCCTCGTCGATGAACCCCTCGCCCAGCCGCCGTCTCCACCACCAGCACCACCGCCTTCCCCCTTTCCTTCTCCTCCCTGTTCCTCCGTCCTCGTCGGCCAGAACCCCCAGCCGCCGTGCCAGCGCAGCCCGGCGCCGTCCCCGAGCTGCCAGAGCTCCTCTTCGCCTCCGCCAGCGTGCTGCCCTCCTCCGGCGAAGCTCCGGTGAAGCCCGGCGTCCTGTAGCCGTAACCCTGACCGGACACAGCCCTGACACCGTGTCGCAGTGTCGATCGAGTCGCCTCACGGACACGAGAATTTGGTTTTCATGGAGCCCTGTTCAGGTACTCTTTTCTCTCTCCTCGCTGTCCCATTTTTCGTTCCGTCTGTTGTGACGCGTAGACTGCGTAACCCTCTCGATGCCCGTATAATCCGCTCGGTGCGTCGCGTCCTGTGGCGATCGTGAACCGCGATCCAAAAACAGGAAAAATAATACCCCATTTCCCCCCAGAACTGAGTACGCCCCGCTAAACGGGACGACTTGGTCGTGTGCGGTCTTCACCGAAAGGTGCGCGCCGTCGATACGGACGTGCAAAATTTTGCAGAAGTTGATTTGGATGTGCGTGCACACCGAAATCAACGCGTATCCGCCGGCAACGTCCCGTATCTGCTTGTTCTGGATCTCGCTGTAACTTGGTATACACACGTCGGATCGAAACAAAACTTGCGTCATCGGACTCGTAGCAATACGCTGGTCCTGTGACCCAAGTTTGGTTCGATTCTGTTAACGTTGACAAAATCGCGTATCGTGGGCCCCACGGCTCCACTTGACGGACGATTTTGTGATCGGCTCATCGGAATCCAATTCTGGAAGTTCCGTTGGGATAATATCATCGTTCTGAACTTGTTGACACTAAGTTTGACGAATTTGGAGACCTTTGTTCCTGACACATTTTTCGGTACGAAGCGGCCCACATGTGGACCCCGCTTGACCAGAAACTGTTATTTTTGCCCCTGTGTCCAAATTGGACTCAAGGACAGGCGTTTCTAGCTATTTGATATTTTATGAATTTGATGGTGATGTTTATTTCAGCAACCGGAGGACTGCCTACAAATCCTGCTGAGGCCAGAGATACAGTTGGTAACCAAAACCCAGGCAAGTATACCTTGCCAACATTGCAGTTCTTGTTACATATTTCCTTGACTTATTTATACATTGTTGTACATGCTTAACCTAGGACCGTGTGACTTACTTAGCGTCCGATTAATAGTCGGGTGTCAACACCGTACGCGGAGTTGTGTAACGTCACCTAGAGATGGATATCGTGACCCTTTGCATTCTCGTGCTTGTATTATCAAGTACTTTATAACCCATGACACCTGACACTATTCATGAGACAGAATATTCCTGAAATATTCAAGGTGATTCTGTGTAGGTTGCAGGATTTATGACATAGACATTATTTTCTTAGATCTTATTATGACTTGCTGCATTAGTTTTGGTCTTGCGTGACATGGACATGAGACATCGTGAAACTGTGACATGAGATTACATTGGGTGGGGAGAGATTTACCATACAAAAGGCTGATTATATATATATAATACTTTAATGGAAGTGCTTTAGACTCTGACACAGAGCTTTAGTACCGTACTGGCCCTTCGAGAAAATACTGCTATGGGTTTCTCCGACACTGATCCTGTAGTAGTCTCAGCCGAGTATGACTAAAACTCTCCTTTGCATATCACTTAGCTAGTTTTATATTTACCCTATTGTTTCATTTATTGCTGTACTGCATTTATTTTGACTTGTATTATCTGTACCTTGCTATGTCCCCTGAGGACCTGGATATGGATTATGTTCCTAGGGTTAGCAGAGGATATCTATCCTGAGGTCTACGGAACAGGAGCATTAGCAGGAGCAGAACCATGAACCGAGGACGAGGTGATTGCAGAAGATTTCTCCTGAATATCTTCGTCTATGCTCAGTTTTTAATGGCAATTAAAACTCTTTTATTTCTTGTTTTAAATAAACAATTGTAACATACTTAATATCGGGTTGTTCCCCGATTTTATTTACTTGTGACTGGATGAAGTTTATTTCCTTTTGTTGATATTGCTATATTTATTCTGTGGATGAGAATAGTAGACCTTATTGATGTATTACAGCTTAAGTACGCCCCAATGGATCCATTAAATTGGGTTTGTCCATCAGTGTGTGCTGCTGGCCATTGACACGTGTCTAGTCCCTCGATATTTTGGGACTGGGGCATGACAGGTTCAGACGAACAGGTAAAAGTTACCAAATGGTGGCATGTTTATTTTCAGTAAATTTTTACTGCATGCTTGTAAATTGGACTAAGTTAAGATAGAAAGACCACATAATAACTTGCATGATTCACATAAACAACGTGTTGATTGGTATAGTTGGGTTAGCTTGCCTTCACCAATACATTTCGATGTACTGACCCTCGTTGCAACAGGTTCTCCGCGCTAAGGCAATCCTGCAAAGAATTAAGCATCTTCCCAATCCAGTTCACCTACCCGCACGTCCTGATCGTGCCCTTGAAGCGTGTTTTGAAGTTTCAGGAGCTCGTGCACATACCTTATGCAGATTCGTGGCAAGGCGATAGCTTCGCCCGAATGTGTCTATAACTTTTGAAGTTTTAGTAAAATGATGTAATGTATCGAACAACTATCTCATTTTGCGCCTGCTTTTGTAAGCCTTCAAGGCAACCATTTTACTTGTTCAAGAGTTTGTAAATGATGTTCATTATCAATAAAGAGAACTTTTTTTCTTTTCAATATTGTGTTCAAATATCTGGTTACTCTGAATATGTGTCTGTTATATCAAATACCTTGGCCTTGTGCGTTAAGCAACCTAGGCACGCCCGACATCACGCCCGTGGGACGACTATCAATTTCACGGAATCGGGGTGTGACAGTAGGCTCCCGAGCCAGTCCAGCCACAAGCTCCCAAGCCGGTCCAGCCGCAGGCTCCCGGGCATGAGGGCTTGAGAGCAGTGCTTCCAAGGTGTGAGATCGATCCCAATCTCCCTCCACGGGAAGCTATTCCAGCGGAGGAAGCACAATATCCCCAACCAAGGCGCTGTTAAGCCCCTGCCCATCCAGCCTCGAGCTATCTTTTCTCGTAGGCAGTAGAGGACTCAAATACAGATTGTCAACAGTCTACGTCAAAAGCTTACGACTACAGCCGTTTTAAACAATACAGTCGACAACCGTAACTTCGCCATCACTGCTCTTGCTCTTACTGCTTCTGGTCGAGCCTACACATATATCCCTCAATTCAAAGTCGTAGACAGCAGCTTCCTGCTTCAAACCGCTTCCCGTTCTTGATTGAAATACCGAATAGTCAATTCGAAGTCGTAGAGGACACATAATGGAAACACTTGTGAACACTTGTGATTACTGCTCTTGTTGGTCTACGAGAACGGACCAAACTTTTCTTTTCCTA
Organism: Iris macrosiphon; assembly: GCA_036927795.1. NCBI lineage: Eukaryota > Viridiplantae > Streptophyta > Magnoliopsida > Asparagales > Iridaceae > Iris > Iris macrosiphon. The sequence continues at coordinate 153,413,101 of JAYESA010000017.1, read as the reverse complement.
CCGCTCGGACGGACAATGACAATTCATAGTCGACTTCAGGTTACCTTACAGCTGCTTACCCGAACCATTGTTTCCCTGACTTCTGCTTTCCTATAGCTGCCCTTCACCGAACATCTCTTACTGGCCGACTAATGCGTTTGACTCCTCAATCGTGACTCTTTATTTGTCTGCCTTCTCTTTGACATGGAAAGCAATAGCCTGTGGAAAACCCATGCATGCCTAGTTCGAAAGCATTGATGGTCACGTTGACCGACCCCATTGACCCTTGATGACGGCACCTGGTGTAGGCCTAGGACAACTTCCTCCATGTTATCCCCCCGTCACGTACGGATAACTGCTCAATGGTTTTTTCTTTCTCTGCGGAAAAGCACCCTGACTCCTCTGACTCCTTATTCAGTCGAGCAATCCGAGGCGAGATATATCGAAGTGTGGCAAGCGACAGTGAGGTGACCGATAGGGTGCTCGACGTTCCTTCTTCTATATTCTCCGAGTTGAGTTGGTTTGGGAATTTGGTCTGTCGAATTATTCGATAATGTGTGATTCTTTCTATTAGAAGTCTCTTATGTAGTTATGATTCCGTCGATTCTACCATTATGTGTTATCTTTCATTGTGTTTGCTACAAAACAAACCTTCTTTTTGTAGTGAAACCGGTTAGTCTTACTAAGTGTTATTACCATAATAAAACAAAAAAAGTGTTTTTGTTCATCCCAAATCACGATCCTTCTTTAGTACTAGAGATTGGTCCGAAATAGAATGACTCCTTCATTCTAACTCTAATGAAACAATTCGATTCTTTTGATTTCTGATAGGGTCAACAGGGATAATACAGATTTCAATTTTCGTTTTTTTGTATAGAAAGATATGAGTTGTCATATGTAAAGGTTCCTCGCAACTCAACGGATTGAATCAAATCAAATAAAGAAATTCTTCATGAAATATAGGACAAGGAAAGAAGAGAGAATATAATCGTTCGATGCATTAGATTATGTATGTTTATGTATTCCTATCGAATCAATAGAAGCAATGATCCTCTACCTCATCCAAAAAATACAACTAGTGGAATATGCTCTAATTGCCTAAACATTTGACTCCATCTTACTACTGAAATGAAATTATTTCCTTCAAAAAAAGAAAGATGATTATGGATTGTGAAGCAAAAATAAAGGGATGTAGATAAATGGAAGGATGATAGAAAGATAGAATACTAATATAAAAAAGATATATGATTCCAATATGTATGGTCTATGAATCACCTTATAAAAGGCAGTATGATAAAGCATTAATCTTTATATATATAAAGAGCCTCGGGTTAATAGAAACTGAGGCGAGCGACAGCGAGGAGGAAGGAATGAATTTCTTTGGGATCTCCATTGCAGAGTTCAGGCCTAACCATTAATGGAGAAGCTATGGGAACGACAAAACCTGTGACTGCATAGGATTCTATTGATTTCGAAAACATAAGAAAAGTCACAAATCTTTCTTGGCCAGCTCCTGGTGTTCGAACTAGTCATTAATGGTCGACAACATGGGTACCCTTTTTCGGTATGCGTTGCGAACACTTTTATTTATTTTGAGTGTCTCGCGGAGAAGTGAAAATCGAACGGATAGAGCAAATGGTCCAACTACAGAACTTCTTCTTTTTCATTACTTCCATGGTCGTGTCTCGTGGCACGGCAACACCCGTACTATTGAAAATGTTCGTCAGTAGAGATGTTTCCACTGGTGCCCCTTCTTCCAATGGTACTATTATTCCTATCCTTGAATTCCCTTTTTTGGTCTATTTACATTCCAAAAAATTTCATACGCTCCATGGACAGAGCAAAAAGTGGAGTGTTGGTCAAAGCAAGCCGCCCTATTTTATTACCATAAATAATTGGGAGAAGCTCATCCGCTAGAAATGCTTTATTTTGTTTCGTTCCCGTTCTTCATTTCTTTATTCTGGAATCCATGGGGGACTTGTCATATTTAGAATCTTTTTGTGGTCTGCTCTGTTTATAATTCTTTCGTACTCTCTTCTCTTTACCATACGATAGGTCAGCGAAGCGTGAGCGGGCGCAGAGAAGAAAAGGCCAAACACTTTGGCCTAACGGGAATGAGCAACGACGAAATAACAAGATGAGGTTTCTCGGGCACCCCCATATAGAAAGAAGGGTCAAAGGTTTTGGGCCTGTAGCTTTCTCCGCCCCCCCCCCCCCCCCTTCGTTGAGTGGTTCTTGTTTGGGGGGTGTGCCACCATAAATTGGCCTTAAAGCTCTCGCCTTACCAATGAGCCGACTGCTGATGGTGGTTGGTCACGACTACTACCAAAAAAAAGTGAAGATGAATCTTCTATTTCACATGGAGAGTTCATCTTTATGTTGGGCGTTCTTCTGTTGTGCGACCTGGTGGCTTATGTGCGACATGTGGCCCATGCCTCCTATTTGTTCATGGAGGGCGACGTGAACTCTAATTCGATACGGGTATTCAATCCTGCCGCTGAGATGCTTAGTTGACTCCTTAACCTTGATAGGAAGATGGCTTATTCCAAAATTCGTGCATAAGGGCAAGGAACTTAGGATGAACTAATGCGAATGGGTGTAAGCCTTGCTGCTCGGAAACACCCAGTGCTGACTACACTGAGAGAGACAAAAGCGCGGGTAATGCCAGTTTGCGAAGTGGCATTAAGCATCCCTAGCAGCGGTACGCAAAGAGAGGTCGTGATGATATCATCTACGTCCGTACCGTTCCTCATGGAGTAGATCCCACATCCAACCAACCCCTTTTTTACCAGGGAACAGAAGAATTCCCACTACCGCTGGTAGGCCAGCCGGGCAGTGGGAGCGGTGGGAACGGGCTTCCCAAAAAGCCAGCCTCGGCCGGGGTTAGCATAGAATGAAGGGGACGGCCTTAATGTTGTGTTGGCAAAGAAAGCGGGTTGCGGGCGGATAAAAGCGGACATATGGACTCAGGTCAGGGTGCGGCATAACTAAGAGATCCATTCCATTCAGGGCGAGCATGATCGTTGTTTGGGCGGACACGGGTGATCTGGTGTCTTGAGTCGATTGGTCAGATGACGACTACTGCACTTATGAGATTAGTATTAGTCGCCTATCCCGTAATGGACTGGAATGGAATTGAAAAAACGCGTAGAGCTATAGGGTCAGTTTTTTTGGGTTGTGGTTCTGAAAGAAGCTTGCTTCTTCACAAGCTTATCCCCACCCCGTTTCCTGTCTGTCCCGACCGGCAGCAGCTGGGTCTCCCCATCTCTCCTCAACTTCCCCCGGTCTTCGGTCCGAGCTATATGAGGCATAAACTCGTCCTACGTACGGTTCGGAGGTCGATCCCAACCCCAGCAATAATGGTGCGGCTTAGGTCAACTAATATGAATAAGATACAATTCACTCAACTATTGCCTTTGGGTCCCGAACTCCATATAGGTAAGGAGAATTGTTGTTTACGAGGTCTCGATTATTTACATGGACCCACTTCTCATTCTATTTGTGGGAATTTGATGATTTATAAATCGTCCCCAACGAGCGATCAATTCATCTTTGAGCATGATGAATTACTTCGCGCAGACTTGTTGCCAATAAACTTTCCTTTCTCATATAAGAATGGAAAACTGGAGCATTTTCTGCATCGGTGGATGAAGAATCACGAACATAAGAATTTATGGTTTACCATGTTCCCAGAAAAAAAATTTAATTCGAGAAACGACGAGCACGACTGAAGTGACTATACATACAAATCCATTTTCATATCTATATGCTCCGATTGGAACTGGAAGTTCCAGAAATGGTGGATGGTATACGACCATAATGAAACTGTCTTTTCTTTTTAGTATTCAGATAGGATTTCTCTTGGCTTCATCTGGAGGCTCGCGTAGTTTGTTATGTCAACTCCAAAAGGATAAGTTACATTGGGATCGAGAAAGTTTCGTGGAGTTCATAAATGCATAAAAGGAGTCAAAATAGTGGCTGCGGCACATCGAGGCGAGCGAAGTTAGTCGAAGTGATCGTTCTCGCTCGGGCGCGACGCCGTGCAAGCCTAAGTTGCGCTTGCACCAGGCAACGTACCTACACAAGATACAAGTTAGACAAAAATATACATATATAGGCACAGAGTAAAATACAGAGAACCAAAGTTGAACACATTGATAGGAATACAAAATACTTACTTTTATTGAATACTTGAAGATTTGGATTACAAAGTACTTGCTTGGATGAGTTATAAAATATGCCTTAGAAGGCTTACAACTCTTTTTACATTCCCAAAACTAGTCACAACGCCCACACATTACATCCTTTTAGTAGGACCAAAATAACAAAATATCTAGCAGAAGAGGAGATGCCCACTAGAGAGGAAAGCTAAAGAAGCAGCATGAGCACGGTCCCTCGGAAGGTTGCGCTAACACTGATTCAGAATGCTTGCCAAGCTCTCGCATCCAGTACCTGGATATTTGTCCACAAACGTGGGTCAGTACTATCACATGTACTAGTGAACGACCGTGGCCAAACTCACCTTAGAAATCCACACTAAGTAAGAAAGTGAAGTTAGCATTATTAGGTGATCTTTCTAGTTGTCTAGTTTCTTTTAAACAATTTGCAAGAAAACATAAACGATAGATAGTATATGCATATGATAATTCTTATCCACGGTCGAGCGGTTATCCCTGCAGTAGACACACAAGTTAGCCACAATTTGCATATATGGATAAACTTATGTATCAATCTTTGGTGTCAAAATGATAGGTATGCAAGAAGGTAAACCTAGCATGCGAAATATCTATATGACGGTCCATGAGTTGCCCCATTGATGGACAACAACACCCCCTAGATCCCATAGGACCGAAACATCGGGGTGCTCTGACAATCCCTTCCGGGCCGACCGATTTCCAGTGCTCCAAAAATCGTTCGAGAGACTATTACCTTGTACACAAGTTGTTCGAGACCAATACATGACAAGCAATATTCTATCAAATAAACTCTTAGGATGCACAAAACATGAACAAGCATCTATAACAATCTAATAGCCACACCCCCTAGATCCCGTAGGACCGGAACATCAGGGTGGGCTACTAGACTCTTCTCTTTCAATCTTTTACACTTGACAAACACTAACCATAAAGGTTTAATGCACGATATAGTGATGCAGCAAGTGAGTAAGGAGCACACATTTAATTGAAGTAAAGCGGTAACTCTATATACATTTGTATGCAGTTCATTTCTTTGACTTATCTTTTTAGTGAGGCAACATTTATAAGTGAACTAGAGATTCTTTTGTTAGGACGTATGGACTGAAGGATTCATCGAAGGGCCCAAGCCACTCTCCGATTGAATCGAACGAGGGGATGGGAAAGCCTTATGCAACGTTCACTCTTTGGTTATGTGTCCTGAAATTGTAACAACACTTGGTTAGTATACTTCGATCTCTTTTCCTTACATTTCGTAAAGAACGCGTAAGCGAGAAAATGAAATCATGAAAACCAAGTCATCGAAAGCAACACAAAACACAAAGCAACACAAAACCAAGAAGCAAAGCAACCAACAAAAACTCTTGGACTTATTTCAATAGAAGTTATTCCATCATTTGGAAGGTTTTATTGCATTTCGTCCGTGTTGATTTGGCGGTAAGGTTTTCCCGAGACTCGATTCTTAACCAAGTCAAAGTAGCAAGTGCTCCATAAGTAACCGTTTGGAGCGGGGCGTTACATACTACCCCACTGAGAATAAGTTTCGTCCTCGAAACTTAAGAGATCAAGGAGGCGATAAACGATGCATCAAGAGATCAAAGGAATCAGACTCACCAACATCGTGCCCACTGGCATCACGTTCTATATTCAACTGATACACTCTAGCTCTTCTAGGCTGATTAGTTTGTTCAATAGCTAGGCATGAAGGGGTCTGATTATGTCCACGTTCTGCATTGTCATTTCGATTCTGCTCTGTGGACTTCCTTTTTGGACAATCTCGATATTCATGGTCTGGTTGTCCACATTTGAAGCACAGCATGTGGAGGAAACGACAAGTCTCTTTAATGTGACCGGGACGGCCACAGTAACTGCACACTTTTCCAGGGTTTCCATCTGCATCGACCTTTTTCTCACCATTGTGGTATCTTTTTGCAGGAGGATTTCGAGGAGCCAATGTCTTCTCCGGAGCACTTCGTGGCATGAATTTCTCATTCTGCACCGCTGCCTCGAAATCTTGGATGTAAGTTTTACACTCTCGGTTCATAACATCCTTTCTTAGGTTATCGTTTAAGCCTATTATGAACCGATGTGTACGGGCCCCCTCATCAGGAATTATTGAGCTAGCGAACTTAGCGAGCTTGGAGAATTCTGACTCATGTCTTCGACGGACATGCTCCCTTGCTTAAGTTCGGTAAACTCATATTCTTTCCTCTGTTTCACAGCTGGTGGGAGATATTGTGCAAGGAATGCATCCTTAAACATTTTTCAAGTGATCTTACCATCCTGATGCTTGGTGGAGAGATCTTCTTTCTTAATTTGCCACCAGTCGTGTGCACGTAACCGCAGCTGTATGTCTGTACACACCACCCTCTTGTTCGCAGGTATTGAAGCAAACTCAAACAAGCTTTCCAACTTTGCGATCCAGTCCATCACCTTATCCGGCGCGGTCCTGCCTTCAAACTCCGGAGGGTTCAACTTCAGAAACTCAACACCTTTAAAGGTAGACTTCCGGGTCGCATGTCGAGGCTCATTAGTTTCTACTAAGCTTGCTCCCTGAGGCATGGTCGCGGCAGTCACAGGTGTCATAGCGGTTCCTGATGCACCACTGTGTGCTACCAGTGTTGTCACTATTTGAGTCAGAGAGTCAAGCTGTTGTTGTTGTGCCAAGGCTCTAGCATCAGCTCGTTGCTGCTGAGCTTCAAATCGTTCATGTTGTGCAGCATGGCGATCATTTTGATTCTCAAACATAGCGATCAGCCTATCGATTTGGTCATCGCTCACGCTTGCTGCGCACGATATCCCTGGGTTACTAGTTATGGTCATCTTGCTGCAAAAGAGAGTAGCTTGCATTAGTCTCATAACGTATTATGGACTTATTGTATGGACGTTGGATTTTCATACTACTAGGGGCATTAACACTTTCCATTTACTTATATAGATTCGCAACCATTTTTAAAATTCGGGACTTTTGAAACCGCTTAAAAATTTATATCATTTTTTAAAACGATATTTGAAGAGGCTAGGGGAGTAAAGTCGTGCTCTGATACCACCTGTCGTACCCCGGTCCCGTAAGGGCCGATCGTCCTCGCTTGGTCCCTACTGAACTGATCGTCCTCTCTCGGGCGGGATGCCGTGCAAGCCTAAGTTGCGCTTGCACCAGGCAACGTACCTGCACAAGACACAAGTTAGACAAAAATATACATATATAGGCACAGAGTAAAATGCAGAGAACCAAAGTTGAACACATTAATAGGAACACAAAATACTTTCTTTTATTAAATACTTGAAGATTTGGATTACAAAGTGCTTGCTTGGCTGAGTTACAAAATATGGCTTAGAAGGCTTACAACTCTTTTTACATTCCTAAAACTAGCCACAACGCCCACACATTACATCATTTTAGTAGGACCAAAATAAAAAAACATCTAGCAGAAGAGGAGATGCCCACTGGAGAGAGCACGGTCCCTCGGAAGGTAGCGCTAACACTGATTCAGAATGCTTGCCAAGCTCTCGCGTCCAGTACCTGGATATTTGTCCACAAACGTGGATCAGTACTACCACATGTACTGGTGAACGACCGTGGCCAAACTCACCTTAGAAATCCACACTAAGTAAGCAAGTGAAGCTAGCATTATTAGGTGATCTTTCTAGTTGTCTAGTTTCTTTTAAACAATTTGCAAGGAAACATAGACGATAAATAGTATATCCATATGATAATTCTTACCCACGGTCGAGCGGTTATCCCTGCAGCAGACACACAAGTTAGCCACAATTTGCATATATGGATAAACTTATGTATCATTCTTTGGTGTCAAAATGATAGGTATGCAAGAAGGTAAACCTAGCATGCGACCTATCTATATGACGATCCATGAGTTGCCCCATTGATGGACAACAACACCCCCCTAGATCCCATAGAACCGGAACATCGGGCTGCTCTCACAATCCCTTCCGGACCGACCGATTCCCAGTGTCCCAAAAATTATTCGAGAGACTATTACCTTGTGCATAAGTTGTCCGAGACCAATGCATGACAAGCAACATTCTATCAAATAAACTCTTAAGATGCACAAAACATGAACAAGCATTTATAATAATCTAATAGCCACACCCCCTAGATCTCGTAGGACCGGAACATCAGGGCGGACTACTAGACTCTTCTCTTTCAATCTTTTACACTTGACACAAATACTAAATATAAAGGTTTAATGCACGATATAGTGATGCAGCAAGTGAGTAAGGGGGCACACATTTAATTGAAGTAAAGCAGTAACTCTATATACATTTGCATGCAGTTCATTTTTTTGACTTATCTTTTTAGTGAGACAATATTTATCAGTGAACTAGAGATTCTTTTGTTAGGGCGTATGGACTGAAGGATTCATCGAAGGGCCTAAGCCACTTACCGATTGAATCGAATAAGAGGATGGGGAAGCCTTATGCAACGTTCACTCTTTGGTTATGCGTCCTGAAATTGCAACAACACTTGGTTAGCATAATTCGATCTCTTTCCCTTATGTTTCGAAAAGAATGCGCAAGCGAGAAAAATGAAATCATGAAAACCAAGTCATCGAAAGCAAGACAAAACACAAAACAACACAAAACCAAGAAGCAAAGCAACAAACGAAAACTCTTGGACTTATTTCAATAGAAGTTGTTCCATCATTTGAAAGGTTTCATTGCATTTTATCTGTGTTGATTTGGCGGTAAGGTTTCCCCGAGACTTGATTCTCAACCGAGTCAAAGTAGCAAGTGTTCCATAAGTAACCGTTTGGAGCGGAACGTTACACAGGGCTTAACAACGCCTCTTATTACTTCCATAATCGTATATCCTATCCAATTTTTAGCTTTGATTAACGGGGCTTTTTAGCTCTAATTGGCATATTGGCTTCCGTATCGGGAGAGGCACGAGGTCATTTTTGATTGTTTTGAAGGATGGGGAATGGGATCGGTAGAAAGGTAGTCCAGCAAGAGTAGAAATGCTCGGCTAGTCCAGCGTCAATTCCAATTCACGGGATAGGGAAGAGAAAGAAACGAATGCAGTATTAGGCTAGTTAGCCACAAGCAGCAATCAATATGGGAATTGCAATCAAAGTAGAAAACGTTCTCAAAGGCCGGCCTATATCATTTTTTGTGGTACCTAACTAACCTCATTATGCAGTACCAAGGTGGAGTAAGCCTCTCTTTGATAGTAAACAGACTTGAATGCTTACCTCTCTAAAGGAACTGGTCTCTGTTATTCTCCAATGGTATGGGGATGGTCATAACTGCCTTAGCCATATCCTCACCATGATGAAGTTAGTGCACATCCCAAGCCTTGTCTGTAGTAAACAGATCCGCTACTCTAAGTTCTTGGCCAATCTCCTCGGCGTTAACAAATGGAACAAAGGCAGAAAGAGGTAACTTAAGCAACCACGGGTTATCCCAAACTCGAATGTCTTTACCATCACCGATAGACCAACTCAGTCCCTTCCTAACCACTTTCCTTGGCACATGGCTTTCTGTACAATCTCTTTTGGCTTAATATTTTTTCGATGTTGACTTACTCATCCTAGCGCAGGTTCGTCTGTAAACAAACCTCTTCTCTCTCTCTCTCTTTTCTGTGGAACTGGATGCGGGTCTCGCTCGTCCCCTTATTCCGGACAGGAAGGACTCCGAGTATTAGGCTGAGAGAGGAGAGACTGTATTTGGTCTCGATCTAGCTCCCGTTCTTCTTGCCAACCTGATATCGAATGACGGTGATGTCTATATTCTGTGTGTACGGCTTCCAACTTTGATTAGTCGCTGACATTTTCGTGATTAATATAACCTTGTGAAATGGGCGACCTATCCGAAGATCGAATAAACTAAGCAAGTGTCTAACAATTTCACTAGCCGAAAAGGAATGGGAGGCAAGTGAAGAAGGGAAGATGATATGTCTCTTAAGGGAAGATGATATGTCTGTTAGATGTATAGAAAGAAAATTTCACATCGTGATATACCTTTCTCTATGCCAATCTGATCTCGACAACATCAATGGTATTGCTTTGAACTGTTGATCGCTCAGCCTAGTTTTCTAGATTTCCTACAGAATGACAAAATGGGAGCCGACAGGCTCTGACTTTCCTTCTTAAAGGGAGCAAGGCTGGGCTCGACTGATAAGGAGAGGGAAGGAAAACCGAATCGAAACACTCTCCTGACGGCATAGCTGAAGATCGACGTCGTGGTAACTTGAAACTAGAGGGTGCCTATTAGGCCTAGTTCAATCAGAAGAACAACACAGGCCATAATCATCTTATTTCCATTTTCTTTCTAATCAACCTTAACTGCCTGCATGACTTGCTCCCTCACGTGTTGAGGGGAGATCCTAATTCAAAAAAAGAGTCATAGATAGCACATTAGAGGGAATAGAGTGCTCATGAAGGTCTTGAAGAGCCTCATCTTTCCTTCCACTGAGGAAGCAGACATAGTTTCAAGATCCATGTACAGCAGGATGAGGAGTTGTTATGCCGTCAGTGATCGGGAAACAGATACATTAGGATCGGTGGGCGGATGGTCTACTACACATAGGACATCCCTTTTTTGGTGTCTTTGACTTGATTTGGCTCGGGATAATAAGGATGAGATGCGTATGCCTACATAATAGAGTGACCTCACTACTCCCTTCGGTCGCTCTCACTTCAATTATTCAGCACCTCCCGGCACGGTCGCCTTTCATTGCTTTTTCGGTTGGATATTCTATGTGAACATACATTATGTGGCTAGGCTTTGATCAAGCCATTTGAACCCTATCTGAGCAACGTTAGGTAGGTGTGTTCAGAATTCAAAAGAACAAAAGGTGCAAGACAACATTCAGCACACGTAGCATCATTCGATCTTCTTCTTTTCTATCCATGTTAATCTCAGGAAAGGAGATTTTGAGCATGCTTAGAGTAGATGTCACTATTCCATCGTTGAGGTCGACTTCAGATAGGCTTAGCGGGTCCGTTTTTGGCCTCCGCTTCTGTAAACCCCCTGATTTTTCAAAATTTTTAAATCTGGATTTTTCACAATTTTCTGGAATTTTCTGGGATTTTTCTGTAATTTAAAAACATGGTTTTAATTATTCAATAATTTTTAATGATAATAAACAATATTAAAATATTATGGAAATAATATTTTTTGGTGTAAAATGGAAAACTGGACTTAGGACAATTTTTCTGGAATTTATCGGACCCCGGACCTATTTTTAAAACACCTAAATTTATTTATTTATTTATTTAATTATTTATTAAATAATTACTTATTATTAATAATAATAATTATTATTATTTAAACACAGCCCGACCCAGCCCAAACCCTGGCCCAACCTCCGGCCCAGCCCACCCGCCTTAACGGGTCGGGTCCACCCGAACCCGACCCGCACCCGCACCCGCGACCCGCCCGTGACCCAGCCCCTCTCCCCCGCGATTTCCGCCCAGCCGCCCGCTTCCTCCGTCGTCCCGCCCGCGGCCACGCCTCCCCCTCGCCCCGTACCCCTCGCCACGACCTCTCCTCCTCCGCCTCACCCGCCGCCTAGCCCGGCCACCCCCCGGCTCCCCTGAACCCTATAAAAACCCCTCCCCTTCACCGCCGAACTCCCCACACCGAAACCCTAGCTCCTCCGGCCGCCTGCGCTGCCTCCCGTGCGTCGCCGCCTGAACCCTCCGGTTGCCTCTACTTCACCGGCCGCCACCCGCCGTGCCGCCAGCACCCCCAGCCCCCTCTCCTCTCCTCCTCCTCCTCCTTCTCGTCGCTCGGTTCAGCCGCCCTTCGCCAGAGCTCCGGCCGTCGTGCCTCCGGCCGCCTCCCGCGCGTCGCTGCCGCCTCCGCCAGCGCCGCCTCCGGCCTCTCCCCCCCCCCCCCCCGCCGGAGCTCCACAGAACCCTAACCCTAATTTTTCCCCTCCCGCGTGTCGGACACAGGACACGTGTCCTGTGTCGTGTCGGACACGATTCGACCCCTATTTTTGGGCCCCGTTCAGGTGCGTGTATCTTCTTACTCGTAGCTCGGATTTCGATTCCGTAAATTGCGTTACGAAGCCTGTATGACCCTCTCGGTGTCCGGACAAACCGCTCGGGACATCGCATCCTGTGGTGATCGTACACCGCGATCCAAAAACAGGAAAAATAATACCCCGATTCACCCCGGAACTGGGTACGCTCCGCCAAACGGGACGACTTGGTCGCGCGCGGTCTTCACAGATACGTGCGCATCGTCGATACGGACGTGTGGGATTTCGCAGAAGCTGATTCGGGTGTGCGTGCACACCGGGATCAACGCGTATCCGCAGACATCGTCCCGTATCCGTACTTTCTGGAACGTGCCCTAACTTTGTGTACACACGTCGGATCTAGACGAAACTTGCGCGATCGGACTCGTAGAAATACGATGGTCCTGTGGGTCAAGTTTGGTTCGATTCTGAGAACGTTGACGAAATCGCGTGTCGTGGGCCCCAAGGCCCCGCTCGACGGGCGATTTTGTGATCGGCTCATCGGAATCCAATTCTGGAAGTTCCGTTGGGTTCGTATCATCGTTCCTTACCTGTTGACACTAAGTTTGGTGAATTTGTAGGCCTTTAACCCGGACACATTTTTTGGTGCAAAGCGGGCCCGCATGTGGACCCCGTTTTGACCCGAAACTGCCGTTTTTGCCCTTGTCTCCAAATTGGACCCAAGGACAGGCGTTTCTAGCTGATTGATATTTTTTGGATCTGATGGTGATGTTTGTTTCAGCAACCGGAGTACCGCCTGCAAATCCAACTGAAGTCAGAGCCGAAATCAGAGCCGGAACCACAGGCAAGTGTACCTTGCCAAACCCTGCAGCTTGCTAATTATTTTTCTGGACTTAATTATGCATTAGTGGGCAAATAAAGCTTGCCAAATCTCAGTAATTATTAACATAGTAATTTACTTGATTTTTTGTGGAATTAAATGTAAACTTGTTTTAACTGCTTAACCTAGGAAGCGGGTGACGTGCTTAGTGTCCGATCATAGTCAGGTGCCAACTCCGTACGCGGGGTTGTGTAACGTCACATAGACATGGATATCGAGATCCGATAATTCTCGTACTTGTCCTATCAAGTACACCAGAACCCAGGACACTTAACACTATTTCATGAGACAGAGTCTTCCTGAGACATTCAAGGTGATTCTGTATAGGATGCATGTTTTATGACATAGACTTTACATTCTTAGACATTTGATTCATAACTATCAGACTTGCTGCATTAGTTATAATCGTGCGTGACATGGACATGAGACGTGGGATTACATTGGGTGGGGAGAGACATACAGACTACAGGCTGATATTATATATATAAAACATAGTATATAACATAGTGTAGTTCATAGTTATTGCCGCTATCGGCTCCCCGACACAGAGCTTGTAGTGGCTTCAGCCTGAGTTCTAGTGCTGCTCTCATATTGTATATCACTTAGCTGGTTATATAGTTTACCCTGTTGTTTCATTTATCGCTGCACTCCATATATTTTGGCTTGTATTTTCTGTACCTTGTTATGTCCCCTGAGGACCTGGAATGGATGATGTCCCCAGGTACAGCTGAAGAAAACTACCCAGAGGTGTACGGAACCGGAGCACTTCTCAAAACAGAACCAGGAACCGAAGACGAGATAGTAGCCGAAGATTTCTCCTGAGCACCGGCTTCATCTACTCAGTATTTCTATTTTTCAGCATTTTATTTCCTGTCTTTTTCTTAAATGTAACAGACTAATTCTCGGATTGTTTTCTGAGATAATCTTATTTGATACTGCTTAATTATTTTCATTACATTATTTCTGGCAATTAATCTGTGTTTATTCTGTGGATGAGATTAGAAATACCTGAGACTTGTAACACATTACGGCTAGACTACAGCTTAAGCATGTCCTGATGGATCCATTAAATTGGGTTATCCATCGGTGCGTGCTGCTGGCCATTGCTCACGTGCTCAGTCCCTCGACATTTGGGACCGGGGCGTGACATGGTTTTTGTGGTGGCCCATGCAGGTCTACGACTAAATTGTTCGGTTTTAACTTAGGGACCGAACAGTGTAACGCCCCGCTCCAAACGGATACCTAAGAAACACTACGCTGCTTTGACTCGGTTGAGAATCGAGTCTCGGGGAAACCTTACCGAATCAACACGGACGAAGTGCAATGAACCCTTCGAATTAATCGAGCGGCTTCTATTGAAATAAGTCCAAGAGTTTTCGTTGGTTGCTTTGCTTTTTGGTTTTGTGTTGCTTTGTGTTTTGAGTTGCTTTCGATGACTTGGTTTTCATGATTTCGCCTTCTCGCTTGCGCTTTCTTTACGAATCGTAAGGGAAAGAGATCGAAGTATGCTAACCAAGTATTGTTGCATTTTCAGGACGCATAACCAAAGAGTGAACGTCGCTTAGGCTTCCCCATCTCCTCGTCCGATTCATTTGGTGAGTGGCTTAGGCCCTTCGATGAATCCTTTAAGTCTGCATGCCTAATAAAGAATCTCTAGTTCACATAAATATGCTGCCTCACTAAAAAGATAAGCTAAAAAGAGAAAGAAAGTATTGCATGCTTCAAGTATAGAACTGCTAATTTACTAGTTGCTTATGGAATGCTTATTGTCCCTTGTATGCTGTGCCTCGAGTATTATAGCTGGAAAACTCTGGACTTGATCTAGAAAAGAGAAAAGAGAAAAGAAGAGATAGACTTATGTGTGCATTGTTCATCAGTTGCATGATAGCATATTTTCTGATAGGGCTTGCATTCATACATATGGTCAGGACAACTTGTGCACAAGGATTATCTCTCGGGCGGTCCCTGGGGCACTGGGGATCGTTCGGCCGGAAAGAGATCTAGATACCCTGAGGCGAGAACGTCCTTACTTACGGGAGGGTAGACTTGTCTATTAGTGAGATGGGCTTGTACGTCCCAACTGCTAATCCCGTGGAGGGGACCATCATATAGTTAGGGCGCATGCTAGGTTTACCTTCTTGCATACCTAACACATTGATGCCTATTTTCGATTCATAAGTTATTCATATGCAAATTGTGGCTAACTTGTGTGTCTGCTGCAGGGATAACCGCTCGGCCGTGGGTAAGAAATATCATATGCATATGCTAAATATTGTCTATGTTTCCTAGCATGAATTGTTAAAAAGAAACTAGACAACGAGAAAGACCACTTAATAATGCTAGCTTCATATGCTTACTTAGTGTGGATTTCTAAGGTGAGTTTGGCCACGGTCGCTCATCAGTACATGTGGTAGTACTGACCCACGTTTGTGGGCAAATATCCAGGTGCTGGGAGCGAGAGTCTGGCAAGCATCCTCAACCTGAATCAGCGTGTGCGCACTCTTCCTTAGGATTGTGTTCGTGCTGCTTCTTCCGCTGCTTACCTCTCCAGTGGGCTACTTCCTCTTCTGCTAGATGTTTTGCTATTTTGGTCCTACTACAAGGGCATAATGTAATGGGCGTTGTGGCTAGTTTTGGGAATGTAAAAAGAGTTGTAAGCCTTCTAAGGCATATTTTGTAACTCAGCCAAGCAAACACTTTGTAATCCAAATCTTCAAGTATTCAATAAAAAGCAAGTATTTTGTGTGCTATCAAATGTGTTCTACCTTGGTTCTCTGCGTTTTACTCTGTGCCTATAAATGTATATTTTGTCTAACTTGTCTTGTGCAGGTACGTTGCCTGGTGCAAGCGCAACTTAGGCTTGCACGGCATCGCGCCCAAGCGAGGACGAACGGTTCCGTAGGGACCAAGCGAGGACGAATGGTTCCGTAGGGACCAAGCGAGGACGATCGGCCCTACGGGATCGGCCCCTGCGGGATCGGGGCGCGACAGGTGGTATCAGAGCATGGCTTTACGTCCTTGGCCTCTTCAAACATCGTCTTCGAAAAGGATATAAGTTTTCAAGCGATTTCAAAAGTCCCGAATTTCGAAAATAGATTTCAAATCTATAAGAAGTAAATCGAGAGTAAGAAAGGTCCCTAAGAGTATAAAAACCCAACGTCCCATGCAATAAGTCTATAATACGTTATGAAGACTAATGCAAGCTACTCTCTTTTGCAGCATAGATGACAAGAACAGGTGCTGGTAACCCTGAGTCATCGCGCGCAGCTAGCGTGAGCGATGATCAATTAGATAGACTGATTGCAATGTTACAGAATCAAAATAATCGTCATGCTGCACAACAAGAACGATTCGAGGCTCAGCAGCAACGAGCAGATGCTAGAGCCGCGGCACAACAAAAGCAGCTTGACTCCTTGACTCAAATTGTAACAACACTAGCAGCGAACAGTGGTGCATCTGGCACCGCCGCAACACCAGTGACTGCCCCGGCCATGCCTCAAGGCACAGGATTAGCAGAAACAAACGAGCCTCCTCGCGCGGCCGGAAAGTCTACCTTTAAAGGCGCTGAGTTCCTGAAGTTGAACCCTCCGGAGTTTGAAGGCAGGACCACGCCGGATAAGGTGATGGACTGGGTCGCAAAGATGGAGAGCTTGTTTAGCTTTGCCTCAATACCTGCGAACAAGAGGGTGGCGTGCGCAGATATGCAGTTGCGGTTACGAGCGCACGATTGGTGGGAAGTCAAGAAAGCAGACCTCGCCACCAAACATCAAGATGGTAGGATTACTTGGGGAATGTTCAAGGAAGCATTCCTTGCTCACTATCTTCCACCGGCTGTCAGGCAGAGAAAAGAAGACGAGTTTACCGAACTTAAGCAAGGGAGCATGTCCGTCGAAGATTATGAGTCGGAATTCTCCAAACTTGCTAAGTTCGCTAGCTCGATGATTCCCGATGAGGCAGCCCGCACACATCGGTTCATAAAAGGCTTAAACGATAACCTAAGAAAAGATGTTATGAACCGGGAGTGCAAAACCTATATACAAGCATTCGAGGCAGCGGTGCAGAACGAGCAGTTCACTCCACAAAATGCTCCAGAAAGGGCACCGGCTCCTCGAAACCCTCCTGCTAAAAGATACCATAACGGAGAAAAGAAAACAACGGGCGAGCGGCGCCCAGGTCCTATTTGCATTTACTGCCACAAACCAGGCCATACCGTAGATATTTGTCGTGGTGCAAATGGTGAGTGTTATAACTGCGGGGAAACAGGGCATCAGGCAGTGAACTGCCGAAACAAGAGGGTTCCACCGCCATACCCGGATGGAAACAACAAGACTGCTCGGGTTGAGACTCAGACCCCTCCGGATCCTGCTCTGGAACCAACTGATCAGACAAGAAGGCCTAGAGTGTATCAGTTGAATATTGAGCGAGATGAGAGTGGACACGATGTTGGTGAGTATTATTCCTTTGAACTCTTGATGCTTGATCTTTGCCTCCTTGATCTCTTAAGTTTCGTGGACGAAACTTCTTCTCAGTGGGGTAGTATGTAACGCCCCGCTCCAAACGGATACCTAAGAAACACTACGCTGCTTTGACTCGGTTGAGAATCGAGTCTCGGGGAAACCTTACCGAATCAACACGGACGAAGTGCAATGAACCCTTCGAATTAATCGAGCGGCTTCTATTGAAATAAGTCCAAGAGTTTTCGTTGGTTGCTTTGCTTTTTGGTTTTGTGTTGCTTTGTGTTTTGAGTTGCTTTCGATGACTTGGTTTTCATGATTTCGCCTTCTCGCTTGCGCTTTCTTTACGAATCGTAAGGGAAAGAGATCGAAATATGCTAACCAAGTATTGTTGCATTTTCAGGACGCATAACCAAAGAGTGAACGTCGCTTAGGCTTCCCCATCTCCTCGTCCGATTCATTTGGTGAGTGGCTTAGGCCCTTCGATGAATCCTTTAAGTCTGCATGCCTAATAAAGAATCTCTAGTTCACATAAATATGCTGCCTCACTAAAAAGATAAGCTAAAAAGAGAAAGAAAGTATTGCATGCTTCAAGTATAGAACTGCTAATTTACTAGTTGCTTATGGAATGCTTATTGTCCCTTGTATGCTGTGCCTCGAGTATTATAGCTGGAAAACTCTGGACTTGATCTAGAAAAGAGAAAAGAGAAAAGAAGAGATAGACTTATGTGTGCATTGTTCATCAGTTGCATGATAGCATATTTTCTGATAGGGCTTGCATTCATACATATGGTCAGGACAACTTGTGCACAAGGATTATCTCTCGGGCGGTCCCTGGGGCACTGGGGATCGTTCGGCCGGAAAGAGATCTAGATACCCTGAGGCGAGAACGTCCTTACTTACGGGAGGGTAGACTTGTCTATTAGTGAGATGGGCTTGTACGTCCCAACTGCTAATCCCGTGGAGGGGACCATCATATAGTTAGGGCGCATGCTAGGTTTACCTTCTTGCATACCTAACACATTGATGCCTATTTTCGATTCATAAGTTATTCATATGCAAATTGTGGCTAACTTGTGTGTCTGCTGCAGGGATAACCGCTCGGCCGTGGGTAAGAAATATCATATGCATATGCTAAATATTGTCTATGTTTCCTAGCATGAATTGTTAAAAAGAAACTAGACAACGAGAAAGACCACTTAATAATGCTAGCTTCATATGCTTACTTAGTGTGGATTTCTAAGGTGAGTTTGGCCACGGTCGCTCACCAGTACATGTGGTAGTACTGACCCACGTTTGTGGGCAAATATCCAGGTGCTGGGAGCGAGAGTCTGGCAAGCATCCTCAACCTGAATCAGCGTGTGCGCACTCTTCCTTAGGATTGTGTTCGTGCTGCTTCTTCCGCTGCTTACCTCTCCAGTGGGCTACTTCCTCTTCTGCTAGATGTTTTGCTATTTTGGTCCTACTACAAGGGCATAATGTAATGGGCGTTGTGGCTAGTTTTGGGAATGTAAAAAGAGTTGTAAGCCTTCTAAGGCATATTTTGTAACTCAGCCAAGCAAACACTTTGTAATCCAAATCTTCAAGTATTCAATAAAAAGCAAGTATTTTGTGTGCTATCAAATGTGTTCTACCTTGGTTCTCTGCGTTTTACTCTGTGCCTATAAATGTATATTTTGTCTAACTTGTCTTGTGCAGGTACGTTGCCTGGTGCAAGCGCAACTTAGGCTTGCACGGCATCGCGCCCAAGCGAGGACGAACGGTTCCGTAGGGACCAAGCGAGGACGAATGGTTCCGTAGGGACCAAGCGAGGACGATCGGCCCTACGGGATCGGCCCCTGCGGGATCGGGGCGCGACAAACAGGCCTGTAATAAGAATAGGATAAGTTTTTAGGATCTCATCCACTTGCTTGAATCATTTTTGATATCTGTATCGTATTCGAACTAATTTTGACTTGCATCTTGCCTTGATTCCTGTGCGTCTCTTATTGTTTATTTTGGATACAGGGAAATGGACCCACAAGAATGCACCGAGACTCCCGTCGAAACACCACAAGCTACAGGTGTCACCTATGACGATGAAGTGACACCAGTCGGAGGAGTTCCCTCAACTCAACAAAGCCAGCAGGCAGGTCAACCTACCTTCCGATTCCGACGCGATGACATTCCACCTCCGCCGCAGTTCGTTCCACCAACGCCCGTACTCCCACAAGGACAGCCAATTGACTGGCAGCAGATATTCTAAATGATCTACGCGATGATGCAAGCTCAGCAACAAGTCCAACACGAGGCTCAGCGTCGCGAAGCTAACTTCTGGAGGGACAGCATCGTAACTGTACTGGAGCAGGCCAACCTACCAGCTCGACGGCCATCTACAGGCTCTATCACTGACTTCCGCCAACTGAAGTCCCGCACTTTTTCTGGAAAAGAGGAGCCCACAGAAGTTCATGAGTGGCTCACCAATATTCGGCATCAACTTGAAGCAGCTGAGCTTCCACGGGAACGCTGGATGACGGCCGTCCGAATGCAGTTGACAGGCAACGCGCACCACTGGTGGTTGTCTGAGGAGGCACGACTCGGACCAGACCGAGTCACTTGGGAAGAGTTTTCCAGGCTCTTCCAGGAGATGTACATTTCGGCTATCGCACGATCCGAACTGCGGGATAAATTCAATCGCCTCACTCAGGACTCTATGACGGTGGAAGAGTACAACGCAGAATTTATTCGTCTGAGCCGCTTCGCCCCAACCCTGATCCCGACAGAGGAAGAGAAGGCCGAGAAGTTCTTCGACGGACTGAACTTCGAGCTACAGAGACTCATCGGATTCGTCGCACCTACCTCCTACTCAGACGTTCTCGCTGCAGCCCGACGCATGGAACGCGTCACCAGGAGAGAGTCTCGCCACAAGCGGCCAATCACCTCAGTACCAGACAGAGCATCACCGGAAGAATCTGCAAAGAGATCTCACACGAACCAGCCACCCAGGACAGCCTCGCAGACCCTTCCTACCTGTCACTACTGCGGCAAGATAGGCCATGTCGAGAAAGACTGCAGACGCAAGTTGGGATTATGCTTGATTTGCGGCACCAATCAACACATAGCCAAGGACTGTCCTCAACATCGAGATGGAGCACGAAGGGCAAATCAACCAGCTTTGCCAGCACCGAGGCCACCTCTGGCACCTCAAGCAGCACTTTTTCAGTAAGCTCAGCAGCAGCAGAGGAATCTACCTCAAGGACGAGGGCAAGCTTATGCGATGACTGTGCAGGACGCTGATGCGAGTAAGTGATTCGTAGTATCCGTTTCTAGTCTTGTTGTAGTTCGTGCCTATTGGTTCGTGACCTCAGCCCCAACCTAGTAAAATGCAACTTGTTAACAACAACATGGTTTTCATAAAAGTTGTAGATCTCTTGCTTTAACTAGATTTTCCTGGAAAGTGTATAACTTTCAATTTTTAGGGACACGGTACTTCCCTAAGTATCTTGTGATATATTTTCAAACGATGCTTGCGACCGTGTCATCTCTGTTGATCGGTTATTCTTTGATTGCGAGGACGCAATCCTCTTAAGGGGGATAGATTGTAAACCCCCTGATTTTTCAAAATTTTTCAATCTGGATTTTTCACAATTTTCTGGAATTTTCTGGAAATTTTCTGTAATTTAAAAACAGGGTTTTAATTATTCAATAATTTTTAATGATAATAAACAATATTATAATATTATAAAAATAATATTTTTGGGTGTAAAATAGAAAACTGGACTTAGGACAATTTTTCTAGAATTTATCGGACCCCGGACCTATTTTTAAAACACCTAAATTTATTTATTTAATTATTTAATTATTTATTAAATAATTACTTATTATTAATAATAATTATTATTATTATTTAAACACAGCCCGACCCAGCCCAAACCCTGGCCCAACCTCCGGCCCAGCCCACCCGCCTTAACGGGTCGGGTCCACCCGAACCCGACCCGCACCCGCGACCCGCCCGTGACCCAGCCCCTCTCCCCCGCGATTTTCGCCCAGCCGCCCGCTTCCTCCGCCGCCCCGCCCGCGGCCACGCCTCCCCCTCGCCCCGCACCCCTCGCCACGACCTCTCCTCCTCCGCCTCACCCGACGCCTAGCCCGGCCACCCCCCGGCTCCCCTGAACCCTATAAAAAACCCTCCCCTTCACCGCCGAACTCCCCACACCGAAACCCTAGCTCCTCCGGCCGCCTGCGCTGCCTCCCGTGCGCCGCCGCCTGAACCCTCCGGTCGCCTCTGCTTCCCCGGCCGCCACACGCCGTGCCGCCAGCACCCCCAGCCCCCTCTCCTCTCCTCCTCCTCCTCCTTCTCCCCGCTCGGTTCAGCCGCCCCTCGCCAGAGCTCCGGCCGCCTCCCGCGCGTCGCTGCCGCCTCCGCCAGCGCCGCCTCCGGCCTCTCCCCCCCCCCCCCCCCGCCGGAGCTCCACAGAACCCTAATCCTAATTTTCCCCCTCCCGCGTGTCGGACACAGGACACGTGTCCTGTGTCGTGTCGGACACGATTCGACCCCGGTTTTTGGGTGCGTGTATCTTCTTGCTCGTAGCTCGGATTTTGATTCCGTAAATTGCGTTACGAAGCCTGTATGACCCTCTCGGTGCCCGGACAAACCGCTCGGGGCATCGAGTCCTGTGGTGATCGCACACCGCGATCCAA
The DNA here is from genome assembly GCA_036927795.1 of Iris macrosiphon. NCBI lineage: Eukaryota > Viridiplantae > Streptophyta > Magnoliopsida > Asparagales > Iridaceae > Iris > Iris macrosiphon. Next base: position 153,390,964 of record JAYESA010000017.1, on the reverse strand, counting down.
AAACAGGAAAAACAACACCCCGATTCACCCCGGAACTGGGTACGCCCCGCCAAACGGGACGACTTGGTCGCGCGCGGTCTTCACAGATACGTGCACATCGTCGATACGGACGTGTGGGATTTCGCAGAAGCTGATTCGGGTGTGCGTGCACACCGGGATCAACGCGTATCCGCGGACATCGTCCCGTATCCGTACTTTCTGGAACGTGCCCTAACTTTGTGTACACACTTCGGATTGAGACAAAACTTGCGCCATCGGACTCGTAGAAATACGATGGTCCTGTGGGTCAAGTTTGGTTTGATTCTGAGAACGTTGACGAAATCGCGTGTCGTGGGCCCCATAGGCCCCGCTCGACGGACGATTTTGTGATCGGCTCATCGAAATCCAATTCTGGAAGTTCCGTTGGGTTCGTATCATCGTTCCTGACCTGTTGACACTAAGTTTGGTGAATTTGGAGGCCTTTGACCCGGACACGTTTTTCGGTGCAAAGCGGGCCCGTATGTGGACCCCGTTTTGACCCGAAACTGCCGTTTTTGCCCTTGTCTCCAAATTGGACCCAAGGACGGACGTTTATAGCTGATTGGTATTTTTTGGATCTGATGGTGATGTTTGTTTCAGCAACCGGAGTACCGCCTGCAAATCCAACTGAAGTCAGAGCCGAAATCAGAGCCGGAACCACAGGCAAGTGTACCTTGCCAAACCCTGCAGCTTGCTAATTATTTTTCTGGACTTAATTATGCATTAGTGGGCAAGTAAAGCTTGCCAAATCTTAGTAATTCTTAACATAGTAATTTACTTGATTTTTTATGGAATTAAATGTAAACTTGTTTTAACTGCTTAACCTAGGAAGCGGGTGACGTGCTTAGTGTCCGATCATAGTCGGGTGCCAACTCCGTACGCGGGGTTGTGTAACGTCACATAGACATGGATATCGAGACCCGATAATTCTCGTACTTGTCCTATCAAGTACACCAGAACCCAGGACACTTAACACTATTTCATGAGACAGAGTCTTCCTGAGACATTCAAGGTGATTCTGTATAGGATGCATGTTTTATGACATAGACTTTACATTCTTAGACATTTGATTCATAGCTATCAGACTTGCTGCATTAGTTATAATCGTGCGTGACATGGACATGAGGCATCGTGGACATGAGACGTGGGATTACATTGGATGGGGAGAGACACACAGACTACAGGCTGATATTATATATATATATAACATAGTATATAACATAGTGTAGTTCATAGTTATTGCCGCTACCGGCTCCCCAACACAGAGCTTGTAGTGGCTTCAGCCTGAGTTCTAGTGCTGCTCTCATATTGTATATCACTTAGCTGGTTATATAGTTTACCCTGTTGTTTCATTTATCGCTGCAATCCATATATTTTGGCTTGTATTTTCTGTACCTTGTTATGTCCCCTGAGGACCTGGAATGGATGATGTCCCCAGGTACAGCTGAAGAAAACTACCCAGAGGTGTACGGAACCGGAGCACTTCTCAAAACAGAACCAGGAACCGAAGACGAGATAGTAGCCGAAGATTTCTCCTGAGCACCGGCTTCATCTACTCAGTATTTCCATTTTTTAGCATTTTATTTCCTGTCTTTTCCTTAAATGTAACAGACTAATTCTCGGATTGTTTCCCGAGATAATCTTATTTGATACTGCTTAATTATTTTTATTACATTATTTCTGGCAATTAATCTGTGTTTATTCTGTGGATGAGATTAGAAATACCTGAGACTTGTAACACATTACGGCTAGACTACAGCTTAAGCATGCCCTGATGGATCCATTAAATTGGGTTGTCCATCGGTGTGTGCTGCTGGCCATTGCTCACGTGCTCAGTCCCTCGACATTTGGGACCGGGGCGTGACAGCTTCCAACGCTTTTTATTTTTTATTTCTTATTCTTTGTTAGGTTAGCACCGGTGCATGAATACGATGAGAGCATAGCAGGCAATAAAGATAGATAGTGCCTAGACCTTATCTTGTGTTGAACCTTCTTTCTGCGGTCTACCATCTTTCTCGATATCCCAATTCTAGCGCTCGTTAGCATAAGTAGAGATATGATTTCTTATAACATTTATGTGAAAATGACAGAAGCCGCTATAAAGAGAAGAAGCACATCATGCACCTTCACCTGCGAAGCGCTACGCTCATGCTTACGAAAGACTACTTTCCAAGCGAACTACTGAAGACAGACTACTGGGAGTGGGAATAAAGCTCCAGCCCTTAGCCCTGAACTCCTTCAATATCGCACCTACTACCAAGAGCCTACTTTACGCATTTCCACACTAAGCAGGCAAGACCAACTACACAAGAAAGAAGGCATCGCCCGCGGCTTCCAATCCAATGACAGGCAAAAGACGAAGAAGGAACTTATTATACCGCTCTGTGGGCTCCTTGTGCCAATAGCTTGACCTCAGCCTTGAACTACCTGCACGGATGCCTTCCCTTCCTTGCAAAGTGAACCCTCAATAGAAGGAGAAAGGCGATAAAATCCCTTCCTCGTGCACAGACAGACCATCTTTAGCGAAGTCCCTCCTTCCCCCAATCTATTTCGTCAAAGAAGAATGGAGTATGTAACACCCCGTTCCGCTCAAGCGGACTGCCGTCTCAAACGGCAATAGTGCAGCTGTCCCGACCCGCTTTGCCTCGATCAAGAAGCAAAGGATATCCAGACTTGTCCCTACAGGAATTCAGCTTAGGCTTTCAGAGGCTCACTCAGGCGTATCGCTCTACCGAGGCGAATCATCGCTAAGGTGGGTGGCTACGGTGAACTTGCCTTTGCTTAGCCAGCACACATAAAATCTGGAATATTCATGCTAGTCGCTAGGTGAATCACCCCCTGCATGCTAATAAATCCAACGCACCTAGCTAAGGGAATAATCCCAACTAGTATTGCTTGCTAGAACATAGAAATTGAAATACTGCTTATATTCAGACCCCCGCATGCTAAGTCCCTTAACGGCTTCATCTCTCGGCTTACCTTCGGGTCCGAGCAAAACATGTTTACTTATGTTCCTTAGAAACGCATGCTTATCTGCTTGTAATGTTGCCTTATTTTCATCCAAATCTCGGAAGACTACTAAGTAGTCGTTCCGTGCCTAAACGAACCTGCAAGTATCCGTGTTCACGTGTTCTCGTGTATTCACGTAGCCTGCTTGGCGGAAACGTAATCACGTAGCCTTCTTGGCAAAAACGTAATCACGTAGCCTGCTTGGCGAAACTCACGTAGCCTGCTTGGCAAAACTCGCGTAGCCTGCTTGGCGAAACTCATGTAGCCTGCTTGGCAAAGTAATGGAATTTGGAAAAGATCCTGACCTGCATGTCGCGGACAACTCGGAAACGAGATAAAGTTCCACGGACGGTTCCGGGGCACTGGGGCCGATCCGATCCGGATAGAACTCATCGTTCAGTCTCACGTTCTTGGACGGGATGGTCTGTAGCACTCAAGTTGTTGGCTGCATTCCATCTTCATCACAGACTGAATGCACGTATAGTCTCACGTAATTGGACAGGGTGGTATGCGGCGCCTCACGTTCTTGCACGTAGCAAACCATCCTTGTCATTGACTAGATTGGTCCTTTATGGCTATGCCAGCGACTCATGTTCATATAGATAAGTCATCCTCGCTTAGCGGCTATCCGCGTGCGAGTCACTGCATCGCATCAATAAAATGAACACCTGAACGATCATGTTAAAATGACCCTCGTGTTTGCATATGCTATGCCCCTGAATGCTTATACTTGCCGTGCTTGAATTAATAATGTTTGCCTCAATGTTTGCCTTGGACAGGGAAGGAGATGGTAAGTTGGTAAATCTCGCCGTGTTTTCTCTCATGTTGCACGGCGCACTGTCCGACACGTTAGGCTATTCAACATTTGCATAAAACTGATCCTAAGGCAACTAGAAAGACAACTTAATAATTGTGCACGGAACTTATATTACGTGTTTGGATTTGTCGAGCGGGCGAGTAGCTTCCCCACTAGTGCATTCAATGTACTGATAATCCACCAGTTTGTATGCAGGATGCGGGAGAACCTCGTTCGGTGCGGATGCCTCCAACGTGCGTGCTAAGGCCAGGAGTTCCTTCTGAAGCCTTGCAACGGTGCATCCGGAACAGAAGCACATATACAAGACATAATGTTAGAACTCGCCTGAACATCGCCTGTACAATCATTCCACTATTGTAGCCGCTTGGCACGCTTTTACTATTTCAGAGAGAGAGGCTTGAGCGACTTGTAATCTCGGCTATACGCCGCCTGTAACGCATCTTTATATCAATAAAGAGCTTGCTTTACTTCAACTTGTGTTTCAATGCTTCCGCTATATTTGTCGACTCAGTGAACCTATTACCAAATCGCTATGCGTTCATGACTCCGCTGCACTCGGATAATCTGTGTGACTCTGTGGCTTAGAACTCTTGCCGCCAGCCAATGAACCATGGCCTTGCACGGGCGTGGATCACGCTCGTGCGGCATCACGCCCGGATAGGTCAAAGCGATCGTTCCGCGGGAGCGCTGGCGAGGGTAATTCCCGCCTAGCGGGAACGGCCGAAATAGCATGCGGGAGATCGGGGCATGACAGAGTAGGCACACTTACTACTCTGATTGGGCATGGGCTGGAAAAAAAGTAGCAGCTAAAAGAAAACAAAAAGGTATTGGCGAAGAAGTCATGGAGGATCTGATATGAATTGAAAAGAGAGAAAACTAAACTAGCTAACTAAGGGGTGCTCATGTTGAGGTTCCCTCCGGTCCGTTCCCGGGTTGGGTTAGGGGAACAACCGAGCGATTGCCTTCGCGGATCCAAACGTGCTCACAAGACGCACAATAAGAATAAGACCAATAGAGACTTCATAAGGGACCATTTGAGTTGCAGATTGTAATGCTCCTAGAAAGGCATATTTCGAATATAGAAGACGTTCCGAACAATCCACTAGAATAGAATATGATAGAATATTATACCCCACTATGAACCGTACGAGCACGTCCTCTGTCACCCCCCACCGCGCTTACGACTCTATACCCCAACCCAACTTGCTCTGGCCCCGGGCCCTCCCGCATCTCTTCCACGGTAAGCAGACCGTGGAAGCTGGGGCGCTTGAGACTGATAGAAAATGTCACGACCCGCACCCGAAAAATGGGGCATGAGTCGTGGGTACGTCCAGCCTACGCCGCAGCATCGGCAGTAGAACGCTGTCTTGGTCAACTATCTAGATAACAATCTCACACAATCAATATATAAACCTGTCAAGATCTCAACTCCAACCGGAGGAGCAATAACATAATGATAATCATAATGTACTCAATCACGAATCTAAGCACGATAAGATAACAAAGAAGACTAACAACTCCAAAGTCTAACCAACAACAACAACTACAACAACCACAACATCAATAATAATAATACATCATCCAAAAATAATATACAATACAAGGTCTCAATCCAAAATCGGAGACAAATCCGGTGCTAAAAGCTAATAAAAACAATAACAAGGTCTTAGTGATCCTGGCTACCAACCCGGAAATCACCCCTAAACTAGAGGGTCCCTGTCTGCACCATCAACAGGCTCAGGTCCATAAAATATCGGATACCACTCCTCCGGATACTCTGAAAAATATGTCCAGTCAGGACTGGAGCAAGTACATCTCTAACAGCAGTTCCATTTAAATGATAAAAACTATAAAACAGTTATAGCAAGTAGCAAGGTAAAGGAAATAAAGTATGGAACAAGGAAATATACATGTATCTGGTGCATAAAGGTAAAGATGCATGGATATCAGAAATTAGATAGTAATGACTGCAAGATACAATAAATCTACACTAAGAGTAAGTCTGTGCACATGAACGTGTAGTGAGTCCAGCATGAAATACATGTAGTGAGTCAAGTCCAGAAATATGTAAGTGAGACCAACCAGAATGCAAGAGAGTCCAGACTATAAAGAATGAACTCGGTGTCTTTGAAATACTTGTTTCGACATGTAAACGGCTAGGGGTAAGTACGGCTCACCGCGCACTGGGTGTGCGGATGCTATCATTCCAGATTAGACCAGAGGGAGTGATTCCTGATGATTCCAGATGGGAATGTTTACATGTCTACTAAAGTATTTTCTTGTCCCGACTAATACAAGTGAATCCAAGACCCGACACGTAAATCAAGATGAGTCCAGCCTGAAACATGAGTGATGCCTGTAGTGATGTCTGTAGGTGATGCCAGTAGTGATTCCAGAATAGAGGCCAGAAACATGAAAAATATGTGTCGCAAGTAAATGAATCCAGAAATACCAGTCAGTGTCCCGTGTTATGCCAGAATAATCAGATGATACTATACTAGAAGCTGAATCATAATAATCATCAGATAATGAAAACTATCAGAGAATGTACTCGTCTGACGTCCTGAGCAACTAGCGATCCGAACTGGTGTCGCAAGGACCTATTGCGAAAAGCAAGGTTAAACAGGATTCTAATGAGTTAAACAGATATAAAATAACTAAAAACAGGCTTCTAGGGTCGTTCTAGGTCAAACAGGTCAAACCGGTGAGATCTGGGTCAAAAGTCAACTCTAGGTCCAAAAAGTCAACTCTGGGTCAAAACTAGGTCAAAAGTTGACTTTGGCGGTCAACCGAGTCAACTACGGTCAAGTCTAGGTCAAACTAGGGTGCCCCTGAAATTCTAGGCTAAAACTAGGTCATTAAGCTAATAAACCCTCAATCTCGCCTCCTTGAGATATCGGGATACCCTCGGTATCCGATACCTCACCCTACGCTACGCACCCCGCCTAAATCCGCTAAAACCTATGCTAGTACGCGTAAATATATACACATATACATATAAAAATTACTCCAATACTATTCCTAAGCTATTGCTCAAATACCCCGCTCGAAACTCAATACCTTGGATATCTCAAGGTATTGAGATACCTCGGTATCTCAAGGTATTGAGGTACCGCTCTAAACTCAACCCTACTACCCATCTAGCTAACTAACTATGCATAAACATATATATCTAGCTATAATCTAGGCTAAAATATAGATATCTAATACATATATGCATATACCTAGGTATCTACATATATATCTCACATACACACACATACACATACATATATACCTTACCTTACCTATATATATATATATATATATATATATATATATATATATATATATATATATATATATATATATATATATATATATATATATATATATATATATATATATATATATATATATATATATATATATATATATATATATATATATATATATATATATATATATATATATATATATATATATATCTCTCCCTCTCTCTCTCTCTCTCTCTATATATATATATATATATATATATATATATATATATATATATATACACCCTCACTCACACACACACTAACACACACTCTCACTAATACATAACCACACACACAAAAAAAAATATATATATATATATATATATATATATATATATATATATATATATAAACACAACACAACGCACACAACGTCCCACCAACGCACGCCCAACGACCCCTACACGCACAAACACCAATAAATATATAAAATATAGCCCGAAAATTTTAGCACACACTCCCCGATGCTAACCCAACGCGCGCACAAGCCCGAAACTAGAAAACCACGCCGAAATGGCCGTTCGGTCATTTCGACGAACACGCGGTGTGCGGTTCGGAAAACCTCCTGAAACGCACACCAAACCAACTCGGAATCGGCCCAAAATTTATCCACGGGTCCTAAATGATATCTAGATCCTAGAAAAAATGCTACCCCGTCGATTCTAGGCCCGTGGCGAAAACGCGTACGCACTTAGAACCGACGACGACGAAAATCCCGAAAATGTCTGAAACGCCCGTTTCTCCGCGACACGGCTTCCCGTGTCCGAACGGAGACACGCACCCACCCTCAAGACACCCGACAACGTCTACCTAGGTCCGTCTAACCTAGGGCATCACCCAAACTTGGGCCAATTTCGGATTCCACCCGAAATTGACACAAAACCTAATGTCAAAGTCTCTAAACTCAACCAAACTAGTTCCAACTTCCTCCCACGGGTAGCCTAAGGGTCTAGGAAGGTTCTAAACTATTAATTACACTATATAAGAACAATTAGAAGGGAGAAAATCAGGGTTTACCTCTTGGGAGTTGGAATCCCAAGCCCAAAGTCTCCAAAAAGCTCCAAATCCACCAAACCAAGCTTCCAAGCTCCCAATCCAAGCTCCAACACCAAATCTAAGCTCTACCCACCTGGGTTGGGGAAAAATGTAGGGTTAGGGTTCACACAAAAGTAAGAAATGGAAGAAGGAAGAGAAGGAAAAGGAGAAAACTTACTTGAAGTGAAAAATTGGAAGAAGAAAGGAAGAAGAAGAAGTGGAGAAGAAGAAGAAGAAGAAGTGAAGAAGAAATAAGAGGGGAGGGGCTGCTGCTATCGGCTGTGAATGAGGGAAAATAGGGTCGGGTCTAGCATAATAAAGGGTTTACAAGTCTCCAAAATACCCAAAATGCCCACTCCTAACTTGGTTTTGAGTTTCGGGTTCCAAAAGCACTCAAATTAACTCCAAATCACTCAAATTAACTCCAAATCTCTCCAACTAACCCACTAAAAATATAATAAATATTCTAAACCCCAAAAATAAGTCTCACAAGGGTGTGGGCTGGGTCGGACATGGGTCCACTTGGGTCTGACATGAGTCCAGGCTAGCCAAAATCCTAAAACAATCAATAAAAATATAATACAACCACTAATTAAATATAAATACAATTAAATATAAATAATACACAATTAACTAAATTAAAATAAATAAAAATACTCGGCTCTGGAAATGGGATGGTGACAGAAAAGAGCATATCTATTTTGTCTCTCCTAACCAAACCCACCTAAAAAAAAAAATAGTCGAAGTCCGGTTGCATCGTGGGGGGGGGGGGGGGGGGGGGCAACTATGAGTAAAGAAAATGAACTTTGTATAATCATCTTATTAGTCTTAGATGTTGACCGTCTGAATAGATCTTGCACAAGTTTTCTTCTTTTCTTTTCTTTTCTTGTTCAATTTTCTCAATAAATAGTACTTAATTTGTCTAGGTATGTCATACATGTAGTTTGGTGGTAGTTAATAGAGGGAAGATTAGAAGGACAGATTTGATCTCCAGATTTTTTTTTTTTTTTTTTTTACAATAATCACAATTAGGAAGCAATTATGGACCTATGGGTCAATATAGAGTATATGAGGAGTAATATGTTGTCAGTACTCTTGCTTTGGGCCAGTAGAATTCATAGAAGATCCATATACTTTTACGGGGCACCTCTTTTAACACTTTAATCGTTCATTTGTTAGAAGTGAAAAGTGGGAGGGAAAAAAAATAGGAAAAGAAAAATGAGAGAGAATGATACTTTTTTTTTTCTTTGATATAGAAAAGAAAGGAAAAAATAAAAGTGGAGAGACTATTTTCTCCCAGTATTCTAAGAATTCCAATATCTCAAAAAAATGGAAGAAAAAGTAAAAACTCATCATTATTTACAATTATACTTCATAAAAATTATATTATTTTAAAATTATTCAATAAAGTCAAATAGTAAATAAATATTTTTAATTAAGAATATAATTGATAATGTATATATATTTATTTACTTTCTTTCCACTTTTGATTCCATACAAAAAGCAAAGAAAAAAGATGAAGGAAATGATCTATATGGAAAGTATATTTACTCTCTTTTTTACCTGCCACTTTTTCATCCTTGAAATATTTGATAATTAAATTTTCTTCTTAAAATCATTGTTTTGCCATTTTCAATACGAATTGCATCCTGGAAGCATTATATTGCACAGTTGCACTGGAAGCATTGTAAGACGTTGAACTCAAAACAGAGGAGAACCAAATCAAGATAACTCAGCATATTAACTATATTTATGGGTGAAGCTCGTTATATCATTCATGACAAGTAAATTGAGGAGGTTTATGGCTTAGTGGTGGTTAGATAAATGTTTGAATATTGTGGCCAGTAGTTGGCTGACCTAATGGAAGGGGCCTAGATAGGAGCTGTAGCTAGTACTTGTCACACACACACACACACACACACACACAGAGGATTAAATATATAGTCACAGCTCTGATGTTAAGGAACACAAATGCACATTATGTGGCCTTTGTGTACTTAGGAAATTGATGGAGGCAGCATTGAAAGGTGGCACAGGGAGTTGAGAGCAAATCTGCTGTTTCATATTCACGTTTCCTCTTTTTCTTTTACTTCTTTTTTAATATCAGTTGAAACCCACATGTAATAGAAATAGAATAGAAATATGGAACATAATATATAGGACAGCTGATTTGTTCTGAATATGGGACAGAATATATAGAACAGTTTTTTTAATACCAATTGAAATCCACATGTAACGTTTCAGCTGATTTTGATATTTGTATCGACTTAATAGCCTAGTAGTTGGGGGGCAGTAATGTATTTACAGATGGATAAAATAGACTCGGAGAGATGGTAGTAGTAGCAGTAGTAGTAAGAACAATAATGAGAGAGTGAATGCAAGCAGAGCAATAGAGGCAACTCTTTGCTTGAAGACACCCCCACCCCCACCACGCCTCCTCACCTTTTTATCCACTCATAAAGATTGAAATGAAAGGAACCCATGAATTTTCTTAAATGGAACTTTGATTTCTCATCACACATGCATGCCCACACCAACTGGCTTCCCTTCCCTTCCCTTTCCCTTCCCTTCCCTTCCAACCAACATGGATGTAATGCAAGTGGTTGGGGTTGAACCTGCCTCCAAACATGACCCCGGCTTGATTCAAACATGATTGGGAACACGTAACGTGAAAATTGTTCTCGCAAATGAAGAGACCGTGAAAGAACAAAAAAAAAAAAAGTGTACAAACCAATTTACCAAAAAAAAAAAAAAAGCACAACACAAACACAATATTTTTTGACGTAAATTTTTTTTGTAAAAAATACTACGGGTCGACCAGAGTCCAACTATTAGAAAAGCCTTCACTGCTTACACCCTGTACAAATTTCTACATCCGATCCAAACGGATTTCAACTATTCAAAGAAATAAAAATGGATTACAAAATGTTACTGAACACGAGATGATGAGAACCAATCACCGATGATCTTTCCGAAACGATCTATTTTCGAAATAGCCTACAATTATTTTATTCTCTTTTTTGAAAGTTGCAAACTTAAGAACTTTCTCTTTTTGATCTCACTCTGATAGATAATGATAGATTAGGGTTAGGATAAGACCTCTTTAAAGCTCCATAATCCCGCAAGCATCTTTATCATTGATTTTGATCCAACGGTGTTAATAAAACACATTTTCGGCTTCAGTCCCAACACGGATATACCAGCTGTATATCGGTATCGATATGTCGACGGTATACGAAAAATATGTCACTTCGAGTCAGAACCTATTATAGAACAAACTGCTTCAAAATCGTCGTCGGTACACTCGCAGCGGTATACTGCTGATACTGACTGTAGTTTTCCAATAGTTTTGGCATGCATTCAAATAGAGTCACCTTTGCCACCTTCTGTCACGCCTCGTTCCCGAAGGTCCCGACAACGCCCCCGCCAGGCACGAACTACCGCGTCTCGGTGTCCCACGGGACGTATGTGTCGTTTGCCATCGAGACGTGATGCCGTGAGAGCATGGGGTTACGTCCGCACAAGGCAACATCGTTAAAGTTTTGGCTATCATCGAATCAATCGAGTATGCAGCGGAGGGACAGTGTTACAAACAATAATCCATCTGAATATACGGGACAAAGATCAAGGCACGAGGTTCTCTGAATACAATGGCATCATTCCATACATTATGTCCCTCTATACAAAAACAGCTCAAAATATCTCGATACAGCTCAAGGCATCGAAACCAGATTTTCGGGTCCTGGGGATGAGGCACGGCTATCGCTTCCTCGGACGATCCAGCACCTGCGAACAATCAAACTGTTGGTGGGTCAGCACTCTGGAGAAAGTACTGGTGAGTATAAAATCAACGAACATAAGCAATATTTACTAAAACCAACACTAAGTAATTATGTTATAAAAATATTACATTACTAGTGATCTTTCTAGTTTTACCTAGATTCGTTACATGCAGTACAGGAACGGAGTCATATTACTTCTTTTGGAAACATCTTTAAAAATAGAGTTCGTGTTCGATTCATTCAAGCACACAAGACAAGCCAATTATTCTACTATCATGGTGTGCGCAGCGTGTCTCGTGAGCTATACTCAGTGACTCTAGGGACAATGCATCATCTAGGAACTATCCTTCTATCCAGCAAACAAGATGAACTATTTATATGATTTTGGTCCCCGAGAAACTCAGGATCAGTAGCGATAATCCAGCTAACCAATGACTCTTTTATCTGATGCTATTAGCAACTGTGACTTATGGTTGCTCTTCAGTAAAATACGCTCAAAATAGCAGCCGGGACCAAGGTTCAGCTCTTCACTAATAGCCATTGTCCGACCGATGCGAATGCATGAAACACTATCAGATAAACTCTATGACGCAGACGAAATGAACAAACAGGCAATCTATCTCGTCTCTTCTATCTCTGTGCGGACTGGCCGCCATCTCTCTGATCAAGTTCAAGCACGAAGTAGTTCTATCAAAACACAAGCGATAAGGAAACATGCTAAAGCAATCTCCTACTCTTATTATTAGCATGGCAAGGTTCTTCTATTGACAGGCATTCAAGTTCTAGCTAAGCATGCCGTTCTATTATTCATGCAACTGAAACAATAATCTTCTTAACAACTGGCATTATAAAACTCAGATTCATTATTAAGGCGTGCAAGAATCAGAGAACGAAGTTCTGCCCACTCACCTAGATCATCATCTTGGAAGATATCATTTTTGAGTCAGCAAACCGATATCTCTTGTACATAGTGCCAACGCGGAGCGGGACACTACACCTTCGACTTTCGAGCTTCTCCAACATACGGATGACGTTCGTCGCACTCCGGAGTGTTCTCCATATAGATTGTGAACCCCATCCAACACCAACAACTAGCACCAAAACTCCACACCGTCGACTCTTATGTACTCCCAAAATTCAATTAGGTCAAGTCGGGTCGGATCAGGTCATATGAGGATATTTAGTTGTAGCCTATAGAAATCAATCAATGAACCATCAAGAGCTCGTAGCACTCCGGTGTGCACACTAGTGGATAGACGAGGAGGCGTTAGATGCTCTTCTATTTGGAAGTATAGTTGAAGCCAGTTTATTTTGGAGGTGTGGATTTTCAATCTATACAAGGACGTAATGTACGGACGACAAAGCTTATATGATGGAGCGCGTCCTACCTTTTGAGTTTTCTTTTGTAATGCAATCAATGTAGCCAAGAGACGCATCAAATGTAAACACTATGTAAATTACTCTGAACTATCAATGAAAAGCATGTTTTCTTCCTATACTTTGTGTTCAACTCTCTGTGAATGTGTTTTCTAACTTGTGTTTCAAATGAATTACTATTATTGCACGTTCTTGCCTTGTGCGAGCGCAACTCCAGACTCGCACGACATTACGCCCAAGCGAGAACGATCGACCATTGCGGAATCGGGGCGTGACAAGTTGCGTATGAGAGTCGTTCTGACTACCCCAACCATTGCGGAATTAAGGGGAATGACTTCGACAGCAGAATGTCAACCTATCCTAAGTACTAAATTGGATTTTTGTAAGAAAGTATTACTTCCACGAAAGGGTAACTATTTTACGTTTGACCCATCTGATGAATAAGTTGATTGGCCCTATATTCTAGACCCAAAGTTCATTCAGGCAGGGGCGGATCCAGTGTATCACACCACCCCCTAAAAAAAACTTTTTTTTTCACATGACTTTTTTTCTTTCCTGATGGTTGTGTTTTTCAGGACCTAAAGACTGAAAAGATTATCGGTAGCAGGCATGTGGCTAGAGGCTTGTACCTGTTTGACAAAAAAAATTCTGTTGCCTATGCTGGTGTAAAACTTGCTACTTTTGAGTTACACTACCGGTTAGGACATCCATATGTTCAAGCACTTCAGAAAATGTACCCATATTTAGATGTTTTATGTTCTTTTTATTGTGAGTCATATAGTTTGGCTAAGCATCACCGGGTTTCCTATCCGGTCAGTCAAGATAAAATTATTTTTGCTTCCTTCGAGTTTGTGCATTCCGATATATGGAAACCTTGTCCGATTGAATCTATAATGGGATTCAAGTACTTTGTTACCTTTGTTGATGACTACTCACGTGTCACTTTTGTTTATCTAATAAAAAATTGTTCCAAATTATTTAATATTTGGTGCAATTTTTATGCGAAAATCAAAACACGATTTGGTGTTCCGATTAAATGCGTTCGTAGTGACAATGGTCGTGAGTAAATGTCTCGTGAGTTTGTTTCATTCACATCTGTCTTGGAATAGCATCATCCACCAAACTTCATGTCCTTACACGCCACAACAGAATGATGTGGCTGAACGCAAGAATCGTCGTCTCTTAGAAACAACGCGTGCTCTTATGTTCCAAGCACGTACTCCAAAAAGATTTTGGTCGGATGTCGTTCTTTCGGCTTGCTATCTAACTAATCGAATGATGTCGTCTGTTCTCAATGACAATACCCCTTCTCTCGGTTATATCCCAAACGAGAGTCGTTTCCTCTACCTCTTCGAATCTTTGGCTGCTTGTGTTATGTTAGGGATACCCGACCAACTCTTTCTAAATTAGATCCAAAGGCCATCCAATATATTTTTCTTAAGTATCCTAAGGATCAGAAATAGTATCGATATTTTTTTCAGTCTTGAAGAGTTATTTTTTCTCTCGGGATGTTACCTTTGCTGAAACCGAGTTTCCTCCACTTTCACAAACTACTGATCCGGCTCCACAAGTTTATCCAGAAGAGAATTTCTTGTTGTTTCATGTTCAAACACAACAGCCCCCCGTAAGGGTGTCATCCCCTACCGAGAGAGTTTTTCGGTCCGACGGTCCGCAGACACCGGTTCCGTCAGCACCGTCGTCGCCCGAACGAGTGTCACAGATGGTGCCTCCGCCTACAGTCACAGAGACAGCATCCTCCTCTAGCTCCACTGAGTCGCCTCCGCATGTTCCTCCAGCTCGACCTCGTCGTGCATGTCGTGTCATCCCTTGTACGTTAAAAACTATAAAGGGCTTGTGAGCCACACTCAGTCCTTGATAACTACTATTGATGGGATTTAGATTTTTAATTCTGTCGAGGAGGGTCTCAAACATCCCGGTTGGCGTGCTGCTATGGACGAGGAGATGAAAGCGCTTCGGGAGAACCATACTTGGGACTTGGTAGATTTGTCGCCTGGTAAACAAACAGGTTGTCGGTTGCAAATGGGTGTTCACGATCAAAGTAAAATCGGATGACACCCTTGATCGACTGAAGGCTCGTCTGGTGGCTAAAGGATATTCTCAGACTTATGGTGAAGATTATTTTGAGACATTCTTCTTAGTTGCCAGGATGACCTATGTACGCGTACTATTGACCTTAGTTGTTCGCTATAACTAGCCACTACTTCAGCTGGATATCAAGAATGCCTTCCTCCACGGGGATCTTGACTAAGAAGTATATGTGGTGCAACCTCCCGGGTTCGTTGCAAGGGAGGGTAAAGTGTGTCATCTGCGGAAGGCCCTTTATGGTCTCAAACAATCACCTCGTGCATGGTTTGGTCGGTTTTGTGGTGCCCCGTTCCCCCTATTCGGGGAGCGCGGCTAAGAAATACAAGATGGTATCGTTCGATCGGGATAGATTGAAACAAGAACCCATCGCCTTTATGGATTTGCTTTTTCGGAATCGATTTTCATATTCAGTGGACCATGCCCCTGGGATCGACTTAGCGGCAGAGTCAGGAGGGACCTCTCCGCTGCATCTTTTGTTGCCTAGATTTCGCTGTCGCTTGTTACTTTCGTGCCTTGAGTTGGTTTTCGGATTTGCTTGAGTTTTCTTGAACGGTTTCGATGGATTTCATTATTTTCGTTCATTGAACTACACTTCAATTCCGAGATTGGAAAGAGTGAAAGAGATATTGATCAAGCTGTCCGTGGATGCAGGTGAACGAGCATTAGGCGACGCACAAGCGAAGTCTTGAAGCACCTCTTTCCTTCTCCCTTCCAACCAAGTGAGTGGCTACCATCCCGATTAGCTAGCCCTTCTTCCAAGTCTTCACACCTAAAAATCTTGCATTCTTGTTGTCCCTATCAAGCGATACCAAGTAATAATTAAAAGATGTCAAGATAAAAAGGGAATATACTTGGATTATTATGCTCGTCAATCAAACTTGAGAACGGTTACTTATTTGCATGCTTGTTTGTTTGGAATGTTCATCATATGCTTCGATTTTAGTTAGAATACATGTTTCTTCTATAAATTGTGCTATGCATATGGAACACACTCTGCTTGCAATATATTGATCAGAAAGACTATGCAAAATCGTTTATGCTATGGAACTTGTATCGTGCTAGTATTTCCTTGAATTCAAATGAATGTTGTTGATCACGGACAACTTGTGCACAAGGTCTGATGAGTTCCGCGGACGGTCGCTGGGGTACTGGGATCGATCCGATCATGACGGAACGTATGTATAGTCGTATGTTACCAGGCAAAGTGTTCTGCAGCGAGGCTAGCCACCTGCGTTGTATATCATTTTGCCTTGAGACTATAACATGTCCTTCATGGCATCACGCCAGTGATCCCCACGTATATTTAAACCTGTTGCAAGCTAACTTGTGTCTTCGTGTTCAGGGAAGGCATGGTAAGTATTGTGCAGGTGGTTCAGACGGGCAGGTAAAAGTCACCGAACGGTGACAAGTTCATTTCAGTATTTTTATTATATATGACTGCTTGTAAAATAAACTAAGGTAAGATAGAAAGACCACAAAAATATGCATGCTTCATTAAAATAACGTGCTTATTGGTATAGTTGGGTTAGCTCGCCTTCACCAGTACATTTCGATGTACTGACCCTCGTTGAAACAGGTTCACCGCAACAAAGGAGAACCGAGCGAGGAGTCGAAGTCGCTTTCCCGATCCAGTCCAGCTGTAGGCGCATCCTGATCACGCCACATTTTGAAGTACTTGAAGAAAGGAGCTAGCAACTCAATACACAATGCAGCTCCGTGGGAAGGCCGTCATCCCGCTCGGAGGTCTTACATTTTGAAGTTTAGTAAAGGGATGTAATGTACAGGACTGCTATCTCATTTTGAGTCAACACTTTTGTAAGCCCGTACGGCAATTAGCTGACTCGTTCAAGAGTTTGTAATAGATGTTCATATCAATAAAGAGAGCTTTTCCATCTTCAACTCGTGTTTCAATTTTTCTGCGTACTCTGAATATGTGCTCGTTATGCAAAAATACTCTAGCCTTGTGCGGGCGCAAACCCAGGCCCGCACGGTGTCGCGCCCCGATCCCATAGGGGCCGATCGTCCTCGCTTGGTCCCTACGGAACCGCTTATTCGTCCTCGCATGGACGCAATGCCGTGCAAGCCTAAGTTGCGCTTGCACCAGGCACGTACCTGCACAAGACACAAATTAGATGAAAATATACATATATAGGCACAGAGTACAAATGCAGAGAAGCGAAGTTGAACACTTTTGATAGCACACAAAATACTTTCTTTCATTGAATACTTGAAGATTGGATTACAAGAGCTTGCTTGGCTGAGTTACAAAATATGCCTTAGAAGGCTTACAACTCTTTTTACATTCCCAAAATTAGCCACAACGCCCATTACATTATGTCCTTGTAGTAGGACCAAAATAGCAAAACATCTAGCAGAAGAAGAAGTAGCCCACTGGAGAGGTAAGCAGCGGAGGAAGCAGCACGAACACAGTCCTACGAAAAGGGTGCGCATACACTGATTCAGATTCAAGAAGCTTGCCAAACTCTCGCTTCCAGCACCTAAATAATTGCCCACAAACGTAGGTCAGTACTACCACATGTACTAGTGAGCGACCGTGGCCAAACTCACCTTAGAAATCCACACTAAGTAAGCATATGAAGCTAACATTATTAGGTGATCTTTCTGGTTGTCTAGTTTCTTTTTAACAATTCATGCAAGGAAACATAGACGATATATGGCATATGCATATGATATTTCTTACCCACGGCCGAGCGGTTATCCCTGCAGCAGACACACAAGTTAGCCACAATTTGCATATGAATAACTTATGAATGAACATAGGCATCAAGTGTTAGGTATGCAAGAAGGTAAACCTAGCATGCTTCCTAATTATGTGATGGTCCATGGGTTGCCCCATGATTAGCAGCGGTCGCCCAAGGTTCAGCTCTTCACTGGCACGCGCGGGTGTCGGCAGCTGTGACCCAAGGTTCAGCTCTTCACCAACACTCCCGAGTGCAAGCAGCTGTGACATCATGGGTTCCGCACCACACTAATAGACATATCGCCCCACTAGACCCCCTTACGGGCCGTATACCTCAGGGCGATCCGAAAATCTCTTCCGGACCGAGCGGTTCCCAGTGCCCCAGGAACCGTTCGAGAGACGAGACCTTGTGCACAAGTTGTCCGAGACCAATGCATGATATGAAACATCTAACAAATATAACACTACAATGCACAGTTCAAAGAAACGAACACACGAATTTCCATCTCTTATTCTTTTTTCACATAACATATTCGAAACATAGGGACTTGCCATAATTCGGGTCGGGCAGCATAGGGGCAAAGAATATGCAACATAATTGATAACAGAAGCATAATTCTAATACTTTAAGCATGCAGTTCATTTCTTTAGCTTATCTTTTTAGTGAGGCAACATTAGTAAACTAGAGATTCTTTTCATTAGGCATGTAAACTGAAAGATTCATCGAAGGGCCTAAGCCACTAACCGAATGAATCGAACGAGAGGATGGGGAAGCCTTAAGCGATGTTCACTATTTGGTTATGCGTCCTGAAAATGCAACAATACCTGGTTAGCATACTTCAATCTCTTTCCCTTACGATTCGAAAAGAAAGCGCAAGCGAGAAAGCGAAATCATGAAAACCAAGTCATCGAAAGCAACTCAAAACCCAAAGCAACACAAAACCAAGAAGCAAAGCAACCAACGAAAACTCTTGGACTTATTTCAATAGAAGTCGTTCGATCAATTCGAACGGTTCATTACACTTCGTCCGTGTTGATCTGGCGGTAAGGTTTCCCCGAGACTCGATTCTCAACCGAGTCAAAGCAGCTTAGTGTTCCATAAGTAACCGTTCGGAGCGGGGCGTTACACACGGCGGTCACGCCCAGGGGATGTCACGCCCCGGACCCGCCCGGGCCGCCGCTCCGCCCTGCCCCGCCCCGTGCGGCCGGGATTAACGAACCGGACACGTATCACCGTGCCTCGGCGCGCCGGACGCGAATTACCACGCCCGTCCCGCGGGTGCGAGGGAGGAAGGGAGCCAAGCGAATGGCCCGTTCGAGCTTTCGGGGGACGTGATGCCGCACGGGCCTGGGGTTGCGCCCGTGCAAGGCCAATCGTTTAAGTTGATAGTTGGCTATCATCGCATCAATCGAGTAAGCAGCGAAAAGGGACTTGTTGCAATGCAATGCATTTAGCCAACTGAGTGTTCGGGACAATCGAGGCAACTTGGGTTTCCTTTAGCAAAGGCACATGTTCGTTCCATACATTATGCCCCCTTATACGATAGCATTCTCGGGGCAACAATCGAAACCAGGATTCCGGGTCTTGGGGACTTTGGCACGCCTATCGCTCCCTCGGACGATCTAGTACCTGCGAGCAAGTAAACTGTTGGTGGGTCAGCACTTTATACAAGTACTGGTGAGATAAATCAACTGAACAGAAACAAGCATTCACTCAAACAGGCACTAAGTAATCATGTTATAAAATATTACATTACTAGTGATCTTTCTAGTTTTACCTAGGTTCGTTTCATGTAGTTCGCTAGCAGAGTCATATTATATTGTTTGGAAACAGAGTTTCATATTGAATATGCAAGCAAGCAAACCGTTTATGTTTCAGGGTGTGCGCAGCGTGTCTCGTGCGACTCGAGGGTCTGATGCATAGCTAGACACACAATGCACATTCTTAGGGGCAGTCACTATCCAAGCCAACACAATGACTTAGCTATATGCAAGGCGGTCCCCGAGTATCTCAGGATCGGCAGCTGGTGGAACAGCATACTAATGACTCATTTCTCTGATGCTAATGGCAGCTGTGACCCATTGTGGCTATGACGCATGCAGTTCAGCTCTCTACCAAAAGCCATTGTCCGACCGCGTGCGAATGCATGGAACACTATCAAATAAACTCTAGTATGCAGACGAGACGAACCATCAGAACTCAATCGTTGTTGCGGGGCAATCCGACTTATCACTTGAACACGTTCAGGCACAGTATGGTTCTCTCGAAGCATAGACGATAGTAAACATGTTCATGCACTCTAAGCAGGCGATTCAGGATTCTCGTTAAGCAGGCATTGATTCAAAGACAAGCTAGGTGAGTTCGTTCATTAACATGCAAGGCAGGTTCTATCATTCTCTTTAGAAAACATTGCAAGCAAAAACTCAGGTTATTATTAAGGCGTGCAAGAATCAGAGAACGAAGTTCTGCCCACTCACCTTGATATATAACGCCGGCGCGGAGCGGGGCGTTACATACTTACCAACCAACAAAAAGTTTCTGTCACGCCCCGGACCCGCCCGGGCCGCCGCTCCGCCCTGCCCCGCCCCGTACGGCCGGGATTAACGAACCGGGCACGTATCACCGTGCCTCGGCGCGCCGGACGCGAATCACCGCGCCCGTCCCGCTGGTGCGAGGGAGGAAGGGAGCCAAGCGAATGGCCCGTTCGAGCTTTCGGGGGACGTGATGCCGCACGGACCTAGGGTTGCGCCCGTGCAAGGCCAATCGTTTAAGTTGATAGTTGGCTATCATCGCATCAATCGAGTAAGCAGCGGAAAGGGACTTATTGCAATGCAATGCATTAGCCAACTGAGTGTTCGGGACAATCGAGGCAACTTGGGTTTCCTTTAGCAAAGGCACACGTTCGTTCCATACATTATGCCCCCTTATACGATAGCATTCTAGGGGCAACAATCGAAACCAGGATTCCGGGTCTTCGGGACTGTGGCACGCCTATCGCTTCCTCGGACGATCCAGTACCTGCGAGCAAGTAAACTGTTGGTGGGTCAGCACTTTATACAAGTACTGGTGAGATAAATCAACTGAACAGAAACAAGCATTCACTCAAACAGGCACTAAGTAATCATGTTATAAAATATTACATTACTAGTGATCTTTCTAGTTTTACCTAGGTTCGTTTCATGCAGTTCGCTAGCAGAGTCATATTACTTGTTTGGAAACATGTTTGGAAACAGAGTTTCATATTGAATATGCAAGCAAGCAAACCGTTCATGTTTCAGGGTGTGCGCAGCGTGTCTCGTGCGACTCCAGGGTCAGATGCAAAGCTAGACACACAATGCACAATCTTAGGGGCAGTCACTATCCAAGCCAACACAATGACTTAGCTATATGCAGGGCGGTCCCCGAGTATCTCAGGATCGGCAGCTGGTGGAACAGCATACCAATGACTCATTTCTCTGATGCTAATGGCAGCTGTGACCCATGGTGGCTATGACGCATGCAGTTCAGCTCTCCACCAAAAGTTATTGTCCGACCGCGTGCGAATGCATGGAACACTATCAAATAAACTCTAGTATGCAGACGAGACGAACCATCAGAATACACTCAATGTTGCGGGACAATCCGACTTATCACTTGAACACGTTCAGGCACAGTATGGTTCTCTCGAAGCATAGACGATAGTGAACTTGTTCATGCACTCTAAGCAGGCGATTCAGGATTCTCGTTAAGCAGGCATTGATTCAAAGACAAGCTAGGTGAGTTCGTTCATTAACATGCAAGGCAGGTTCTATCATTCTCTTAAGAAAATATTGCAAGCAAAAACTCAGGTTATTATTAAGGCGTGCAAGAATCAGAGAACGAAGTTCTGCCCACTCACCTTGATATATAACGCCGACGCGGAGCGGGGCGTTACATACTTACCAACCAACAAAAAGTTTCGTCCTCGAAACTTCAAGGATAAACTTCTCGATATTCCGAGCAGCGATAGTACCGTCCCTCGCCGTACTTAATCGAAACAATCAAGCAATTCAAGTTCAGAAAAATATTTTGCACTTTGAGAATATCTATGGACTTATTGTATGGAACGCCCTTTGCAATACCATATCGACTCAGAGTCATAGCAACGGTTTTGGACCAGAGAATCGATTCCGCTCTGATACCATTATGTCATGCCCCGGACCCGCCCGGGCCGCCGCTCCGCCCTGCCCCGCCCCGTACGGCCGGGATTAACGAACCGGGCACGTATCACCGTGCCTCGGCGCGCCGGACGCGAATCACCGCGCCCGTCCCGCGGATGCGAGGGAGGAAGGGAGCCAAGCGAATGGCCCGTTCGAGCTTTCGGGGGACGTAATATCGCACGGGCCTGGGGTTGCGCCCGTGCAAGGCCAATCGTTTAAGTTGATAGTTGGCTATCATCGCATCAATCGAGTAAGCAGCGGAAAGGGACTTGTTGCAATGCAATGCATTAGCCAACTGAGTGTTCGGGACAATCGAGGCAACTTGGGTTTCCTTTATCAAAGGCACACGTTCGTTCCATACATTATGCCCCCTTATACGATAGCATTCTCGGGGCAACAATCGAAACCAGGATTCCGGGTCTTCGGGACTGTGGCACGCCTATCGCTTCCTCGGACGATCCAGTACCTGCGAGCAAGTAAACTGTTGGTGGGTCAGCACTTTATACAAGTACTGGTGAGATAAATCAACTGAACAGAAACAAGCATTCACTCAAACAGGCACTAAGTAATCATGTTATAAAATATTACATTACTAGTGATCTTTCTAGTTTTACCTAGGTTCGTTTCATGCAGTTCGCTAGCAGAGTCATATTACTTGTTTGGAAACATGTTTGGAAACAGAGTTTCATATTGAATATGCAAGCAAGCAAACCGTTCATGTTTCAGGGTGTGCGCAGCGTGTCTCGTGCGACTCCAGGGTCAGATGCAAAGCTAGACACACAATGCACAATCTTAGGGGCAGTCACTATCCAAGCCAACACAATGACTTAGCTATATGCAGGGCGGTCCCCGAGTATCTCAGGATCGGCAGCTGGTGGAACAGCATACCAATGACTCATTTCTCTGATGCTAATGGCAGCTGTGACCCATTGTGGCTATGACGCATGCAGTTCAGCTCTCCACCAAAAGCCATTGTCCGATCGCGTGCGAATGCATGAAACACTATCAAATAAACTCTAGTATGCAGACGAGACGAACCATCAGAATACACTCAATGTTGCGGGGCAATCCGACTTATCACTTGAACACGTTCAGGTACAGTATGGTTCTCTCGAAGCATAGACGATAGTGAACTTGTTCATGCACTCTAAGCAGGCGATTCAGGATTCTCGTTAAGCAGGCATTGATTCAAAGACAAGCTAGGTGAGTTCGTTCATTAACATGCAAGGCAGGTTCTATCATTCTCTTAAGAAAACATTGCAAGCAAAAACTCAGGTTATTATTAAGGCGTGCAAGAATCAGAGAACGAAGTTCTGCCCACTCACCTTGATATATAACGCCGGCGCGGAGCGGGGCGTTACAGGGGACGCCCATCGATTCCACGGAATCGGGACGTGACATGTTGGTATCAGAGCACAGCTTCAAGGTTCCTTAACCCTCGCGCTGGAAAAGTTTCATTAACGATAAATTTCTGTGCGAACTCTTGAACTCGTTAGGCCAAAAATGAGATGCTTTCATACAATAAGTCCATAATACATGATGATCTGATATAATTTACCTTCTTTTGAAGGAATGGCACCAGCGCAATCCTCAGCGCTAGCACCGGACGAAACGCAAGGCTAAGAAAATAGTTCGGGTACTTCGGGAAGTTCGCGAAGCCAGCAAGCCATGTCTCGCGTCGATCCCATCCAGCAAATATTGCGGATGTTGGAGGCAAACCAACAAAGGGACGATGTTCGCTACGAACGGGCCGAGAAGCGAGCGGAGGAAAGGCAACTCAAGTTTTAAGACAATATAGAGGCTCAATTCTCAGTCCAACAGAAGCAGGTAGATACCCTACAACAGATCGTGCAGACTTTAGCCTCCAACCATTCCGCGGCAACAGCGGCGACTCCGATGGAGCAGCCCGTGCATGAAGTCGAGACGCCTCAAACTCCAAGGAAGAGGGATGTGACTGCCTTCGACTTTGGCGACTTCAAGAAAGTCTGCAACACTATATTCAACGGGACTGAGGACCCAATCGTGGCTCTAGATTGGTTGGCCGAACTTGAAGACCACTTCGCTCTGCTAGAGGTCCCCGAAGAGAAGCGCGTCGCATGCGCTCAACTACATCTCCGCCTCAACGTGCACGATTGGTGGGACGTGCATCGACGATCTCTTCAAGTTGACCATGGAGAGGAGGCGATCTCGTAGGCGACTTTTCGTGTCGCGTTTGAAGAAGAGTTCATACCCCCTCCTGTGTGTCGTCAGAAAGAGAACGAGTTTGTGCAACTACGGCAAGGTAGCATGACAGTAAAACAGTATTCCGCCGAATTCAACCGACTCTCCAAATTCGCTAGTGCCTATTTACCTGATGCAGCGAGTCGAGGTAGAAGGTTTGAAGGTGGTCTGTGCCCTACCATCCATGCACACGTAGTCGTTCATCAGTATCAGACAATGCGGGAAGTCTTGAATCACGCCCTATCTCTCGAACCGCAGTATCCTCACGTTCCTACCGGCGTTGTGCATACCTCCAATCACAAACGCCATAGCAACGAAAAAGAAAACAATGCTGCAAAGTGTCAAAACGACGGTGGTCATCAGAAAGGGAACCAGAGACCATATTGTGATTTTTGCAGGAGACGTGGGCACGCCATCGACAAATGTTACAGCAGGAAAGGGCTGTGCTTCAACTGTGGCGGTCAGGTACACATATCTAGATATTGTCCACTCCCCTCTAAGCTTCCGCCTCCACCTCCACGTAATGTTTCCTAGAGGTAGGTTATATTCCTAAGTTTCGTGGACGAAACTTCCAATTAGTTGGGTAGGATGTGGTGCCCCGTTCCCCCTATTCGGGGAGCGCGGCTAAGAAATACAAGCTGGTATCGTTCGATCGGGATAGATTAAAACAAGAACCCATCCTCTTTATGGATTTGCTTCTTCGGAATCGATTTCCATATTCAGTGGACCGTGCCCCTGGGATTGACTTAGCGGCAGAGTCAGGAGGGACCTCTTCGCTGCATCTTTTGTTGCCTAGATTTCGTTGTCGCTTGTTACTTTCGTGCCTTGAGTTGGTTTTCGAATTTGCTTGAGTTTTCTTGAACGGTTTCGATGGATTTCATTGTTTTCGTTCATTGAACTACACTTCAATTCTGAGATTGGAAAGAGTGGAAGAGGTATTGATCAAGCTGTTCGTGGATGCAGGTGAACGAGCAGTAGGCGGCGTACAAGCGGAGTCTTGAAGCGCCTTTTTCCTTCTCCCTTCCAACCAACTAAGTGAGTGGCTACCACCCCGATTAGCTAGCCCTTCTTCCAAGTCTTCACACCTAAAAATCTTGCATTCTTGTTGTCCCGATCAAGCGATACCAAGTAATAATTAAAAGATGTCAATAGAAAAAGGGAATATACTTAGATTATTATGCTCGTCAATCAAACTTGAGAACGGTTACTCATTTGCATGCTTGTTTGTTTGGAATGTTCATCATATGCTTCGATTTTAGTTAGAATACATGTTTCTTCTATAAATTGTGCTATGCATATGGAACACACTCTGCTTGCAATATATTGATCAGAAAGACTAAGCAAAATCGTTTATGCTATGGAACTTGTATCGTGCTAGTATTTCCTTGAATTCAAATGAATGTTGTTGATCACGGACAACTTGTGCACAAGGTCTGATGAGTTCCGCGGACGGTCGCCGGGGCACTGGAATCGATCCGATCCGGACGGAACGTATGTATAGTCGTATGTTACCAGGCAAAGTGTTCTGCAGCGAGGCTCGCCACCTGCGTTGTATATCATTTTGTCTTGAGACTATAACCTGTCCTTCATGGCATCACGCCAGTGATCCCCACGTATATTTAAACCTGTTGCAAGCTAACTTGTGTCTTCGTGTTCAGGGAAGGCATGGTAAGTATTGTGCAGGTGGTTCAGACGGGCAGGTAAAAGTCACCGAACGGTGGCAAGTTCATTTCAGTAGTTTTATTATATATGACTGCTTGTAAAATGAACTAAGGCAAGATAGAAAGACCACAAAAATATGCATGCTTCATTAAAACAACGTGTTGATTGGTATAGTTGGGTTAGCTCGCCTTCACCAGTATATTTCGATGTACTGACCCTAGTTGAAACATGTTCACCGCAACAATAGAGAACCGAGCGAGGAGCCGAAGTCGCTTTCCCGATCCAGTCCAGCTGTAGGCGCATCCTGATCACGCCACATTTTGAAGTACTTGAAGAAAGGAGCTAGCAACTCAATACACAATGCAGCTCCGTGGGAAGGCCGTCATCCCGCCCGGAGGTCTTACATTTTGAAGTTTAGTAAAGGGATGTAATGTACAGGACTGCTATCTCATTTTGAGTCAACACTTTTGTAAGCCCGTGCGACAATTAGCTGACTCGTTCAAGAGTTTGTAATAGATGTTCATATCAATAAAGAGAGCTTTTCCATCTTCAACTTGTGTTTTAATTTTTCTGTGTACTCTGAATATGTGCTCGTTATGCAAAAATACTCTAGCCTTGTGCGGGCGCAAACCCAGGTCCGCACGGCGGTCACGTCCAGGGGACGCCCATCGATTCCACGAAATCGGGCGTGACAGGTTTACAGATGTTGTCACTCAGTTTGGCATGTGTCAATCGAAGAATGATCATTCCGTATTTTACGGACAGACATCGACAGGAAGGATACTACTTGGTGTTTATGTTGATGACATTGTGATCACAGGAGACGACAGTCAGGGCATTGCAGAACTAAAAAAGTTTCTGGGAGAACAGTTTCAAACCAAAAATATGGGATCGTTAAACTACTTCTTGGGTGTTGAAGTCATGCGAAAAAAGAAGCATATTGTCATGTCTCAAAGGAAGTATGTGCTAGATATACTAAATGATGCAGGAATGATGCAAGCCAATGGAGCAATGTCTCCAATGGACCCAGGAGAAAAGTTACTCCCCGGCGAGGGGTACTAATGACTAATCTGGATCAATATCGTCGAGTGGTTGAAAAACTCAACTACTTGGCAGTTATGACTCGTCCAGATTTTTTTTGCAGTCAGTGTCGCGAGTAGATTTATGTCTTCTCCACGAGTTCCACATTGGAAGGCAGTTCTCAGAATTCTGCGCTATCTAGTCTATAATGCTGGAAAAAAAATCGTATGGAGAACCATTGACATATAAATGTTGAGTGATTTACCGATACTGACTGGGGTGCAAGCCTGCCAGATAGACGATCTACATCTGGTTACTCGATATTTATTGGCGAAAACTTGGTATCGTGGAAGAGCAAGAAGCAGAGTGTGATCTCACGATCAAGTTCTGAAGCTGAATATCGAATTGTTGCTCATGGCATGGCTGAAGTGTTATATCTACAACATATTCTACAAGAATTGGGAGAAGAAACAAGATCTAAAGCAGCATATATGTGGTGTGATAACCAATCTGCTATCCATATTTCTACCAATCATGTATTTCATAAAAGGACGAATCGCATTAAAATTGATATTCATTTCATCCGTGATGAGTATAAAAAGGAGATGATAAAGTTTTATCACGTGAGGACCAGAGATCAGATACCCGATATCTTCACGAAATCTCTTTTAGATCCTCAGGTGCAATTTTTATGTAACAAACTGGACATAATTGACATATATGCTCCAGCTTGAGGGAATATGTTAAGTGTTATATTAGTAATAGGCTTTAGTCCCAAATCGGATAGAATAATAGAGAGAGAAGTTAGCCTCTCCTATATATATGTAATTTTTTCATCAATAAAAATCAATCCATTATTTATACTCTACATTTTTTTTCTTCTCTTTTTGTTCATGAGAGTGGCGACCCTCCTTCGGCAACAATCAATGTCATAAAAAATACTTTGGGTCCCTCTCCCTCTGTACAGTAAAAACAATATGCCTACCTAAAAAAGCCCTGCCTTAATTAAAAACAGAACAACTCAACTCAACTCAACCCAACTCAACTTAAACAAGATGTCTAAATATGCTAACAGCGTATTGTTTCTAACCTTGTCATACTGTTTTATCTATCAAGAATCCAAAGCCAAAATACAAACTTTTCATAAGGTCCTGACCAATTTTACCGAAAGTTGAAAGGGGACAAAATCAAAAAAAATTATGTTCTTATTTCTCTCTTTGATCACGAGAATGGAAACCCTTGGTGACCAACAATCAATCAATGCCATGAAATTTATTTTTAGGTTCTCCACCATTAATCCGTTGCCTATCTGTAATCACCTCCCTAGATCTCCCCCGTGGACCTGGCAAGAAATAAAAGATGGTCACGTGGGCTTGTGTCTACATACCAACTAATCAGTATTAATTTAGATATCCCACTAATAAAAACCCTATCCCTACATTAAAGATGCTCTAGTGCTTGAGCAATGAGGAATGAACCCTAGTCAAAACCATGCTAATTAATATAAGTTGTTCAAAATTGGAAGCTCCAATAATCTCTGTCCCTCCCTTCAATGCTATATGGAATCGTGATGGATGATGGAGAACATATATATATATATAATGTTAAGTTTACTACCAAATGCTTACAACCCTCTCAGCCTCCTATACAATAATGATGGATGATGAAAGAAAGAAAGAAAGAAAAAAGCGCCGATCGACAAAGAATATGAGTACCACAACAATAAAGGTTACAGAATAACTATAGCAAAACCAAATAATTAAATAACTAAGTTTGGTGTAAGGAGTTTTTACCATGATGGCAATATGGTTTTGTAAGGACCTAACTTCACCACAGCGTGTTTGGATGTTTGCATAAACTGCAATATGCAGTTGCACGCCAACCATTTCAACACTAAATATGTTAGTTGCAGTTGCAAACTTTACCTCTGAAATTCCATATTTGTTGTAAGGCAGAAATATGTTTGGATTTGATCTTATGCAAGCCAATGTTGCCAGTCCACTCGCACGCGCCTTGTAAAAGCAGCTGCAAGTCTTGCGACCGATTCGACTGCAAATGTATTTTTGCAAGAAGTTGCATGCAATTTCCCTGCAATTGCAGAAGAAGAGAAAATAAACAGTTCTACCTTTGTTGCCTAATATTTGGGCCTGACTATCATTTTCAATCTTGAAAAAATATTCAGAAGTTTCAAAAGGAAAATGGTATGAAGCTGACTTTCTACTTGGGAAGAAAAAAATAGTTATAGTAACAGTTGGCTGAATTACCTTGACTTAACATCAAGCATCAGAACAAGTAACATTAATGTGTGCTTATCTCATCATCAAAGAGGAGGAGGAGGAAGGAAGGGGTTGGGAAGCTACTCTCTCAAGTCTCAGCAGAGTATCTTTCATTAAATCTGAAATAGTGAGCCATTTGCTAAAGTTAGAATATATTTAAGACCCCATTTACTAGGACTACAAGATACTGCATTCATTTCCATTTACTTCGCTTAGCTAACATCATAGTGAGCCACTGTGTGACACAAAATGACATAAATCAAATTGCAAAGTATCATGACAATTACTTTTGACTAATACTTCCTGAACTAACGCCAAGTGCACGCGTTCGTTATTCAATGCCTGGCAGGTGGGCCAGGTGCAGTGCACAAGGAGCATGGACCTCATCTCTGACCCACATGTCAGGGACAAAACACTTGTTACAATTCATCGGCCAGGTGTTCAGAGTGCAGAGAAAGGGAATGACACTATGTCAAAGGACTAGAAGAAGAAGAAGAAGAAGAAGAAAGTAAGGAAATTTCGTCACAGAAATACAGAACAAATGGTTTCACATCAGAAGTTTATTAGACCCATAATATAGAAGCAAACAGAGAATCCAAATGAATGGTTACAATCTAAACTTATAATAATTTATAATAGAACGTGCCCGCACAAACTTAAAGAGTTAGGAGACTCCTATAGTCTAGATATATGAGCAACCAGGCATTACTAGTCATCCAAAATATATGAGAATTTGATGTACGATGTGCAAGTAAAAGGATATGCATTGGTCAATGTCCAACTATAAATCAAAATCAAATAATGTTGAGTTTTTTTTGCTTGTTCATCAAATATTTCATGACAAATCACGTGGAATGTTCCAAATTCACTGGACTGGTGTGCAAGGATTTCTCATGATTGAAATTGTGATCAAAGAATTGAACTCTCAAGATTCATTCTCCAAAGAGAATTACAATTGCCAAGGAGATTTTTGCAATGTCCAAAAATTTTCAAGATTGGTTACCAAAACTATCCTCAATTTATTACAATTAAAAAAATAAAATTTATATCTTCCCTAGGATAATTTTGATAACCCACTTTAAAAATCCTTTGGACATTATAAAATCTTCCTGGCAATTTCAATTTCCTTCCCCAAACTATAAACCTCTTTGATTTACTGAGATATATATTTTTGGAGGGGTATATTAGCATATGTCATAAAGACGTGCTAACACATTAATAAATGTGTATTTTATATAGATACTTCCACGACACATTTATCAATATATCTTTGACTTAAAATGTGTATTGATAAATATAAAATGTACATTAATAAATATACGGATAAGGATACTTATATAAAATATAAGTTTATTAATATATTAACATGTGTTTTCAGAGAACATGTTAACATAACCAACTAAAGATAGTAGCCTACCGTTGCAAGAAAGATGACATATCTGTTAGTTATGCAATAATAGAAGTGATTATTGCGCTGTAAAGAAACAGAGTACTCTGACTTCATGAGTCTGTTCAGCAATCCGTTTGGCTATACAATTTAGTAATTAAAGTTTTTGGCAACAAACAAAACAAATTCATTGAATAATACCAAAAATACTAATATACTAGCATACAAACGTACCTCCCCCACAAAATATCGCCCTATAATCCAGCTCACTTGCACCAATTTTCTTCTACTTCTCGCTCGCATTACACGCAATATATATATATATATATATATATATATATATATATATATTGTCTTTCAACTCATCCTGGTGGTGTACGTGGGTCCCACCAAGCCCGCTCAAATATGCACATAAACCCTCCACCAAATGAAATAGAACATCCTCTTTCTAACCAGTTACTTTGTTGCTCCTACTGGGAAACAGAAACAGTAGTTGGAGGTGAGCTTTTCCTTTTGAATCTCTGGCAAAAAAAACAACAAGCAATGAATGAACTCACTCTCCGTGCTCTGTAATTTGCAATATTTACTACAAGCAATTCACTCTCCTTCATTCAATCCTCTCCCTCTCCATCTCTCTCAGCAGAAATTTCAAAAGAAGAAAGAAAACAAAGCAATTAAAGTTATTTCATTCATTCATTCATTGTTGCCTTGCATATTAAAGTAAACCCATAACCCTTCCAATCTTCCTTATAAAATGGCATCGGAGTCGCACCTTCCCCACATTGCCATTGCTCTTCTCCTCCCCTTGCTCTGGGCCTCTTTTCTCACCTCAAGGTATGCAATTCAATCCCCTCCAATTCACAGTACAAAACACAAGGATTGCTACTTAAATCTTTGTTGCCTTTGCTAACTCAGGTCACGATGAGCCGCAACGGGAAGGGCCCGAAGCTGGAGTTGAAGCTGGAGTTGAAGCGAGGGAACACTTCAAGAAGGATGGCGGAAGATGACCACGACGACGTCAACGATGTCTCGCCAAACTTCTCATCATCGCCAAGCTCATGCGTGTCCTCTGAGGCAGCCAACAGTCCCGAGGCCACGTCGATGGTTCTCGCAGGCTGCCCCCGGTGCCTCATGTATGTCATGCTCGCCGAGGAAGACCCCCGCTGCCCCAAGTGCAAGAGCACTGTGCTCCTCGACTTCCTTAGCAGTAACAACAACAACAACAACAACGGCAAGAAGAGCTAGCTATATATAGTTAAAGAAAGGTGTTTGTTGTAGTTTTCCCTTCTTCTATTATGTTTGCTCTAATTTCCCCTTAAATAGTCCTAGGTTTGCAAGGAAATCTAGTTTTCTTTAAGTCTCCTCTATAGACATAGGGCTCTACCTTATGCTGAAGACAATGTAAAATGGCCAATCCTGGCCTGCCTGGATCTCTCTCTCTCTCTCTCTCTCTCTCTCTCTCTCTCTCTCTCTCAACAAGCTTCAAGGTTTTATATTATATATACATAGTAAGTTTCTTCAATCATTCTCTCCTAATTTTAAATATGTAACACACCCATGGGTCCATGACTCCAAGGAGAACACTAATCTCCAATACACTGAAAATCACGGTGAAGGGCAACTTGGTGATTTCAACAAACAGTTAGCCAATCATGTTTCACATTACATCAGACCTTGACACAGAAAACTCCGCATGTCCACAAAAAAAACTGCGGATTCAAAATGTATTGTTCTCTTCTCGTAATGGCTTATACATACATACATACATACATACATACAAGAAGACGCAAGGATAGGCAGTGGAGGGGGAAGGAGAAGAGAGCTTGAATTAGGTGGTTAGGGGCATTCAAAGGGAGGAGGACTATTTCGGATGGAAAGTCCATTAAGAACCAATTGAATGTGTGAGTAATAGAAACGGTTGAGAATAACGAAGATGATTACATCAGGTCATAAATACCAATTTATTTCCCATCCTCTTTCCCTACACCTCTTACCTCCTGCTTTCCTTTACCATTGCTTGAATACAAATATAATATAAACATAATGGCGCTACTAAATGCAGCGGCAAAAGAAATGCTATGGAAACACACTTCCCTTAATACATTTCATAGCCACACGGATGTGGCAAAAAATTTAACTAATTATTTAGATATCTAATATTATCTAACTACAGTCAAACACTTTTAACTCGTGTGGTTAAGGGAGAAGGCATTCTTTTTAACTGGATGTGTTTGATTTTATGGGACTACAATATTTATAATAAATTTTGTTTCAACAATTTTTTTTACGTACGTGCAATGCATGTACACGTTACTAGTGTTGTATAGGAAGCTTATGATGAAATAATAGTGCAATGAAAAAAGAGCAAAATTTCCTTGTATGCTTGTGGCTTGTCCGAAGTTGAAGATGGAACCATCTTAAACAATCAACAGAAAAGATCAACAGAAAGACTAACATGAAGACTGGGTTCGGAATTACTTATCATAGCTGCTCTTTTTTTGAAAAGCAATCCTATGGCAGCTTATGGGAAAAATTTTTGAAAAACTAATTCAATTTTGGAACAGCTTTTGAAAGTAGGCGAGGGGTTACTTTCAAAAGTTGTTTACGAAATGTCTTAGTGATCCTAAACCAGGCCTAAGATTACTAGACTTTCAGCAAATGCAATTTAAGTAAATGCCTCACACAAACGAAGTTTTTGCCTGATGCATACGCGAATTTCAACTTTGCAATGTGCATAATGCTATGCAGAAAAGCCTGTTAGGGACAGGAAGCCTTTACAGGAAAGAATACAATTTTCTCAGGTATTAATAAAATAATATTTTCATAATCTAATATTCTTTATAGAAATTGTTAAGAGTGAAGTCAAACCACATCAATGAAATATGCAAATGATTCTAATATAGTTTGCTCCAATACATATTTACTGAAACCACATCAATGAAGTATCCAAAAGATCCTAATATAGTATCCTACATGGTATCTTAGCATGGTTTATCTTGGACCTAGTTATTTACCTTCCACCAAAATAAAATTATATCCATCTTCTCAAAACCTTAACTTTTTCCTCTACCTAAACAGTATTCCCAAGCCCCAACTCCCAAGCCCAACGCTACTCATCTCCGTCATCCTAAACTCTATCTTCTTCCACCATCGGAAAACCATAACCTTATTTTCTTTCTTCTGATACCAAGACCATGCTACCACTACGAATCTTCTTTCATACCCTAAACCCTAACCTTAGCCCACATCTATGTTGCATTAATACTCCTCGGAAGGATTGTATTTGTGCATGTAACCGTAGTCAACACGTATTGGACAAGATACTTAGACACTACTATTAGATATGGCTCACGTATATCTAAATGCTCCAAAGAAACACAAAACATAGTTGAAAATAATTTTGACATATTTGTTTTCATGGCAAATATAATTAAGATATGAGAAAGTATTATTTATTTGTATTAAATCATTTCTAGAACATTTTGGATCAAAGTTACTAACCAAAATATGTTTAAATATAGATATTATTTATATTTAATATGTAAAATATGTGTAGATATATGCTTTGATGTGTACATACAATCATATCGATGTCGTATCCGTATCCCAAAATTTTCGAAAATGATGTATTCCAAATCAGCAATATATCATTGTATGAATTCGTGTCCGTGTCTATGCAACCTAAGCCTCATCAAATATCTTCTTTAGATATCAAATCCATCTTTTTCAAACTAACCCTCTTATCCAAATCCCAAATCCTATACCCCATCTTCTTCAAACCCACTTCAACGACCCTACTTCACCAACTTCTCCAAACCCACTTCACCATCCAAACTCGTCCTCCTCTCCAAACCCGGTAGTCATCCATAACCCATATCCCAATACCAGCCATCCTCTAAGTTCATGTATCTTAAAATAATTCCAAAACCCTAGATGTCACCCTTGGCCCTCAAAACAAAAACGACCACCCATAGAAATGAGCGTAGTATCTCCTATGTGATGAATTTATCTATTGTGGATGTCCATTATTCCTCTTCGCGGATCAGATGTCTATGACTCATAGGTACATGCTATGTTCTACTATTGTTACCCTTTTACATGTATTGGTTGAGTATGTTACTTAGATGTACTTGTAAAAAGAGTTTTTTTGCTTCCAAGTTGAACATGCTTGTCAAGTCCACTCTAGTATTTCCAATGACGCATCCCTTTACCCATTCCCTCTACTATTTATGGTCGTGCATACGCCATCTCTCATCTATTATTTTGTATTTCTGGTCATGTGTACTCATGCGGCGACCTCTCCTACTATTGTTGGTCGAGTACCAACCTCTGAACACTGTTTGCCCTGCTTATTCCAATTGCTCTCTTGGGTCAGAGTGATGATCTTTGCTATTAGGAAAATGCTAAGTCTACAACCAATGCTTACAACCTCCCTCTCCCCTCCTGCTATATGGGTCCCACCCGGCCCCACCTCTCCCCTCTCCCCTCCAATGGAGACTGGCCACATCCTCATTTTTCTATTCATAATGGTAACCTTCTTCATGGTGCTTCTACTTATGATGGTGACTGCTAATAATAATACCATATTTTAGTTCTCCTAGGGAGTATTAGATTTAGTGAAGCCTATGTTACTATGTAGACCACTTACGTCCTACGTTGGATATAGTAGTATAAGAAAGGTTCTCTTCAAATATTTATATGAAACGATACCCCCGCACTAGTTTTTCTACATGTGTATATAACACAAAAAATTCCAACAAAATACTGTATCTAAGATTTTTCAGATTTTAGGTAACAAATTGACAATGCAATCGTATGCTTATAATATGTGAAAATAATAAGAGATTGTTCTGTTAATTACTTCAAAGGGTCAGCGTGGACAAACAGTGCTGCTTTTGTCACATGATTGATTCTCGTGTGTTCTCAACGAAACCCAACCAAAAGATCCACAAGATGAAGTTCCCAAAAGAAAGAAGAAAGGAACATGAATTGTAACAATCTACCTATCTACTCCCAACCCGGGAATATAAAGAATTCTAGATGACTGAGAGTACACCAATCACTGTCGACACATTCATAATCCAATTTCAAGACATCTAATCTTCTTAACCAACTTTGAAAACATCCTAGTCACCGTTGTCAACATTTTCTCTTCCCCGCTCTTCCAGTTCCTCAGCACTACCAAAGCCGCAGATAACCATTGTACTACAAAAATCGAGCATACACTTATTCCATGTACTATAATGCATGAAACAATGACAGAAAATCAAATAGTAAACATGTAAAACTTATCAAGACACGCTAATAGTTATTTTGTTAATACACCTGAAGTAAACTGCAGAAATTGATGCAACAACCACTCTCTTAATTCTTGCACCGAGAAGTTCCAAAACATAGAAATGATCATAAAGATTTTAGCATCAGTTGGGAAAGGGATATAGAGGAGTTTAACTATCCGACCAAGAAACAATAAGACACTGAGAGCTAGGCATGGTCCACCTTGATGGTGCTGTGCCAACATTAATAAGCTCAAACTTACTGGTGATTGATTGTGCTAGGCTGAAAAGAGGTGTTGCTCGGGAGATGAGTCCGAACTCTGAACTCCTCGTCGCCGAGTGTCATTTTAATGGAAATTGAGGGACAAGCAGATTGACCAGCAAATATGTCGGCTAAGCTCATTAAGAAAGATGAAACATGATGCGCTACATCATTTCTTCAACAAATTTCTGACTGATTTCAATAAGCATCCAATAACCAAGAAAGCCTTACAGACTACGTGCCATCTACGTGCAATATGTGGGCATCACTTTGAATGCACAGACATCTTTTTTTTATCTCCTATGTTTTAGGTACAAGAGACCAGAAGGACATGGAAAACAATAAGATGTAAGTATAACAGTATGGATATTAGTGTTTCAAAGAAAACCCTTAGAAACGAACAATATCCAAAAAAATTGTCACATCTATCTACATACCTTTCACATGATAACCCTTGTTCCCAGGTCCGTCGTAAGATAACGGAATCACATATTCAGCATGTCAACTTTCTCACACCGGCGTTCTCCATTAAATGATTAACAGATAAGAATGCACAAAACATGCAAGGGACTTGTGTCTAAATCCACGTGCAGTGCCTCTGATACATAATAGTACTACCACTGCACTTCATCATCTAAACCGGTGCCAACCAATAGTTGATGGATGCACCAGCATCATATATCTTTCATCAGAATACTTTCTGGACTTGAAGCTGAATAAAACTGCTTAGGAGAAGTTCTGCACAGTAAGTTGCATGAAGAAAACCTTGCATGAACAAAACCTTCAGCTGTACATAAGCAATGGAATCAGAAAATATCTGTCCATTAAGACATGCAAACTTAGAACATAATATGCACTGCAATGTGATAACACTTACAACAACATATCCTTCAGCTTCTGAGTATCTGCCGAATGAGGGAGTATCGTTTTGGAGAGGCAATAATAGTATGGCATAACCCAAGGATCTAAAATATGCTCTCCTTAATGTTGGAAGAACCATAAACAGAACCATGCATGATAGTTGTGACTGTATCTAAGTATATCTGTCTGATCTGTGTCCAACACTCCATAATACTTCATTTCTTATAGTCTTTCCAGATTGGATAGCAAAGCAGATCTATTGAACTATTTCCATATGTTTCTTAGTCTGAAATAGAAGGACCAAACCAACATCGAGTCACAGTCAACGTCTCACTAAGAATAAAAGATTTCAATGAAAATCCAGTAAATTTATCATTTATTACCACAAAAACAGCCACAGTGACAGGGATTTTCACTGTGTCATTGTGATTGTTGCATTAATTGTACCTAACGAACAGTACCCAAAGAAAAATAAGCCAAGACTGCAGGCAAGAACATATAATAAGAAGAAAATATAAAGCAAAAGAGAGCATATATACACAGTTTGCAACAAACATAAGGAATGTGATTACAGAGAAATGTCCAAAGGTGAAGTGCAGTAATAAGACATAAGAAAATTAGTTCAAACAGAATAAAAAGTTAAAGCAAATATAGAAAATAAAAGCAGGAAAGTCAGGTTCCTTAACATTTAACAACAGTACCAAAATGCAAATTTAACAAAAATTCTCTTGAATCAATCCACTCACATATTATCACATTAGAGCATTGTGGATTTGTTAACCTGGTCACTTAGTTTGCAAACAGAATATATTGCCATTATTGAAATTGCCTCTTCTAAGCAGTCTTAGCAATTATCTTTTTGCTCTTGTTCCCCTCAAATTTGCTCACATTCTGACCAACCACTGCTGCTTCTTATGTACTGATCGATAATACCAAATTTTTTGTTTTGCTCAAGTCGCCTGGCATAGTTCTCAGTAGATATTGGACCTTTTTTCAATCGTCGGTAGTAAATCATCTCCCATGGCCACAACCTAGCAGCACCAAAATATTCCCCTACTGATATGCCTGATTCGCTTTCCTCCGGTGCTGGCAAACCGTAACGCTTCAGCGCCAGGATCATCTCCTGCGTCGTAATTTTTACAGGGTTTCTTCCCTCACATCCTGTCTTTGGGTTTGTTGCAATAGCTGCCTGCTCGTTGATCTTCTCTGCAATACCAACAGACTTGGGTAGATCTATGGAAGAGCTATTTTCCTTGAGCCCAACCATGGATGCAGAAGACCGTGCATCACCAATATTATGCCCTACATATTGCATGTTAACCTCATTATCAACATTGAGCGTAACCAAGGTATTTTCATCTTTCGGTTCAGAACTCTCAAGTAAAAGATGCTTAGAAATTGGGCTTATTGGATACTGCAGCTTGCCCTTTGGAGAGGTACTCGGAGGGACAGTTACATGCACATTGAGTAGGGAAGACGAAGCCTTCTTGTCCAAAGACACAGATAAAGTTGGTGATTTATGAGAGCCTGATTTTGACCAAGATCTCGTTGCTGAGCGTTTAGATTTAGAATAGGAGGAGAGAGAAACAGACCGCGAACTGGATACTGGTGAGTGAGACCTAGATGATGACCTTGATGTTGAACGAGAAGTGGTATGCGATTTAGATCTTGAGGACTGCGAACGCAACGAGCTACCTGTAGAAGAAGCTGAAGAAAGTGATGAAGTGTCCAATCTCCTAGCTCTCCTTTTCTTCGGTACTTTCTTCCCAGTCATATGTTCCTGTTTACTTTGTTTCTTTGCATGAGATTTTTCTAGAAGCTTAGGCTTGCTCCTTCCCTTTCTTTCAGTATAACTCTCACTTCTCCTGACCAACCTTCTAGAGTTTCCAGAATAAGATTCCTTTTTATCACGCTCGTGGTGTGCAGCTACCAAAAGACCTCTCCTAGTGCTGGCATCCCGCCTTCCCCATGAATTGGTTCTAAGCATCTTTCGCATCCCATCGCCTCTATCTCTGAAACTAATTTCATCTCTCCCAAGGCTGAACTTGCTGTATTTTTCTCTCCCAAAATCTCCTCCTGTGCAATAACGCTTGATGTGACCTATCTGACCACAGTTATAGCAGGTAGGCTGAGGTTTCAACTTATCAAGGTTTCTGCCAGGCTCATCATAGGAGTGTTCTCGCCGCACCTTTGCCTGAGAAATGCCATGATCAGGAGAGCTATATGAGTTGGTCATCTGATTGTTTTCCTTCTCATCTCTTCTGTTGTAACCATGGTATGGTTCATAGCGGTCAAACTCTGAGCCATTATCCACTCCATGGCCAGTCAGAGTATCATCAACAGTTTCACCCCAACGATCATTTGCAACTGGATTGCTCTCGCTTGTGTTGCCTTCATTCATCACTCCATCTTTCAAACTCATATCCCTCTCTTGTCCAATATTATGGATAACATCACAAGCATGACCTTTTTCTGTATCATGTACATCATCACGACGCCTTCCTTGATTATAAGCTAGGATATTGGTGCCGTTCCTAGAAAAGTCTCTTAGATCTTGGGAACCCCTGACATCAGCTCCATTCTCCTCTTCATGAAAGTTCCTTCCCAGGTAAGGTTCATAAATTTTTCTAGGCCTTACTGATCTTTGGTATGGCCTTGGCTGCCTGTTAGACCAGTTAAGATATATCTGCTCCCCACAGATATTCTTGCCTCTTAAAGTGCGCA
Organism: Iris macrosiphon; assembly: GCA_036927795.1. NCBI lineage: Eukaryota > Viridiplantae > Streptophyta > Magnoliopsida > Asparagales > Iridaceae > Iris > Iris macrosiphon. Next base: position 153,350,953 of record JAYESA010000017.1, on the reverse strand, counting down.
GAGCTCTTTCTGCATGTGCAATAACTTTATAAACTACAAACCCATAACCATCTTTCAACTGCAAGTCACAGTGCCCAAACTTCTGGAAAACCCGTATAAGTTCTTCTGGTCGAATATGAGGGGAAAGATGGCCCACATACAAAGACATCTGCAGGTGTTAAACAGAATGTCATGGACTATCTCAAAAGGTTCAGTAAAATAAGATAGTAAAGTGCATCTAATGTGATAGGTTCTATATTGCAAGAAAACATTATATTCTTATGAAACAGCACACAGGCAAGACTAGCATGAAAAGATTTGTGCAGATAACTCATTGGCTCCACATGGATCAGGACAATGACATGAATGTCTTTTAGTTACCAATTTGGAAAAGTTTCCTTACTTAAGTCTTCAGATATCCCGCCTGGAGCTTATTTGGTTATTTCACAAGTCTTCATCAGTCTGTTATTCATTTATCAAATAAAAGTTGCCACCTCAGTTCCATTTCATTATTTATTTTTCACTCTTAATTCTAACTCATTTTGTTTGTCAGTTAGTCCATGGCATTGATTATGTAGTTCCCTGCCAACAGGACATTGAATGCCACTTTTTAAAAGTTTTAAAACAGTATAAACCTACCTATGAATCTGCATTTCAGCTAACTGCATATTCTTCTAGCATATTCTCTGAGCTGCAGTCACTACATGGCCAAAGATCTTACCACTTAACAGAAGAGAAAATACAATTTAAAGTGACACCATAAATGTGACATACATCACGGAATTGAGTAAAAAGTTGTAATTACTGCATGGTCCAATGTATTCAGCCTAGGGTAGGTCTAAGGTCATACCAGAAAAAAAATACAGTTTAAAAGCTTGCAACCTTCTTTGGTAAATCACTCGTCCTAGTCACCACATAAAAAATTATGATTGCATGATCCTACTTCTAATACATCTTAGCTTTATCAAGAACCCTCTTAGACAGCCCAATATCTATGGAGTTAACTTGAATTAGTGTTCTTGCTGATCAATACTTGTTTAGTTATTGGGGACTTATTTAGTTCCACATCGGATAGAAAATAAGGAGGAGGGCTAGCCTCCTCCTATGTATCAGAGCCAAAGCTCTGAATCATTTTTCCAAAAAAAAAAAATCCCAAAAAAAAAGGAGAATTCCCTTTCCCCTTGTCTCTCACCCGATCCCCCCCCCCCCCCCCGCCTTCCTCTACCCGGGTGGAACCCCCCCCCCCCTCCTTCCTCTGTGTGTGGAAGCCCCCCCACCCTCGGGTGTCGTCGACGTTCCCTGCTGGGTGTCGTCAAACCCATCGTTGGATCGTGGATAATCAGAGAGGAACTCTTGTGTGATCCTATGATTTCGATCTCAACGTGGGTTCTGAGATTAGAGAACATACTTCCTGGAAAGTTTTGCACAAATCTCTATTTCTAGCCCTTGTTCCGGCAAGTTCTATCCATCGTGCATTTCTCATGCCGCATGAGTTTGGGGGTGTACAGATAGATGGAGAAAGTCGTTATCACATGTAGGTGCATGACACGTGTTTGAGTTGCGTTTGACCTCGTCCCTGTATGCAACTGTGGAGATGGGAACACATGTGACTATTAAGGAGTTGAAAGAGATATTGGAGGGGGTGGCCAGGGTGTTTCAGGCCAAATTAGAGGAGACCTCATCAAGTAGGGCAGTCGTGTCCGCACCAGAACCGTCGCAGGTGATAAAGAAGATAGAGTTGTTGCCCAATGACATCAAACTTAGGGGATGAGAAACTACCTATGTTGATCTAGGAGGGCATTGTTGAACCTTCGGACCAAGGGGCTTGAAAAATATGTGAAGGGAGAGTGCACTGAGCCAAAGGATAAGACGAGTGCTAAGTGGAGCACATGGAGTCACCTTAATTCTCTGGTGGTTTCTTGGCTGCTGACTTATGTGTCTCCATCCATAGCTGGGATGGTGGAGTCGATCTGCAGTGCAGCTGATGTGTGGACGACATTGGCTGGGATGTACTCTGGAGCTGGGAGTATCATGATGATGATGATGGAAGTTAAGGAGAAGGAGAAGATTTATGCTACCACACAGGGGGAAAGACAGTACTCCAGTATGCAGCGGAGCTATGTCGCTTATTGGAGGACTTGGACTAGTATGATCCGCTATCATCGCAAAATCCGGCAGATGTTCTCCTTGGAAAACAGTACCTTGAGTATAGGCGTGTGGCTCTTTTTCTCAAGGGTCTGAACCCGCAGTTTGAGGCTAGGAGGGCAGCTATGTGTCATCTGCCATCTTTTCCGTCCATGGATGAGGCTGATGCATCGATGGAGCAAAAGGAGATCCGAAAGAAGGTGATGAAAGGCGAGACCTCACCAGTTATCCATTCTGCATTAGTGGTTCCTAGTGCTCACAACAGCGATGACAGGGAGTGCTACAATTGCGGAAAGAAAGGGCACATCAGCTACAACTGCCCTCAACCCCGCAATTATGATCGTGGCCGAGGAGGCAGAGAACAGAGAGGTGGACGTGCAGGTCAAGGAGGCAGGGGACGCGGAGGCCGGAGAGTTGCTCACCTAGCTGTGACGGAGGAGACCACTACCGAAATGACTGGAGATAAGGTGATAGAGCTGGAGGAACTACGTCAGTTCAAGCTTCAGGTTGAGAGTTCTAAAGACAAGGGACTGGCCACTCAGGATATGGATAACACTACCTACCTTGGTAACTTTACTGGTTACGTTGCTCATATGGACATAGGTATTCCGGTTCAGGCACTTGCATCCGCTAAATCTCATACTGGTTGGATCATAAACTCGGGTGCATCTAGGCATATCACAGGTGCATCTAGTGAGTTTGCATTATATTATCCGAGCAAGCATATGCATCCCGAGACAGTTCAGACTGCTGATGGGACATCCCAACCCATCAGGGGTACTGGCTCGGTCCATTGTACTTTATCTGTTACCCTGTCATCTGTATTGCATGTTCCTTGTTCGATGATAGCTTTACTGATGCTAGTAGAGAGGGGGGGAATGATAGTGGCATCGTGGTTGGTATGATTCCATGTCCTTTTGAGTCACCTAGGAGTGATGGTGTCTCAGGGGGAGCCGACAGTCAGGGGGAGCTGAGAGTATATAGGGAGCATGAGCAGCAAGAGCAAGAGCAGCAAGAGCAGCAGCAACATGAGCTTCCTCATGATGTCCCTATGCTAGTACCCACAAATGTTGATGTTCCAAGTCCCTCTTCTCCAGGACCTTCTTCGGCCCTTCCATCTGAGTCACCTGGTAAGAATTTCTCCCATGATACTTCTAATCCTCATGTCTTGCTTCGTAGAACTTCTAGAGTCAATACTGGAAAATCTCCAGCTAAGTTTGGCAGTTGGGATACTGACATTGCACATTATATTTCATATACATCCACTCCACCTGCATATAAGTCCTTTCTTGCATCATTAGATTCAGTGCTTGTACCTAACAACTGGCAGGTAGCTAAGCAAAATCCTAGGTGGTTGAGTGCCATGCAGGAGGAACTTCAGACCTTGAAGAAGAACGACACATGGGAGCTGGTACCACTGTCAGCTAGGAAGCGGGTTGTTGGATGTAAATAGGTTTATACTGTTAAGCAGACTCCAAAGGGCAAGATTGACAGGTACAAGGTCATATTGGTTGCTAAAGGCTATAACCAAACTTATGGTATCGACTATGACGAGATATTTGCTCCAGTCGCAAAGATGAGCACTGTGCGGGTGTTGGTGTCATGAGCTGCCAACTTCAATTGGCAACTACATCAGCTAGATGTCAAGGACGTCTTTTTGCACGGGGATCTCCAGAAGGAGGTGTATATGGAGATTCTACCAGGCTTTGCTAATTCACAAGTAACGGAAAAGGTATACAAATTGAAGAAGTCTTTGTATGGGCTAAAGCACTCTCCGAGAGCATGGTTTGATAGATTCAGGCGTGCAGTCTGTGGTATGGGGTATAGGCAATGCAATGGAGATCATATTGTGTTTTGCAGGCACTCCAAGACTCGTATCACTGTTCTTGCAGTCTATGTTGATGATATTGTAATTACTGGAAACGATACTGAGGAGATCATACGGCTGAACAAAAGGTTTGGAGAGGAATTTGAAGTTAAGGATCTGGGACAGTTGAAGTACTTCCTCGGAATTGAAATTGCAAGGTTACGAAAGGGTATAGTATTTTCTCAGCGAAAGTACGCTCGGGACCTTTCAGAGACAGAAATACTGGTTGCAGGGTTGCTTCTACTCCTATCGAGCAAAATCACAAGTTGTGTGCTGAGGGTGGTGATCCGGTGAGTAAGGAACAATATCAAAGATTAGTTGGTCGGCTCATATATCTATGTCATACGAGACCTGATATTACTTATGTCGTGAGTGTGGTGAGTAGATATATACATGATCCCAGAGAGCAGCATATGGAGGCAGTTGGCAGAATTCTCAGGTATATTAAAGGAAGTCCAGGAAAGGAATTTTGGTTCAAAAATTCTGGACATCTGAGAGTTGAAGGCTACTGTGATGCCGATTGAGCGGGTTGTATGGACGATCGCAGGTCCACTACATATTACTGTTTTTTTTTTTAGGCAATCTTGTATCTTGGCGCAGCAAGAAGCAAGATGTAGTGGCTAGGTCTACAGCTGAGGCCGAGTACAGGGCTATGGCAGTTAGCTGTGCGAGATGATATGGGTGAAGAGCTTGTTGGCTGAGATACGTTTGTTTAGAGGAGACTCCCTGCAACTTTGGTGTGACAACAAATCAGAAATTGATATTGCAAACAATCCAGATCAGCATGATCGCACCAAACATGTGGAGATTGATCGATTCTTCATCAAGAGCGGCTGAATAGAAAACTTTTGACTTTGAGCTATGTGAAATCAGCAGAGCATTTAGCTGATTGTTTAACTAAATGTTTAGGTCCTCGAGAGTTTGATATCTTTTGTAACAAGATGGGGATGATTGATATCTATCGTCCATCTTGAGGGGGAGTATTGAGTTATGGAGGACTTATTTAGTCCCGCATCGGATAGAAAATAAGGAAGAGGCTAGCCTCCTCCTATATATATGTACCCCCTCTCTTGGAAGTAAATCAATCAATTATTATTTTCTCTACAATACTTTTATTTGCTTAAAAAACGATTATGTATGTATACCCTCTCAGTGTTGTTCTCTTAAAACTTTTGTTTCCTAGGAAGGTAGATACTCTCAAGCTGCTGTCTAATTTAATTTCAAACTTCTATTCCACCTCGCGAATATATATAATGTCTTTTTTTGGAAGTTAGTCATAGTTTCCACCAATGCCTCTGTATGTCCAATAACTGATATGTTTCCATGCAGTTTCACTAGGCATTAAGTGCTAAGTTCCCGTCCAAATGCTTCTTGCATACAAATCAAAAAGAGGCTTTCTTATGTCCAAAGAACTTGATTGACCTCAATAGTTACAGAATTTTAAAGCTAATACAACTCCTTGCCAGCCAACAGCTTGTAACAACACCATAAATCTGAACAAAAGGATCTTGTCAAAGATCAAAAAAGACTGAAATATAGTGATTATACAATATTTCATGCAAGATTGGTCATGTGGGCATCACTTCTAATTCATCAACTAATTCAAGTCCATACAGGAAAGTATCATTACATTTTAGAGTCTGCATCAATTTGATTTGGTATTCTGTTGGGTTGCTTGAGTTCATATTAGTGTTGTCATGGTTTTATGTTAGGCATTTAGTTTTAATTTTAGTAAAAGAAATTTAAAACAATCAGGATTACTAATAGGGTACTTTGCATACCTGTGCAGTTTTTCATTATAGGAATACAAACCAGCGGAGAAGAAAAAACATGAGGAGGATTGTGGTAGGATGTCTTAAAGATCGGAAGCTATGTAGGCCCAACAACATTAGCATGGGAATAGAGGACTATGTTGCAGAGACATGGACATAAAAGAGACAACACAGTTACAAATAACAAGCAGCACCAGTTCTGAAATACCCACTTAGACATTATCAAGAGGAAACTGAACTTACAGATGATGAAACAAGGTTTCCAATTTGGAAACTGTTGAGAAGAATACTTTGGCTTCAATTTCAAAAGTCTGTGTCACATTGATAATACATGAAATGAAAGAGGTGGATCCCAATTAGTACAACCATACCAGTCAGATTCAGATTTCAGTGATTCACATTCCAGTCTAATTTGGATCTTGGATTTCCAAATGAACAATATTTGGCTTCATTATCACTTGCAACTTTAGGCTTCTTTTCACTTTTCAGCTTTAATTCCACATATCAGATGTCAGACCCTGTAATATTGTGTTTTAGCCTACATAAAGCATAATGTCAATGGGATCTATTCCTTCACTGGATTACAATATGGTCTTTTTAGTACACTGATTTCATTTATAATATACTAATGAAAAAAACAGAAAAACAAAACATAAAACAAAAAACTTCAGTCAGGAACTATTATGAATATAAAAAAAAAAATCAATCTACTCGGCCGCCAGCATCGATATTCCAAACCACTAGACAACTACAACGCACCTCCTATATGTAACAACCATGTTTCAACTGCAAACTCTTCTACAACATCAGAAGTTTAATGATCAACATGTAGCGAAGTCAAACAAATGACATTAACGCAGGGGACCGGAAGAGAGAAGAGGGGGGGGGGGTCTAAAATACACTAGGATACTCTTAAAATAGGTGTCATATTCATGCCCCTGTGTCCGTATTGTATCATATTTGTGTATGTGTATCATATTAATCCAATAACCTAAAACACAAAAGGTATTGTGTCCATATTGTTTCGTGTTGGACACATCAGACATGTCTTAGGGACTCTAAAATACACTTACACTAGGATATTCCTAAAATAGGTGTTGTTTTCGTGTCCCCGTGTTCGTAACGTCTCAAATTCGTGTATGTGTATCATACTATTCCAATTACCTAAAACAATTTCGATTTAAGACCTATTAATTTCTAACAATTATGTGATCATAGGGGCAGAGCTAGAAATTAGACATAAGGGGGACCAAAATAAAGCACACTAGGTATCGTGTATCTGTGTCCATATTGTTTCGTGTTGGACACGTATCCTACATGTCATAGGATATCTAAAATACACTAGGATACTTCTAAAATAGGTGTTGTTTTCGTGTCTTTGTGTCTATATCATATCATAGTCGTGTGTGTGCATCATACTATTCAAATTACCCAAGGTTGCGCCGCCGCCTAGCGCCTAGCCCGCTTAGGCGACCGCCTAGATCTAGGCGGTTCAAAAATAAATAAATAATCCAAAAAAAAAGTACTAAAATTGCAAAATATCCATAAAACTCTAAAACATGCATAGTCAAATGTTAGGGGGACTAGGCAAGCGCCTATGCGGACATCAGGCGATTACAGGCGGCAGCCTAGACCGCCTTTTAGAATAGTGCAATTACCTAAAACAATTTTCATTTAAAACCTATTATTTCCAATAATTATGAGCACGTAAGAGAGAAAAATAAAAAATACATTGCATTCGATATTGTTTAGTATTGTTGTTGATGCTATTGACGTTTTCTTTTCCGTAGTTGGAACCCAAGAAAGAGTTTGACATGAAAAAAAAAAAAAACAGAAAATACAACAAATGTAGCACTGAACCACTTAAAATTTTATCAAATTTAGGTTGAATTTAGATAAATTTAGGAGCAAACAGATAGATGACATGAAAAATTCAAGAAAACCATCTTAGAGCAATAATGAAATTGAGGAAAGTTTTTTTTTCTCTCACCTGATTTTTTTTTCCTCCTCAATTTCTCTTATATATCCTAATCATCCCCCATTCTCTCCGAGGTCCTCTTAGTAACTTCTTTGTGAGAACAGAAAGATAATAATAATTTTCTTAAGAAATTGAATATGCTTTGCAAAAAATCTTCTTTTTTGGTTTCTATTTGTTAGAAGATATATCCTTTCTTTGTTATTTTTATATTTATCCCGATTTTCTATCTTGTTCACTTCTCTCTCTTATCTTCCCAAGGTTCTCTTTAAAAATATAACCCATCTCTCCTAATATTTCTCTCCTCTTTTAAATATGAACTTGGTCCATTTATAACTTTTGTTACATATATTAACATAAGGGACCTTTTTGGACTTGAGAAGGTGGGGGAGGGGGTGCACACAGCGTTCCACCACCCTAAATCCGCCCCTGCATTGACATAAAGAGTAGTAGAGTATTTGCTGTCACAAAAGTCTTGTAAATAGATGTCATGCTTCCCAGTTCCAGCAGGTCACTCTATCCGCAGAATGAAGTAAGTAAATGATTGTAAAATTACTGTTACTATAAAACTCAAGTAACAGTAGGAAATAGATGGTTGCATAAACTTGCAAGGCATTAGATCTTTCTGCTAGGCTTTGATTTTCAAACTTTTTGGCTGGGTTGTGTTTTCACCTAGAATGGCATATGGATTCTGCCATTCTGGTCATAAATGTGATCATCTTTGAACTGCTAAAATAAGAAATAGCATGTTTCTAATGGGTCATTTCATCCCTCCAGAGGCAACATAGCGTTTGGCTACATAATGTGTTTTTCATGCATCGTGTATTGTTTGGTTTTTAGTCTACATTATTTGATCAGGTTTTTGTGGGAGTTAGGTGGGTTGGCGGGGCCACTGGAATGTAGACTATATATGGCGAACAAATTCATGATCCGCATATGAATCTGTTCGACAATTCAATAGAAAAGTAATTCTTGTATGTGTACCCAGGCTACACTTCGTGATGTATTCATATCCAGGCTAAATTTTGTGATGTATTCATATCCAGGCAACACAGGCTATTGTGGTTGGAGTGCAATTATATTCTGGTGACACACTTTTGATTAGATTTACTTCAACGGTATTATTTGCATAATTATTAGTTAGTCTTTATAGTTCAAATCAGAGGAAATGGCAAGACACAAAAGACAACTCTGAATAGATTTGCTACAAGGGTCCTATGAAGGGTTTTCTTGTATTTGTTTCTTTAAATCTTCAATATTTAGTGTTAGGTACCCCACCCTCAAATCCCACACAATGTGAGTTAAGAGTCCCCATATGTGTTCATCAGCCAAATTTTAACCCAACCATTGGGTTAATGGCAAATAGCTACTATTTTGCCCTTCCTCCTCCCTCCCACTATCCTTCCTTCACCATAAAATCAAGAAGAACCCACGGACCTCTATTGTCCACCATGAGTTTTAAAATAACCCATGAATCCAGAAGACTCATTGCCCACCCATTTAACTCTTTGCTACCATGAGCTCGAGAACTCGTGACCTCATTCATTGTCTACAATGAGCTCAAGAGGAACCATTGAACCCAATAAAAAAACACAAACTAACCATGAATCCATTGATTGCCTACCATGAGCTCAATCAAGAATAATCCAACTATGAGCTCAAAAAGGAACCCATTATTAGGGATAATGGTGGGAGGAGGAAGACAATGGCAAAATGGTCAAAATAATTTTATTAAAAATTAACAGAATATTTGAACTCTGAATTCACATTGTTTGGAATTTGGAAGACTTCTCCACAATTACCAAGATTGAGGTACCTAACTCTAAATATGGAATATTTAAGGGACTAACATCAAAACAGCATACTTTCACGAAACATTGTAGAATAAATTTACATGCTCTAAAGTAACCAAAAGAATCATTATTGGAGATTTTTCGACCAAAAATACTCCGCTTTACCCATAAAACCTACATGTAGGTGTTTTAAGAGGGAAAAAACAATTACAAATCCACATATATCTACATCATGTATGGTCATACAATAGAAGAAAAAAACCTCCTTATCTAAGGCTACAATGAAAAAAAAATCCACACATGCACGTGTTTTCCGTTTTAAGAAACAAAAAGCTTTTTGCTAACCTTTTATCGCAACCCAAAAAAAAAATTATTATTGTCTTGGGAGTACAAAGAATCCTTATACGAAGAAGTTCTAGGTACAAACAATGAAAAAAAATCCAGGAAAGAGTAGCAGTGGAAGTCCGATATATGCGTGATCGCTTCGTTCCATTGACTATCCGATGCGATGATGGGAGAACTTGCTAAGTCTCAGCTCACGAACAATGGAGAGCGGAGTTAGGCAGCAAGCAGGCTCAACATCCAAGCTTTTGATCCTTTTGGGAAGCACATGTCCGGAGCTATTTATAGTCATTCACACTGTAATGGATGTATGCGCGGGCAATAGGTAGAATTCATTATTTTTTTACCATATATGTCGGTGCATAGACGAGTACAGTAACTCCAACGCATAAAGTGGCTTTGAACGTCTGCGTGTAACACATATTGCACAACATGTAGCGTATATTACGAGAAATGTAAATTTCCTTAAATGATAACGATTGTCGTTTCAAGCCTTGAAACGTGCGTCATGTACGTGCATTTAATGCGTTGGATCTCATCGTGATCCAAAATGCACGTCGTAATCCACGCCATTAATGCGCGAGATTTCCTCGTATTCCCAATAGTTCACTATCAGAAGAGAGAAATCTACGACGCATACGCGGGACTTCTTATATGCAAAACCAAACGAGCAGTTGCGCATAGAGCCATGTAGCTTTGCTTCTCTGTAAAGTAATGAAGTATAATGATTACCCTGACGCAAGCACTATTGCTGCATGGATCTCCGCGTAACTATTGTACGTTTGCGGGATACGAAGCTGTCAAGAAGTTTGTCAGTTTTCACGTATTTTAATGCATTCCGCTATAGCATGTTACGTATAGCTTAGTGTCTTCTGAAAGGAGTGGCACATAGCTCCCCGCTTATAAAGTTGAGTAGCTGCTTTCACATAGAGTACTCCTTGGCGCATGATTGCCTGTGCACAGCCCTGGCCAGCTACCCCGCGTATAACTTGAAGGTTCTTTCCTCCTTGCGTATGGACATGAGATTTTTCATGCTTCTACAGCACGCACACATAGAGAGAGGAAGCTTGAGCAAAGTGGGAGACAAATAACTAAATAAGAATGATGTTACTTTGTGCATTCAAAGGCGGAGGGAGAGGAGGGCCACGTGGTGGGGGACATGCCCCACCTAGAATTTGGAAAATCTCTACTAAATATTAGTTGCGCCCCACCAGGAAAAAGAAAAACCCAATTCACTCATGGGCCCAACTTGTAAATTCAATACAAGTGTTTTGGGTTTTCACCCAACTATTAACTTTAGAAAGCAACAGCTGGTTAATGTCTGCAACAGAATCCAAAACCCACCACTTATTGATCACAATATTTTAGGAAGAGAATTTCTAAAATATCTTAAATGCACCATACCATATGTATCAATATCTTTAATATTTAAATATTTAGATGATTTCACTTTTGGAAAGTAAAAAATATTCATGATATGGTAGTGACACTTGTTGTAGTTAGTTTTATCTAACTACTTGATGTGATTGTACAAATCAATTAGGATATGTCTATCCCTTAGAGAACAATTGTTATCTACTGTAACCAACCTGCTATCTCTTGTAACCAACCTATCCTTGTATATAAACTAACAGCCACACCCGTTTGAGGGTTTCCTAAATAACGGAGACTTCTTTGAGACCTCTCTCTTCTCCATCTATTTTTTATCCCAAAGGGTTCCCAAAGAACACCATAGTAGTTTATAGTGTAACATTTCCCTATCTCTTTCTTCTCCCACAAAGTTCCCGAAGAACGAAAAAGTAGTTTATATTGCAACAATAACCACCGGCAAACACGATTTTTTATAGTAAGTTTTTTCTTTTTCCTCTCTCTCCACGCAGTTGGAAGCTTTTATTCTTTTATACATTGATTGGGTTCTTGATAAACTTCTAATTCTAACCTTAAATCATTCGAGTTTATTATGCATATTGATTTTGAATTGAGACTTTCATTACTATAGGCATAATTTGTCAATCCGATAATTGTTGATGGTAGATAATGCTATCATTCATAAATCACCTAAGATTTACATTTTTTTATTAAATCTATTTACCTATTGATCGTATTAGTATTTTAATCATTTGGTCTATTGTGTTGGTTGTAAGTCGAATTAAATATTTCCAATTATATTATTTCTCTTTTGCTTTTTTTCTTCTTGTTTGACACTTGAAAGTTCATTCTAAGTTTAGCTCATTGTTCTGATAGCCTTAGAAATAAGAAAATGGCATGAAACATGTCAATTGGTCATATATCATAGTGCACCACCTGAATTTGAGTCCTGGCTCCGCTTCTGCGTACATTTGATTTACATAAAGGGCGTCATGGTGCCACGATGCTCCCGCTTATGATCCGGTGACGGTCAAGATGTACACAACCTATATTATAGGATATTGCACAAGACATCAAGGACACATCACCTATTTCGGTGTCCTATTGTATTTTGGAATATTTGGGTCGTGTCAATACGTGTCCGACACGACTCGAATTTTTTGAGTATTCGTGCTTCCCTACATATGTGTCTAAGAATTTGTTTCTGTTTCTCAAATCAACGTCCTCCATGATGCAGGCAGCAAGCCGTGGCACCAAGCACTCCTTGATACTAGTCTAAATACTTTCCTAAAAAATGATGACCTATGGTTATACAATTTTCTTGTTATAATTTTATAAAAATTATTGTATAAGAATAATGCCGCGATCCAACAAGTACAGCTCAGGCAATTATATATCTATTATTAATAATAACATAGGCCTAAAAGATTGTCAAATTTTCCCTGGAATAACAAAGAGTGACTCCTTGCCATTATTCGGCGCCGATAGTGAAATTTCCAGACAGGTTTAAACGAAGTGCAGATCACACCGAACAGTGTGACGATCATAGCAACGATCAAAGCTACGACTACTGGCAAGGATAATGAGTTGAGCAAAGAGAAATAAAGCTACAATTCTAGCAAACAAATGATAAAAATACAACTTTTATGATGATTTCTCCCCATAAATCCACAAAAAAAATGATTTTGATTGTATGAACAGCCATCATATAAAAAGAAAATAAAATAGAATCACCTCTGAAATGAAACGAACGGATGCAAATGGTCGAATCAACCGGAATAATTGGGATTAGGTTTAGGGCTTTGCCACTCCTTGGGTTCGAAAAAGTGACGGATGAACCGATGGGTTTTTAACAATTTAGATTGGATTTTGTGTATTCCACTACCCGACCCGAATACCGTTTCTCATCTTTTTTTCTCTTTTTTTCCTTTTTTTTATAAACAGTACCGTTTCTTTTTTTAAATGTGTCCGAGTTATACTCTACTGAATTATTTGTTTGGACTTGGACTCCGTTAGGTAGAAATGATAAAAAATAGAATGAAACAAAAAGAGTTTATATATTTTTGATCCATATGTTTCTTTTTTATGTTTGATAGGAGGAAAGAAAAATAAAATGAAGCACTTTATTTTGTTTGGTACGAAATAAAATGTATAATGAAGAAAAATTAAATATATATGTGTTACCAATTATATCATCAACTAAAAATAATTATTTACCATCGAACTTGAGTAGCTCTTGTGGTTACCGAGGAGAGGTATAAGATCCTGACTAGGTGGCAGAAGATTAGTGAATCGAACCACGGGGACGTATTATTCCTTCCATTTATAAATGGTAAGAGTTGGAGGACAGTTGGCCCAAAGGACATAAGTAATATTCACTTTTTTCAAAGTGGTTTATGTGAAGTGAGAAATCATAATTTTCACTTCGGACGCTTGGTTGAAGGATTGTCCACTTATAATTCTCTCTACTTTAACACTTTCGGATCACAAAAACTACAAACGTTACAATTTTTAACCCACTTTAACAATCATTAAAGTACAAATTTTTATGATTTCACACTTCTAGCCTACACTTCTTCAAAGTACCTAAACAAAAGAATTTGAAGAACATGTGTACGCATGACGTGGTACTAAAAATATCGATTTTCAGATTTTTTTTACTTCGTTGAACCAAACAGGTATGGCTACATGCCCATGATGAATGAATTATGTATATATCTTGATGTGATCATAAATTAGCATTTCATCTTAGGATGAAATTTGGTACATGGAATAGAGTATAGCATACATTTTATATTTTCATAAATTATTATTTTTTAATTAAATGTATGAAAATTTTACATTTCCCATGTGTTTACGAATATATAAATATTCGGGAGAACATTTAGTTCCAATTAAAAAAACATAACACTTTTATTGATAATTGGATATATTTAATAGTTGTTATTTTTTTTATATAGTATAATTTGTTAAGGTGATATTTAAATATTAAAAAAACATAATTCGAATCATATTTACATTATAAACATGAAAACAATCAAAAAAAATTAATAAAATGAGCAAAATTAAAAATAGGAAAAAGTAGAAGTAAAGAAAAACAATTAATTTTAAAAAAGCAAACCAAATGAAGAAAACAAAAGAAGACAAAAAAATAATTAAGAGCAAATGAAACAAACGGAAAAATAGAAAATTGATTGTGTTTTTTGAAAAAAAAATATAAACAAAGAAATAAAGATTAAAAAAATTAGTATACCATGATTTACAGGAGTCGATCGATCACCCGAATATCAGCTAGATCAGTTTTATTCCTAGGATCCCATGATTCACAAGAATATTGAAAATAAAATAAAAATGAACATAAATCAAACATGGTAACCACCTAAATTTATTAAGAAATAAAAAAGATTCAGCATATCATATGCATAATGTCAATTTGATTACACTACTTATTTTCTTATATTTATCAACGATACTTCGTGTGAATCTTATGTTAGTGAGAAAAAATGCCTTTTTTATAAAGTTTTTTTGTTTTATTTTTGACTTATGAATATTACAAAATCTTAGTATAAATCCAAATTCTTTCTTTGTTGGTTATTTTGGGGATGTTTGTTTTTTAACTTATAAGTAACACCACTTACAAGTGCTTCAATTTTTTTTTTTTTTCGTTTCTTTCTTTTATAAGTGATTCAAATGTTTGATGTAATTAAAAGTTTTACCATTATACTCTTGTATTCAAAATATTTATATAATTGTTATAACTCTTTACCTAAACAAAGTATTTTTTTATATGAATATGATGTCTTAAATTTTATTTACATGTATTATTGATACCAAAGTAATATTAAATTTTTAATTATTAAATATATGCAACCTTTTTAAAGAGTATCAATTCACATAAATTAAGTTTGAATCGTTAATAATTATATCAATTTAGAGACATTTTATTCATTTGAGACACTTACAAAACAAATACGATTATTTTCTGACACATAAATTAAGTTTGAATAATTATTTTCTACCACTTATAAGTGGCAAAAACAAGCCCCATAGTTTATTCCCATTTGTGCTCTCAATTTCTTGTACAAAATTATATCACATTTTTATGAAATTTATAAATGAGGTGATGTTAAGTCAATATATCTAATTGTTAGCTCTTCGATATTTGAGATAGGTTTTTTAGTACGGTCTTTTGGTACAGGTAATACTTATGAGAATATCTTATCTTCAACCATGTTACTGAATTCGGCATATGCCCAATTGAGAATTCATTGGAACAACACATTTTCGTGGGCATTATATTCCCAGCATAGGGGCAATACTATTATCGTAGTGAGATATGGGATTCGTTATTCCCACATAAAAAGAATAACACTATTTTTGAAATCGTCAAACTACTGAAAATCAACACATAGCTAGACCCACATTTCTCTTTCTTGCCAACTAACATGCATGACAAAGTTTTATGAATGATGGAGCAATTATGAAATTGTTCAAAGAACTAGCACGCAATTTTTAGTATCTCCGGATGCTACTAAATTTAAAGAGGAAATCGTGTTAAAATATGCACTTAAACCAATTAAGAAAGTAATAACATGTCACACTAATGGAACGTGCACTTTGGAATGTTGTTATTTCAGTCTTTTACTTAATACGAAAGAGATGAATGTAATTTCCTATAACATTTTTTTTCATCTTTCATATTTCTCTATACTTACTTTTTTATCATTTAGGAGAACTCGGAAGGTGTTCGTTAGTTGCATGAACCTATATTTGACATCCAAAAGGTAGGTACTACCTACCTTCTACTGGCCATATAAGGTTTCATGCGCATAGCTGTATTGAATAAGAATTTGATACCAACATAGAGATTGATGTCGTATCGTCAACCTGTTAAGAACAATTTTCTATTTTTATTTTGAAATCTTTTTTATTTTCTACCGCCGACTCCGTCATGATGAGAGAAGACTTGGATGATGAAAAATTATGTATATATTTAAGTTGCACAAAAGGCTGCATATATTAATTATGTTAATGATTCTGATGCTAAACCATATTCCCAATTGCGATCACCCTTACCATTGGGTCTTCAACATGAGACATTTGCGAGCCTTTTTTTATTTGCAATAATAAAGAATAATAAGAGAAGTTTTTTAGACAGATAAAAACATCTATCTCCAAATTCAAAATAATTGAAAATGATATTTTTTTGTGTATTCCACAAAAGTTATTTTTCAAAATAATTGAAGATAAAAACCATTGATAAAATTGTAGGACACGTGTGACCACAAAAATTATTTTTCAAACAGATAAAAACATCTCTCCAAATTCAAAATAATTGAAGATAATATTTTTTTGATTAATAATTGTAAAAAAAGACAAATATATGGCAAGATTCACCAGAAATTCACAAATAAAAATCTTCACATCTTCAGAACCAAACAATTATGTAGTTTATTCTCTATGAAAAATAGTAATGATAAACTCAATAACTTTGACTGCCTTTATAAAACAAGTTTATGTCACATCTGCACAAAATGTTAAAAGAGGTAAATATTAACATGTACATTGCATATATTCTTCACAATGTTCACATTAGGAACAAGCTCCAAACCATAACTTAATGGCGTACACATGCAAATTAATAAAGGTTATTGAATTAAATCTCAATATTTTGATAAGGACATTTTTCTGTCATCCTCGGTTGATACTTATTTGACATTAATCACGTATAATCTATTTTTACAAAGTTAGAAAAGCAAAAAAAAATAAGAAAAATAACGTACATGCAAGAGCAGAGCCACCGGTGGGCTGAGGTGGGCTCAAGGCCACCCAATTTTTTATTTATTTATTTGTATTTATGTCAACTCCAGTCCATACCACCGAGCCCCCCCCCTCCCCCTCTAATCTAATTCCCACACACGACAACATCCCACATTTTTTAAAATTATCAACTCTCTCTCTAGTACAGTGCAAAGCAATGTACATCTTGATATGTTCCTTTTCCATAACCCCACAATCGAGGGCCCGCTCCTCTCTCCTTGTACGAACAATACTCCTCCTCCACATATCTCTCTCTCTCTCTATAACACACATTCTCTCTTCTCTGCTTCATCTTCGACCGAAAACTTCCATCATAATCAATATCGTGTTATCGTTCGTCAACGGATTGCGACAACAACTAAAGGAGGAGCTACAACAGTAACGATAAGACCTACCACCAGCACTTTCTTTGATGTCTGGATCCCCGCAGTTCCGTACCCTTGACAACATCATCAGCAAAAAATTTGTACTTTTGTATCAAAACTTTTTTTTGGATATTATCACAACCATAAAAAAAAAAAAGGCTCTATGAAATAAGGTATGTCGAAAAATTATTTTTTGCAATGATATTGTTTTTCCCTTTTAGTATATAAATAGCAAAGAATATTTTATTGAGAAAGAAATAGGCACCTTACTGTACATGATTACGATTTGTAACATGTATACATAATATTTAATCCATATTTTGACACCTTATTACCGTATTATTAAGATATTTAAAAAAAAAAACACATAAGTTATCCAAGATTTGATGTTGTGTTTTATATGCTTGAGTAGCAAATTTTTCTTTTATGATTTTTAAATCCAGTTCGGTATAAACTAAAACTCTGACTTTGCCTTTGCATGCAGAACTACTTATTTTATGTGAAACGTATAAAATATCTCTAATATGTGAACAATAATATTTCTAGGTAATTACTGAAGCATAGGATCGACATCTATTTTTACAACTAAAGGAATATTCCATTTTATATGTTTTCCTCTCCTTCACTTTAAACAAAATGAAAAATTGGTTTTGTAGCCGATGTAGGTTGGCTATTGAATATAGGCCCTAGTAGTTGATATATACATCAAATTTTATATAGAGGTAAGAATTTAGCCTCAATTGTACATAATGGAAAGAGTTTCAAGAATTTGCATGGAGAGGGATGGGACGTCAGTCATACTGGCCCAAAAGAAAATGGGGGCACCAGTCACACTGGCACCAAACTCCAAATTTTGAAGTTTGGCACCAGTGTGACCGGCGCCCCACTTCTTCAAAAAAAATGGGTGCCAGTGTATCTGGAAAAAAAAAATCTGGAGCACCTTCCTATTTGTAGGAAAGCATATCACTAAGAGTCTGTTTGACAATTGTAGGGTAGCGGTTGTGATGTGTTTTTAGAGTACCGGTTATTAGGGTCCGATTTTGGGTGATTTTAAGTAGCGACTTTTAAACAAGTCATACTCACGCTTAGTAATTCATTAAGGAGCGGTTATGAAAGTTTTTTTACACGAATAAAATTACCTATGTGCCCATATATAAACAAAATATTCTCAAGCGCGGGAACTGCTACCCAGTCCACGCCTAAATCATGATGAAGTCCACATTTGATCAAAATAATGAAAACACATGAAATAATAAAAACGTCTCGATGAAAGTAGGAAAAAATAATTTTAAAAACTTACAAAAAAAGTAGCTTTAGTTTGGAAGAAGTATAAGAGAAACATATGAGAAAGAAAAAATAGTGTAGAGTATCAGTAGTTATAATTATATATTTTTGGCGACGAAATTGTTCGCCATTAAATGTGTTCTTGCAAACTTTGTATTTAAGGAACGAAAAAAGAGTACAAAGAATCCTAAATAGAATTATCTAAGTACAATATATTGATCTGAGGTGTGAAGATGGACAAAGAGCGTTGTGGCGGCTCATTTACTCCGTTGATGATCCGATGCAGGATAAATAAGCTTATGTTCTCTCGTTGCTCGTCTTTGTACGCTCTCTCTCTGTGTTGGTGACCCCTGCGTGTCCGTCCTCCTTATTTGGGCAGGCCATCCGAGTATATATAGTCATCCTTGGGCGCGCATATGTTGGGCCACATGGATGCTAGAGGGTGCCACGTGTGCCTCCTTAATAGGGTACAGCTGTAACCGTGAGCGGGCCAGGCTGTCACGTGGGCGCTTATTGAAATTTTCTGTTGCTGAAGATCTGTGTGGTTTCTCGTCCTTCGTGGGTGTGACTTGGTCAGCTTGACACATGGTCCACACTTGGTTGAAGAGAATCACTCATGTCGTAACAGCAAGATTTGGTCTTCATGGAGTCTGAAACACATGTGGCCAGAGATGCATTGGACGCATGGAGTCTGGGACGCATGGAGTCTGGGATGCATGGGACCAGAGACGCATGGAACACATGGAGTCTGGAACGCATGGGACCGCATGGAGCCTGCGACGCATGGGGCCAGAGACGCATGAGACGCATGGAGTCTGGGAGCATGGGGTCCTTATTGTGTTGTACACGTGGCGCTGCACATCCATCGAGAGTGAAGTTCTATGCTGACGTGAGACTTTTGTCGTTTAGTGTGTTCACGTTTTTGAGGCATTCCGAAAATCCACTTTGTCAATTTTGTGTCAAAGACAATCCCGTTGCTAGGATGCCATGTCAGGTCCATCTGCGTCCAAAACTTCTTCGGCTGATTGGAACGCATGGATGTCGCCTTATTGGGCCGTAGGGTGATTCTGCAGTATAATCTTTTTTGAGCTTTACTTTGGGGCGCATGGTTGTTGGACGCATGTATGCATATTTTTGTGCTTCTACAAGACCCCTTTCAAAGTTTTCAAACTGAAAAGTTTGAAATACTTTGAATAAGAAGCATGGAGAAAAAGCACTTTTGTCGCATGGGTATTGTGTCGTATGGACATTGGGACCGTTTGGTCACGGGCCACATGGATGAGTGCTTCAAGGCTGTCACTTCTGCATTAATTAACATATTTGTTTCGATTTTGGAGCGGATCTCCTTTAGGATTATGAGCCATCTCCTGACTCGGGGCGCGAGGTAACAGTTTTCAGGGAGATTAAGGAGGATCACGAAAATCGAGGCATCAGATTCATCCCCATAACTACTTGGTTCATTGCCTCGATCTCTGCACGCAGTTTTTGAGGCCTATAAATAGGCGGCGGGGGGGAGAGAGAGAACTTTATATCTCTGCTTCCTTTCTTTCTCCTGTGAGGGATGCTGAAGGCTGCGGCTCTTTTCGTCGAGGAGTTCGCCGGGGGTAGCCTTGATCCGTGGCCTCCTGATAGAGGTATGGTAGCACCAAGCTTCTCGTGTTTGGGCCGCCAAGGACACAGTCTTGCTGCGTAGATGAGAAATCATCTAGGACGCGTGAAGACTCTTTACAAAGTTTTGCTGTATGGATGAACATGCGCAAACTTTTTATAATGCTTTGTTGAGTACTCCTCTGCAACATGCGTACAGAGCCTATCTGAGGCTCGGCCGCATGGACTGCAACGTGCGCACAAAGCTTATCTGTGGCTGGACCGCATAGATGAGGTCTCATCTTGCTCGTCCGTGCGGACTTAGCTGCACGTAGCTGCGGCCTGGCAGCGGTATACGACAATCGTACCTTTTTATAATCCTCGTTTAACTGATACGTGTCTTCTTTATGTAGGTTTTGTCCTCGCTCGTGCAGCCTATGATGGAGCATGGAAGGATATCATAGCACCCGTTGTTCGAGATGAAGACCAACTTTATTACAGCAATTCGCCAAGAACTGATCCAGGAGATGAGGATAGTTCGACAATGACTAATCCAGGAGACGAGGATGATCATCATGCGTCACGCGCTGAGCCATTCTTGTTTATGCAGCGTGCTAACTGCGTTTTTCTCCTTTATGCGGTTTGCTACCGGCGGGGAGAGTGCGGTATCGATGACAAGATTTGGATTAATTATCATTTCTGTCGTCGGTCTTTCCACCTGGTTGTAGAGCGTCAGCCCATGTTCATCCCTTACTATCTATCAGTATGGATTCTTTTCCATATACTAAGATTCGTAATATGGATGGATGATCTAGAAAGCATGAAGCTCTGTTGTTGGTCTCACTTGTGTCCGTGACAGAAACAACACAGGGGCACCTTGTAATGGAAGATGTTCTTGTCGGCGAGAACCCATGAAACTTAAAAGGGATTCCTATCATATGTACCCTGAGACCTTGAATATTAATAAAAACCCTTTAAAATGTAGTGGATTCCCATCTTATGTACTTATGATATTGAATAAAGGTTTTTCTTTTTCCAAAACTTCTTCCTTCATTTGTCTTGTTGTGTATGAATTTTGTGTGAACTTTGGATATTGTATAGGTAATATGGACGTAGTACAATTTCGCAGCCTATATAGGATGTCCTACTGGGGGCTTAGGTGGACCTATTATTTGTTGCGCATATTGAGTGCAAATAATAAGTTTAAAAATAATCTCTATTAGAGGTAATGTGGACGTGATAGGTTTTGTGGACCCATTACTTGTAGTGCCTCGCTCTGCGTAGGCACTATGTACAAGTGATATCGCTTTGCTTGCTCGAGCGGAAGCCTACTCGGAGAGTTTTCGATCGAAACACATGACGATTGATCTAAGTGAGTGGGTCAAACTTTATTCTCTGATTCTTGCATGCCTTAATAATGAATCTGAGTTTTTGCAATGCTTGTTTGTTTAATAAGATAATGTTCGCATTGGGAATGATAGAACGAGAACATGCATGCTTAATAAGAGAACGTGTATGCTTGTCTAAATAAAGATAGAACATTGCCATTCTAAGTAAAGATAGAAAAAAAATGTTACATGCTTAGTTACACTGACACCGGTATCAAACGAACCCTTGTCATGCTAAAAAGATAAGTAAAAGGAATTGCTTGAATAAGTCCCTTTTTCATATGCTAAGTAAGAGTTTAATTACATGCTTTAATAAAAAGAGATAGAAGAACTACTATTATGCTTGCATACATAGAATTTTCTCGCATGTTTCCTATCGTACTGAAAGAGATAGATATTGCATGCTAGTTGTTATGAAAATTGATATCTTGCTTGCTAATATATGTTTCGCTTGCCTATTTTGCTATATCGAACTGATATAAGTCTTTGATTCATATAAGCAGAGATAAATAGTGCGCCCTGAGGTACGGTCCTTGTGATCTAGTAGGGTGTACTATTAGTTATGTGAAAGAAGAAAGATGTATTTTGCTTGACAAGATGTGTTTTGCTTGACCATATATGTTTTGCTTGATCATTTATTTGCTTGCATTATAGATTATTCATATCATTGCATTGGTCTCGGACAACTTGTGCACAAGGTCTTTGTCTCTCGAACGGTTCCTGAGGCACTAGGAATCGCTCGGTCCGGAAGAGATTTTTGTTTCACCCTGAGGATACGGAGGTACTAGCCACGTGGCAATGGCCAGCAGCACAACTCCAATGGGTAAACCCAATTTAATGGACCCGTTAGAGTACACTTAAGCTGTAACAAATATAAATACAAGTCTATACCATCTTTCACAGTATAATTCTTGTCACATCCCAGTCCCAAAATATATGGAACCAGGCCACGTGGCATTGGCCAGCTGACACGTCTCCGAGGATATCCCAATTTAATGGATCCTGGCGAAGCGTGCTACGCTGTCCTAAATCTAACAAGTCTAATATCAACAACAGGCAGTGTCTAATCTCATCCACAAACAACAAGTAAATACTAAAATGAAAGACTGGAATATAAGAACATAGTCGAATGACATAGTACAACTGAAATATGTCTGGTGGGAACAAACCCACTACAAATATTGGAGATAAAGTACTGATAGTCTGAAATAAGAGTACTGATAATAAGAGTGACTGAAACAACTGCTAACTAGGTAAGGAGCTCCAGTCATAGGCGGAAGGCCTACCAAGATGATCAGGGGTACTCTGATGGTAAAACCTCCAGCTCCTCGTTAAGAGCAAACCTCGTCTCCACACCTGGCCCGTACACGGTGGGGTAATAGGCCTCGTCCAGATCTGGAAGATAACCAGGTCCCCAGAGGGACGTAACAAGATACAATATACATGCCAGATATAGTACTGAATAAAAGTAAAGAGGGTGTGCTAACCATCTAAGTGAATACAATGTAAGGACAACCTCGGAACGTATAGGTAGGTGTAGGCATAACGTCCAACGTCCTCTAGAGTGTGGTATCTGCAACGTCTATCATTCCGAAGAATGAGGTATCTGTATATATATAACGTCCAACACTCTAAGGGACGTGGTATCTGCAATGTATATACCTCCGTAACACTCCGTAGAGCACGGTGTCTGAATATAAGAAGTCACCGGGTCTGTGGTTCCTCTGGATACCACGGAGTCCGATGGGTGTATCCCATACGTTTATCAGTTGTCCTTCCCGCCCAATGTAGATACGCAAGTCGAATACACGACGTGAGTGTACCGTATCTATATGCCAAGTCTCATCTAACTATAATGCTCTAGAATACAGGCTAGTCCGTGATGCATATTGTACGTTCCGATAGCGAATCGGGTACGCAGACCCGCATCCCAATATGAATGTACCATCGAGATACGTGTAAGTGTCACGGTCTAGGAAGATATCAAAATATCCTCACAGTAGTTGGAGAGTCAGCTAACAACTAGGTCAAGTACACTACTCATCGACGCATTGTCGTCTGCACCCGAGTCAATCTCGGACGCGCACAGTTTTATGTATATTTGCAACATTTATCATTTAATTTTAAGCAGTAAATCAGCAAGGTATACTTGCCTGTCCCGGGTAGCTGCAAAATCCAAAGTCCTGCTCCTGATGCCTCGGCGGTACTGTCCAGCAGTCCTATATATGATATAGTAATGACAATATTAGTCGCTACAATAGCACGACTAATACACACTACTTGCAATTATAGCTGACACGGGGTCTGGACTGTATATATATATATATAACTATTTACAAATATATATATATATATATATATATATATATATATATATATATATATATACACTAAATCATAATTAAATATATTAAGATAATATGTATGTTTAATAGTACAAAAATAGTACTTATGTATTATTTAGAAATACACTAATAATTATGTTTAATTATATTCAATACTATATATATAAACACATAATACCATATTTATAACTTAATACATAGACCCATATATTATCATATATTTATATGAACAAGTACACAACATAAAATACATATACAATTACATATTTTCATTTTTTATTCTCATATTTTTAAATACACAAAATATGTACAAATTTATATACACATATATACATATTAATATACACAAAATAATGAAATGTATATTAAGAATATATACACACATATATATATCTATATATATATATATATACATATACATACTAGAGGTTTAATACGTATAAGTATTTAATATAATATATATTACATATAATATACTTAATCCAGAAAATATATTTAAACACAATATATATTATATATTTAATATTCTTCATATAATAAAAATATACATACATACATACATACATACATACATACATACATATATATATATATATATACATGCTACATATGTATAAGTTTTTAATACGAATATATAATATAAAAATAGTATTATATTACATATATAATACTAAATCACAGAAATTATATTTAAACTATGATTTATATTAAATATATACTATTTTCGTATAATACAATATACATACATATATTTATTTATTTATATATATATACATATATACGCATAGGTATTTATACACGTACACAAAATACATATTTATAATCCTATTATATATAATACAACTTACAATAAATATATATTTATAATATAGTATTTATACAGGAGGTATATATATATATATATATATATATATATATATATATATATATATATATATATATATATATATATATATACTTTGTAATACAGAAAATACTAATTAATATACTTAATACGTATAAAATACTTAAACTAAACCAATACTAGTGTATAGGACATTTGCACATCGAAATACGCCTAAAAATAAAGATAATAATACATAAAATATTATACCAGATCGACGCTCGTGTCGAGGGCTTCCCGGTGGTTGGCCGTCGACGGCGGGGGTGGCCGGACGGAGCTCCGGCGAAGCTCGGGAGGTTCGGCTACAACAGCAACGGTCTGGGCTCGTCGATGCTGCGGGGTCGATGGCGGCCAGGGGCGTCGTCGACCGGCGCTGGAAGTCGACGGGAAGGGAGGTGGTTGACTGGGGAGGAGGTAGGCCAAGTACGGCGGCCGACGGAGTTAAGGCGGCGGAGCAATCAAAGCTCGGGTGGTCGGCTGCTAGTTCGGGGGCAATTTGTTCGGGTGAGGAGGGTGGTTCTGGCGGCGGCTGTAAAGCGGCTAGGCGGCGGGTGGCGGAGGCTGGAGGTAGGGGGGAGGTCGGCGAAGGGGACTGGGTCGGTGCGGGGGTCGCCGGACGCGGTGGCTGGCTGGGAGGAGGCGGCGGGTTGTGATGGGTTGGGGTAGAGCTCGGTTGGAGGTTTAGTGAGGAATAGGGTTTCTTGTTGGTTTTCTTGGGTTGTGTGCCCTCTTTAGTGATGTAACATGTTGTTTAAGTAGGTAAGAGAGTGGGGGGGCTGCCTAGGGATTAGGGCCGGCTGGACATTGTTTTTGGGGAGTTGGGGATGTCCATCATGATGAGGGGAGGGCTAGGATTAAATGTAATTCAAACGTAGGGTCATGATGGGTCCTCCAAAAAGTAAGGTAAGTACATGAAAATGGAGGGAAAAATTGTGATGGAGAACGGTTAGGGAATGACAATTTCTTTCTCCATGAGGTTCGGCCAATGAGGGGGGGCACCTCATTGAAATTTTGCACAAAGGCCCCTGGTTAAATTGGAAATTGCACAGATTCTAAAATTGGGGATTTGATGAAAACAAACACCATGTTTGGTGTTCTACATTGGGCTAGGATGGTGTATGGTGTTTTGTATGAGGCTTGTGGGTGTGGATGTGGGTTTGGGTTGGAGTTGGGTCTAATTCAATTGAGGTTAGATCAACACATTAATTAATTAATAATTAATGTACCGGGTGTCTCTAATTTAATTTAATAAAAACCCGGGGGTCTAAATTGGGTTGGACAAGGGTCATTAGTGTGGTAGGCTCAGTGTACAATAATGTCATGATCTGGGTTGGTCAAGTCGGATCGAGATGGGGTCTCAATTTCGATTGGAACGGACAACGAACATAATTACGCAATTTATTTAAATTGCGTACGGACGTTTGTAACGACTTTTGTGCGACTAAAATCAGGCACGAAAATCAGTATCCGAGATTTGTTCAAGGTTCAATATGATAGGTTAGTATGTCTATGCCAAGTATGTGGAATTTGTTTCAGGGCAACAGCTAGGGTAGTGTCCTAAAATAACAAATCACTGCACAGATATTATAATACTATATAATAAATGTCAATTATATCACTACCAGAAAAAGTCAAATTAGCAACGTCTAAAAACGTCGCTAAATAACAATAAATCGTCGCTAATTAGGTTTAGCGACGTAGTTAGCGACGTTTTAAATCAGTCGGAAAACTCCAAGTCGCTAAAACCAAAAACGTCGCTAAACGTCGCTATGCCGACGTTTTTTAGCGACTTTAATGTGTCGCTAAATTTAGCGACGTGTTGCGACGCCAAGTCACTAAATAGCGACGTTTATAAAAGTCGCTAAACGTCGCTGATTAGCGACGTTTTTTGCGATGTTACACCGACGTCTTTAATGACCTGGCTATACTGCCATGTCAGCAATTGGCGACGTTTAGCGACGACTTTAGCGACGTCATTAGCGACGAACTTAGCGACGTTTTTCAGCGTCGCTGAGTAGCGACGTAATTAGCGACGTAAATTAACGTCGCTAAGCGTCGCTACACGTCGCTAATAACATCGCTAATTTTAAAAAAAAAATTCCAGAATCAAACATTGGTGATTCCCTGCAGTTTTACATCATCTTCATCATACACACCAACATGATTCAATCTAGTTAACTATATAATCCAATTAAATTAAAGACCACAAGAAGTATCAATCCAATTAAATGTGGATAACTATATAATCCAATTAAATTAACTAAAAAATTAAAGACCACAAGAAGCATCATACATCATGTCTATTGTTGAAGTACCAATAATTCATAAATAATAATAAAAATAACTAGACTACTACGGATCTGCAGGAGGCTGACCAGCGGCGCGCTTCAAGGATAACAACTCCTCATACTCGTCCCGTGGAATCGACACCGATGTCGATGGAGAAGGCAGTGACGTCGGTGGCGGCCGTGCCCGCTCCAAGTCTGCGAGTCGCTGGTTATAAGAATCCAGGGTAGATAACAGCCTCGTACTGCTATCACCCATTGAATCCTGCATCCTCGTCAGGTTCTCGCCCATCGATAGCTGTGACGTATGCATCCTCGTCAGCTTCTCGCCCATCGATAGCTGTGACGCCTGCAGCTCCATGATGTTGCGATCATTGGAGGCTCTAATATCATTTGTCAATTCTCGTAGCTCCGTCATGCTGCGGTCGAGCATATCCAATCGTGCGATAAGCATCGGATCGTCCGCCTGTGGCTGGGACCGGGACTGGTCCTCCATACTTCGCAGCAAGTCGTCACGGAGAGACGCAATCTGACGGTCAACGGCCTCCTGGACGGCCTCCTGGACTCTGGCCGACGACTGCGAGGGCTGCGACTGCGAGGGGTGTGTGGAATGCACAGCTGTCGGGGAGGCCCTAGATGACTGCGTCGCAACCAGGGCGCCATAGGAGCCCGTACCGTAGTACGTACCCCTCTGGAGACCACCAGCTGCGGTCACCCACAGGTCGTCCGCCGACGGAGATGGACCGGGCTGCAACGAAGCACCAGCCTCTCCAGGTGTAGGTGCACTAGCAGTCGCCCGCTCACGAAGCCTAAGATACTCGGCCTAGAAAAGGTTTGGAAACTCAATAATTGCCTAAGTTATATTAAAATAAACACAAAGTAAAGTAATACTTACATAGGTCTGTGAGGCCCTCTCATCAATGAGATTTCCGTCCTTGCGATGGGTGGCCAAGAAGACGGTCACCATGTTTGCATCCTCACCCCTCTGTACCTGTTAAAAATATATTTTTTATTACTAAACTTAAATATTTTTTCCAAGTACCATTTTATGGTACTTATATTAAAATAATATATTTTAAAAGAAAAAATATACCAAACGACGAAAATGTTCCGTCATCGGAATCGAGCCACCACACCACTTGGCAGCATTCTGCCTAGTCGCCTTGGCCTTCTTAGACCTTTCCTTGTAGCTCGGATCGTCGAATCTAGCCCTTATCGCAGTCCACTGCTCAGGCGTGATCCAACCTTGGATCAGTTTTCCAGCACGATCACGAGCCTTCTGGTCATCCAGAGCATCTCGGATAAGCTTGG
Organism: Iris macrosiphon; assembly: GCA_036927795.1. NCBI lineage: Eukaryota > Viridiplantae > Streptophyta > Magnoliopsida > Asparagales > Iridaceae > Iris > Iris macrosiphon. Next base: position 153,322,444 of record JAYESA010000017.1, on the reverse strand, counting down.
CGGCAACGGTAGGAAAGAGCCGCTCGATCAACTCGGCCCGGTGCGGAGGATAAAAATACGTTTGCTACAATAAATAATTCATTAAGTTAGCATCACGAATATGCATAAATTAGAGGATTTATTTAATATACTTTTACCTGGAAGTGCGCAAACCAGAACGCCTTCCTCTCCTCCGGAGCCTCAGAGTAGTTGATCCAAGGGCCACCGTAGTTGTTCCTCAGAAATTGGCCCAGGCGTCTCTGAACCGACGATGGACGATATCTATACAGAAATAATAATTTAGATTACTGAAAAAGTCAATATACGATGAATAAAGAGAAACACAAATATATACTAAACCATCTAATTGACTTACTTTGTACCGTCGGCCCAAATCTCTGTCCTCGTCTCCTCCGGTGGTGCGCATGGAGGATCTTGCTGATGCTGGGACAACGTCGGCACGACCTCCTCTACATGCTCATCAGTCTCTATGGTTCCGTCAGCAGGAGGAACGCTGGACGAGGGAGTACTATCATGCCTGGAACTACTCGTCCCAGGAGTGATGTCACGCAACGTCGTCGCAGTCGGAGATGTGACTGCTCGATATACTGGAGTACCGGGCGACGATGATCCGGAACCAACAGTAGGCAGTACCAGAGTGGCACTCTGTCTACCTCGGGACCTGCCGAATCCTCCGCGTCGTCCTGTCATATCTGATAACAACATATGATGAATATAGAGAAACACAAATATATACTACATTCTACAGTCAAAATGTGATACATATCTCAAAGCATTATACAGTCAAAATATAATACATATATTCGTTAATGTCAAAATGTGATACATATCTCAAAGCATTTTACAGTCCAAATATAGTTACATTCTACATAGAATATTTTATATTTTCAATCATCTTCAGAAAATTCATCTTGTTCGCCTTCCTCGTCCTGCTCTTCCTCTTCCTCGTCTTCACTTTCATCTACTTCGTCGTCCTCTTCGGATAATTCTACATCTTCTACATTATTACTCGTGTAATGAGTAACTTCCGTTGAGTCCACATCTACAATATTTGTTACAAGAGGTAGATCGTCCTCCTGATAAGCTATTTCGTCAATGTCAAAGGTATTTCTAGCTTTAGTCTTGCATACTGCCCACCAATCCGACCTCGCTGTCCCCCGTCTAGGATAAGTTGTGAAGTACACGAGCTGAGCCTGACTTGATAGGACAAATGGTTCGTAGCCTTGATATCTACGCTTGTAGTTTATATCCACAAGGCCATGCTTGTCAATTTTCCAACCTTGATCTTGAATCGGATCGAACCATTCACACCTGAATAGCACGATATTAGCAGGTTCTGGGCCATAATTATATGTCAACTCCATAATCTCTCGTAAGATGCCAAAAAAATCATTGCCCGGATTGACATCTTTGTAGTTTGTAGATTTGATACACAAACCACTATTTTTCGTGGAATCAAGATCCAGAAAGCTGTCTCTGATAGGAGCATTTGTTGACTTGAACCTGAACCCATTCACACAGAAACTTGGCCATATTTTTACGGCAGTAATTGGTCCCTTGGCTAGAGTCCTAATAGATTCAGTCTCGGATGATATTAGACGATCGACCTAAATACCAAAGTAGCGATGGTAAGTTATTTGTTTTACAAGTGCAGAAATAAAAAGTAATTACCAAGTATCTTACATATGCGCTCAACCAAGAAGGAAAATGGCATCTCATTTCTTGTTCTACTTCTTCGTCTGTTATGTAGGGTCTAACCGACCTCAACTCATCATTATATGTGCTGAAAAACAATGATGCAACTGCTAATTAGTAGCATAATAGTATCTTATACTATTACATTGAGATGATGTAAACGTGGACGTATTAATTACTTACCCCTCTAGCTTCTCCACTTCATCCTCGTCGCAATTGAGTAATATATACAATTGAGCAGCCCTTAGCTCATCGTCATTCAAATATCTCTTCTTTATTTTTCCCGAAGGCTTTCCGGATGCATTGAATACTTTGAGTATTGCATCATTAGATTCCTTATATGCGTCATCGTTTCTGGGAGCTTTCGTCCTATTAGTAGCAACATGCGGTTTGAAATACGTCGAGCAAAAGTTTGTAATCTCCTCGAGAACATAAGCTTCACAAATAGATCCTTCAACCCGTGCCTTATTTTTCACCTTTCTCTTTAGGTTATTCAGATGACGCTCGAAGGGGTACATCCACTGATAACCGACAGGACCACCAACACGTGCCTCATAGGAAAGATGAATTGGCAAATGCTCCATAGAGTCGAAGAATCCTGGAGGAAACACCTTCTCGAGCTTACATAGTGTTACCGCAATGTCCCTCTCTTGCTTTTCTAGACGATCGACGAGCAACTTAGTACAACAAAGATCTCTGAAGAATATGCTCAGCTCTGTCAATGGGTCCCAAACGACCTGCGGTAAGAATTCCCGAAATGCAATCGGAATTAACCTCTCCATGAATACATGACAATCGTGGCTCTTCATACCTACTAGTTTATTCTCCTTGAGGTCGACGCATCTTCTCAAGTTCGACACGTACCCGTCTGGAAACTTTAGACCCTGAATCCACCTACAAAGTCTACCTTTATCCTCTTTATCCAGTGAGAAAACTGACTTAGGTTGCTTTAACTTTCCATTCCCCTCCTCTATCAGATGCAATGCAGGACGTCTACATATGTCTTCTAAGTCCAACCTGGCCTTCGGATTATCTTTCGTCTTCCCCTTTACATCCATTACAGTATTAATTATGTTATCAAACACATTCTTCTCGATATGCATGACATCAAGGTTATGTCTGATCAGATTGGTGCTCCAATATGGCAGATCCCAGAATATACTCCTCTTTGTCCAGTTATGGATGCGACCAAATCCGTCACACTTGTACCCTTTAGCAGGCTCTTCGATAGCACTTGGTAAATCTTTTACCTTTTCCCATATCGTGCATCCGGGCCACCTTGGAGGTGGATTGGCCTTCTCCACAACTCCCGCACGAAAAGCATTCCGATTCCTCCGGTACGGATGATCCTTCGGCAAAAATTGTCGATGACAATCGAAGAAGCACGGTTTGCCTCCGTGTTTCAAACGGAAAGCCTGAGAACGGTCCATGCAATACGGACATGAGAGACGACCATGGGTGCTCCATCCCGATAACATTCCATAGGCCGGAAAGTCGTTGATGGTCCACATAAGTGCTGCCCTCATCTGAAAATTCTGCTTTCTAGAAACATCGTACGTGTTGGCACCTACTTTCCACAGCTGATTCAACTCATCTATCAAAGGCTGTAAGTACACATCGATGTTCCTCTTCGGATTGTTCGGACCCGGGATAATAACGGTTAGGAACATATACGGAGTCTTCATGCACATCCAAGGCGGTAGATTGTACGGAGTGACGATCACAGGCCAACACGAATACTGGGAGCCCGAAAGTCCGAATGTGGTAAAACCGTCAGAGCAGAGCCCCAATCTGACATTACGCGCTTTCTCGGCAAAATGTGGATACTCTCGATCAAAGTGCTTCCATGCTTCTCCATCGGATGGATGATCCAATACTCCTTCGATCTGTTTTCGCCTGTGCCAACTCATGTTTTCTGCAGTCTCCTTAACCATAAACAACCGCTGCAACCGCGGCGTCAAAGACAAGTAGTGCATCGAATCGGTAGGCTTCCTTGCACCGACAGACTTTCCTCTAACAGTGGCCTTGTAGCGATCAGCACCACAGAATCTACACGCATCTTCATCCTTGTCGTCTTTGTAGTACAACATGCACCCGTTGCGACATGCATCCATTTTTTCGTATCCCATCCAAAGCGATCTCACCATCCTCTTAGATCGATAGAAGTCTTTAGGCAACTTTGCACCCTCGGGCAAGATCTCTATAATCAAATCGAGCAGTCGATTATAGCATTCTTGCGACATGTTAAAATCGGACTTGATGCTCAATAATCTTGTAACCACCTCCAACGGTGAATGGTCCTCACAACCAGGATATAGTGGAGTCCTTACATTCTCAAGCAACTCCATAAATTTTGCAGCATCGGCATTCGGTGCCTCCTCAGCTGCATCATAATTGTCTGGATTGAAACTAGGTCCTGCATTGGAATTAGTTGTGAGTATCAGGTACTTGTGAACTTGTTATGTGTGTGTTGGTAACTGATACGGGTAGGTGTGTATCAGGTACCTGTGAACTTCATCAATACTCTAATAATATATATATATATATATATATATATATATATATATATATATATATATATATATATATATATATATATATATATATATATATAAAGAGGTAGTATTTCTTCCTCATCTTATTCAGTTCTAGTGAACAAAAACTAGGTCGTCAAAACGACTAGCAAGTCCTTATGTCAAGAACGGACAAATAAATAAATATAAAGTTTTAAGAGGAAAATAATCAGAAGATAAATGGATAATTGATATAAAAATTTCAGAAAAACTGTCTTTGACACATTATAGTGTAAACTTGAAATATAAGATTTGTATTCCTAACTAATCCCTATTCTACAAAGTGTCCAAATCACAGTCACAAAACACTATCCATAATACAAAATTTATATATGCAAATGTAACTTAGAGAATGCTTTTGGATCACCATCACACCTATTGTCCCGGCAATAATCCCATTTACCCAGGATCAGGTAATTTTCTGGCGGATGGTGCTTAGATTCCAATCCCCACAGGTATTGTGATATCATTGTATCACTATAATAATATTGAATCACATGAAAATGTGATAAGCACATGATATAAATAATTGTCGAATTTTTTTATTTCAGAAAATTTGGATCATGTGATAATAAAATCAATTGTCGAATATCTTGAACTTTCCAAGAATTTAGAACATGGGTCAAACATTGGACATATACAATTATCGAATTTGATCTTTTTCAAAAATTGGACCCAATGGAAAGTAAGTGAGCTAAGCCTCACTGCGGTCATCATATGGCTATACGTATGTCGAAAACTACTGATCAGTTTTAAAAATAATAAATATTACTGAGAGTTCGATGGTGTGATCCAAATGTTCTCTGTCATCCAATGCAATTCTATAAAATTACAATCATCCTTATCTAACAATCCAATTAAGTTAAATTATTATTCTTAATTTTATACCTCGTCTTGTGTGTCAGAGACTATACCTTTTGCGAGAATCATCTCATTTAGCAAATCGTTCTGTCTTTTGCGATAACGTTTAATATCCAATAAAAGTATAAAATTTTGTTTTGTTTACTCAAGTATCACATCTAACGGAACTACTCCATCTGGTAGAAAAATTTCGAAGAACCTGAAAATCATACTCTTACCTTGGAATATAATTAAAAGCTATTTTTGTTGCTCTTTTGTGCACGTGCAAAGTGTCCTACGCATCCTAAAAAATAAATTCGTAATCTAAAATTTTATGGTTTGAACCTAAACTAAAATTATATTAGAGAACAATTGATTATTCGGATTTTTCCGAAAACGACTATCTCTAAAATTTTATATAAATTTCGACAGAGTCTCCTTTGTAATTCGGACTCTGAAAATTTCACAAATTTAAAAAAGATTCGGAGCAAGCCCCCGTAGAATTTTCGGGTACGCCGACCCCTTCGGTGGAGCAACTCTCAACACCGGTATCGCACGCAATGAATATGAGTACTAAAATAAAATTTATTTAAAGAAAAAAGTTTCTTACCAAGACTTATTTATAGAGATTGCTTTTACCTCGATTAACCTTTTTACCATCAAGCAAACAATTCATGTTTTGCAATATTTACTACAAATTTTCACCCATTAAGAAGGGTTACCGAATCACAACTCAATTAACCTATCAAGCATTTGTATGTCAAAAAGTATATGAACATGAATTTCTTTAGGAAAACCATGTGTAAGATATTGATCATTTTAAATATATGCTACTTATCCTTTTAAGAGTAAATTTTTTAAAACAATATTCTCACAAAGTGACAATACTATTACTAGCAAGGTCCAAATCACCATATTAATATTCAAGTTAAAAATTGAAAGTAAATTTTTGGTTTCATCAAGTCAAATTGATTTCATCTCATAGCACTCTTAAAAGTATAAAATCAATACTTTAACCTTTATAAAAATTAATATTAATTTACCCAAGTACATAAATACTTGTAATTACTTGTTTAAACTATATATTAAAATAAATAAAGCTAATTATTTATATTATTTAAATCTAGACAGATTTAACATATATCAATATTTATGAAATAAAAGACCTATTTGTGTATTTCCTTAAGAAATAACCCAATCTTCACATAGAAGCTTAAGTTATACATAATTATTCTAATGCTACGTTACAAATCTTTGGCTAAAACCATAAGTGAATAATCTTGCCAACTAGAGTATATAATATTTTAACTTTCTACTCATTAAACAAACTCTTGTGTATATATACTTAATTGAACATACACATATATATATTCTCCTAATCCTTAGACTTCTCAAAACATAACATTCAAATGAATATTACTACTAAATGCAACACAAATATATTAAAATCGGTATATATAGTGACAATTATAACAAAATAATATCGTAACAAGGCTCATAATTGTTTATCATAAGTCTACCATATAAATATATATATGCATATACATGTGTTTCTTCAAATTTGACTAGATTTAGCAATTGTGGAGTATTTTCTAAACATACCGTGTCCAAAATCTTGTATCAATATTTCATAAATATATATATATATATATATATATATATATATATATGTGTCTTCAAATTTCAGAAAATTAAATCAATAATTCTCTGAAATTAACTTTGATTTGAGCATGGTAAATTGACAAAGAAATTAAATTGAAGAAGGATGTTGAGAAGAGTAGAAAAGGGCATGCCTTGCTATAAAGTTCTTTGATTTGGAAGAAACTTTTGATTTCCCAAGTTTATCCCAAATTGTAACCTAAAATTTTAATATGTATAACCATATATATAAATTTCTTAGTCTAGGTTTATAATTAAAATAATTAGGAAAGAAGGATGGGAATGAAATTATACCAAGGAGAAAATGATGGTGATTAGGGTGTCCAGAGGAGATCGACCGGAGTGGGGTGGCCGAAGGTCGGGTCAGCCTTCAGTAGCAGCCAGCAGTAGCCGCAGCAGCAGCAAGGTGCGGCAGCAACAGCAACATTCAGAGCAGAAGCAGCAGTTGGAAAGAGAGGGGAGAGAAAGATGGATGAGGGGATATGTGAGGATGTGAGATGAGAGAGGAGATGGAGAATCCGAACCCCTTCCCTTCCATATAGCCGGCCTCCCTCCTCCCAAGTTCCCTGAACCTAAAACTTATCATAGTGTTTACTAAGATGAGTCATCACTCCTTTCTTAAGCAAGTGAAATGTAGTGAGTTGGTGAATTACAAAATTTTGCAATTTGCAAAATTTTTCTAAGGTCTTCATTGCAACATTCTACGTGAAAATTTTGTCATATTTTCTTGAGGGATAAATTGCAAAGTAATAAATTAATATAATAATAATAATAATAAAATCTTAACTAAGTATTATTTATTTTAAGAAATATATTTAGAAATAGGTTATGGCAGCTTGGCTATCGAGGTGTTAGTTCCTGGAGTTGCGGTACAGATGTGGGGACTTCAGGTACAGTCAGAGTTGATGGATCGGGTTAGAGGCGCACAGTTTGAGGATGAGTCTCTGAGGAGCATCAGAGCGCAGGTTCGGATAGAATTGGCAGATGACTTCACTATTGCGGAGGATGGATCATTACGGCACGGTACCAGATTGTGTGTGCCGAGTGGAGTATTGCGCGAGGAGGTTCTTCAGGAGACGCATCGATCTCAGTACTCTATGCATCGAGGTGCCAACAAGATTTATAGAGACACGAGGGAGCATGTTTGGTGGTATGGTATGAAGCGGGATATGGCGAGCTTTGTATCCAGATGTATGGTATGCCAACAGGTAAAGACGGAGAGACAGAGGCCAGGTGGTTTGTTTCAGCCTTTACCCACTCCAGAGTGGAAGTGGAAGCATGTGACGATAAAATTTATATCAGGACTTCCGTGTTCTCCAGGAGGTAAAGACGCGATTTGGGTCATCGTTGACAGGTTGACCAAATCGGCCCATTTTTTGCCATTCAAAGTGGGTACATCTACGGAGAAGCTCGCGGAGATGTATGTGCGACATATAGTCAGATTGCATGGAGTTCCTGTGAGTATCATCTCGGATCGAGATAGTCCCTTCACATCCCACTTCTGAAGGAGTTTGTAGGCTAGCTTGGGCACCAAGCTCAAGTTTAGTAACGCATATCACCCTCAGACGGATGGGCAGTCGGAGAGGACTATTCAGAATCTCGAGAATATGCTTCGCACTTGTGTTTTGGATATTGGAGGTTCTTGGGAGGATCTGTCACGCCCCAGTCCCAAAATACGTAGGACTAGGACTAGGACACGTAAGCATGCCAGCCGCCTGTATATATGGCAACTCCAATATATGGAAACCATATATACGAGCGTACGCTGTATAATGAACAATGATTCATAAGTGGTAAAACTGATTACAAGTCACAGGATAATATCTAAATCTCATCCACAGAAATTAAATATGAATAACCAATAACCATGTAACTAGATCTCAATAATAAGTATCTAAAGAATGACAGTCGGATGGAAACAAATCCACTGTCGAAATAGAATATAAAATGAACCAGATACACACCATATAAGAACAACATCTGGCAACACGAGGCTCGAAGATCTCCTCGAAATATACGTAACATGTCCGGATCTACGCTCCTGTGAATACTCATGAACATCTATGCTGGAAAGGGACCAGGTCCTCAGAGGGACATAACAAGATACAGAAAAATAACATGCCATGTATGTAAATACTGAATAAATAAATGGGGTGTGCTAACCATCTAAGTGAATGCAATTTAAAGACAACCTTGGTACGTATGGGTAGGCGTAGGCATAACGGCCAGCATCCTATAGAGTGTGGTATCTGCAACGTCCGTCATTCCGAAGAATGAGGTATCTGAATATAAACAATGTCCACACTCTAAGGGATGTGGTATCTGCAAGTATATATAACGTCCGTATCACTCCGAAGAGTGCGGTATCTGCAATAAAGAAGTTGGGTGTCCCATACGCCTACTAGTTGTCTTTCCCGCCCAATGTAGATATACAAGTCGTGAATACGACGTGGACATCTCGTACTATGATGCAAGTCTCTATAGAAATAAACAACTAGCTAAAAACCGTTACACGTGTTGCTCATACTGATGGCCAGTCGCGCATGAGGCACGCGTCCCTACATGAACTCACTCTGTGACGTGTAATGATACGTGTCAAGGCCTGGGAAGTCATATCAATAACTCCACAACTTTAGGTGGGTCTACTAGACTCTAGGTCAGACACAAGTCCTAACGTCAATGCCTTCGTTGACTGCACCCGAGTCTTCTCGGACGCGCATATTTATATAATTAAAATAAATAAACAATGTAACTAAAATAACTGGATTTAATCAGTACAACAAGCCAAGGTATACTTGCCTGGCAAGAGAGCTGCAAAATATAATGTCCAGATGTCAAATACCAAGTGTCGGAAACTATGGCCTCAGAATGAACGTCTCCGGATGCTGAAATAAATATCACTAACAGTCTCAAAAAATATCAAATAGCTAGAAACGCCTGTCCTTAAGTCCAATTTGGACACATGGGCAAAAATGATAGTTTCCGGTCAAAGCGGGGTCCACATGTGGGCCGCTTTGCACCGAAAAATGTGTCAGGGTCAAAGGTCTCCAAATTCGCTAAACTTAGTGTCAACAAGTCCAGAACGTCGATACGAACCCAACGGAATATCCAGAACTGGATTCCGGTGTGCCGATCACAAAATCGCCCGTCAAGTGAAGCTTGTGGGGCCCACGATACGGGATTTTGTCAACGTTCTCAGAATCGAACCAAACTTGGATCACAGGACCAGCGTATTGCTACGAGTCCGATGGCGCAAGTTTTATTTTGATCCGACGTGTGTACATAAAGTTGCAGCGTGTTCCAGAACAGGCGGATACGGGACGTTGTCGGCGGATACGCGTTGATTCCGGTGTGCACGCACATCCAAATCAACTTCTGCGAAATTCCACACATCCGTATCAACGACGTGCACGTTTCGGTAAAGATCGTGTGTGACCAAGTCGTCCCGTTTGGCGAGGCGTACTCAGTTCCGGGGTAAATCGGGGCATTGTTTTTCCTGTTTTTGGATCGCGGTTCACGATCGCCACAGAATGCGATGCACCGAGCGGGTCGCACGGGTATCGAGAATGTCACATAGCCTACGTGTCACAACTGACGAAATTAAAAATGGAACTACGAGGAGATAGAACGGGTTACCTGAACAGGGCTCCGTGGATTGAATTTCCCGTGTCCGGGAAGAGATGCGACACGACGCTGATCGTGTCCGGGCTATGTCCGGGCTCTGAAATGCTGTTGTGTCCGGTTCTGCTCGAGTCGGGGTCATCGCTGGGTGGTCCGGAGCTGCTGCGGCCAGGGCTCCGGGGTCGTCGGCTCGTCGACGGAGGATCTGGGTCGTCGCCGCTGTGTCGACCTTGTCGAGGAGAAGGAGAAGGTCGGGGTCGAGGCCGGCGGGGTCGTGGCTGATCGGGCGGAGGTGGCGGCCTGTGGGTCGGCTGCTGGAGGGTTTGAGGCGGGGTCGTAGCTGATCGGGGAAGGAGAGGAGGAGGTCGGGAAGGAGATGAGGGGCGGAGGAGATGAGATGGTGGTCCGGCGAGAGGGGAAGAGGGGAGAAGGAGGAGCTGCAGGGGGGGTACTGGTGGTGGAGGGTGGCGAGTGGCGGAGTGGAGGAGGAGGAGGCGTCGGTCGGGGGCTGTGATGGGGTGGCAGTGGTGAAGAGGGAGGGCTCGGGGGAGGAAATGAGGAGGAGGAGAGGAAAAGTGGGCGGAGGTCGGGCGGCTGCTGTGCCGGATGGGGGCCGCGGGGGGGGGAAAGGGTGAAGGTGGCTAGGGCGGAGGAGAGGCTGGGGATGATGATGGTGGTGGTGGTGGAGATGGGGGGGCGCGGGGAGAAGGGGGCTTACCGCGGGCGGGGAGGACTCGCCGCGGGGGTGGGGGGTCAGCTCCGGCGAGGGGGCTCACCGCGGGTGAGGGGTCGGTTCGCCGCTCTGGCGAGGGGGGGTAGCCGGCGGCTAGGGGGGGCTGCGGCTGGGTTAGGGTTAGGTTTTTATTTTCTATTTCTTTTATAGAAAAAAAATAGTTAAGGGTAAAATAGTAATTTCAAATATAGGATATTTTTCAGGTGGGTCCCGCTTCCAAATGGACGGTGCAGGTTCACCGGCCAATGAGGGGGTGACACCTCGTACTACAATTTGCAGAAAAGTCCCTGTAATTTCATAAATTGTATAAAGGTCCTATTTTGGGAAATTGCACAATTACGAAATTGTCTGGAAAAAACACCCGATTCCTGAAATTGCCAAAATGCACAGAACTGAGGAAAATTGCTGTGTGGGGGTCCTGAGGGGGTAGGGGTGAGTCTGAGCAGGGACTGGGCCTGGTTTTCTTGGGTGATACGGGCCATCGTATTAATTAATCATTAAATACTGCGCACGGTGTTCTCTAATTATTTAGAGGCAGGTAGGGCAATAATTTTAGTACGGTGTCAATACACTAAATATAGTATACTCAGTGTAGAATATTATCGTATTTTTGTCTGGGCAAAACAGGTACAGGTTGGGCCTCTAATGTCTGTTGGAACAGGGATGGGTACAGATCTAGGAATTTAATTACGTACGTTTGTAACGATAATTGTGCGTCTCAAACGAGGCTCAAAGTAAGGCATCTGGGAGTTGCACAAAGTGCAAGAAAATAGACTAACATGTCTAGGACAGGTATGTGAACTTTGTTCGGGGATAACAGTCAAGGTAAAGCTCAAAATAATTCGGTGATGGACAGGTGCACAAGTCAACATGATATGTAAGCAAAATAAATTAAAAATATTGCCATAAATCCTGAATTATTAAAAATAATCCTAAAATACTGGAATCTGGTCGAGGGGGTTTACAGGATCATTTTCACCTGGTAGAGTTTGCTTATAACAACAGCTACCAGACCAGTATCGAGATGTCACCATTTGAGGCAATGTATGGACGGAGATGACGCACTCCATTATCTTGGGATGACGTCGGTGAGAGAGCCTTATTGGGGCCTGAGATGGTCCATGGATGCAGCTAAGAAGGTGAAACTCATCAAGGATAGACTTCGGGTGGCGCAGGATAGACAACGACATTGGGACGATAGCCACCAGAGACCTTTGGAGTTTGAGTTATAGATTTTGTATTTGATTATGGTTGCTTATTTTAGTAATAGTGCTAAGGCTGTATTTTGTGCTAGATTGGCGATCTGGTGTTCTTAAGAATTTCTCCGACACGGGACACGATTCGCTTTGGTGGAGGCGGAAAGCTTAGTCCACAATACATTGGACCTTTTGGTACTCTTGAGAGGGTCGGTTTAGTGGCTTACAAACTAGACTTACCGCCTGCACTAGAGGGAGTGCACAACGTGTTCCATGTGTCACAGCCGAGACGGTACGTGGCAGATCCTAGCTATGTATTGGACCACTCGGAGATTCAGGTGGGTCTGACTCTCAGTTATCCAGAGCAGCCAGTGGAGATTCTGGATCACAGGGAGAAGATGCTACGGAACCAGAGGATTCATTTGGTACGCATCACGTGGAGGCATCACTTGCCAGGGGAGTCTACCTGGGAGCGAGAGGTCAAGATGCGCGAGCGATATCCTTATTTGTTTGAGCCGTGAGGTATAATTCTTTCTTTCTTGCTGTGTTTGTTTTGTATATAGTTTCTTCCTTAAAATTCGAGGAAATTTTTTTCTAAGGTGGGTAGGTTTTTCACCCTCACTTTTACAACTATAGATAGTTTGGTAATTTGGCATGGGTATTTAATTTTAGAAATAAATATTAATATTAGTGTGCTATAAATATTTAATTGATGCTTGTATTAATTATTTATTTATTTATGCCTTATATTATTTATTTATTAATTAGTGGACTAATCTTTTAGTTAGACTTGACACTTGTGAACTAATTAGACTTGGCATGACAACTAGTAAGCCCAACATGGACCCAAGCCCAATAACTCACTCCCACTAATTCATTAGGAGGATTAGACTTAATTTGACTTAATTAGAGACATTCCAAAATTGACCATCTTTAATCCTATGCATAATTGGATGGAGATGGGTGACTTGGACATTCAATGAGACTTGGAGAAGGAGGAAGGGGGGCGGCCACCATATTGGCTATTCTCTCTCTCTCTCTCTCTCTCTCTCTCTCTCTCTCTCTCTCTCTCCCTCCTCCTCATTTGCATTCATTTTGATTCCCAATTCATAGATCCCCAATTTACTTCATTTCCTTAATCAATTTAACCCAAATTATTTCATTCCCTCTCATTCCCATTTAATAGAAGAAGTATTGGAGCTTGGATTAGCAAGGAGCACAAGGAGGAGGAGCATTGGTGAAGAGATCGTGTCCAGAACGTGTCCACTTGAGTTTTCATTGAAAATACATCTCCCAATTGATAAATTCTGAATTCCTCTTCATTGTAGCTTCCAAATCATGTATTGGACCTTTAGGAACATCCAATGGCATATGGCTACCTATAGGAACAAGTTCTAGGCCAATTGATTGTGTATTGTATCTTCTACATAGATTTTTATGTGTATTTTAGGGAAATTACGAGATTGACACACCAAGTGTGTGTCATGACACTAAATTAGTCTAATTAGACTTAAATTGGGGTTAGGATACTATCTAAGTGTCCAAAATTGGACGCGATTAGGCCGTATCATGATACGGTATGATACCGTGTGATACGGAGCTCGATTTTGTGTGTTTTGTGCAATTGCTCCTCAATTCTCATTATAGCAAGTTACTTTAGTTGTATTTTAATGTATTTAGCTTCTATAAATAATTAATAGTGGGAATTATGGTTTTTGACACTTGAGTTGGACACGTATCATGAGTTCATCAATTTGGCACTCTAGGTGTTTGAGAAATTGACACTAGTATGTATATATATAGATATATACTGTATGTGTGTATTTATATATATATTTTTGATATATACATGTGCATGTGTATATGTATAATTAATAAAGTGTGTGTATATTGTAGACTGTGTTGTGAGTGTTTCATCCAACGGTGTTGGTGTGTGCGATTTGAGCCACTGATGTGTGATGGGCTCTAGTGGATGCTACTGTGGGACACCCACTGCACTTGGGGGGGGGGGGATCTCATATAAGTTATAGACATTAGAAGAGGTTATAGCTAGGTGTATCAGTTGCTTGATCTGTGCCTGAGCATTCAGTCATGTATATGTGTAAATTAGTGTTATGTTAGAATATTAGTTTAAGAATGTAAAGATATATATATATATATATATATATATATATATATATATATATATATATATATATATATATATATATACAGTAAGAGTAATTGACAGTAAGTTAAGATAGAGTATCAGAGCATTAGAATTAGTTGTGAGTATCAGGTACCTGTGAACTTGTTATGTGTGTGTCAGTAACTGATACGGGTAGGTGTGTGTGTCTAGTTTAAGAGTTGTGCAAGTGTTTTTCAGTGAAGGCCAATGAGGGCGATTACCTGAAACAGAGAGTTGGAGGATGCTGTGAACTCAAGCAAGTGAGGGGGAAAAGTTACATGGGACTGAGGTTTGGTCATCCCTATATAACTTGATCAGTTTTAGATGAAGTGTTACCTGAAATTTCAGACACTCCTCTTTGGAATGATTGGTCTTGATTACGTTTCGGAGAATCATATTCGACTTCCTTTCGTGCCACCTCTCCAAGTTTTATTCTGTGCATACACTGATTAGTGTATCAGCTATGATCGGGTAAGTCTGTGATATGAGTTAAGGTTTCAGATTATTGGTTTAGGTGAGAGGCTCAAATGTTCATATATCCAAGTAGTTAGGATGGTGAGGCCAGTATCAGATTCAAGGTAGTATCGGGTGAGTAACTGTGAGGAAATGCAATGGTTGCAGTAGCTTATAAGAGTGTTATACCATTGTATTGATAAAATTTAGGTTAGTGCGGCCCTAATTATTCATAGAGGGTGGTTGGTTATGTGTTTTAAGACCACATATGTTGGTATCAGTAGATGTCTTAGTTAGTGAAGGTTGATTGGTGTAAAGTCAATTGGTTAGTTTAGTATCACTACCAATTAGTTAATAGTAGAGATTATTTGGGTATCAATAGCAATTAAGTGAGTAGAGTGATATAGATAGGTTAGTTATCAATTAGAAGTTTCAGTGGTTAATACTTGTTAGTTAATATATAATTAGTATGTCAGTTAGCTATCATTCATTAGTATGGATAGCTGTTAGTTACCCGTGAATATAAAGTAAAAGTTAGTAGTTATATATTAGTTAAATATAATTGATACTAGTTAAGATACTAATTGTACTAGCATCTTAACCCACTTCTCATTCATTGCACCATTTAACTTGATATTTTCTAAATAGAAGTGTGTGACACCAGCTTCGGGATCGAGAGACACACTTTGATCCGGACCAGAGGCGAGTACACCTCTTTGTTAGTTTTTTATTTCATGATAGTGTATATATCACTTATTCTAGAACTGTATACTTGATACTGACACTTGGTTACACGGACTGGTACTATATGGATCCCGTCAGGAGATGTTATCCCTTACTGTGTTCAACGGTTACTCTTTCACATGTATTTTATCATATGCATCGGGTATTAATTTTTATGTGTTTCATGTGCATCCACTATTTCGTGTGCTAGTGTGACTATATCGTATTCATGTGTGTAACGTGTCGTGATTGGATCCATGCATATTGGTTGGGGAGGGGGAGTAAAAGTTGGTTATGTGATCAAGACCTATTTATCTCATGTGTATGTTAATTATACACAACCTAAGCCGATCACATAACGAACTTGCGCTCTAAACCACATAGCTAGTATTCATGTTCTTCTACTTGCAGTTATTCCATATTACCAGTATTTACTTTTCAGTTCTTTATTGTGATTATTTGCATGTTCCCACATGTATTTTTCATTCTTAATACTTGTGTATCTCGTATTCTTTTCTATTACTCGTCATATATGCTTTACCATGTATTTGGAGTTGATTTCAGAGTTTTGTACTTTGCTCCTTTCCTCATTGGATATATTTTTTAGATAGTTGGCTAGAGGAGTTGTGTTCCACTTATTACGGCCCGCGGGATGGTGAGCCACTAGAGGATATTCCTCTAGAGTAGGAGGACATAGTACCAATGACCGAGGAGGCCTAGTTATATAGTCTTGGACTTGTACTAGTCTTATTTTGGACTCATGGCATGTATATATTATTTTGGAGAGTTGTTGAGCCTAGACTTATAGTATTGGACTTGAGGATGTATTGTGACTCATATTTATCTTTTTATTCCATATCGTGCTTTCATCCTCTTTAGTTTGATATGGTAATTGAGTATTATTTACCAATATTATATTATTCCTCCATTTGGAGTTGAGATAGCATGACATGTACCCTTATTATATTATGTGAGATGTTTAGATAGTTATATTGCCTTAGACAACGTTCTATCGCCGATGTTGTGGCATAGGCTGAACGTTGTTCCCTACTCGTGCCGTTATTCTGGGTGCGGATCGTGACATCGGACGTGGTGGATGGTGCCAGATCTTCCTTTGGCGATCAATCATTCCTACGAAGGCGGACGACCAGAGGTTCGGGTGTCTTCCTGTGTAGTTTTACGACGAGGGAAGAGGTTGTGTCGGAAACGCGTGCCTTTAGACGGACTCTCAGAGGCTCTTCTGGTGTTGTCCCAACCTCTGCCTCATCATCGGCGTCATTTCATCTTCATCTGGGTAGACCTGTTTATAAAGGATCGAATTAGAGTAATAGACTTTGATCCCTTTGAACGGATCGACATCAGCAAACTCCATTTTGACCGTACCGTATTTGTCGACATACTTCAGGCACTGGTGTAGGGTCGACGGCACAATCATATATTCATGTATCCCTGGGCATCCGAGCAAGATATTATGGGATACATCTACGTCAATGACATAGCAAATGACCTCTGTTTTTAAGTCATCGATCTGGCATTTCAGGCGAATCTTACCCAGAGGGTAGCTCCTGCCTGCGTTGAAGCCAGTGATGGCAGTATTGGTGGCTGCCAAGCGATGCATCGTAATGCCCAAGGTCTGAAGTACTCCACGGGATGATATCGATTGACGAACCATGATCTATGTGCATCCGGTCCACCTTGATGGCACCAATATACCATGTGTAATACATGGGACGGTCATGTCGATTATTTTTTAGCAACATGTCCTGTTGCAAGAATGTAATATTGGATATTGCCTCCATGATATTATTTCAGTAGGGACAAGCAGCCGAATCCTCAGCTGGCGGCTTGACCTGCGCCATGTAGATGTCGGCATTCTGCAAAGCCTCACTCAGAGCAGCCCGAGTGTCTTTGGAGAGTCGAAGAAGCTCGAATAGAGACAACTTTAATGGAGTATTGGCGAGCTGGGCTAAGATGTCAAAGTTGTAGGGCTTTTCCAACCCAGAGCTGCATCCTTGCGCAGCGATTTGTCGTAGCGAGTATCTTTCTGCTTGAACTTATCCGCTGGCGGAGGCTAGAATAGACCTGGATCTGATGTTACATGTGTGATAATTGGGAGTGCACCATCGTCAGGGGTATCATACTCGCGATGGTACGCCAGGCCTGACCTCGTTGTTCCTGCTATAGCTTCCTCGGATGGGGGGAAACTGTGTAGCAGGACTTGGACTTCTTGCCCTTGGACTTTATGGCAGAATGTGTTGTCTGCTACATCAATTATGGAGCAAGATCAGGGTGAACCCACATGACCTCCCAACTCGGTGTGGTAAGAGGTATCAGTCCGGCTATTTGGTCACGAGCTGGCGGAAGATTGACGACCTCCATCGTAGCCCGGGGAATTGGGATTACCCCATCCCGGTCTTCTATCGCCGAAAAGTTGTCGAACTAGAGCAATACCATGTTAGCGACAACCATCTTGTCATCGATATCCAAGGTGAGGGCCTTGGTATCGAGCAGACACTAGATGTACCGCTTCAACGTGTAGTAGTCTTATGTCGCATGATGGACGTAACGATGGTAATGATAGTACTTTGGATTATTCACCTCAGCTGCCTCAACGGGACGTTTAAAGTTGGGGAGCCAAAGCTTACCACCCTTCATAAGTACGTCAAAGATGGGCATGACGTCGTCATCTTCGAAGAAGTAAGTCTCCTTGGGCTTTGGAACCTCATTTGGCTTTTGCTCGGGCTTCTTAGTAAAGTTGGCCACCAAGGCCTGCTCCCCTTTTCCATCGCGACTACTGTTGCCGTTGTTGTTGTTGTTGGGATATTTTTCCCTATCATCGGCGACATAGATCTGTATTCCCAAGAGCTGGGCGTCCTTGACCCTCTTCTCAGCGCTGACAACGCTTATGATGAACGTCGTAGAGTCTTTAAACTGACCGTCGCCCATCCAGAGGCTGACTGCTGGAAGTAAGTTTCTGCGGCACATGTCCATCAATGTCGACTCAGGATTGCCTGGGGGCAACCTCAGCGCTACTTGTCAAAAATGCTCAAAATAATTTTGGGCGAGTTCCCTTTCCCCTTGGGTAACATCCATCAGTGAGGACATCGTCATGTCGCTTCCTTCATCATAGAATCTTTTGAGAAATAGACTCTTGAGGTCATCAAACGATGAGATGCAATTATCTTATAGGCTGTAAAACCAGTCGAATGCTAGCCCGAACAATGCCCCCACAAAGAGCTTGTTGAGGAGTGCATTACTGCGAGGTAGGTGCCCTATTGCAGGCTCAAAATAACTCATGTATTGATGGGGGGGAGTCTTCCCGTCGAATGGGTTCAAGTTAAAGGGCTTGTACTTGGGCGGGTACGACACATCTCTCCACTCACGGGGGTATGATTGTCGTATCCCGAGCTAGCACAGCGAGTCCCGGATGCCCATGGAATCTAGGCGAGCCCGGACTTCCCTCATTGCTTCTCTGTCTTCGTCTCCGGTGAAAGGGGAAGATGGGCCAGGCAGAGGGTGATTATCGCCTATGGGCGGAGCAGTTGTGTCGGAGTCTGCGTTGGTCCCAAGGTCCAAGCTTGCTTGTCCATAAGCCCTTGCTGGTTGGGAAGGCATATTTGCTTTAATTTTCAGCATTGCCTGGGTCAGGGATTGCATTGATGAAATCACTGTGTGCATCATGGCCTCAAGAGACTCGAGGCATTGTCAGTCGCTGGGACCTTCGTGATAATCCCCTGCCATGTATACAGTCCTCACATAGGGAGAGATGGATGGGGCAGTGGACGTCGCACTTTTCGTCTCAGATTCTTGCCGGGAGTAGTCATCAGTGTAAACCCCCTGAATTTTCAAAATTTTAAAAACTGGATTTTTCACAATTTTCTGGAATTTTCTGAGATTTTTCTGTAATTTAAAAACAGGGTTTTAATTATTCAATGATTTTTAATTGATATTAAATGATATTTAAATATTATGAAAATAATATTTTTGGATGTAAAATGAAAAAGTGGACTTAGGGCAATTTTTCTGGAATTTATCGGACCCCGGACCTATTTTTAAAACCCCTAAAAGTATTTATTTAATTAAATATTTATTTAGTTAATTATTTAATAATTATTTATCTATTTAAATAGATTTTTTTTAAAAATATTTAAACCGGCCCGCGGCCCATTAGGCCGGCCCGACCCAGCCCAGCACCTATCGGGTCGGGTCTGTCAGCCACCCGACCCGCCCGCGCCCGTACCCGGCCTCCACCCTCTCTCCCACGACCGCCCTCGCCCCGCGTTTGCCGCCGCCCCGCTCGGCCGTGCGTCCCCGCCCGCGTCGCCACGTCTCCGCTCCGCGCGGCCCCGCGACCCACGACCTCGGCCACCCCCTTGGCTCTCCGCCCCTATATATACCCCCTCGGCTCCGGCCAACTCCCCCAACCATCACCCCGCCTGAACCCTAGGACCACCGCCACCACAACCCCGGCCATCCTCCGTGACCTCCACCTTCTCCTCCTCCTTCTCAGCTCCACCGCTCCGCCCACCGGCCGACCCGCCTCAGTCCCCCGAGCGTGACCCCGCTGCCCCTCGACCCCAGCTTCGGCCGCCGTCCTCCACTGGCTCATCTCCGCCTCCCTGAAGCCGCCCAGCCCCTCGTCGAGCCTCCGCCGCCCTGAGCCACCCTCCCCCGGCGAGTCTCGGCCGAACCCGACCCCGGACACGGCAGGCGGACACAGACACGACTCGAAACCCTAACCCTAGGTTTTGGGTTGTGTCGGACACGACGAAAACCCGATTTTCGAACCCTGTTCAGGTACGTGTATCTTTCTGCTCGTAACCCCGTTTTCGATTCCGTCAATTGCGTTGCGAAGCCTGTATGACCCTCTCGGTGCCCGGACAAACCGTTCGGGGCATCGCGTCCTGTGGTGATCGCACACCGCGATCCAAAAACAGGAAAAACTAGACCCTGTTTTACCCCGGAACTGAGTGCGCCCCGCCAAACGGGACGACTTGGTCGCGGTTGGTCTTCACAGACACGAGCGCCTCATCGATACGGACATGTGGGATTTCGCAGAAGCTGATTCGGGTGTGCGTGCACACCGGAATCAACGCGTATCCGCGGACATCGTCCCGTATCCGACTTTTCTGCAATTTATCCTAACTTTGTGTACACACGTCGGATCGAGACGAAACTTGCGCCATCGGACTCGTAGCGATACGTTGGTCCTGTGGGTCAAGTTTGGTTCAATTCTGAGAACGTTGACGAAATCGCGTGTCGTGGGCCCCACAGGCCCCGCTCGACGGGCGATTTTGTAAACGGCTCATCGGAATTCAATTCTGAAAGTTCCGTTGGGTTCGTATCAGCGTTTCTGACCTGTTGACATTAAGTTTGGTGAATTTGGAGACCGTTGACCCGGACGCATTTTTCGGTGCAAAGCGGGCCCACCGGTGGACCCCGTTTTGGTCCGAAATTATCGTTTTTGCCCTTGTCTCCAAATTGGACCCAAGGGCAGGCGTTTCTAGCTGATTGATATTTTCTGGATCTGATGGTGATATTTGTTTCAGCAACCGGAGTACCGCCTGCAATTCTCGCCGAAGTCAGAACTGCAACCCGAGCCGGAACCACAGGCAAGTGTACCTTGCCAAAACTTGCAGCTTGCTAGTTATTTTCTGGACTTGTTTATACATCAGTGGGCAATTAAAGCTTTCCAATTCTCAAATAATCCAGGTTATAGAATTTTACTTGATTTCTGGTAGATTCTTATGCAACATGTTTAACTGCTTAACCCAGGACACCTGACACTCTTCATGTGACGGAATTGCCTGAGATATACCTGGTAATTCCGTATAGGCTACATTTTTATGTCATTCTAGTTACATGCTTAGATTCTATCCTGACTCATTGTATTAGTTCAATCTTGCGTGACTTGTACCTGATATTTTCTGGAACTGTGACGTGAGATTACATGGGGTGGAGAGAGTATTGTCATATCAAGGCTGAATATAATATAATATAAATACTTATATCTGGCGGTGCCTTAGACTCTGATTCAGAGCTTTGGTTCCTTACTGGCTCCTCGAGAAAATACTGCTATGGTTTCTACGACACTGATCCTGTAGTAGTCTCAGCCTGAGTATGACTAAAACTCTCACTTGCATATCACTAGCTGGTTTATATATTTACCCTGCTGTTTATCTTGTTGCTGCACTGCATATGTTTTGGCTTGTATTTTCTGTACCTTGTTATGTCCCCTGAGGACCTGGAATGGACTATGTCCCCAGCTATAGCCGAGGAGAACTACCCCGAGGTGTACGGTACAGGAGCACTCCTTGGAGCAGAACCCGGAACTGAGGACGAGATAGTGGCCGAAGACTTCACCTGAGCACCGGCTTTAGCTACACAGTATTTCTATTTCAGTATTTTATTTCCTGTCTTGCTTCTAAAATGTAACAGAATAATTCTCGGATTTGTTTCCCGAGACACTTGTTTGATATTGCTTATTTATTTCCATTGCATTATTTTTGGCAATTAATCTGTGTTTATTCTGTGGATGAGATTAGAAATACCTGAGACTTGTAACTTATTACTGCTAGACTACAGCTTAAGCATGCCCTGATGGATCCATTAAATTGGGTTGTCCATCGGTGCGTGCTGCTGGCCATTGCTCACGTGCTCAGTCCCTCGTCATTTTGGGACTAGGGCGTGACATGGTTTTTGTGGTGGCCCATGCAGATCTACGACTAAATTGTTCGGTTTCAACTTAGGGACCGAACAGGCCTGCAATAAGATAGGATAAAATTTTAGGATCTCATCCACTTGCTTGAATCATTTTTGATATCTGTATCGTATTCGAACTAACTTGAACTTGCATCTTGCCTTGTTTCCTGTGCGCCTCTTATTGGTTATTTTGGATACAGGAAAATGGACCCACAAGAATGCAACGAGACTCCCGTCGGAATACCCCAAGCTACAGGTGTCACCTATGACAACGAAGTGACACCAGTCGGAGGAGTTCCACCAACTCAACAGAGCCAGCAGGCAGGTCAACCTACCTTCCGATTCCGGCGCGACGGCATCCCACCTCCGCCGCAGTTCGTCCCACCAATGCCCGTGTTCCCACCAGGACAGCCGATCGACGGGCAGCAAATATTTCAAATGATCTACGCGATGATGCAAGCACAGCAACAAGTCCAACACGAGGCTCAGCGTCGTGAAGCTAATTTCTTGAGGGACAGCATTGTAACTGCACTGGAGCAGGCCAACCTACCAGCTCGACGGCCAACTACAGGCTCAATCACTGACTTCCGCCAACTGAAGCCCCATACTTTCTCCGGGAAGGAAGAGCCCACAGAAGTTCATGAGTGGCTTACCAACATTCGGCATCAACTTGAAGCAGCTGAACTTCCACGGGAACGCTGGATGACAGCCGTCATAATGCAATTGACGGACAACGCTCATCACTGGTGGCTATCCGAGGAGACGCGACTCGGACCAGACCGAGTCACCTGGGAGGAGTTCTCTAGACTCTTCCAGGAGATGTACATTCCTGCCATCGCTCGATCAGAACTGCGGGACAAGTTTAATCGCCTCACTCAGGACTCTATGACGGTGGAAGAGTACAACGCAGAATTTATTCGACTGAGCTGCTTCGCCCCCACCCTGATCCCGACTGAGGAAGAGAAGGCCGAGAAATTCTTCGACGGACTAAACGTTGAGCTGCAGAAACTAATTGGGTCCATCGCACCAACATCATACTCGGACGTCCTTGCTGTGGCTCGACGCATAGAGCGCGTCACCAAGAGAGAGACCAGACTGAAGCGGCCTTCCCCATCTGCACCAACCAAAGCAGCACAAGAGGAGTCTGCCAAACGTCAACAAATAAGCTCGCCACCAGCAGCAGCACCAAAAGCCTTCTACCTTCCTACCTGTTACCACTGCGGCAAGATAGGCCATGTCGAGAAGGAATGTAGACGTAAACTCGGGCTATGCTTAGGCTGCAGATCCAGACAGCATGTAGTGAGAGACTGCCCTGAGCGTAGAGAAGGAGCACCAAGGGCGAACCAGCAAACTCCACCAGCACCTCGAGCAGCACCCTACCAGCAAGCTCAGCAACAGCAGAGGAATCTACCTCAAGGACGAGAGCAAGCTTATGCGATAACTGTGCAGGAAGCCGATGCGAGTAAGTGATTCGTAGTTATCCGTTTTTAGTGTTGTTTAGTTCGTGCCTCTTGGTTCGTGACCTCAGCCCCAACCTAGTAAATTGCAACTTGTTAATAATAGCCTGGTTTTCTTAAAAGTTATAGTTTTAACTAGATTTTCCTGGAAAGTGTAAGCTTTCGATTTTAGGGAAACGGTACTTCCCTAAGTATCTTGTGATGTGTTTCAAACGATGTTTGCGACCGCGTCATCTCTGTTGACCGGTTATTCTTTGATTGCGAGGATGCAATCCTCTTAAGGGGGGTAGATTATAAACCCCCTGAATTTTCAAAATTTTAAAAACTGGATTTAATGGACCCGTTAGAGTACACTTAAGCTGTAACAAATATAAATACAAGTCTATACCATATTTCACAGTATAATTCTTGTCACATCCCAGTCCCAAAATATATGGAACCAGGCCACGTGGCATTGGCCAGCTGACACGTCTCCGAGGATATCCCAATTTAATGGATCCTGGCGAAGCATGCTACGCTGTCCTAAATCTAACAAGTCTAATATCAACAACAGGCAGTGTCTAATCTCATCCATAAACAACAAGTAAATACTAAAATGAAAGACTGGAATATAAGAACATAGTCGAATGACATAGTACAACTGAAATATGTCTGGTGGGAACAAACCCACTACAAATATTGGAGATAAAGTACTGATAGTCTGAAATAAGAGTACTGATAATAAGAGTGACTGAAACAACTGCTAACTAGGTAAGGAGCTCCAGTCATAGGCGGAAGGCCTACCAAGATGATCAGGGGTACTCTGATGGTAAAACCTCCAGCTCCTCGTTAAGAGCAAACCTCGTCTCCACACCTGGCCCGTACACGGTGGGGTAATAGGCCTCGTCCAGATCTGGAAGATAACCAGGTCCCCAGAGGGACGTAACAAGATACAATATACATGCCAGATATAGTACTGAATAAAAGTAAAGAGGGTGTGCTAACCATCTAAGTGAATACAATGTAAGGACAACCTCGGAACGTATAGGTAGGTGTAGGCATAACGTCCAACGTCCTCTAGAGTGTGGTATCTGCAACGTCCATCATTCCGAAGAATGAGGTATCTGTATATATATAACGTCCAACACTCTAAGGGACGTGGTATCTGCAATGTATATACCTCCGTAACACTCCGTAGAGCACGGTGTCTGAATATAAGAAGTCACCGGGTCTGTGGTTCCTCTGGATACCACGGAGTCCGATGGGTGTATCCCATACGTTTATCAGTTGTCCTTCCCGCCCAATGTAGATACGCAAGTCGAATACACGACGTGAGTGTACCGTATCTATATGCCAAGTCTCATCTAACTATAATGCTCTAGAATACAGGCTAGTCCGTGATGCATATTGTACGTTCCGATAGCGAATCGGGTACGCAGACCCGCATCCCAATATGAATGTACCATCGAGATACGTGTAAGTGTCACGGTCTAGGAAGATATCAAAATATCCTCACAGTAGTTGGAGAGTCAGCTAACAACTAGGTCAAGTACACTACTCATCGACGCATTGTCGTCTGCACCCGAGTCAATCTCGGACGCGCACAGTTTTATGTATATTTGCAACATTTATCATTTAATTTTAAGCAGTAAATCAGCAAGGTATACTTGCCTGTCCCGGGTAGCTGCAAAATCCAAAGTCCTGCTCCTGATGCCTCGGCGGTACTGTCCAGCAGTCCTATATATGATATAGTAATGACAATATTAGTCGCTACAATAGCACGACTAATACACACTACTTGCAATTATAGCTGACACGGGGTCTGGACTGTATATATATATATATAACTATTTACAAATATATATATATATATATATATATATATATATATATATATATATATATATATATATATATATACACTAAATCATAATTAAATATATTAAGATAATATGTATGTTTAATAGTACAAAAATAGTACTTATGTATTATTTAGAAATACACTAATAATTATGTTTAATTATATTCAATACTATATATATAAACACATAATACCATATTTATAACTTAATACATAGACCCATATATTATCATATATTTATATGAACAAGTACACAACATAAAATACATATACAATTACATATTTTCATTTTTTATTCTCATATTTTTAAATACACAAAATATGTACAAATTTATATACACATATATACATATTAATATACACAAAATAATGAAATGTATATTAAGAATATATACACACATATATATATCTATATATATATATATACATATACATACTAGAGGTTTAATACGTATAAGTATTTAATATAATATATATTACATATAATATACTTAATCCAGAAAATATATTTAAACACAATATATATTATATATTTAATATTCTTCATATAATAAAAATATACATACATACATACATACATACATACATACATACATACATACATACATACATATATATATATATATACATGCTACATATGTATAAGTTTTTAATACGAATATATAATATAAAAATAGTATTATATTACATATATAATACTAAATCACAGAAATTATATTTAAACTATGATTTATATTAAATATATACTATTTTCGTATAATACAATATACATACATATATTTATTTATTTATATATATATACATATATACGCATAGGTATTTATACACGTACACAAAATACATATTTATAATCCTATTATATATAATACAACTTACAATAAATATATATTTATAATATAGTATTTATACAGGAGGTATATATATATATATATATATATATATATATATATATATATATATATATATATATATACTTTGTAATACAGAAAATACTAATTAATATACTTAATACGTATAAAATACTTAAACTAAACCAATACTAGTGTATAGGACATTTGCACATCGAAATACGCCTAAAAATAAAGATAATAATACATAAAATATTATACCAGATCGACGCTCGTGTCGAGGGCTTCCCGGTGGTTGGCCGTCGACGGCGGGGGTGGCCGGACGGAGCTCCGGCGAAGCTCGGGAGGTTCGGCTACAGCAGCAACGGTCTGGGCTCGTCGATGCTGCGGGGTCGATGGCGGCCAGGGGCGTCGTCGACCGGCGCTGGAAGTCGACGGGAAGGGAGGTGGTTGACTGGGGAGGAGGTAGGCCAAGTACGGCGGCCGACGGAGTTAAGGCGGCGGAGCAATCAAAGCTCGGGTGGTCGGCTGCTAGTTCGGGGGCAATTTGTTCGGGTGAGGAGGGTGGTTCTGGCGGCGGCTGTAAAGCGGCTAGGCGGCGGGTGGCGGAGGCTGGAGGTAGGGGGGAGGTCGGCGAAGGGGACTGGGTCGGTTCGGGGGTCGCCGGACGCGGTGGCTGGCTGGGAGGAGGCGGCGGGTTGTGATGGGTTGGGGTAGAGCTCGGTTGGAGGTTTAGTGAGGAATAGGGTTTCTTGTTGGTTTTCTTGGGTTGTGTGCCCTCTTTAGTGATGTAACATGTTGTTTAAGTAGGTAAGAGAGTGGGGGGGCTGCCTAGGGATTAGGGCCGGCTGGACATTGTTTTTGGGGAGTTGGGGATGTCCATCATGATGAGGGGAGGGCTAGGATTAAATGTAATTCAAACGTAGGGTCATGATGGGTCCTCCAAAAAGTAAGGTAAGTACATGAAAATGGAGGGAAAAATTGTGATGGAGAACGGTTAGGGAATGACAATTTCTTTCTCCATGAGGTTCGGCCAATGAGGGGGGGCACCTCATTGAAATTTTGCACAAAGGCCCCTGGTTAAATTGGAAATTGCACAGATTCTAAAATTGGGGATTTGATGAAAACAAACACCATGTTTGGTGTTCTACATTGGGCTAGGATGGTGTATGGTGTTTTGTATGAGGCTTGTGGGTGTGGATGTGGGTTTGGGTTGGAGTTGGGTCTAATTCAATTGAGGTTAGATCAACACATTAATTAATTAATAATTAATGTACCGGGTGTCTCTAATTTAATTTAATAAAAACCCGGGGGTCTAAATTGGGTTGGACAAGGGTCATTAGTGTGGTAGGCTCAGTGTACAATAATGTCATGATCTGGGTTGGTCAAGTCGGATCGAGATGGGGTCTCAATTTCGATTGGAACGGACAACGAACATAATTACGCAATTTATTTAAATTGCGTACGGACGTTTGTAACGACTTTTGTGCGACTAAAATCAGGCACGAAAATCAGTATCCGAGATTTGTTCAAGGTTCAATATGATAGGTTAGTATGTCTATGCCAAGTATGTGGAATTTGTTTCAGGGCAACAGCTAGGGTAGTGTCCTAAAATAACAAATCACTGCACAGATATTATAATACTATATAATAAATGTCAATTATATCACTACCAGAAAAAGTCAAATTAGCAACGTCTAAAAACGTCGCTAAATAACAATAAATCGTCGCTAATTAGGTTTAGCGACGTAGTTAGCGACGTTTTAAATCAGTCGGAAAACTCCAAGTCGCTAAAACCAAAAACGTCGCTAAACGTCGCTATGCCGACGTTTTTTAGCGACTTTAATGTGTCGCTAAATTTAGCGACGTGTTGCGACGCCAAGTCACTAAATAGCGACGTTTATAAAAGTCGCTAAACGTCGCTGATTAGCGACGTTTTTTGCGACGTTACACCGACGTCTTTAATGACCTGGCTATACTGCCATGTCAGCAATTGGCGACGTTTAGCGACGACTTTAGCGACGTCATTAGCGACGAACTTAGCGACGTTTTTCAGCGTCGCTGAGTAGCGACGTAATTAGCGACGTAAATTAACGTCGCTAAGCGTCGCTACACGTCGCTAATAACGTCGCTAATTTTAAAAAAAAATTCCAGAATCAAACATTGGTGATTCCCTGCAGTTTTACATCATCTTCATCATACACACCAACATGATTCAATCTAGTTAACTATATAATCCAATTAAATTAAAGACCACAAGAAGTATCAATCCAATTAAATGTGGATAACTATATAATCCAATTAAATTAACTAAAAAATTAAAGACCACAAGAAGCATCATACATCATGTCTATTGTTGAAGTACCAATAATTCATAAATAATAATAAAAATAACTAGACTACTACGGATCTGCAGGAGGCTGACCAGCGGCGCGCTTCAAGGATAACAACTCCTCATACTCGTCCCGTAGAATCGACACCGATGTCGATGGAGAAGGCAGTGACGTCGGTGGCGGCCGTGCCCGCTCCAAGTCTGCGAGTCGCTGGTTATAAGAATCCAGGGTAGATAACAGCCTCGTACTGCTATCACCCATTGAATCCTGCATCCTCGTCAGGTTCTCGCCCATCGATAGCTGTGACGCATGCATCCTCGTCAGCTTCTCGCCCATCGATAGCTGTGACGCCTGCAGCTCCATGATGTTGCGATCATTGGAGGCTCTAATATCATTTGTCAATTCTCGTAGCTCCGTCATGCTGCGGTCGAGCATATCCAATCGTGCGATAAGCATCGGATCGTCCGCCTGCGGCTGGGACCGGGACTGGTCCTCCATACTTCGCAGCAAGTCGTCACGGAGAGACGCAATCTGACGGTCAACGGCCTCCTGGACGGCCTCCTGGACTCTGGCCGACGACTGCGAGGGCTGCGACTGCGAGGGGTGTGTGGAATGCACAGCTGTCGGGGAGGCCCTAGATGACTGCGTCGCAACCAGGGCGCCATAGGAGCCCGTACCGTAGTACGTACCCCTCTGGAGACCACCAGCTGCGGTCACCCACAGGTCGTCCGCCGACGGAGATGGACCGGGCTGCGACGAAGCACCAGCCTCTCCAGGTGTAGGTGCACTAGCAGTCGCCCGCTCACGAAGCCTAAGATACTCGGCCTAGAAAAGGTTTGGAAACTCAATAATTGCCTAAGTTATATTAAAATAAACACAAAGTAAAGTAATACTTACATAGGTCTGTGAGGCCCTCTCATCAATGAGATTTCCGTCCTTGCGATGGGTGGCCAAGAAGACGATCACCATGTTTGCATCCTCACCCCTCTGTACCTGTTAAAAATATATTTTTTATTACTAAACTTAAATATTTTTTCCAAGTACCATTTTATGGTACTTATATTAAAATAATATATTTTAAAAGAAAAAATATACCAAACGACGGAAATGTTCCGTCATCGGAATCGAGCCACCACACCACTTGGCAGCATTCTGCCTAGTCGCCTTGGCCTTCTTAGACCTTTCCTTGTAGCTCGGATCGTCGAATCTAGCCCTCATCGCAGTCCACTGCTCAGGCGTGATCCAACCTTGGATCAGTTTTCTAGCACGATCACGAGCCTTCTGGTCATCCAGAGCATCTCGGATAAGCTTGGCGGCAACGGTAGGAAAGAGCCGCTCGATCAACTCGGCCCGGTGCGGAGGATAAAAATACGTTTGCTACAATAAATAATTCATTAAGTTAGCATCACGAATATGCATAAATTAGAGGATTTATTTAATATACTTTTACCTGGAAGTGCGCAAACCAGAACGCCTTCCTCTCCTCCGGAGCCTCAGAGTAGTTGATCCAAGGGCCACCGTAGTTGTTCCTCAGAAATTGGCCCAGGCGTCTCTGAACCGACGATGGACGATATCTATACAGAAATAATAATTTAGATTACTGAAAAAGTCAATATACGATGAATAAAGAGAAACACAAATATATACTAAACCATCTAATTGACTTACTTTGTACCGTCGGCCCAAATCTCTGTCCTCGTCTCCTCCGGTGGTGCGCATGGAGGATCTTGCTGATGCTGGGACAACGTCGGCACGACCTCCTCTACATGCTCATCAGTCTCTATGGTTCCGTCAGCAGGAGGAACGCTGGACGAGGGAGTACTATCACGCCTGGAACTACTCGTCCCAGGAGTGATGCCACGCAACGTCGTCGCAGTCGGAGATGTGACTGCTCGATATACTGGAGTACCGGGCGACGATGATCCGGAACCAACAGTAGGCAGTACCAGAGTGGCACTCTGTCTACCTCGGGACCTGCCGAATCCTCCGCGTCGTCCTGTCATATCTGATAACAACATATGATGAATATAGAGAAACACAAATATATACTACATTCTACAGTCAAAATGTGATACATATCTCAAAGCATTATACAGTCAAAATATAATACATATATTCGTTAATGTCAAAATGTGATACATATCTCAAAGCATTTTACAGTCCAAATATAGTTACATTCTACATAGAATATTTTATATTTTCAATCATCTTCAAAAAATTCATCTTGTTCGCCTTCCTCGTCCTGCTCTTCCTCTTCCTCGTCTTCACTTTCATCTACTTCGTCGTTCTCTTCGGATAATTCTACATCTTCTACATTATTACTCGTGTAATGAGTAACTTCCGTTGAGTCCACATCTACAATATTTGTTACAAGAGGTAGATCGTCCTCCTGATAAGCTATTTCGTCAATGTCAAAGGTATTTCTAGCTTTAGTCTTGCATACTGCCCACCAATCCGACCTCGTTGTCCCCCGTCTAGGATAAGTTGTGAAGTACACGAGCTGAGCCTGACTTGATAGGACAAATGGTTCGTAGCCTTGATATCTACGCTTGTAGTTTATATCCACAAGGCCATGCTTGTCAATTTTCCAACCTTGATCTTGAATCGGATCGAACCATTCACACCTGAATAGCACGATATTAGCAGGTTCTGGGCCATAATTATATGTCAACTCCATAATCTCTCGTAAGATGCCAAAAAAATCATTGCCCGGATTGACGTCTTTGTAGTTTGTAGATTTGATACACAAACCACTATTTTTCGTGGAATCAAGATCCAGAAAGCTGTCTCTGATAGGAGCATTTGTTGACTTGAACCTGAACCCATTCACACAGAAACTTGGCCATATTTTTACGGCAGTAATTGGTCCCTTGGCTAGAGTCCTAATAGATTCAGTCTCGGATGATATTAGACGATCGACCTAAATACCAAAGTAGCGATGGTAAGTTATTTGTTTTACAAGTGCAGAAATAAAAAGTAATTACCAAGTATCTTACATATGCGCTCAACCAAGAAGGAAAATGGCATCTCATTTCTTGTTCTACTTCTTCGTCTGTTATGTAGGGTCTAACCGACATCAACTCATCATTATATGTGCTGAAAAACAATGATGCAACTGCTAATTAGTAGCATAATAGTATCTTATACTATTACATTGAGATGATGTAAACGTGGACGTATTAATTACTTACCCCTCTAGCTTCTCCACTTCATCCTCGTCGCAATTGAGTAATATATACAATTGAGCAGCCCTTAGCTCATCGTCATTCAAATATCTCTTCTTTATTTTTCCCGAAGGCTTTCCGGATGCATTGAATACTTTGAGTATTGCATCATTAGATTCCTTATATGCGTCATCGTTTCTGGGAGCTTTCGTCCTATTAGTAGCAACATGCGGTTTGAAATACGTCGAGCAAAAGTTTGTAATCTCCCCGAGAACATAAGCTTCACAAATAGATCCTTCAACCCGTGCCTTATTTTTCACCTTTCTCTTTAGGTTATTCAGATGACGCTCGAAGGGGTACATCCACTGATAACCGACAGGACCACCAACACGTGCCTCATAGGAAAGATGAATTGGCAAATGCTCCATAGAGTCGAAGAATCCTGGAGGAAACACCTTCTGGAGCTTACATAGTGTTACCGCAATGTCCCTCTCTTGCTTTTCTAGACTATCGACGAGCAACTTAGTACAACAAAGATCTCTGAAGAATATGCTCAGCTCTGTCAATGGGTCCCAAACGACCTGCGGTAAGAATTCCCGAAATGCAATCGGAATTAACCTCTCCATGAATACATGACAATCGTGGCTCTTCATACCTACTAGTTTGTTCTCCTTGAGGTCGACGCATCTTCTCAAGTTCGACACGTACCCGTCTGGAAACTTTAGACCCTGAATCCACCTACAAAGTCTACCTTTATCCTCTTTATCCAGTGAGAAAACTGACTTAGGTTGCTTTAACTTTCCATTCCCCTCCTCTATCAGATGCAATGCAGGACGTCTACATATGTCTTCTAAGTCCAACCTGGCCTTCGGATTATCTTTCGTCTTCCCCTTTACATCCATTACAGTATTAATTATGTTATCAAACACATTCTTCTCGATATGCATGACATCAAGGTTATGTCTGATCAGATTGGTGCTCCAATATGGCAGATCCCAGAATATACTCCTCTTCGTCCAGTTATGGATGCGACCAAATCCGTCACACTTGTACCCTTTAGCAGGCTCTTCGATATCACTTGGTAAATCTTTTACCTTTTCCCATATCGTGCATCCGGGCCACCTTGGAGGTGGATTGGCCTTCTCCACAACTCCCGCACGAAAAGCATTCCGATTCCTCCGGTACGGATGATCCTTCGGCAAAAATTGTCGATGACAATCGAAGAAGCACGGTTTGCCTCCGTGTTTCAAACGGAAAGCCTGAGAACGGTCCATGCAATACGGACATGAGAGACGACCATGGGTGCTCCATCCCGATAACATTCCATAGGCCGAAAAGTCGTTGATGGTCCACATAAGTGCTGCCCTCATCTGAAAATTCTGCTTTCTAGAAACATCGTACGTGTTGGCACCTACTTTCCACAGCTGATTCAACTCATCTATCAAAGGCTGTAAGTACACATCGATGTTCCTCTTCGGATTGTTCGGACCCGGGATAATAACGGTTAGGAACATATACGGAGTCTTCATGCACATCCAAGGCGGTAGATTGTACGGAGTGACGATCACAGGCCAACACGAATACTGGGAGCCCGAAAGTCCGAATGGGGTAAAACCGTCAGAGCAGAGCCCCAATCTGACATTACGCGCTTCCTCGGCAAAATGTGGATACTCTCGATCAAAGTGCTTCCATGCTTCTCCATCGGATGGATGATCCAATACTCCTTCGATCTGTTTTCGCCTGTGCCAACTCATGTTTTCTGCAGTCTCCTTAACCATAAACAACCGCTGCAACCGCGGCGTCAAAGGCAAGTAGTGCATCGAATCGGTAGGCTTCCTTGCACCGACAGACTTTCCTCTAACAGTGGCCTTGTAGCGATCAGCACCACAGAATCTACACGCATCTTCATCCTTGTCGTCTTTGTAGTACAACATGCACCCGTTGCGACATGCATCCATTTTTTCGTATCCCATCCAAAGCGATCTCACCATCCTCTTAGATCGATAGAAGTCTTTAGGCAACTTTGCACCCTCGGGCAAGATCTCTATAATCAAATCGAGCAGTCGATTATAGCATTCTTGCGACATGTTAAAATCGGACTTGATGCTCAATAATCTTGTAACCACCTCCAACGGTGAATGGTCCTCACAACCAGGATATAGTGGAGTCCTTACATTCTCAAGCAACTCCATAAACTTTGCAGCATCGGCATTCGGTGCCTCCTCAGCTGCATCATAATTGTCTGGATTGAAACTAGGTCCTGCCGCATCATAATTGTCAGGATTGAAACTAGGCCCCGCCGCATCATAAACCATGTTCACCAACCCGTCGTCGTAAGCATCGTGGTCTTGGACATCCATATACGGCTCCACATAGGGCTCCGACTCCGATGCTAGAGATACAAGTTCTCCGTGCGCGGTCCACTGATAGTAATTCGACGTAAAGCCCTTCGAGTATAAATGATATGTAACTTCCACTTCTGGATGATATTTCCTGTTGCGACATCTCACACATGGACACTTAATTTTGGTACCGTCCATGTACTGAGGGAACACCTTGGCGAACTGCAGGAACTGCTGTACACCCTCAATGAATTTATCTCGCACACCGCACATGTCATCAGGATGACGGTTGTACATCCACGAACGATGACGCAGATAGTAATTCATATCCATTTCTAGATACTTCTACAAAATTGACAGTATGTATCATATAAATTATTACATGCAAAATTAACTTCTGTGTCTGTGTCAGTGTCCGTTATGGGAAAAGCAGTATATATATATATATATATATATATATATATATATATATATATATATATATATATATATATATATATATATATATATATATTTATATATATATATAACATTACCCAAATAATATCTTAATACCACTTTACTACTATACCTTAACCCACTTCTGTGTCAGTGTCCGAATTTTAGTGTAGTAGGCTCCAGCCGAAGCCAATAAGTTTCTTGAGATGCATGTCCTTAATGATGCATGCTGCGATGATATCTTTGCTCCATTAGAGGCTCTTCATACTGCTAGCTAGTGATTTCAGTAAGTGTTGAAATTAATCCTTTATTTATTTAAGCTGATTTGTAAGTTTCGTTTAGCTAATTCAACTGTTATAGTCATATTATTTAGACCATTAGGCACTTCTTGAAACTGGCAGTAGGGTGAGGAACTGAGATACATAACTCCGCAGTACTTTGCTTTCGGCAATTAACCCCTATATATATTGGGAGTGGAACGAGGAAGTAGCTAGAGCTCAAAATTCTTGGGGCACAATTAAGGACGGTTGCTTAGATCATACACTTCCTGGTCGAATAATTGGCGTTCTAATTAATTTGATCACATGATCAGTTGTTGTACGAATATTCAGGAATTAGTTCTAATTTGTTCACCCAATGTACGTAGTCATGACATATGAACATGGATTCAATAATAGCCATCATTTCTTCCCCTCCTCCATTGGACCAATGAATAGTAACGACAAAATCAAACAATTAGTATATATGTATGTATGTATGTATGTATGTATGTATGTATGTATGTATGTATATATATATATATATATATATATATATATATATATTGCAAAAGTGCAAATAAATACACTTATGTTCTTTCTTTCTTATTCATCGATCCATATTATTTATTTATTTTATACTTGAAAGAAGAAATTAAAATCTGATCTCTACATGATCGCACATGCATGAACATTGTCAAAAAACCTAACCCTAACCCTAACCCTAACCCTAACCCCATGTCAAAAAACCAAACCCTAACCCTAACCCTAACCCCATGTCAAAAAACCTAACCCTAACCCTAACCCTAGGTCCAGATCAGTGTCTGTGTCAGTGTGTGTGTGTGCCGTGTCTGTGTCTGTGTCAGTGTGTGTGTCATGTTTGTGTCAATGTCACATGTGTCCTGTGAGAGAGAGAGAGAGAGAGAGAGAGAGAGAGAGAGAGAGAGAGTATACCTTGCCGGAGTAGTCGCGGTCGACGGAGCTGGGGGGGGAATTTGTTTTCGAATCGAAATTTCAACTGACGGGGAAAAATGAAACCGACCCCTAATTAACCAAATTTTAGCGACGTTTAGCGACGTCCAATAAAAAATGTTGCTAAATTAAATATTTGCGACGTAAAGGACGTCGCTAAACACGTTGCTAAATATTTTGAGTTTAAATGTCGCTATATACGTCGCTAAACGTCGCTAAATTAGACATATTAGCGACGTTTAGCGACCTTAATTGAACTTATAGCGACTTATCTTTTAAAATCGTATTAAAAGTCGCTAAACGTTGCTAAATGTCGCCATTTAGCGACGTCTAGCGACGTGTTTATAATGAGTCGCTAATTTATATATTATTAGCGACGTTTCTTTTGACGTCGCTAAAATACGTCGTTAATCCCGCTTTTTCTAGTAGTGTATCTAGTTAACCCTAATTAGGCTATTTAAATTAATTAACCCTAATTTCTGGTCGAGGGGGTTTACAATTCTAGTCTCATCTACAGAAAATAAATATAATTCAATATGATAGATCAGTCAAGATAATAGATAAAAGAAAATAGTCCATAATCAGGTCCACATAAGTAATGTCTCGGGGAACAACCCGACACAATAAGAAAAGAGAATAACACCACTACATATGTCCATAAGTCCAGATATAAAATAACAATAAGCATATATAACTGAGTAAGTAACTGAATACTCAGGAGAAATCCTTTGGCATAACCTCGTCCTCTGGTGCCAGTACTGCTCCAGCGTCAGCTCCTATCCCGTAAACCTCGGGGTAATCCTCCTCTGATGTACCTGGGGACATAATCCAGATCCAGGTCCTCAGGGGACATAGAAGGTACAAGAAACACTCAAGCCAAATGAAATACAATAAATAAAAATAGATTCTCAGGGCAAGCTATGTAACCAACTATGTGAAATACAAATGAGAGCATCACTAGTACTCAGGCTGAGACCACTACAAGCTCTGTGTCGGGGAGCCCATAGCAGCAAGTAATATCATGTATTCCAGTAATATAGTATATATAATCAGCCTGTAGCATGTGTGTCTCTTCCCACCCAATGCAACCTCACGTCTCATGTCCACAACGTCTCATGTCCATAACACGCAAGATCATGACCTCTAGCCAGTACAACGAGTCATAATGATAGGTTAATATATGCAAGTCTCATATCATGAATCATGTAAGCCTATACAGAATTACCATGAATAACTCAAGAAAGATTCTGCCATATGAAATAGTGTCAATTGTCCTACGGTATGGCGTACTTAGTAAAGCAAGCACGCAAAATAGGATCGTTGAATCAACTCTCTAAATGACGTTACTCGACTCCGCGTACGACGTCAACACCCGAATCTTGTTCGGACGCTAAGCAACGTCTCACGGTCCTAGGTTGAACAGGTACATCACAGAAGTATATATATAGAAAGAACACAAGTAAATAATATCATAGGATCTACTGCAAGTTGGCAATGTACACTTGCTTGGGTTCTGAGCTCCGTCAGTTGCTCCGATAAAAGTGGAATCTCCAAGTACGCCTCTGGATGCTGAAAAAAATATCACTATTATTCTCAGAATACTTGAAATAGTTAGAATTGACTACCCATAAGTCCAATTTGGACACAGGAGCAGAATTGACAATTTTGGATCAAAATAGGGTACACATGTGGCCCACTTCGCACAAAAAAATGTGTCATAGATAAAGTTTTCTAAATTTGTCAAACTTAGTGTCTATGAGTCTAGAATGATGATACGAACCCAACGAAATATCCAGAACTGAATTCCGATGAGCCGGTCACGAAATCACTCGTCAAGTGGAACCAAGGAGCTCGTGAAACGGTATTTCGTCAACGTTCTCAGAATCGAACCAAACTTGGGTCACAGGACCAGCGTAACGCTGCAAATCCGATGGCGTAAGTTTCGTTGTGAAATGACAAGCACACACGAAATTATGATAAGTGTCAGAACAGGCCGATATTGTATTTTTTGACGGATACGCGTTGATTTCGGTGTGCACGCACATCCAAATCAAGTTCTACGAAATCTCACACGTCCATATTGACGATACGCGTCTTTCGATGAAATCCTTACACGATGAAGTTGCCTCATTTGGCGGGATGCACCATGTATCAAGAAAATTTTGGTTTACGAAATAAAGTTTTCTAACATATTTTGACAAAAAATAAATCACAGCATACATCGAATTAAAAAAAAAGTATTTAAAGGGATCAAAACTAGGCTATGTTGTCTAAATTATTATTTAAGTAGAATTTAAAAATATTAACTAGGTTGGAAGAAAATTAGACACGAACATGGGAGGTTGGAACAGTTTTTGATCTTGAAATTAAGTCATTTTTTCCTGTTTTGTGTCACAATTTACGATTGACACATGACACGGTAAGTTAAACTAATTAAACAGGGTTCATGGGGTCGTATGGTCTTCACATAGGATTCGACAGTTCGCTATTTAGTTTATTGTGTAGGAAGATACAGAGGTGGAAAGAAGGGTACCTCACTTCTGCTGCTGCTCGGGATTTGGGAGAATCTTCGCGGCGGCGTGCGGCGACGGTCGACGGCTACATCGGTGGTCGATGGTGGTCGGGGAGATGACTGAGGGGGTGGTCTAGGGAGATGTATATATAGGGGTGTGAAGGGGGGTTTGGAATGGGAAGAGAGGGGGTCGGGGAGGTTTCAGGGAGGGAAAGAGAGCGGGACGCGGGGGTTACTGTAGCAGTAGGAATTACAGCAACTGGGGGTTCGGGTGTTGGGGTGAGCGGGTCTGTGGGTTATCGGGTACGGGTTGGTTTCAGGTTCGGGTTTAGGGTTTACGTATGGGTTTAGGGTTAATTATTAATATAATTAACCATATATATATGTATATGTATATATAGCCAATATAAATAGTTTTGAACCCCAAATAATTTCCAAAAAAATTATGCAATACTCTAATAATAGTTGTACAACCAAAAATATATTTTATTTGTAATATTAGTAATTAATTAAATACACATAAATATCAATCCATGAATATAATATATTCTAATTAGCTAAAAATAATGAAAAAAATTCTCTCTTGATCACAATAATTCATAATACCAATAATTAAATAATAAAATCTAAAAAAATTAGGAGGTTTACAATATATATATATATATATATATATATATATATATATATATATATATATATATATATATATATATATATATATATATATATATATATATATATATATACATGTGCATGTGCATGTGCATGTGTATATGTATAATTAATAGAGTGTGTGTATATTGTAGACTGTGTGGGGAGTGTTTCATCCAACTGTGTTGGTGTGTGCGATTTGGGCCACTACTGTGTGATGGGCTCGAGTGGATGCCACTGCAGTACACCAATTGCACTTGGGGGGGGGGAATCTTATATGAGGTATAGACATTAGAAGAGGTCACAGCTAGGTGTATCAGTTGCTTGATATGTGCCTGAGCATTCAGTCATGTATATGTGTAAATTAGTGTTATGTTAGAATGTTAGTTTAAGAATGTAAAGTTATATATATATATATATATATATATATATATATATAAGAGTAATTGACAGTAAGTTAAGATAGAGTATCAGAGCATTGGAATTAGTTGTGAGTATCAGGTACTTGTGAACTTGTTATGTGTGTGTCGGTAACTGATACGGGTAGGTGTGTATCAGGTACCTGTGAACTTCATCAATACTCTAATAATATATATATATATATATATATATATATATATATATATATATATATATATATATATATATATATATATATATATATATATATATATAAAGAGGTAGTATTTCTTCCTCATCTTATTCAGTTCTAGTGAACAAAAACTAGGTCGTCAAAACGACTAGCAAGTCCTTATGTCAAGAACGGACAAATAAATAAATATAAAGTTTTAAGAGGAAAATAATCAGAAGATAAATGGATAATTGATATAAAAATTTCAGAAAAACTGTCTTTGACACATTATAGTGTAAACTTGAAATATAAGATTTGTATTCCTAACTAATCCCTATTCTACAAAGTGTCCAAATCACAGTCACAAAACACTATCCATAATACAAAATTTATATATGCAAATGTAACTTAGAGAATGCTTTTGGATCACCATCACACCTATTGTCCCGGCAATAATCCCATTTACCCAGGATCAGGTAATTTTCTGGCGGATGGTGCTTAGATTCCAATCCCCACAGGTATTGTGATATCATTGTATCACTATAATAATATTGAATCACATGAAAATGTGATAAGCACATGATATAAATAATTGTCGAATTTTTTTATTTCAGAAAATTTGGATCATGTGATAATAAAATCAATTGTCGAATATCTTGAACTTTCCAAGAATTTAGAACATGGGTCAAACATTGGACATATACAATTATCGAATTTGATCTTTTTCAAAAATTGGACCCAATGGAAAGTAAGTGAGCTAAGCCTCACTGCGGTCATCATATGGCTATACGTATGTCGAAAACTACTGATCAGTTTTAAAAATAATAAATATTACTGAGAGTTCGATGGTGTGATCCAAATGTTCTCTGTCATCCAATGCAATTCTATAAAATTACAATCATCCTTATCTAACAATCCAATTAAGTTAAATTATTATTCTTAATTTTATACCTCGTCTTGTGTGTCAGAGACTATACCTTTTGCGAGAATCATCTCATTTAGCAAATCGTTCTGTCTTTTGCGATAACGTTTAATATCCAATAAAAGTATAAAATTTTGTTTTGTTTACTCAAGTATCACATCTAACGGAACTACTCCATCTGGTAGAAAAATTTCGAAGAACCTGAAAATCATACTCTTACCTTGGAATATAATTAAAAGCTATTTTTGTTGCTCTTTTGTGCACGTGCAAAGTGTCCTACGCATCCTAAAAAATAAATTCGTAATCTAAAATTTTATGGTTTGAACCTAAACTAAAATTATATTAGAGAACAATTGATTATTCGGATTTTTTCGAAAACGACTATCTCTAAAATTTTATATAAATTTCGACAGAGTCTCCTTTGTAATTCGGACTCTGAAAATTTCACAAATTTAAAAAAGATTCGGAGCAAGCCCCCGTAGAATTTTCGGGTACGCCGACCCCTTCGGTGGAGCAACTCTCAACACCGGTATCGCACGCAATGAATATGAGTACTAAAATAAAATTTATTTAAAGAAAAAAGTTTCTTACCAAGACTTATTTATAGAGATTGCTTTTACCTCGATTAACCTTTTTACCATCAAGCAAACAATTCATGTTTTGCAATATTTACTACAAATTTTCACCCATTAAGAAGGGTTACCGAATCACAACTCAATTAACCTATCAAGCATTTGTATGTCAAAAAGTATATGAACATGAATTTCTTTAGGAAAACCATGTGTAAGATATTGATCATTTTAAATATATGCTACTTATCCTTTTAAGAGTAAATTTTTTAAAACAATATTCTCACAAAGTGACAATACTATTACTAGCAAGGTCCAAATCACCATATTAATATTCAAGTTAAAAATTGAAAGTAAATTTTTGGTTTCATCAAGTCAAATTGATTTCATCTCATAGCACTCTTAAAAGTATAAAATCAATACTTTAACCTTTATAAAAATTAATATTAATTTACCCAAGTACATA
The DNA here is from genome assembly GCA_036927795.1 of Iris macrosiphon. Taxonomy (NCBI): domain Eukaryota; kingdom Viridiplantae; phylum Streptophyta; class Magnoliopsida; order Asparagales; family Iridaceae; genus Iris; species Iris macrosiphon. The sequence goes on along the minus strand of JAYESA010000017.1, from coordinate 153,280,740 downwards.
AATACTTGTAATTACTTGTTTAAACTATATATTAAAATAAATAAAGCTAATTATTTATATTATTTAAATCTAGACAGATTTAACATATATCAATATTTATGAAATAAAAGACCTATTTGTGTATTTCCTTAAGAAATAACCCAATCTTCACATAGAAGCTTAAGTTATACATAATTATTCTAATGCTACGTTACAAATCTTTGGCTAAAATCATAAGTGAATAATCTTGCCAACTAGAGTATATAATATTTTAACTTTCTACTCATTAAACAAACTCTTGTGTATATATACTTAATTGAACATACACATATATATATTCTCCTAATCCTTAGACTTCTCAAAACATAACATTCAAATGAATATTACTACTAAATGCAACACAAATATATTAAAATCGGTATATATAGTGACAATTATAACAAAATAATATCGTAACAAGGCTCATAATTGTTTATCATAAGTCTACCATATAAATATATATATGCATATACATGTGTTTCTTCAAATTTGACTAGATTTAGCAATTGTGGAGTATTTTCTAAACATACCGTGTCCAAAATCTTGTATCAATATTTCATAAATATATATATATATATATATATATATATATATATATATATGTGTGTGTCTTCAAATTTCAGAAAATTAAATCAATAATTCTCTGAAATTAACTTTGATTTGAGCATGGTAAATTGACAAAGAAATTAAATTGAAGAAGGATGTTGAGAAGAGTAGAAAAGGGCATGCCTTGCTATAAAGTTCTTTGATTTGGAAGAAACTTTTGATTTCCCAAGTTTATCCCAAATTGTAACCTAAAATTTTAATATGTATAACCATATATATAAATTTCTTAGTCTAGGTTTATAATTAAAATAATTAGGAAAGAAGGATGGGAATGAAATTATACCAAGGAGAAAATGATGGTGATTAGGGTGTCCAGAGGAGATCGACCGGAGTGGGGTGGCCGAAGGTCGGGTCAGCCTTCAGTAGCAGCCAGCAGTAGCCGCAGCAGCAGCAAGGTGCGGCAGCAACAGCAACATTCAGAGCAGAAGCAGCAGTTGGAAAGAGAGGGGAGAGAAAGATGGATGAGGGGATATGTGAGGATGTGAGATGAGAGAGGAGATGGAGAATCCGAACCCCTTCCCTTCCATATAGCCGGCCTCCCTCCTCCCAAGTTCCCTGAACCTAAAACTTATCATAGTGTTTACTAAGATGAGTCATCACTCCTTTCTTAAGCAAGTGAAATGTAGTGAGTTGGTGAATTACAAAATTTTGCAATTTGCAAAATTTTTCTGAGGTCTTCATTGCAACATTCTACGTGAAAATTTTGTCATATTTTCTTGAGGGATAAATTGCAAAGTAATGAATTAATATAATAATAATAATAATAAAATCTTAACTAAGTATTATTTATTTTAAGAAATATATTTAGAAATAGGTTATGGCAGCTTGGCTATCGAGGTGTTAGTTCCTGGAGTTGCGGTACAGATGTGGGGACTTCAGGTACAGTCAGAGTTGATGGATCGGGTTAGAGGCGCACAGTTTGAGGATGAGTCTCTGAGGAGCATCAGAGCGCAGGTTCGGATAGAATTGGCAGATGACTTCACTATTGCGGAGGATGGATCATTACGGCACGGTACCAGATTGTGTGTGCCGAGTGGAGTATTGCGCGAGGAGGTTCTTCAGGAGACGCATAGATCTCAGTACTCTATGCATCGAGGTGCCAACAAGATTTATAGAGACACGAGGGAGCATGTTTGGTGGTATGGTATGAAGCGGGATATGGCGAGCTTTGTATCCAGATGTATGGTATGCCAACAGGTAAAGACGGAGAGACAGAGGCCAGGTGGTTTGTTTCAGCCTTTACCCACTCCAGAGTGGAAGTGGAAGCATGTGACGATAAAATTTATATCAGGACTTCCGTGTTCTCCAGGAGGTAAAGACGCGATTTGGGTCATCGTTGACAGGTTGACCAAATCGGCCCATTTTTTGCCATTCAAAGTGGGTACATCTACGGAGAAGCTCGCGGAGATGTATGTGCGACATATAGTCAGATTGCATGGAGTTCCTGTGAGTATCATCTCGGATCGAGATAGTCCCTTCACATCCCACTTCTGAAGGAGTTTGTAGGCTAGCTTGGGCACCAAGCTCAAGTTTAGTAACGCATATCACCCTCAGACGGATGGGCAGTCGGAGAGGACTATTCAGAATCTCGAGAATATGCTTCGCACTTGTGTTTTGGATATTGGAGGTTCTTGGGAGGATCTGTCACGCCCCAGTCCCAAAATACGTAGGACTAGGACTAGGACACGTAAGCATGCCAGCCGCCTGTATATATGGCAACTCCAATATATGGAAACCATATATACGAGCGTACGCTGTATAATGAACAATGATTCATAAGTGGTAAAACTGATTACAAGTCACAGGATAATATCTAAATCTCATCCACAGAAATTAAATATGAATAACCAATAACCATGTAACTAGATCTCAATAATAAGTATCTAAAGAATGACAGTCGGATGGAAACAAATCCACTGTCGAAATAGAATATAAAATGAACCAGATACACACCATATAAGAACAACATCTGGCAACACGAGGCTCGAAGATCTCCTCGAAATATACGTAACATGTCCGGATCTACGCTCCTGTGAATACTCATGAACATCTATGCTGGAAAGGGACCAGGTCCTCAGAGGGACATAACAAGATACAGAAAAACAACATGCCATGTATGTAAATACTGAATAAATAAATGGGGTGTGCTAACCATCTAAGTGAATGCAATTTAAAGACAACCTTGGTACGTATGGGTAGGCGTAGGCATAACGGCCAGCATCCTATAGAGTGTGGTATCTGCAACGTCCGTCATTCCGAAGAATGAGGTATCTGAATATAAACAATATCCACACTCTAAGGGATGTGGTATCTGCAAGTATATATAACGTCCGTATCACTCCGAAGAGTGCGGTATCTGCAATAAAGAAGTTGGGTGTCCCATACGCCTACTAGTTGTCTTTCCCGCCCAATGTAGATATACAAGTCGTGAATACGACGTGGACATCTCGTACTATGATGCAAGTCTCTATAGAAATAAACAACTAGCTAAAAACCGTTACACGTGTTGCTCATACTGATGGCCAGTCGCGCATGAGGCACGCGTCCCTACATGAACTCACTCTGTGACGTGTAATGATACGTGTCAAGGCCTGGGAAGTCATATCAATAACTCCACAACTTTAGGTGGGTCTACTAGACTCTAGGTCAGACACAAGTCCTAACGTCAATGCCTTCGTTGACTGCACCCGAGTCTTCTCGGACGCGCATATTTATATAATTAAAATAAATAAACAATGTAACTAAAATAACTGGATTTAATCAGTACAACAAGCCAAGGTATACTTGCCTGGCAAGAGAGCTGCAAAATATAATGTCCAGATGTCAAATACCAAGTGTCGGAAACTATGGCCTCAGAATGAACGTCTCCGGATGCTGAAATAAATATCACTAACAGTCTCAAAAAATATCAAATAGCTAGAAACGCCTGTCCTTAAGTCCAATTTGGACACATGGGCAAAAATGACAGTTTCCGGTCAAAGCGGGGTCCACATGTGGGCCGCTTTGCACCGAAAAATGTGTCAGGGTCAAAGGTCTCCAAATTCGCTAAACTTAGTGTCAACAAGTCCAGAACGTCGATACGAACCCAACGGAATATCCAGAACTGGATTCCGGTGTGCCGATCACAAAATCGCCTGTCAAGTGAAGCTTGTGGGGCCCACGATACGGGATTTTGTCAACGTTCTCAGAATCGAACCAAACTTGGATCACAGGACCAGCGTATTGCTACGAGTCCGATGGCGCAAGTTTTATTTTGATCCGACGTGTGTACATAAAGTTGCAGCGTGTTCCAGAACAGGCGGATACGGGACGTTGTCGGCGGATACGCGTTGATTCCGGTGTGCACGCACATCCAAATCAACTTCTGCGAAATTCCACACATCTGTATCAACGATGCGCACGTTTCGGTAAAGATCGTGTGTGACCAAGTCGTCCCGTTTGGCGAGGCGTACTCAGTTCCGGGGTAAATCGGGGCATTGTTTTTCCTGTTTTTGGATCGCGGTTCACGATCGCCACAGGACGCAATGCACCGAGCGGGTCGTACGGGTATCGAGAATGTCACATAGCCTACGTGTCACAACTGACGGAATTAAAAATGGAACTACGAGGAGATAGAACGGGTTACCTGAACAGGGCTCCGTGGATTGAATTTCCCGTGTCCGGGAAGAGATGCGACACGACGCTGATCGTGTCCGGGCTATGTCCGGGCTCTGAAATGCTGTTGTGTCCGGTTCTGCTCGAGTCGGGGTCATCGCTGGGTGGTCCGGAGCTGCTGCGGCCAGGGCTCCGGGGTCGTCGGCTCGTCGACGGAGGATCTGGGTCGTCGCCGCTGTGTCGACCTTGTCGAGGAGGAGGAGAAGGTCGGGGTCGAGGCCGGCGGGGTCGTGGCTGATCGGGCGGAGGTGGCGGCCTGTGGGTCGGCTGCTGGAGGGTTTGAGGCGGGGTCGTAGCTGATCGGGGAAGGAGAGGAGGAGGTCGGGAAGGAGATGAGGGGCGGAGGAGATGAGATGGTGGTCCGGCGAGAGGGGAAGAGGGGAGAAGGAGGAGCTGCAGGGGGGGTACTGGTGGTGGAGGGTGGCGAGTGGCGGAGTGGAGGAGGAGGAGGCGTCGGTCGGGGGCTGTGATGGGGTGGCAGTGGTGAAGAGGGAGGGCTCGGGGGAGGAAAGGAGGAGGAGGAGAGGAAAAGTGGGCGGAGGTCGGGCGGCTGCTGTGCCGGATGGGGGCCGCGGGGGGGGGAAAGGGTGAAGGTGGCTAGGGCGGAGGAGAGGCTGGGGATGATGATGGTGGTGGTGGTGGAGATGGGGGGCGCGGGGAGAAGGGGGCTTACCGCGGGCGGGGAGGACTCGCCGCGGGGGTGGGGGGTCAGCTCCGGCGAGGGGGCTCACCGCGGGTGAGGGGTCGGTTCGCCGCTCTGGCGAGGGGGGGTAGCCGGCGGCTAGGGGGGGCTGCGGCTGGGTTAGGGTTAGGTTTTTATTTTCTATTTCTTTTATAGAAAAAAAATAGTTAAGGGTAAAATAGTAATTTCAAATATAGGATATTTTTCAGGTGGGTCCCGCTTCCAAATGGACGGTGCAGGTTCACCGGCCAATGAGGGGGTGACACCTCGTACTACAATTTGCAGAAAAGTCCCTGTAATTTCATAAATTGTATAAAGGTCCTATTTTGGGAAATTGCACAATTACGAAATTGTCTGGAAAAAACACCCGATTCCTGAAATTGCCAAAATGCACAGAACTGAGGAAAATTGCTGTGTGGGGGTCCTGAGGGGGTAGGGGTGAGTCTGAGCAGGGACTGGGCCTGGTTTTCTTGGGTGATACGGGCCATCGTATTAATTAATCATTAAATACTGCGCACGGTGTTCTCTAATTATTTAGAGGCAGGTAGGGCAATAATTTTAGTACGGTGTCAATACACTAAATATAGTATACTCAGTGTAGAATATTATCGTATTTTTGTCTGGGCAAAACAGGTACAGGTTGGGCCTCTAATGTCTGTTGGAACAGGGATGGGTACAGATCTAGGAATTTAATTACGTACGTTTGTAACGATAATTGTGCGTCTCAAACGAGGCTCAAAGTAAGGCATCTGGGAGTTGCACAAAGTGCAAGAAAATAGACTAACATGTCTAGGACAGGTATGTGAACTTTGTTCGGGGATAACAGTCAAGGTAAAGCTCAAAATAATTCGGTGATGGACAGGTGCACAAGTCAACATGATATGTAAGCAAAATAAATTAAAAATATTGCCATAAATCCTGAATTATTAAAAATAATCCTAAAATACTGGAATCTGGTCGAGGGGGTTTACAGGATCATTTTCACCTGGTAGAGTTTGCTTATAACAACAGCTACCAGACCAGTATCGAGATGTCACCATTTGAGGCAATGTATGGACGGAGATGACGCACTCCATTATCTTGGGATGACGTCGGTGAGAGAGCCTTATTGGGGCCTGAGATGGTCCATGGATGCAGCTAAGAAGGTGAAACTCATCAAGGATAGACTTCGGGTGGCGCAGGATAGACAACGACATTGGGACGATAGCCACCAGAGACCTTTGGAGTTTGAGTTATAGATTTTGTATTTGATTATGGTTGCTTATTTTAGTAATAGTGCTAAGGCTGTATTTTGTGCTAGATTGGCGATCTGGTGTTCTTAAGAATTTCTCCGACACGGGACACGATTCGCTTTGGTGGAGGCGGAAAGCTTAGTCCACAATACATTGGACCTTTTGGTACTCTTGAGAGGGTCGGTTTAGTGGCTTACAAACTAGACTTACCGCCTGCACTAGAGGGAGTGCACAACGTGTTCCATGTGTCACAGCCGAGACGGTACGTGGCAGATCCTAGCTATGTATTGGACCACTCGGAGATTCAGGTGGGTCTGACTCTCAGTTATCCAGAGCAGCCAGTGGAGATTCTGGATCACAGGGAGAAGATGCTACGGAACCAGAGGATTCATTTGGTACGCATCACATGGAGGCATCACTTGCCAGGGGAGTCTACCTGGGAGCGAGAGGTCAAGATGCGCGAGCGATATCCTTATTTGTTTGAGCCGTGAGGTATAATTCTTTCTTTCTTGCTGTGTTTGTTTTGTATATAGTTTCTTCCTTAAAATTCGAGGAAATTTTTTTCTAAGGTGGGTAGGTTTTTCACCCTCACTTTTACAACTATAGATAGTTTGGTAATTTGGCATGGGTATTTAATTTTAGAAATAAATATTAATATTAGTGTGCTATAAATATTTAATTGATGCTTGTATTAATTATTTATTTATTTATGCCTTATATTATTTATTTATTAATTAGTGGACTAATCTTTTAGTTAGACTTGACACTTGTGAACTAATTAGACTTGGCATGACAACTAGTAAGCCCAACATGGACCCAAGCCCAATAACTCACTCCCACTAATTCATTAGGAGGATTAGACTTAATTTGACTTAATTAGAGACATTCCAAAATTGACCATCTTTAATCCTATGCATAATTGGATGGAGATGGGTGACTTGGACATTCAATGAGACTTGGAGAAGGAGGAAGGGGGGCGGCCACCATATTGGCTATTCTCTCTCTCTCTCTCTCTCTCTCTCTCTCTCTCTCCCTCCTCCTCATTTGCATTCATTTTGATTCCCAATTCATAGATCCCCAATTTACTTCATTTCCTTAATCAATTTAACCCAAATTATTTCATTCCCTCTCATTCCCATTTAATAGAAGAAGTATTGGAGCTTGGATTAGCAAGGAGCACAAGGAGGAGGAGCATTGGTGAAGAGATCGTGTCCAGAACGTGTCCACTTGAGTTTTCATTGAAAATACATCTCCCAATTGATAAATTCTGAATTCCTCTTCATTGTAGCTTCCAAATCATGTATTGGACCTTTAGGAACATCCAATGGCATATGGCTACCTATAGGAACAAGTTCTAGGCCAATTGATTGTGTATTGTATCTTCTACATAGATTTTTATGTGTATTTTAGGGAAATTACGAGATTGACACACCAAGTGTGTGTCATGACACTAAATTAGTCTAATTAGACTTAAATTGGGGTTAGGATACTATCTAAGTGTCCAAAATTGGACGCGATTAGGCCGTATCATGATACGGTATGATACCGTGTGATACGGAGCTCGATTTTGTGTGTTTTGTGCAATTGCTCCTCAATTCTCATTATAGCAAGTTACTTTAGTTGTATTTTAATGTATTTAGCTTCTATAAATAATTAATAGTGGGAATTATGGTTTTTGACACTTGAGTTGGACACGTATCATGAGTTCATCAATTTGGCACTCTAGGTGTTTGAGAAATTGACACTAGTATGTATATATATAGATATATACTGTATGTGTGTATTTATATATATATTTTTGATATATACATGTGCATGTGTATATGTATAATTAATAAAGTGTGTGTATATTGTAGACTGTGTTGTGAGTGTTTCATCCAACGGTGTTGGTGTGTGCGATTTGAGCCACTGATGTGTGATGGGCTCGAGTGGATGCTACTGCGGGACACCCACTGCACTTGGGGGGGGGGATCTCATATAAGTTATAGACATTAGAAGAGGTTATAGCTAGGTGTATCAGTTGCTTGATCTGTGCCTGAGCATTCAGTCATGTATATGTGTAAATTAGTGTTATGTTAGAATATTAGTTTAAGAATGTAAAGATATATATATATATATATATATATATATATATATATATATATATATATATATATATATATATATATATATATATATATACAGTAAGAGTAATTGACAGTAAGTTAAGATAGAGTATCAGAGCATTAGAATTAGTTGTGAGTATCAGGTACCTGTGAACTTGTTATGTGTGTGTCAGTAACTGATACGGGTAGGTGTGTGTGTCTAGTTTAAGAGTTGTGCAAGTGTTTTTCAGTGAAGGCCAATGAGGGCGATTACCTGAAACAGAGAGTTGGAGGATGCTGTGAACTCAAGCAAGTGAGGGGGAAAAGTTACATGGGACTGAGGTTTGGTCATCCCTATATAACTTGATCAGTTTTAGATGAAGTGTTACCTGAAATTTCAGACACTCCTCTTTGGAATGATTGGTCTTGATTACGTTTCGGAGAATCATATTCGACTTCCTTTCGTGCCACCTCTCCAAGTTTTATTCTGTGCATACACTGATTAGTGTATCAGCTATGATCGGGTAAGTCTGTGATATGAGTTAAGGTTTCAGATTATTGGTTTAGGTGAGAGGCTCAAATGTTCATGTATCCAAGTAGTTAGGATGGTGAGCCCAGTATCAGATTCAAGGTAGTATCGGGTGAGTAACTGTGAGGAAATGCAATGGTTGCAGTAGCTTATAAGAGTGTTATACCATTGTATTGATAAAATTTAGGTTAGTGCGGCCCTAATTATTCATAGAGGGTGGTTGGTTATGTGTTTTAAGACCACATATGTTGGTATCAGTAGATGTCTTAGTTAGTGAAGGTTGATTAGTGTAAAGTCAATTGGTTAGTTTAGTATCACTACCAATTAGTTAATAGTAGAGATTATTTGGGTATCAATAGCAATTAAGTGAGTAGAGTGATATAGATAGGTTAGTTATCAATTAGAAGTTTCAGTGGTTAATACTTGTTAGTTAATATATAATTAGTATGTCAGTTAGCTATCATTCATTAGTATGGATAGCTGTTAGTTACCCGTGAATATAAAGTAAAAGTTAGTAGTTATATATTAGTTAAATATAATTGATACTAGTTAAGATACTAATTGTACTAGCATCTTAACCCACTTCTCATTCATTGCACCATTTAACTTGATATTTTCTAAATAGAAGTGTGTGACACCAGCTTCGGGATCGAGAGACACACTTTGATCCGGACCAGAGGCGAGTACACCTCTTTGTTAGTTTTTTATTTCATGATAGTGTATATATCACTTATTCTAGAACTGTATACTTGATACTGACACTTGGTTACACGGACTGGTACTATATGGATCCCGTCAGGAGATGTTATCCCTTACTGTGTTCAACGGTTACTCTTTCACATGTATTTTATCATATGCATCGGGTATTAATTTTTATGTGTTTCATGTGCATCCACTATTTCGTGTGCTAGTGTGACTATATCGTATTCATGTGTGTAACGTGTCGTGATTGGATCCATACATATTGGTTGGGGAGGGGGAGTAAAAGTTGGTTATGTGATCAAGACCTATTTATCTCATGTGTATGTTAATTATACACAACCTAAGCCGATCACATAACGAACTTGCGCTCTAAACCACATAGCTAGTATTCATGTTCTTCTACTTGCAGTTATTCCATATTACCAGTATTTACTTTTCAGTTCTTTATTGTGATTATTTGCATGTTCCCACATGTATTTTTCATTCTTAATACTTGTGTATCTCGTATTCTTTTCTATTACTCGTCATATATGCTTTACCATGTATTTGGAGTTGATTTCAGAGTTTTGTACTTTGCTCCTTTCCTCATTGGATATATTTTTTAGATAGTTGGCTAGAGGAGTTGTGTTCCACTTATTACGGCCCGCGGGATGGTGAGCCACTAGAGGATATTCCTCTAGAGTAGGAGGACATAGTACCAATGACCGAGGAGGCCTAGTTATATAGTCTTGGACTTGTACTAGTCTTATTTTGGACTCATGGCATGTATATATTATTTTGGAGAGTTGTTGAGCCTAGACTTATAGTATTGGACTTGAGGATGTATTGTGACTCATATTTATCTTTTTATTCCATATCGTGCTTTCATCCTCTTTAGTTTGATATGGTAATTGAGTATTATTTACCAATATTATATTGTTCCTCCATTTGGAGTTGAGATAGCATGACATGTACCCTTATTATATTATGTGAGATGTTTAGATAGTTATATTGCCTTAGACAACGTTCTATCGCCGATGTTGTGGCATAGGCTGAACGTTGTTCCCTACTCGTGCCGTTATTCTGGGTGCGGGTCGTGACATCGGACGTGGTGGATGGTGCCAGATCTTCCTTTGGCGATCAATCATTCCTACGAAGGCGGACGACCAGAGGTTCGGGTGTCTTCCTGTGTAGTTTTACGACGAGGGAAGAGGTTGTGTCGGAAACGCGTGCCTTTAGACGGACTCTCAGAGGCTCTTCTGGTGTTGTCCCAACCTCTGCCTCATCATCGGCGTCATTTCATCTTCATCTGGGTAGACCTGTTTATAAAGGATCGAATTAGAGTAATAGGCTTTGATCCCTTTGAACGGATCGACATCAGCAAACTCCATTTTGACCGTACCGTATTTGTCGACATACTTCAGGCACTGGTGTAGGGTCGACGGCACAATCATATATTCATGTATCCCTGGGCATCCGAGCAAGATATTATGGGATACATCTACGTCAATGACATAGCAAATGACCTCTGTTTTTAAGTCATCGATCTGGCATTTCAGGCGAATCTTACCCAGAGGGTAGCTCCTGCCTGCGTTGAAGCCAGTGATGGCAGTATTGGTGGCTGCCAAGCGATGCATCGTAATGCCCAAGGTCTGAAGTACTCCACGGGATGATATCGATTGACGAACCATGATCTATGTGCATCCGGTCCACCTTGATGGCACCAATATACCATGTGTAATACATGGGACGGTCATGTCGATTATTTTTTAGCAACATGTCCTGTTGCAAGAATGTAATATTGGATATTGCCTCCATGATATTATTTCAGTAGGGACAAGCAGCCGAATCCTCAGCTGGCGGCTTGACCTGCGCCATGTAGATGTCGGCATTCTGCAAAGCCTCACTCAGAGCAGCCCGAGTGTCTTTGGAGAGTCGAAGAAGCTCGAATAGAGACAACTTTAATGGAGTATTGGCGAGCTGGGCTAAGATGTCAAAGTTGTAGGGCTTTTCCAACCCAGAGCTGCATCCTTGCGCAGCGATTTGTCGTAGCGAGTATCTTTCTGCTTGAACTTATCCGCTGGCGGAGGCTAGAATAGACCTGGATCTGATGTTACATGTGTGATAATTGGGAGTGCACCATCGTCAGGGGTATCATACTCGCGATGGTACGCCAGGCCTGACCTCGTTGTTCCTGCTATAGCTTCCTCGGATGGGGGGAAACTGTGTAGCAGGACTTGGACTTCTTGCCCTTGGACTTTATGGCAGAATGTGTTGTCTGCTACATCAATTATGGAGCAAGATCAGGGTGAACCCACATGACCTCCCAACTCGGTGTGGTAAGAGGTATCAGTCCGGCTATTTGGTCACGAGCTGGCGGAAGATTGACGACCTCCATCGTAGCCCGGGGAATTGGGATTACCCCATCCCGGTCTTCTATCACCGAAAAGTTGTCGAACTAGAGCAATACCATGTTAGCGACAACCATCTTGTCATCGATATCCAAGGTGAGGGCCTTGGTATCGAGCAGACACTAGATGTACCGCTTCAACGTGTAGTAGTCTTATGTCGCATGATGGACGTAACGATGGTAATGATAGTACTTTGGATTATTCACCTCAGCTGCCTCAACGGGACGTTTGAAGTTGGGGAGCCAAAGCTTACCACCCTTCATAAGTACGTCAAAGATGGGCATGACGTCGTCATCTTCGAAGAAGTAAGTCTCCTTGGACTTTGGAACCTCATTTGGCTTTTGCTCGGGCTTCTTAGTAAAGTTGGCCACCAAGGCCTGCTCCCCTTTTCCATCGCGACTACTGTTGCCGTTGTTGTTGTTGTTGGGATATTTTTCCCTATCATCGGCGACATAGATCTGTATTCCCAAGAGCTGGGCGTCCTTGACCCTCTTCTCAGCGCTGACAACGCTTATGATGAACGTCGTAGAGTCTTTAAACTGACCGTCGCCCATCCAGAGGCTGACTGCTGGAAGTAAGTTTCTGCGGCACATGTCCATCAATGTCGACTCAGGATTGCCTGGGGGCAACCTCAGCGCTACTTGTCAAAAATGCTCAAAATAATTTTGGGCGAGTTCCCTTTCCCCTTGGGTAACATCCATCAGTGAGGACATCGTCATGTCGCTTCCTTCATCATAGAATCTTTTGAGAAATAGACTCTTGAGGTCATCAAACGATGAGATGCAATTATCTTATAGGCTGTAAAACCAGTCGAATGCTAGCCCGAACAATGCCCCTACAAAGAGCTTGTTGAGGAGTGCATTACTGCGAGGTAGGTGCCCTGTTGCAGGCTCAAAATAACTCATGTATTGATGGGGGGGGGGGTCTTCCCGTCGAATGGGTTCAAGTTAAAGGGCTTGTACTTGGGCGGGTACGACACATCTCTCTACTCACGGGGGTATGATTGTCGTATCCCGAGCTAGCACAGCGAGTCCCGGATGCCCATGGAATCTAGGCGAGCCCGGACTTCCCTCATTGCTTCTCTGTCTTCGTCTCCGGTGAAAGGGGAAGATGGGCCAGGCAGAGGGTGATTATCGCCTATGGGCGGAGCGGTTGTGTCGGAGTCTGCGTTGGTCCCAAGGTCCAAGCTTGCTTGTCCATAAGCCCTTGCTGGTTGGGAAGGCATATTTGCTTTAATTTTCAGCATTGCCTGGGTCAGGGATTGCATTGATGAAATCACTGTGTGCATCATGGCCTCAAGAGACTCGAGGCATTGTCAGTCGCTGGGACCTTCGTGATAATCCCCTGCCATGTATACAGTCCTCACATAGGGAGAGATGGATGGGGCAGTGGACGTCGCACTTTTCGTCTCAGATTCTTGCCGGGAGTAGTCATCAGTGTAAACCCCCTGAATTTTCAAAATTTTAAAAACTGGATTTTTCACAATTTTCTGGAATTTTCTGAGATTTTTCTGTAATTTAAAAACAGGGTTTTAATTATTCAATGATTTTTAATTGATATTAAATGATATTTAAATATTATGAAAATAATATTTTTGGATGTAAAATGAAAAAGTGGACTTAGGGCAATTTTTCTGGAATTTATCGGACCCCGGACCTATTTTTAAAACCCCTAAAAGTATTTATTTAATTAAATATTTATTTAGTTAATTATTTAATAATTATTTATCTATTTAAATAGATTTTTTTTAAAAATATTTAAACCGGCCCGCGGCCCATTAGGCCGGCCCGACCCAGCCCAGCACCTATCGGGTCGGGTCTGTCAGCCACCCGACCCGCCCGCGCCCGTACCCGGCCTCCACCCTCTCTCCCACGACCGCCCTCGCCTCGCGTTTGCCGCCGCCCCGCTCGGCCGTGCGTCCCCGCCCGCGTCGCCACGTCTCCGCTCCGCGCGGCCCCGCGACCCACGACCTCGGCCACCCCCTTGGCTCTCCGCCCCTATATATACCCCCTCGGCTCCGGCCAACTCCCCCAACCATCACCCCGCCTGAACCCTAGGACCACCGCCACCACGACCCCGGCCATCCTCCGTGACCTCCACCTTCTCCTCCTCCTTCTCAGCTCCACCGCTCCGCCCACCGGCCGACCCGCCTCAGTCCCCCGAGCGTGACCCCGCTGCCCCTCGACCCCAGCTCCGGCCGCCGTCCTCCACTGGCTCATCTCCGCCTCCCCGAAGTCGCCCAACCCCTCGTCGAGCCTCCGCCGCCCTGAGCCACCCTCCCCCGGCGAGTCTCGGCCGAACCCGACCCCGGACACGGCAGGCGGACACAGACACGACTCGAAACCCTAACCCTAGGTTTTGGGTTGTGTCGGACACGACGAAAACCCAATTTTCGAACCCTGTTCAGGTACGTGTATCTTTCTGCTCGTAACCCCGTTTTCGATTCCGTCAATTGCGTTGCGAAGCCTGTATGACCCTCTCGGTGCCCGGACAAACCGTTCGGGGCATCGCGTCCTGTGGTGATCGCACACCGCGATCCAAAAACAGGAAAAACTAGACCCTGTTTTACCCCGGAACTGAGTGCGCCCCGCCAAACGGGACGACTTGGTCGCGTGTGGTCTTCACAGACACGAGCGCCTCATCGATACGGACATGTGGGATTTCGCAGAAGCTGATTCGGGTGTGCGTGCACACCGGAATCAACGCGTATCCGCGGACATCGTCCCGTATCCGACTTTTCTGCAATTTATCCTAACTTTGTGTACACACGTCGGATCGAGACGAAACTTGCGCCATCGGACTCATAGCGATACGTTGGTCCTGTGGGTCAAGTTTGGTTCAATTCTGAGAACGTTGACAAAATCGCGTGTCGTGGGCCCCACAGGCCCCGCTCGACGGGCGATTTTGTAAACGGCTCATCGGAATTCAATTCTGAAAGTTCCGTTGGGTTCGTATCAGCGTTTCTGACCTGTTGACACTAAGTTTGGTGAATTTGGAGACCGTTGACCCGGACGCATTTTTCGGTGCAAAGCGGGCCCACCGGTGGACCCCGTTTTGGTCCGAAATTATCGTTTTTGCCCTTGTCTCCAAATTGGACCCAAGGGCAGGCGTTTCTAGCTGATTGATATTTTCTGGATCTGATGGTGATATTTATTTCAGCAACCGGATTACCGCCTGCAATTCTCGCCGAAGTCAGAACTGCAACCCGAGCCGGAACCATAGGCAAGTGTACCTTGCCAAAACTTGCAGCTTGCTAGTTATTTTCTGGACTTGTTTATACATCAGTGGGCAATTAAAGCTTTCCAATTCTCAAATAATCCAGGTTATAGAATTTTACTTGATTTCTGGTAGATTCTTATGCAACATGTTTAACTGCTTAACCCAGGACACCTGACACTCTTCATGTGACGGAATTGCCTGAGATATACCTGGTAATTCCGTATAGGCTACATTTTCATGTCATTCTAGTTACATGCTTAGATTCTATCCTGACTCATTGTATTAGTTCAATCTTGCGTGACTTGTACCTGATATTTTCTGGAACTGTGACGTGAGATTACATGGGGTGGAGAGAGTATTGTCATATCAAGGCTGAATATAATATAATATAAATACTTATATCTGGCGGTGCCTTAGACTCTGATTCAGAGCTTTGGTTCCTTACTGGCTCCTCGAGAAAATACTGCTATGGTTTCTACGACACTGATCCTGTAGTAGTCTCAGCCTGAGTATGACTAAAACTCTCACTTGCATATCACTAGCTGGTTTATATATTTACCCTGCTGTTTATCTTGTTGCTGCACTGCATATGTTTTGGCTTGTATTTTCTGTACCTTGTTATGTCCCCTGAGGACCTAGAATGGACTATGTCCCCAGCTATAGCCGAGGAGAACTACCCCGAGGTGTACGGTACAGGAGCACTCCTTGGAGCAGAACCCGGAACTGAGGACGAGATAGTGGCCGAAGACTTCACCTGAGCACCGGCTTTAGCTACACAGTATTTCTATTTCAGTATTTTATTTCCTGTCTTGCTTCTAAAATGTAACAGAATAATTCTCGAATTTGTTTCCCGAGACACTTGTTTGATATTGCTTATTTATTTCCATTGCATTATTTTTGGCAATTAATCTGTGTTTATTCTGTGGATGAGATTAGAAATATCTGAGACTTGTAACTTATTACTGCTAGACTACAGCTTAAGCATGCCCTGATGGATCCATTAAATTGGGTTGTCCATCGGTGCGTGCTGCTGGCCATTGCTCACGTGCTCAGTCCCTCGTCATTTTGGGACTAGGGCGTGACATGGTTTTTGTGGTGGCCCATGCAGATCTACGACTAAATTGTTCGGTTTCAACTTAGGGACCGAACAGGCCTGCAATAAGATAGGATAAAATTTTAGGATCTCATCCACTTGCTTGAATCATTTTTGATATCTGTATCGTATTCGAACTAACTTGAACTTGCATCTTGCCTTGTTTCCTGTGCGCCTCTTATTGGTTATTTTGGATACAGGAAAATGGACCCACAAGAATGCAACGAGACTCCCGTCGGAATACCCCAAGCTACAGGTGTCACCTATGACAACGAAGTGACACCAGTCGGAGGAGTTCCACCAACTCAACAGAGCCAGCAGGCAGGTCAACCTACCTTCCGATTCCGGCGCGACGACATCCCACCTCCGCCGCAGTTCGTCCCACCAATGCCCGTGTTCCCACCAGGACAGCCGATCGACGGGCAGCAAATATTTCAAATGATCTACGCGATGATGCAAGCACAGCAACAAGTCCAACACGAGGCTCAGCGTCGTGAAGCTAATTTCTTGAGGGACAGTATTGTAACTGCACTGGAGCAGGCCAACCTACCAGCTCGACGGCCAACTACAGGCTCAATCACTGACTTCCGCCAACTGAAGCCCCGTACTTTCTCCGGAAAGGAAGAGCCCACAGAAGTTCATGAGTGGCTTACCAACATTCGGCATCAACTTGAAGCAGCTGAACTTCCACGGGAACGCTGGATGACAGCCGTCAGAATGCAATTGACGGACAACGCTCATCACTGGTGGCTATCCGAGGAGACGCGACTCGGACCAGACCGAGTCACCTGGGAGGAGTTCTCTAGACTCTTCCAGGAGATGTACATTCCTGCCATCGCTCGATCAGAACTGCGGGACAAGTTTAATTGCCTCACTCAGGACTCTATGACGGTGGAAGAGTACAACGCAGAATTTATTCGACTGAGCTGCTTCGCCCCCACCCTGATCCCGACTGAGGAAGAGAAGGCCGAGAAATTCTTCGACGGACTAAACATTGAGCTGCAGAAACTAATTGGGTCCATCGCACCAACATCATACTCGGATGTCCTTGCTGTGGCTCGACGCATAGAGCGCATCACCAAGAGAGAGACCAGACTGAAGCGGCCTTCCCCATCTGCACCAACCAAAGCAGCACAAGAGGAGTCTGCCAAACGTCAACAAATAAGCTCGCCACCAGCAGCAGCACCAAAAGCCTTCTACCTTCCTACCTGTTACCACTGCGGCAAGATAGGCCATGTCGAGAAGGAATGTAGACGTAAACTCGGGCTATGCTTAGGCTGCAGATCCAGACAGCATGCAGTGAGAGACTGCCCTGAGCGTAGAGAAGGAGCACCAAGGGCGAACCAGCAAACTCCACCAGCACCTCGAGCAGCACCCTACCAGCAAGCTCAGCAACAGCAGAGGAATCTACCTCAAGGACGAGAGCAAGCTTACGCGATAACTGTGCAGGAAGCCGATGCGAGTAAGTGATTCGTAGTTATCCGTTTTTAGTGTTGTTTAGTTCGTGCCTCTTGGTTCGTGACCTCAGCCCCAACCTAGTAAATTGCAACTTGTTAATAATAGCCTGGTTTTCTTAAAAGTTATAGTTTTAACTAGATTTTCCTGGAAAGTGTAAGCTTTCGATTTTAGGGAAACGGTACTTCCCTAAGTATCTTGTGATGTGTTTCAAACGATGTTTGCGACCGCGTCATCTCTGTTGACCGGTTATTCTTTGATTGCGAGGATGCAATCCTCTTAAGGGGGGTAGATTGTAAACCCCCTGAATTTTCAAAATTTTAAAAACTGGATTTTTCATAATTTTCTGGAATTTTCTGGGAATTTTCTGTAATTTAAAAACAGGGTTTTAATTATTCAATGATTTTTAATTGATATTAAATGATATTTAAATATTATGAAAATAATATTTTTGGATGTAAAATGAAAAACTGGACTTAGGACAATTTTTCTAGAATTTATCGGACCCCGGACCTATTTTTAAAACCCCTAAAAGTATTTATTTAATTAAATATTTATTTAGTTAATTATTTAATAATTATTTATCTATTTAAATAGATTTTTTAAAAAAATATTTAAACCGGCCCGCGGCCCATTAGGCCGGCCCGACCCAGCCCAGCACCTATCGGGTCGGGTCGGGTCTGTCAGCCACCCGACCCGCCCGCGCCCGTACCCGGCCTCCACCCTCTCTCCCACGACCGCCCTCGCCCCGCGTTTGCCGCTGCCCCGCTCGGCCGCGCGTCCCCGCCCGCGTCGCCACGTCTCCGCTCCGCGCGGCCCCGCGACCCACGACCTCGGCCACCCCCTTGGCTCTCCGCCCTTATATATACCCCCTCGGCTCCGGCCAACTCCCCCAACCATCACCCCGCCTGAACCCTAGGACCACCGCCACCACGACCCCGGCCATCCTCCGTGACCTCCACCTTCTCCTCCTCCTTCCCAGCTCCACCGCTCCGCCCACCGGCCGACCCGCCTCAGTCCCCCGAGCGTGACCCCGCTGCCCCTCGAACCCAGCTCCGGCCGCCGTCCTCCACTGGCTCATCTCCGCCTCCCCGAAGCCGCCCAGCCCCTCGTCGAGCCTCCGCCGCCCTGAGCCACCCTCCCCCGGCGAGTCTCGGCCGAACCCGACCCCGGACACGGCAGGTGGACACAGACACGACTCGAAACCCTAACCCTAGGTTTTGGGTTGTGTCGGACACGACGAAAACCCGGTTTTCGAACCCTGTTCAAGTACGTGTATCTTTCTGCTCGTAACCCCGTTTTCGATTCCGTCAATTGCGTTGCGAAGCCTGTATGACCCTCTCGGTGCCCGGACAAACCGTTCGGGGCATCGCGTCCTGTGGTGATCGCACACCGCGATCCAAAAACAGGAAAAACCAGACCCTGTTTTACCCCGGAACTGAGTGTGCCCCGCCAAACGGGATGACTTGGTTGCGTGCGGTCTTCACAGACACGAGCGCCTCGTCGATACGGACGTGTGGGATTTCGCAGAAGCTGATTCGGGTGTCCGTGCACACCGGAATCAACGCATATCCGCGGACATCGCCCCGTATCTGACTTTTCTGCAATTCACCCTAACTTTGTGTACACACGTCGGATCGAGACGAAACTTACGCCATCGGACTCGTAATGATACGTTGGTCCTGTGGGTCAAGTTTGGTTCAATTCTGAGAACGTTGACGAAATCGCGTGTCGTGGGCCCCACAGGCCCCGCTCGACGGGCGATTTTGTAAACGGCTCATCGAAATTCAATTCTGAAAGTTCCGTTGGGTTCGTATCAGCGTTTCTGACCTGTTGACACTAAGTTTAGTGAATTTGGAGACCGTTGACCCGGACGCGTTTTTCGGTGCAAAGCGGGCCCACCGGTGGACCCCGTTTTGGTCCGAAATTATCGTTTTTGCCCTTGTCTCCAAATTGGACCCAAGGGCAGGCGTTTCTAGCTGATTGATATTTTTTGGATCTGATGGTAATGTTTGTTTCAGCAATCGGAGTACCGCCTGCAATTCTCGCCGAAGTCAGAACTGCAACCCGAGCCGGAACCACAGGCAAGTGTACCTTGCCAAAACTTGCAGCTTGCTAGTTATTTTCTGGACTTGTTTATACATCATTGGGCAAGTAAAGCTTTCCAATTCTCAGATAATCCTGGTTATAGAATTTTACTTGATTTCTGGTAGATTCTTATGCAACATGTTTAACTGCTTAACCCAGGACACCTGACACTCTTCATGTGACGGAATTGCCTGAGATATACCTGGTGATTCCGTATAGGCTACATTTTCATGTCATTCCAGTTACATGCTTAGATTCTATCCTGACTCATTGCATTAGTTCAATCTTGCGTGACTTGTACCTGATATTTCCTGGAACTGTGACGTGAGATTACATGGGATGGGGAGAGTATTGTCATATCAAGGCTGAATATAATATAATATAAATACTTATATCTGGCGGTGCCTTAGACTCTGATTCAGAGCTTTGGTTCCTTACTGGCTCCTCGAGAAAATACTGCTATGGTTTCTACGACACTGATCCTGTAGTAGTCTCAGCCTGAGTATGACTAAAACTCTCACTTGCATATCACTAGCTGGTTTATATATTTACCCTGCTGTTTATCTTGTTGCTGCACTGCATATGTTTTGGCTTGTATTTTCTGTACCTTGTTATGTCCCCTGAGGACCTGGAATGGACTATGTCCCCAGGTATAGCCGAGGAGAACTACCCCGAGGTGTACGGTACAGGAGCACTCCTTGGAGCAGAACCCGGAACTGAGGACGAGATAGTGGCCGAAGACTTCACCTGAGCACCGGCTTCAGCTACACAGTATTTCTATTTCAGTATTTTATTTCCTGTTTTGCTTCTAAAATGTAACAGAATAATTCTCGAATTTGTTTCCCGAGACACTTGTTTGATATTGCTTATTTATTTCTATTGCATTATTTCTGGCAATTAATCTGTGTTTATTCTGTGGATGAGATTAGAAATACCTGAGACTTGTAACTTATTACTGCTAGACTACAGCTTAAGCATGCCCTGATGGATCCATTAAATTAGGTTGTCTATCGGTGCGTGCTGCTGGCCATTGCTCACGTGCTCAGTCCCTCGTCATTTTGGGACTGGGGCGTGACAATCAGGTAGCGTTGCCACCTCCTCAGATTCAGAGAGAATACTACCCCCAGCGTAGGAGGCTACGTCATCTTGACGAGGGTGGCCACCCCAGGGACATCGGAGTCTGTTCCTTGGGAATCACCCCCTTCTTGGAATGCCGGGTTGTTGTATAGGTCCGGGGGATCACTACCCCCAGCTTGTGCAACCCCCAGGGTTCCTGAGAAAGAACTACCCCCAGCGGCTGGCAGCTTTTTCTTCGAGCGGGTCCCTTGGAAAACACCTTCCGCTGGTCCCACTGCTGGTCCTCCTGGTAGTCGCCTTCTCAATGTGCTGGTTGAGAGTGACGGACTGGAGGTGCTGGGCTTCCTTTCTCGTACGGTGGAAGGGTCCTTCCGAGTAGAGTAACATGAGGCGAATGATAGCTCCTTCTTCTCTGGTGTTTGTACCTGATTTTTGGGTTGTTGTTGGCTAGGTGTCTTCGAATGCAGTCATTGGAATATCGATTGCTTGTTTGTGGGTACTGCCACTTTGTTGCAGCGGCAATTGATGATAATTTTGTCACAGCAATGTCGTGGGGAGGACACTCCCCGTGCCGTAGTTGTCTCCTTCGTCTTGCGCTTGTGATTGATCATGTTGTGCAAGTCAGACAAGGGTTGATTCACCTTTGCACCATTTTTGTGAGCACGGTTAGACCGAGTGCACGATTGTGTAGGTGTTACCTTTGCTCCCTGATCTAGGGGTCGTACTAGAAATTTTTCCAGATCGTCAGTGGAAGACTTTTGAGATGGACCCTGTCCATTTGCCTCTCTGGGCTGGACGCACGGGACAGTCTTATATATCTTTCCATCAGGGGCCCGCATAACGGTTAGCGGTTCCCGCTGATGGTCAGCTAGATGGATAGTTGCTTGAGCTTGACGAGCTCACACTGCCCTAGACTTCTTCGACTTAGCACGCGCAGGTGCATAGTACAAAGAGTCCAAGTTTTGATTTTTCTCAAAAACGACGCATGGAAGCACGGCCAGATGAGATTCTGTCAAAGATATAGTTTCTGGGGGTATCAGAGACGCATGCGGCTGAGCTGGAAGTCGCATACTGATTTTTTCTCTATATCCTTCGTTATGGTCGCATGGGCTGTGCATCAACCCCGAAACTCTTGGCATCGTATTATTTTCCTCTGCCAGAGTTTCGGTGCTGAGCATTCTCCTTTTCAAGCAAGGAGGCCGCATGAGCGAGGACAGTCTGAGTGGACACATGTTGTGCGTCTTTAGTATTAGAGAGAGAGACATGGAGCACATGCTCCGCAGTTGGGTGAGGCACAACAGCCTTTGCTACCCACGTCCTGCGGGTCTGTTGGTGCTGTGCACCCTTCTTGTTGGAAGGGACTGCCGAATAAGTAGTGGATGCATGTTGTATGGTCCCTACGGAAGAGAGAGAGAGAGAGAGAGAGAGAGAGAGAGAGAGAGAGAGAGAGAGAGAGAGAGAGAGACGGAGAGCGCATGCTCCGTAGTTGGGTGAGGCACAACGGCCTTCACTACCAACATATTGTGTCATGCCCCAATCTCCGGCAAGTTCGATCATCCCCGTTGAACGTGAATCACCACGTTGCAGCGCTTCCGCGGGACAATCGTTGGCATCGGGACATGATGTTGTGTGAGCCTGGAGTTGCGCTTGCACAAGACGATGATGCCAAACATCATAGTTATCATCGAAACGACCAAGTTGCAGCGAAAGTCAAGTATTGTGTACCAAGCACACATCATAGTATACGCATCGAAGCTCTCTAAGGGTCCAAATGAAAATGCCACAAAGGAGAATACCACAAAGGCGATAAAATACTCTTGCTCTTTCTCTTGCCTACAAAGATACTTACCGTTCTATACATCATGTCCCGTATATCCAAGCAGAGCCACTATACTTGTGTACCTAAAATAATGCCCACAAACGTGGGTCAGTACACAGTCGTACTGGTGAGCGAAGTAACCCACTCGTCTAAACCGACACTAAATAGATAGTGAATGCAAACAGTTATATGGTGATCTTTTTACTTGAGTCCTAGATTCATTTTATGGCAGAAATATGGCATATTAAGGAAAACTGTAAAGCAGGTTAAGCATGCAAGCATTCAACTCAAGCAATTTTACTAGTAGATATATCCAACTCAAAGGAAACCAGCATGCAAACCATTCTACTCAAACCCGAAGCAACGCATGAACCTATTGAACCACATCGCAATCCAAGCCTCAAAATCCATCTTCAAACTATGTCATAATCCAAGCCTTGCTAATCCAATATTTGATATGCACACTCTTGCCCGAGGCAAGGTGGCCGCCCGTCGTCGCCTACACAAATGCACGACCCAAACCAAACCAACTCTATCTATATGAAGTCACTGGCTAAGCCATAAAGGACTAATCAACTACAGTTTGACCCGATCCAGCGAAGAGTAGCTAGTCCGCCTGGTCGTCTCGAACCGCCTGCACCATGCCCAAGGCACGTTACCATTTTGTTTTCTCCAAGGTCGAACGGTCCCGGTGCCCCATAGCCTATCCCGTTCGAGGAAACCAAACCATGTGCGCAACCGGTTGTCCGTGACCAATGCAAACACCAACAAGTAGGTATGACAAGAGAATCGAGCCTTCTCGTCCCACCAAACGATAGTCGTCTCGATTCATCCAATTATCCATAACTATTCTCCAACTTATATCCTAAGGTACCATCTCAAGTTATCCCCATAGGCACTATGCCGCTTCTCGACACAGTACTCCAATTGGTACAACACCCCTAGCTCCGAAAGCTCCGTGGCACAATGCCCCAACAATGGCAAATTGTCCTCACCGATGTAGTTGTTCGATTTTGAACCACAACTACACTCTTTGCTTGACAAAGCGCCCAACTTGATACTCGTGCACGGATGCACGCTCGTTTGCTCGTCCGATGGAATATTCTGCTTCTCCAACCAAGATGGTCCACTCAAGCTCCAACTGCCCAAACGCAAGACCAACTAAAGCCACAAATTCTATCTAACCAAACGATGCACACTCTATGCATGTCACAGTGCGATAATTCCAATGTTCCGGTCCAAGTGATCAAGCTATTTCATGTGTTCCATATTATTAGGCATGAAGGAGTAGAGGAGAAGGGATAGCCCACTCACCAAGTCTGATTTCGCTAGCACTTTGCCTTGCCGATACGGCCGATCCCTTGAATTCGCGGTCCGATGCAAAACACGATCTACTCAATTGGTATGACCGTGCGAGCAGGCCGTGCTCTCCAAATTATTCAACCGATCGGACTAAGGAAGACGGTATTATCGCCACAATCCCGCTATCTCAGTATTGCTCTGAACGAACACCTAATTACATCGAACCCACACGTGATCTGCACATGAAACCAACTCAAATCAATACTTGCTCTCAAATCCAACAAATTAAAATATAACCAACCATTGTCTCGTTTAATCTGACTCAGCGTAATGCACCGTACGGTTGTAGGACATTACATAATATACCACTTAGAATCAGGTTTATCCTCAAACCAAACCAGTATCCATTCCTTACTCACATGCCACTTGTCCAATTCATAAACTCTGCTGCAAGCAACTCACATTCTCCTGATCCAGACTCAACGTCTCGCTTGAGCTGAATGCTCACACAAATTCTATATTCCTACATCCTCCTTGTAGCCCAATTTGAATTCAACATATCGCTTAGTTTGGATCATCCACATATTTAAGACGTCCCTGAAATACATGCAATTCAGCCGAGCTTAGCGATAGCAAATTTGGACAAGTTACAAGGGTATCTTTATGTCTAAGACATTCATTCGCTTCACTCTCGACTGAACCAATCCTGATGTTCAACTTATAACACATTCGCACAAGCGTTATTCTCAAATACGATAATTTTTTACTGACGATCTTTCCACCTGACTCAAATCAGTTCATGTTCTGACTCAATCCATCTAACTATCTCTGAATTTACACTAGCACCATCCAAGCTCAACCAACAAAACTCTAGTATGACTCCAATCGTACAATATTCTGTAGGCACTATCTCCAACTATCATCTTCTGTCCCGAACGATCATCATAACTGATACTACCCCAGTTAAACGACTTACCCAAATATTGCACTATGCTCTTAGATCAGCTCAGTCGAATACCTCTTCCTCAATCTCAATACCTCACTGGGTGAACATCTATATTAAGGTTCATGTGATCTACGAAGATTTTGCCTCCACGCCATAGGGATAATATCGCCACAATTTTAACGCAGACACACTCACCACAATTCTTAGGTCGCACATGAAATAGTTCTTCGTGCTGCTTCCACTGCCACGAAGCACAAAATATCACCTTCGTCCTCTGTATAAGCACGTACCGTAAACCAAGTCCGATTTTATCTTTTAGATTTGAGGCACATATGTCCCATCCGGTATTGCAAGGATCTGATCTGAACGAGCCGCTGCTTTAACTTCACAAAGCTAGTTAAACAGTCATCAATTCATATGAATGTTATTCCCTTATGGGGCACGACGAGTCAGAGGCGATGCCATCTTCAAAAATTTGCGATTCCGAATCTCATCAGTTGAGTTAGGCCACTTCCACCATCGCTTTGATCTTTCGGCTGCAACTTCAGCTGAAGGCTATCCCAAGGATCTCTCAAATCCAACACTCAGTCACTTAGGCCTATCTCCAATATACACTACTCACATTCACCCTCGACGCATTCCCAAATGCGTTGCCACAAGGGTTATTCTATGGGTCTACAATATTCATTTTTGATTTGGCGGTCAAGTCACTAGGGTCAACTGTCCCGAATCTACGCTTGATAATTATAAGTCATCACAACGAACAGTTACTACAAACCGTGTTATATCTCCTCTGCAAATATGAGCCATAACCCAACAATTCGATCCGAACTGAATTCAAGCACTTTATGCACTACCTCTGACGTATTCGTCAACCAAATGATGTTTAACCACCTAGAGTCTTACTATCTATCCAAATCATAAATCGAGAACTGAGCTTGCTGAAACCGTATTCCATCACTCCGTTGTTCTGCCCTGAATCTATCAAAATTTTGATCCGTCTTATTCTACTTCTCGCACTATCACTTGCAACGATTCCCGAAATCATAGACTTATTCTATTTCTTATCCGTGTGCCATGCTTCACACTGCACATCCAACTTGCTCGAGCGGCCCAGTAATTTGCTTCAATATTGATCTCTCATTTAACTATCTTTAAAAGTCCATCCACCACCATCCTTGTTCTCGTTCCACTTTCTTAGTATTGTATTAATTTCCCCATGTAACGATTCGTCCATACACTCTCGATGACTCGTGCATAAGTTCCAACATAATTTTAAATCTATATCGCCTTCATTCGTTGCCTCAATCTGCCTCAGCACTGCAAGTATTAACTTTTAATCTGACTTAACATCAACTAGACCTGCCTCATGCCCATTCACGTCTTTCAGAGAATTCATCCACCATCGTTGTACCATTTCACCAATTTCGCTTCTGCTAAACTCTGAGTCAAACTCCCCGAGCGCCAATATTCGAAATCCTTCAAGTTTGTGCGACTCCACCGCATTGCTCCTCTAAACTAAATCGTGTTCCGTCTGCAAATCAATTGCTCCCTTACTTTACCAAAATCCATATTCCATTCTCGCTACTCTTCGATACATCCATCACTCGCACAAGCGTGCCCCAACCGTTTGTTCCTTATGCTCAACTCTCTCTTTGCATCAATGAATGCTCTACCAAACTTCCAAATCGTGCAAGCGAACTCCGATATTCATCTTTCCGTCTGATCGATCTCATATTGTTTCCAATACTTGGTCTGCATCGATCCTTTAAAATCCAAACACTCGTTCCATTGCTTGTTCCATTCTCGTCCAATGAAACTTCCATTTACACAAGCCAGTTCTTGATCACTCAAGTCCAACGTATCGAAGAATACCTGAGTCAAATTCTATTGCACCATATTTCTGACATGATTCTGCACTAGCCTATCAGTTGCGAGCAAACTTATCGCTTATCTTGTTCCGAATATTTCCAACGTATGCACCACTCCATAGCACGCATATACCACTTAGAAATAGAGTCGCTCTTGTGCCAGATTTACTCTGCATCGACGAACGTCTATTCCAACCTAACTATTATGTGGCGATCATATCAATCTCAACTTAACATTCGCTTGCTCTATATTCCGATACATAACTCAGTCGATGTGCATCAACCATCTTACATTCCTGTTACTCGCGTTCGTTGCGGCAATTCTATTATTGTCCCTCCAAATATTCCATTGCCACGCTCATTATGTGGTATACCATATACCACTCCGAATCAGGTCACTCCTCACGTCATCTTTCTTTGCAATGATCCAAGATCCGTTTGTACCATCCATTCTGCATGATCCTGCCATTTATAACTCAAGTTTGACACGAAACTCAGCCAATACATGAACCATCTAACTCTTCTGTCAATCTCGCTTGATGCAACTTGTGCCATGTTCCATTCTCAATACTTCCAACTATTTCTCAAACCATCTGATACTTTCGCTACACGAGCAACCCGTGTAACGATCTCTTCCAAGTAATCCAAGCCAATACCCAACTATTCCACACATTTGTCGTACGAGCAACTCATACAACGCTCTCCTGATATTTCCAGGCAAAATTTAAACAGGCTAAGCACATACGCCACACGAGCAACTCGTACAATGCTCTCTCTGATACTTCCAACCAAAACTCAAACTCCGTCCAACACCTTCGCTACACGAGCAACTCGTGCAATATTTTATTCTCATTCGATGTTTCTACTCACAACATACCACATAACCAATCTCGTCTGCCAACTAACTGCTCCACTGATGCAACCAGAATCTCCCGAATGATAAGCCAAACCAACGCAATGATACCTCTCAACTTGCTGCATAAATGCAACAACGCCCAACGATGCTACATGATCTATCGAAAACCAACGAAAGCCAACGCAACGAAGAACAACATGCACCCACAACCAACAAATATATAGACTTATTGCATGAAACATCAAATGCGGCACCGAGTAGAGCCAAGAGCCAAACGACACGCGAAAGCTATTTAGAGTTTATGATGAACCAAAGGACAAAGTTCGAGGAAATGAATCGGCGCTCTAATACCAATTTGTCATGCTCCAATCTCCCGCAAGTTTAATCATCTCCGCTGAACGTGAATCACCACGTTGTAGCGCTCCCACAGGACGATCGTTCTCATCGGGACGTGATATCGTGCGAGCCTGGAGTTGCACTCGCACAAGGCGATGGTGTCAAACATCATAGTTATCATCAAAATGACCAAGTTACAGCAAAGTCAAGTATTGTGTATCAAACACACATCAGAGTATACGCAGCGAAGCTCTCGAAGGGTCCAAATAAAAATGCCAAAATGGAGAATGCCACAAAGGCGATACAACACTCTTGCTCCTTTTTTTGCCCACAAAGGTACTTACGGTTCCATATATCATGTTCCGTATATCCAAGCAGAGCCACTACACCTACGTACATAAAATAATGCCCACAAACGTGGGTCGGTACACAGTCGTACTGGTGAGCGGAGTAACCCACTCGTCTAAACCGACACTAAAAAGATAGTGAATGCAAACAGTTATATGGTGATCTTTCTACTTGAATCCTAGATTTATTTCATGGCTGAGATATTATATTTTAAGAAAAACTGTAAAGCAGGTTAAGCATGCACGCATTCAACTCAAGCAATTTTATTAGCAGATATATCCATCTCAAAGGAAACTAGCATGCAAACCGTTCTACTCAAACCTGAAGCAACGCGTGAACCTATCAAACCATATCGCAATCCAACCCTCAAAATCCATCCTCAAACTATGCCATAATCCAAGCCTTGCTAATCCGATATGTACACTCTTGACCGAGGTAATGTGGCCGCCCGCCGTCGCCTACACGAATGTACGACCCAAACCAAACCAACTCTATCTATATGAAGTCACTGGCCAAGCCATTGTAGCGCCCCGTTCTTCCGGTGCGGAGAGCGCGGCTAAGAAACACAAGACGGTATCGTTTGATCGGGATAGATTGAATTAAGAACTCGTCCTCGTTATGGATTTGTTTCTTCGGAATCGATTCCCATATTCAGTGGACTGCGCCCCAAGGATCGGCTTAGCGGCAGAGTCAGGAGGGACCTCTCCGCTGCTATCTTTTATTGCCTCGGTTTTCGATGTCGCTTGTTGCTTTCGTGCTTTGAGTTGGTTTTAGGATTTGCTTGTTTTCCTTGAACGGTTTCGATGGTTTTCATTGTTTTCGTTCATTGACTTGCACTTCTATTCCGAGAATGGAAAGAGAGGAAGAAGTATTAATCGAGCTGTTCGTGTGCAGGTGAACGAGCAGTAGGCGGCTTGCGAACGGAGTCGTGAAGCGCCTCTTTCCTTCTTCTTCCAAAATCTAAGTGAGTGGCTACCAACCCGATTAGCTAGCTCTGCTTCCAGCTTCACTCCTTCGCCCCGATCAAACGATACCAAGTAATAATAAAAGAAACCAAGATAAAAGAGAATAACTTGGTTATTATGCTTGTCAATAAACTTATGAACGGTTATCATCCTGTATGCTAGTTCGTCTATAACTGTTCTATGAATCGTGCTAAGTATGGAAATATATGCTTGTTATAAAATAAACTGTCAGGATGACTATGCAAAACTGTATGCTATGGAATAAATTCTATGAGTATTCTCGATCATGGACGACTTATGCACAAGGTATGTTATGAGTTCCGCGGACGATCACCGGGGCGCCGGGACCGATCCGATCCGGACGGAACGTATGTATAGTCGTATGTTATGGGGGCAAAGTGTTATGCAGCGGGGCTCGCCACCTGCGGTGTATATCATTTGTGTCTTGAGACTATAACCCGTCCCTTCGTGGCATCAAGCCAGTGATCCCTGTGTATATTTAAACCTGTTGCATACTAACTTGTGTCTTCGTTTCAGGGAAGGCATGGTAAGTATTGTGCAGGTAATTCAGACGGTCAGGTAAAATCCACCGAACGGTGGCACGTTCATTTCAGTAAATTCAATATGCTGCTTACTTGTAAATGAACTAAGGCAAGATAGAAACCCATAAAATATGCATGCTTCACTAAACAATGTGTTGATTGGTATAGTCAGGCTAGCTCGCCTTCACCAGCATGTTTCGATATGCTGACCCTCGTTGAAACAGGTTCTTCGCACTAAGGCGAACCGAGCGAGGAGCCGAAGTCGTCTACCCGATCCAGTCCAACTGTTAGCGCATCTTCACCGTGCCTCGAAGCCTTTTGAAGCCAGAAGCTGCAACTCTTCATACACAAATGCAGCTCCGTGGCAAAGCGATCCTCCAGCCTGGAGGTCTTTATCGTTTTGAGTTTATAAAAGGATGTAATGTACAGGACTGCTATCTCATTTTGAGTCAACCCTTTTGTAAGCCGTTCGGCATATTAGCTGACTCGTTCAGGAGTTTGTAATAGATGTTCATTATCAATAAAGAGAACTTTTCTATGTTTCAAATCTGTGTTTCAATTTATCTGCGTACTCTGAATACGTGCTTGCTATGCAAATCATTAAAGCCTTGTGCGGGCGCAACTCCAGGCCCGCACGGCGGTCACGACTCGGGGGACGCCTCGGGGCGTGACATAGTGGTATCAGAGCACAGATTCAAAGTTCCTTAGACTTCGTGCTGGAAAAGTTCCTTTAACGATCAAATTCCTGTGCGAACTCTTGAACTCGCTAGGCCAAAATGAGATACGTTCATGCAATAAGTCCATAATACATTATGATCCTAATGTAATTTACCTTCTTTTGAAGGAATGGATCCAGCGCAATCTGCAGCGCAACCACCGATCGAAACACAAGAGAGCAGTTCGGGCAATTCGGGAAGCTCTCGAAGCCAAAGAGGTATGTCTCAAGTCGACCCGCTTGAGCGGGTAATGCAAATGTTAGAATCGCAACGACAACGAGACGATGCTCGCCAAGCCAAGCTCGAGAGTAATCTAGAGACCCGATTCTCAGTCCAACAGAAGCAGGTCGATGCCCTGCAA
Organism: Iris macrosiphon; assembly: GCA_036927795.1. Taxonomy (NCBI): domain Eukaryota; kingdom Viridiplantae; phylum Streptophyta; class Magnoliopsida; order Asparagales; family Iridaceae; genus Iris; species Iris macrosiphon. The sequence continues at coordinate 153,249,849 of JAYESA010000017.1, read as the reverse complement.
CAAATCGTTCAGACTTTGGCTGCCAACCATTCTGCCGCAACAGCAACGACTCCGGTGGAACAGCCCGTGCTTGAAGTGGAGACGCCTCAAATCCCAAGGCCGAGGGACGTGACTGCCTTCAACTTGGGCCATTTCAAGAAAGTTTGCAACACCCCGTTCAACGGGACTGAGGACCCAGTGGTAGCTCTAGATTGGCTAGCCGAGATTGAAGACCACTTCACTCTGCTAGAGGTCCCCGAAGATAAGCGCGTCGCCTGTGCGCAACTGCAGCTCCGCCTCAACGCACACGATTGGTGGGACGTGCATCGACGATCTCTCCAATTTGATCACGGAGAGGAGGCGATCTTGTGGACGACCTTTCGTGCCGCGTTCGAAGAGGAGTTTATACCGCCTCCAGTACAACGTCAAATGGAAAATGACTTCGTGCAACTAAGGCAAGGCAGGATGACAGTTAAAGAGTATTCCGCCGAATTCAACCGACTCTCTAAATTCGCTAGGGCCTATTTACCTGTCACGACCCGCACCCGGATATTCGGGCACGAGTGCGTGGGCACGTCCAGCCTACGCCGCAGTGTCGGCGGTAGTACGCTGTCTAGGGCATAATCACAGGTAATATAAAGTTTATCTCATCCACAAAAGTAAATAGACAAGGAAAATAACAGGAAAAAGAATGCTGAGATTTCATAATGTTTAATCTGTGACAACCAATCCACAGTTTAATACAAGCCAGAAGATAAATCGGGGACAAACCCGAGTATATGCTGAAAAGAAAAGAATAAGCAGCTACAGCTAACTGATCCACAGAAGTAGCCTCCTAGGGGAAACTGGCTCCTCATGTGTGTTACCTGCTAACTCATAGGGATCATAATAGGTGGGGGCAAGGTTCTCATCATCGCCTAAAACAACGGATCCAGTCAGGAAAGGAGCAAAGTACACAATGCACAACAAGATTAAACTAAATATTTATGACAATTAAGTATTGAATATCATATTGAGAAAATTGCATAGAGGGACATCATTATCTCATAGTTAATGCTGTAAACAGGAATATGAGAAAAGCAGGAAATAAATGAGACAGGAATGAAACTACAACAATCAGCAGGAAATATAACAAGACTAGAAACTATGTGTGTGAACTTGTGTATTTAGAATACCTAGTTGGCATGCATGGGTTTATAGGGTTAAACCGGCCGCCATAGACGGCTATTAATCACGAATAATCGAGATCCGGCTGATGGACAGTCGTGTACCAACAGCTATTATTCACGACACGGGTCAGGGTAAACTACATGCCTTTCAGTATTCTCCCTCCCGACACGAAAACAAGACATGAATTCCAATATTCAAGACATGAGATACAGTATTCTGACACTACGTGTAATTAGCAAGGGTACTAGTAGAGCAGGGAATTAATTATCACAATATAAAGATTAACTTGAAGTGCAGGTACTTGCCTGTTGTTTGGATCCGATTAATAGGTCTTCGAGGAAAATATCCAGAGATGAGTCCAAATACTGAAATAAACATCACCATCACGCTCAGAAGACGTCAAATAGCTAGAAACGTCTGTCCTTGGGTCCAATTTGGAGACAAGGGCAAAAACGGCAGTTTCGGGTCAAAACGGGGTCCGCCGTTGGGCCCGCTTTGCACCGAAAAACGTGTCCAGGTCAACGGTCTCCAAATTCACCAAACTTAGTGTCAACAGGTCAGGAACGCTGATACGAACCCAACGGAACTTCCAGAATTGAATTCCGATGAGCCGTTCACAAAATCGCCCGTCGAGCGGGGCCTGTGGGGCCCACGACACGCGATTTCGTCAACGTTCTCAGAATCGAACCAAACTTGACCCACAGGACCAACGTATCGCTACGAGTCCGATGGCATAAGTTTCGTCTCGATCTGACGAGTGTGCACGAAGTTAGGGTGAATTGCAGAAAAGGCGGATACGGAGCGATGTCCGCGGATACGCGTTGATTCCGGTGTGCACGCACACCCAAATCAGCTTTCGCGAAATCCCACACGTCCGTATCGACGAGGCGCACGTATCTGTGAAGACCGCACGCGACCAAGTCGTCCCGTTTGGCGGGGCGCACTCAGTTCCGGGGTGAAACAGGGTCTGGTTTTTCCTGTTTTTGGATCGCGGTGTGCGATCACCACAGGACGCGATGCCCCGAACAGTTTGTCCGGACACCGAGAGGGTCATACAGGCTTCACAACGCAATTTGCGGAATTGAAAACGGAGCTACGAGGCGAAAGTTACGAGTACCTGAAGGGGACCCGAAAACCGGGGTCTGGATCGTGTCCGACACGTGTCGGACACAGGGATTTAGGAATTAGGGTTAGGGCTTCCGGCCGTAGGCGGCGGCTTGGGCGGCGGAGGTGGGCGGCTGTGAGGCTCGACGGCGAGGTCTGGGTGGGGCACGGCGGAGCTAGGGCGAGGGTGGCGGTGGACGGAGCGGGGTGTCGCGGGGTTTTTTATAGGCGGATGGAGGAAGGGGGGGCCGGCTAGGCGGCGGGTGAGGCGGAGGAAGCGGGCGGTCGTGGCGAGGGGTGCGGGTGGTTGCGTGGCCGAGAGAGGCGGAGCGAGGCGCGGGCTGAGCGGCGGGCGGAGCGCCGGACGACGCGGGGCGGAGGCTGGGGTCGAGTTCGTGTGGGGGTGCGGGTTGCGGATCCGGGCGGGTCGGGCTCAAACGGACCCGACCCGACCCGCTACAGTATTGGGCCGGGCTCGGAGTTGGGCCGCGGGCTCGGAGCGGTTGGGCTGGGCCGGAATTGGGTATAGGGTTTAATAGTTTAATTAATAAATAAATAAATAAATAATAAATAATTTAATTAATAGTTTTTAGGTATTTTAAAATAGGTCCGAGGTCCAATAAATTCCAGAAAAATTGCCCTAAGTCCAGTTTTTCATTTTACACCCAAAAATATTATTTTCATAATATTTTAATGTTATTTATTAACAACTAAAAAATTATTTAATAATTCAAAACCCTGATTTTAATTACAGAAAATTCCCAGAAAATTCCAGAAAATTGGGAAAAATCCAAGATTTAATAATTTGAAAATTCAGGGGTTTTACAACCTACCCAACTTACAAAAATTTCGTCCTCGAAATTTAAAATTAAGCCATAATGTGTTAACCCTTCATGTATATCAATTGTAATCTCCTTGCGGTAAATTAAATCCAAATCATGTCCACTGCAATCCTTTCATGATTTAAGATGACTACTTGGTTCAATCAAAATTCAACCTATGGTTATTACTTCTTACTTCCTCAAATTATCCACAAGCAGATTTTTAATTTTTAGTCCATATAGTATTTTCAAGATGACCTTGCCTCACGATTCGAATTATCATAATTCCTCTAGAAGTGATTCGAGTCCAACAATATTTGTATGTTTCAGCCCTTTTAAATTACATTCACATCCTCAATATTCCAACTAGGTAGTTCAACCATCAACTTTTAAATTATTAATTCAAGTCATCAGATTGAAAAAATAATTTAAGTGTAGTCCACCGATATTCAAGTCTGAATTACATCCTCCAAATTCAAGTTGACGATTTTACTCTCAATATTCAAAATTAAATCATGCACCTAGGATGTAACTATTGGGTCCTTGATATCAATTTATTAATCATCTTAGTCACTCCTCTAAATTTTCAAAATTTGGAATGGCTTGCTTCTTCCAATCTAACCTTACTCGGTCACAATCCAAAGGACATTCCCCTCGAGTTGACAATTGTATTGCTACCTAACTTAGAATTTACCCATTCATCACCAAAAGACTATATACTTTAAGAAAATTTTTCTTAATATGGTTACTCATGTCATTCAATCCCCGAACTTCAACGCCGATCACGTCACATATGATATGTCCTCAATTACGAAAGTTTAATCCTCAAGTATGTGATCGACCTATGTGGCATATCTAGTACTATCTATGTATCAAACTTATACCAGCATGAGATTTCGTCTTTCCGAAATAAGGGAAGGCGAAGATCAATAATAAAGAGTTCAAGGGTGGGGTGATAGAACGGAAGTATGGGGATCAAGGCGTTTAAAGAATTCTAGTAGGATTTGTCAGGCGGTTATGGATTGAGGTTCTATTCTGGTAGTCATTCATTCGCATGCTCGTATTAGTTTAGTTATGTAACTGATACGGTATGCTCAGCATGTCTAGGTCAAGTATGTTTGTTTACTAATCACTACGTATCTCAATCCACGTAAAGTAGTCGTGCGAAGTGCGAATCAAAATGTACTAAGGTTGATCAGACCGTAATACACTGATTCTGAATAAACACTTGTATTAGTGTACGCGTCCAATAATACATGTGTCATGAACAAGCCTGATAAAGAGTAAGCTTGCAAAACTAGGCTATAGAATAGCAGCATAAACAAAGTACATCAAAATTAAGTGCGCTAGATGATGATGAAAGGAGGTACAAAATTTAAATTCACATAATAAGCAAAATAACAGAAAACTCTACAATCTCTACAGTTATTCAATATAAAAGCATACCAGGTTATTAGCAAGTTCAAAATTACTAGGTTGGGGCTGAGGTCACGAACCAATAGGCGCGGGCTAAACAATACTAGAAAGGGCAGCTAAAAGAAATCACTTACGCGCATTAGTGACTCTAAGAGTCTGCACGTTCTCCACGGTCATCGCGTAAGTTTGTCCGTGTTCTTGGAGCAGCGGGACAGTCCCTCACTTGATGTGCTGCTGAGCCACAAAGTAGACAAACACCCAGCCTCTTTCTACAATCCTTCCAAATATGACCTTGTTTTCGACAATAGCCACAAATGGGAGCTCGTTGGTTCTGTCCTTGAGTTGGATTCATCTGTGGTCGCTTTGCAGCTCTTTCCTGTTGTGCTTGGTCTGGTGCTGACGCATACGGCCGCTTCCGGCTAGACTCGATCCTTGTGGTGCACTCCACAGGTCGTGCTGCAGTAAGAACGTCTTCGTCGAAGGTAATTGCATTTGAACTGCTTAGCTTCCGTGACTCCGAGCTAATTCTGTTGATGAAGTTCTCCGCTTGATTTTGCTGAGTTTCCTATTGAACCTTCTGATAGGCTTGCATCATTATGTAGAACATGCGGAACATCTGCTGTTCGTCCATAGGTGGTCCCGGAGGGAAGGAAGGCATCGTTGGAATAGGCTGTGTCGAGGGTGGAACGCTATCTTGATGGATTATTGAGGCAGGCTGACTTGCTTGACTGCCTTGTGATGATTGGCCTTCACCGACTGGTATCACGTCGTTTCCTTGGGTAATCACAACGGTTTGTGGTATTTCTGTATGAGTCTCATTGCTGGCTTGTGGGTCCATCTCCCTGTATCCAAAATAACCAATAAGAGGCACACAGGAATTAAGGCAAGATGCAAGTTCATATTAGTTCGAATACGATACAGATATCAAAAATAATTCAAGCAAGTGGATGAGATCCTATAAACTTATCCTAGCTTTATTGCAGGCCTGTTCGGTTCCCGAGTTGAAACCGAACAATTTAGTCGTTTGACCTGTATGGGCCACCACAAAAACGTGTCACGACCCGCACCCGGATATTCGGGCACGAGTGCGTGGGCACGTCCAGCCTACGCCGCAGTGTCGGCGGTAGTACGCTGTCTAGGGCATAATCACAGGTAATATAAAGTTTATCTCATCCACAAAAGTAAATAGACAAGGAAAATAACAGGAAAAAGAATGCTGAGATTTCATAATGTTTAATCTGTGACAACCAATCCACAGTTTAATACAAGCCAGAAGATAAATCGGGGACAAACCCGAGTATATGCTGAAAATGAAAGAATAAGCAGCTACAGCTAACTGATCCACAGAAGTAGCCTCCTGGGGGAAACTGGCTCCTCATGTGTGTTACCTGCTAACTCATAGGGATCATAATAGGTGGGGGCAAGGTTCTCATCATCGCCTAAAACAACGGATCCAGTCAGGAAAGGAGCAAAGTACACAATGCACAACAAGATTAAACTAAATATTTATGACAATTAAGTATTGAATATCATATTGAGAAAATTGCATAGAGGGACATCATTATCTCATAGTTAATGCTGTAAACAGGAATATGAGAAAAGCAGGAAATAAATGAGACAGGAATGAAACTACAACAATCAGCAGGAAATATAACAAGACTAGAAACTATGTGTGTGAACTTGTGTATTTAGAATACCTAGTTGGCATGCAGGGGTTTATAGGGTTAAACCGGCCGCCATAGACGGCTATTAATCACGAATAATCGAGATCCGGCTGATGGACAGTCGTGTACCAACAGCTATTATTCACGACACGGGTCAGGGTAAACTACATGCCTTTCAGTATTCTCCCTCCCGACACGAAAACAAGACATGAATTCCAATATTCAAGACATGAGATACAGTATTCTGACACTACGTGTAATTAGCAAGGGTACTAGTAGAGCAGGGAATTAATTATCACAATATAAAGATTAACTTGAAGTGCAGGTACTTGCCTGTTGTTTGGATCCGATTAATAGGTCTTCGGGGAAAATATCCAGAGATGAGTCCAAATACTGAAATAAACATCACCATCACGCTCAGAAGACGTCAAATAGCTAGAAACGTCTGTCCTTGGGTCCAATTTGGAGACAAGGGCAAAAACGGCAGTTTCGGGTCAAAACGGGGTCCGCCGTTGGGCCCGCTTTGCACCAAAAAACGTGTCCAGGGCAACGGTCTCCAAATTCACCAAACTTAGTGTCAACAGGTCAGGAACGCTGATACGAACCCAACGGAACTTCCAGAATTGAATTCCGATGAGCCGTTCACAAAATCGCCCGTCGAGCGGGGCCTGTGGGGCCCACGACACGCGATTTCGTCAACGTTCTCAGAATCGAACCAAACTTGACCCACAGGACCAACATATCGCTACGAGTCCGATGGCACAAGTTTCGTCTCGATCTGACGAGTGTGCACGAAGTTAGGGTGAATTGCAGAAAAGGCGGATACGGAGCGATGTCCGCGGATACGCGTTGATTCCGGTGTGCACGCACACCCAAATCAGCTTCCGCGAAATCCCACACGTCCGTATCGACGAGGCGCACGTATCTGTGAAGACCGCACGCGACCAAGTCGTCCCGTTTGGCGGGGCGCACTCAGTTCCGGGGTGAAACAGGGTCTGGTTTTTCCTGTTTTTGGATCGCGGTGTGCGATCACCACAGGACGCGATGCCCCGAACAGTTTGTCCGGACACCGAGAGGGTCATACAGGCTTCACAACGCAATTTGCGGAATTGAAAACGGAGCTACGAGGCGAAAGTTACGAGTACCTGAAGGGGACCCGAAAACCGGGGTCTGGATCGTGTCCGACACGTGTCGGACACAGGGATTTAGGAATTAGGGTTAGGGCTTCCGGCCGTAGGCGGCGGCTTGGGCGGCGGAGGTGGGCGGCTGTGAGGCTCGACGGCGAGGTCTGGGTGGGGCACGGCGGAGCTAGGGCGAGGGTGGCGGTGGACGGAGCGGGGTGTCGCGGGGTTTTTTATAGGCGGATGGAGGAAGGGGGGGCCGGCTAGGCGGCGGGTGAGGCGGAGGAAGCGGGCGGTCGTGGCGAGGGGTGCGGGTGGTTGCGTGGCCGAGAGAGGCGGAGCGAGGCGCGGGCTGAGCGGCGGGCGGAGCGCCGGACGACGCGGGGCGGAGGCTGGGGTCGAGTTCGTGTGGGGGTGCGGGTTGCGGATCCGGGCGGGTCGGGCTCAAACGGACCCGACCCGACCCGCTACAGTATTGGGCCGGGCTCGGAGTTGGGCCGCGGGCTCAGAGCGGTTGGGCTGGGCCGGAATTGGGTATAGGGTTTAATAGTTTAATTAATAAATAAATAAATAAATAATAAATAATTTAATTAATAGTTTTTAGGTATTTTAAAATAGGTCCGAGGTCCAATAAATTCCAGAAAAATTGCCCTAAGTCCAGTTTTTCATTTTACACCCAAAAATATTATTTTCATAATATTTTAATATTATTTATTAACAACTAAAAAATCATTTAATAATTCAAAACCCTGATTTTAATTACAGAAAATTCCCAGAAAATTCCAGAAAATTGGGAAAAATCCAAGATTTAATAATTTGAAAATTCAGGGGTTTTACAACCTACCCAACTTACAAAAATTTCGTCCTCGAAATTTAAAATTAAGCCATAATGTGTTAACCCTTCATGTATATCAATTGTAATCTCCTTGCGGTAAATTAAATCCAAATCATGTCCACTGCAATCCTTTCATGATTTAAGATGACTACTTGGTTCAATCAAAATTCAACCTATGGTTATTACTTCTTACTTCCTCAAATTATCCACAAGCAGATTTTTAATTTTTAGTCCATATAGTACTTTCAAGATGACCTTGCCTCACGATTCGAATTATCATAATTCCTCTAGAAGTGATTCGAGTCCAACAATATTTGTATGTTTCAGCCCTTTTAAATTACATTCACATCCTCAATATTCCAACTAGGTAGTTCAACCATCAACTTTTAAATTATTAATTCAAGTCATCAGATTGAAAAAATAATTTAAGTGTAGTCCACCGATATTCAAGTCTGAATTACATCCTCCAAATTCAAGTTGACGATTTTACTCTCAATATTCAAAATTAAATCATGCACCTAGGATGTAACTATTGGGTCCTTGATATCAATTTATTAATCATCTTAGTCACTCCTCTAAATTTTCAAAATTTGGAATGGCTTGCTTCTTCCAATCTAACCTTACTCGGTCACAATCCAAAGGACATTCCCCTCGAGTTGACAATTGTATTGCTACCTAACTTAGAATTTACCCATTCATCACCAAAAGACTATATACTTTAAGAAAATTTTTCTTAATATGGTTACTCATGTCATTCAATCCCCGAACTTCAATGCCGATCACGTCACATATGATATGTCCTCAATTACGAAAGTTTAATCCTCAAGTATGTGATCGACCTATGTGGCATATCTAGTACTATCTATGTATCAAACTTATACCAGCATGAGATTTCGTCTTTCCGAAATAAGGGAAGGCGAAGATCAATAATAAAGAGTTCAAGGGTGGGGTGATAGAACGGAAGTATGGGGATCAAGGCGTTTAAAGAATTCTAGTAGGATTTGTCAGGCGGTTATGGATTGAGGTTCTATTCTGGTAGTCATTCATTCGCATGCTCGTATTAGTTTAGTTATGTAACTGATACGGTATGCTCAGCATGTCTAGGTCAAGTATGTTTGTTTACTAATCACTACGTATCTCAATCCACGTAAAGTAGTCGTGCGAAGTGCGAATCAAAATGCACTAAGGTTGATCAGACCGTAATACACTGATTCTGAATAAACACTTGTATTAGTGTACGCGTCCAATAATACATGTGTCATGAACAAGCCTGATAAAGAGTAAGCTTGCAAAACTAGGCTATAGAATAGCAGCATAAACAAAGTACATCAAAATTAAGTGCGCTAGATGATGATGAAAGGAGGTACAAAATTTAAATTCACATAATAAGCAAAATAACAGAAAACTCTACAATCTCTACAGTTATTCAATATAAAAGCATACCAGGTTATTAGTAAGTTCAAAATTACTAGGTTGGGGCTGAGGTCACGAACCAATAGGCGCGGGCTAAACAATACTAGAAAGGGCAGCTAAAAGAAATCACTTACGCGCATTAGTGACTCTAAGAGTCTGCACGTTCTCCACGGTCATCGCGTAAGTTTGTCCGTGTTCTTGGAGCAGCGGGACAGTCCCTCACTTGATGTGCTGCTGAGCCACAAAGTAGACAAACACCCAGCCTCTTTCTACAATCCTTCCAAATATGACCTTGTTTTCGACAATAGCCACAAATGGGAGCTCGTTGGTTCTGTCCTTGAGTTGGATTCATCTGTGGTCGCTTTGCAGCTCTTTCCTGTTGTGCTTGGTCTGGTGCTGACGCATACGGCCGCTTCCGGCTAGACTCGATCCTTGTGGTGCACTCCACAGGTCGTGCTGCAGTAAGAACGTCTTCGTCGAAGGTAATTGCATTTGAACTGCTTAGCTTCCGTGACTCCGAGCTAATTCTGTTGATGAAGTTCTCCGCTTGATTTTGCTGAGTTTCCTATTGAACCTTCTGATAGGCTTGCATCATTATGTAGAACATGCGGAACATCTGCTGTTCGTCCATAGGTGGTCCCGGAGGGAAGGAAGGCATCGTTGGAATAGGCTGTGTCGAGGGTGGAACGCTATCTTGATGGATTATTGAGGCAGGCTGACTTGCTTGACTGCCTTGTGATGATTGGCCTTCACCGACTGGTATCACGTCGTTTCCTTGGGTAATCACAACGGTTTGTGGTATTTCTGTATGAGTCTCATTGCTGGCTTGTGGGTCCATCTCCCTGTATCCAAAATAACCAATAAGAGGCACACAGGAATTAAGGCAAGATGCAAGTTCATATTAGTTCGAATACGATACAGATATCAAAAATAATTCAAGCAAGTGGATGAGATCCTATAAACTTATCCTAGCTTTATTGCAGGCCTGTTCGGTTCCCGAGTTGAAACCGAACAATTTAGTCGTTTGACCTGTATGGGCCACCACAAAAACGTGTCACGACCCGCACCCGGATATTCGGGCACGAGTGCGTGGGCACGTCCAGCCTACGCCGCAGTGTCGGCGGTAGTACGCTGTCTAGGGCATAATCACAGGTAATATAAAGTTTATCTCATCCACAAAAGTAAATAGACAAGGAAAATAACAGGAAAAAGAATGCTGAGATTTCATAATGTTTAATCTGTGACAACCAATCCACAGTTTAATACAAGCCAGAAGATAAATCGGGGACAAACCCGAGTATATGCTGAAAAGGAAAGAATAAGCAGCTACAGCTAACTGATCCACAGAAGTAGCCTCCTGGGGGAAACTGGCTCCTCATGTGTGTTACCTGCTAACTCATAGGGATCATAATATGTGGGGGCAAGGTTCTCATCATCGCCTAAAATAACGGATCCAGTCAGGAAAGGAGCAAAGTACACAATGCACAACAAGATTAAACTAAATATTTATGACAATTAAGTATTGAATATCATATTGAGAAAATTGCATAGAGGGACATCATTATCTCATAGTTAATGCTGTAAACAGGAATATGAGAAAAGCAGGAAATAAATGAGACAGGAATGAAACTACAACAATCAGCAGGAAATATAACAAGACTAGAAACTATGTGTGTGAACTTGTGTATTTAGAATACCTAGTTGGCATGCAGGGGTTTATAGGGTTAAACCGGCCGCCATAGACGGCTATTAATCACGAATAATCGAGATCCGGCTGATGGACAGTCGTGTACCAACAGCTATTATTCACGACACGGGTCAGGGTAAACTACATGCCTTTCAGTATTCTCCCTCCCGACACGAAAACAAGACATGAATTCCAATATTCAAGACATGAGATACAGTATTCTGACACTATGTGTAATTAGCAAGGGTACTAGTAGAGCAGGGAATTAATTATCACAATATAAAGATTAACTTGAAGTGCAGGTACTTGCCTGTTGTTTGGATCCGATTAATAGGTCTTCGGGGAAAATATCCAGAGATGAGTCCAAATACTGAAATAAACATCACCATCACGCTCAGAAGACGTCAAATAGCTAGAAACGCCTGTCCTTGGGTCCAATTTGGAGACAAGGGCAAAAACGACAGTTTCGGGTCAAAACGGGGTCCGCCGTTGGGCCCGCTTTGCACCGAAAAACGTGTCCAGGTCAACGGTCTCCAAATTCACCAAACTTAGTGTCAACAGGTCAGGAACGCTGATACGAACCCAACGGAACTTCCAGAATTGAATTCCGATGAGCCGTTCACAAAATCGCCCGTCGAGCGGGGCCTGTGGGGCCCACGACACGCGATTTCGTCAACGTTCTCAGAATCGAACCAAACTTGACCCACAGGACCAACGTATCGCTACGAGTCCGATGGCGCAAGTTTCGTCTCGATCTGACGAGTGTGCACGAAGTTAGGGTGAATTGCAGAAAAGGCGGATACGGAGCGATGTCCGCGGATACGCGTTGATTCCGGTGTGCACGCACACCCAAATCAGCTTCCGCGAAATCCCACACGTCCGTATCGACGAGGCGCACGTATCTGTGAAGACCGCACGCGACCAAGTCGTCCCGTTTGGCGGGGCGCACTCAGTTCCGAGGTGAAACAGGGTCTGGTTTTTTCTGTTTTTGGATCGCGGTGTGCGATCACCACAGGACGCGATGCCCCGAACAGTTTGTCCGGACACCGAGAGGGTCATGCAGGCTTCACAACGCAATTTACGGAATTGAAAACGGAGCTACGAGGCGAAAGTTACGAGTACCTGAAGGGGACCCGAAAACCGGGGTCTGGATCGTGTCCGACACGTGTCGGACACAGGGATTTAGGAATTAGGGTTAGGGCTTCCGGCCGTAGGCGGCGGCTTGGGCGGCGGAGGTGGGCGGCTGTGAGGCTCGACGGCGAGGTCTGGGCGGGGCACGGCGGAGCTAGGGCGAGGGTGGCGGTGGACGGAGCGGGGTATCGCGGGGGTTTTTATAGGCGGATGGAGGAAGGGGGGGCCGGCTAGGCGGCGGGTGAGGCGGAGGAAGCGGGCGGTCGTGGCGAGGGGTGCGGGTGGTTGCGTGGCCGAGAGAGGCGGAGCGAGGCGCGGGCTGAGCGGCGGGCGGAGCACCGGACGACGCGGGGCGGAGGCTGGGGTCGAGTTCGTGTGGGGGTGCGGGTTGCGGATCCGGGCGGGTCGGGCTCAAACGGACCCGACCCGACCCGCTACAGTATTGGGCCGGGCTCGGAGTTGGGCCGCGGGCTCGGAGCGGTTGGGCTGGGCCGGAATTGGGTATAGGGTTTAATAGTTTAATTAATAAATAAATAAATAAATAAATAATAAATAATTTAATTAATAGTTTTTAGGTATTTTAAAATAGGTCCGAGGTCCAATAAATTCCAGAAAAATTGCCCTAAGTCCAGTTTTTTATTTTACACCCAAAACTATTATTTTCATAATATTTTAATGTTATTTATTAACAATTAAAAAATCATTTAATAATTCAAAACCCTGATTTTAATTACAGAAAATTCCCAGAAAATTCCAGAAAATTGAGAAAAATCCAAGATTTAATAATTTGAAAATTCAGGGGTTTTACATTACCTGATGCAGCGAGTCGAGCTAGAAGGTTTGAAGGTGGTCTCCGTCCTGCCATCCATTCGCACGTGGCCAATAATCAGTATGGAACCATGCGTGAAGTCATGAATCACGCCCTATCGCTCGAGCCACTGTATCCTCACGTTTCCACCGTCGCTGTGCATACCTACAATCACAAACGCCAAGGCGACGACGGAGGAAACAATGCTGCAAAACGACATAAAGACGGTGGTCGCCACAAAGGAAACCCGAGACCATTCTGTGATTTCTGTAAAAGACAAGGACACTCTACGGAGAGATGTTACAGCAGAAAAGGTCTATGCTTCAACTGTGGCGGGCCTGGCCACGTAGCTCGGGATTGTCCACTCCCCTCTAAGCTCCTGCCTCAACCCAATAACCCCTAACGGTTAGTTCTATTCTTAAGTTTCGGGACGAAACTTCTAATTGGTTGGGTAGGATGTAGCGCCCCGTTCTCCCGGTGCGGAAAGCGCGGCTAAGAAACACAAGACGGTATCGTTCGATCGGGATAGATTAAATTAAGAACTCGTCCTCGTTATGGATTTGTTTCTTCGGAATCGATTCCCATATTCAGTGGACTGCGCCCCAAGGATCGGCTTAGCGGCAGAGTCAGGAGGGACCTCTCCGCTGCTATCTTTTATTGCCTCGGTTTTCGATGTCGCTTGTTGCTTTCGTGCTTTGAGTTGGTTTTGGGATTTGCTTGTTTTCCTTGAACGGTTTCGATGGTTTTCATTATTTTCGTTCATTGACTTGCACTTCTATTCCGAGAATGGAAAGAGAGGAAGAAGTATTAATCGAGCTGTTCGTGTGCAGGTGAACGAGCAGTAGGCGGCTTGCGAACAGAGTCGTGAAGGGCCTCTTTCTTTCTTCTTCCAAAATCTAAGTGAGTGGCTACCAACCCGATTAGCTAGCTCTGCTTCCAGCTTCACTCCTTCGCCCCGATCAAACGATACCAAGTAATAATAAAAGAAACCAAGATAAAAGAGAATAACTTGGTTATTATGCTTGTCAATAAACTTATGAACGGTTATCATCCTGTATGCTAGTTCGTCTATAACTGTTCTATGAATCGTGCTAAGTATGGAAATATATGCTTGTTATGAAATAAACTGTCAGGATGACTATGCAAAACTGTATGCTATGGAACAAATTCTATGAGTATTCTCGATCACGGACGACTTGTGCACAAGGTATGTTATGAGTTCCGCGGACGATCACCGGGGCGCCGGGACCGATCCGATCCGGACGGAACGTATGTATAGTCGTATGTTATGGGGGCAAAGTGTTATGCAGCGGGGCTCGCCACCTGCGGTGTATATCATTTGTGTCTTGAGACTATAACCCGTCCCTTCGTGGCATCAAGCCAGTGATCCCTGTGTATATTTAAACCTGTTGCATACTAACTTGTGTCTTCGTTTCAGGGAAGGCATGGTAAGTATTGTGCAGGTAATTCAGACGGTCAGGTAAAATCCACCGAACGGTGGCACGTTCATTTCAGTAAATTCAATATGCTGCTTACTTGTAAATGAACTAAGGCAAGATAGAAACCCACAAAATATGCATGCTTCACTAAACAATGTGTTGATTGGTATAGTCAGGCTAGCTCGCCTTCACCAGCATGTTTCGATATGCTGACCCTCGTTGAAACAGGTTCTCCGCACTAAGGCGAACCGAGAGAGGAGCCGAAGTCGTCTACCCGATCCAGTCCAACTGTTAGCGCATCTTCACCGCGCCTCGAAGCCTTTTGAAGCCAGAAGCTGCAACTCTTCATGCACAAATGCAGCTCCGTGGCAAAGCGATCCTCCAGCCTGGAGGTCTTTATCGTTTTGAGTTTATAAAAGGATGTAATGTACATGACTGCTATCTCATTTTGAGTCAACCCTTTTGTAAGCCGTTCGGCATATTAGCTGACTCGTTCAGGAGTTTGTAATAGATGTTCATTATCAATAAAGAGAACTTTTCTATGTTTCAAATCTGTGTTTCAATTTATCTGCGTACTCTGAATACGTGCTTGCTATGCAAATCATTAAAGCCTTGTGCGGGCGCAACTCCAGGCCCGCACGGCGGTCACGACTCGGGGGACGCCTCGGGGCGTGACAGCCATAAAGGACTAATCAACTGCAGTTTGACCCGATCCAGCATAGAGTAGCTAGCCTGCTTGGTCGTCTCGAACTGTTGGCACCGCGCCCAAGGCACGTTACGATTTTGTTTCCTTCATGGCCGAACCGTCCCGGTACCCCGAAGCCTATCCCGTCTGATAAAAAAACTATGTGCGCAACAGGTTGTCCATGACCAATACAAACACCAACAAGTAGGTATGACGAGAGAATCGAGCCTTCTTGCCCCACCAAACGATAGTCGCCTCGATCCATTCAATTATCCACAACCATTCTCCAACTTATATCTCAATGCACCATCTCAAGTTATTTCTATAGGCACTATGCCGCTTCTTGACACAGTGCTCCAATTAGTGCAATACCCTCTCGCTCCGAAAGCTCCATGGCACAATGCCCCAACAGTGGCACAATGCTCTCACCAATGCAGTTGTCCGATTTTGAACCATAACTTTACGCTTTGCTTGATAAAGCGCCCAACTTGATACTCGTGCACGGATGCACGCTCGCTCGCCCGATGGAACGTTCCGCTTCTCCAACCAAGATAATCCACTCAAGCTCCAACTACCCAAACTCAAGACCAACTCAAGCCATAAATTTTATCCAACCAAATGACGCACACTCTATGCACGCCACAGTGCGGTGATTCCAATATTCCAGTCCAAGTATCTAAGCCATTTCGTGTATTCCATATTATTAGGCATGAAGGAGTAGAGAAGAAGGGACAGAGACCAGGTACAGAATCCATGGTCCGATGCAAAGCATGATCTACTCAATTGGTATGACCGTGCGAGCAGGTCGTGCTCTCCAAATCATCCGACCGATCGAACTAAGAAAGATGCCATTATTGTCCCAATCCCGCTATCTCAGTACTGCTCTGAACAAACACTTGATTCTATCGAACCCGCACACGATCTGCACATGAAACCAATTTAAATCAATACTTGCTCTTAAATCCAACAAATCAAAATATAACCAACCATTGCCTCATTTAATTTGACTCAACGTAATGCACCGTACGATTGTGGAGCATTACATACTGCGGGTCTTCTTGGGCTTTGCTAGCCTTGACGAAAGACTAACGCTTCCCTCCGAGAGCTTCTCCTCGAAAGCCTGCTGGTCGAAGCGGACCACCATTATTTTTTGAGTTGATACGAGCTTGGCTACGTCTGATTGTGTCACAACTTTCTCATCAGAGGAGAAAGAGGTCCCCAGCAGAGTCGCCATCTTGTTCGCCATTAAATGTGTTCTTGCAAACTTTGTATTTAAGAAACGAAAAAAGAGTACAAAGAATCCTAAACAGAATTATCTAAGTACAATATTTTGATCTGGGGTGTGACGATGGACAAAGAACGTTGTGGTGGCTCTGGGGTGTGACGATGGACAAAGAACGTTGTGGTGGCTCATTTACTCCGTTGACGATCCGATGCAGGGTGAAGAAGCTTATGTTCTCTTATTGTTCGTCTCTGTATGATCTCTCTGTGTGTTGGTGACCCCTGCGTATCCGTCCTCCTTGTTTGGGCAGGCCACCCGGGTATATATAGTTATCCTTGGGCGCTCATATGTTGGGATGCATGGATGCTAGAGGGTGCCACGTGTGCCTCATTAGCAGGGTGCAGCTGTAACCGTGAGCGGGCCAGGCTATCACGTGGGTGCTTGTTGGGATTTTATGTTGTTTAAGATCTCAGTGGTTTCTCGTCCTTTGTGGGCGTGACTTGTTCAGCTTTACACATGGTCCGCACTTTGTTGGAGAGAATCACTCTTGTCATAACAGCAAGATTTGGTCTTCATGGAGTCTGAAGCAAATGTGGCCAGAGACGCATGGGATGCATGGAGTCTGTGATGTATGGGACCAGAGACGCATGGAACGTATAGAGCCTGGGATGCATGGGGCCAGAGACGCATGGGACCGCATGAAGCCTGGGATGCATGGAGTCTGGGATGCATGGGGCCAGAGACGCATGGGACCACATGAAGCCTGGGACGCATGGAGTCTGGGACCCATAGGGTCCTTTTTGTGCTGTACACATGGCGTTGCACATCCATCGAGAGTAAAGTTTTGTGTTGACGTGAGACTTCTTCCGTTTAGTGTGTTCACGTCTTTTGAGGCATTCAAAATCCTCTTTGTCAATTTTGTGTCAGAGACAATCCCGTTGCTAGGATGCCATGTCAGGTCCATCTGCAGCCAAAGCTGTTTCAGCTGATTGTGACGCATGTATGTCGCCTTATTGGGCCGCATGGTGATTCTGCGGCCCAATCATTTATGAGCTTTACTTTGGGGTGCGTGGTTGTTTGATGCATGGATGCATAATTTTTATGCTTCTACAGATATAAGTGGAATAAAATAATAAATCCGATAAAAACCACCGATTTGAGGTGTTTATAAAGCCAAAAAAAATTATATTACACCGTTTTTGGGGGGGGGGGGTTGAGCCAACCAAAACCAGCAAACGGGTATGCCTATTCTTATTTCGCACGCACATGCCTCAAAAATAATAAAAAGCAGGTGTTTTGATAAACGATCGGGTCAAAAAATATCCTAAAATCGATGAAAACATCGTTACCAAGCAGACCATAAACCTAAAGCTATTATTCAGCATAAAGAGGTTTATACTAGAGATTTCAGTGGCAACATACACATATTCTATACTACACCTACACTTAGGTAGGATCCACCGTTATGTGATTTTGATAAATAAACACGCATGCATGATGTATGTATTTTCCATGTTAGCTAAATGGCTTCCTTCTTCTTAGTCAAATATTTTTCTTTTTAGTTCTTCGACGCCAGTGTAACTGACGCCATTTTTTTTAGAAGTGGGGTGCCACTCATACTGGCGTTGAAGTTCAAATTTTGGAGTTTGACGTCAGTGTGACTGACACCCTCAAATTTTTTTTACGTCAATTTGACTGGCGCTCCATTTCTCTCCCTGCAAATTCTTAAAACACTTCATGTTTTGTACAATTTAGACTAAATTCTTACCTCCGTATAAATTTTGTTAATATATATAAGACCACATAGATTTAAAATTATGTTTACTGTTTGGCTTGGGAATTAATGTTAGTTGACAGATAACGTGATATGTTTAGGTTTATAAAGTTTCGGATATGGTAGTACTACAAGTTACATTTTACGTATTCTTTTATTTGTATTTTTTTACTATTTAAATATATACTTTGAAAGTGAAACATAAATGTATTTGTCAACTATTTTTTTACGTATTCTTTTATTTGTATTTTTTTACTATTTAAATATATACTTTGAACTTTTGCAACATGAAAGTTCAGAATAATGCCGGTAAGTTTTTCTATTATATACTAGAAGTTTTGCATGTGCGTTGTGCGTATTTTTTCTCACTTTTTAAATGTATACTTGCATAATCTAACTTGGTTTAGGGGCAAAAAAAAATAGTTTTTACCTAACTTGATTTAAGATAAGGGCATAAACATTGAGTTCCAAATGGAATCTTACAATACAAAAAGTGAAACATAATAATAATAATAATTGATTTGTTGTGGTAAATTTGTACCATGCTCGTGTTCGCTACTATTTTCATCGTATTTGGCATGGATTTCATGGTAAATGAAAATGGTTCCAGTTGACAAACAAATTACTTATAGACTTCAAAATTTGCATAATTTTTCCTCCAATTTTTTTTCCTAATCAAACAATTTAGTGCTAAAATCCAGTATTCATTATATACTTTGTACTTTAATATTCCCAATCATGCAAGTTTTACACTTAAATATCCTATATTGTTCTAGCATACATTTAAATACCCTAAAATGTTTTCTTGTACTTAAATATCCTAAACACGACACTTTTACATTTTTCAATAATTGTAAATATCGAGACAATTTTGTTCTTCACAAATCTCATTTTCATTATCTTCTCTGATTCAAAGTTCTATTAATTTTTTAACCCTCACATAATTTCGTCTCTTTCATTTGTGATAACTCTAGTCCTAGTTATGGCCATCCCCGCATGGTCACAATTAGTTGTGACTACACTTGCATGGTCATGCCGTGAGCAATTGTAGTCTTATTAGGTGGGGTCTTGTTACAACAATATGGGAGCGTGTTGGGGTAGGGAGGCCCATAGTTATGATCAGGATTATACACGAGAGAAGAAGTTTAGAAAAAGTAGAAAGTAAATTTCATAATAGTTAGGGTCAAAACAGTCCAATTTAGTTATGTGACATGTACATGACAGCTGTAAAATGTGACAATAGAATTACATATGATAGTAAGTTACAAAATGATGATAGCATACATGTAAATACAAATTAACATATATTTTGGGGTGTTATTGAACATACTCCTCTGTCTGTTTCCCCCTCCTTATTTTCATTAACTTTTACCAACTTTACATTTTTTTCCCAAAGATTAAACAATCAGTTTACCTCCCACAATTAAAAATAAAATAAAAACTATATTTTGTTTAAACTTTTGAAATATATAATCAATTTTATATTTTTTTGAGAGAAATGGACGATAATATTAATATTTTACTACCTGCTATTTTTATTTAAGTTGTCCCATGTAATTGACATAAACAATCAACCTAAGCAATGACTGGAATAATTTATTTAGCTCAAATAATCCCCTGTAAACGTATTCATAAATTACATGACCTATTTAAATGACCACTTGCTAACAATGTCATATTCAGTGGTGGTGGTGCCTTTGTGAAGCTCTGCACAAAATATAATTTTCATAGTTATACAATGTTTTGACCTCATAGTTAATTGGAAACAAAACTAGTTAACTATACAATGCACGTAAAAAAACACATTACATGTATCAATATTTTTTACAAGGTAAATTTCTAAAAGGGTAAAGTGAATAAAAAATGAGTGCATTTAACAACATCCATATTTTGAGGTTACTATATGTTTTTTTCTCATACCGTCTACAAAATGTCAGATTTGACAGTTAGTGACTGTTTTTTATAAAATAAATAAATAAATAAATTCTCTCCACTCTTCTCCGTTCACCCCTTCGCCCCACTCACCCCCATCCCCCGCGGTGGTGACAGTCCCCCGCCCCCTCCTCCTCCCCGCGCGGCCACCCGCCCCTCCCTCCCTCCCTCCTACTCCCCGCACGGCCACCCCCCCTTCCCCTCCCTCTTTCCCGCGCGGCCACCTCCCCCCCTCCTCCTTTTTGCACGGCCATCCACCACCCGCGCTCCCCTCTCCTCCTCCTCGCCTCCCCCCAACCGGAGAGAGATATGGGAAAGAGAATGGAGAGAGGGATAAAATCGTCATTTCAGACGTATTTTAATGTCCGTTAACGACATAATTCAAAATTAGTGTAAACTGAGACAAAATAAAAATGTGATAATTTTTTTAAATCAAGAGTCTTTAAATGCAAAGACGCAAAACTAAGGAGAATTATTTTGCCCTTTGACCCTTAGAAGCTCGTATAAAATTGAGGGTCTAAAGTCTAAACGCGTCCTTTTTAGTTTTTTTAGTTCAAAAATTGAAACCCGATAAGGGTCGGGTAAGACCCTACCCGGTTCTTAACCCTATTTCCATCCACCCATTTTACTCCATAATAAACCCTCTTTCTCCGCTTGCTCCTCCCCAAGCAAAAACCCTCGTAACCAAAGAAAAGATTTCCAAGAAGAAAAACCCTAATTTTTTGAGGCTTCGATTTCTTAAATATGTTCCGATCAACTCACCGCTCTATTCTTCGGAAGGTGATTTCATACCAAGAATATTGAGTCCATCGTTACTATTCCCTAATTATTACGTTCGGATTATCTAAAGAACCATGCTTATTGAATTTTTTTTGTAGTTTGATTTAGGAAGTGTAGAATTAGGAAAATATTAGATTTTGTTGGGTGTATGGAGTTTTAATGTTTTAATTCGTGTGAAAAATTCGTTTTTGTGATAATGAACCTTATTTTGATTCAGGAACTGTACTTTTGGGGAAATATTATATTTTTATTAGTGGACGGACTTTTCTTTGTTTAATTTGATGTTAATGAACATTAGTTCGGAACTGCAGTATTTGGGAACGGTTAGGTTTTTTATGGGTTTATGAGCTTTTCAATGTTTGTTTTGAGTAAGTTGTATGAGTTTACTTGAGTTTGATGTTACCGTAGACTAGTTTGATTCAGGAAATGCTGTATTATTTGGGAAAGATTGGATTTTATTAGAGGACAGACTTCTCAAATATAATTTGAGTAAGTTCCACAAAAAAATATTTTGATGTTAATGAAATTTAGTTTGATTCAGGAATTGTAATATTAGGAAATGCTTTCATTGTCACTGGATGATTTTTTAATGTTAAATTTGTGTGTATTCATCACATGAATATTGAGATTGTCGTTTCTATCCACTCATTCTTACATTCCGACAATTGTACGAGAAACGTTCTAGTTCGAATTTGTATGTAGTTTGATTCAAGAAGTCCAGTATTAGGGAAAGACTAGGTTTTTAAGAGTTGATGATTTTTTAATGTTTAATTAAGTTGTAGAAAAGAAATTCAGTTATGATGAGCTTATTTTGATTCAAGAATTGTAGTATTAGGGGAAGTTTATGTTTTCTATGAGCAGATAAACTTTATTATGTTAAATTTGAGTGTGATGTATAAAATTCTGTTTGCAAGGCTATTCTCAGCGCAGATGCTTTGATGCCATGTAATATATTCAATTTTTGTTGTGTTAGTCCTAAAGTCAGATCAAAGAAGAAGAGGTAGCCACAAAGTAGAGACTCACACAAGAGTTCGTCTCTACAAACTCCATAAGAGAAGTTGGTGCACTGAGATTAACACAAGAGTTCCTTTACAGTGACACACAATCCGACAGAAGCACTAAACTAGGAACATGTTACAAACTGACAACTCAAAAAAAAATGCAAATACAACAAGGATCAGAAAATCGTTCTTCTCTTTACGTTCGCAGACGCTACACCGAGAAGAACGAAAACAAGAACAGAAATACAAAGAAGGGAACTCCTGCTGGGGTGATCAAAACCACCAGAGCTCAAGGCAAGATTCGCGCTATAGAACGATCTGCCTCCAGGATCTAGCAAATCCACACGAGAACTTCTGGAACGCTCTTGGTCACCTTCGGATCACTTGGAAGACTCATTTGGAATGATGCTAACTGCTGCTGCAGGTCTTGCTGGTGATCTCGATTTTCTCTCTCTCAATTTTTTCAACTACCCAAAATGAAAGAGGTGAGCCTCTATATAAAGAGGGTTTCAGCTCCCATGCGGCCTGAGGAAAAAATCAGGCCGCATGCACCGCTGTACTGCACAGAGCAGACAACGCCGTCAGACGTCGAAAGATGCAGCCGCGTGACACAGAGAGCCACGAGTCGCCTGCGTCGTCTGCGCGTTGTTCTGCACAGAGCAGACAACGCCTCCATGTGCCGAAAGCTGTAGCCGCGTGGCACAGAGAACCACGCACCTCTTGCGCCGCACCGAGCCGCCAACAGCAGTCCCCGTCCCCTCTACATTCGACTTGCTCAAGCTAACTTGCTGGCCGCATAGCTCCAGGCCGCAAGGCCCCTGGCCGTATGGGCATCGGGTCGCATGGGCTCCTGGCCGCATGCGCACCGGCCCGCATGGGTACCGGATCGCATGGGCACCTGGCCGCATGCGTCCTGACCGCATGGCCTCTGTCCGCATGTGCTCCTGGTCGCATAGCTCCACGAAGCATGTTCCGAGTAAGCAACCGTGCATGTAACTCACGCATAAAAGGAGCGCACGAGCGCTATGCGACGATGCTGACGTAATAAGTGCAAAGTGCGCCAATAAAGTGCCACTTTGCGACGTTGAGCCCGAGTCCGAGTCGCTAAGTCCCTTTGGAGCTTAGCTCCTAAGGGACACTTCCTAAAGGTGGTGACAAAATAAAGATTGTCATAATGAGGTTCACACTTAATCCCTCTAGGAAAGTCAACCCACATGGGCCACCACCCCATGTGCATATACCAATACTAAGCAAAGCTATATATTAAGATATATACATTGGTGGTTTTCTAATGTAGAACTAAAACTTCCAAAGCAAAGTGAAAAATACCAACAATTTTCCACATATATCACAATATATGGTCGAGTGTTCCTCATAGTGACTGTCCATCATGCATTAGGATAGATGTCGCCCACGACTTGAATCTTCCCGCATGGGTCAAACAATAGTACGATACAGTAATTGACTATGCCTTGAATTCTGAACCATAGCTGCCGTTCTTCCAACTCGCACAATGACATTAGCTGTGTCTCCGGTCGCAAATTAAAGGCCCTGTGCTGACCTGGTATCGGTGTATGTTTCTTGGGTGTCTACAAGTTTACCCTCAAGAGACGGCCTATATCTCTGTCCATTAACTTATGTGAGTTCTTTTAAGAGAGTTTAACTTTTTCCGGCATGAAGCCTTGCACTTCTGTGCGGTGCTACACCGTTGTGACGTAGCTCACAGCCGAGGTTAACTACCTCTTATGGTGTCATCCACTGTAGCCTCTTTTCAGAAAATAACATCTCTGGTCTTCATTGTCTCATCATAGGTGAGCGGATCAGCTTTCCCATGATAGGTAACAAAGTCTTCTCCGAAGTCCTTCGGCCTCACTCGCTTTGCTCTCGGCATAGCGGGTTCTGGTTCAAATGTTGTATCATCAACGACAACTTCTTCTTGGACTACTTCTCTCTGAGAGGTACTTGTCTCGTCTGTGCTAGCAGCATTCTCCGGAACATCCACGAGAACAACATTCTTGTGCCTAGCAAACTTGTCTTCAAAGAATTCCGTGTCGCGAGATTCTATGATATGATTAGAATCGATATAAAGGAACCTCCGAGCATCACTCTTATCAGCATAGCCCAGAAATATGGTCTTCGTAGTTCTCGTTCCCAGCTTCTGAATCTTGATGCCTGGACGCTTCACACGCGCCAGACATCCCACACTCGAATGATATTCAAGTTGGGTCTGACATTGAACCAGAGTTCATGAGAAGTAATGTTAGATGTCGCGAACGATACTCTAATCAGAATAAACGTAGCCGTAAGCTGCTTCTCTCCAGAAGCACTTTGGAAGTCATGCTGTCAACAACATGGAGATCATCATCTCTGGCAGCGTCCTGTTCTTCCTTTTTGCTACACTATTAGATTGGAGAGAATACGGAGCCGTAGTTTCGTTGACAATTCCATGTTCTTTGCAGAACGATGCGAATTTCAAGGAACGATGTTCTCTGCCTCGATCGCTTTTGAGTCTTTTGAGTTGTTGACCGGTTTGACATTCTGCTTCAGCCTTGAAGTCCTTGAACTTCTCGAATGCTTCGTCTTTCGACTTGAGAAGTTATACGAACGCGTACTTCGAGAAATCATCAATGAAAGTGATGAAATACTTCATTCCAACTTTTGTGTAGAATTACTTGAAGTCACAGATATCTGAGTGTACCAACTCCAGAAGATCTGTGCTTTGATTCACTCTTCTGAACGGCTTTCTGACGATCTTCGTCTGCGCACAGACTACGCATTTCCACATTTGGAGATAAGGCTTAGACTTGACATATTGTTAATGCGTTTACAATGCACATGTCCTAGTCTATTGTGCCACAACTCAAGAGAATAACCAGAATTAAAGATTGCATTGATACAAACATAAGGAGTTACAAGGTGCAGTTTAAACATCCCTTCGGTACAGAAAGCTTTTCCGAAGTATGTTCCCTTATATGACATCACCATCTGACCGACATTGATATCCATCCTCAGGCCCACCTTGCACATCAGACTCCCAGAAACCATATTCTTGGCGATCATTGGTACGTGCTTCATATTCTCCGGTGTAAGTGACTTTCCAGAATTCAACTTCAGCACTACCGTCCCGATCCTCAGTACTGCAACTTGAGACTTACCCGCCATCGAGACTTTCTCAGAGGTAGGCTCATACTTGACGAACAACTCCTTCTTAGAGCACACGTTGCAAAATGCACTAGTGTCCATCCACCAGTCAGTATCCATGCCATGTGACTCAACTTGCACAATCATAGCAACTATGTTAAGCTCACCTTTCTCTTTTGGTTTAGGCTTCGACCTGCAGTCGCTCTTGTAGTGATCCTTCTTGCCACAGTTGTAGCACGTCACATCAGTCATCGGCTTTGGCTTGAATTGAGCCGACTTCACCTTCAGCTGGTTGAAGTTCTTCTTCTTGTAGGAAAATTTTTGCTTCTCTTTAGAGTCACTAGCATGTACCATGTTGGCCTTAGCCAACTGTTTGGACAAGGAGTCCAACTTCAGTTGTCCCTGGTTTCATCTTCAATGCGAATCCAGTGAAGAAGATCTTCGAGCTGGATCTCCATCTTTTTACGGTACATGTCAGTCTTGAACTTGATCCAGCCTGGAGGAAGTTTGGTGACGACAGCCCCCACCATAAATTTGTCTTTCTGCTTCGTGTCATCTTTCTCCAGTTTCTGCCGCATCTTCAAAAGTTCCTTAACTTGTGGTAACATCACCTTCTCGTCCTCAAATTGCAAAGTGAAGAACTTCTCGACGAGATGAATTTTAGACATCTTCTCGTCAGTTTTGTAGTGCTTCTCAAGAAATTCCCAAACATCTCTTGCCTTCTCCTTCATGCTATAGGACTCTGCCATCGAGTTGTCCATAGCATTGAGAATCAACAACCTGCAGAGGTCGTCTTCCTTCCACTTGGAGTGCACGTTCTGCTCAACACCAACTACAAGCTCTCCTCCATCTTCGGGAATGGTAGGTTTATGATCAACCAACACATAAACAACTTTGACAAGACGAAGATTCAAGGAGATCTTCTTCCAAATGTTGTAGTGCTCGCCATCAAACTTCTCAAATTTGTGAAAACTAGTATCGAGAAGGTTTGAGCGGTTGTCCATTCTAACTCGGATCTGGCCTTGAGATTGTTAGTCCCGAAGTCAGATCAAAGAAGAAGAGGTAGCCACAAAGTAGAGACTCACACAAGAGTTCGTCTCTACAAACTCCAGAAAGAAGTTGGTGTACTGAGATTCACACAAGAGTTCCTCTACAGTGACACAACCCCACAGAAGCACTAAACCAGGAACATGTTACAAACTGATAACCCAAAGAAAATGCAAATACAACAAGAATCAGAAAATCGTTCTTTTTTTTACGTTCGCAGACGCTACACCGAGAAGAACGGGAACAAGAACAGAAATGCAAAGAAGGAAACTCCTGCTGGGGTGATCAAAACCACCGGAGCTCAAGGCAAGATTCACGCTATACAACGATCTGCCCCCAGGATCCAACAAGTCCACACGAGAACTTCTGGAACGCTCTTGGTCACCTTAGGATCACTCGGAAGACTCTTTTGGAAGGATGCTAACTGCTGCTGCAGGTCCTGCTGGTGCTCTTAGTTTTCCTCTCTCAAAATTTTCAACTGTCCAAAATGAAAGAGAAGAGCCTCTATATAAAGAGAATTTCAGCTCCAATGCGGCCTGAGGAAAAAATCAGGCCGCCTGTGCCGCTGTACTGCACAGAGCAGACAACTCCGTCAGGCGCCGAAAGCTGCACCCGCGTGGCACAGAGAGCCACGAGCCGCTTGCACGCTGTACTGCACAGAGCAGACAGCGCCGCCAGGCGCCGAAAGCTGTAGTCGCGTGGCAAAGATAACCACGCTCCGCCTGTGCCGCACCGACCCGCCAACAATATTCCCTGTCCCCTCCACACTCGACTCGCTCAAGCTAACTTTTGGCCGCATAGCTCTGGGCCGCAAGGCCCCTTGGCCGCATGGGCACCGAGTCGCATGAGCTCCTGGCCGCATGCGCCCCTGACCGCATGGCACCTGGCTGCATGATCTCCTGGCCGCATGAGCTCCAGGCCGCATAGCTCCACGAAGCATGCGTCCGAGCAAGTTACCGTGCATGTAACTCGCGCATAAAAGGAGCGCACGAGCGCCATGCGACGATGCTGACGTGCAAAGTGCGCCAACAAAGCGCCACTTTGCGACCTTCAGTCCGAGTCCGAGTCGCTAAGCCCCTTTGGGACTTAGCTTCTAAGGGACACTTCCCAAAGGTGGTGACAAAATAAAGACTGTCATAATGGGGTTTACACTTAATCCCTCTAGGAAAGTCAATCCACATGGACCACCGCCCCATATGCATATACCAATACTAAGCAAAGCTATATATTGAGATATACACATTGGTGGTTTTCCAATGTGGGGCTAAAACTCCCAAAGCAAAGTGAAAAACACCAACATGTTGTGAATGAACTTTAGTTTGGTTCAGTTAGTGTACTATTTGAGAAATAGTGTACTATTTGAGAAAGCTCAGGTTTTACTAGTAGATGATTTTTGTTGTTGTGAAATTTTGTATGTTGTATGAAATTCTTTCTGCAATCAGTATTCTGTGCAAAGGTAAGTCGAGAAGATTTGGTACCATGATATATATATATATATATATATATATATATATATATATATTGATTAAAATATTGTTATTTTTAAAAATATTCCATAAAAGCAGTAATTTGAAACTTGTACCGAACTACTGTTCTCTTTTAAATCGTGTCCTCAAAAAGCGATAGAGATCAGGTTTCTGACAAGCTATTTCAAGTCCACACATATACTATATTAATCAAAGTCACATTTCATGCGACTCACTGACAAACTCGAGTTATGAAAACACAAATGGAAAACATGATTTATAAAAAAATGATAGTTTGGTAATAAGTTTTAAAACGTGTCATTTTATGGAATATTTTTTAAACCAAGTAAAATATCCCCATCCAATATATTCAATCTTGATGCCACTGAACCTTATTTGTCATAAAAAAATATGTTATTGATTCCTCCATATTTCTTATATTTGTTTTTTTTCCCTCTTTCTCTTAGCTTATTGAAAACGGAGCCCAGCGCATACATTCTGAAAGGACCAGGGGCCATGGTGTTGTACATCGTTACATGTCACATGAATCTCTTTCCTCACCTAGCTATGCGAAGCGTTTCCCTTCTCTCCTCCGTCCTTTACCTGGTCTTAGTAGTCCTCCCTTCACTCTGGATCATGCGGACCGTAATCCTACGAGGATTACAACACTTCCGAATGGACTTAGGATCGCATCTGAGGATGCATTGGTATGCAAATATGCTTTTTTTTTGTTCATTTTTGTTTGCTGTTTACCACTTTGTTCTTAGGAACTACACATTTGAACTATTTGTTGCTTATGAACACTTTGTTAGTTCTTAATTCTAGGGTTTATGAGAGGGAGAGAAATATAGATTCATTTTACCAGCTTAAAAGAGTTATTCGAAGGGGGATATATGTAGCCTGCTATCAGAACTTGCCGAACCTGCTATGACTGTTCTTCCTGGCTTAGAGGATCAGCTCTTCAACAAAAATATGATTGTTAAGCTAGTCTCTAACTAATAGGACATACTTGCGAGATACGTTTCTTAGAGTTGGAGCGAAAATTTTATGCAAACCAGACTTGTCAGTTAAGAATTCCATACGATTATTCAACAAATGATTTTAAATCTGCCAACTGATCTTTAGAGAAGTATGGAAAGCAAGATATTTCTCAATCACTTCTTACAAACAAATGGCATTCCACCTTAACACGTATATTATCTGGGTTTTATGCAATATAGATGGTCAAGAGAGAAATCCGCAGCAATTTGAAATCTAATATCTTAACAGAATTTTTGTATAGGTCAACCGTCATGTATACTTGTATGTGCCACTACACGATTTTCAATTTTTGCACGTGAGTGAAACACAACAAACAATTTCTTACGTGTCCATGATACAAAATTTCCTCCCGAAAACTACAATCACCAGTGTAGGTCTTCTATTTGATGTAGAACTTATCAAATCTGGATCTGTGATGAGTAGATACCACAATATATTTACTATATTACCAATAATATGATGTAGGGAATATTGCTCCAAAAAAGCTCAAAGATATGGAACAATACCACTATTCTTCAACTACTCCCTCGTATAGTCATAAACTGACCAATCACACTTGTAACAAACGGGGGCTATTTCGTTTGTACATGGTTCAACAAGATTTATGTATCCGTTCACGAAACCATCAAGCGTGACTTACTCCAGGTTCTAGACTAACTAATCCAGGAAACACTTTCGATTCACTTGCATTCCCAAATTCGTCTTATCATGTCGAACCACAAGTCAAGACGATCCATCAATTGTCACGCTCCGGTCCCGCAAGTTCGATCATCCTCGTTGGACGTGAGATCACCACGCCAACGCTCTCGCTGGATAATCGTCCTAATCCGGACGTGGCGCATGTACGAGCATAGAGTTACGCTCGCACATGACAAGAACGTTGAACATTATGGTTATCATCGAAACGATGGAGACACTTTATCATTTCACTTTGCTCCATCCAAGATATATATAAAATCCATCAAGTCATGTTCGTTCATGTCGTGATTATAATTCGTCTAGCAAAATCATCCAACTTCAACGTTTCCTTTTGATAAATCCAGTCTACTTCTGGCATTCCTCAAACAACTAAGTTTCAAATATTCAAGCCAAAGTCTATCAACTTTTAATACGTTCCATTCATCGAGTTCGTTTGGAATAATCATCGAACATGTTCCCGTGAGTTCGATTATTCCCACCGTACGTGAAATCACCACGCTGGTGCTCCCGCAAGATAACCGTTCTCGCTGAGACTGATTTCGAAGGTTATCTTTTCGAACTAGATTCAATACCGTTCTTCCAAACTCTAGATCAAATTCGTTATCGCTTACCTCTTTCATCGAACCATAATATTTATTCTCGGGCTAACTTCTATTCGAGCGATATTCTATTCAAGCTTCAATCCGTTTGATTAAATCCGAAATCGCTCCCACGATCCTCTAAGTTTCCAACAAGTTTCATTGACCAAGATATTGATTTCCATTTCCTTGACTCCCCATTCGATATAAGCCTTATCACTTGTTTAAGACATTCTCAAATCGTTCTAACCAACTATCGCAAGAGACCTGTGAATCGTTTTGACATTTCTAAAATGATCCATACACCACTCAGGAATCGAGTCACCCAATCAAATCCTCAATCGTGTTCGCATCTATCGCTAGCATATTCACCAAGTCGTTTCTTAGAATTCTTGCACGATACCTAAGCATCGCCTGATAATCGGTATCGTTTGATCGGGATAGATTGAATCAAGATCTTATCCTCGTTATGGATTTGCTTCTTCGGAATCGATTTCCATATTTAGTGGACCGTGCCCCAAGGATGGACTTAGCGGCTGAGTCAAGAGAGACCTCTCCGCTGCAAGTTTTCTTGCCTAGTTTTCGCTGTCGCCTTGTTGCTCTCGTGCTTTTGAGTTTGTTTTCGTATTTACGTTTTCTTGAACGGTATCGATGGATTTCATTGTTTTCATTCGTTGAACTGCATTTCATTTCGAGCTTGGAAAGAGGAGAAGAGGTATTGATCATCTGTTTGTGGCAATGCAGTTGATCGTGCAGTAGGCGTCGCACGAGCGGAGTCTTGAAGCACCCCTCTTTCCTTCCCTCTCCCCACCAACTTGTGAGTGGCTATAATTCGATTCAGTTGACCCTTCTTCCAAGTCTTCACACTTAAAATCTTTCCTTCTTGGTTGTTCCGATCAAACGATACCATAATAACTAAAAGATGGCAAGATAGAAAGACCACATAATAACTTGCATGCTTCATATAAACAACATGTTGATTGGTGTAGTTGGGTTAGCTCGCCTTCACCAGTGCATTTCGATGTACTGTCCCTCGTTGCAACAGGTTTTCCGCACCAAGGAGATCCTTCAAGTAGCTAGAGCGACTTCTCAATCTAGTCCACCTACCGGTTTATATCGCACGACGTACTTACCAACTCACCATTCTTCCTTTCCTGTCCAAGGCAAACCAAGTTAAATCAAGCACGAGCATATATAATGAAATCCAGGGGCAATAACATATGTCTCGGGTGCAGAAGTTACACGGATTATCAGGTGTGTTGCAATGGGTGTTCAAGTGTTCAATGGATTGCTCAGGTTGTTCAATTTATGTATATATGTCATATACTCATATCGTTCAGGTGTTTCAGATTATTGGATGCGATGCAATGATTCGCACGCGGATTGCCGCTAAGTGAGGATGACTTATCTATATGAACATGAGGTCACTGGCTTAGCCATAAATGACCGAATTATAGTCTCGTGACGGAATAGGGTGCAACGCTTGATACAAGGCGAGCAATTCAAGGCGAACATGTGATACATAAGAGCCATTGCACGCCATCCTGCCGATTCAAACGACTATCATTTGGGTAGACGGCTAGTCTAAGGTAGTATGTTCTACCAAGGCCCGAATCCCGAGTATTGTCCTGCCCCAAAGACGACGTCGCATACCATAACCGAATTTGTCACGCAATACACCATTCCTAGGCCGGTACGATCCAAAAAAAAGAATTAGCAACTTACCATTCTTTTTCCCTGTCCAAGGCAAACCAAGTTAAATCAAGCACGAGCATATATAATGAAATCCAGGGGCAATAACATATGCAAACACAAGTGTCGTAAGCGAGGTTATGTTTCGGGTGCTCGAGTTACACGGATTATCAGGTGTGTTGCAATGGGTGTTCAAGTGTGCAATGGATTGCTCAGGTTGTTCAATTTATGTATAGATGTCTTATACTCATATCGTTCAGGTGTTTCAGATTATTGGATGCGATTCAATAACTCGCACACGGATTGCCGCTAAGCGAGGATGACTTATCTATATGAACATGAGGTCACTGGCTTAGCCATAAAGGACCGATTTATAGTCTCGTGGCGGAATGTGGTGCAACGCTTGATACAAGACGAGCAATTCAAGGCTAACAGGTGATACATAAGAGCCATTGCACGCCATCCCGCCGATTCAAACGACTATCATTTGGGTAGACGGCTAGTCCAAGATAGTATGCTCTACCAAGACCTGAATTCCGAGTATTGCCCTGCCCCAAAGACGACGTCGCATACCATAACCGAATTTGGCACACAATACACCATTCATTCCTCCTAGGCCGGTACTATCCCATTGTCCCGGTGATCGTCCGAGGAAGCAGATACCTCGTGCACGAGTTGTCCGTGACCATGCAAGTCTTGGGTCATTCCAGATTCACAACATGACACGATAATTCTTGATTCTTTTCTGAACGAGCATTGCTCTACGAGCTGTGATTCTTTGCTTTACTTAACATGATTCTCGTTCAGAGTTAAACTTGACTTAATGCATTCCCCTGGTTCGGGGACTGTCTTGGCGACCTAACGGTCCCGGATACTTGCAGGTTCATATTGCACAGAAGAACTATTCAATAGTCTTCTGGCTAACTAGATGCATGCACAATACGGATAATGTTATTTGATTGTGACATAATTTTATTGTGGCAAGCATTGGAACGAGGCAACGAGTACAAACTACAATGTAAGCAGGCAAACATACATTCATATAAAACATAAGCATTTACGTTGGCACGGTCGAAGGGGTAGTGCGAGGAGTGTTACCGTAAATGGGCATATCGAGCGACATAATCTAGGGGCGTGCAGTGTAAACAAGTGAAGCAGTGCACTACGGAGAGTATACAACGATCTACTCGAGGCATAGCGAGGTCTACTTGCACAAGGCAAAGGTAGGATCCGAGTGTCCATTTATAAACAAAGTTTCATTTCCATGTTCTAACACAAGCAATACAAGTTGGGATTATTCCCTTAGCTAGGTGCATTGTATTCTTTATTAGCATGTAGGGGGTGATTCACCTAGCGACTAGCATGTATCGTCCATATTTTAAGTGTGCTGGCTAAGCAAAGACAAGTTCATCGTAGCCACCCACCTTAGCGATGATTCGCCTCGGTCGAGCGATACTCCGAGCGAGCCTTTGAAAGTCTAAGTCTGAACTCCTGAAGGGCAAGTCTGAAAATCTTTTGCCTCAAACGAGTATTCTCGCTGAGCAAAGCGGGTTGGGTCGTTGCAAGGGACACAGGTTAAGATACTTCAATTTCGATTTTAACTTGTGGATGCATTCTTGTGATTTTCTTTTCATGACAGGGACCTGCTGCTTCAATAGGGATATATGTCGACTGTGGTTCTATATATGAAAAGGAGGAATCAATCGGTGCCACTCATCTACTAGAGAATTTGTCTTTCAAAAGCACAAGAAACCGTAGCCGTTTGAGCATTATACGTGAAGTCGAGGCAACAGGAGGCAATGCTGGTGCATCTGCCTCGCGTGAACAGATGGGATACAGTTATGAGACATTAAAGCCTTACCTCCCTGAAGCAGTTGAGTTGCTTATTGACTGTGTTAGGAACCCATTGTTTCTTGACAGCGAGGTAGAAGAACAGGTACGAGTTGTATTGATATATTTATTTATGCCAGTTGTCTATTTTTTGTATTTAAGTGTCTTTATCATCATTTTATTATGATCAATTGTGCAGTTGACCAAAATTAAAAGGGAAATCGAAGAAATCAAGGATCCACTAGAGTACCTTTTGGAGTCTCTTCACCTTACAGGCTATTCTGGTGCACTGGGAAATCCACTGAAGGCACCAAAGACAGTTCTGGAACGAATAAATGGATCTATTATTAGAAAGTTCTATTTTGTAAGTTTTATTTTGTGGAACCTTGATGTTTGAGTTATGCACGTAAATAGAAAATCTTGAATTTGATGTGCCTCATATAAATACATGATAGTGGATATGATTAACATTGCAGGATAATTACACTGCCGATCGCATTGTTTTGGCTGCATATGGAGTAGATCATGAACATTTGTTAACTATTGCGGAGCCTCTGTTGTCTGACCTGAATAGAGGTAACCAATTTGAGGTGCCAGAGTCGAAGTACATTGGCGGTGATTTTAGGCATCTCCAGGCAGATTCAGAGGTAATTTAACCGTCTCCGAGTGCTGATCCGGTCTTGTCATTTTATGTACCCTTATTATCTTTAATTATTTATACCTGACCTAGTCTATCCTTCTAGCAGAAGACCCATGTGGCATTGGCTTTTGAAGTTCCGGGTGGCTGGCATGATGAGAAGAATTCAACAGCCCTTACTGTTCTGCAGGTATTGAGCTTATTAATGCGTTTACATGATTTTTTTTTCTTACTGGTATTGAAGAATTTTTTTAATTTTTATTCACCTAATATCTTGATGATTTTTGTCTGTTACTGTATAACAGACTCTGATGGGTGGCGGTGGTTCATTTTCTGCCGGTGGTCCTGGAAAGGGGATGCATTCTCGCCTTTGTGAGTTTCTGTACTATGAATTGTGGTACCTTTAAAAGAAGCAGTTTTATCTTTTTCCTCTTTTTCTTTTTCCCTTTCAATTTACTAGGGCTGCAAATGAATAGAGCACAGCTCGTGAGCTCGACTCAGGTCTCTTCACTGGCTGAGTTTGCACAAAAATTTGAGCTTGATTCGCTTAATGAGACGAGCTTGAACATAGGAAGCTCGGCTCGAGAGCTCGTGAACAAGCTCGTCTCAACTTGGTTATGACTCAACTCATTGCATCTCGAGTCAATTACTAGTGTCTGTCCATGTTGCCAATGGAACAAATTCCACAATCTAAGCCCACAATGGTAGAGAACCGAGCTACATAACCGAGCCCAATACTGATGAGTCATTTATTAATGTTTGGGAGTCAAGGTGTATAGTTGAACTCGCTTGAGAAGCTCGCAAGCTCTTATCGAGCAGATCCGAGCTGCTCGCGAGCTTATTAGAGCTCGAGCTTGAACATGACTTCGAAGCTCGAGTTTGAGCATAAAGGAGTTGAGCTTGAACATGCAAAGCTCGGCTCGTTTCTGATCGATTGCACCCCTACAATTTAGGGTTGTTACAATATGGTTTCTTTTTTAACTGCATGAATATTTCGTGAAATGTACCTTTTTTATGCTAGTTCGCCAAATACTTATTGTTGTTATATAGCATGGGCACGGGACTGCAAGTGTTTAAACACTTGTTTTGTTCATGATGTAGAACATACCATGTGATGTCTGAAACAAGTGCTTTATCATATTCTTTCCCATATGGTTTTGTTTTAAACAAGTCTATGCACATTTATGGGCCAGTTCATCAACTACTAATTGTTCTTTTCTGGTGTGGGTATGGAACTGCAAGAGTTGAAACACTTGTTTTGTGTATCATGTAGAACAGAATATCATTTGATGTCTTAAACATATACTTAAACCATTCTTTCTTGGACCAGAACGAGATATGTCGAAGGAGCATTAGGAACGAATCACCTTTTTTCTTAACAATACTAGAAGCTGTCATCCATTTTTTGACCACTTGGATAGCAGTAACAGGCACTAGCTTACCTCTTCGTCTAGACTCTTTATAGTCTTACCTCTTCATCCAGACTTTACCTCTTCATCTTGTTTCTTGATTCTTCACAGTCTAGGGAACTTGGAGGGCACTCCTTGGTAGCATGAGCTTAAACTGTATATTTAAAGGTTGGTCTAACTACTTGCCAATGGGTCTCCTAGGTTTTATGGCACGACCCTCTCATGCTCATAGTTACCTTGGCTTCGAATTTGCACTAACCTTGAGGGTTGACTTCAGGTTGACAATCGGTCATAAAACTGTCAAATCTTGTATGCAAATTTCTTATGCTTCATAGCTGACCCCATACTGATGGGGGAAGGTTTGGATGATGATTATCATGATGGTGAACTAGCTTACCTCGATCTTACTTTTGTCTTTTTCTTCTGTTGATGAGAAAAACTGAGATTGAATGGAGTTTGCATGGGTGCAAAAGGTGATTCTTGAAGACTAATCAGTTCAGATGTAAAACAAGGTATTTTGAAAGGGACGGCAACGAGGTTACAGATAGTATGGATCTGCACGTTATATACTGTCCTACGTGTAGATTCACAAAAGGTTCATATCAGTAAATGCCCATAGCATATGTTGCTAGTTAGGTGCATAGGGTTCATATAGATTGGTAGTCCACCATGGTGCATTTCAGCAGTTGCACCAGCTAGTAAGTGAAGGTCTGCCAAATTTCGTAGATGAAAATAAGAATAAAAGTTCATGGATTCAAGAGGCCACTTTTAAGAAGTTAGCATAATCTGTAGGAAGGCCCACTGTCATGTGAAGAGCTTTTATAATTGCCCTCATGTCCAAACTGAAACCTGGATTTGCACAACTAAGATTTATGCTAACTTTTTAGTAGTGAGTGCAACTTTATGTCTTTCCACTTTTCAGTAAAAATACAAAATTTTCTTTTAAATCCTTCACCTATTTCTTGTGAGAGCTTACGGCACAGACGGGCGACTTTATATTGCTGAGGAGAGTGATATTTTGTTTTAGTTTTCTTGTCCCTTATAGGTGATAGTAATCGTTTTCTTTTCTGCTTCTCTCCCACTCTGAAACTAAAACAAAGAGAGGTGGTTACTCAAAAACGGTGAAGAAACTTAATCGAGCTCAAACTTTTGCACATGGTAATCCTTTCCACTCTTTATGTGTAGGATGTATCTAATGCGTAAAAGAGAGGATTCTAGAGTTTTCGAATATAGGAAAAAGTAGGGTGTGAAAGAGGGAGAATACAGATAAGAAGCTTCTAATGGATTTGAAGAAGAGCGTAAAATGTTGAAAATTTGACATTTTGCTATAACATTTTATTTGCTTTATTTTATGATGGCAGGTTTTTATAGATACATTGTGGTGATTTTATTGATGATATGTTTGAATGCCTCTCAACCCAAATAACTTTGAATACTTTGTTAGAACTAATAATTTGGTGATAGATTAGTAGGGATTATTATTCATCAATGTGAACCGATGAATATGCAATTTTATATCCAACAATTGAGCCCTATATGCAGGTTACCGAGAACATATTTAAAAAAAGAATATTAGAGGATCAGCAAGAGAATTAGCTAAAATAGTAAATTTTGTTTGAGATGAGTGGTTTAATTAGTTCGTTTGGTTATTTCTATGTTTAAGAGTTCATGAGCATTATATATTGGAGAAAGAGTTTCCCCTAGAGATTAGGAGGCTTTTGCTTTGTAGAAACTATGATTACACATATAACAGCTAGGGATTATTTAGTAATCTACCTGGCAGGTTGACTTACAAGTAGGGAATAGTTTGGCTCATATAAAACTTAAATCCTTTCTCATGCAGATGATCCTTGCCCTTAACTCTTTACTGCTGGACTACTTTATCTATGGGCATTTAGGTTAGTGAAATCGAACCAGATATGGTATTTGGTTACAGTTAGTTTTTGCCTTACAATAAAGTACTTATGCTAATATTACTTTCTCCTGCCCCAATTAGGTTCTTCATTTTTGTAGATAAAGCAAAACTTGCCGTTGAATCCTGGAGTGATTTTAAAGAAATACATATAAGTTAACACATTTTGTGGTTATTGCAGATTTACGTGTTTTGAATAAGCATCAAGAAGTTCATACTTTTTCGGCATTTAGTAGTGTATACAACGATACTGGCCTATTCGGGATCCAATTCACTACGGTTAGTAACTTTTGATATATTACTTATAACTCTTAAATTAACTAGCTTGTTTTTGTGAAATTCATGGATCTCTCTCCACACACACATCAATAATTTAAAAGCCCGTGAGGCACGCAGATCAATAATTTAAAAAGCCCGTAAGGCACACACATAGACACACCTCTATCTTCTATGAGATGATGCTTATTCACTTAGCACATTTGGGGCATGCGCCTCATACCTACCTTTGAGCTGTGTGTGCCTTGTAAGCCTCATAGCTAATATTGAGGTGGACCCAACAAGGAGGCTTATTGACCTAATGTCTTCTTTTTATTTCTGCTTTTATCTTTTCTGTAATAGATATGTTTAATATTTACTGTTTATTCAATAATGCAACTAATTTTCTATTGTAGTTAATATGATTTCTACATTTACTTTGAATTTATCAAGTCAATCGAGAAAATTTCATGGTTGGAAATGTTGTTACCCACTGGATTTTAACGATAGAAAACTGTCAAGGATGTCAAATTAGCAACTACTTTTTAAACATGTTTTGCAAAGGATAATTACTTTAACAAAGGATGCAAATCTGTTGGTAGTGTTGGTGGTGGAGATGATGATGATTTTGAGGGATTTGACAATTCCTATTATTATGAACTTGTGATAGTTTTTTTTTTCTTCGAGTTTTGACCATGGTTAAATGTAGTTGTTAACCAAATGATTTTATGTACCCCACTTTTTACTATTTTAATTGTGTTTTGAATTTGTTAGATAATATGTTTATTTATTTGATACTATATTATGTAAAAGTTCTTAAATGTGTGCCTCGCTTCCTTGAAGTCCACGTCTCGCCGTGTGCCTAGGCTTTAAAGGCTAGCGCCTCGAGTGCTCTTCACTCTTTTCATATATATATATATCTCTGGCGTGCATTTTAGGAAGATTTTGTAATAAGAATGTAACATTGTGTTGCGTGAATCAAGCTCTCAGCCCATAGAATAGATGTTTGGCCTGTGGGTGTATTTGAATTATGTAAATAGTGTTACAATATATGCCCTCTATCCTTAGCAAGGAAATTGTGTTACAATATATGCCCTGATCTAAAGTCGGGGATTATTACATTAACCTTTCTCCGCGACCTTAGCTTTGGTTTGGTACTTTTGTACACTAATTCTTGATTTATTGCGTGTGATGCGTCTTTCCTCCATCCACTGCTTGGGCCGATCTCCATCACACCTCCATTCGGGCCCACCGTAAATCGCACGACCCTTACCCCGTGTAGACCATTTCTCCATGCCCGATTCTCAATCGGCCCTACTTGAGTATCTTTATTTATCCCCCTTTTTATGTTAAGGACATGTCACACCTAGGGGGTTTCCAACCTCCAACTTGATTTAAGTCTTATGTCTTCAGTTCTACTACTCGGGCAGTGCTTGTTTGCTTTGGCCAGCTCAATAAATATTTCTTGTCTTCAATTCTACTACTCGGGCAGTGCTTGTTTGCTTGGGCCAACTCAATAAATATTTAACTTTTAACCCTTACCAATCATTCCAATGTCAATAATAAAAAAATGGATCTATGGGATCTCTTCTACCAAAAGTCTCCAAAAAAAAACCTTTCACATTTGAAACCAAGCCTCACTCCTACTAGTTTTGTCCTAGCCTGATTTGATGTTGATCCCACATATTACCAAAACCGATATCGACGTTCTCTCAATTCAACAAAAAAAATATTAAAACAAAAAGAACGAGAAACCCCACATGTACCAACCAATACTGATATCGAGGCTCTCTTTTCCGGCCAATTCAACAAAGAAAAATTGAACAAAAATTATGAGAGAAAATACCGTCGACAATGATTCAATCCTCTCAAGATCGACATGCGGATAAGCGTATTGGCACGCGGTAATCACTACCATTTGTCGAAGTTTTATTTATGAATTCAAATCATTCATCAATTTAATATTATTCGATTCAATATCTATTGTGTGTATTTTGTCTTAAAGCAAATACAAACAATTTCTATTACGGTTCAACGAAGTTGAATATTATTCCAACCAAAACTAATTGGTTAAGCATAACAAAATACATTAAATTATTCCCAAGTGTATCATTTATTTTTCTACTTTTTGAATTTCTTTTGCTACCTGAAACAAAAAAGTTATGATATTTCGATACTGCTGAACTGCCGAAACTACTGACACTGATACTCATAAGACAGGACATAATATTTGCAACTGATTCTGATAACGGAACTCTAAACCTTGATTGTAACCCTACTTTTTATCCTTCAAAGTCTTCCATTAGTGGAAGAAACTTATAATAAGGGAGAAAGAAGAAGGAATGAGTGATCAAAGAGATGAAGTTTGGAAAATCTTTTGAAAGAGAACGCACCACTTCTGGTGTTTGGACCCTAATCC
Source organism: Iris macrosiphon (assembly GCA_036927795.1). Lineage (NCBI taxonomy): Eukaryota > Viridiplantae > Streptophyta > Magnoliopsida > Asparagales > Iridaceae > Iris > Iris macrosiphon. The sequence continues at coordinate 153,209,741 of JAYESA010000017.1, read as the reverse complement.
ATCTGCTTGATGACGGTCCTATTTTAAAATTTCTTGTACTTGCTTTTAAACTCTTAAGCCGTTACTACCTTTTGCAGTAAATATTTAATACAAGTTCTGAAGACTATATGAATATCTATTAATGGGTTAGATCTACAGAACCTAAACTACAGAAATGTAGCCATTAGAATTATACTCGTTAACATATTAGGAAGATCACGTCTGTGAATATCTTTTAATGGATTAGAACCATTGGATCTACAACACCAAAAATAGCTCTACAGAAACTGAGGCTTCTTCTCTGAGGTAAGTGCAATGCACAATTGTTACGATCCCCATGGCTTCCTACAAAGCTAACATTTTTACTAAATTCTGTTAACATTCCTATTCAATGCTTCCATACTAGTGTTCGTCACACGTTTGGTTTTAGTACTTTAGTCTGTCCTTTTTCATGTTCATCTCCTTGTTATGTATCTGCAGCTAGAGCTACCACTACTCCCAAGGGAAGTTTTAGGCATGCAATCAGTTGTTTCTTGCCCGATCCTTTTTTTTTTCATTTGATTTGTTGCCATTGTACAAAACCTCTATGAAAAACCCGATATTATTTATCCTGCGTCTAATAATTTGTCTGCATGTTCTTCTGATTTATAATATTCTCTCTAGATGAAGTTCTTGTATTGTTTTAATTTCTGGCTCATATACTTTCAACTCCAACTTTCTTTAACTTTGAACTAATCATGCAGAAATCGGACTTTGTGGCAAAGGGTGTTGATGTGGCAGCTTTTGAGTTGCTAGCCATTGCAACCCCTGGCGAGGGTAGGCTTTCATTGCAAGTAACTTTTGACTCTTCCTTTTTTAAATAAAAAAGCTGGATATAGCATTGACCCTAATCCTTGACATTGTCAGTGACTGAGCTTGAACTGGTTAGAGCGAAAAATGCCACCAAATCTGCTATTATGATGAACCTGGAGTCCAGGGTATATCAGAATCAAAATTTAACTTACTCTAGGATTTCAAACTTTTATTTGGGGCCTAGACTTAATATTTTCTCTTCTTTTGTAGTCAATTATTACAGAGGATATTGGCAGGCAAATATTGACGTATGGGTGCAGGTAGGTTTTTAATTTTGTAGTTCATGTCGCATCACTTTCATAGTCACAATATGGGTGCCGGCAGGCAAATATCTTGGTTTTAACCACTGCTGATAACCTTGCAGGAAACCAGTGGAGTATTTCCTAAAATGCTTAGAGGAACTGACCCTTAACGATATCACTATGCTGGCACAGAAGTTTTTATCTTCACCCCTGACAATGGCATGCTATGGAGATGGTAGTTTCTCTTTAACTATCAGTTATGTGACCTGGTTAAGTTCTGAAGCTTTTATCTTACATCATTTTTCATATTTTTCAGTTGATAAGGTTCCAGGTTATGATTATGTAAGCCAGCGATTTCAAACCGCAATCTAAAGTAGGATGGTATCTGAAGAATCTGCTGGTTCCTCTAAGGTTCCAGGTTATGATTAATTTATTTTCGTCCCAGCTCAGACATACATCAGTTCGAATTGTTTTTTGATTTGTATTTTTAAGTTGAATTGATGTAGTTGCAGCTTGCTAACCATTTACAGGTCTTTCTTTGCCCACCAGTTTGCTCAGATAGTGTTTTTCTGATGGCAAATTTTGTATTCTAGAATTAGTGAAAAGATTGTTTTGTATAATTCAGTTATCAGCCCGCCACAAAATTTGGGATACCGAACGGCTCCATTGTTGTTGTTGTAGCCGGTTACAGATCAAGTAGCCTTGTTATTTCATAGGTGTATGGATCCAAATTTGTTCATCGAGATCTTTCCTTATTATTGTCTTTTCTCTGTTGCAAATTCCCATTGTTGATTAGTAAGTTGTCCGGAGTACTATACATTCTTTGTTCACCACAAAGAAAGAATATATATATATATATATATATATATATATATATATATATATATATATATATATATATGGGCATACATAATAACTAATAGCCTGCTTTTTCCAAATGCTACGATCCAAGTCCATAAATGATCGTGCCAATTACAACAATGTTCATCGTTTTCTGCATTGGTGTATCCAAATTATTGTCCACTCGAGATTGGAGCTGGTAATACCTTAATACTTGTTTTTGGTCCTCAACTGCCTATTGATCCTTACTTACTACTTGGCTTCTACTTATATTTTAGCTTGGGAATGTTCATATGAACTTTGTTTAATGTGTCACAGACTTCTAAACTTCTATTCAATAGTATAAGTTTGCATCAGGATTTGACACTTGGGAAAATAGATCCATGCACCCATACCAAAAGGCACAGGGAATAAAGCTTTGTTGTCTTCTTCCTCCCAAATCTTCCTATTGTGTTTTTCTCCCTTTAAAGGACTAATCATGCTTCGTTACTCCTAACAAACTTTGTAAAATATTGGTATAGTCTAATCTTTGGAAGACATCATGTCCTTATCTTTTGTATCATGCATGTTCTTTTAGGTGAAATGAATTTGATCTGGTACATTACTAAAGAAATCAGTGGCAGAGCTAGGACTAGTATCAAAGAGGGATGATTGCCATGGAGCTCCACACCAGAGGGGACAATCTTACACACAAGTGGGATAAAAATGTTTGAAGTCCAAAACTGCCTCCCTGCAAGTAATTTTAAAACTTCTGATCATCTCAAAGTTGGCCTAGAAAAAAAAAAAACATAGTTATGGATCTCTAGTTACTGATATGTTCTTGGATCAGCTGATAGATTTAGTTTTGCATAGCTCAAAAAACTCACACTTTGACTAGGAATTCCACCCCTCTGTCAAGTAGCATGATGAGTAGTCAAAATCTTAAAAATTGTGAGTCCAGCCTGTTTACTTGTAAATAAATACGAAGACTTTAGGTCTATAGTGAAACAAAAAGGTAGAATCAAGGGTGTCATAGTGACCGCATATGTGCTTATGTTACGTACGAATTGGGGAGGGTCAAGATATATGCAACCATCCCCTCCATAGATATGGGGAGGTTATTTTTGCAATTAAAACTTGCATAGACGCAAATGAAAGGTTTTAAAGAACACTTAAGTTGTGAATCACCACTTATATTATCATATCCTAAGCAATAATGATATGATAAATATATAATGGTTGGATGTCCTCAGGAGAATTCGTCTTTAAAATCAGATGACTGGATTTAAAAATCTTTGTTAGCCAACTGTAGTTATGAATTTAATTCAAACGTTGCGCGTTAGTCATTTCTTAGCACAATAATGATTGATTATCCAAGGATTCGATTCTATAGATAGATGGAACTCTACCTTCTCCCCAAGAAAGCATGATATTTAACGTAGCAAGTAAGCTCTCATTTTTCTGTCCGACAATATTATTTTAAAGATATCCTATAGGAACTTAGTATTGACATTTTTTACTTGGTAAATGTTGGCAATAATGCTAAAGTTAGTACATCATAATAGTAGGCCTCAGAATTGTCGGTAATACATGATAGATGCTTGACAATTTGAGTTGGTCTGCTATAATATCCAGAAAATTTTGGGATATAAAATGTCATTAATTAAAATTTTGTATTAACTGTTGATTATTACTATCCATAAAATATACATGGAGATCTTAGAATCAAAGATACCAAGCATGTGTCTGTTTAAGCTCACAATTTAACTAACAACTCTTCAATCCCTAGATGTTTTTGAGAAATAAACTAATAGAGCTTTTGGTTCCTAAGTGAGTACTTAAAGCAAAACTTGAATTGAGGGACAAAGCTAAGAATATGCATAGAGTTGGTAGCAAGTCCTCATAACTCTTATGGCTTATGCTAACTCGTGTTGGCAATGTTACAAGAAACATCCTGTAGAAGCATGTGGAGTTGTTCTCTCACATCCTGTAGAAATAAACTAATACTTGTTTAAGATCAGGTAATTGCCAGTTTAGTAGGATAATTCATATTCATGGCTCGGACAATCTCTAGCTATAAAACATGCATGTTTTTTTTTTTTTTCTTTTTTTTTTTCTTTTCAATGAGGATAACCACCGGTGCTGGACTTCAGATTTTGATACCTGAGACGAACTATAAAGATGGTGCCCTCAAAGCTTAATGTTCATATAATTTTTTTCTTCCATCGAGGATGACATAGTAGTATTTTTAATCCAAAATTCAAGAAAAAAAACAATAAGCAAAATTTAATATCCAAAAGAATTTATGTTATAAAGAAATACTAATAAAACCCAAGTTCTTCGAAACTAAAAAATGAAATTGATGTTCTAGACAAATAAATAAAAAGAAAGCTAATAATGTTTGGGGGGTAATTCATAATGGTAATAATAATAAAAAGAAAACTTAGGCCATCAAATGCTTCCTCAAGGCATCACATGTCACCCTAAACTAAAACTAGTGTTAAAAATTGGTTTTGCTGATTTTATTTATTCTTATCTAAACTATTTTCTGAGACATTATTGGATATTTCAACAACAATTTAGATTTTTTTTTAATAAATTATAAAGATCACCTAATGGAAATGGACCGATTCCAGTATGTCTTTTAGGAACAAAATTCACTCATTGCTGTCAACACCGGCAACTAAATCGACTCTAATTCTAGCCTATATTCTTGTCGAGATCCATCAATTGTTTTTTATCCAAAACTCAAGGTCCGGAAGCAAAATTTTGAGCTTACACACAAAAACTTTGGGCTTATATTATTACATACATTATAAAAATTTTTTTGGTGCCCCTCTAAAATTTTGGACCCGAGGCCTATGTCTCGTCGGCCTCATATTAAGTCCAGCTCTGATAACCACCAAATTATCTGTTTAATGTTGGGATTTGTCGCAAGGTACTGCACACCCTATTGTCAAATGTTGACAACCTTGTTAATTATTATTTTTTGAGAATCATGTTTTCACTAATCATAAAACATAATGCGGAAACGTAAAAGTGTACCTTTCTCCATTTCGTAATGCGAGATGTTTGATCTCTAGAAATCGTTTCTCTTCAACAACTCTTTAATTTTGGTTAGAAGGCAATTATGAACTTGATATTTTCTTTTGAACAATGAGACTCATTTTATACACATCTCATGATGTATCTAATGATTCATTATGTCCCTTCAAAAAATTGCAACCCTTCCCAAAAGACAACAAATGGGTGTGTGTCTATTCATAGAGATGTGAGAGAGGACTATTTCCTATATTTCAATAAAGTATTTTCTCCCATAAAGAAAATACAATTAATCAACCAACATATCAATTTGTATTATACATGTGGGACATAAATTCTTACATTCTCCCACTTGGCCAATATGATAAGACAATTGATAGGACCTTAAGTTTAAACCTTGATATGGTTAATTCTTAAACACCATAATGACAAATTTACTAAAGGTGAGTCATGGCGGTTGTAAGTCAATTAAGAGACATATTTTCCTTCCATGTACTACAACCTTTAGAACGTTTATCAGTATGATCTATAAGTTAGAAGTTTAACATTCGAGTCCAACATTAGAGTCTTAAACAAGACATTCCCGATCAACATTTATCCAAACCATTATTTGTACAATATTTGGAAAACCAGGAAAAATAATTCAGAAATAAATATATATATTGATGAGATCTCAAATCACATAGAACATAATACATAAGGATTACAATAATGGCTCTCAATTCTTACTACACATAAGACCCATTCTTTCAACATGTTCATAAAAGGTCTTTGGTTGTAGTCCTTTAGTAAGTGGATCCGCTATCATGAGTTTTGTATTCAAATGTTCTATGGACACTCGTTGTTTCTGAACTTCTTCTTTAACAGATAAATATTTCAAGTCCATATGCTTGGCACCCTTGGAATATTTATTATTTTTAGAAAAGAAGACTGCTGCTGCATTATCACAATAAATTTTCAGCGACTTGGTAATAGTGTCGACAACTCCAAGTCCTGAAATAAATTTACGCAGCCATGAAGCTTGAATTGTGGCTTCAAAGCATGCCACGAATTCTGCTTCCATAGTAGACGAAGCTATGATGCTCTGCTTCGCACTCTTCCATGAGATTGCTCCTCCAGCCAATAGGAACAAATAACCAAATGTTGATTTTCTGGTATCAATACATCCAGCAAAATCTGAATCTGAGTAACCGATGACTTCAAGGTGATCAGATCTTCTATATGTGAGCATGTAGTCCTTTGTCCCTTGTAGATACCTGAGAACTTTCTTTGCAGCTTTCCAATGTTCAATTCCAGGATTGCTTTGGTATCTGCCTAGCATACCAATTGCAAAGCTAATATCCGGTCTTGTACACGTTTGAGCATACATAAGACTACCAACTAGAGATGCATAAGGAAATCTTTCCATTTGCTGGTGCTCTAATTCATTTTTAGGACATTGCATAAGGCTAAATTTATCCCCTTTCTGAATTGGCATTACACCAGCTTTACAATTACCCATTCCATATCTTTGAAGAACTCTATTGATATATTCTTTCTGAGAGAGGCCTAATAATCCTTGTGATCGATCTTGGAATATTTCTATTCCTATCACATAAGATGCCTCACCCATATCTTTCATTTCAAAGTTCTTAGAAAGATATTTCTTGGTTTCGTGCAACAAACCAAGATCACTACTTGCCAATAATATATCATCAACATATAAAACCAAAAATATAAACTTACTCCCACTGATCTTCAGGTATATACACCGGTCAACGATATTTTCTTTAAAACCAAAAGATGTAATGATATCGTTAAACTTAAGATACCACTGTCGTGAAGCTTGCTTAAGTCCATTGATTTATTTAGTTTACAGACCATGTGTTCCTTACCCTCAACCAGAAAACCTTCTGGTTGTTCCATATAAACTTTCTCTTCTAAATTTCCATTTAGAAAAGCTGTTTTCACATCCATTTGGTGTAACTCTAGATCATAATAAGCTACCAATGCCATGATTATTCTAAGGGAATCCTTCCTTGAAACAGGAGAGAAGGTTTCCTTGTAATCAATACCATTCTTTTGAGTGTAACCTTTGGCTACTAATCTGGCTTTATATCGTTCAATATTTCCATTTGAGTCACGTTTGGTCTTAATGACCCACTTGCAACCAACTCTTTTCGAGTTTTCAGGCAATTCTACTAAATCCCAAACTTTATTATGTGTCATTGATTCCAACTCTTCTTTCATGGCATCAATCAATTTATTAGAATTGACACATTTTATGGCTTGTGGAAATGTTATTGGATCACTTTCAATTCCTAGATCATAATCTAATTCTTGTAGATAAACCACAAAGTCATCCGAGATGGCTGATTTTTTTTTGTCTTTGAGACCTCCTTAATTCCATCTGTTGTGGTTGTTCTACTTCAGCTTCATGTGTGACAATTTGTTCATTATTAACAATAACCTCTTCATGGTTTATTTCAACCTCATTATGGTCATTATTAATATTATTTTGTGGTGCAATATCATTAATGTGTTGTTCTTGGTTATTATTTGGTACAATATCCATAGGAACACCACCTTGTTGAGAAGTTGAAGGCAAAAGTACCATTGGTACTTGTACCCTAATTTCTTTAAGAACTATTTTTTTAGGTTCATTGCTCCCACTAGTTTCAACACTTTCTAGGAATCTTGCATTACCGGATTCTACGATTCTCGTACTATGGTTTGAACAATAAAACCTATAACCTTTGGATTTTTCTGGGTAACCTATAAAGTTACCACTGATCGTTCTAAAATTCAATTTCTTTTCTTGTGGATTATATACTCTTATCTCTGCTGCACACCCCCAGACATGTAAATATTTTAAACTGGGCTTTCTTCCGGTCCATAGTTCAAAAGGAGTCTTTGGAACTGCCTTACTAGGAACTCGGTTTAGAATATAGACAGCAGTTTTAAGTGCATGCATCCACAATGATATGGGTAAGGTTGAATTGCTTAACATACTCCTAACCATTTCAAGTTAGGTACGATTGCGTCTTTCTGCAACTCCGTTTTGTTGAGGCGTACCTGACATAGTGTATTGGACATAAATACCAAGTTTCTCAAGGAGTTTAGCAAATGGACCCGGACATTGACCTGATTCATTATATTTTCCATAATATTCACCACCTCTATCAGATCTTACTATTTTGACTTTTCTATTTAATTGTCTTTCGACTTCCTTGATATAGATATCTAAGACATCTACAGCTTGAGATTTTTCATGCAATAAATAAATAAAACAATAACGTGAAAAGTCATCGATAAAGGTAATAAAATATTTTTCTCTACCAAATGATGGAACATCAAAAGGTCCACATATGTCTGTATGTATTATTTCAAGAAGCTTAGTACTTCTTGTGGCTCCTTTCTTAGTATGCTTTGTTTGCTTTCCCTTAATGCAATCAACGCATACATCAAAGTCATTAAAATTTAACTTTGGAAGAATGTCATCCTTGACTAATCTTCCAATTCTTTCCTTAGATATATGACCAAGACGTTTATGCCACAAGAATGATGAATTTTCTTCCATCAATTTTCTCTTGTTTCCAATTTTGGGGTGCAGAGTTAAAAAAGTTTTGGAGAAGGTATCATCAAGATTAAATTTATATAAACCATCATTAAGAATACCAGAACCTATGTGAATAGTATTCTTAAACAAATTGAAACTTTCATTACCAAAGTTGAACACATAACCAAGTTTATCAAGTTTTGACATAGACACTAAATTTCTAGAAATAGAAGGTACATATAAGGTTTGATACAAATCAATGAAACATCCCAAAGACAGAAATAATCGGTACGTTCCTAGAGCTTTAACATGAACTTTGACTCCATTTTCCATGTATAAGAAATGCTCATTTGGCTTTATGGTTTGGGTCGTACGGAATCCCTGCATTGTTTTGGAAACATGAACAGTAGCACCAGAGTCAAGCCACCAAGTATTAGAAGGAACTTCAATTAAATTTGATTCGAAACATACAAAAGCCAAAGGCTTCCCTTTCTTTTCGAACCATGCTTTACGTTTCAGACAATCAGCCTGGAAATGACCAGGTTTCTTGCAAAAATGACAGTTCTTAGTCTTCTGTTTCTTTCCCTTGTTGCTATTACTGGTGCCATCTTCCTGGAAAGTTTTGCGTTTATTTCTCTTCATACGCTTCTTTCCATTATGCTTACTTGCTTCTTGAATAGTAAGATTGACTGTATTGATACTTTGTTGTTTGAGTCTTACTTCCTCTTGCACAATCATACTTGCCAATTCATTTATGTTCCACTTATCCTTAATGGTGTTATAATGAACATGAAATGGCCCATACTCAGGAGGTAAGGAGTTCAAAATAAATTGTACTAGAAAAGTATCATCTACAGCCATCCCAAGATTTTTGAGTTTAGCTGCTATGTTGGTCATTTCGAGGATATGATCATGCATAGAACCGCTTCCATCAAACTTCATGGTGGTAAGCTTGCTCATAAGTGTTCCAGCAAGTGACTTGTCGGCACTTCTAAAACGATCCTCAATAATTTTGAGATATTCTTTTGCATTATCAGTTTTGGGTAAGGTAGTCTTAATGTTGTTTGCTACTGTCATTCGCATGAACATAATGCTGAGTCTGTTCGACTTTTTCCAAGCTTTATGGAGAGTTTTTTGAACTTCAGTACTGGTCTCAGTGAGATCAGGAGGCTTATCAATCTGGAGTGCAAGATCGAGGTCAAGCACACCTAGGTTGAATTGGACTTGTTCAGACCAATCAGAAAAATTCATTCCTGTAAGTATTGGAACAGATGAAGCCAGCGAATGAAGTGAAAAAGTCGACGATACTGCAATATTATAACACATACTTGTCAGTGCTTTGAATTTAACATAAAATAATTAAAGTATTTGCATGATACACCTTTGGGCATTAAACATGAAATACTACGTTCACATAATGATACTTTTAGTTTCTACAATAATTGATAAAATTATATTGTATATTTGAGTATGCATGTTATCTTTGGATATTCAATGCGTACACAAATAAAATACATATAATCTATCATTTTCTTATTCATCAATCACTAAATAATTCACCTTTGGGTAATATTATATATCTAGTGATCAATAAAAACTTTAAAGTACCCACAAAAATAATAAAAATGAGAAACTAATTTAGGCATAAGCATCTTTACTTAAAGGGTTTAAACTTTATGTTATTGGACCACTTTGGTGATAACGCAATAACAAAATTTTGCAATATAAAAGTCATGCATATTAATGAACATAATAAGTATAATTCAGTTATACAATTTCAAATGTACTGAACATAGAATAAAATAGTAAACTGAACATGTCAGAATTCTTTTATACTGTCAACACTGGCATATAAGAAATGGCCCTAGTAACATTTCAGACCAGAACTTTTTCACAGCATATGATTTAGGGAAAGGTTCATCTTACTACTGAAGTTATAAGTTCAATAGTGTGACTAGAATGTTAGCCCACTTAATAACTTAAGTACATTTTCTTCTTAGATCCATAAGCTACAAAATCACAAGTATGGCACGTTGCAGAGACTAAGCACCATCTTTTAATAACAATCTATACTGGGCATTTGACTCAGATAAAGGAGTATATATAGTCTGGCTTCCAAGGCCAAAAAAAAGAGTATAAATTTAATAATTAATTTGCCTCTGTTCATGATATTTTTTTTTCTAGCAATAAGAACATTATTGTTCAAATTGCAAACACTGATGCTTATACTTGTTGGGATACATACTAAGAAAGAAAGACAACATGATGAATGGATAGCCAGTGCACAGAACCATACAAAAAAATATGGCCTACTTCAGAAGACTAAAAGAAAACCTTTCTCCATTTCAAAAGACTAATGACTTGAAAAGTTGCCATTCGGTAAACCAACACAACCGAAGGAAAAGTTCTCTCCCAGTAAACTACTTGTGAAAAGACAGTCACTAATTAAAATTTATTCATTCTACATGATCAGTTACTATGAATTACATGACAGAAAATGCTTATGTTGGAAAATACATGATTACTCAATTTAGGCTCTGATACCACATGTTAATTATTATTTTTTGAGAATCATATTTTCACTAATCATAAAACATAATGCGGAAACGTAAAAGTGTACCTTTCTCCATTTCGTAATGCGAGATGTTTGATCTCTAGAAATCGTTTCTCTTCAACAACTCTTTAATTTTGGTTAGAAGGCAATTATGAACTTGATATTTTCTTTTGAACAATGAGACTCATTTTATACACATCTCATGATGTATCTAATGATTCATTATGTCCCTTCAAAAAATTGCAACCCTTCCCAAAAGACAAAACAAATGGGTGTGTGTCTATTCATAGAGATGTGAGAGAGGACTATTTCCTATATTTCAATAAAGTATTTTCTCCCATAAAGAAAATACAATTAATCAACCAACATATCAATTTGTATTATACATGTGGGACATAAATTCTTACAAACCTTGCTTGCTAGAAATGAAGATTAATATTCTAAAGAGAAAAAATATTTTTTTTTTTTCTGAAAGGAAGAGCAAATGCTTGTGTCTAGTTTATAGAAGGCATTATCATAGTGGGGTAACTTGGCGGGTCGTCTTGGAGTAGACCAAGATTCGGATTTTTTCCTCTGCCGGATGAGTGACTATTATAGCCACGAGTGGAGCCTAGGTATATATCCAAAAAAAAAAAAAAGCTTACGAGTTTGGTTTTCTATTCAGCAGTAACTCGTAACTCGGAGCTAGCTCTTAAAAATTTAGGTGAATCTTCACGTTACCTACCAATTGTCACTGCCACATATTGCTGTCTCTCTACTAGCTTAGATCTCTTTTGACTTCATTATCTTGGTGTTGCATGAAAGCGTGGTCATCCTCATCTGCAGAAGCCAAGGCCGTGAAAGTATTGTCACTGCTGTCATTGAAAATTCGTGCTTGTTTCAATATCTTCCTAAAATTCAGATAGGAGAGACATGCAAATGGTCAGACCACAGCACCACAAAATACCTGCTATGAGCGTGGAACCATGTGTCCAAGCCCAGCCCGCTGCTGCATCATTCCTGAGTGGTCAACTCATCATGTGCCCAAATGGTGCAAAGTTGATGCCTTCAGGCTATCTATTATGATTGTATGGTGACAATCTCCACAGGAACTTTTTTGTTTTTTCTTTGTTTTTTTTTTCTTCTTCAGTTTTTTGCTTCATTCTATAAAGAAGTTATGATTCTCTCTTGGACGTGCATTGCACTAGAGACAGAAGTTGCAACATCCATTAACCCTTGTTAGAGAGAGTGCCTAATCTCAATTAGAAAATGCACTTCACTTGGTCATGGAAGGGTCCGACCAGCTAGCAAGAAGACTAGTTGTTGATTGAGAATCTCCAGTAGATAAAATCCAATATTACATAATTTGTATGTATACTCTTCTTGTATGAGACAGATTTAAGTACAAATCAGAAGGCCTCAGTGGAAAGTTTGTCAAATATATTTCTGTCTTGACTTGGAGATGATAGACGAATCTGTGAATAGAAATTCTGTACAAATTTATTGATACAGGCTCAACAAAACTTTGTTGCACACTGCACAGTAGATATGTAGGATTCTGACCCATATATTTTCCTTGAAGATCACTTCATCAGTAGTTGATTGTCCGATTTTGGGGGAGGTGGCAAAAAGTTTGGTGGGGATGTGACCTTACGTTTACCATGCACATAAATTTGAAGGGGAGAGGTCGGATAAATGTGCGCGTGCGCAAACACACATATGTAGTCAATTATTCCTAGCTCAAGTAATAGGGGGTGGATGATATCTTTTCCAGAGGTTGTGGGTTCTAACCAGGAAGAAACAACAATTTAATTAAATAGGTGTTTGCTCTGCATGCCAGTGTAGGCCGCGTGCAACAACAAGCTAGGTACGGACCTTACGGAGGGCCAATGGCCTACGGGCCGAGTTGTAGCCTATGTATTGAAGTTGGCCCTTCAGACCGGATTGTAAGCCTACGACTGAGTTTGGACATACGGCCCAACGGACATGAGGTGAGAGAGTTGTAGCCCTTTCAATGTTGAGTTGGTGTAAGCCTCCGGGCCGAGAGTAGGCTTACGGGCATGATTCGGACCTACGGACCGAGTTGTAGCCTATGAGGTTGAGGTTGGGCCTCCAGACAGGGTTGTAAGCTTACGAGCTGAGTTGGGACCTACTAGTCGAGGTGTAAGTAGATGAGAGAGTAGTAGCCCTTCGTTGTTGAATTGAGGGTCATTTGGTGTTATATATATATATCACCAATGACATTATTCTAGTGGTAATGTGGTGGGTCGTCTTGGGAGGGACCAAGGTTCGAATCACTGCTCTACGGCTGGGTGGCTCTTACAGCGGAACACACACACAAATAAATATATATATATATATATATATATATATATATATATATATATATATATATATATATATATATATATATATATATATATATATATATATAAAATTTATTTTATGGTATATTAATGTCACCTTTGGCCTTTTAGTTTGTAATTAACTTGGAAAGAGAAGTAGACCATATCTGAATGTATCTTTAAAGAAAGAAAGTGTATTTATGAAATCCCACAAAACGGTGAGCAGGGTGCCTAGCTAGTCTTAGAGGTGAGGCAATAAATATGATCTCATGTCTCAACCCCCAATCATAAATGCATGTAAAATTTTCGTGACAAACGGTCTTTGCCCTAATAACTTCACACTTGCACATACTATGAAGTTTGAAAAACACTCCGCATACTATGGTACTACTGTCACAGACCCACTTTAATACGAAATATACCCGTCCCAAGTAAATATGCACGTGTCGTGTCATTTCGTATCCTTGTGCAATCTAACCCTTTCTTTGTTTGTGATCATAGATCTATTTTTATGTGCATTAGGCAAATACATTTACTGATACTAATGATACTGTATAGTGTAAGTTTTGGTACCCTACCCTTGAAATCCTTGCTGAGGGCAAGAGGACAATATTACTTTTTTCATTTGCCTGGTTGCTGAAAAATGTGTATTCATGATCACTACTAAACAAAATTACTACTGTTTGCAGCAAAACTTTATTGTCATAATTGTGCCCTTTTTGTTACTGTTGTGCTGGATTCAATGATAAAAGATGGGTCCAGGTTGCTGATATTATCTGCTATTGTGCACGCAGGCTGGCGCCGCAGAGGTATGGGGGAGAGGCAGAGCGGTAGGAGGGAGGGGGAGGGTTCGGCGGCTGAGACAGAAACGTCGGCGGCGCCACCGACGTCGGAGGAAGATCGGAGCAGTAGGTGGGGGGGGAGGACGTCGTCGTCGCCGTCGGAGGAGTAGAGGGCGGCGGCGGAGCCGAAAAGGGGAGAGAAAGACCACGGCGGAACATGAGGGGGGGTGGCGGCGGCGGCATTCTTGGCCGCGCGGGTGCATAGCCGGTGCACTCGCGCGTGCTAAATAGTTTTTTCGATAATCGACAATCACTACCAAAAGCGACGTTATTAGCGACTCAACATACAAACGTCGCTAAATTACTCCAATAAAAAATGTCACAATACGTCGCTCTTTGCGACGAATTCCGATGAATAGCGACTACTGTCAGTAGTATTTAAATTGACGCCGCTAGGAGTCGCAAAACGTCGCTAATATTTCCTAAATAGCGACGTTTGACGACATTATATTGTTAGAGTCACTAATTTTTCATAAATCAACGACGTTTAGCATCGTTTTTGGTGTCCCTAAATTTTTTTAAATCAACGACGTTTAGCGACGTCCAGTTTGGAGTCTCTGGCCACCATCGTCTCCCCTCCGTACGGCCACCGTCGGCTCCCCTCAGCGTGGCTACCATCCCTTCCCCTCCTCGAGCTCCTACCACCGTCGATGATCTCCGGTCAGTAGGTAAACCCTAACCCTAAATTTTCTAACACGGACACACGTATAGACACACATGGACACAGACATATATGGACACGATTCGTACTATTTCTAGATAGCAGAGCTACATGACACAATTCATACTAACAAGGACACACATATAGACACACATGGACACACACCCTAGTTGATATGAAAATTTGGTTGCATAATTAGAAATTTTGGTTGCATAATTAGAAATTTGGGTTGTACATAGGTATTTGTGTTCATGTGTTCCCATTTAGATATATATTCTCTATTTGATTGTCATATGCTATATAGTAGTTTGATATGATTTTTTTTATGAATTTAGTATCATATGGTGTTGAGTATCATATAATTGGCTTGGTAGTATAGAATTGATTATTGATATCATTGAGATTTAGTTTATATGTGTCAAATTAGATGTGTGTTGATTGAAGATTGTCAATTAGTAGTGTATGAGTGTGGAGTGGTAGAGTATCCTTGGGTGGATGATGGTGTATTTATACCAGTGTATCATGTGTGTAAGTGTGTTCAAGAGAGTGGGGGTCGGGGTGTGTGTAGACAGTGCATTGTGTGTGTGTTCATGTGTGTCTCTGTGTGTGTGTCAAGTGTGTGAGAGTGTCCAAGTGAGAGGTCTGTATGTGTATATGTTTAAGTGAGGGATGAGTGAGCCAGTGAGGGTTAATAATCTATATAGATAGATACATATATAAGGGTATATAAATATACAGTTATAGAAGTAGGTATAAATATATGTTGATGTCAAGAGTGAGTGGCCTAGAGTGTATATTGGTACCAAGATACCAAGTATCAAGTATAGTTAGTGTCATAGGTATTTGAAACTGTATCCTAGTGTCAAGATACAAAAGAGGATTTAAAACTGTATCCTAGTGTCAAGATACAAGAGAGAATTAATGTGATATTGCGTATCACGATATGCATCACGATATGGATACTCACGCATCACAACTCAGATACTCACGCATCAATAAGAGTTGTTACTTTGGTGAATATGTGTATCAATATTTGTATCTATTTAGATAATATACTTGAACGATGTCTATTCATCTTTGTAGAAGAATCTAGAAATGGATCTGAATTACTACCTGCATCATCGTTCGTGGATGTACAACCGTCATCCTGATGACATATGCAGTGTGCGTGATAAATTTATACAAGGGGTGGAACAGTTCCTGCAGTTCGCCAAGGCGTTCCCTCAGTACATGGACGACACCAAAATTAAGTGTCCATGTGTGAGATATCGTAACTTGAAATATCACTCAGAAGTGGATGTGGCATATCATTTATACTCGAGGAATTTTACGCCTAATTACTATCAGTGGACCTCACACAAAAAACTTGTGTCTTTAGCATCTGAACCGGGGCCTTACGTGTGGAACTGTATATGGGTTTCCACGACCACGCTGATTACGACGACGGGTGCATGAACATGATTTTTGACGCTGCCGAGCCTAGTTTCGATCCGGACATATGATGCAGTTGAGGAGGCACCGAATGTCGATGCTGCAAAGTTCATGGAGTTGCTGGGGAATGCAAGAACTCCATTATATCCTGGTTGTGAGGATCATTCATCGTTGGAGGTGGTTACAAGACTGTTGAGCATCATGTCCAATTTTAACATGTCGCAAGAATGCTACAACCGACTGATGGAGTTGATTATAGAGATCTTGCCGACGGGTGCTAAGTTACCTAAAGACTTCTACCGGTCAAAGAGGATGGTGATATCGCTCTGGATGGGATACGAGAAAATTGATGCATGTCGCAACAGGTGCATGTTGTACTACAAAAATGACAATGATGAATATGTGTACAGATTTTGTGGTGCTGATCGCTACAAGACAACTGGTACAGGAAGGTATGTCAGTGCAAGAAAGCTGACCGATTTGATGCACTACTTGTCTTTAACGCCGTGACTGCAGAGGTTATTTTTGGTGAAGGAGACTGCCAAAAATATGAGTTGGCACAGACGAGAACAAATTGAATGAGTGTTGGATCACCCTTCCGATGGAGAAGCATGGAAGCACTTTGATCGAGAGTATCCCGATTTTGCTTTGGATCCGCTTAATGTAAGATTGGGGCTCTCCTCCGACGGTTTTATCCTATTCGGACTTTCGGGCTCTCAGTATTCTTGTTGGCCTGTGATTGTTACCCCGTATAACCTACTGCCTTGGATGTGCATAAAGACTCCGGTTATGTTCTTAAACGTCATTATTCTGGGTCTGAATAATTCGAAGAGGAACATCGATGTGTACTTGCAATCGTTGATAGATGAGTTGAATCAACTATGGAAAGTAGGCGCCAACACGTACGATATTTCAAAAAAGCATAATTTTCAGATGAGGGCAGCACTTATTTGGACCATCAACGACTTTCAGCTTATGACATGTTATCAGGATGGAGCACTCATGGTCGTCTCTCATGTCCGCGTATTCTATGGACCGCACTAAGGCTTTTCGTTTGAAACACGGAGGAAAATCGTGCTTTTCGATTATTATCGACAATTTCTGCCGTCGGATCATCCGTTCCGGAGGAACATGAATGCATTTTATGGCGACGTTATGGAGAAGGCAAATTCACCTCCAAGGTGGCCCGAAGACACGATATGGGAAGATTTTAAAGATTTATCAAGTGCTATCGAAGAGCCTACTAAGGGGTACAAGTGCGATGGATTTGGTCACACTCATAATTGGACGAAGATGAGCATATTCTGGGATCTGCCATATTTGAGCACTAATCTGATCAGACATAATCTTTATGTCATGCATATTGAGAAGAATGTATTTGACAACATAATTAATACTATGATGGACTTAAAGGGGAAGACGAAAGACAATTTCAAGGTCAGGTTAGACTTGGAAGAAATATGCAGATGCCCTACGTTGCATTTAATAGAGGAAGGGAATGGAAAGTATAAGCAGCCTAAGATAATTTTTTCACTGGACAAGGAAGATAAAATGGAGACTTTGTAGGTGGATTCATGGGCTAAAATTTTCAGACGGATATGTGTCGAATCTAAGAAGATGCGTTGACTCTAAGGAGAACAAACTGACGGGTATAAAGAGCCACGACTGTCACGTATTCATGGAGAGGTTAATTCCAATTGTATTTTGAGAATTCTTACCGCAGGTAGTTTGGGATCCATTGACTGAGCTTAGCATATTTTTTAGGAACCTTTGTTCTACAAAGTTGATCGTCGATCGTCTAGAAAAGCAAGAGGACATTGCGGTAACACTGTGCAAACTTGAAAGAGTGTTCCCTCCTGGATTCTTCGACTCCATGGAGCATTTGCTATTTCATCTTTATTACGAGACATGTGTTGGTGGGCCTGTCGGTTATCGTTGGATGTACCTGTTCGAGCGTCAACTAAACCACCTAAAGAGAAAGGTAAAAAACAAGGCACGGGTCGAAGGTTCTATTTGTGAAACCTATGTTCTTGAGGATATTACAAACTTTTGCTCGATGTATTTCAAGCCGCATGTTGCTACTAATAGAATAAGAGTTTCCAGAAATGACGACGGATATCAGGAATCTAATGATGCAATACAGAAAGTATTCAATGCTTCGGGTAAGCCTTCGGGCAAAATAAATAAGAGATATCTGAATAACGACGAGCTAAGAGATATCTGAATAACGACGAGCTAAGGGATGCTCAGTTGTTTATATTACTCAACTGCGACGAGGGTGAAGTGGAGAAGTTAGAGGGGTAAGTAATTAATACGTCAACGTTTAAGTCATCTTAATGTAATAGTATATGCTAATATTGTTACACTAATCATGCGATATTTTGTTTTTTTTAGCACATTTAATGATGAAATGAGGTCGATGAGACCATACATAACAGATGAAAAAGTAGAACAGAAAATGAGACTTTATTTCCCTTCTTGGTTGAGTGCATGTGTAAGGATCTTTTTATGTATGCACTATGCACAATAATTAACATAACGTTGAACTTAATATCATTTTCTTGGTATTTAGGTCTATCGTCCCAACACAACACTCGAGAATGAGTCTATTAGAACTCTAGCCAATGGACCAATTTATGCCGTCAAAATCTGGCCAAGCTACTATGTGAATGGGTTTAGGTTCAAGTCAACAAAAGTCCCGATTGTAGTGTCCCTCTCCACATATGCACTATGTACAAGTAATATCGCTTTGCTTACTCGAGTGAAAGTCTTCTCGGAGAGTTTTCGATCGAACCACAAGACGATTGATCTAAGTGAGTGGGCAAAACTTTATTCTCTGATTCTTGCACGCCTTAATAATGAATCTGAGTTTTTGCAATACTTGTTTTGCTTAATAAGATAATATTCGCATTAAGAATGATAGAATGAGAACCTGCATACTTAATAAGAGAACTTGTATGCTTGTCTAAAAAGAGATAGAACCTTGCCATGCTAAGTCAAGATAGAAAAGAAATATTGCATGCTTAGTTACACTGACACTTCTATCAAACGAACTCTTGCCATGCTAAAAAGATAAGTAAAGAAATTACTTGAACAAGTCCCTTTGTAATATGCTAAGAAAGAGATAGATATTGCATGCTAGTTATGAAATCGAATTTGTGCTTGCTATTATATGTTTTACTTGCCTGTTTTGCTATATAAACTGTAATAAGTCTTTGATTAGTATAAGCAGAGACTAATAGTGCGCCCTAAGGTACGGTCCTTGTGATCTAGTGGGATGTGCTATTAGTTATGTGAAAGATGAAAGATGTGTTTTGCTTGACAAGATGTGTTTTGCTTGACCTTATATGTTTTGCTTGATCATTTATTTTGCTTGCATAATAGATGCTTCATGTCATTGCATTGGTCTCGGGCAACTTGTGCACAAGGGTCATATCTCGAATGGTTCATGGGGCACTAAAAATAGGTCAGTCCGGAAGAGATTTTGTTGCATCCTGAGGATACGGTCCTACGGGATCTAGTAGGGTATTTTGTCTATTAGTGTTGTGCGGAACCCATGATGTCACAGCTGCTAGTATGCGTGTGTGTTGGTGAAGAGCTGAACCTTGAGTCACAGTTGCCGACACATGCGTGTGCTAGTGAAGAGCTGAACCTTGAGTCACCGCTGCTAATTGTGGGGCTATCCATGGACCATCATATAGTTAGAGAGCATTCTAGGTTACCTTTCTTGCATACCTAACTGTTTGATATAGAGACGGACAGGGAAAGAGAGCCTTATACATATATGTTTATGCAAATTGTTGCTAACTTGTATGTCTGCTGCAGAGATAACCGTTCGACAAGGGGTAAGAAATACAAAGAATATATATATCTTGCTTGTTCATTTCTTGCATCATAGAGTTTATCTGATAGTGCTTCATGCATTCGCATCGGTTAGACAATGGCTATTAGTGCAGAGCTGAACCTTGGTCCTGGCTGCTATTATGTTAGTGAAGAGCAACCATGAGTCACAGCTGCTAATAACATCAGATAAAGGAGTCATTAGTTAGCTGGTTTACCGCTACTGATCCTGAGTTTCTCAGGGACCAAAATCATATAGATAGTTCGTCTTGTTTGCTTGAATAGAATGATAGTCCACTTGATGCACTTATTTTGATTCGAGATGAACAGTCCACTAGAGATGACTTTTGTTCCTAAGAGATCGAATATGGTACATGATACATGCTGCACACTGCACGATAGAACACTTTTTCGATTGTATGCTTAAATGATTGAATATGCAAAATATTTCCAAAGCTATATTTTCGAAAAGAAGTAAACTGACTCAAATCTTGTGCTGCATGAAATGAACATAGGTAAAAGTAGCAAGATCACTAGTAATATAATATTTTGCCACATGCTTACTTAGTGTTGGTTTTAGTTAATGTTGCTTGTGTTCGTTGATTTTAGACTCACCGATACTTTCTCCAAAGTGTTGACCCACCAACAGTTTGCTTGTTCGCAGGTACTGGATCGTCAGAGGAAGCGATATCATGCCTCATCCCCAGGACCCGAAAATCTGGTTTCGATGTCTTGAGTTGTATCGAGATTTATTTTTGTTGCTTTTGTATGAAGGGATGTAATGTATGGAACGATGTCATTGAATTCGAGAGAGTGCTTGAGCGATTTGTAACATCGGCCATGTTCCGCGTGTAACACTTTTGAATATCAATAAAGATGCTTGTTTCCTTATTCCATTGTGTTCTTTACTTTTTTGCAAAATATGCCGCTGCTTCCGTTTTGAATAGCTTACTTGGCCTTGTTCAAGCTTTGGCCTTGTGTAAGCGCAATTTAGGCTTGTACGGCATCGCATCCAAGAGAGGACGATCGATTCCGTAAGGACCAAGCGAGGACAATCGGCCCTTACGGGACTGGAGCGTGACACCGATAAGAGACAACTTTTTGGATCTCAATTCTATGAAAAATAGTTGTTTGTGTATCAGATCTTCGAGCTACAATGATGTCGATCCAGACAATAATTTCTATGACGTCTTACGGGAGATTGTGGAGTTGACATATAATTATGGAACAGAGCCTACTAAGATCGTGTTATTCAGGTGTGATTGGTTCGATCCGATCCAAGATCTAGGTTGGAAAATAGACAAGCATGATCTTGTGGATATAAAATGCCAGCGTCGATATCAAGGCTATGAACCATTTGTCCTATCAAGTCAGGCTCAGCTCGTGTACTTCACAACTTATCCTAAACGGGGAACAACGAGGTCGGACTGGTGGGCAGTATGCAATACAAAAGCTAGAAATACCTTTGACGTTAACGAAATAGCTTATCAGGAGGATGAGCTACATATTGTAACAAATATTGTAGATGTGGACTCAACGGAAGTTTCTCATTACACGTCTAATCGTGTGGAAGAAATAAAATTATCCGAAGAGGAAGATGAAGTAGATGAAAGTGAAGAAGATGAATTTTCAGAAGGGGATTGAAAATAAAATAAAATCCATTTAGAACTCTAGCCATGTACTATATTTTTAATGTGGAATGTAACATCTATTTTAACTGTATGAATACTTTTATATTGTGTGACTGTGGTACTTTTATTTTGTATTTATTGTGTGACTGTGATATTTCATATACTGTTATAAGTCTGTGTATTTGTTTTATCATCGTATGTTATTTTTATGAACTGTTATAAGTCTGTTTATTTATTTTATCATTAGGTATGACAGGACGACGAGGATCATACGGAGGTAGATCCTCTAGACGGAGTGCTCCTCCGGTACCGACTACTTGTTCTGGATCCTCGTCGCGGAGTACTCCAGTGTACCGGCCAGTCACTTCTCCGACTCCGTCGACGGTACCTGGGAGCAGCAGTTCTATGCTTGAGACTACTCCCCCGTCCAGCCTTCCTCCTGCTGACGGCACCATGGAGACAGAGGAGCAGATGGAGTGTTCCTCTGGTACCGGCTATTTTTTTTTCTTCTTCTTCCAAATATACCATTTCATCTGTGTACTGATTTGAATTATTTATTAAAATTAATAAGGACAATAAGGTAATAGTGATAGTTATTTTTTGTCTTCCTAATTAAATAGTCTTGAAATAATATATATAATAATATGTTGATACTACTATAATAATAAATTTAGAATAATTAATACAGTTATTTTTTTTAGTATTTCTAACTAGTCTTAATAAATATTAGAATAATTAAAAAAAAAATCTTCTAATAATGAATTATATGCAAAGGTACGTGCATGTATACTAAGTAGATGTTGAATACACAACTAGGCATGTTCTCAACATATACTAGTAGATGTTGAATACACAACTTAGGCGCATGTTCTCAACAAACACAAGTACATAGCAACCAGTATAAATTAACAACAAGGAAGAGGAACAGAGGAAGAGCATCAATGCAGAGTATGGTTTGTTGAATAATAAATACCTCTCCAATATATGAAAGTCTCTCTCACTTCTCTCTCCATTGCTTAATGCCCACTTGAGTGTCCCCACCCTCTCTTGCTAACCAAGTTCAAGACCCATCTAAACCTAATCCCACTTGTCCATTATTGCTCTCAACCTCCAATACATTTAAGTCCCTCTTCTTTCCCTCGTATCGTATCTATTCTATCCTCATTGAAAGAAAGAAGGAAGGAAAGTAACAGAAAAATGGGGAAGAAGAAGCTAGGTGGCTTCACCTCTCTCATATTCAGATTAGGAGACACCAGCACAGCACCAACAACTACAACCACAACAAAGCCTAACCCTTCTTCTTCTTCTTCTTCTTCTTCTTCCTCATGGGCTTGGCCTTCTTGCAAGAAGCAGCAGAGAACAGACTCCTTGCTAGGCGCAGTGGAGGAGTCGGTGGTCTACAAGAGCACCGTGAACTCGGCCTACTTGGACTCCACCGACTCTAGCTTCCTCACCCACTCCTCGGACAACAACTCGGAGAGCTTCTCCACGACTTCTCACGACATTAACAACAACGTCGACGACGAAGAGTCGGAGAGCCTCATACGCGGGCTGGTGAGGTCGTCGGACCACCGGCTGTTTGTGGAGGCGGGGGGCGACACCAGCTCCATACTGGAAGACCAGGCGCACCCTAAATTAGGTGTCGATTTCAAGGAGAGGAGCGTGGCGATGGCGATGGAGTCTTACGACCCCTACGTGGACTTCAAGAAGTCGATGGAGGAGATGGTGGCGGCGCACGGGCTGAAGGACTGGGAGTGCCTCGAGGAGCTACTCGTCTGGTACCTCAGGGTCAATGGGAAGAAGACCCATGGATACATTGTCGGAGCGTTCGTGGATTTGCTCGTGGGTCTTGCCGCCGCCGCCGCCGCCGATGCTGATGATCATCATCTTCTTCCTTCTTCGTGTTGTGGTTCTAATTCTCCCTTCAACTTGTCCTTGTCCTTGTCTAGGAACTGTAATTATGAGATTCAGGAACTACTGGAGGATCCATCATCTTGATTAATTAACCTTAACATGTATGATCTTAATATATCAGGATCGATCATCATATGAATTAGTGTACACTACACTAGTAGCTAGCTAGCTAGCAAGCTAGTTTTATTTATATATGTGAGATCGATTAATTAACCTTCATTCTATGCTTCATAGTTGCAACTCACTCATATTTCTCACACACACATGACATGACATGGAAGGAAGAAGGAAGCATGGTCACATGCAAATGGGTTATAGTTGTTTGATTTATTTCTATTTATCCCTTTTCCTAATGCCTAATTCTGTTTATTTGGTAGTAATTTTTATTACTACTACTATCTCTCTAACAGAGATGGAAGTTTGAACTGGAATGGACTATGTTAGTTTTGTTTTAATAAACTCTTTACTCTCTCTCTCTCTCACACACACACACACACACACAACACACACACACACACACACACACACACATATATATATATATATATATATATATATATATATATGTGGTAAAAAAATAAAAAAAAATATCTGGGTGGGCTCCAGTCCACCTGAGTCCTAATTAGGTAGCTCCGTCCTTGACTACTTCAATTTCTCATGAGTTATATATTATTATTGGGAGTAAATACAAATAACACTTGAGAAAGAAATAAAATATGACAGTAGTAATAAATTTTTTTTTTTGCGTATCTTTCATAGACGTATAATACTTGCGTAATTTTGAAAGATTCGAATTAATATGCGAATTTTAAGGATGTGACATTTTAAACGCGTTCTGTACGAATTTATTCGTACGAATAATTAAAAAATTTGGCACAAAAAATGTGGCTAGCAGTGCAACATATTTAATTAACCAAGAAAGAAACTCAACAGTCTTTCATTAACTCTTGCAACCTTGTTGCTTTTAACCAGCCTGGCACAATTCACAAAAAGATGTATATACAAAAAAAAATTCTCACATACAACTTATTTAATTAACCAAGAAATAAATTTAACAATCTTGTTGCATGCATCCATAATTCATTTTGTGAGATGGGAAAAAATGTGAACTTATGAATTTATGTTTAATGAGTTATTTGCTTATTTATTAGGGATTAAAAAACAAATAAATGTCAAATTTTTAGTGCCAAATTTGTTCATATAAAACGTACTAAATACGAATTAAATCTAATCCTAATGTTTCTCATTTGACGAATATTTGACCGAATTTTTTAACGTATTTTATTTATACTGTGTCGATCTATACTCGTATATTTGCCTTCCCCAATTTTTTTTGTTTGCGAAATTGCTAATAAGTAGTAATAAAACTAATAATAGAAAAAAAGAAAGAAAGAATTAGGACATGTTTGGATGCCCATTTAAACTCAGCTTTCTGAGTTTAAAAGGCAGGGGTCGAATAAATGGTGTTTGGATATTTGCTTTCTAAATACACATTCTGAAATTTTCTTCATGCACAAACCAACACTTAAACTCTCTTTTCCGAGAGTAAATAAAACCTTCGTTAAAACTCTCATCTTAGAGCCTCCCCCCCCCCCTCCCCCCCCCCCCCCCCCCCCCCCCCGAAAAATTCAGCCTCTCTTTACACACCCTCTTCCCCCCTCCTCCTCCTCGACACACACTCTCTCTCTCTCTCTCTCTCCATGTCTTCGACAACGACTTGGACGTCCACGACGGAAGTCGAGGCTAGCGAGGTCTTCATCGATCGTCCGGTCGGCCAAGCGAGAAGCTCGACAAGGGTGCTGGAGAAAGTCGAGGCGCGCCGGCGGGGGATCTGGATCGAGGCGGCGTTGGGAGATGCAGCGGTCGGCGTCGGTGGCGACGATGAGCTCGACTTAGTGATAGGGTTTTGGGACGAACTCGACGTCGGTCACGAACGACGGTGGAATGGTCTGGACGTCGACCATGGAGTCGACGCCCCTCTCGGCCACGAACGACGGTGGCGACGACGACCCTAGACGAAGCTCGCCGGCTTGACTTTGGACTTCGTCGACGCCATGGCCGAGCTCGTAGCTCGAGCTCCGGCCAAGACGCTATGGTTACTGTCGGAGATCTCGTCTCCGACCTCACGGCTGGAGATAGTCTTTGGAGTTCGGACACGGTTGGACACAGTCTTTGGAGTCCGGACACGACCAAACACAAAATACCAAACAAAACTCAAAACAGAATATTTCAGAACAAAAATTTATTAAAAAAAAATATTTTTAGTTTTTCTTTTACCAAACATGACTTATGTTTTTCAAAACTATTTTTAGAATGAAAGTAACAAAACGCAAAGTCAAAATTTATACATTCAAAAAATAATTTTATAATTTTATATTTAAAAACTGTTTTCAGAACAAAATTTCATAAAATATATACAAACGGATCATTAGGCATTAGCAATTTTCTTTTCCAAGAGAAAGAGCCAGATGAAGCCACTCTGATTCAGTAAGTTATTAGCAGCAAGAAAATGAAAAGTAGTGTAACACTCTACACATCCTTCTTGATTTCTTCTCTTTTCACTTTTCATCTGTCACAGAAGAAGAAATGAAAAAGAAGAAGAATCTCCCCTACTATCTCACTCACAAACACATGCACAAAGAACCAACGAGGATGCATGCTCACATGCAAATGTCATGCTTATATGTAGCAGGATTTTAGACTGCAGTGAAGGTACTTGAGCATTAAAATCCCATATCCAAGAGGTAGAGACAGTGTCAAACCGGTCCCAAATATTTCGATCGTCAAATTCTTTCTGGAGATCCATTCTACTAACAAGATCTCAAAGTAATAACTTACAATATAGATATGACACGTTGAAAGTGTACTTAATTTACTCTTTAGTCTATCGAAGAAAAAAAAACCCAAGAGATCAGTTTAAAAATTAAGAACTCATGAGTTCCTTTAGCTTGTACTTAGGGTGGGGGTGACACTTACGACATATGGTAATGCAATAATTTTTACTGATATATAGTACTTGGAAGCTAGACCAAAAAGAAAAATGTGTCCTCCAAAATGCTTGTGTTTTCCAGATACCATATGAATAATGTAACAAGACTATGTGGATAGTAAGAATTTAATGATATCAATGGTTAACACATCCTCAGCACACACAGAGACACAGATTAAGACATACATCAATTAGGAAGCAAATGTAGGGTAATGGTAATGTAAACTGAGACTATGAGTCCTAAGCTTTTTTTTGTCACTAAGCTAAAAAAGAGCATGTGCTTAGCCCCTTTCTGGTCCATCATTTGGAGCACTGTACCCTTTGTAGCATATCCAGAGGGAATGACATCCATATCTTTAGCTGATTTATTAATTGTTTCCTTCCTTTTCTTTTCTGGAGTAAAATTTCCCACAACTTTACATACATGATAATTCTTTTTCTTGGGTCATTTTGCCCAACAAACTTACATGGTACTATATATCCAACAAATTATACCCAATTGTCAACCACATTGATATATGGAATTTTATCCAAAAGGAAGAGATTGAATGCAATTCAATATATTTATAGTGTAATGTGTTATAAGATGAAATTGTATAATCTTATCTCTAGACTCTTTTTAGTTTAGGAGAACTTGGATGATGCTTTTTTATTGTATGAACTTAAATTGTAAACCAAAAGGTAGGTATATATGCTTTGTAACTGACCATCTTAGGTTTTATGGCATATGACATTCTCATGCTCGTAGCTATACCTTAGCTAAGAATTTGACATCAATATAGAGATTTACGTCAGGTTGACAGATGGTCATAAACTGGCAAATTTTTTATGAAACTTTTTGATGCTCGATAGACAACTCCATTTTGATGTGAATGCTTGAATGATGATGATGATTGATATATGGAGTTTTCCTTCATTTACGTACATGTATTATGTCTTTAGGATATAGATTGTACATGGAGCTATCGATGTATATTGATATATGTCTTCATGATTCGAGATAGGATATTGTCCGCTCTCCTCTCAAGTCTTAAGTCGAATTTGTGTTGGATTTGTGGTTCTTCTCCTACGACCAGTCCTCTTAGGGTCCGTTTGAT
This sequence comes from Iris macrosiphon, assembly GCA_036927795.1. Classification (NCBI taxonomy): domain Eukaryota; kingdom Viridiplantae; phylum Streptophyta; class Magnoliopsida; order Asparagales; family Iridaceae; genus Iris; species Iris macrosiphon. The sequence continues at coordinate 153,181,986 of JAYESA010000017.1, read as the reverse complement.
TCACTACAACGTAATCGTAATCGTAATGAAATCAAATGAAAAAAAATACATCTTTTTTCATTCGATTCCATTACGATTGCAATTACAATTGCATTGCAATGAACCAAACGGATGTATTTTTTTTTATTTGATTCCATTACGATTACGATTACATTGCAGTGAAAACAGGGTCTAGTTTATGTTTGCTCCTACCAAGTACTTCTTTAACCATTACTATAGGCTCAAAAAGGGAAACCTTATCTTCTTATGATATTATATATTCCTATTTTCAAGACAATTATTAAGTAAATATGCATATATGATACATGTTAGAACACATATTTGAATCAGTAATGCCAATATCTTGTAATACATAAACGAATAAGGGGTGCATAATTTTTCATGGTCAACATCTCATGCAAACATCTTACTGTCATATGTGATCCTTCCTATTTGCATTGACATTAAAGAACATACTACGAGATACTGATATTAGGGAATACAAATTCATGATAGTCCACACACAAAAGAATTAATTTTTTTAGTTTAACTTTCAATGAACAATTTTATGAATCCTCTTTTCCCGTGATCTTCAAGCGATTGGAAGAAAGCATTCATCAAAATATTTGTTAGGATCATCTGCGATGGCCAAACCCTAAATGAAATGTTTACATTCTTATCATAAACGCAATGAAGATAGTGAGAAGAGCTGTTTTTTTTTTTTTTTTTCCTTTCTTTCGAGATAAGAGTAGTTTGTTTTTTTTTTTTTTTTTTTTTTTTGTCCTATAGTTTTGTGTCTAGCGGACACAACAACATATATACACCTAATAAAGCCAGCCATGCATAATTAGGGATGTGACACTCGAGCTATAAAAGAAGCATTATTGAAGCATCACATCTCACATGTTCCTTGCAGTTGGAGATTGGGAGAGAAAAGTTTGTGCACTCGTGGATGGGGATTTTGTGAGATTGGGACAAAAGTGTGCATGCAGTTGGAGATTGGGACCAAAGTGTGTGGCATATATATATATATATATATATATATATATATATATATATATATATATAAACGTTATTTTCACCGAATTATGAATTAAATTTTCAAAAAAAAAAAAATTAAAACTATGTCTATCCCCTCAAAAACCTCCATCATTACCAATATGTCACGACCCTACGAATAAGAAATTAACATATTTTTGTTTATGCATCATTTGCTTTGAAAAATGATATGGAACTGAAAACATAAGGTTTCAATAACTACTCTAACATTCATAAATTGACAAATAGGGATAATTTATAAGTTCTTCTGTTTTGAGTCTTAAAATAGACAATTTGACGAGTTATATAATAAAAACTTCAAGGTTATTTACACTAACATTTTTTATATATTTTATTTATTAAAAGGATCTCCATTATTTTAAAAATAATTACTCGGATCTTTTCTTCCCTCTATGTTATAAGGGTGGATAATATAAAAATTATTTACGTAAAACATAAAATATATAAAAAAAAATTAATTTGTTTAATAAATAAAAAATATATAAGAGGTTAGTTTAAATAATTCAAAACTTAAAATTGTTAGATTGTGTGTTAATATTATAATATGTAGTGCCTATCGATGCAACCCCTCAAGATTGTAGATTTGATATTTGGAATTTACTGTTTTGAAACCCGTACCGGACGCTATTATTGGAACCACTAGGAATCAAAATTTTGAATTTGTAAATTTGTTTGTTGAGATTGTAATCAAGAAATAGTTTAGTATTTAATTTTCGGTAGAATATAGGCAGACTAGTTAGTTTTAGTGAAATATATAGAGTTTACCTATGGGATTAGACAGAAGTTTTTGATGTCTGTGCAGGAATTAATAATGTTTTGTTTGTATCTGATGAGAAGCTTCTAAAACCAGATGACTCTGAGCTAGGCACACTGATCAATGCAATTCGTTGTTGACTTGTAGCTTAGCTATCCTGATTTAGCTGCTTGCAATTAAAATTCCAGAAATTTTCACCTAGGGGTAAGAATTTTGATAAAATTTTGCGTCAAGAAAAAATGTTTAACAAAATTGTAGACGAAGGAACAATTCGTATAGTTTTTTTTTTTTTTTTTTTTTTGACGAGTTAGAATAAATCGTCAAAAGATCGGCAAGTTCTTATGGCCTGCCAAAAAAATTGGTTAGTTGGCCAGTTCGCCTGGCCAACTAACTTGGTGTGGCCAGTGCTGAAAAGCAGAGGCAGTCGCGACGTTGCTCCGCCGTAGCCAGGTACAACACGGTGCGGCCGTTCGAGGTTGGCGAGTCCGAACCGACTCCTTTAAGCATCAGCATCTTCGTCACCTCCATGTGGCCGCTCACCAACCTCAAGGTAGAGTGGTCCCCACGAATAAGTCGTGAACTTATGTAGTCATGCTCTTATCCACACCGTCCCATCGACGCTCGGTCTGCCACTCTCTGTGCCGACTCGACATCAACGCTATTGCGGAGACGAGGGCATCGTTGCTTTGCTAGCCAGACCCTCTCCCGTCCTTGTCATCCCACCGTAGTGTCACGTCCCAGTACAGGAATACGGAGACAGACATGGCCAGCTCCACCGTACAAGGTATAGAACGTCGTACGACGGTCACGACTGTAACTAGACAAGGGAGTGCATACTACAAGCAAGTCGTTTAGAATCACAAAGAACATCTATTGTCTCAATCAGTCAAATAAAAACAGTAAACATAGAACATATATGACAAGGAAGTAAGGCATCACAAACGCCCTGCCACAACATTCAAGAAACCAACTGTACAAATATGAGAAGGCTGGCAGAGTAACAAGAGTACATGACCATGATCAGCTGCAGTCTGATTAATTATAATCATGTAGGAAACTAAATATTCAGATTCACGGGTAACAAGTGCCGGTGGCTAAACGCCCAAAATGAGTAAAATGTGAAATAACGAGCAGGGAAGAAGAGACCCACTCGTTTCCCTCAGTGGCCATCCGCCTGGTGCGCGCCATTATTCAGGAGGAAGTACGCTTGATTCTCGGGTGCTAGCTCTAAACCTTACCATGCAAAACCAGTGGGGTTAGACCCCAAATAACAAGTACCACAAATGAAGCACGAATGCAGAAATAAAAATAGGTATATATATATATATATATATATATATATATATATATATATATATATATATATAGTTCTGTCTCGTAGTTTTGGTTCATAGCCTATCGTGACACAATAATCTAACCCCATAACCAAATAAGGACAAGGGTTAAACCATCGCACAATGATAGTCCACGTCCCTAGACTATTTGACAGAAGATACAATACACAAACACGCTCAGTTACATAATCGGTCAATCATTTGTACGGCTTACTAGATGGAGTCTGGGTTATCCCAGAGATATTATGCATATAGGAATCCTCAGATCGAACCAGCTACTAGCAGGGTTAGCCGAGCCACAAATTACCGCATAACACATAGTAGTATGCACCGGTCCCTCGTAAGGTCACCGTGCTAAGATCGCATAGAACATATAGTATCATATAATAGTCGGATATTGCCATCCACTAATGAGGATTTAAACAATATCCATGGGGACTAGCCTGCACACCCCAATTCAGATGACTGGAGGTGGCTAGTTAGGCACGATCTCAAGATTTTTTTCTTTCCCAATGCTCTACAAGTTTAGTTGCCTAGTTAACCCTAATGTTAACTGGAATCTCTTGGCGTGGTCACATGATATTCTCCTTATATGACGTACCATAGTACGACCACGCTAGATACGAATCCACTTTATCACTTGATAGTTCAATTTGGATTCACCCCAGCGTGATGCAACAATCAACAGATCCTAGCCACGCTTGGTCATTGACTAACCCTTATGTCCATGCTGGAGATTGAGTCATATCACATGTCACGTAGCGCATAGGTACACCACAGTATAAACATATAATATAATCGCATAGAAACATTTAGCACGTAGGAACACATAACACGTAGTAAGTGTATCAGCACAGATACAAGTGGTCGGGTTATGACTCATAGATGGGTCTAAAACTTTTGTGGTCATCAAAGTCACACATACAACTCATAAAGTCCAAAGGAACATTCAACCAAAACTAGTCCAATAAAACGTGTGCAAGGGCTCGCATGCGCGCAAAAGGATCAAGGCCGCATGAGAAGTCAGGCCGCATGACAATCCTGGCCGCATGGAGTCATGCCGCATGGAGTTAGGGCTAAGGTCTACTCCTCGGGATAAGTGATGAAGCGATAGAAAATAAATAAAGTGTCAGTGATGTGACATAAAGTGTGGTGTGACATAAAGTATGGTGTGGCATAAAGTGTCTCAGGAAAAAAAGATAAAACCATAGAAAGATGTGCCACGTGTTCATAGTCATGCTCCCAAGGATGGTGGCCGCATACTCTGCTTGCCGCATAAGTGTCGGTGTCGCATGGAGTATTTTGGACTTAGCGAAATTCTCATTCGTTCAGCGAGTGAACACAACTGTTCAAGGACACTTGTGTGATGGCAGTTATACCTCCAACAAGATGGACTCATGCTGGTCAATATGTGGCAAGAGCTTTGTCCGCATAATCCTCTCGGGACGCATAGTACTCTCAGCCGCATAGCTCGCTGGCTGCATGAAGACTTCGTCTTCTCCAACAACAGGTTCGGTCATGGCAAAAAAGTTCCAAAATCTAAAATTATTTTCTTCATAAAAACTATATTTTAACTCTGAATTGAGTGAACCAAAAGCCAAAACGTTCGAAATAAAGTGCTCCATCCTTGCAAAAAACTATTTTTCGAAAATACTATGTTTTAGTAGATCAAAACCACCAAAAACTCAAGGAACCCATGAAACCCTAAGTTAGAAAAATAGATCTAAGCAAATATATCCATAAAAACCGAGAACTCCAAGTATTAAAAGCAGTCAGAATCATCATAAGCACATAATAGACTAATAAAATGCAAGTGAACAAAAAATTAAAATTAAAAGGTTTCTCCATGTAGTACATGTGTACTTGCCTAAAAATGAAAGAAAGAGGGAAAATGAAGAATGAGGGAAGAGAGAGAAACAAGTTTGCTTATATAGCTAGGGTTTGAGGTTTAGACCGAAGGGTTCAAATTCATGAATAAACCAACCCACAAATAAACCATGAACCATGCTAAACCAAATTATGGATATAGTCTCCATGCTAATGATCATGTGAGCAAGAAATACTCTAAGCAGGAATAAATACAAGCAAGAAATAAATATATCCCAAAATACGTATTTCGGGAACGGAGAGTGACATCTCTACCACCTAAAAAAAATTCCGTCATCGAAATTCAAACCCAACGCTAACTAGAGAAATCGGAACAAGAACTACGCTAACTACAAGATTATGCAATCAAATTCAAGCATATAAAGAAATAGTATCACATAGCATGGATAAACGAATCACGAGATTCGAGATACAAAGGCATAAGAATGAATATACCTTCCGAGTCGAATAGGTACAGATACCGAGACCGGATATCATCCTCGTGCTCCCACATCGACTCTTCCAAAGGGTGATGACCCCAACCAACTCGGACAAGATGAATAGTACGATTCTTGAGCACATTCTCCCTTCAGTCCAAAATGGATACATGCTGCTCCTCATAAGACAATTTGGTACCAATGACTAGCTCAAAATGGTCAAGGATATGACTCAGATCTGGGAGATACCTATCCAACGAAGATACATGAAATATATCGTGCACCTCACCTAGTGAAGGCGGAAGGGCAAGACGATAAGCAACATCGCCTACCAGCTCGAGAATATCGAATAGACCGACGTTTCGTGGACTAAGCTTCCCGCGAATCGCAAATCTAATGACTCCACGGGTTAGAGAAATCCGCAAGAACACGTAGTCGCGGACACAAAACTCTAATGGTCTATGGTGCTGATCTGCCCAATGCCGATGCCTATCTTGCGCAACCTGAAGTCTCTCTCTGATTTGCTTGACAACTTCTATTGTCTGCGTGATCATTTCAGGGCCTAACATCTTCCGCTCGCCAATGTCATCCCATGCCAATTGTGACCTACACTTTCTCCCATACAACGCTTCGAAGGGTGGCATATGGATGCTGGCCTGATAACTGTTGTTGTACGAGAACTCAACGAGATGTAGGTGATCTTTCCAAGATCCACCAAAATCTAAAGTAAAAGCTCGCAACATAACCTCCAATGTCTAGATGGTTCTCTCTGATTGCCCGTCTGTTCTGAGGGTGGTAAGCGGTACTAAATCTCAACTTAGTTTCCAAACTCTGGTGCAAACTCTTCCAAAAATTTGAATTGAACCTAGTGTCTCAATCTGATACGATACCCACTAGGACACCGTGTTGTCTTACTATCTATCGCATGTACATCCCCGCTAACTGCTCTGTGGATTGTCCCATTCGAAAGGGAAGAAAGTGAGCTACTTTTGTAAGACGATCTACTATTACCCAAACTGCATCACGACCAGTCGGGGATCTTGGTAAACCAGTCACAAAGTCCATCGTGATATGTTCCCATTTTTACTCCAGAATAGGAAGCGGCTGCAATAATCCTGCTAGTCTCTGTTGGTCGGCCTTCACTTATTGATATACCAAACACTGAAAAACGAATCGTGCTATCTCCCTCTTTATCCCATTCCACCAGAAATATTGTTTGATGTCTTGATACATCTTGGTACCTCCTGGATGAATTGAATACTGTAAACTGTGTACCTCGGTCATTACTTCTTGCCGGATATCTTTACTTGGTACACATAGACGGTTTTTGAACCTATGAGTTCCATCTTCATGAATAGTCAACTCTTCCCTGGGATCAAATTTACATTTTTCTTGAAGCTTCTGAACTTTCGTATCCTCTCCTCTCTATAATGGTAGATTGCACCTGTAAACTAGCCAATACTCCTACGTCTTGTGGAAGTACTATATCAATCCCTAATTCTTGAAGATCTTCTAAGATATGTCGCTGCGATGTCAACGTAAATGTACTACATCTCCTACTAAGAGCATCCGCAACCATATTTGTCTTGCCTGGATGGTACTGAAGTTCCACATCGTAGTTCTTTATCAATTCTAGCCACCTCCTCTGCCTCATGTTCAATTCCTTCTAGGTGAATACATACTTTAAGCTTTTGTGATCTATAAATATTTCTACCCGATCACCATACAAGTAATGCCTCCATAGCTTAAGTGCAAATACTACCGCCGCCAACTCCAAATCGTGAGTCGATAATTTTTTTCGTGATCTCGAAGCTGCCGTGATGTATAAGCTATCACTCTTCCATGTTGCATCAATACACACCCAAGTCCTTTGCCCGATGTATAGTAATACACTGTAAACCCTTCAGAACCTACTGGAAGCGTGAGAATCAGAGCTGAAATCAATCTCTTCATCAATTTTTCAAATAATGTCTAGCACTCTGCTGACCAGTCGAACTTAGCCTCCTTGTGCGTTAATCGAGTCAGCGGTGCTAAAATTCTTGCAAAGTCTGCTATGAACCTTCTATAGTATCCTGCCAATCCTATGAAACTACGCACTTCAGCTACTGTCTTAGGAACTGGCCAACTCTCTACGACCTCAACCATCTTCGGATCTACTGCGACTTCTGCTCCAGAGATAATGTGACCTAAGAATAAAACGTGATCCAACCAAAACTCACACTTGCTGAGCTTTGCGTATAATTGGTGTTCTCTTAGAATCTGTAAGACATTCTGAAGATGCTCCTCACGTTCCTCTTCGCTACTGGAATAAACAAGAATGTCGTCTATGAAAACCACCACGAACTGATCTAGGTATGGCATAAAAATGCGGTTCATCAAATCCATACATATCGCTGGAGCATTAGTTAGTCCGAATGGCATAACTAAAAATTCGTAATGCCTATATCGTGACTTAAATGTTGTCTTGGGTATGTCTTGCTCCCAAACTCTTACTTGATGATACCCTGATCGAAGATCGATCTGGGAGAAAACTTTGGCTTTACTCAGTTGATCAAACAAATTATCGATCCTTGGTAATAGATACTTGTTCTTCACTGTTACAGCGTTCAACTGTCTGTAGTCGATACATAACCGTGATGACCCATCATTCTTCTTCACTAAAACCACTGGCGCTCCCCAAGGTGATCCACTGTCTCGAATAAACTTTTTTGACTTCAGATCCTCTATATGTTGGTACAATTCGGTAAAATTTACATGATATTGGTCATGTCCCAGGGATCAATTCTATACAAAACTCAACATCTCTTACTGAGGGTAACCCTGGTGGTTCTTTTAGAAAGACGTCTAAGAACTCCTTAACTATCTCAGGGAGTTGTGCTTCTACTAACCCAGTTGCAGCGATCCTCTCTTCATGTTGGGCTTCCACAGATTTGTCGAAGGTGAAACCTTCTGTGCCCGGGATACAAAATAATACCTTACCCTTATGGCAATCTATTGTAGCATGACTGTCTCTCAGCCAGTCCATGCCTAAGATAACGTCAAAGTTACCCATAGGGAACTCGATCAACCGTATTGTTAGTGAACGCCCGCACACTACGACTGGACACGCAATAAATATTCTACTAACTCCTATGAGTCCATTACCAGTGAGTATATTCAACCTATCTGCCAATGCCTCGAACTCGAATCCAATACGTGTCACGAATCGTGCATATACAAATAAATGAGATGCACCTAAATCAAAAAATGCTACTGCAGGAAAGGATGCGACAAAAATGTTACCTGCCACCACCTCGCCCGATGCTAAAGCCTCATCCAAAGACAAGGTGAATGCCTACCCTTGGCCCTACTATGGTCCTCACTGTTGTCTCCCTTGGTGACGCTGTTGTGGCCTCTGTTGTCCCTGCTACTAGTTCTACTGCTACTGGTACATCTCAGCTTGCGTAGGTAACGGACGCTGAGCTAATGGCCTTACTGCTATTACTGGCCCTCTCTGCTGGACTGTCCCTGGTGTTGGCAGTACTGGTAACTGTTGGACTGGCCCTCATGGCCTCTACATCATCGACCAATTGGCAATCTGGTGATCTGGACTGCCATACCTCATACACAACCCATAGGCTGTCCTACACACATCTCTAGTATGGCCTCCCTTTCTATAGTAAGTGCAACCCACCGGTGCTCCATGGCGCTGTTATTGTTGTCTCGGCTGCTGCCGAGCCGGTACTGTCACCATCGAAACTGCTGCCCACCTACGCGCTGAATCATGGATGCGAACACCAGGTGATTGTGCTGACATCCGAGAAAATTATCCACATCCTCCTCCACTCTGAGCATGAGACCTCTTCTGGCCTCTTGTCCTTGCCGATAACCTTTGCATGGTAAGCTCGTGCCTCCGAGCTGCTATCAGTACCTCTTTATAAGTCTGGTAGTTGTGTCCCTCTACCAGTTGTAAAATCTCCAGATAAAGTCCTTGCTGGAACCTCATTTCTCTATCTGACTCCGTAGCCACCATAGTTTGAGCGAATCTACTCAGCCTGCAAAACTCGGCTGCATATCCATCAACTGTTCTACCGGCCTACTTAAGACCGATAAATCTCTGTTGGAGCTCATACTGCGCTAAGACTCCAAAATATTTAACCCTAAATTGAGTCCTAAAACTGTAGCGCCCCGTTCTCCCGATGCGGAGAGCGCGGCTAAGAAACACAAAGACGGTATCGTTCGATCGGGATAGATTGAATTAAGAACTCGTCCTCGTTATGGATTTGTTTCTTCGGAATCGATTCCCATATTCAGTGGACTGCGCCCCAAGGATCGTCTTAGCGGCAGAGTCAGGAGGGACCTCTCCGCTGCTATCTTTTATTGCCTCGGTTTTCGATGTCGCTTGTTGCTTTCGTGCTTTGAGTTGGTTTTGGGATTTGCTTGTTTTCCTTGAACGGTTTCGATGGTTTTTATTGTTTTCGTTCATTGAACTGCACTTCAATTCCGAGATTGGAAAGAGAGGAAGAAGTATTAATCGAGCTGTTCGTGTGCAGGTGAACGAGCAGTAGGCGGCTTGCGAACGGAGTCGTGAAGCGCCTCTTTCCTTCTTCTTTCCAAAAATCTAAGTGAGTGGCTACCAACCCGATTAGCTAGCTCTGCTTCCAGCTTCACTCCGTTGCCCCGATCAAACGATACCAAGTAATAATAAAAGAAACCAAGATAAAAGACAAATATACTTGGTTATTATGCTTGTCAATCAAACCTGTGAACTGTTGCCTTATCGTAAGCTTGTTCGAGCAAAGGTTCTATAAAACGGGCTAAATATAGAACACATATATGAAATTCTGCTTGTCTGTATTCGTGTTGCCTCAACAGTATAATCTGCTATAAATCAGTTAATATAACGTGCGATCACGGACAACTTGTGCACAAGGAAATCTGGTTCCTGCGGACGGTCGCCGGGGCACTGGGACCGATCCGATCCGGACGGAACGTCTGTATAGTCGTCTGAATCGTCGGAAATGAGGCGTGCAGCGGGGGCTCGCACCCGCGCTGCACATCCGTCCGTCTTGAGACTATAAATCGTCCTTCGTGGTATTATGCCAGTGATCATCTGTATATTTAAACCTGTTGCATACTAACTTGTGTCTTCATCTCAGGGAAGGCATGGTAAGTATTGTGCAGGTAATTCAGACGGGCAGGTAAAATCCACCTAACGGTGGCACGTTCATTTCAGTAAATTCAATATGCTGCTTAACTGTAAATGAACTAAGGCAAGATAGAAACCAACCAAATATGCATGCTTCACTAAACAACGTGTTGATTGGTATAGTCAGGCTAGCTCGCCTTCACCAGCATATTTCGATATGCTGACCCTCGTTGAAACAGGTTCTCCGCACCAAGGCGAACCGAGCGAGGAGCCGAAGTCGTCTTCCCGATCCAGTCCAGCTGTTGGCGCTTCTTCACCGCGCCCCCGAAGTATTTTGAAGTCAGGAGCCTGCAACTCTTCATACACAAATGCAGCTCCGTGGCAAAGCGATCCTCCAGCCTGGAGGTCTTTATCGTTTTGAGTTTATAAAAGGATGTAATGTACAGGACTGCTATCTCATTTTGAGTCAACCCTTTTGTAAGCCGTTCGGCATATTAGCTGACTCGTTCAAGAGTTTGTAATAGATGTTCATTATCAATAAAGAGAACTTTTCTATGTTTCAAATCTGTGTTTCAATTTATTTGCGTACTCTGAATATGTGCTTGCTATGCAAATCATTAAAGCCTTGTGCGGGCGCAATTCCAGGCCCGCACGGCGGTCACGACTTGGGGGACGCCTCGGGGCGTGACAAAAACTATCCCAAGATCCCAAGAGATGGGATACCTCAAGACAACCTCTACTAACGTCCACCAATCACGGGTAAGGTCTTGAAGCTGCAATCGAACTTGATCAACTTTTTTATCAGTCGGAACCCTTGATGCTACCATAATGACCTCAATATCATGTAACCAGGCATCTGCTGTGATAGAGTCCTTCGTGCCATCGAAGTACCTTGGGTTAAGTCGGCAAAATCTAACCAATGCCCCCGAATCAGTCCTTCTGCCTCTTCCCAGGGCCGTCTGCAAACCCTGACTCAACATGATATTATATTCTTGTTGTTGAAACTGCTGATGTTGTTGCACCGCCATCTGGTGTTGGTGCATAGCCATCATTCCCCGGAGGATCCCAGTAATATCGGGGTGTCAAGTACCACTGGTACTGCTGGGGGTACGAGTATTTCAGGGACTGGTTGCTTGATATATCCCACTTCTGGTTCCACTGTGCCAGCTTGTTCAATTTCTGGCTCTATTCGAATTTGACTCTAAACAGGTGCCACCTCCCATTGTTGTCCAGAGAAACCCTATCCTGCCATGCCTGCTGCTCCAGCAACTGAAGAAGCCCCAAAGAAAAGGACAAAAACCATCAAGAACAGGACATGAAGGATCAAGTAGGGTAGCAATTTAACAGTTCAAGCAGTGGTGTCGAGGAAGATGAAGCAAGATATCAAGGGGATAAATCTTGATTGAGACTCCTACGACCATAACAACCCACAAGTCTGAAAACACAGAGACCTGTATGGGCCACCACTAAAATATTGTCACGCCCCCATATCGAAATATGGAGACGGATATGGACAACTCCCACATACAAGGTATATAACGTCGTACAATGGTCACGGCTGTAACTAGACAAGGGGGTGCATACTGTGGCACCCCGTTTCCCCTATTCGGGAAGCGCGACTAAGAAATACAAGATGGTATCGTTCGATCGGGATAGATTGAAACAAGAACTCGTCCTCGTTATGGATTTGTTTCTTCGGAATCGATTCCCATATTCAGTGGACCGTGCCCCCGGGATCGACTTAGCGGCAGAGTCAGGAGGGACCTCTCCGCTGCATCTTTGTTGCCTCGGATTTCGATGTCGCTTGTTGCTTTCGTACTTTGAGTTGGTTTCGAATTTGCTTGGGTTTTCTTGAACGGTTTTGATGGATTTTATTGTTTTTCGTTTATTGAATTGCACTTCAATTCCGAGAATTGAAAAGAGTGGAAGAGGTATTGATCAAGCTGTTCGTGATGCAGGTGAACGAGCAGTAGGCGGCTTACGAGCGGAGTCTTGAAGTGCCTCTTTCCTTCTCCCTTCCAACCAACTAAGTGAGTGGCTACCATCCCGATTAGCTATCCCTTCTTCCAAGTCTTCACACCTAAAAATCTTGCGTCCTTGTTTGCCCCGATCAAGCGATACCAAATAATAACTAAAAGATGTCAAGATAAAAAGGGAATAGACTTGGAAAATATTGCTTGTCAACTAAACTTGGGAACGGTTATCATACTGTATGCTAGTTCGTTTATAAATGTTTTATAAATTGTGCTAAGTATGGAACACACATTGTATGCGCATAATTGTTCAGGGAGGCTATGTAAAATGAATCATGCAATACTGCTTGTCTTGTACTCGTGTTGCCTCAACTGCATAAACTGTTAACTTAGTAAATATACCGTTCGATCACGGACAACTTGTGCACAAAGTCATTGGTTCCTGCGGACGGTCGCTGGGGCACTGGCACCGATCCGGTCCGGTCCGGACGGAACTCTACTGTATAGTCTACTGTACTGGACGAGATGACTTGTAGTGCCCACTGTACTTTCGCTGCAAACCATTCTCGTCTATGACTAGTGTCCTTCATGGCATCATGCTAGTGATCCCCTTGTATATTTAAACCTGTTGTAAACTAACTTGTGTCTTCATGGCATGGAAGACATGGTAAGTATTGTGCAGGTGGTTCAGACGGACAAGTAAAAGCCACCGAACGGTGGCAAGTTTATTTTAGTAAATTCTATATGCTACTTACTTGTAAATAAACTAAGGCAAGATAGAAAGACCACAATAATATGCATACTTCATATAAACAACGTGTTGATTGGTATAGTTGGGTTAGATCGCCTTCACCAGTATATTTTGATGTACTGACCCTCGTTGAAACAGGTCTCCCGCACTAAGGAGAATCGAGCGAGGAGCCGAAGTCGTCTTCCCGATCCAGTCCAGCTGTGGGCGCATCCTGATCGCGCCATATTTTGAAGTACTTAAAGAAAGGAGCTTGCAACTCAATACGCAATGCAGCTTCGTGGGAAGGCCGTCATCCAGCCCATAGGTCTTTATCATTTTGAAATTTAGTAAAGGGATGTAATGTAAATGACTGCTATCTCATTTTGTGTTAACACTTTTGTAAGCCCGTGCGGCAAATTAGCTGACTCGTTCAAGAGTTTGTAATAGATGTTCATTATCAATAAAAGAGAACTTTTCCATGTTTCAATCTGCGTTTTAATTTATCTGCGTACTCTGAATATTTGCTCGTTATGCAAAACAATAAAGTCTTATGTGGGCGCAAGCCCAGGCCTGTATGGCGGTCACGCCGGGGGACGCCCCTACGATTCGGCAAAATCGGGACGTGACATGTTGGTATCAGAGCACAGCTTCAAAGTTCCTTAGACTCTCGTACTGGAAAAGTTCTTTTAACGATCAATCCCTGTGCGAACTCTTGAACTCGTTAGGCCAAAATGAGATACGTTCATGCAATAAGTCCATAATACATTATGATCCTAATATAATTTACCTTCTTTTAAAGGAATGGCACCAGCGCAATCCTCAGCACGAGCACCGGACGAAACGCAAGACCAAGAAAGTAGTTCGGGCACTTCGGGAAGTTCAAGGAGCCAGCGAGCCATGTCTCGCGTCGATCCTATCCAGCAAATATTGCAGATGTTGGAGGCAAACCAACAAAGGGATGAAGCTCGCTACGAACGGGCCGAGAAGCGGGCGGAGGAGAGTCAGCTCAAGTTTCAAGACAATATAGAGGCACGATTCTCAGTCCAGCAAAAGCAGGTAGATACCCTGCAACAGATCGTGCAGACTTTGGCCTCCAACCAGTCCGCGGCAACAGCAGCGACACCGGTGGAACAGCCCGTGCTTGAAGTTGAGACGCCGCCAATTCCAAGGACGAGGGATGTGACTGCCTTCGACTTTGGCCATTTCAAGAAAGTATGCAACACTACATTCAACGGGACTAAGGACCCAATCGTTGCTCTAGATTGGTTGGCCGAACTTGAAGACCACTTCGCTCTGCTAGAGGTCCCCGAAGAGAAGCGCGTCGTATGCGCTCAACTACAGCTCCGCCTCAACGCGCACGATTGGTGGGACGTGCATCGACGATCTCTTTAATTTGATCATGGAGAGGACGCGATCTCGTGGATGACTTTTTGTGCCGCGTTCGAAGAGGAGTTTATACCCCCTCCAGTACGACGTCAGATGGAGAACGAGTTCGTGCAACTGAGGCAAGGCAGCATCATGACAGTTAAACAGTATTCTGCTGAATTCAACCGACTCTCCAAATTTGCTAGCGCCTATTTACCTAATGCAGCGAGTCGAGCTAGAAGGTTTGAAGGTGGTCTACGCCCTGCCATCCATGCGCATGTAGTCGTTCATCAGTACGAGACCATGCGGGGAGTTATGAATCATGCTTTATCTCTTGAACCGCAGTATCCTCACGTTTCTGCCGGCGCTGTGCATACCTACAATCATAAATGCCAAAGCAACGATAGAGAAAATAACGCTACAAAGCGTCCGAACAACGGTGGCAATCATGGAGAAAAGTTAGATAGACTATGTCACTTCTGCAGGCGGCCGGGGCACGCAATTGATAAGTGTCGCCTGAGACTTGGGTTATGCTTAGTTTGCGGCGAATCAAACCATGCAGTTCGTGACTGCCCATTAAGCCGCCACAATAATCATCGCCTGTAACAAAATAATCCCTAACGGTAGGTTCTATTCCTAAGTTTCGAGGACGAAACTTCCAATTACTTGGGTAGGATGTGGCGCCCCGTTTCCCCTATTCGGGAAGCGCGACTAAGAAATACAAGATGGTATCGTTCGATCGGGATAGATTAAAATAAGAACTCGTCCTCGTTATGTATTTGTTTTTTCGGAATCGATTCCCATATTCAGTGGACCATGCCCCCGGGATCGACTTAACGGCAGAGTCAGGAGGGACCTCTCCACTGCATCTTTGTTGCCTCGGATTTCGATATCGCTTGTTGCTTTCGTACTTTGAGTTGGTTTCGGATTTACTTAGGTTTTCTTGAACGGTTTCGATAGATTTCATTGTCTTTCGTTCATTGAACTGCACTTCAATTCTGAGAATTGAAAAGAGTGGAAGAGGTATTGATCAAGCTGTTCGTGATGCAGGTGAATGAGCAGTAGGCGGCTTACGAGCGGAGTCTTGAAGCACCTCTTTCCTTCTCCCTTCCAACCAACTAAGTGAGTGGATACCATCCCGATTAGCTATCCCTTCTTCCAAGTCTTCACACCTAAAAATCTTGCGTCCTTGTTTGCCCCGATCAAGCGATACCAAATAATAACTAAAAGATGTCAAGATAAAAAGGGAATAAACTTGAAAAATATTGCTTGTCAACTAAACTTGGGAACGGTTATCATACTGTATGCTAGTTCGTTTATAAATGTTCTATAAATTATGCTAAGTATGGAACACACATTGTATGCGCATAACTGTTCAGGGAGGCTATGTAAAATGAATCATGCAATACTGCTTGTCTTGTACTCGTGTTGCCTCAACTGCATGAACTGTTAACTTAGTAAACATATCGTTCGATCACGGACAATATCACTACCCAATTTTGTAGAATCGTTGGGGCGTCCCCCGAATCGTGATGCCGTACGGGCCTGGGGTTGCGCTCGCACAAGGCTAGAGTATTTTGCATAACAAGCACATATTCAGAGTACACAGATAAATTGAAACACATATTTGAAACATGGAAAAGTTCTCTTTATTGATGATGAACATCTATTACAAACTCTTGAATGAGTCAGCTAATTTGCCACACGGGCTTACAAAAGTGTCGACTCAAAATGAGATAGCAGTCCTGTACATTACATCCCTTTACTAAACTTTAAAAAGATAAAGACCTCCGGGCTGGAGGACGGCTTTGCCACGAAGCTGCATTGTGTACTGAGTTGCAAGCTCCTACTTTCAAGTACTTCAAAATGCGGCGCGATCAGGATGCGCCTACAGCTGGACTGGATCGGAAAGACGACTTTGGCTCCTCGCTCGGTTCGCCTTAGTGCGGAAAACCTGTTTCAACGAGGGTCAGTATGTCGAAACATAATGGTGAAGGCGAGCTAACCCAACTATACCAATCAACACGTTTTTTTAATAAAGCATGCATATTATTATGGGTTTCTCTCTTGCCTTAGTTCATTTTACAAGTAAGCAGCATATAGAATTTACTGAAATGAACTTGCCACTGTTTGGTGGAGTTTACCTGCCCGTCTGAACCACCTGCACAATACTTACCACGCCTTCCCTGCCACGAAGACACAAGTTAGTTTGCAACAGGTTTAAATATACACGAGGATCACTGGCTTGATTGCCATAATGGACGTAATCAAGGACAAGGATAGCATGCTACGAGAGTACACGATGCGCTGCAAGCTATCCTGTCCCGTACACGATGAATACACACGAGTTCCGTCCCAATCGGATCGGTACCAGTGCCCCAGCGACCGTTCGCAGAACAAATACCTTGTGCACAAGTTATCCATGATCGAACATGATTATTTAGTTAACAATTTATGCAGTTGAGGCAACACGAGTACAAGAACACGAGTACAAGATAAGCAGTATTGCATGATTCATTTTGCATAGCCTCCCTGAACAATTATGCATATACAATATATGATCCATACTTAGCACGGTTTATAGAATATTTGCAACGAACTAGCATACAATATGATAACAGTTCACAAGTTTGATTGACAAGCATAATAATCCAAGCCTATTCCCTTTTTATCTTGGTATCTTTTATTATTACTTGGTATTGTCTGATCGGGGCAAAGAAGAATACAAGATTTATTAGGTGTGAAGACTTGGAAGCAGGGCTAGCTAATCGGGATGGTAGTCACATGGTATTCTGGAATACAGTTTGATTATATTCTCTCCCAATGATCTACAAGTTTAGTTGTCTAGTTAACCCTAATGTTAACTGGAATCTCATGGCATAGTCACATGGTATTCTCTTTATATGACATACCATAGTACGGTCACGCTAGATACAAATCTACTTTGTCACTTGATAGTTCAATTTGGATTTACCCCAGCGTGATGCAACAATTAACAGATCCTAGCCGCGCTTGGTTATTGACTAACCCTTATGTCCATGCTAGAGATTGAGTCATATCACATATCACATAGCGCATAGGTTCACCATAGTGTAAACATGTAATATAATCACGTAGGAACACTTAGCACGTAGGAACACATAGCAGGTAGTAAGTATATCAGCATGGATACAAGTGGTCGGGTCATGACACATAGATGGGTCTAATACTTTTGTGGTCATCAAAGTCACACATACAACTCATAAAGTCCAAAGGAACATTCAACCAAAACTAGTCCAATAAAACGTGTGTAAGGGGCCGCATGCACGCAGAAGGATCAAGATCGCATGAGAAGTCAGGCCGCATGACAATCCTGGCCGCATAGAGTCATGCCGCATGGAGTCAAGGTTAAGGTCTACTACTCGGGATAAGTGATAAAACGACAAAAAATAAATAAAGTGTCAGTGATGTGACATAAAGTGTGGTGTGACATAAAGTATCTCAGGAAAAAAAGACAAAACCAAAGAAATATGTACCACGTGTTCAGAGTAATTGTCACGCCCCGATCTCCCATAGGAATCGTCCATCCCTGCCGGACATGAATTACTGCGCCAGTGCTCCCGCAGGACAATCGTTTCCACCGGGACGTGATGCCGTGCGAGCCTGGGTTACGCCCGTACAAGGCAACATCATTAAAGTTGTGGCTATCATCGAATCGATCGCGAGTACGCGACGGATGGACAGTGTTGCAAACAATAATCCATCTGAGTATACGGGGCAAAGATCAAGGCACGAGGTTCTCTGAATACAATGGCATCGTTCCATACATTATGTCCCTCTGTACAAAAGCAGCTCAAAACATCGATACGGCTCAAGGCATCGAAACCAGATTTTCGGGTCCTGGGATGAGGCACGGCTATCTCTTCCTCGGACGATCCAGCATCTGCGAACAAGCAAAACTGTTGGTGGTTCAGCACTTTAGAGAAAGTATTGATGAGTATAAAATCAATGAACAGAAGCAACATTCACTAAAACCAACACTAAATAATTATGTTATAAAATATTATATTACTAGTGATCTTTCTAGTTTTACCTAGATTCGTTTCATGCAGTACAAGAACAGAGTCATATTACTTCTTTTTTGAAACATCTTTGAAATCAGAGTTCATGTTCGATAGCATTCAAGCAAGCATTCAAGCAGTCCATTTACGATAAGCAAGTTCAATTACTATCTCTGGTGCACAGCGTGTCTCGTGAGACATATTTATTTCTTTCAAAACTTTGGCATGCATCTAGTGAACTATCCTTTTTATACTATTCAAGGCGATCATCATATTCAAGCAATAATGCAAGTTTAGGTGCGATGCAAGACAATATGCAAAATAATATATCACTTATATAGTGATTCTTACCCGCTTTTTGCCGAGCGATTATCCCTGCAGCAGACATACAAGTTATCAACATATCCATATATATATATATATAAGATTATCTTTCCATGTTCGTCTCTGCATCAAACATTTAGGTATGCAAGAAGGCTAACCTAGCATGTGTCATAACTATATGATGGTCCACGAAAAATCCATGAATAATAGCTGGAACTACAAGCCCGGACTAAATATTAGACATTCCACCCCCCTAATAGCGAGGACTACAAGCCTCAGGGTGTTTCGATTATCTCCCCCAAGACGAAGGAAACACTCGAGAGACAGTACCATGTGCACAAGTTTTTCAGAGACCGATGCGATGAATGCGATTCAATCAGATAAAGACTATATGATGCACATGTCCGTGACAAGCAAACATGATATCAAGCGATAGAGCCAGAGCCCTCAATTCTCTTTTTTTAATCAAGTCGATATGTTCGATATGTTGAATCAATTCGATAGGTTCAATCATTTCGATAGGTTTAATCTTCTTGCTTTCAATCAATCGATATGTTCAATAGCATACTATACAAGTTATTCAAATAGTTCTATCTTTCAAGCATCAATGATAAGCCAAAATGTGGCACGATTCTTCTACTTCTTTAGCTAAGCATGCAGTTCTACTCTTGTTTAGCATACGGTGGAAACATATGAATATTCTTTTACTCTTGTCTATTAGCATGGCAACGGTTCGTTCGATAGCGGTATCCGTGTAACTAAGCATGCAATATTCAATTCTTTAACTTAGCATAGCAATGGTTCTATCTCTTTAGACAAGCATAAAAGTTCTCTAGTTAAGCAAGTATGTTCTCATTCTATCATTCCCATGCGTTCATTATCTTATTAAGCAGACAAGCATTGCAAAAACTCAGATTTATTATTAAGGCGTGCAAGAATCAGAGAATGAAGTTCTGCCCACTCACCTAGATCAATCGTCTTGTGTTTCGATCGGGAACTCTCAGAAAAGACTTTCACTCGAGTCAACAAACCGATATCTCTTGTACATAGTGCTAACGCGGAGTGGGACACTACAGTCATGCGTCCAAGGATGGTGGCCGCATACTCTGCTTGTCGCATAAGTGTCGGTGTCACATGGAGTTCAATGCCGCATGGAGTATTTTGGATTTAGCAAAATTCTAATTCGTTCAGCAAGTGAACACAAGTGTTTAAGGACACTTGTGTGATGGCAGTCATACGTCCAACAAGATGGAGTCATGCTGGTCAATATGCGGCAAGAGCTCTGGCCGCATAATCCTCTCAAGCCGTATATCATTCTCTGCCGCATAGCTCGCTGGCCGCATGAAGACTTCGTCTTCTCCAACAGCAGGTTCGGCCATGACAAAAAAACTCCAAAATCTAAATTTTTTTTTTAATAAAAACTACATTTTAACTCCGAATTGAGTGAACCAAAAGCCAAAACGTTCGAAATGAAGTGTTCCATCCTTCCCAAAAACTATTTTCGAAAATACTATATTTTAGTAGATCAAAACCACCAAAAACTCAAGGAACCCATGAAACACCAAGTTAGAAAAGTAGATCTAAGCAATCTATCCATCAAAACTGAGAACTCCAAGTATTAAAAGCGATCAGAATCATCATAAGCACAAAATAGAATAATAAAATACAAGAAAAGAAGAAGAAACAAAAATTAAAAGGTTTCTCCATGTAGTGCAAGGTGTACTTGCCTAGAAATGAAAGAAAGAGGAAAAATGAAGAATGAGGGAAGAGAGAGAAACAAGTTAGCTTATATAGCTAGAGTTTGAGGTTTAGACCATGGGTTCAAATTCATGAATAAGCCAACCCACAAATAAATCCTGAACCATGCTAAACCAAAGAATGGGTCTAATCTCCATGCATGCAACCTAATGATCAAGTGAGCAAGAAATACTGTAAGCAGAAATAAATATAAGCAAGAAATAAATATATCCCAAAATATGTATTTCAGGAACTGAGAGTGACACGTAGGCTTCTCCGCTGCGGCATTGAAGGTCGACCCCACCACTGCGACGCTAACGCCTCATCGGCGCTCCCCTTCCCTCACCGTCGTCGACACCGTTGTGGAGCAACCCCGATCGGGCTATGTCGACCCAGTCTCCACCTCAGTGCCTCCATGATCGCCTCACGTCGGTGGCTCTGACAGACTCGTGCGGCAAACTCACAAAAAAAATGGCATTGATGTGGCCGAACTCGCTAACTTTTTTGCCGGTTTGCCCCAACTCGCCAAAAAAGTTGGCGAGTTGTTCCTTCGCCCTGCAATTTCGCCAAAAAATTTCTTTCACACCCAATTTTAGCAAAATTCTTTTCCCTACGTGAAAATTTCTGTTAATATTCTTCTGGAACCTTCATTTTTGAATCATTTCAATAAATATTTTAAATATAACAAAAACCATAATATATATATATATATATATATATATATATATATATATATATATATATATATATATATATATATATATATATAACCCGCAGGTCCCTGGATTCGAAAATCTGGAGATGATGTCTTGAGCCGTATCGAGATGTTTTGAACTGCTTTTGTATAAAGGGATGTAATGTATGGAACGATGTCATTATAATCGAGAGAAAGCGAACTTGAGCGAATTGTAATTTTGGCCAAGCGTCGCTTGTAACACTTTTGAATATCAATAAATAGCTTATTTCCTTATGCCGTTGTGTTCTTTACTTTTCTGCAATATTATGCCGCTGCTTCCGTCTTAAAGAGCTTACTTGTCCTTGTTCAAAATGTTGGCCTTGTGCAAGCGCAACTCAAGCTTGCGGGACATCACGTCCAAACGAGGACGATCGGTTCCGCAATAAACTAAACGAGCACGATCGGCCCACGCAAAAATCGTGTATATATATATATATATATATATATATATATATATATATATATATATATATATATATATATATATATATATGGTAAAATACACTGAAAACAGAATATTAAGTTCTAGGACTTCATACCAATTTGATCCATGATAATTGATTTGCAAGAAGAGTTACGTGAGATGAGTGACACATGCTAATACTTTTAAGAAAACGTACAAGTTATTTGCGTAATTTGTGATGTAGTCGAAGGGAACTTGGACTTGTGAGAAGAAGACTTTGACCTATTATACAAAACCTTGATCACTGTTTCCAATAAATTGAAATTGCAAATGTGTTAGTGACTAGCAAGGATCGCAATTCTTGGTTAAAGTTTACTAGCTCCGACATTTTTGTATCATGCCATAATAATATGTACTGATTTGAAAGCTTCATCGTAAAACATGCATTGGAAGATGCAGCGTCTAGAGCCAAGCTCAATTTTTTTTTTCTTAAGATGGAACATTTAACAAGGTCATTTTGTAGAGTAGTCTAATTTATTTTTTATTTTTTTTTGTTGAGATGTCCGATAATACGTACATGACTTTACGTATACTGTGTTACATGTCATTTAGATTCACTGTTTCTATCTCTTCTGCAATTTAATTTCGAAGCCTTCGTCAAATCAGAAAAATTATACCTTTTCTTTAAGTTCGGTAGTCTAATATTATTACAATGTCTTCCTTTTTTTCTTCAGATGACGTTTTTTTAGACAAATTGAAGAAAAAACTCACGCAAGATCATGTCTTCCAAAGTCTAATGAAGAGAAACCATATCCTTCTTTTAAGTCTCTATATTATATGATATCCTCTTCTAAGTCTCGATACCATATCGCTATTTTCTTTACCCAAAGTGGTATCTACATATATTTGAAAAATCAGGCAAAGGTTTATGTAATACATGAAATAATAATCAATCAATGGAGCTACGACCACTTAAGTTGTAGAACCATGTATTATGCATCATGACGCAGATTTCATTAAGCAAGATGGACCGTTTAACTAAGCTATGTATCAACATCAATGGATTTAAGGCTATTTGACTACAGAAATTCAAATAAAAACTCAAAATAACATCTTGCAATATTGATGTGTCGTGACTGAGTTTTAAAAATTAACAACTCATGAGTTCCTCTAGGATTTTTTATTGATCATTTCAATAGGCACTTCAATTTTTGTTTATGATAGTTTATTACTTCAGGACAGTTCAGATTTTTGTAATTTTTAACAGTCTCAAATTTACTCAAGACAGTCTACTCCCTCTCTTCCACTCCAAATCCTAACTCCAACCCCAACTGCCGGAGGAGGAGGAGGAGGAGGAGACGACGGCGGAGGCTGGAGGAGGAGGAGGACCCCAATCTATCGTCGTCGTTGAGACTGTCAAACTTTTTGACAGTCCTGAAAAAAATTGGACTAATATGAAACAATTATTTCGATGACAAACTTATAAATAATTTAAATTTAAATTTAAATTAGTCTTAATAATTTTAGAAGTGGGTATAGAATTAGTCTTTTTATTTAAGGCCAATTCCTTGCTAGTTACTTCTCTCTCTCATGTTGGCATGTGATCACCAACCACATAGTTGAACTGTTGACATCAAGTGTATAGACCCACGTTACTTCTCGTGAGCTCTTTACGTCTATGTCAGCTTTCCTTCCTATGAGCGCGCGCTCTCTCTCTCTCTCTCTCATTAACTACCTTCACTGCCCGATGGAGCCACTTAACTGTAGAGTTGCCTCAGCATGTGTAGGCCCAAAACACATTTTCACTGATCAAGTTGGCATCCTTTATCGAGTTTATTTTTGTCCACCCACAAATACTAAAATACTTGTTCACCATTCAATAGAAAATGCACACGTGACATCTTCATTCAAACAAAATCTTCTTGCAAGTGATTTTTTTCACCAACCAAAATGGTTTTGACTTTGAAAATGCTCCGTGTACATTTTCTATTGGAGGATGAACAAACATCCTAGTATTTTTGGGTGAACAAAAATAGACTTCCCTTTATCTTCGTTATCATGATGCTCTCTCTGCCTTCAGGTTGCCACCAACAGTATATATTAATCAGTTCCAAGGGAGTGATGTGAAGTGAAGGGTTAAGTGAACAATCTACTTTGAAGTTCTTGGTAAACTTTTCCATTTCTTACTACCCTACTTTTCTGGAAACTCTGGGAATCTTCATCATATTGAGAGATGACAATTAGTAATCACATTCTTTGAAACTGAATCTATATGATAACATACATAAATCTTGGAGATTCGATCTCTGTGATCATGGAGAATCTCCAGGCCAGCACATATATCTGATCAATCTTATAATACAATTAGTATATATATACTAAGAAACAAGATGATCATGAATATTTCATTAGTAAGAAGAATGTGATTTTGGTTTGTAATATTACTGCAATTACTGCATGCCACATAACCTTGAAGTAGCTAGCATGCATGTGCGGATGTTACAAATCCACATATCCAACTTGTGACCAAAATCTATTGTATCCTTGAGTTCAGTGGTGCCTGATTCTTAAACTGATTCTCTTGCAGCAAGAGGACCCGATGCCAGAACATACTGCCAATGTCACAGCATGAGGCAAGGGGCCGGGTTATTGTTGTTTGGGCCACTGATCAGTAACAGGCCACTGCTGCTTTGCTTTGCTTTGCTTTGCATTGATTTGCTGCCAAGATTGCCATGTTATCAGTCCATTGTGGCTATATAGCTAATTGGATCTAGTGTGCAAACACAGGCAAGTAGCTAGCCTCAACAATGACAAGCCACAGCAACCGCAGGGGCTTCAGAAGGACCACTTGATGATTGTTGCTTAGCTGAATTGATGCTCTTGGTCGAAATTTATCGATTGCGGTCCTGGCTAATTAGAACATATATTGCCCGAATCTGTTCGTCATTTTGTTAAAGTAATTATAAGGGTAACCTATATAATAGTAGGAAAGAGGAGAAAATGAATCACTTGCGGCAATAAATAAAATAAAAGAGAAATTAGAAAGTTACTATTATAAATGTAATATGCGAACTAAAAGTTGAAGAATTAGAAAAGAAAAAGTTGCCATCAAAAATTTTTTATCGGATATATGTATATGTGAGAAGTAGAGCCCAAGAGTTTCAGATCCAAGTTCACAAACATGTATGGGCCATTGTAGACCATTAAGGGGACCTTTAGGTAGCTATAGCTAATTAATTGTCTTTGATACTTGCAACCATCCATGGCTTGGCTTCTACACATGCAAAGGAAAGAGGAGCAAAATCCAATGAGGATTATTATTGGTGCTTGAGATGTAGACATTTTGGAGCAAACTGACCCAATAGTTAAGCAAGTACTGAGACTTATTAGTTGCAACACTTAATTTTACAGGTAACTAGCAAGAGACAAGTTAATGTTCTTTTATATATATATATATATATATATATATATATATATATATATATATATATATGTTGTATCTGGACGGGAAGGTCTTGAGATCGAGACCTCCCGATGAGAATTAAATGGTGGAGTGGTGGTTTGGTGCGACGCAGGCGTACAGAGCGGTGTGGTGCGGTCCGGTCGGTGCGCGGATGCGATGCAGGTGTGGTGTTGGTGGATCTGGTGCAGCGGGCACGGTACAGGAACAACTGCTTGAGGCATTCGGACTGGGTTGGTGGTGCCTACGGACCAGGTTGGTGGTGCCTACAGACCAGGATGTATGTCTTCGGACTGGATGGGACCTTCGGGCTAGTGATTGCATATATAGACATCTTCGGACTGGATGGGTTGTAAATCTTTAGACTGAATTGTAGTCTCTCGAAAAGACGTAAATAAAATTTACCTTCTTCAATATATATATATATATATATATATATATATATATATATAGCTCGGAACTAATCCCCTTCATTAGAGTTTGCATTAACAATGTAACTATGTAAGGTAATAGATTAATTATTAGTTATTATTGCTTTCTTTAAAGGGCTAATTAATGTTTAAATCCCAAATGTTAATCAACTTATAGTTTAAGTCCTAACATGTTCAATTAAAAAATTTATATTCTGAATTTGTAATTTTTTTTTTATATTATATCTTTCATAAAATGCATAGCAATAAAATTTCAGTACAAAGACTGAAGGATAATGGAAAAAAGTAAATAAAATTTTTTAATTGAACATATGATGACTTAAATTCTAAATTGGTATAAAATTCAGAATCTAAACGCTAATTAGCCATTCTTTAAGAGAGGAATCCTTGAAGGGTTTTAAATTTAATATGTTGACTACAGAAAGTTAAGCAGCAGAGTACAAGCATGAAAACTTATTGGAAGCAGTGAAGGAAACCTCATAATTACTTCTAACCCGACATATCTCATTAATGCTTCCCACTAAACATCATAAACAATGTGCAGGTCTACCCGTCCTTACTAGTATAACCTAATTTAAAAAACTCAGTACTCACCTTCCATATCTAGCTACTACTACTAGCTAAAGTAGTGTTAGCCCTTGATCTCACCATTTTGATAAAATAATTGTATTCATATAATATTCATTGGCATGATGGACAAGATAACCAGAAGTCACTAAGTATTGATCATATACAGAAAACTACAAACTCATATAGCACCAAAACAATCTATTAGCTATGAAATCCTAATTACATCTTGAAAACTATACCAAAGAAAACCCTATAAATATTACCAAGTTAATTAACCCTATAAATATTTTATTTCAAAATATTTCTAGTCAAGAGTTAGCTAACCAACAAAGTAAAATTATATAAACTTTATTTTGAGGGGGCTCAACAGCGTACTGTAGTTTTTGAAAAGTCATCATGAACAATGTTTGGGAAAGTGAAACCTTGCACTTAAAAACCAGGTAAATAGAGTACAGAAATGATAAAGTTTTTCTCTGATGTCAGGAATCAGGATACTGAAAGCTATAGTGAGCCATGACATAATGTTGATTCATGCAAGGGGCTTTAGATTTCCTGAAAGATCTCATGAATGAATGTGAACTTAAAAGCTCCAGCGTGGAGAAGATGTCCTACCAATAACACAAGTTAGACATCATGATTCATGAGTGTAAATAACTGTGCGAAACTTTAAAAGTTGCACAGGAACACACAACATGAACAAGTAGCAGCAACATTAAAATCTCAACCGATCTTCATGAAGATTCACTATCTACTCTATATACTATCAAGTCTATAATTAACCTAGAACTTTGAAGTAGTCTTCAGAACATTATTAGTAAGATTATCTCACATTCTAGATTTTAAATTTAAAATATATGAACTTATTTTGTAGAATAGTAAGTTCAATTTCTAGATCCAATTTTTAGATTTTGGGTTCTATTTCATCCATGAGAGCTATAGGTTGTACCTCCAAATTTTTAGATTTTAGATTGTAGGAACTCATTTTGTAGAATAATAAGACCAAATTTGGAGCCAAACTTTCTACATTCTAGATTTTACATTATTATTTTTCTACATCAATTTTTGACCACACAATCTTTGGAACCGTAGTTCACTTTAATTTTCTACTATTCTCATACAAATTCAACCCATTTTACATTTATTTAATTTTTTTAAATTTTGAACCATAAATTATATTGGAGAGTTTCAACTACTAATGATGCTCTTAAACATCACAAAACTCTTTCACATCCATGATCCAGCACTTGTACAAACTAGGGGTTAAGAGATTGATTGATCAATATATTTGGGAAATAGATATATAACTGTCTATCTAGCTTTGCTAGATCTTTTTGAGATTGCAATCAAGTAGAACACAACACCTGCATATCGATTGTTGCTAATGCTGGTTTTGCAAGAAATTTCTTAGCAACTACTGCCAAAATTAAATAAGGATTGATACTATACTGCATTTTAGAGTATTAAAGCTAGCATATCAACTATATATGAAATGATTAATTATAAATAAGCATCCATACCTGCATGTACAACAAAATTATGGACACCAGAGACCTAAACACACACTAGGAAGGAAAAAAAATGATTGTATGGACCGTACGCAGTGCATCTTTTCTCTTCCTAATCATTAGATTGTATAGGGATGTGTGCGGACACATATCTCCATGATAATTCAAAGATTCGCATGTGAATGATGTACTGCACTTGACACATACAATAATTCCTCTAGGAAAGGAAAATTCAGACTTTGGATTTTACTTTCTCACGGCTATGAAAAACAATTGAAACTATATTTCTCTTCAATTTTCAATTTCGTACTTATCAAACATGGATACCGAACCAAAATATATTTTCAGCCATCAAAACTTGAACCAAACACCAAGGGACCAAAACACCTAGACACATTGTGGGTATCCAAACTTCGAGGGTTATATAAGCTACACATTGGCTTGAAAACGATGATCAGTGGCTCTTAATTCCAGGTTTGAGGGTTTCATGGGAGACATTGCAGAAGAAGATTCGGTCTAGCTACTTTTCGCTCTCAACACCAAAGAAGAAAGTGTTGTCATGCTTCTCTTTATAGGAATAATTAATTAGGTCTGGTTTGATTTACAGAATTATGGTGTTGGAAAAGAAAAGTCATTTTTTTTTCTATGTTTGAATGTCAAAGAAAATGAAGGAGGAAAGAAAAGTGATTCATAATGGAAAATTAAATAGGAAGGGAAATGGTTACCTCTACCCACCAAAGAATTCACTTTTCCACCATAAGTATTCACATTTTCTCCCAATTTATTTTGATATTTTCAAATACCAAAAAAAATTCGATAGGAATTACAATTTCCTAAAAAAAAGAAAAAAAGAGAAAGAGAAAAAAGAGAAAAGAGAGAGAAATTAATTTACTTCTCTTTCAGCGAACCTAGCGAGGCCATAAGGGCAATCCCTTGTTGCATGATCATATTATGTCAAGGAAGATTATATATATATATATATATATATATATATATATATATATATATATATATATATATTATATATATATATATATATCGAGAGGCTACAACTCAAACTGAAGGCATACAATCAATCTAGTCCGAAGACCTATATATATATTCTCTAACCAGAGGCTACAACTCAAACTGAAGGCATACAATCAATCTAGTCCGAAGACCCTATATATATATTCTCTAACCAGAAGGCCACATCCAGTCATATATATATATATATTATATATATATATATATATATATATATATATATATATATATATATATATGGGGACGGATCCAGAGCCCCACGGGAGCCCCGTTAACCCTAACCGTTGGATCGAGCGGGGCCCTACGCGGACGCACAGCGCGGCCCCCTCCTATCTGACGCACGAGGGGGGTGGGAGCTCCAACGGGACTCCGGGCGCCCCCATATATATATATATATATATATATATATATATATATATATATATGGAAAATGAGATATGAACTATTGGCTCATATTCTTACATGAGTAATATGTCATGCCTCAATCTCCCGCAAGCGCGATCGTCCCCTGCTGAACGTGAAATCTCTACGTCAGTGCTCCCCGGCAGGACATCATTCTCATCGAGACATGATGTCGTGCAAGCCTACGTTGTGCTTGCACAAGGCCAAAACTTGGACATTAACAACATAAGCTATTTAGAATAAGAAGCAGCGACATAACAATGCACAAAAGTAAATGAACACAATGATATAAGAAAATAATCTCTTTACTGATATCTGAAATGATTACAAGCTTTCAGTACAAGCCAATTGGCTTACATCTCTCTAGAATACAATGACATCGTTCCATACATTACATCCCTATATACAAAAGTATCTCAAAATATCTGCAATGTGTTGTCACGTCCCGATCTCCTGCCGGAATCGGTCGTCCCCACTAGGCGCGAATCACCGCGCCAGGCGCTCCCGCGGGACGATTATTCCCATCAGAACATGATGCCGCACGAGCACAAGATGCACCCATGAAAGGCCACGAATCTGAACAGGCGAAGAAATAGCTACAACCACATAGTCGCACAGATAGTCCGTATGCAGCGGAATAAGAAATGAACAGGCGATTGGTAACAAGTTCATAGATTCGTTATAGCGGAAGAATTGAATAACACAAGTTATGGAAGTAAAACAAGCACTTTATTGATATTGAATCAGTGTTACAAGCGGCGCTAGGCCGAGATTACAAGTCGCTCAAGCCCTCTCTCTCGAAACAATAAAGGCGTGCCAAGTGGCTTAGAACATGAAATGATACATAGGTGATGTTCCAACATTATGTCATGTATATGTGCTTCAGCTCCGAACGCAACGCTCCAAGGCTTCAAAGCGAACTTCATGCCTTAGCACGCACGAAAGGGGTTTCCGTACCGAACGAGGTTCTTCCGCATCCTGCAAGCAATCGGGGTGGGGTTATCAGTACATGAATGCACTGGTGGGGGGGGCTTCTCGCCCTCGTTCGACAAATTCAAACACGTTATATAGGTTCCGTGCACCATCTCTTAAGTTGTCTTTCTAGTCTTGCCTTAAGATCAGTTTTATGGCAAAATAAAAAGCCTAACTCGTATGGCAGTGCACCGTGCGATATAAGAGAAACACGGGCAAAACTTACCAACTTAACAACTCATCATCCGTCGTTCCCGTTCTAAATATAAAACCAAGTAAAACCAAGCACGAGTATATATAATAAAATCCAAGGAATCGCATAAGCAAACACAAGTGTTACGAGCGGGTTCTAATTCAGGTGCACGAGGTATACGGATTATACAAAAGTGTTACAGAAGATTGTTCTAATGTTCAAATATGTACAAGTGTGGCAAAGATGACTAATACTCATATCCGTTCAGGTGCGTTATATTAGATGTCTCAGGTATACAGATTCGGATATAGATACAGATGTGTTAGACAGAGCGATCGCCTATAATACAATGACTCGCATACGGGTTGCCGCAATCGAGCCAACTAAATCTACATGACAGAAGGTCCACCTGGCATGACTTCCATAGTGGACAATGTAGTCTCAAGGCAAATATGGTGTGCAAGCAATATATAATACGGGTGGCATTGCAACCATCCCGCCGAATAACAGACGACTACCAGTTGGTTTTCGTCTAGATCGGATCGGTCCAAGTGCCCCGGCGACCGTACCGCGGAAACGAGATTCAAAAATCTTTCTTGTGCACAAGTTGTCCGTGACTGCGCGTATCCATAAGTATTCCAGATTCTCGCAGGTACAGGTACAAATACAGATTCAAGTCAGGATCTATCAGGTACAAGTCAGGATCTAGTTCACAAACTTATCGATTCCCCTAGACGTCAGATTCAGTACAAAACGAGTGTTGATTCCAGAGATGTCATAATGTTATCTTGCTTAACTTTCCATGTTGCAGTCCCCCTAGTTCGAAAAATGCCCTTGGTGACCTAACTGTCCCGAATACTTTCAATGTTTCAATACTTGGCTCG
The DNA here is from genome assembly GCA_036927795.1 of Iris macrosiphon. Taxonomy (NCBI): domain Eukaryota; kingdom Viridiplantae; phylum Streptophyta; class Magnoliopsida; order Asparagales; family Iridaceae; genus Iris; species Iris macrosiphon. Next base: position 153,150,678 of record JAYESA010000017.1, on the reverse strand, counting down.
TAATGGCTATCTTGATAGCCTTCCTGCCTCAACTGAGTGAATCATAAGTAGTGAAGTGCATTGATTCGTGGCATGCATTTAAGTGACAAGCATTAAAATGAGGCAAACGAGTACAAGTTAGAATATAAATAGGCAAACATTGTATTTGTATGAAACATAAGCATAATAAAATATATTGTATAGTCTACTTTAGAACATAAGCATTTACATTAGCACGGGTCTAAGGGGTAGTGCGAGGAACAAAACCGTACATGGCATATCAGGATGCATAATCTATAAGACGGGCAGTGCAAACATGTGAAACAATGTACTACGAAGAATATATAATGATCTACTCGAAGCATTAGCGGAGTCTACTAGCACGAAGCTAAGGTAGCATTTGAGAGTCAAATTATAAGCCAAGTTTCATTTCCAAGTTCTAACACAAGCAATACAAGATGAGATTATTCCCTTAGCTAGGTGTGTTGTATTCTTTATTAGCATGCAAGTGGTGATTCACCTAGCGACTAGCATGTATCGTCCATATTTTTAGGTGTGCAGGCTAAGCAAAGACATGTTCATCGTAGCCACCCACCTTAGCGATAATTCGTCTCGGTTGAGCGATACTCCGAGCGCGCCTTTAAAATTCTAAGTCTGAACTCCTGAAGGGCCAAGTCTGAAATCCTTTGCCTCAAGCAAGTCTTCTTTATGAGCAAAGCGGGTCGGGTTGTAAACCCCCAGATTTTTCATGAATTTAAAAATAAATATTTGAAATTTTTCTGGAATTTTTAACTAATTAAAATCAAGATATTCTGGTATTAAATATTTTTATTAAATATTAAAATATTATAAAAATAATATTTTTGGGTGTAAAATAAAATATTAGATATAGGGTCATTTTTCTGGAATTTATTGGGCTCCAAAACTATTTTTAAAGACCTAAAAATTAATATTTTTATTAAACCCAAAATAAAAACTGGTTTAATGAACCGAACCAACCCAAACCGGACCGACCCAACTGAACCAATACTCAAACCCTAGCGGGTCAGGTCGGGTCGGGTCTGAACCCAACCCGAAACCCGCCAACCCGTCTACCCAAACCCGCCCGCTACAGTACCTATCCCTAACCCGAGTCCCTCCGACTTCCCCCTCCGCCGTTACTCCTCCGCTCCAGGCGCGTCTCACCGCCTCCCCGTGGCCGCCGTTCAATCGCCTCGTCTCCTCATCTCCTCCAACCGACGACCCTCCGGTTCCCCTCCCGGTAACTGCCGACGGCAACCTCCCCTATAAAACCCGCTTCTCCTCCACCGCCATCACCCACCTCCGCTGCCACCTCGACCCAGTTCTGCCGCTTCCCCTCGCTCCCACAGCTGCCACTGCCTCTCCACCCCTCTGAGCACCTCGCCAACAGCTATATAACCCCCCCACCCTCCCGCCAACTCCCCACCCGCCAACACTTGCCAACTGAGTTGGCGGGCTCCCAATTTTTTCTGTTCCCGCCAACTCAATTGACGAGTTATTTCATTATTTGAAAAAATTTTAAAGTTCTCTCTTCAGTCACAATTGGATAAAATTTTGTTCCTTCATTTTAAAAAAATTCGTACATTAATTTACCACAAAATAATAATAATAATAATAATAATAATAATGAATTTGGCTGGTCGAGAAGGAAAAAGGTCACTCGGTTGCACCCAAGATTGTGTGTGCGTTTCTCCTCTGATGTTGACAACAGAGAGAGAGAGAGAGAGAGAGAGAGAGAGTCATGACTCCACTCATGCAGTTGCAGACTTAAGGTTCACATCAAAAGATATGACGCTCAACGCTAAACTTAATATCTCATTCATGAACACTGTGTACTTACTACTGTTCCTCATTCACACTCCAAGTTAAAGGCATCATCTTTCATGCATTTGCAGTGAATCATTTTCATATCAGTCGTTAGATTACTATAAAAATATGTATATGCACATATTTTTATATAATTTAACGTTGAAAAAAAAAATATGTACTACGTGGTCTATACAACAATTTTTTCATTCTTTGGCCACATTTTATTTTGCAGAATTAGCAACAAAAAAAAAATCATTCATTTCATATGATTAGTTTATTAGATATCAAAGAAAAAATCGAAAATATTATCCTAGTGGTAATGTAAAGGACTACCTTAGAGTAGAGAAAGATTCGAATTCCCCTTCAGCCGGTTGGTGGCAGAGCTAGATATATCAAAATAAAAGATACCGAATAAAAAGAACAGAAAAAAAATATATATAAAAGAAAAGAAAAAAGAAAAAAAAAATAGTTCCTCCATTCACTCCAATGATTGGTTTTTTTCACCATAAGAATTTTCTTTTCTTCCAATATTTTTGACATTTCCAAACATCGTGGCTGATCCAAAACACTTGAAGATCCAAGACAATAATTTAAAATGTGTCATCAATTTACACATATAATATTATATACTTTGTTTTGCCATAAACTATAGATAAAAAAATTAATGACAAGAAAAAAATATAAAAGATCCGCCTACCTAAAATTTTGGACAACAAACAATAAATATCGTAATGTTGATTATTAAGTTAGTTTTGGAAAATACAAGCTTAACTTTGATTTTACAAATATTTGCAGCATTGATATAGTATTAATAATATTTAATATTATATTTTTTTTCAAGGTTACATAATATATGTATATAGTATTTAAAAAAATTCCAAAACTACTGGTGGTAATGGAGGGACATCCGTCAAGGTTGGCCGAATTCGAACCTTAATACCGTAAAGACATGTAGATGTGTTAAAAAAATAAAATACTAGAGGTTAAAATTTATTTTGACCCTCATTATCCATGGGTCCTGGATGATCGCTTGGTTGCCCGGCCAAGACCGGCTCTGTCAAACATCGCAAAAAATAATAATAATTCTAATTTTCCGAAAGAAAGTGTTGACAAATTTTTTTTTCTTTCCTTTCCGTGAAGCAATCGAGTATGTAGTGTATGTAGTATTAATTTCACAGCCCACGTAGAAAACAAATACAAGATGTCATAGTGGCCATCTCCAATGAAGATTTCTAAAATGTAAAAGTCTTCCCCGGGGGGAGGGGGGTGAGGGGGTTTGGGGGGAACGCGGCTAAAATCACCGTTTTAAATTTTCGACCAATAGAAGACCGACACGTGACGTTATTTCACGCGTCGGTCTCCCTTGATATGTGTAAAAGCATACTTTAAAAAAAAAAACTTTCATAGATGATAAATATTTTACATAAAAATTATACACACAAAATAATACTCTTTAATATTTCTACATTTCTATCCTATGTATCAAAAAATAATTTAATAATATATGGTCCAATATTAATTACTACGTGAGATAGAAAAAATTTACGAAAATTTTCATCCAGAGCATCAAAATTTTACTAAATTACAAGAAAAGCATCGAAGTTTTGAAATTTACGAACAAAATATCAGAATGCCTATCCAAAGAACGTTTATATTAAGAAAAGTAAAAAAAATTATAAAACATCCTTCGGATCGACGTTTTTAAACTTTACATTTAACTCATTTATCCTCTCTCTCTCATTCTCCGCCAGAACACCAAAACAACGAAAAAAATATTAAAATAAAGAAAACGTCCATTGTAAAGACGTTTTTATGGATAAAACGTCCTTCCGATGGACGTTTTCTATATTTTAATATATATTTTTTACTCTTCTCTCTCTCTCTCACTTCACTCTCTTTCCTCTCTCTCTCTCTCTCTCTCTCTCTCTCTCTCTCTCTCTCTCTCTCCTCCCCCTCTCTCTCACTCGCCCTCCTCTCTCTCTCTCTGTCACTCTCCTCTCTTTCCTCTCTCTCTCTCTCACTCTCCTTTCGTTCTTCCCTCTCTTCCAATGAGTTTAGTTTTATTTTGGTCTAGTTCTTTTTACAAAAATTTGTTGTAGTAATAAATTAGAAAAAATAAATTTTAACATCCAAAAATTTAAACAATAGATAAGAAAATTAGAAAAAATATAATTCTTTATCGTAAAAAAATGTCGTCTACCATCTACCATCGAAACGAGGTACAGCTTGTGCCAAAATGGTTGTATCGAAAAGTATTATGGATAAACGGTTTCACCGTTTAACGGACGTCTCAAAATTTCAGAATGGTAAAAAAATGATGTTTTGACCTTGAATTTTACTTTAATTAATTTTATTTATTTTTGAATTTTTTTCGGTATTTCTATGTTAACGAGTTAAAAAAAACTAATAGTTTGGTTTGATTTGGCTTGGTTTGGTTTAGTTGATTTTGTCAAACTTTAAAGGACTAGTTCTTTTTAAATAAGGATTAGCTTAAAAATAATAATAAATAGAATGAGAGACCAGGGAGAGAGAGAGAGGGTAGAGGAGAGAGAGAGAGAGAGAGAGAGAGAGAGAGAGAGAGAGAGAGAGAGAGAGAGAGGAGGGCGAGTGAGAGAGAGGGAGGAGAGTGAGAGGAGGGTGAGTGAGAGAGAGAGGAAAGAGAGTGAAGAGAGAGAGGGAGAGAGAGGGGGGGGGGGGGGGAGGAGAGTGAGAGAGAGAGAGAGAGAGAGAGAGAGAGAGAGAATTAAAATATAGAAAACGTACATTGGAAGGACTTTTTTATGGAGAAAACGTCCTTCAATGAACGTTTTCTATATTTAAATTTTTTTTTTTACTCTTTCTCTCTCTCCCTCACTTTACTCTCTTTCCTCTCTCTACCCTCTCTCTCTCACTCTCCTCTACCCTCTCTCACTCGCCCTCCTCTCACTCTCCTCCCTCTCTCTATGTCACTCTCCTCTACCCTCTCTCTATGTCACTCTCTCTCTCTCTCTTCCTGGTTTATCATTCTATTTTTTATTACTTTTTCAAACTAATCATTATTTAAAAAGAACTAGTCCTTCAAAGTTTGGCAAAATTACCTAAACCAAACAAAACTATTAATTTTTTTTTTTTTACTCGTTAACATCGAAATACCGAAAGAAAACCGAAATTCAAATTAATGAGAGTAAAATTCGGAGGTCAAAACATCAATTTTTTTACGATTATAAAATTTTGAGACATCCGTCAAACCGGAAAACCATCTATCCAATAATACTTTTCGTTACGATCGTTTTGGCACAAGTTGTACCTTATTTCGATGGTAGACGGTCGACAACATTTCTAACGACAAAAAAATTCATTTTTTCTAATTTTCTTACAAAATTTCTTACCTTAAATTTTGGAATGTTAAATTTTATTTTTTCTAATTTATTTGAAAAAATTATTACTACAACATATTTTTGTAAATATAACTAAACCAAAATAAAACTAAATCCATTGAAAGAAAGGTAGGAACGAAAGGAGAGTGAGAGTGAGAGAGAGAGAGAGAGAGAGAGAGAGAGGAGGGCGAGTGAAAGAGAGGGGGAGGACAGAGAGAGGGGAAAGAGAGTGAAGTGAAAGAGAGAGAGAGGAGAGTATAAATATATATATTAAAATATAAAAAATTGACGAAGAATAAGAAAAAGGATAACGAAATTAAATGTAAAATTTAAAAACTCCGATCCGTTTTATATTTGTTTAAATTTTTTAATATAAAACTTCTTTCGGACGGATAGGTGTGCGTTCTAATGCTTTCTTCTTCTTCGTAAATTTCAAAACTTTTCAAAACTTTAATATTTTTTTAAGAATTTAGTAAAATTTTGATATTCTGGGTGAAATTTTTCGAAATTTTTATGAGAGCACGTAGAAACTCTCGTGATTTTTTTTTCGGAATTTTTCGTTTTAAGTAATAATTTATTATATAATTATATAAAAGGGATAGGTTTTGGTTAATCGCGGGGGGGGGGGGGGGACCACTCGCCAACTCAGTTGGCGAGTTGCTGAGTTGGCGAGGGGCTCGCCAACTGAGTTGGCGGGGCACCCTCTTCGAGGGGCCGCTCGCCAACTCAGTTGGCGAGCAATGCAACGTTGCATTTTCAGCCGTTGGCCAACGGCTATAATCCCCACATTCCTATAAACACCCCTCCCCCCCCCCACCCAACACTCATCTCACAATATTCACATTCTCCTCCTACCCCAAACACTCCTTACACCAAATTCTCCTCCTCTTGATATTTACTGGCGATGGCTACCCGCAATGACGGTCGTATTCCTGGCGGACCGACTACCGAACTTATTCTTAAGCAACGTGAAGAGCACATTTCTACTCAGATTTTTACTGGCGAGGTATTTTTTGAAATTACAAGTTGCTAACTTTATTAATGTATATATTTTTTAGAATGCCTATGTTTACTTTATTAATGCATATAATTTTTATAGTTATACGACCATGATAATGCTTTACGAACCCGGATCCACGTACATTGGCGGTCTGAAAGGAATTATCGTACGTGGGAGCTTAATCCAGCTCAAAAGGTTTTGGTGGAATCCTTTGGATTCCACTATATAGATCGTGTTAGATATTTAATTCACGATCTTCATTTAGTTATAAGCCTTGCGGAGCGTTGGTGGCCAGAACGCAACACTTTTCAACTCCCATTCGGCGAGATGACGATCACCCTTTTTGATGTGGCGAATATACTAGGGTTACCTATTAAAGGTAACGCTATATATTTTGATCCGCACTTAAAGGGATCTGATCTGATCCGGAGTTATCTCGGTGTTAGCCCTCCTCCTGGTCTAAAAGATGACAATTATGTGAAATTTTCATGGCTCCGTGGCAACTTTATAGACCTACATCAAACTATTATTTTCGGTAGTTTTAATAAAACATGTACTACCTGGATTTGTCTCCATAATTCTATAACAATACTCCTCAAGACTAGCGTATGCCTCATCATAACTACCATTAATTTCAGCTAATGCTGTCTCTCGGGCTCTCCATGCTTTGGAATAACTAACTTGTATACGGTGCTCCCTATATATATCTTTAACAATTTGTGATGGACTGTATGACTGGTTATCTCTAATAATGTCAATTATCATGGTCTTAATCCATGAAGCGGTAGCTAGTCGATGACGTCATGTACTAAGTCTTCCTAAACAAGAATGACAATTTTCTAATGTACTAACTTTAACTATATCGCCATTTCCAATAGATTTTACATATACTCTCCAATTACAATTCGGTTGATCACAACTATATATAATTCCACGAGCATTATTCATATCACTAGCTGAACAACTAAAATTATATTTAATTGCTAAATTACTGATAAAGCTTCTAAAGTGAGAACGACTAGGAAATGATTGTCCCTTAAATAATTCATCAGTGATAGCTTTTACAACATCATCATCTACCCTATAATCTATATTTTCAACTAAATCATCACTATTTCCTTCGTCGTTGTCACTATCATCATCATGGTTAGATTCATCTGATGAATGACCTTCTTCGATAAATGAAACTATTTGTTGAGAAGAACTAGCACCTGAACTAACATGCTGATATTCAGAAAAATATTCATTATTTCTACTATCTAAGGTTGCTGCTACTTTAATAACATATATTTTTATATACCGTGATTGTGAATTAATCTCAAGAATATAATTCCATGCATCTTCACTATCTATCAAAAAACAATTAGAACAAAAAATAGACTTCAAAATAAAATCATAATAAATAGAACAACGTTCAATAATATGATTACGTATATTTTCAAAACTAATATTCGGATAAGTTGAAAAAATTATACTTTCTCCTCCTTCGTAATTTAACCCATTTACTGTACCGCCGTGCGAGCATACAATTCTTACGCTACGATCCATGACGGTTGAGAACTTTGGCTACAGAAAACCTCAAATGAACTTTAGCTGCGGGCAGAGAGACAAAGAGAGTGTTGGAGACTTTGCTAGAGGGAAGAAAGAAAATAGAGGAAGTAGATTGAGTGTGAGATGAATGGGTTGAGATAGGTAATTTATAGAGGAAGATTGTGATAGCCGTTGTTGTTAATAGTCGTTGTGAAACGGATCCTTACTCGCCAACCCAGTTGGCGAGCAAACGAACGTTGTGCAACGGGTCTAAGCCAACTCAGCATGCGGCCCGCCAACTGAGTTGGCGAGCGGGCCCTCGAGGAGTGAGCCCCGCCAACTCAGTTGGCGAGCCCCTCGCCAACTCAGCAACTCGCCAACTGAGTTGGCGAGTGGTCCCCCCCAGCAATTCCCCGAAACTTATCCCGTTTTATATAATTATATAATAAATTATTACTTAAAACGAAAAAATCCGTTTTTTTTTATCCGTCATATATGGTGGAAATTGAGAACGAAATCATGGTTGAAAGTAAAAAAAAAAAAATCTACAATAAAAATACAGAAAATTTACTGTAGCGAAATAAATTTATATTAAATTTATCTAAACGAAATAAGTTTGTGTTATTTGGAAAAAAAGTCAGCCTCCGCCAACAGCGTTGGCGGAAAACAAAACCGCTGTACACGTAAGCAGAAATTTTTTTTTTTTTTAAAAAAAGTGGGCCCCACGGCCAATTTCCGCCAACAGAGTTGGCTGAAATTGGGGGGGGCCAATTTCAGCCAACTCAGTTGGCGGAAATTGGCCCGTGGGGCCCACTTATTTTTTTTTTGGTTTTGTTTGGTTTGGTTTTTTTACTTTCTTTGGTTTGGTTTTTTCGTTGGTTTATTTTAATTAGTTATATTTCTGTTTTATTTATTTAGTTTAGTTTAGTTTTGTAATTAGATTTAAGTAAAATTATTTTAACGAAATGAAATTAAAATAAATTAATTGGAAAGAAATATTTAGAAATATTTTTTTAGGAACTTTGTTTTCCAAGCATCAAAATTTGTATAAATTCCATCAACAGGTGAAAAGTTTAAAAAATTAGGAAAAAAATATCAATATGAATTGGACGTTTATATTTATAAATATTATATTTTTATCGTAAATTTTTTCGTCGTTAACGGACGTTAAAAAAATAATAATAAAAAAAATCTGTCGTAAGACTATTACGTCTGCCGTCGAGCAGACTTCGAGCGACCATAAGTACTTGTTTTGAAATCGTTTTTTGTCAAATAATAAGTCGATTTGTATGTTTTCGACGAGAGTAACACAAATCATGTAGAAAAAAATTTTATCCGAAACAAGATGTATATGTTACAGGCAAAAATATAAATTTTAAAACTTTAAAGTATCATAACTTTTGACTGGGAGATCGAAACAAGCCCCAGTTTGTGCCAAAATGATCGTATGGAAAAATACTATAGGATAAACAGTTTCATCGTTTGACGGACTTCGAAAAATTTTAGAATCGTCAAAAAACGATGTTTCGACCTCCAAATTTGACTTTCGGTAATATTATTTTTGAATATTTAAAATTTACTGTAGTGAAATAAATTTATATTGGATGTGGGGGCCCACGGATTTAAAATGATGTTTCGATCTCCAAAATTTTTTTAGAAACATTTAAATTAATTATTTTATGTTTATTATGAAAAATAAACTAATAAAACAAAAAAAATTCTTCTTCTTTATTTACTTTTTTTTATTTTCCGAAAATAATATGTCTAGTCTAAATATTTCTTTCCAATTAATTTATTTTAATTTCATTTCGTTAAAATAATTTTACTTAAATCTAATTACAAAACTAAACTAAACTAAATAAATAAAACAGAAATATAACTAATTAAAATAAACCAACGAAAAAACCAAACCAAAGAAAGTAAAAAAACCAAACCAAACAAAACCAAAAAAAAAATAAGTGGGCCCCACGGGCCAATTTCCGCCAACTGAGTTGGCTGAAATTGGCCCCCCCCAATTTCAGCCAACTCTGTTGGCGGAAATTGGCCGTGGGGCCCACTTTTTTTAAAAAAAAAAAAAAATTCTGCTTACGTGTACATCGGTTTTGTTTTCCGCCAACGCTGTTGGCGGAGGCTGACTTTTTTTCCAAATAACACAAACTTATTTCGTTTAGATAAATTTAATATAAATTTATTTCGCTACAGTAAATTTTCTGATAAAAATACAGGAGACGGAAATCCTGATCGGAGATGGCCTAAGCATAGTTGACAATAATTAAGAAGCTGCAAAAAAGAACACAAAAGTTGAAGGATATTTAAGTGAAAATTAGCTCAATTAGTTATTAGTAATTAGACACCCTAACTAACTAATAGTAGTACCCATACATGATTAATCGATCAAGCATCACAACATATATAACCCTACTTCAATTCTTTCTTGTTGTTGAACGCTAATACAATCGATCATATTTGTAATAATTACTACTACTCCATGCAACAAGATCCTATATAACACCACCACCATCACCACTTGTTCCTTGTTGTTGGGTTGGCTGGAGTCCATGATGGTGAGTAGAGTAGAGTAGTGCGGTTGGTGAGTAGTTAGCTAGCGTGGGCCGGGTGAGAAGAGCCCTTCCCAGATCTCAGCGAAGGCCCTAAGGATGAGATCGTGATGGTAGGGGGAGTTGAGGGAGAGGAAGAGGTTGAGCAGCTCCCTGAGGTCCTCCCACTGATATATTTCCTTCTCCACTATCATCTGCAGCATCGACTCCTTGAAGTCCATGTACGGATCCGACGACACCTTCTCCACAGCAACGCTCTCCTCCACCATCAATAAATTACTACTACTACTACGACCCCCCTTCTTCTGCTTCTGTGGCCGCTTCTTCTTCGTTGGGCTCCTCCCGGAGTAGGAGGAGGAGGTGGTGGTGGTGGAGTCGTTGCAGGGGGAGAAGGTGGAGTTGGTGATGGTGGTGGTAAGGCTGCACGTCGACGACTCGCTGCTGCTCTTGCTCTTGTTCTTGCTCTTGCTCTTGCTGCTGCTACTTAGATTGTAATTGTACCTCGACAAGTTTAGGAGAGAGAACACTTTCGGCTTGCGGCAGCTGCACCCTATGTCCACCACCACCGGCTGCCGGAGGACGTGGAAGCTCCGACTGCGCCGGGAGGAGGAAGACGACATACTATATATAGAGACAGAAAATAGAGCTATTTTGGGAATGGTGGGGTTTGTTTTATTGGAACATTGGTGGAGGAACGCAGGAGGGAAACTGGGATGGTCAGGTGAGAGAAGTTTTGGGTTTTGTAGGCGGTGAGTGGATATTTTGGGAATGAACGGTTTGGTAACTTGGGTTGGGTTGGGTTGGGTTGAGTTGGGTGGAGAAGAAATAGTACTAGTACAAATATATGGAGAGGAGGATGGCAGAGGGGAGAGAAAATCTTGTTTGACCACAAATGGAGAAGAGAGAAAACAAAATTATGTGACATGTGAGATTGAGGAGCGCCACCAGCTTGACATGTAATGTAAGTAACTCTTGTAACACTTGTGTCCTAGTATTTGTTTGCATTTTGCAGACTTAGACTTGGCACAGGCGTTATGGAAAAGGCCAAAGGGACAGCAACAGGGGGTGAGCGTTGTGTTTTTGGATCCAAAATCGAATCAAATAAAATATTGGATTATGTTTGAAAAAAAAAAAAAAAAGAGGATCCATTGTGATTTTAAGCATTTTGGTCTAAAACTAAAATTCAAATAAGTCTAGTGTAATTATGTAAATATTTTTAATTTTGTTTATATTTTGTGACTAAAATGTGTATATTCTAAAAATAACAAATGTATAAATGTATTTTGAAGTTCAATTTTGATAATTTAACAACTAGTCCGACTTTCGACACGACTTTAAAATACAACAAATATGCACATAAAAATTATAATTTATAGTAAAATCTTACCACGATCTCAACTTTGGACCATATTCATTAAACAATAAAAAAAAAGTCCAACCGAACAAATCGAATTGATTATTCGGTTTGGCTTCAATTTTGAATTTTTAGAATTCCAGTTTATTCGATTTTGATTATTTTCGTTCGATTGAAACCGAATAAACCTAACACACCCTCGTATATGGAAGACTAGTTTGGAAAGAGTAAGAATTCTAACATATACATGAGAAATATCGAATGGGAGGAGTAGGGAATTCCATAATCTTTTCAATTTGATCATGGCTGTCCATATCACCCAAATTAACTATGTTTTCAATTATAAATTGATGAGAACATTTTGTTCTTTAAAAAAAAAATTATTTACATATGGAGAGTCATGAATTTGGATCCTCTCCTCTAGGAATTCGTACAAGAGAAAAGTCCATAAAATTCTCCACCATGGAGATTAATATCGTAAAAGAGAGAGAGAGAAAATTATAAGTAAGATTCTGAGTTAAATGACTTGTCTAAAAAGTCAAAATTGTCTTTTTTATAATATGAAAAAGCCCTAACCAATTTCCTATAAATCTAATGGCCAGGAGTTGCAAAGTTCTCTCCCACGAGCCTTCTGTAAAGGAAAAAATATATTTATAAATATATTTTTCTGAAATGTGATTAATTATAAATTAAGTTCAAACTATTTTTAATTAATCAGAATGCTCAATCAAATATATAACAAACCCGGAATTCTATGGACTGCATATAATATCAGGCAAAGATTTGATGAGTATGTACATATCTAAATACAAGTGGCTTACGTAGAAGCCTCCTCTCGAGTTCTGCTCATGCTTCTATAATTCAACTAGCTAAGTTTGTTACACGCAACTTCTTAATTAATCAAGAAATTAGTACATTTTAGTAATATTATATTATTATGCCCCCATCAAATTGAAACTATTTTAATAAAAATTCGTTGCTTGCTCACCTCATGATATGAATAGAATATAGGTACACATTCTTCGTGGAATTTGTTCATGTGGAGTGGTGACATTCTAGGACTTACATATGAAAGCAAATTGCGCCATGCCGATCCAAAAGGTTTTTAGCACGTAGGATTTGTCTCTTAATTGTTTGTTAATTAATAAGTTATCCAGGATGAGTCATATGATAATATTAACAAGGCTCTGATCAAAATCTGATAGTTCACATGTACTTGTCCATCTTTATAATGATATTTAATTTGTTTAGGTATTAAAGTCTAAATAATTTTATCGTAGGTTTAACTATTCTTTTATTTGAATGCTACGTGAGATTCATTCAGCAATCAACACTTGAATGTTTTAATCTTGTCGGTTTCGACTTTAGTGAAATTTCATATATACCATTTACCTGAGGAATCAAGATTAAGATATGCAATATGTTGAGAGGGGTTAATTTTATTTTTATTCAGAAATGCTTGACATATCGAAAATCTGAACTGAAAAATAAATCGCGTGGACGCGTGTCACACTTCTATTAGCCGGAACAAAACCACACAAAAAAAATGGGACCAATCAAGATCGGACATGTGGCTTTGGTTTTCGGAGTGGTTTAAAACCGTGGTCTATGTAGCATAGCTAATTTTTATTTCCAAGGTATGGAGCACTAACTTACTTAGGTTGCAATATGAAGGTGGACATATATACCAAGAAAGTTGAACGCCTTATTTTCAGAATTTATGAACAACAATTTCAGTGTAGAAAGCAGAATCATAAGGCTTTTGGAAAGCAGTACTTGGGAGGAAAACACATGATTTTCTGAAACCCAAGTGATTATTAGGTCAATAAAAGTAGGAAGATATGGGTAAGGCACTCACATGAATACTGTTCCAATTGAAGTTGCACGTACAGTATGAGACTATAGGTTCTTATCAGAATAGAAATGGGCCAATGTCTCAAGAGGAAAAGGAAGGGCAACTGAGTTATGACTTACATGAAAAGGGGTAGCCACTTCCTACCCGCTTACCTGCCCTGCCCGTAACTAGAAAGTAGGTACATGTATTCTCATGAAAATGGAGAGGAAAAACAAAAAGCAAATGGTAAGTGTTATATATATATATATATATAGAGAGAGAGAGAATAAGGGAGGTGAGGTGGCACCTCACTCTCAAAACAAGGGTAGCGGTGATGTGGCACAATCACAACCACACAAACGAGAGGAGGGGGTTAAGTGCAATTTGCCAATTATGAAATGTGTGGTTGGAATTGTGCCACGTCACCGCCACCCTTGTTTTGAGAGTGAGGTGCCATCTCACCTCCCTTATTCTCTATATATATATATATATATATATATAGGCTAAATTTGGCCAGCCCAATACGAAACTGATCAAAAAGATTGTACCTCATCTTTGTTTAATATGGGACACATGACAATAGTTCGAAAGCTCGAATAAGTCGCCTTCCTGCAAACGACATGGGTTGTTTTATGAAATAAAAAACTTGATAGTAACAATAGATCCTCGTTTATTCATTGAATGACATTGAAGCGAGATCTGGTGATAGGTAGCCTGTAACCGTGGTCCACACAATTTTGAACAACAGAGCAGTGGCTAGGAATCGGATGGAACTCTGTAGAATTAACATATTTTCAAATCATTCACACCTCATGCATGAATTACCTACACTAGGAAATTGACATCTCCATTGAATTTGAGAATGGTAGCTAGTGCTACATGGACAACTACATAACCATGGTTCGAACATCGCAACATGCCTGACATTGACTGGCATTCATGAGAGGATAATTAAAGAGCGTCGATGAAAGATACTGTATTGCAATACAATACAATACAACAACAAAAATCCCTTTGCAGCTACTAACTAAAAACTTTCTCATGTGATCTCTGCTTGTTTCATAAAAAGAGAGTCCAAGTGGCTTATTTGTTGCCAGTTTCATCATTGTAATCACTCAGGTCCCAAATATTTTGACATTGTTGTAAGAAAATAACATTGGATCCTGTTTTATTCATTAAAAGTTAACAGCAGCAGCTATAATCACATTGAAGGGCTCATAATAGTAACCTGAAACTTTGGTCCACACAGATTTTGAGTGTAGCGGTGTGGGGAGGCATCAAATGAAACTCTGTAGAATTCAATTTCATCAATTAGGAGAGGATCACTGATGCTGACTTCGCCATATTTATCGATGGCAGAAGATTGCACAACAAATTAGAACTTCATAAATGGGACTTCTGTAGAAATCTTAATTGCGAAAATGGAGATCAGAGCAAAATCAGAAATGGCTTATAGAAACTCCAAACAAATTCTCCTAGAAGAAGCAAAAGAGGGAAGATGAACTGTCGATCTCCTTGTAAATTTGGAATTTGACTTCTAATCAAGGTGGTGAGCCACCCATATCGATCTGGCCTTGGTACAGCTGAAGGCATGAGTGTGACCCTCCACTTCAAGAGATAGAGCAATGCCTAGGACCTCTCTTGAAATCTACAATATACTGAAAAGAAAATTGTTTTTAGTTCAGTTCAGAGTGAGCAGTTGCTTCAAGTTATAGAACATAAACAATGTGAGTGAGAAATGTAACTCTTATTTTCTAGCTATCTTCTCAATTGTTCTATCAGGCACTCTTTGTGGTTAGGTTGGGAATTGAGATTGAGCAAAAGCTTTCAATGGGAGGAGATGATTAACTTGGCCAAAAGGGATGGCTTAAAGCAAATAAACTTTGAAGAACAAAGAACTTATAATTAGTTTGCTTTAAGGCCATTGAAGCTGTAGTAGTATGATCATAAACTTGCACTTAATTTCTGAAAACTTATTGAACTAGGCCATCCTTGACAGGGACATCCAATGCATATAACTTGAGCCAACTTGGATGTGTCAGAAAGTTAGTAGTTACATGGGGGAAATTTATGTTTAGCTGGCAGTTAACCCAGCTAAACTTAACATCTCGCTAGCTTTTTTAAAGATCGTGCACAAGCCTAAACCTACTCATCATCATGATCATCCAACCTTTCTTTCTCCCATCAAAATGGAGCCGGTTATAGAGCAACAAAGATCCAGAAAGGACATGAAAAAGTTCAAATGATCATCAGCTATCTACATGACGTCAACCTTCTATAGTAGTGTCAAATTCAAGGTAACTATGAGAATGAGAGGGTTGATACCGTAAAATCTAAGAGGCTAGTTGGCGGATAGTTTGACCTATCTTTTGGATATGTGGTTTAATTTGATGCAACCAAGGAACTCCATCAGTTAATGTGCCCATAGACTGTAAAGAGTATGGAGGAAGAAGTAAGATGATACAATTTTCTGTAGGGGGATTGCATTCATCTCTATGGAAAATTAATCCAAAGAGTGAAAAGGAATGACAATCCTATTAATGCTTTAACCTACTTCAAATATTTATTGCTAAATTTCATTCATTGTGCTAAGCTTCTTATGAACTCTTAAATAACTTTTTGAAAATTTGGCTTTCTCGTAATAAAAGTAAAGGCAACATTAACCTCTTCAAAGACTGTTAATGGACCCTTTCACAGAGGTAACTGTATGGTACTGCATAATATATGGAAAGTTGCCTCTCTTCAATGACTGATAAAGAGATCCTTGGAGTAATGCCATTTACAAATTCGCGACAAACTATTCTAAAAATATCTCAACGAACTAATACGGAAAGTTACCTGATCTGTGAATTCTGCCATTGCCAGGTATAGGGCATTGCGAACTGTATGGCACTGCATAATATACACAAAATTGAAGATATCATTTCTTCGCCTGATAAGAGATGCAAGAAAGCAAGGTTAACATTTTATTTTACACAGTAAGAGGTTGGCAAAACTCAGCATGTCCATGGATGGAACCAAAGCCTAACATAGGACAGGCCCATTCACATATACTGACATTTTCAATGAGTTGAAAGTAAATCAAGATTTAAGTTTATGCCGATAAAATTTAGACCTGCTTCAATTATGAGAAGCTTTCTCTGAAGTACAGATCAAATGACATTAGGATGCCCATCCTAAATTTCATATGTGGATGGCAGATAGATACCTCACCTGCAGGCAGCATCAATGGCCATAGAAAACCAAGACTTCCCTACGAGTTGCCTCGAGATAGCACTTAATAACCAGGGAGGTAACAAGCCCAGCAGGGAAACAGCATAACTAATGGAAGCACTTAAATGGATGACCTGTAATTGGAAGAAAAACAAATAGTGAAGCGGGAAACATATTTTTGTTAGAATTTGCCAGGTAGGATTTAAACAAATAACCAATTATAACTAGCATTAACAGGGATCAAGCTAATAATTGGATAATAATGTAGTCCAATTGGCCAGAGAAGCAGAGAATCCAATTTAGATTCTGATGCCAGTCACATGAGACCATGTTATATTATCATTGTACAACACTGGGAACAGACATACAACAAAAATATATGATAAATGCAAAGAGAACAATTTAGCATGAAATCTTTATAAATATATTTGAGTAATTGTGCTCTTTGTAATCAATAGATAGTTTGAAAAGGAGTTCGTGAGACTACTATTTTTAAAGGCGCCTTCTTTAGTTACTGCTTGATTCCTGAGACGGCTACAGTTCAACTGATGGATGATTATAAGTTAATGTATATACCTCACATTAGCCTTTCGGATCATTCCCAAATTGAAGTAATCAACACAATTACAACTTACAAGGGGCCAAACAGACAATCTTACCTCCTGGAGTCGTAAATTTTCGATACAATGTCTTGAAAACTATTATCTACTAAATAAATCTTCTTCAGCACATATATCAATGGGGGTCATCCAGAGGACCTGTATTCATCGTATGCATTGGATCTCCAAGAGTTTTCAATACCAGTCCCGATTCAAAACTTATTTACGAGAGGATGAAGAAAAATACAGGCAAGAACACCATATGGAAAGGATCGTAAAGAACAAAACAGAACTCAATTCTTCCAAATTCTTAATGCAATTAAACATCATAGACAACTCCATAACAATAACGGCAAAAAAAAAAGTAATTGCAGAATAATCCTGACCAGATGTAAGCACACAACAGCATGAATTATTGAGTTGTGCACGCAGATAAAGCAAGTCAAACTATCATATGTTAAGATTCTCCAATGGATTAATCACGATATGTCACATTTCATTGGTATCTCAGGTATGTTACATGTGCACATCACAGGTCAGGTGTTCACTGTATCAGAGAAACCCATTCATCAAAATAAACCAGATATATTGACATACCAAATAATAATAAAAAACACGAGGCTGTCAGTATCAACTGCAAAGTTCATTAGTCTATAAATATCTCCAGGCATAACATTGCTTCATGGAGTTAGTAATACATCTTATTACTCAAAAGTGCACACAGTATATACTAGTAAACTAAAGGCTTCCATGTTATCCTTCTTAAACACGTGGAACCCCGTCACCTACCAAGTTGTTTAATTTCAGTATCCATAATCAAGAGGTTTTTTCCCATATCATTGCATTTTAAGATGGAGTTATATAAGCATCTCCTCAACTGCATGTGTCATTGCAGCTACCAAGTGTTCCATCCACATTTCTCATTCATTCAATCTGAATATATTTGTCTGCCTTTTTTATTATGGTCTTGGTATCAAATTATGCTATGCTATGCTAATGCTACAGGTAAAATTGCTTGTGCTGAATGGCATTGTTGAAACACACTTTCTTAATCAACCTTCATAAACTAGTTTGAAAAGATGTAGAGCATCATATAAGGGTAGAAAGTCTCAGGGCCTGTCTGGACGCTTGAAGTAAAAAATAAAATAAAAAACACTTGTTTAAAAGTTCATGTACTGGGATCATGTTGCACAAAATACTTTTCCTACTTTGGTGTGGTTTCCATCCAAATACTTTGTCAATAGTTGCTATTAAGATTCTTTAGGAAAATTGGAGAAGAGATTGTAGGAGCAAATTAAGAACCACTTAGTTTATATGTTGATGAAATTTGACAGAGAGCCTTTCATTATAAGTGGTTTCAATTGCTATATTTTTGCTTTAGTGTACCATAACAAGTGAATAGAAACCCAACTTGACCCACCAGCAAAAAATATTAAAGAGAAAAAAGAGGGAGAAAAAAGAGAATGTTAATGCGGAGTGTGTCATTGTGTGTCAATATCCAGATGACGGTCCAAAAGTAGTAATTTACACAATTTTTAAAATTTTGAAGTAGAATGGAGTGTCTCCAATGTTGATGCTCTAGTAGGCACTAGGCAGTGAGCTACTTTCCAAACAAAATAAAATTTACACAAATGTTCACTTATCTTGCCAATACATAAATCACTAAAACAGTGTATTAGGGGGGGGGGGGGGGGGGGCAAGTAATTTACATTAGTTGTAGAACAAATATAGGAAGGTACTTCACAAGAAATAGAGCCTTAAAAATCAAAACAAAGTCCAAGGTGCTTGCCGAACTTTGAAAAAACAGTCATTGTGTTAGTTAAAGATGATTGTGAAACCAGTGATAAGGAGAATTGATTGCAGCCTAAGGACAAAATTGATGGAAAAGAAAAATAAAGAAATAGATTAAGCCCACGGAAGAGCTAACAAGACTATGAAATGACCTCTTAATTATATCCTCCTACTTCTTGCCTATAGTAATTGATCCTAACTCATCACAAGAGAGAGAGAGAGAGAGAGAGAGAGAACCTTCAAACTGATTTTATTGACAATGTGCCACAAAATTCTCTGTAGCAGGTCCTACTGACCAAAAAAAAACCTAAACCTAGGAATCATCATTTGGCCGAAGTCTATGAGAGTTCGAAAAGTCCGTCCGGTCCGATGGGCCAAAGTTCGATAAAGTCCGATCATTAGGATTGTCCCGTCCGGTCCATATTAGTATAGGGTCAAAATTGGACTATGCTTTCGTCGGTCCGAGGTCCATTCAATACAATCTTTTAGCTAGAAAAAGTAGTACGGCCACCTTCAATCTTTAGTATTTTTATATTATTCTTAGTGTTCGGTTATAGCTAAAAAAATTTAATATTAGCCATGAAGTGTAAAATTTAAGAATATAGTATTAAAACAATCTTTCAAAGACGACTTTAACGATTAGGTCCAAGAAGACCAATTTGAAATTTTTTATAGAGCTAGTCTGGTCTGACCCGACTTAGTCCGAAAAGTCCGAATCTTGTGGGCGGACTTGGACTTCATAAATAATAAATAAGTCCGATCCGGTCCGACCTGAAATTTCTTTAATACCGAAAAAGACCGACTCATATCCGGTCCGAGTCCGTACTTTATGAACTTGGGAGGCCCGACCCGACCCAATGTCGATCCCTATCTAAACCAACAACTACGATTTTCAGTCTGAATCATGTTATAGAAATATAATATATTCTAATATGAGTACATTCTAATGTGACAGTTGAACCTTCACACAAAATTGAGACACTTCAGATAGACACAGGAATCTATTATATATTTAAAGGACCAACATCCATCTCCCAGACATCTGTGTCTTCTGCGCAGGAGTGGATTCAGAAATTTAAACGGGATAGACTGGACTGGACTATGATGGACTAAGGTGGACTAACCCATATAAAAAATAAAAAGACTAAGGTTGACTAACCCATATAAAAAGAAAAAAAGAAAAAAGAAAAAAGAAAGAAAAAAAGAAGGAAGGGGGAAAGAAAGAAAGAAAGGAAGGCAGGAAGAATTGCTTTTTTTTTTTTTTGTGGGCTCCAGCTCAACTCAGCTATAAGCTGGATCCCGTCCTGCTTTTGCAGACCAATATCAATATCACCACCAAATTATATATAACTTTCACTCCATAGACCTGTTTATAGCAATAAAAACCAGGGCCGGCACAAGACAAAATGGGGACATGCACAAAAGATTTTCGAAATAGGCCCTCATATACATAAATATTTATGTATTACTTTAATGTATCTATTACCATCCAGTTAGGAAATTGTGTAATTTTACTTGACTTGCGTATTATTATAAAGTATCCATTACCAGGTTAGAAAAAAACAATGCTGCATATACACCAATATGGCGCGACACAATACCAATAATGCTAAGTTTACTACCAAATGCTTACAACCTTCTTACAACCCTCTCATCCGCCTGCTATGTGGGCCACCTCCGGCTCCACCTCTCCCTCAATGAACGACCGTCATGTGACATTTCGACCACGTGGCGACCATCCGGACAGCCACCGGATCCATAGACGGATATATTGGTTGGCTGGAGTGGACTCCAGCCCACCCCAAATTTTCAAGTTTTTTTTTTCTATATATGTAGCCTATAAGATTCTAGCACACCAGCCTAATCCCCACTTGCAAGAAATTTAAAATTTGGGGTCCTCATTTGCACGAAGTTTGAACATTTTGGTAGAATTCTCCGCCGCTTCCTCTCCCATCACAATTCACAGCGTATCAATGAACTACTCCACTGCTATCTCCTCTGTCTCTAGAGGAATGGCCCATTTTTATTTCCAGACAAAGAAAGAGAGCTCGAGAGAGCCGTCATTAATGACGAGGCCGAAGATGAAGTTGTTCTCCAATATCAACGTACCTCCCGAGTCATCAACTCCCTCTCCTCCTCTCTCCAGCCTCCTCCTCTCCCTGCACAAGGTGAAGCTCCCAAGGCGGTGTCACTGAGAGTCGAGGGGGCAAGGGATGCCCTCGCGAAAACGATAGCAAGAGGTTGAGATAATGCGTGCCAAATTTTTCATCGTCCGAGAAGAAAAAATCAGTGGTTGGTAGTTTTTTCTTTCTCTTTCCACCATTTGTTTGATGAAATACTTGCTTCATAATCCTTTTTTAAGCTATCTTCCATGCTATGTCTTCTTAAAGGAATTTTTTTTTACAAACGAAGAAGTTGATGGCTTCTCCTTATTTCCTTTGTTAAACAAATGTTGACTAAGAATGATTCATTGATCAAATCAAAGTTATAATAATTTGCTCAATCACTAGTGATTGGGTTTTGTGAATTTCGTCCGAATCGAGGAACATTTTTGTTCCAAAATGATAAATGTTGCATTTCGGAATTCTAAAACCAAGCTAGATGAATTAACATTAGCATCACTACAATCCTACCAATAATTATTAATATCATCAGGTTCGTTCACTTTATGTTGGTTTTGTAGGAGCAGAGGGTTGGATAGATATTTTATAGTGAGCATAAAGTAGTAATAAAAGAACTTACAATTAATAGAGTGAATAGGAATATAATTTTTTGTCAGGTTTTTATTTTTTTCGTATATTGGATACGGTTCTACATTGGTCAAACACAATATGGTATGGACAAGATGAGATATAGACATGACGATATAGACATGACATTCATTTGTTAAAAAAAAAAACAAGACGTTTTAATAAAGTTCAGCCCAGGGTAAACTAAAATCCTAGCTTCGCCCTTGACCGGGTCCCACCTCTCCCCCCTCCTCCAACGGACGGCAGCCAAATGGCGGTTGTAAGAGGGTTGTAGGCAGTTTGTTGTAGTCATAGCATAGCCCCACACAATACAGGCATAAAATTTTGTGTCTTTTGTTGTTGTGTCCATGTCATGTCCGATACGTTATACATAACTATCGAGTATGTATATCCTCACATAAGTACATAAGTAAGAAAGAAAAAATTATAAATATTTTCTAACAACCTGAACATATATTCAAAGCCTATAAAAATATCTATAAAAAAATTCTAGTTAAAATGTACTAACATATATGCACGTGTCTTGCATGTATTTTATACTATTTGAAAATGAAAACACTAAAAAAAATATTTTCTACTACATAAGAAGAGCAAACAATAATTTTTTTTTTAACTACTTAAGAACAACAAAACCCATTAATTTCTTATATCTATGAAATAGCAAACAACAATTTGCTATAAAAAAAATCATACGTAATTATCTAACTATCCATGTTAAATTTAATGAACAATAAGTAGTAAAGATAGATACGGGTATTTTAGGAACAATTTTTTTTATGGTGAAGTCTCATTTTATATAATAGTATAGATTCAATATCCAAATTATATTTAACCACGTATATCCAAAATTTTAGAAACATGTGTATAACAAATCTTAATTAAAATATATTTAAATTATATTTAAACTATTTTAATATAATTTAAAATTTTATTTAATTTTATAATTATAACAGAGAAATTATATTTTTTTTTCTTTTTTTAAAGTACAACACACATAAACATGACTAGTATAATTTGTTTCGTTTAGTACCATCAAAGAAACATCAATAGTAATTAATGACATGTTCCTTAGAAAGCACATCCTAGCTACCAACTCCAAGCAATTCTCATCAGGTCAGCCCTGACATTTTGGATGTTAATGACAATTAAAATGGTATCAAAAAAAGAATACAAGGGAACAAGGTCTCAAATTTGTGTCGCGGGTACGTGAAAATTAGTTTTGCTAATTGAGTCATTCTATTATTCTATTATAATGTATGAGTATTAATATTTAAAAAACTATTAAATATTATATATATATAAATGAACCTATTTATTTTCATGTCTCGAACGGTTCTCCTGCACGTCCTAGTAGATGGTAACAAAAGTTTGATACCGTCTCTTATGTCATGTGGGCCTTCTTCTATTTATATATTTGAAAGAGGGGGAGGACCCACTTATCATATATGGATGGTATCAAAATTTTGATACGTATACTGTATCAAAGTTTTACTCATGCCAATGTCTGCTCTGATTCTGATGATTGATTAATTCCCCATCCCCCCCCCCCCAAAAAAAAATGGATACCTAGGCTAGAACTAGCATGGTCTACTCTGGATGATGCTATTACTATTTCTTCTGTAAATCAGAACAAACAAACACATCCACTAGAACCATGAAGCTAGATGAGGGTTTTCTTCCCAGTATCGTAATTGTAACAAATATGATATCTTTACCTATTCATCAAGCATAGTTCTTTCATGGAAATAATATACAAAAAATTTATTGTAGTAAAATTAATTTATATTAAATTAATGTAAACGAAATAAGTTTATCTAAATAAAAAATAAATAAAAATAGTCTGTCAACTCAGTTAGCGGAGAACAGATCGCAGCCGACACGTGTACAGCAAAAGACAAACGTAGATCCCAACCTAGACCCACTGTTCAATTTCCGCCAACTGATTTTGCCGAAATTGTGATCGACCAACTTGGTTGGCAGAATTTGGGCAGTGAGACCCGCGGGTTGGGGTGGTTTGGTTTGGTTTGGTTTATAATTTTTTTAATTAATTATGTTTTGGTTTTTTTTATTTAATTTTTTTCTATTTATTTTTATTTTGGATTTTGATTTTTTTTGATTTAGTTTAGTTTTGAAAATTGGTTTAAGAAAATTTACTTTAATGAAATAAAATTTAAATAAATTAATTGTAAAGAAAAAAAAATTAAAAAGGTTTGGTTTTTTAGATAATTGTAAAGAATTTTTTTATTTTTTTGCAATATTTGGTAAGGAAAAAAAATATTGTATTTTTTTTTTTTGCCTCTAAGACTTAGTTTCTTTTAATGGTGTAGTTTTTTTTTTTTTATGAAAAAAAATTAAGAAGAAAGACAAATAATAGGTTGGGGAATAATTTGGTTTTTATTTTGGCTTGAAA
Source organism: Iris macrosiphon (assembly GCA_036927795.1). NCBI lineage: Eukaryota > Viridiplantae > Streptophyta > Magnoliopsida > Asparagales > Iridaceae > Iris > Iris macrosiphon. The sequence goes on along the minus strand of JAYESA010000017.1, from coordinate 153,126,474 downwards.
TTTTGTTTGGGTCTATGGATTGGTGTTGGTTTAGTAGTTGGCTTATGTCCATTGGACAATAGCCGTTGGACATAAATCAACTCCTGAACCAACACCAATCAATAGATCCATACCAAATTTTAAACCCAAATAAAAATCAAACCATTTGCCAACTTATTATTTGTCTTTCTTCTTTACTTATCTTCTTTTTTTTCATATAAAAAACTAAACTATTAAAATAAACTAAGTCTTAGAGGACACAAACAAAATACTAGTTTTTTTTTTCTTTACTTAGTTTTTTTTTTCTTATCAAAATAAACTTTAAACTTTAATATGAGAAAAAAGAAAAAAAAAACTACAGAAACTTTCCACCAAAATCCAAAACTAAACAAAATTAAAAAAAATCAAAATACAAAATAAAACTAAATAGAAAAAAATTAAATAAAAAAAATAAAACATAACTAATTAAAAAAAACTTATAAACCAAACCAAACCACACCAACCAACCGCGGGCCCCACTATCCAATTTTTGCCAACTTAGTTGGCCGAAATTGTGCAAACTTAGTTGGCAGAAATTGAACAGTGGGTCCAGGTTGGAGCCAACGTTTGCCTTTTGTTGTACACGTGTCGGCTGTGATATGTTCTCTGTCAACTTATTTGGCGGACTGTTTTTTTATTTTTTATTTAGTTAAATTTGTTTCGTTTGCATTAATTTAATATAAATTAATTTTGCTATAGTAAATTTTTTGGAAAATATATACTTGTCTAATTTACAGTAAACATACATCTACTTCAGCTGAAATATTTAGGTTATATGTAGACAGCTTCACAAAATTCTTAATTATTTTGTGACATGCATGATTTCACTTGCCAAAGATAAATTAATTGTTAGGACAACTCCCATAATTGCAAAATTTGCAGCATATGTTTTTTTTTATTTGATTCTATTATAATTTTATTGTAGTGAACCAAACAGACCCATAAATCTTTATCAATAACTATAAGATTAGGTCCTATGCTCTAATTAAGAATGACGTGCATCCAAGGATCTAGTAAAAAAAAATTACTTAGAAAAATATATATATGGTAACTTGCCACGGCATTTCTGCTACCATGTAATAGACTCATGAAAGAACAAGTTGCTCATAATATTTTTCTTGTGAAAAAATCTATGAGATCTGGTTATAGTCTTAGTCAGAATATCAAATTGTTATTGATTTTAGATAATATTAAATTTAGAGATAACTTTCTAACAATATATTCTCTCCCTTCTTCTTTTTTAGCCATATTTTCTATTGGTTGATCATGTAATATTTACTATAACATATTAATGGCCAACAAACTCGTTGTGTATCCAATTTTCAATAAAAGAAGAACATAGATACAAAGAGAGAAAAAAAAAAAATATGTCTTGAGAATTTTAAATTAGTACGAAAGTTTGAATTAATAAGTAATTAAATAATATTTTTAGTCATAAATAATAATATTTTTAGATTAAATAAATTATATATACAAAAAAAAATAGTAATATTTAAATATTTAAATAATATTTTTTATATATAATATATTAGTGGTCGAAACATTCGTGTTGCATATTCAATTTTTAATAAAAGAAGAACAGAGGCAAAAAAAAAAAAAAGATGGAGGTCACGACGATTTTAGATTAATATGAAAATTTGAATTAGTAAGCAAATAAATAATATTTTCATCCATAAATAATTATTTATTTAGATAAAAAAAATAGTATATATAACAAAATAATAATATTGTTATAATATTTAAATTATATATTAGTATAGATATAATGTTTTATTTCCATCTATCCCTATATGTGAGTGTGTGATTGATGTTTCAACTTTGATCATGTCAATGTATTCATCACCCAAGATATCACGATCTAAGTCAAAAGACAATGTTTGTTGGACTTCACCAAGAAGAAATTTACATCATTTTTTTTGATACAACCTGACTATTGTTTACTTTCTCTTCTACGTGGCTGTCTATTTATTGGTTGATATATAGACAACGGAATGAACAATTATGAAGTGTACAACTTTGATTAAATCAAGTGAATTTATAACTCTTAATATCACGACCAAGTCAAAGACAAATTGGCGTTGGAATTCCTTAGAAATTAGAAGTTTCTAAATTGGTTTATCCTAATAATATTAGGAAAAAGTATTGTATAGATAGACCATGTCAAAGTCTAAGGATGTGAAGTCTCCCTTGGTGACTAACATTTGACCAACGTAAATCGATTTCTACTCACATGCACTATTTATTATTTAATGGAATATGCGTGATACTCTCATTTATAATATGTCATGGATGAAGTGACCATACGAGTATATAATATTTCGGAAGTTCAATCAATCAACAACTTTGGTATGAATATCCCAATTGCAGGGGATAAGCTACCTCTTTGCTTTAACTAAACAAACATTTTATTGTTGTTATTACGAGTTTCTTCAATTTTCTAGTTGGGGTTTGTAAAGGGAGGTTGGGTGCACTAGCTTTGCTTGATCCGTAACACTTTTGGGCAACTACACACCAACAAACTAGTGTATTACACAGGAAAATAAAGTAGTTATTAGGATTAAATTATATATGTGGTGATTGGTCCATATGATTTAGGTCCAAATTGACACACACATACACACACACACACACATATATATATATATATATATATATATATATATATATATATATATATATATATATATATTATGATGAATGAAAGATCTAGATTATTTTCTCCTACTACTTCTTTACATGGTATCAAAGCATGACGGCTATGGCACGAATTTTTTTTCCATAACGGCGGCAGTTGCGGGGATTTTTTCTCCACGGCGGCGGCGATGAGTCTCCCTTCGACCGGCGGTATGACGAGCGGTGGTGGCGGCGGTGAGTTTCTACGTCGGTGATGGCGGCAACAATGATCGATCTCACATTTTCGTATTACCTTGGTTCTATTGACAATCCGGGTAATACAATTACGAAAGTGGTATTTCGTGAAAAAAAATTTATGAGGAATGGTCGAGATATATTCGACTTTTTCTACGGACTCGACGAAAATTTGGATTTATTGATGGGTCTACTGATAAACCTACGGAGAATAAAAATTGGAGGATTGATATTGTGTCTAATCGATGCTTGTGCAATGGATCTTGCACACTATTGACGCTTCGGTGAAGAAGACGATACTCTACTTTGAGGAGGCGAAACCGATGTGGGATTCGTTCAATGACCTATTTAGCGTGAAAAATGGCGCTAGAATTCAACAGATTAAACATTCGTTGGCAGAGTGTCGCCAAACGAAATCCATGTCCATGGTCGACTACTTCGGCCAATTGCAGACTCTTTGGGATGAGTTGGGGACTTACGAACCTATTTCGGCGTGCAGTTACGACAAATGTACGTGTGATATCCCGAAGAAGCTGCAGAAACGGGTTGATGATGAGCGCTTTCATCAGTTTTTTATGGGATCAATCACGAACTCTATGGCAATGTCCGCTCGACTTTATTGGCACAAGATACGTTCCCTACTTTGGCGCGTGCTTATCAATCCATGATATAGGAGGAACGATTGTGCACGTCCACACAAGTCTCCTCTGAACGTAACGAGATTATGGCCCTTGCGGTTAAAACTCATTCTGTTAACCGTGGGTCATCTCGTTTGGATGCTCGAAATAAATCGGAGTTGCTTTACAATTTTTGCAAACGCAACGGATATGAAGAAGCCACTTGCTTCGAGAAACATGGCTTTTCGGATTGGTGGGGGGATAGGTCACGTGGCGGCGGACGAGGGACTGGTCGCGGACGTGGTGGCAGACACACGACTGGTGGTGGACTTGGACGGGGTGCAGAGGTGCGCGGCGGTGGCAGGACGTGGCGCGGCGGCTGCGACAAAGACATGTATGGCAGATGATGGTGCAGGTGGTGTTCCGAGAATAACTCCGGACCAATGGCAACAACTTATTTCTCTGCTTGGTAACTCTTCGATCAAATCTCCGGAGGACCGTATGGTGGGTAAGTCTATTGCACCTTGGATTATTGATACAACCACTTCGAATAATGTTAATAGAAATTTGAATTTATTGTCGGAGGTGACAAAAATGGATGAATGTTCAGTTGGGCTCTCGGACAGACGGACTGCGGTTGACTCGTGCTGCGGGCGTATTGCTCTTGCACTGGGTGTAGTTCTCACGAATGTTCTATTCGTACCTCAATTGCATTACAATTTAATTTCTGTGGCCCATCTTATGATGATACAAATTATGTTGTACAATTCACTAAAAGTTGTGCGTGATACATGACCCCAGTTTGAGGACCCTGATTGGCATCGGTGAATGGTGGGTCGACGGACACTACTACTTTCGTATGGTACAGAAGGCTCAGGCCTTGGCAGTGACTGTGATGACTTCTCTGGACATTTGGCATCAGTGACTTGGGCATTCTTCTGATAAAGTAGTAAAGTCGCTTCTTGTTGTTAGTAGCTCTAGTAGTTCAATGAATAAGGCATGCGAAGTTTGCCATCAGGTAAAGCAAACTCGAGGTATTTTTTCTGTCAGTGACTCTCGGACTGTTATAATTTTTGATTTGATACATTGTTATCTTTGGGTGCCGTATCATACGCCTTCTTCGTGTGAAGATCGATATTTTTTGACGATTGTGGATGATTTTTTTCATGATGTTTGGGTGTTTTTGTTGATTGATAAGACTGAAGTATACAATATGTTCTCGTTATTTTTTCTATGATTGAGCGGTAATTTAATTCTAAAGTTCAAATTTTGCGAAGTGATAATGATACTGAGTTTAATTGCCTGCGTGACTACTTTGCACATAATGGTATTTTATTTCAGACATCCTGTGTGGATACACCTCAGCAGAATGGGTGGATCGAACGAAAACATAGCATATATTTGAATGTGGCACGTGCTTTACGTTTTCAGAAAAATCTGTCAATTTTTTTTTGGGAAGAATGTATTTTGGCAGTCGGTTATTTGATCAATCGAACCCCTTCAAGTCTTCTTGGTTTTAAAATTCCTTTTGAAATTTTATTTTTTGTTTCTCCTTCTTATGATTTACGTATTTTTGGTTGTCTATGTTTTGCCTACAACCAAAAAGCTAAAATGGATAAATTTGTCAGTCGCAGTCGAAAGTGTATTTTTGTAGGATATCCTCATGGCAAAAATAGTTGGGAATTGTATGATCTTGCAATTGGTGATTTTTTTGTCTCTCGAGATGTTAAATTTTATGAGACTGGGTTTCCCTATTCTGTTGAGGATGATCGTGGTATTACGGCTTTACTTGAACTTGCGCCTCCTGTCGTGGGTGATGATAATTTGGGTTTTGATCCTGTGATCAACAGTACTACAGGGTATGGTTTACCTCATATCGATGGGACAGTCGTATCCCCAGATGGGAACGATGTGGTGGGTGCGACTGATGGTGAGGGTGGCGCAACTGAGACCACTGTGGAGGATAAGCCGACGGAGGATGAGGCGGCGGCGAGGGCGCCAGATAGTGAGGATGTACTGGGGCGTGGAATGCGTGCCAAATTTCGTCAGTGAAGCTCCACAATTTTGTTACAAATATAATACGAAAGTTGAGTCCCAGTCATTCCTCCCAATGTTCCACCACGTCCAATCACTCCTCAGGTACTCCTTATCCTATAGCACATTTTTTTAATTGTGATCGATTTTCTCTGGGACACATAAATTTTCTTGCAGTTGTAACTGCATGTACAAAACTGACCTCCTTTAAAGAGGCGGTTAAAGATGCAGGGTGGCTTGAAGCTATGCAGAAAGAGATACGGGCTTTGGAGGATAATGATACATTGACAATGGAGACGCTTCCGACTAGAAAACGTGCTCGAGTCGGTGGGTGTATAAGATAAAGTATAATTCTGATGAGAGTGTTGAGTGGCTTAAAGTTCGTTTGGTGGTTTTCGAAAATCATCAGGTTGAAGGGATTGATTACACTGATACTTTTGCTCCGATTATGAAAATAGTTATTGTTCATGCTTTCTAGCTGTAGCTGCAACAAAAAATTTGAAACTACATCAGATAAATTTTCACAATGCTTTCCTGCACGGAGATCTTACCGAAGAAGTGTATATGAAACTACCACCTGGTTTCCGAACCACACGTCCTGATAAGGTATATCGTCTTCAAAATTCTCTTTATAGGCTTAAACATGTGCCTCGTTGTTGGTTTGCGAAGTTGACGTCTTCTTTGCGAGAGTACGGATTTTGCCAATCGTACTCTGACTACTCGTTTTTTACTCTTCATAAGGGTGATGTTCAGATGAATGTTCTTGTGTATGTCGACGATTTGATTCTCTCTCACAATAATTTTGCTGCTCATACTGCCTTTAAGAATTATTTGAGTACATGCTTTCATATGAAGGACCTTGGGATGTTGAAGTTTATTCTTGGAGTTGAGGTAGCTAAAAATACGGAGGAAATTTTTTTGTGCCAACGGAAATATACACTTGACATTATCTCTGAGACAGGATTGTTGGGGCGAAACCAGCAATATTTTTTATGGAACAACATCATCAACTGGCACGCTCTACAAGTCCAGTGTTGTCGGATAGGGAAGCATATTGGCGACTGGTGGGACGGCTGATCTATCTTTCGGTTACTCGGCCGGATTTGACTTACGCTGTTCACATCTTGTCGCAGTTTATGCATGAGCCTCGGTGTGATCATTGGGATGCGGCTTTGAGGGTTGTTAGATATCTGAAGGGTTGTCCTGGTCAAGGCATTCTCCTTCGCTCTGACTGTTATTTGCGGCTCCGGGGGTGATGTGATTCCGATTGGACGAGTTGTCCCATCACGAGGCGCTCTTTGTCTAGTTAGTTAGTTTTTCTTGGTGATTCGCCTATCTCTTGGAAGACGAAGAAACAGGTGACGGTGTCCCGCTCTTCGATCGAAGCAGAATACCGTGCGATGGTGGCGGTCACGTGTGAGCTTAAGTGGCTCAAAGGGTTGCTTGGCAGCTTGGGGGCGCAACATTCGTGTGCTATGGATTTGTTTTGTGATAGTCAATCTGCTTTACATCTTGCGCAGAATCCAGTTTTTCATGAGCGCACAAAACACATTGAGCTGGATTGTCACTTTTTGAGGGATGTTGTTCTTGATGGAATTATTCGTCCATCTCATGTGCCGACATATGGACAATTGGAGGATATTTTCACCAAATCTTTGGACAAACGACAATTTGAGTTTCTTTTGTGCAAGTTGGACATTTATGACTTGCATGCTCCAACTTGAGGGGAGGGGGTATTGGGATTAAATTGTATGATTAAATTGTATATATGGTGATTGGTCCATGTGACTTAGGTCCAAGTTGATATGTGAATGTATATATATATAATATCATGATGAATGAAAGACCTATATTATTCTCTCCTACTACTTCTTCACAGTTGTATGAGCCTACTTGGGGTGAATTAATTTTATTTCTTAGTTTTCTTCCTCCTTTACCTCTTCTCTATTATTAATTTTACTTCTTCTTTCACTCTATTGTAAGTCAAATTGGAATCCACCCCCATGTAAGGAGAAAGACTTCATGCATGGTGAACGATAAAATATTTAAATATTTTGGGTCTTTATTATTACAATTAAATTCACATGTGTTGCATTAATATGATTAAAAAATAATTAAAATATTTGAATTAAAATTTATTTTTTATATATATTATAAACTTTATTTTTGTTTTTTTAACTTAAATATCATGAGCTATTATTTGGAAGTCATTTTTAATCATGTACACTTTGACACGAGAGGTAGTAGTGGAGAGACGGGGGTAGAGGGAGGCACGAGGTGGGAGTGGCCCAAAAATATGCGAGGGGTGAGGGATGGCAGAGGTGAGTTATGGATGTATGGTGGGGGTAAGAACGAGCACATGTATGGACAGAAATGAATTCCACTCCAACAAAAATAAAAAATAAAAGGACTGTGCTATGACTACAACCAAATGCCTACAATCATTTTACAACCGTCACGTGACGTCCACGTGGCGGCCATCCATTGGAGGAGGAGGGAGAGGTGGGATCCGATGGCTGTCCAGATAGTCGCTACGTGGCAGGAACGTCACGTGACAGCCATTTATTGGAGGAAGTGGTGGGGTCAAATGTGGCCCACATAGCGGAGAAAAGAGAGGGTTGTAAGAAGGTTGTAAGCATTTGGTAGTAAACTTAGCATTATTGGAAAAAAAAATCATATGACATCAGCCTCCACCCAAATTCAAATTTCAGCATAGTCCAAACTTATTTCAACCTAGTTCAACTATTATCTTAGTCTGAACCAACTATCCAACCCACATACAACAGCTCATTGCTCTAACAATCAAAAAACAAAGAAGAAGCTCAAGATGACCGGAATTACTGATTTCATTTTATATATATATATATATATATATATATATATATATATATATATATATATATATTTCCTGAGGTGGGACCCACTTGTTATATACTGGATGTATCAAAACTTTGTTAGAGGAGAGGAGGGACATGCATGTCATCCCCTAGCAGGGGCGGAGCCATTAGTTGGCTGGGATGGCCCCAAATTATTTTGTTTTGTTTGAACACATATATCATTCGGCCTAAAATTTGAGCTATTATGTTTTATCGCTCTAATCCCTTCCATTAACTCCTTTTATTTTGAAAAAAAAAGGAGAGCAAAACCAAAATATTTTCAAGTTAATTATTTTTAACTTATGGTCAAAATTTAGATTAACTATTATGCGAGTATATAGTAACAACTAGCAATTATTTTGTTATTTACAAATTTGGGATATGAGAATTTGATTTTTGAATTGCATTTTTTTGAGTTGTTGTTTTTCAGTTGCTGCTTGTTGTAGACATGGGAATTTGAGGTCTCAAGCTAATATTTGTATACTTTTGAAGGGTTGTAATATTTCTTGAGGAAGAAATAGTGTACATTGTTCAATTTGATGATAATCTTGTATAATCTTCGACCGATGTCTAAAGTTATTATTCATTCATTTCGAATTGACGAGTGTCCATTTTGCTCTTTCTGGAAGATAATTTTTTTTGAAGAGTAGGATACATATTGATGCATATGTTGTTTTTTGACTGGGGTATAATAAATTTAGTTTGTGGTCACTATAAGAGCCCTTCCTGCAATTTGTTTACAACAATGTCTTTTTCTATAAATTTTAATTACTTGTATATAGTCCATTGCATTCCTTACTATAAAAAAGTAGACAATGCTGACTTAATAATCTCATTATTAAGTTCACTACCTAATAAGAGAGAGAGAGAGTGCACATATATATATATATATATATATAATGCAGACCTGACCAACTTTGTATTATGTTGAATGGTTTCACTCCTGATTGATAGTTGACCAAACCTACCTATAGAAAGAACACATATAATTGATATTGTTTTTGTCAGAATTTTTTTTTTTTTAGTATATTGGACACAGTTCTTCATTGATCTGATACGATACGGTATGAATACGATGAGATATAGATATGACAATATTGATACAACATTAATTTTGTTAAAAAAATCATAATATTTTAAGTCCAGCTCAGAGTTAAGTAAAATCTTGGCTCCGCACTTGTCCCTAGTTATTTAAATGTGTACAATTTGCGAATATATGCAACCAAACATTTGCAGCGCGGCAACAAACGGTATCGCACACCGGCTTAGGTGCAGACCAGACATACCCATAAAGAGGACACGAGACACTCGTGTCCCTCCTTCTACATGATTCATCTGAACTATGTAATTGTGGTGGACATAATTTACAAATATAAATAAAAAAACAAAACAAGAAAAAGGTACCACCAGCATTAAAGGATTATGTAACTTTTGTAACTTTGCCCCTTTATATTTCCTTCTTCACAATTCTTATTCATTCAATAAGTCAGTCCTCACCAAACACGATCTCTTCCACCATTTCACAAAACAGATAGCCAAATTATAAAAGCACCAATCCCAAATGACTAAAATATTCTCGACATCAAACCTCCCAAACTATACACTAACGAACCCGGGTGCGAGAGTGACAGATGTAGATCCGCATCTAAAAATCTTCATATAATCCAAGTCAAAATCTGGATTAGATAATATTCAAGTGTTTTAAAATCGGATCGGACTGGACCGGACGGTTCAACTGGTTGACTAGTGAACCTGTAGTTTTTCAGATTTAGTTAATGTTGATCTACTATTTTTTTTTTCTAATGGTTGGACAATTTGATGAGACCAATAGTACATATATAGTCGTGTACTATATAATATATTTAATCTAAAATTATAAGTCTATATAATTGAATCAAGTCGGATTATATCTATTTATTGGACAGTTTGACAAAATCCAATATCCTGACCTAGTTGATCTCGGTAAGATTTTTCAGAACATTGGATCAACGCATAGGTCCTTTTAACGTTTGACCCATATCATATCAGGGAAGGTAAAATGAGACGTGATTATTCCAAGAGATCCCTTCACTTTTGTTTAATTGCTCTAATTTATTTATTTGCGACTACTACACATAATAAGCGGTAGTTGTGTATTAATAAAATAGATGGCGGGAAGTCGTCCCATGGAAGCAACTACCTCTTTTCTCTTTCTCTTTCTCTTTCTCTTTCCTTGACGTTTTTCCCAAACCCACATATAAACGAGAGGGAGAGAGACGTAGGAATTAGAAAAAAAGATAAATTGTACGTTTAAATACATAGAGAGCACCATAGAAGTTATTCTCTTGCTCTTTCTTTGATCTGGGTTTCGCGTTTTCTGTAAGAATTCACAGTTTTCTCAGCGCTTTTGAAGGATGTTGAATGACTTTGTGACCAGAGTTCTTGTGTGAGTCTTCCTATTCTTCTTCTTCCTCATTATTTACTTTATTTAATTGGTTTCGTGCTGATGAAGTGTTGTTTTAGTTTTGGGTTTAATTATTTTTTGGTGAATGGCTGTAGGCTATTGCTTGGATATGCTTATCCAGCGTTTGAGTGCTTCAAGGCCATGGAGATGGGGAGGGTTCACATTGATCAGCTTCACTTTTGGTGCCAATACTGGTAATCATTAGATGCCCATTTCTTTTGTTCTATAAGTAACATATTTGTTCTTAATTTCCTTGGACTATATAATAGGCTATGATAACTATGGCTTGAAAGAGGATTGAGATTCTGATGAGGAATTGGTCAATTTTGCATTTGGTAGTTGATTTTTTTGTTTGTTTGTTTGTTTGTTAATGTACATCATGGAAAGCTTTGAAGCAATCAGTATGGTTATCATGAGAGAATGAATCACAACATCTTTAAAATAAATGGTGTTGGTTGTCTAAATTGGGCATGGAAAGGATTGCCCAATTCCATGTTTTAATAGTTTATTATGAAGGGGGAACTCGGGTTTTCTTCAAGTCAAAGGGCATGGCTGATGCATGGTTTCAAGTGGACTTTTCTTTGATCAATCTTGTGCTTGAAATAATTCTCGAGATAACTCAGGATGTGAATTGCTAGGTACAAAGTTAGCTTCAGGGACAGAGAATTTGGGGTTGGTTATATGGAAAGGAAAGGGAATTTAGAATCTATTTGTAAAATTGGTCAAATTCCCATTAATTAATAGTCTTTGTCTTGTATACAAATTTGGCAAAGCTTGAAGGAGAATGACAACCAAATCATATAGTTTAGCTGGAATAGTGAACCAAACAAATACTTAACAGCGGGGTGTGGTTCTCGGAAAGGGAAGATTGCTTACGCTACCTACTACAGAACATGCCCTAGTGCTATCTATGCCACTACAGTAAACTCTGTCTATGGTCGGTGCTTTCTCAGGCACCTCCGCCTCTGATGCCTGATACCATTCACATTTATTATAACAGAAAAGATAATGAATTAATGGTCAGTATTCATGTATGAAGTAATCAGGATCCAAATTTAAATCTGTAAATCTGTAAGTGTGAATTAATGTTGGTGTTGGTTGCTGGATGTTGGGTCGTGAAGAAGAAACCAGGTTTTGGAGACTAATAAGAATTTGGTCAAATCCATGTTTAATTTTTTAATCAGTATAACTTAGTAAAGTTAAAGGGGAATTTTGGTTTCTTGAAGTCAAAAGGTGTGATATACACCATCAAGTGAACTAATGCTTAATTTTGTTGCACGGACACGAAAAAATGGTCTCTGTACCCGAATCATATCCATACCCGTATCCTTGTCCGTGTTTGTGCAATATAGGTGACGCCTTCTACCTATTTGAAAATGTTTGCGTCTTTTATCCATATCGTGTCCTTATTCATATATGTGTTTGTATTTGTACAACACCATTAATTATGTGATGAAAATAAGCCCCAATATAGAAATGTGGTTCCCTAAAAAGTCAGACTATATACAAATTGGTCAAGTCCACATAATAGGCAAAGTTGGAAGGTGTATGGTTCCTTGAAGTCAAATAATTTGGATGGTACAGATTTGCTTACTTCTCCGACCTTCGCTAGTTTATTTTTTCATCGACCCTTGCATTTCAGCAATGTAATATCTCACAATAGCATAGGCAAATCATCATAATCTGACCTTTGCTAGTTCATTTCATTCATTTTTCCAAGTATTCTACTGTTTATAGACCATGTCTTTGCCTAAAAGATCAGACTCGGTACTTTGATTTCTGCTCTTTACCAAATTTACATACAAATCCAACAACAATGTAAAATATTCTTACCATAATCCAATCATTGCAGGGTCATAGTTGCTATCCTGACGGTATTCGAGTGTTTCTTTGACATTTTCGTTTCATGGTAATGACACCAATTCTAATTTTCCCCTGCAAAGAACTAAATTTTCATAATACTATTCTCCGTTTCCTAATTAGATTGATTTATCTTTTGAAGGTTGCCATTGTACTCCGAAACCAAGTTGGCTTTCTTCCTTTACTTATGGCACCCAAAAACACAGGTATATTAGCAAAAGTTACACTAGTAAATCGACATTGGTTTATACTTGCTGTAGATCCTGATCTTACCTCTTGGCTCTATTAGGGAACAATTTGGGTCTACGCCGCCTTCCTGAGACCATTAGTCCGGCAGCATGAACCAGACATTGAGGAGAAGTTGAAGCACTTTAGGGCTAAATCTGCGGACTTACTCCTGTTCTACATCAAGAATTTCACTGATCAGGGGAAGAATTTGTTCTTGGAGCTAATGCACATGGTCGTCACACAGACACCTGGATCATTGACAAGTACAGAGGTATATAATACAGATTCTGGTACATAAGTCTGTGAACTATTGACAAAGTTGATAATGTAGGGCATAAATGAGTACTGAGTCAAGTTTACTGGTTTGGTTTCTTCTAAGAAGTTACTGGTTAGCTATAGGTGGTATATTTGAACAGGATATCCACAATTGAAAGATCTGATATGATTTAGGGCATATTGACAATATCTTAATTGGAAAGTTTGTAATACTAATTTGTGTTAAGAAATATAGAATTTACTGGTTTGTTATTGGTCCATAGAATTTACTGGTTTCTTAAATTTGTCTTTCTATCTACATACTCAAGGAAAAAGGTATCTGATACAAACATGTAATTGTGCAGCCACCCAAACGGCCCGAGCCATCAGCTCCTCCCCATCCAATCACCATCAAACGGTCGAAACATAGATCCTCAAGTTCAGAATCAGGTGTCAATTCCGACGAGTTCCCCCTCAATCCGGAGGTCGAGGAAGCCCTCCGCGCCTCCCACATCAACCTCCCTCGACTCCACAGGAAAAAGTGAATGTATTCATAGGAAACAATTCATTGTACAAAATACATGAGTACTCAATCCAGAATAGAGTTTGTAGTATCTATTTGTTGTCATTTAACTTTTGTTCTTTAATTTATTCACCTTCGTTTTAGAATCAATCACCTTGCTCCTTGTGTCTCTACCTATCTATTTACAAACATCAAGAGAAATCAAAACAGAAGACAAAGGATAACTTGGGGAGAACTATATATGCTGTTCATAATGCTTGTCAAGGAGAAGTAAATTGCAAAATTTTGAAGAATAGAAGGGTTGGTTTGAATGCATGTAAGTGCCAGTTTTGGTCAATTTTGTGTAGACGATATATGAGCAGCTTGTAAATGTTTGATTTCTGTTGTAGTTTTTGCGTTGTATTTTCATTATGCAGAGCCTAATACTCCACGATTTGGGTATGAACTCAATAGTAGCCAAATTACAGTATGGTGTGCTAACCGGCGTAAGTTACACTTTAATCAACTTCAAGCTATCCAAACATTTACGTTTTTCTATTGAAACAAGCAAAACCCCTAGCGCTAGTGTGATTAACTATTGGATACGCAAAATTGCTTAGATTTGGTAGTTAGTGCGAGTATCATTGAAAGGATCATCGATATAGCCATTAATATGGTGGTCCTAAGCTTGCTTGTGAAACAAAAACTAGTGTTGTTTACTTCAAAAAGCTTGATAGAGATATATTTCCAAAGGATTTTGTTAACATGTGTCCGAAGGATATATGATAATACCTTAATAAATGTATATTTTACATTATTATTTTTACTAGCACATTTATCAATGCACTTTTTATTTAAAATGTGTATTGATAAATGTAAAAAATATTTTGATAAATGTGTTGGTGTGAATACTAATATAAAATATACACTTATGAAGATGTTATCATATGTCATATTAACAAAATCATATTTTAAATTCCTAGTACTACTAGCTTTCCGCATAAAATAGAGTACCTTAAAAATTATTATTAAATAAATTTGGAAACGGAAGGATCAAACCTTGTACCTCCTGCAAGCGCTCTACCATTTGACCTACATCCCCATAATGTGATCCAAAATAACTGAAGCCACTGCATGATTGTTTCATGTTCCTATGAGCCTGAGTAGAAAAGCTGCATAGACCATCTCTAACTCTGTTGTAAGTTTGAAAAAAATGGTTGCCACATAGAAATTACAAATTTTTATGTCAAAAATTATTCTCCAACGCAAATGTGAAGTTGGTTGTAAAGTTGACATAACAATGACATGACATGAACAATATAAAATTGGTTGTCTAGATCTAGACAATGAACTTCACAATGACTTTATTCTACATCATCAATTATAAATAAAAATATTTATAAAAAAAAAAGAAACTAAAAAGTTGTCTTAAAAGTTGAAAAAAATAGTTTTTATTGTCTTTTCAATACTTTTGCATTGGAGAACACTTTTCTATCTCATTGTCTTGTGTTAATATAATCTTGCCACATAGAAAAGACATTGCTTTGTGCCTAATGCCATATAAGAATCACAACACAAAACAAGACAATAGGGTTGGAGATGCTCTTAGCAGCGCCTTGAGTTCAATATGTAGGTAAGGTCAACTACACTAATAAATGAAGGGTCACCTTGTGGTTATCGGGGAGAGGAGAGGTATAAGACCATGGTTGGATGGCGGAAGATGGGTGGATCGAGCCACGGGGACGTATTATTCTTTCCACTTATTTGGTGGAAGTTGGAGGCAGTGGACCAAAAAGACATGCAACGTAGCGTGCACAAAGTCCGAAACGTTACGACGGGTATCTAAAAGAATTTTTTTTTTTAAGAGCCACCGTCCAAGTTTTTATTGGACTTAACCTATTGGAATACTTAATATATAGAGTGAAACCTTGTGAGCCCATACATTGCCACCCTAATTTCTTATCGAAAACAAAACAAAACAAATTCACACATTTGCTGATTGTCAATGGCCTGTCCACGGACAAATCTGACTAGATTTTGTGCTTGGACAACATCTTTTTGCTTGGAATAATTTTCCAAGATCCTACAAGAATTCGGAGTCGCAGGTGACCCTTCAGAACTGGCTCATAATAAGGATCAAAGACATCTAAGGATAGGATAGGATAGGATAATCTAATCTCCGGCCAGCACTGTTGATTGTCATACTCTGTACCTAGTCCTTTGAAAAAAGGATCTGATGTCAACCAGCTATGTAAAGAGACTTATTTCAATGAAACAAATTTAATAATTTGTATACAATATGAAATAAGATTATGCTTTTATCCTGCTACTGAAAGTTTTAGGCTGTTCCTAAGGCAGGCGGGGCATCCAGCGACCGCTCTAACACATTATTATGGGGGCGCGCCGGCCCCATGCAATGCCATAGCCTGCGATAGAAATATTCCTAATTTGCAATTAAAGAATGAATAAAAAAAAATAGAAATAGAAATAACTTAAAAGAGATTAGATTCGAGGGTCTGATAGTGATTTATTTTCGAGATACAACAAATTTTAACTTACTTTACCATGCATTGGATGACGAATTCTACGATTATTCAGCAAACGTTTTGTCCGATGGTGGAGAGAAAATAAAGGAAAATTTTGATCCTGTTTTTTGGTTTCGGAGGTTTTTGTATTCTATCTTTGTCAGCAAGAAGAAAAGACAATTGAAACATTACAATCCCAAGTAGGGGTGAAAAAATCCGGACTGAACCGAATGACAAGCGGTTCGGTTATCGGTTTGAAAATTTAAAATTTTGATATATCGATTCGATTTACAGTTTATGGTTCGAATAACCGAATTGAATTGAACCGAAAATCGATTTAGATATAGTAATTTACAAAAGTATTCTTAATCTATATGTACTAATATTTTTTCTAACCCTAACTAAGCGTATTCTCTCCTCCCATTCTCTATTGGCTCTTCTTTGAGCGCTCACTCCCTCTCTCTCTCTCTATATATATATACCCTCAATTTATACATACTAATACTTTTCACGCTCTATAATTGTAATAATTTATAAATATAACAATGTCAAATTTTTGAAGATTTGTTATTAAATATACCACTTTACTAAAAATGTAAAGGTACGGTCCATTGGTCCATAAAATCGAATCGACCGAAAATCTAACCGAATTAATTGGTTCTGATTTTGCTAAATTTTATGAAAACGGTTCGGTTTTCGGATTTGAGAAATACGATTTATGGTTATTTCAGTTTTTATATGTTCAGTTTAAACCGAACGTACCGTTGCTCACCCCTAATTCCAAGATCATCCAAGCAACAAAACGTTGCCCAAGATAGTCGTGCCACTAATCTCGTTATGGGATTACTGGGACTCTCAGCTGCAGAAGACCAGAACCGTAATCCAAAAATAAAACGAAAAAAGGTTAGGAACATTTTCAACCCTAACCCATCCATGACACGCTAAGGGGATGATTGGTTCGTGAATTTAGAACGTGAAAGTGGTCAAAATTCGAATTTTTGACCATTTTACGTATTTGGTTGGAAGATTTACAAACAATATTTACTGTGATTTGACATGAACAATAAATCTTGTCTATCACGAAATCAGAGTTTTGACATTGAATTTTTTTTCCCTCCGAAATAGAGCGTGGAAGTGAGAAATCTCAATTCCCACATTGCATTGGAGGACCACTTCTCTACTTATTTTATTTTTTTTTACTATTCATGTCACTTAAAAAAAAGTTACACTTTTTCACTCAATTCAACAACAAAATAAACATTAAATTTTATGATTTTCTACTTACAAACTCTACTTTTCCAAAGCACCCAGACGATTTTTTTTCATTTCGCTCGACTTTGCTCCACTTTACCACAATACATATTCAAATGTATATTTTCAGATTTTTTTACTTCGTTTCACTTTGCCGAACATAACAACCCCTTTGGGACTGTTCGATCGCACAAAATTGTAAAAAAAATATAAAAGTGAAAAAGTGGGATTTACGTACGCGATACGTACACACAAGTTTTAACTTTCTAAATGTTGTTTGGATGATGGAAATGAAATGAAAGTGGAGAAGAAATGAATTTGGTTGTTTGAATGGTGGTTGAATTTGGAGAGAAAAAAAATTCGGTTGTTTGGATTGCGGTTGAAAGTGAATGTTTGTTGGAGATGTGGTAACTCTGAGTAGACTTACCCCAAAATTTCATTTTTTACACAAATAATTAACATTTAAGCTTAACTTTTATAATATAAAATTTATCAAAATTATTTTAATTGCTATATAATTACTGAATATAAATTTTCTAAAATAAAAACTAAAAACCTCATAAATGAACAAAAAATGTATTCGTAACAAAATTTATTAACAAATATTGTAATAACATTTCCTATATTTTATGTTTATTAAACAGACCTTCCATATTTTGAAAATAATTATACCGATCCTCTCTATGTTTTATGTTTATAACGTTGACTTCTCCTATATTTTATGTTTTATGTAAATAGTTATTATACTAACCACTTTTACAGAATAAATGATCGGAAAGTCCACGTAATTATTTTCAAAAGCAAGGAGATCTGTTTAATAAATATAAAACATACGAGAGATTAGTGTAAATAATCCTTTAAAAAATTTAGTTTTCTACAAAAAAATGTTATACACTTTTTTAGTTTACTCCAAAAATTAGTTTACTTCTAAAAAAAAATTTCAACTCGTCCAACCAAACAACAAAACTCTCCTTCTTCCTCTATTATTTTTATGTGAAAAATGAAGAATAGAAAAACAGACATGAACTATGACGTGTCTTGTTAATCCTAAAATTACTTTTATTATTGGGCTATGCTATGACTACAACCAAATGCCTATAACTCTCTTACAACGGCCACGTGACGGCTGTCCATTGGAGAAAAAAAGAGAGGTAGAATCCGATAGCTGTTCGATAGCTGTCATGTCATGACAGAAATGTTAAGTTATCAAACATGGACATCGATGGTTCATTATCGATACGGAGCTTTTGAAAGGAGGAAGGGGTGAATGAAGATTGGCTAATATTTCCATTTTAGGTAGTGAAACTACAAATTTAGAATATGAAATGGTGCTCGTACCCGGCCCACTTGTAACCTTAGTAATATCCATCCATCCTCCAATCCCCATTCCCACGGGTTCGGTTTGAAGTCCAACCAAACCCAATCCCACGAAAACCCTCCCTATTTAAAACCTCATCCTCACCTATCCACACACACACACACACACACACACAGTGAATCCCCCCATCGAGAGCACAGAGAAAACTTCAATGGCCACGGTGACCACAGCTCCTTCTCTAATTTTCCCAAACCCTAGAATTTTCTCCTCCAAGAACTCGTCGCCGATGGCTTCCTTGTGCTCGTTCCCCCAAACCCTAAACGTCCCGAGGAGCTTCTGCGGCTCGAGCAGGAGTTTCCTTCCTCGTCCTTCGCCGATGGTCGCTGCCGCTCCCAGATCCTCTCGGAAGAGCTTCGTCGTCAATGCGGTGAGTGATACTGAGCTACTCGTGTTGTTCTCTCGATGTTTCTTTTGTTTTCCGCAGATTTTGTTAGATTTATTTAGGGTTTTGACATGGAGTGGAGATTTCTACAACACCGATACGGACACGGACACGAAATACCATAATATGTATAGGGAGACATGAACAAGGTATATATATATATATATATATATATATATATATATATATATATATATATATATATATATATATATATATATAATTTCAAATAATTGCAGCTAAATGGAGAAGTTTGGGGTATTTGTGGATGAAGGGACAAGTCACTAACTAATTTAGAGAGATGGAGAATATCGCCAAGTCATTTGGCGAGTTTCCTACTCGCCCCAAGTTAATCGCCAAATTAAATGGCGAGTTGCACAAGACTTGAAGACAACGCCATGTCAATTGGCAATTTTCAAAATTTCAATTTTTTCCCAACAAAGTTTGCAAGCTTTCAGTATAATGGCTCTTTTATTGTGTAATGTTCCAAAAATAAAATAGTGGTACATAAATATTCAAAGCCCATATATAGAAAGAACTTCATCGATCTATGTGGCTTTGGTGATGGCAGGGTTGCTGCCATTGGCTAATCAGAATTTGTAAAATACAAACAAAATATAATTATAACTAGCCGAAAATTGAGGTAGTTGGCGAAAATTTGAAAATCGTCAACTGACATGGCATCGTCTTCAAGTTTGGGGCAACCGCCATTTAATTTGGCGATTAATTTGGGGTGAGTGGGAAGCTCGCCAAGTGACTTGGCGATATTCTCCAGCTCGCCAAGTTAGTTGGCGACTTGTCCCTTCATCCACAAATACCCCAAACTTCTTCCTTTAGCTGCAATTATTTGAAATATTCTCCTCCATTTAATTTGTTTGATATATATCTATTCTACTATATAATGCCAAAAGTAGGCTTCACCGTGGAAGTTTCTTTTCCAAAAACACCCTTTATTATAATTACTAATTAAAAAGATTAATAGGAGTATTTAGGTAAATACAAGAATTGTCCTTTGGTATTCCTAATTAAAACAACTTTTAAATGCATTGATTGTCTAAAAATGAGACATTAAAAAATGGACTTTGTTTAGCATCATTAATTCATTGAAAAATGAACAAGTTTTGACTATAAGTCTATTAATACGTGCAACGCACGTGCATATATGCTAGTATATATATATATATATATATATATATATATATATATATATATAAACGGGATATGAGCCATAGACTCATATTCCTGCATGAGTCATGCATATGTGGGCCAATAGGAAAAGACTTCTTCATCCCATGCGCACCCATGTGCACTAGTACACTCCATTCCTATTGGTCCACATGTGCATTGGCTCATGTAGGAATATGAGACTATGGCTCATATTCCGTTTATCCTATATATATATATATACACACACACACACACACACACACACACACACACACACACACACAGAGATTTTTGTTCATATTTTTTTGGTAATATATATTTTTTATTCACTGTCATCTAATTTAATTGTTGACTTATTGATCAGTTGAGCGAACTGCCGTTGGTTGGGAATGTGGCACCAGATTTTGAGGCTGAAGCGGTTTTCGACCAGGAGTTCATTAAGGTAAAATCTTATCGGATGTGATTTATTGTTTTGGTATTTGATAATGATTTTTCTCATCATGTGATGGAGTGTTGACTATGTGATGGAGTGTTGTAGTCATGAACGCGATGAAGCCACACAAACAATAACCTTAGCGAAAATAAGGCACAATAATTTTAACAATAACAACAAGAACAAACTCAAACACGCAAGATTTAACATGATTCGGTCAAGCTCGACCTACGACAAGGGGATAAAGAACTTTATTGAATCAACAAGAGAGAAAATCTTACAACTATTAAACACAAAAATCGTAGTGCGAAATCCTCTCCTTACGAGATCTTCAACGGACTCTCCTTCAACCCTTCTATCTCTAGATTTCTTAATGGTCTCTAAAGACGTTCTTTTGCAAAGCCTCCTTGAACTTCCAAGCCTACTAGCCCTTGGCTGAAGGAGATCCTTAAATAGGATCCTCCTTCTTTCCTAAGTCTAGAGTAATCTTGACCGAAAGCAATCATTTTAGATATGAAATGTTCCTATTTTCAGCATGATTCCGATCCAACGATATATCGGCAGTATGTCGTCAGCATGCCGCCGGTATGCTTAGAGAACATAAAATTTGTGCCCAAACTTGCTCCGAGTGAAAACACACTTCAACGGAACACTGTCGGTATACTAGCTGTATGCCGCATTGACATTCTTGGCTCTTTTAAGTCTTTTATCGTTGTTTTGACTCCTCCCTAGCTTCTCTGATCATCGGACGCCACCCGCAACATTCCGTACTTGAGCACAAATCATATACAAGTATACAACAATCTTCACCTTGACTTGTCGTTCAATTAGCCACCTTATGAGAATGTTGTCGGTACTCTATGTTCCTTAAATTTTAGCTCCCACTTTTATTTTCTTTCCTACCGACAAAGTCTTTAGCTAGAATTACGAAACAAACCATTGCCATAGTCTTGTTCAAAACCGAATGTGGTCACTGACACGGTCTTTACCCATAACCAAGAAACTGTTTCTGACACGGTATTTATTCCAGAACCACAAAATTGTCTCTGACGCGGTCTTTTTCCAGAACCACGAAACTTTATCTGACATGCTCTTTACCTAAACCGCAAAATTGCTCATGACACGTTATTTACACCATAATTGCGAAATCGTCTCAACCTTCATACGGAGGCTTAGAACCTTCTCCAACCGGAGTACCTAAATGAAATGCAAGGCACTTGTATTAACCCTATATTATCATATTCATACTTCTTGTAGGAATCACCTATATTAGCATATCCACTGGGTTCACCTTAGTATTAACCCTCAAAAGATCAATCTCCTTATTGTACCACTCCTGTATCTTTTGATATCGCAAGTAATGTGTTTTGTTGGATTGTGGTACAAAGAATTCTTTGCGAGATGAGTTGCGCTTTGAGTGTGACATTCTCGAACCCAAACTCGCTTTTAAGACCTTTCAACCTTAGGGCCTCCTTCAATGTCTCGATTGCTGCCATGTATTCCAGACTCCATAGTGGAAAGCGTCACGATGTCATGAAGTAGAGGTGAGCATTCAGTTTATTTGGTTCTAACCAAACCGAATTACTGAAAACCAAATTAAACCGAAATCACTAAAATCAGAACCGAAACCAAACCGAAAAAATCTGTTCGGTTTATTCGTTTGGGATCGGTATAATCGGTTGGGCTTTTTTATATTTTGTTGGACTTTTCTTAATGTTAATGGACCAGCCAAAAGTTGGGCTTCTTTAAAAAAAGTATGTAAAAATTGTTCTTATTAAAAATGTGTACCATCTTCCAGAGATTGCAGATTGTTCAGTTTGACTAATTTCAAGTTCCATGTTCCAACAAAATACACAAATTCAAGTTCCACCAGACCATGTCCTAGTTCCATCAGACCATGTCCTAGTTCCATGTTCCAACAAAATACGAAAAGTGAGGCATATTTTTGATCCTATTATATAGAAACTGAGATGCACATTTCTCTCTAAAATTTCATATTTGGTGCCCCCTCTTCCACAACCGGAAATATTTAGTCCATTTGGACATTTCTCGTGTGAAGAACCTCCAGTACCTAAAGGCAAAAAAATCTCCAGTACCTAAAAGCCAAAAAAACCAAATTCAAATCACATTAAAAGGATTGTACTTGGACATATTATAGCTACAAACATGTATCAGAACACTCCAATAGATCGGTAGTCAATGGATTTACAATACCTTTCTCCCTTGGGTGGTTGACCTCGCGTCCTCAGTTCAAAGGGAACTCCATTTCTATGTTCATAGGTTGGAATATACATAAAAATAATAAAATTAGTAAATCAAAAAGAAGAAAAATACCTCACTTCCTCAGTTCAAAGGGGAACTCCATTTCTAAGTAGACATTCCAATTGAGATTTAGCACTAACATTTAACAATAAAAGATATTGTTAGTAACAACCAATCTATTAAAGTTAGTACATTACCTTTGCTTTTTTTTTTCCAGATCAAATTAGGAGGATCATCACCGTTGATAAATAGAAGACCACGAGCAGTTTAGTAACGGGCAACAGTTTCAACTTGGTTCAAAAAAACCATTATAAAAGATGTAATAATATATAGCAAGCATGTATTACAATATTCAAATATTTCAATCGATACTAAAACAACCAAGGACAATAAGTATCAGCAATAGCATATTGAAGATTAAGAAAAATTTGACAAGTATCAGGAAGATCAAAGTGGAGTCGAGTCTAATTGGGAACAAAAAGGATTTACCTGCTTATTATCATGCACAAATGATTACAATAAGTTAATAATTTAGCTACTTTGTGAGAGAATGAAGAGATGGACAATGTTTTTCGATGTTATTATGATTGTATAAAATTTGAAGCTTAAATATCCTATAAGAATCAATGGATATGTCTTATTCTAGAGCAAAATCAATTCTTTATACTTGAAACGACACTTATCCTCACACTGGAAGAAAATGTTATTGAAAACATGCATCAATAGTCAAACTGAGTCAAGACAGAGCTCTCATATGCAGCTTCAAGTATCTTTAACACTAAACAAAGTGATAAAGACTCATTCGAGAAATGAAATAGCTGTAATCAACTAATCATAATGCCATTATTCAATATTTATGCATCAAAATGGACAGGATGTAGGCACAACACTTTTATTCCAAAGTCTCCAAGGAAAGATTAACCAGAAAATTTAGAAAGTCATGTCAGCATAGTGCCATAGTTCTATTCAACTGTGCCAAATTCATGGTACATAACTTAGGGGAAATACAGCTTTACATTTAGCCCAGTTAGCCCAGGAAGCCAGATGAAATAGAAAGAGACCTACATGCAATAAACACCACAGTAATACATGCTCTGCAAAATTCTTCCAAACTAGGATTTTCAACTAAGAAGCAATTTGTTTCCAAACAAAGAAATATGAAAGATCACCTTACCACATATTAGACTTGTATATTAGTGTTAGAGATCTAAGATCTGCCTTTCATATTCAAAGAAAAATAGAAGGTAAGAACTAATAACTTGGTGATTAAAACATGATAAGTAAAATGAAATAAAAGCATGAATTAAAATTAAAAAAATTACTTGTAAAGGATTAATGATGCCGACTACTATAGATCTACACTTGATAATTGATATCTCAGATCTGGACTACTACTTCAAATCAGGGAGAGAGAGAGAGAGAGGAGAGAGAGAGAGAGAGAGAGAGAGAGAGAGATGATTCTTCCAATCTCTCAGGTGACAAAGAAAGAAGAGAAGAGAGGCGGCTCCCAAAAAAAATTGAGAAAGAGGAGAAGAAAGAGAAATGGTAGATTTAGGGTTAGTTTTCTATATATACTAGTAAGGGTATTATTGTAAATTACATTATCAATTTGGGTTTTGGTTTTGGACCCAAACCGAAGTCCAAAACCGAAACCTAAAACGAATACGGATTTTGGGTTTCTTCAGAATCGAACCCGGCCCTATCTGCTTCCAAACCGAACCGAAATCCTTATTCGGAGTTCGGTTCGAATTTCGGTCCAAAACTGAATAATGCTTAGCCATATCATTTAGTGTCGACTTTCAATTAATTGGAGAATCTGAAAGTGTGTATACATAGTATGTAGTTAATTTTCTCTTATCCAAATTTACCAACTTAATCAACGTCTACATACCCATGCAATTGGCCCGATCCGTGTTCGGACTTGTGAAACAACAAACTGAAATTTTTAGAGTCCTTACTCCTTAAGATACAAGCATTGACTTTACATACTCCTAATAAAGCCTCTCTGCATTTGACATGTATCGACTTACCAAACTGACCACATATAATAAATCATGACGTGTGCATACTTTAACATTCATCCATGATCCCAACGCACTCGCTTATGGAACTCGGGACATCTTTACCTCCTCATCCTCTAATTTCGGACACTCTTCGGAGAATAACTTGAAATTACCGACAATCGGGGTGCTCACTTGTCAAGAGTCCTTCATGCCAAATCTCTTCTTCACCTTCTCTATATACTTCCTTTGAGATAGCCAAAGCTTTCTAGCCTTCCCGTCTTGAGGAGTATCCATTCCAAGGATCTTCTTTGCTCCACCTAAGTCCTTCATGTCAAATTTTGTCGTCAATGAAACTTTGCCCTTATCTCCTTTATACTCTTATAAGTAATCAACATGTCATCAACATATAAAAATAAATATATCGACGACTCATTCTTGAGCCTTCTTGAGTATATGCAACTGTCATACTAACATCGGAAGAAATTGATCTTTAATCGAAGCGCTTGACCATTGCAGGATAGATTAAT
The DNA here is from genome assembly GCA_036927795.1 of Iris macrosiphon. NCBI lineage: Eukaryota > Viridiplantae > Streptophyta > Magnoliopsida > Asparagales > Iridaceae > Iris > Iris macrosiphon. Next base: position 153,100,845 of record JAYESA010000017.1, on the reverse strand, counting down.
TCAACCAAAAAATTTTCTTTACTCCACCTAAGTCCTTACATGTCAAATTTTGCCTATAATAAAGCTTTGAGTGCCCTTACCTCCTTCATACTCTTAGAAGTAATCAACATGTCATCAACATATAAGACGAAATACATCGACGACCCATCCTTGAGTACATGTAACTGTCATACTCACATCGGAAGAAATTAGTTTTTAATCAAAGCGCTTGACTACTGCAGGATAGATTACTTCAATCATATAGAGTGCTTGAGCTTACATACGTGATCCTCGATGCTGAGCTCCATAAAATCTTTGAGTTGTTACATAAAGATTTTCTCTTCCAACTCACTATGCAAATTGTCGTTTGACATCCATTTGCTCTAACTCAATGTCCTGAGTTGCTACCAGTCCAGTTCCAATAACACCCAAATAGACATATGCTTGACCAGAGACGAGAATATCTTGTTGTAGTAACTTTCCTCCTTTTGAGCATACCCTTTCGTGACTAAGTGCACCTTGGATTGCTCATTGTCCTTCCTGAATGTCCATTTGCAGCCAATATTTAACGTGGTCTGGTCAAGCTCGACCTAGTCCACGGGACAAGGGGAGAAATAACTTTATTGAATCAAAAATAGAGTCTTACAAGGATTACACGCACAAGCCGTAATGCGAAACCCTCTCCTTACGAGATCTCCAACGAGCTCTCCTTTAACCTCTCTTTCTAGATTTTCGTATTGACCTCCAAAATCTCTTTTGTAAAGCCTCCTTAAACTTCCAAGCCTACCAGCCCTCAGGCTGAAGGAGATCCTTAAATAGGATTCTCAACCTTTCCAAAGTCAGGATCAATCTTGACTGTCGAAAGCAAGCACTTGAGATCTGAATCTTTCCTATTTGCAGCTTGATCCCGAGCCATAGGCATACTGCCAATATGTTTTGTGAGCACCAAATTTGTGCCAAAACTTGCTAGAATGTAAACACACTTTATCGGTATACCGTCATGATAATCTTGGCTCTTTTGAGCTCCGTATCGCTCCATCGACTCCTCTCGGACTTATCCGATCATTGGACGCTGCCCGTAACACTCTGTTGTTGAACACGAGCCGTATACAACATGCAGATAGCACTCCATAGATGAACATGAGCCATATACAACATGCATATGCAAAAAAAAGAATCAATTTTTTTACGCGCATTTACTTGTTTACCCTCCTCTTGTTTCCTGAAATGATTTGGTGTTATAAATTTATAATCATTCTTGTAGTGGAAATCAGTATATTTCTTTCCTGTACCTTGTTTTATGAAGAGAATATATAGAATGCAAACTGGTATTTAAGACGTCGACATGATAGTATTTAGGGAGTAGCAGGGTTCCTAGATTTGGGATAATGCTTTGAATTAGGATCGGTATTGATGGTGTGAAATTCAGATGAGGTTTGGGTTTAAGTGTTCTGTTTCCCTTCATTCCTAGAAACATTTTGGTCAAGAGGCTCTCTCCATATATATGGATAACCCTACTAGGGTTATGTAGCATATGCTAGATGCTGAAAAACTTTCTTTTTTACATTAATTCTTTAACCCAAAGGGTTCCTGAAAATGAAAGGCATTGATTGGCTCAGCGCCAAGGCAAGGTACTTGGCACTTGCATCCTTGAGGATCAGAGGTCAACTTGCAGTCAAGTTTCCTACATATTGACTAATCCTAGACCCTGCTTAGATTAGTCTGGGCCTAGTGGTATTGGACAACTGATTTCAGTCTAAGGAGATTTAAAATCAAAATAATCATTTTGCTGCCAAGTTGGTTTCATAACACTTCTTTATTAGCAAGTTAGTTTTTTTTCTTCCAATTTTCCATATAATTAAAGTTTTCGCTTCGATACATGCATCATTGGGATAGGTTTAATGTATTTTATTTTAATTGACATTTTATCAAGGTCCAAAACAAGTACATATAAGCTAGCGAAGTCGTTGATTAAACGGTTCCCATTAATAATCTTTTGGATGGCTTTATGTTTTTAAATAATAGCATGGCTACATTTGCTTGCAATCTAGCTTGCGGAAGTGTTGGCCACAATTTCATGTTCTTATTGATCTAAAATATTTTTTTTGGAGTTGAGACCTAAAGGTTAAAGATAAAAAGTTTGGGTTAGTTATTGAAGAGTCGTACACTATTCCAGGATATATAGCGGTGTGTTTTATTGTTAACGTGCTGTGAAGTAATTAACTAGAGGACCTCAGATCAATTGATAATTTGTGGCTATGGGAGCTTTTTTGTTGTATCAGATTTTACGTCTTGGTTATGGGTTCAATGTTAGTTGTTTTGTGACCCTATTAGGGTTAATAACATTGAACCCTATTTGGATCCTCTCTATACGAGCTAGTTACTCATGGGGAATACTGGAACAAGATTCAAAGATGCTGTATGAGATTTGGATCCTCTCTGAGTAACTGTAGTTAGTATTGGTAATAATGACACATCAGTTTGAGTGGATTATAGGAGTACAAGGATTCAGCATCTTATGTTGTTTCCCACAAAAAACACTAGCTTGGAAAAGGGCTGGTTAGTTATGTCATCTGAGCTCGAAAGAGTTTTTGGGGATTTTGAAGCGCACATGAGGTGCTGTTAATCCCTTGTTGTCGGGTCTGAAAACATCCACAGATGGCATTTCAAGTTGAAGTTTTCTTAAAATATAGGCTGGTCAACGTGTAAACAATTTTTCATAAATTATTTATGTAATTATATTGATGAATAGTTGCTTGATTTCTATGAAATTGTAACTTGGTAATTGCAAACTTTAGGCAACTTACCATATATTGGCTTCAAATATTTTCATTAAAAGTTAAAACATGGCGAATGAAAGTAAAACCAAATCAAGTATGTATTTTAGCTAGTTCTGTAAAATTTTTGGTCATGTTTGTAAAGTTTCTGTTACTTTCAGTTATAATTTTGCCGTGTTTTGACTCTTTTGAGACGTTTCAATAAAGTTTAGCTAGTTTCAGCCAATTTCGAAAGTTTAGTCCTGTTTTTTTCCAGACGGGCAGGAGACATATCTGTCAATACTGTTGTAACCCTGCAGATTTAGGTTAATTCTTCCAGTACTGATGTAATCCTGCGGTTTTAGGTTCATTCTCCTCAAATCTGATCTCCATGGAGTATGGAGGACACACCTCTATTGGTCGATTTGTTAAACCTTGATTAAGACTCAGTTGTACGCTTGGAGGTGGAGGTTGTAAATATCTCTTAGATTTATTTGGCTTGACAAAATTCCTAGTAGTTCCTTAGTTTCCTTTTAGTCGGTGTACAAATTTTTTCAGTTCTAATTTCATTTTCAGGTGATGTTTAACATACAATGTTTTCCCTATGTAAAAGCAATAGAGAATACAAAGATTTTACGACAAAAGAAATTTAAAAGGATCTTATGCCTGAGTCCATGACATTAACATTTTCTACATGTTCACAACTTATATACAGGCTTTTGGAGGACATTTACTACTCTGATAACATTTTTTTAACTATTGCTATATCTTAATTTTGTGGCTAATTGATAGCTCCACTGGTACAGGTCAAGCTTTCTGAGTATATTGGGAAGAAGTACGTTATTCTGTTTTTCTATCCACTGGATTTTACATTCGTCTGCCCTACTGGTAATTTATGTTCCCAACAGCTAATAGATGGAAAGTCCAAGTCAGAATAAAAATGATTCCTTGGCTGAATTAGAAAGCACTGAGCCTTTTTTTTCTTCTGTCACAGAGATTACTGCTTTCAGTGACCGCCACTCAGAGTTTGCGAAGATAAATACCGAAATTTTGGGTGTTTCTGTTGACAGTGTGGTAGGTTATTATCCTCTTGTACTAGAATATTATATTTGCCTTTGTTGTTACTTCCTTGAATATTTGATGTCTCTGCTTATTTCCGTTATGATGTACTCTGCACATGCAAGGATGTACCTCTAGCTAAACTTTTATGAATTGTGATTTCCATTTGACAACCTGCATGGCCGATTGCTTCAATTTCGAGTTGATAATTATCTATTGTAAAAGACAAGTATTTGGGATAATATATCTGATTTTCTACCCTGTTGGATGTATATTTCAATGTTGCGTGCAGTTTATTTGGCGAGGATAATTTGAGATGAAGTTTCTTATATTAACTTTTAAAGGATTATAATACCTTTGATCATTTCCATGTCAATCATAACTATTCACTTGATTCACAGATAATAAGAATACATAAACAGTGTTGGGATAAATAAATGCAAGTGTTAAGGATCTCAGTATAGTTGATATATATACTGAACTCTCCCTAAAATGGAATGTGGCTGAGAACATATGGTTAAGACGGAACTGGTGTTAGCCTGAATGCCATCCACTTTTTCTTGACGTTCAATTTTGGGATAAAATACTTTAGGCACTTTCCGTTAGCTTTTTTGGAATTAAATGAAAAAGTGACTCTTATTTTCTCTGGGAACAATGATAAAGTTTGGGGTTAGATATCATTGGCATTTCACAATCACTATTGTTTTCCCTTTGTCTATTCCATTTCTAATTTCCATTTCTAATTTTCTAGTTTATACTCATTGAATCGTCTTACTGTAAGCAAGCAAAGGAAGTGCAGAAGTTGGTGTCAGACCAGATTTTGTTGTTGCTTGCTTCAGTACAAACATGACTTGTCTTTTGGAAAGTTGGTTTCTTTCCAATAAATGCCTTTCAGGAAGTATTCTAATTCGACATACATTCTCCCATCAGTTGAAACCTAAATGCTTATAAAGAATTGTTGGCCACCAATAAGCTGAAGCAACATTATACTTATCTAACGAATTGACAGACTAGAATGGAACTTGAAACTGGAGCAGTTTTGGGCAAGATATATGAGATGAATTCACCTGTAATATTGCAGTGTTCAACATCTTTTTCCTACCTATATTATATACCGCTTATGCTTCTTTTCTCTCTCAAACTGTTATTATTCAATGTTGGCAGTTCTCCCATCTTGCTTGGGTTCAAACTGATAGGAAGTCAGGAGGGCTTGGAGATCTTAATTATCCCTTGATCTCTGATGTGACAAAATCGATTTCAAAATCGTTCGGCGTATTGATTCCTGATCAGGTATTAATTTGCTAAAGCTTGATTTATTGAAAAAAAATCTCAATATGGTGTTATCTGTATCCACTATTTTCGGTCCTTTTGCGCTCTATTGGAGATGTTAGTACTGTCCTTGAAAGGGTCAATTTATAGAAATGTTAATCTTGCAGGGGATTGCATTGCGAGGTCTATTCATCATTGATAAGGAGGGAGTCATTCAGCACTCCACCATTAATAACCTTGCCATTGGACGTAGTGTTGATGAAACATTGAGGACCCTTCAGGTAAATTTTTATAAAGTAGACTTGTGAAAAACATCAAGGAAATTATGGACAGAGCATTCATCAACTCTTAAAAAGTTAAAAATTCAAATCAGTTGATGCTCAAGTCCACATTTGATGTCTTTTTGGTGATCAATTATTTGGTACAACTAGTTTACTTACTAGATGAGATGATGCTTTCCTTGCACTACTTTCTGTAGGCATTGCAATTTGTTCAAGACAACCCTGATGAGGTGTGCCCAGCTGGATGGAAGCCTGGGGAGAAGTCAATGAAGCCAGATCCTAAGCTCAGTAAGGAGTATTTTGCGGCTATCTAGAAACAGGATTTGCAGCTGCTGTAATTGTTTTGTTGTTTGAACTTTGAAGAGCTAATTATGAATGTGTTATTCTTAGTTATCAGTGGATTGGGAAGTATGTATCTGGTGTTATTTTCATGATTCATTTGGTGACCAACAATTAAAGAAGCATGCTCCATCCACCCTAGTTTTGGTGGGTGAACAAAAATGGACTCTGCTCCAATAATCATAATAATCTCTTTGCATTCTGCATCTCAGCAGCTCAGGCTTGGAGAGTGACGGTCCACGTTATGGGGCCAATTTTTTTTATTGTTTTGTTTTTCTTTTTCGCACCAGTTGGCAAGCGAGAGTTCGTAATAGAATAATATGTGAAATCTCTCTTTTGATCTCACTTCCAGCAGTTATAGACTTATAGTATGCAAGTTTGTAAAGCCAGCTTATTCTTACTAGTGCATTGCACGTTCTTAAAAGAATTGTTAATTTTTTTTAATATAAAATTATTATAAATAATTTTGTTTCTATGAATCGAACTAAAATAATTAAGAAAAATATCTTCTATTCTATCTTAACTACTTGAGTTTGAATTATTTAGTTGTAAATACGGTAGTTAATAATTAGTTTTTTTAAAAAAATAGTTACTGTAGTATTTACATACGAAAACTCAATTTTGAGTTATTTTTAAGCTCATTATAAGAATAGTGAGAGATGGAGGCCAGAGCTGCTAATTGTCAACTCTAATGATTCGTGTCCCATGAACACCTGTTTCTGTCCCCTCACCAATGAGTCATGATAAACCTATACTATCATATGAAAACTTAAAAAAGATAGTTTGGTAAATATTTTTATTCAAAATATAAAATCTAGTATATATTTTCACTTAAAAAAAAGTAAGATTTTTTTTTATTTATTCGTACGGAACAGTTAGATATATTTTTATTAATTTAACCGAATATTTGACTGTTTCGTACAAAAATATACCTAGATATCCTAGTTTAAAAAAATAATAATAGAGATGTATGTTCATTTGTTAAAATATTTCAAATAAAAAAGTTAGCACAAATTGTATGAGCCTGATCTAACTCCAACAAAAATAGTCGATATGCTGTTAACTTATTCGTTTTTTCCCAATGCTTTAGCTGGTGAAGGTAAATTTGTCAAGGATAATAATAATAAAAAATTCCGTTTAGAACATAACATTTTTATTTTCGTTGTGTTAACTTAAACTTAACTAGAAGACTTGGTAGTTTCAAACAACAAGATTTGTGGGGATTCATGTTTATATAGAACATAAAAATCCTCAAAAATGATTAGTAGGTTAGGGCGAGCCCATAAAGCGCACCCAACAAAGCCTATATTAATTTGACGTGTTTATAAATTTTAACCCTCCCTCTTTCTTCCGCTACGGCTACTTCTCTCCTGATCATAGCTAGAATGTTAACTAAGACAACTGTGAAGACTTTTATTGATAATTTTTTTTTTTACAAATTTAGGTGATGAGGAGTAAATGAGTATGTTTCTATTTATAATGTCTTAAAAGACGTATAAGAACATTTTGAAATGAGAATATTCATAAATATTCTAAAAATTATTATAGATCATAAGTATTATATGCATAATTTTAACTGCAAATATTTTAAAATATTTATAAATATATTTATTGGATATTTAATTCACCTAGGTGGGACCACAAATAAATATAAAGTGACCTCCAAGACTTCTTAAGCCCTAACCCTTACCCTAAACTCCAAGAATCCTCCGGAAGCACCATGAAGAAGTAGGGACTAAACCTAAGAATCCCGCCGGCGTCGACCTCCTCGAAGCATCCCCTCCGAGCTCCGGCCTTCGCGTTCGGCGACGACGACCACGACGACGACGACGACGACGTCGAGAAGGAGATCTCCCGCCACGCTTCCAAGAACAAGGCCCTCCACAGGGTCAATAGACTTGGTTTTGTTTTCTAAATTTACCAACGAACTGATTCAGTATATTTTGTAATTGCTTGTAATTTCAGGGGTTTGATGTGAAATTAGGTGGAGGAGCAGCATAAGAAAGCGCTCGAGGAGGACCCGTGGGTGTTAGATTACGATGGAGTTGAGAATGAGATGAAATAGCAGATTGCGCGTCCGAAATCCAGACCGAACCGAGAGAAAGGTGATGAGCTTTCCCCAACTATGGTGGTATTATCTCGATATCTATGACAAACATGAATCAGCTTGTGTCTTAAATGTATTCATTTACGATCTAGGAAGCACCAGCACTCCAAAGGTTTGTGCCGCATGTGCGTGTGTGCCGCACGTGTCGGACACGGATAGATGCAGACATTGACACGCCAAAGTACACTGGGACACTCCAAAATGTTTTGTCTAGGGTTAACCTGTAACCCGATAGCCTGATCCTATTTTAGAATCATAGGGTTTTCCTTGAAATACTTAATGGTTAGGGTTCGGAATCTTTCCGTTTGGTCTCATCCGATCCCGAAACCTAATGAAAACTGGAAAAGGTTTTTCATATAGCAACTTTCAAGTGTATCATACATCTTCTTTAAAGTTTGAGTGCTCTACCAAATTTTAGATAAAAAAGACTCAATAATTTTCATAAATATGAGCACGTGTGAAAACCATTTAATTTGATGTTGAAGAAGTAGAAAGGTAGAAATCATAGAAAATACTATCTTAAATGATACTTTAGGTGCTTTAGATTTACGTAAGTACATTAAACATTACTTTCAAATAGCTTAATATACAACTACAGTTACTAAATAAAATTCGAAACCTAATCGAATCGGAACCGAAATTTTAGGGTTCAGATTCCAGTATTACATAAATCCCACTTGAATACAATCCATTGATAGCCCTACTCGTGTCGGTGCAATATAGATTACGATAGATTAAGTTAGCATGGGAAACTTTAGTTTTGATTGCATAACAGGAAAACAGTTTATTGATAATTATGGAACTTAGAGAGATTTCTTAAACCCAGAGATCATAGTAGCATTACTACTCTAAAGGGATAGTTCTGCCCTTCTTCTAGCAATAGTCACTTGAAAATATTTCTAACCTTTTAAGTCTACTACTTTACCATAGTCGCATATGTCATATGACTTGATCATCAAGAGATAAAGATAAGTTTAGTTACATGATCTAATTCTTGTTCTATCTCTATTTCATAATAACTGCTCAAACTCTAAACTTTCATGCCTTTGCCATCGTACTCCTTTCATGTCTTTGCCATCATATTTGATATTTCTGCATACATTTACATGTATGTTCTATTTCATATTTGTAGCTTGTTGGCATTTTTCGCTAAGGAATCAGTTTGAGTTGCTTCGTAATTGACCTATTCCATAGTCATTGAACATTATTGTATAAATATATAAAATATTACCGGTTCAGAATGTTGTGCCCATACAGTAACCTTTATTTTTCTACATAACAAGGTTTTATGATTTCTCAAACACATTAATGTGTATCAAATCATATGCATATCTTGTATTGACACACATACTTGATAACATAATTATTTATTTGAATAAAAAAATGATCTGGATCAATTGGTTTTTCTTATTTTTCTTTCTCGTATTTATAAGTTTTAAGGACGGGTCATAATCAAGCCGATTAACTCTGTTGGCAGCATCTTATAGGGAGCGTTCGGTTTATTCGGTTTCAACCGAACCGATATAGTCAAAATCAAATAAACCGAAATTCTAAAAATCCAAGATCGTAACCGAACTGAAATTAGCTAAAACCGAAACCGAACTGAAATTAGCCAAAACCAAAATCGAACCGAACCGAATAATCGATTTGGTTTATCCAGTTTCTTCGGTTGGGCTATTTCTATTGTTTAGTGGGTCGGACCCAAGTTGGGATCATGGTTAAATTATATTAAGAATTGTAATTTTTATACACACATTTGTTATATTTCAAAGTTGTGCCTAAAGTTGAATTAGTTGTTAAATTATCAAAGTTGGGCTTCAAACACATACATAGAATTGTTGTTTTCAAAACATACACATTTTTAACGACAAAATATGTATACAATTGATGGTATTTACAAAATTGCATAAGTCTTATTTGGTTTTGGACCGAAACCAAAATCCAAAACCGAAACCGAATAATTTTTTTTAGTATTTTCAAAACCGAAATCTAACCGAATCTCTTATACTGTTCGATTTGGTTTTCGGTCCAAAACCGATTAATGCTCACCGCTAGTATCTTATGATGCACGATGCTTATCATATGATAGGATATGATACAACATATAACGAGATGGACAATTTGTCTTATATGATACATTTTTTTTTTCCAGTAGTGGAGATAGAAAATGTAGTGGGCGGGGACAAACTTAGAAAAAAATACTCGAGTTAGAATTCATTCCGTTATGCAGTAGAAAAATAGTAATAATAAATAAAATATGTATTAAAAAAGACTAATAAGACAATAACAGTCTTAATATAATTTTTTTTAGTACCTAGCCAATCAAAATATTCAAATGTATACATAGTACATACCAAGATCTAGAATAAAGTACGGGAGGAGGAGGAGAGTTTTATCAAAAATGATTTGACTTTTTACATTCTAGAATAAAAGATATTGTTTTTATTCTATAGCCTATGGGCAAATAAGGATAAATTGGGGTAGTGGGGAAGGAATTTTAGTGAGGGAAATACTTAAAAATATCTACGACTATCATCAAAAAATGAGTGGGGGTAATTGCCCCTACTCTGCCCTGGTCATCTCTGCCCCTGGATTTTTTTTTATTGTATGATACAATACATATCACTCGATATGATGTGTTATCCAATAGGAAAGTTATTGAGTTAGCATGAATTTGAATAGATCTAAGCTTGCTTTTACGTTGTTTAGAAACTAATGTTTTTATAACTTGATACTACACCTCTAAAACCCGATCCACGCACATATGTAACCCTTTTAAACTCATCAAGGTATTTCATTCTACCTCGTCTTTTGAATGAACTCTTTGGATGAGCATCTCCTTTCAGTTGTTTTTCTTCGACTTCTAGCATCTCCAATGGCAACATCTAATATATTTGGGGATGGCATTTAACACCATGTGTTAAGATTTCTTGAACTTTCTCTATATGTTTTATTTTTCTTCGTAGAGGGCTTTTCCATCTTTAATTACTAGGATTTTTACAAGTACACTATGTAGAAACTAGTATATATATATATATATATATATATATCAGAATCGAAGATTATGCCATATTTTCACTCTTAAGTATAAACTTTATGGTGAACTCTCAGTGTGTCACTGTGTTAAAGTTGTCTTCTTTAATTTCTAGGTAATGTATCTTATGAACAATACCCGTTATGATAATCGAGTGAATAGATATACACACTATGTTTCTTTATGGTGAACTCTCAGTGTGTTAAAGTTGTCATCTTTAATGTCTAGGTAATGTATCTTACGAACGATACCCGTTATGATAATCGAGTGAATAGATACACACTATGTATCTTGATTTGACATCCTAGCCGATTAGTACCAAAAGAGAACAGAAATTTGAGAACCTATAACATAGGACATTCGTTGACTAATATATATATATATATATATATATATATATATATATCTCGATTTGACAACCTAGCTGATTAGTACCAAAAACAACTGAAATTTGAGAACATGTAACATAGATCAGATACAGTCTGTCAGAGATTCCAATATTATTCATGTATTTCAAACTATAGAACACTTTGAAGTTTTAATATGTAATACTTGAACTGCTAAAAGAGGACCGGAATCCATTTCCACTTGCTCTACACGTGTCAAATGTGGCTCGCTCAAGTTTAGACTCGGAAGAGCCTGTCATCGTGCCAAACATATAATTGAGATATGATTAGTAACATTTATTTTTATCAATCCTTTCTTGAACTTTTTAGAACCTAGTTAATACCCAAAACATGCTTAAATATGAAAATTATCAGGATCCAATGTAGAAAATATGTTTATATATATATATATGAAATCATGTGTGTATAACCGTACCCATACTGTACCCGTATCCTAAATTTGTTAAAAAAAGCGTATTTCGAACCTGTATCATGTCCTTATCTGAATCTTTGGATGGCTGTAATGCTGACATAGATCTGGGAACCTCTATGCGACATAGATCTGGAAAGATGCATGCTCGAGTATTGTAAACTTACTCCGTAGATGGCTGTAATGATGCACACATCTTGAGTCTTGACAACCTCCTTAAGTCCTACATTAGCATGAGCCTTGTGACAATACATGCGCTTTGTATAAATATCCTCCATTCGAGTATAAACTTGAGGTGTTATAAAAGAGGCTCAATAAGTCAGATATCTTGGCTTCTAAACTAATCTAATGCGTAGAATTCTTAATACTGTACAAAAAAAATCTTGAAAGCTTTTTGTTAAGTGGTTGATAAGTAGAAACACTTTTGAGCTAGATAATTATTATTGTGTAGACTTCTTAGTAGGACTTTTTAAACCACTTGGACTAGTTAGTGCAAGAATCATGATTCCTGAGTGACCTGAACATGATCTCTGTTTAAAAGATAATTTGTGCATTCTACTTGTCAGGCAAAATACGGAGACATTAATGCAAAAGGCCAAAGAACGGGAGCGGGAGCATGAGGCGAGAGAAAGCAGATAAAAGAGCGAGGCAAACATGATCACCTCTTTGCAAGACAAGGAGAAGTTTGTAAGTAGTGCATACAAGAAGAAGCTCGTGGAACATGAGTAGTCGTTGGAGGGGAAGAGATTGCAGCAACTTTCGAGGAGGAAGAGTTTGCAAGTAAAATTTCTTAATAGATATTGTATTAAATATTATCTCGTAATACATTCACGAAAACAACCTCCCCATATATATGGGGGTAAGGATGCGTCCATCTTGATCCTTCTTAGATCCTTACGTAAACGGAACCTTGTGGCATTGGGACACCATTTATTATCTCATAAGAGCATCTCCAAGGGACTTTTTCAAGGCCTCTTACCTAGATTAAGGCATAAAATGGTTGCTCCAAGGAGCTGAAAAACACTTACCTAAAGTGGGTATGGCCGGAGCTCACCCCCTAATATTAGGGGCTCCCAAAGAGCATCTCAAGTGGGTCACATTGATATAAAATGATGCACCGTTCAAAAAACTTAGGCTTCACCGTGGAATTTTTCATTTCACAAATACCCTTGCAACTCTCTCTTTCGCTATATATATATATATATATATATATATATATATATATATATATTATGGCAGGGATAGTTAGGTACTTAAACATATAGTATCTTTTAGTTTTTTTAAATCAGCATACAACATACTAATAGGGTTAATGATGTACCGTTCAAAAAACTCATGAGACATTCCTAAAATAACACATTTAATTAAGATGCTAATGAATGCAAAATGCTAATGATGCATTGCTAAGATAACAAATTTAATTAAGATACTAATGAATGCATGCAACATGCTAATAAATGCTATTTTAGAAAAAGTTTAATTTGCACCGTAAATGATGCACTGTTAAAAAAATCATGATGCATTCCTAAAATAGCACATTTAATTAAGATACTAATGAATACACGAATACACGTATACCGTCTTATACTCTTCCTAAATTAGCATGCTAATGGTGCTAATGATGCATTTATAAAATAACAAATTTAATTAAGATGCTAATGAATGCATGTAGTATGGTAATGAATGATATTTTAGGAAAAGTTCAATTTGCATCATTCAAAAATTCCATGAGTCTTATATCTAGTCAATTTCTTTATCATCATACAACATGCAACATGCTAATGATGCCAACAAATAAACGTATAATTATTAATTTGTTTACTTTATAAAATTATAATAGTATAAATACCAATTATTTACAAATATCATATTTTTTTAAAAATTTACAAAAATATATTTCATTGCAAATATTTTACTTTGGAAAAAAGAAAATAAATAGCATATTAAAAGTTGCTATATATAATTTTTTTTTTCAAATAATTGAAAATAATGCAATATTTAAAAAAAATATTATGCAATAAATTATTACCAAATATACGTGCAAAGCATCTCAAGTGAGTCACATTGATATAAAATTCATAAAACTATGAAATTAGTTTGTATTTCTCATACTTAAATTTGTTTGTACATATTGGGTGGGTAACGACTAATTTCATGAAACCAATGGGTAATGTTAAAATTTTGTGGATAATAGGAGAATAACATCTATATTTTATTATCGAATGGAATTTTTTAAAATTACAAGAACTCTATTTTCTCCTATATATTGGTTTTTCCTCTTTAAACAAAGTACAAGCGTATCTCCACTTCAAAATTAAAAATTTCCAAGCATATCTCATTTAAACAAAATAATAACATATCCAATCGATTGCTAATTAGCTCGCATATATTCATCTTCTTCTTCTTCTTCTAGCAAGTAGCAAATTAGTAGCCATATTTAATTTTTAGAAGATGAAATTGACAATCAAATGAAGTTGATAGTGATGGAAAAATGAGAGATAATGACCTCTTATTTATAGAGTGGATGCTTACCTATTTTAAAATATGACCGTAGAAATATAGCCTTTGAAATTAAAATATAGCCGTTTGAAAATATGATCGTTAGAATATCATTATTGAGTAATAAAAAATATATTATTTAATTATTATTTAAAATTAAAATATTATTAATATTATATTTCGGGAATATAATATTACAATTAATCTTTGATAGTTAGAGTTCCGATTACTACATTACACAAGATTTAAATAATATGAGTTTAAAATAGTAATTAATTAATTACTATTTAATTACTATATATATATATATATATATATATATATATATAATGTTTATGTCATTATATTATACAAAGCAAATAAATATATTAATTAAATTAAAAACTACTAGAAAATATTAGATTAATGAAATAGTTTTAAGGGAATTACTTAAGGTTGACCATTGGAGTCCATACTACCTAAACGACTCCCTAAATCTATGGATTGCTTTGAAGTTTACCTAAGTTAGGTAATCTCCAAAGGTAGACCACTGGAGATGCTCAAGCCTCCCCCACCTTTTTTTTTACTCAATGGTTCTCTTGTATGAATATTGTTTGATGCATAGTCTTGCTTTTCTTTATCTAAGAACCATTTTGGCTTTGCACATACACTGTCATGTATGCATGCTTTTTGTATTTTTTTCTTCCTGTTTGCACTTCAAAGTTCAAACTAAAATATTCAGATGTTCAATTGGAGGATTGCTTATTTTCATGCCGTTACTTGTGTATTGTAATTGGCAAGTTCTTTTATATGATACTAGCAATTGTGCGTGTGCTTTGCACGTGTATTTGGTAATAATTTATTGTATAATATTTTTTAGGAAATGTTGCATTATAAATTATTTACAATTATTTGAAAAAAATATTTTATATATAGCAACTTTTAATAGGATATTTTTTTTCTTTTTTCCAAAGTAAAATATTTGCAATGAAATATGTTTTTGTGAATTAAATTTTTTTTTGTAAATAATTGGTATTTATACTATTATAATTTTATAAAGTAAAAAAATTAATAATTATACGTGTATTCATTGTCATCATTAGCATGTTGCATGTTGTATGCTGATAAAAAAATTGACCGGATATGAGACTCAGATATTTTTGAATGATGCAAATTGAGCTTTTCCTAAAATGTCATTCATTACAATGCTGTATGTATTCATTAGCATCTTAATTAATTTGTTATTTTAGAAATGCATCATTAGCACCATTAGCATGTTGCATGCTAATGTAGGAAGATTATAAGACGATATACGTGTATTCGTAGGCATGTATTCATTAATATCTTAATTAAATGTGCTATTTTAGGATTGTATCATAATTTTTTTGAACGGTGTATTATTTACTGTACAAATTGAATTTTTTATAAAATAATATTTATTAGCATGCTGCATGCATTTATTAGTATCTTAATTAAATTTGTTTATTTTAGGAATGCATCATTAGCATTCTACGTTCATTAACATCTTAATTGAATGTGTTATTTTAGGAATGACTCATAAATTTTTTTGAACGGTGCATCATTAGCACTATTAGTATGCTAAATGCTCATTTAAAACTAAAAGACACTGTATGTTTAAGTACCTAACTACCCCTACCAGAATAGATTTTTTTGTTAAAATAGATATATTTGCAAGGGTATTTGTGGAATGAAAAATTTCATGGTGATGATAAGGACTACAATTGCTATAAAACAGAAGAAGACATTGGCACCAGGTATTATATTAAATTTAAATTTAGGTGGTATGGTTTAGACTTGTTACTTTCATAATATGATTTAATATATAAATCATACATTTTTTGTAGCTGAGTTGTGGATTACTTGAAAATATGAGATGCCAGAACTACAAAATTTACAAAGAGAGTATTTAGCCTTACTGTCTTAGCGACATCATGTGAAAGAAATTGGAGTGACTTTGACAATGTAAGTTATTTGGCTTTACTTGATTTCGTGGAGTCGTAGCCTCTTACAAATTATATCACTAACATTACTTTATACTTTGTCTGTCAATCCAGATTGACAGCAAAAAAAAAGAAACAAGCTTGACCATAAGAGGATAAAAGGATGAATGATCTCATTTATGTGAAGTACAACACCAAGTTGAGAGATCTAATGAAAGTCGGGTCTCTGATCCAATTGTCATTATAGACTTAGATGAGACTTTGCTATTAGTATGCTGTATGTTGTTTTAGAAAAACTAAAAGATACTGTATATTTAAGTTCCTAACTATCCCTACCAGAATAGATTTTTTTTGGTTAAAATAGATAGATTTGCAAGGGTATTTGTGGAATACAAAATTTATGGTGATGATGAGGACTACAATTTGTATAAAACAGAGGAAGACAGTAGCACCAGGTATTATATTAAATTTAAATTTAGGTGGTATTGTTTAGACTTAATTACTTTCATAATACGATTTAATATATAATTCATACATTTTTTGTAGCTGAGTTGTGGATTACTTTGGAAAAGTGAGGTGGCAGAAATACATAATTTTGCAAAGAGAGTACTTGCCTTACTGTCTTAGCGACATCATGTGAAAGAAATTTGAGTGACTTTGACAACGTAAGTTATTTGGCTTTACTTGATTTCGTGGAGTCATAGCCTCTTACAAATTATATCATTAACATTACTTTATACTTTGTCTGCCAGATTGACAGCAAAAAAGGAAAAGAAACAAGCTTGACCATAAAAGGATGAATGATCTTATTTATGTCGAGTACAACACCAAGTTGAGAGATCGTAATAAAAGTCGGGTTAGTTTGGCTGGAAGAGATACTGACCCAATTGTCATTATAGACTTAGATGAGACTTTGCTATGATTGGGTGTTTCCTTCCGATGCAGCGAATGATCCAGTAGTGATAGGGGGAAGAAATATCACTCATCTTACTTTTGGGGTTCTTGAAGAGGCCGAATGATTGCATGATGATGTTGGTCCTACCACTGTCACAAGACTATAAATGGAGAAGGGCAAGCCAAAGCCAGAGCCAGAGGAGAGACAATATGATTCAGGTTCGGAGGATGAGGATGATACAAAACTCTGCATAGGAGACGATTCTGGTGATGATAGAAATGGATCCGCGTCGGAAGAGGATATAGATTTCTAGATGTTATTTTCTTATTTGGATAGTTGAAAACTTTAAAGAGGAATTTTGAAGACTTAGCTTTTATGTTTGATGGTATTTTGCTGACTATGTCATATATATGTATTGTGTGGCTTGTTGGCTATTTTGACCATGATATTTTGATGACTATTTCGATGACTTTGTATTTTGATTCTAGTATTTATATTGTCTTTACTTGATTGATAATTGGTATTGTTATTCATGCATATACTAATAGGATTGTATGAAAAAAAATATTAAAATTTATGTGTATATAGAGTATTTTACATGTAGGTAGATAAAAAATGGATGAAACACTAAGTGTTAGTTAAGTGCTAGGTGACGTTTAAGCGCTACTTAGACGCGCTTAAGCGAGACGCCAGTTTTATCGTCTCGTATCACCTCCACCTCACATTTAATATAACATAGCTTGGGACTTTCTGCAATATTTAACTAAACAAGTCTTAGGTTTTGTAGTGAGAGGGCTATTTAGAAAGTAGGATTTATAGGTAAATAAAACATCTTGTGAATCTTATCAGGAGTTGGGAGTTGGAAAAGGGGGTATATTATAATCATGACTATTTTGAAAAATTCTGATATGGTATTGTAGGATGCTAAACTCACCGGCAATTGCTGTGCATATGAAAAAAAAACTCAACTGCATCCACCATTTAAAAGAATGATGTCATACATTAAAAAAATTATACTGCAATGAGATTCTAAGATGGATGAGTTTGTTAAAGGCATGATGGTGAATACACATAGTCGTAGATATTGCAGGTGGTTGCTATACAATTTGAGGGTAGTTTAGTGAAATTGCCTTTTTTAAATCTTTTCCAAATTGTGTAATCTTAGAGGACATCACTTGACACGACCGTAAGGTTTGTTGATTTTGGAGGATACGAGTTCGAGTTGTATAAACCATCTCTTCATATATTGGGGTAAGACTGTGTACATGTTATCTTGCATCAGCGAGAGCCTTTCCGTACTTGGACAACCTTTAATTGGTCTAATTTACCCTGTTTTGCAAACCGGATTACCAAGAAGAAAGACATGAGTGAATTCTACTTTGGTCTCAACAAGACTGTCGCATTCGGTGCCCGAACTCGTCTGGAAGAATCTATGGAGCCTTCAAATCATGAACGATCAAGTGATGGTAGAACTGACTATGGCCAAGCAAGAATTTTGCACCTGCACATTCCACCTGAGATAGAGATGGGGTTGATGATCGAGCTGTGGCACACAGTCGCTCTTGTGAGCAATTTGAGCACTCAACCACAACATCATAGGGCACAAGAAAGGGAGATGGTTGAGGAAGACTCGGCTAAGCAAACATCTGAACTATACAAGAGTTGTGAAGATAAACTTACTGCAACAAGAGTAACAGGTTTTGGCCCGCAAAAGGAAGAGAACAATAGCTTAGTGGACATTTCGAGTTTGTCAACTGTGGAGTTGGAACACTTTACTCTTGCAACTCTACAAGTTTGCTTGTCAATTGTTTTGGCATTGTATTATGTACTGCCTGGCCAGCATGACTGTAGAGGAATTTCTTTATTTAAAATGTCTACTCATCTAAGTCGGTGGGAATTGAGATAGTTGTTGATTCTTTATGTATAGCGAGAGCTTTTCTTGTTTTAGGTCTAACTGTTGGCAGGGGGCAGGAAAATTATGAAATTTGTTTCTAAATACTTTTCAGTTTGCTGGGAAACTTTCTGATTATCACACTCAACAATCAAGGATGTCAATCTTGTGACCAGCTAACTGTTATGATATCTTATGATCCATAATCCGACCTCAACATTCTTGGTGCTGCCTGAATATATAAGCTCCGGTCTCTACTCAACTGATGTGAATGTTCTTTGTGTATTAGGGTGAATAGTACTATATACACAAGTTGTCCTCTCTGCTACTTATGTATCTTCTGCTTGTATGAAATGATGCATCAGGGAAGCAGTTAAGTTTTGCCCAAGTCGTAACTGTAGCAATGAAAGGATGTTACATATTTTAATTAATTTGATGTCTAAGTGGAAAGACTGCTTTTGCTAATAATGGGAAGAAGTAGCTATAGTCGCACAATGTTCACATCCCTCTATGTAACTGAACAGAGAGCATTTTGGTTTCAAACCAAGAGCACTGGGCCTACCTTGATTCTATGGTCTGTATCTGATTATCTTATTTTCCTATTTCTTCATTAACAACAATCATCATGGTTAGTAATGTTTTTTTTCTTCCTATTAACAGGATACTCTTATTGGCACAGCTACACAAACAAAAGACCATTTGATATAGGAGAGGTGATTCAGGTGAATCAAGGATGCTGCTCAGATCCTGCTGCTAATAGTACTCTCCACTGGCTTTGCTATATAAAGTAAGCATATAGGTAACTCCATGAGATTTACAGTGGCTTTTATTTAATTACAAATATTATCTTCCTACTTTAGATCTTTGAATGGTTAGGCATTGAAACATTTAGCATCCTCTTATTTGCCAATAGGTGTTCTTTTGGCCACATGGCCATATATAAGCAACCACCCCCAAAGATGCTTGTGTAAGGCTTCATTAAAATGACGGAACTTTTTAGCAGATAATGCCACATAATGCTTTTAATGTTGCTTTGCGAGAGGGTGCTTTACTTTGAGACAGACACTGAAATGAAAGGGCTGGATTGGGGACATAAAGAGATTGGAAGTTATAAAATTTTATATTTTATGCCAGTTTATACCATTCTTTAGAATGCTTTGCCTTGTTTGCCCAAAATATTCAAGAAGTTGGTAACAGTTTGGAATGGGAGAAAGGAGGCAGTGGTACTGCTAAACATTTTGCTTCTCGATCCTTTTAATAGTATATTTTCTTCCTTCAGGCACTCCTTTTGTAGCATTGCAGGGTACTTTTACCTTCCTAATAATTATGATGTTCTTTATGTGTCTTTTGGACCATCTATGAGCAAACTTTTGACTGTGACTAAGATTGGATTCAAAAGACAAGTATTTTGTACTTCAAACACAGCCATAAGCTTGAGATTAAACACAAACTGTCACATACACAAGGGCTTACTTGCACATTTTGTTTCCATACCATTCAAAACTTTAAAATATAGAACCAAATGTAAGATTATTATGCTTCTACTATTAACTTTCCTTTAAGTCTTGTTTTTTTTTTTTTTTTGCAATCATAGACGATTTCTTTTGGTTAGCCAGTCAAAATTTCTTTCCATATCTTTTTCTTATCTCGATCTTTTTATGCCCTTTAAGCTTTCGCCCATGATAAACAATAGGATGGAGATCAACGATGATTGGGGAATGAAAGAAGATCTCTTGGGGTGCGGGGGTATTTCTTAAGCTTAATCACATTACCCCACCAAGAAGAAGGTGGAGCTCTGCTTTCCATGCAATGCACGCTAATGAAGACTGGTCGCCGACATGAATGGTCGCTAACAAGGTAAGTATCCTTCCATTCTTCCCCTAAAATAGGCAATGCCCCACTGCAAAACTCATTCAGTGTTTAAAATGACTTGATCAGTATGATGTGAAGTCTGTAATTAGAAGAAGAATTAGCTTTAGTGAGGATCCTCTGCATGACATTTTTGCCAAACCAAGTTAAATTACTACTGTGTTATATCATGTTCTGATGCAAGAGATTTAGGCGTATAAACAATTTATGAGTGCGTTTGCTGTCTAGTTTACTGAATAAATAACATGGAAGAGTAAAATACTTTACCTGGGCAAGTACATAGAGTATGCTCATTCTATTCTCGTATATTTTTCTGACAAGTAGGGGGCAGAAATCCCGACCCAATTTTGTTAAAAGAAGTGCAAAATATATACAACACCAAGATATTTACTTCTACAACCAATAAAGTGCTAATGCTGTCAGGTTTATGAACCTCTAAGATTAACCCAAAATTTAGAGGACTATGTTAACATCAGTTTTACTACCCTACTTGGTAAAACTCAAAATGGTAAAGAGTTCTAGCAGTGGCTTCGAATTTCAGAAACTCACTAAGTAAACGTACTCGGTAAAACTTAAAATAAAAGCTGTTAAGGCCAAGTTTTGATGTTGTCACAAGGGGAGTGATTTTGATCAGAATGAAAAAACAGAAGACACAAAGTGCAGAATAAAGACTCAGATGCTTTAAGAAATTAATACCTCTCCTTAATTTAAAAATGGGAGGCCATTGGAAATTTTATAGTAATATCAGTTCATAATATGCCCTGATAATTAATATATGACCAACAAAAAGTATGTTTATAATCATCAACGATGAAAGGAAGCTTACACTGTACCAAAATATAGGAGAAAATAAAGCACGATAATTTGAAAGTGAAAAAGGGAAAAGAAAAGGAAGACCTCGACTGAGATACAAACTTAACCTGATAGCCAATCGATTACACACATTGTTCCATTTTTTTGTTTCTATTTTAGGTTTTAGTTTTAGTTTTTATTTTATTTTATTTTATTTTATTTTATTTTATTTTATTTTATTTTAATTTTTGTTATTCAGGGGAAGAACCTTTTTGGATTCTTTTTGTGTGCCATGCAAAATTTCTTATAACAAACAGGAAGTTGAAAGATTTTATTGGCTAAAACAGGAAACATGACTCTCATACTTAAACTCAGACTACTAGTTACTCCTTAACTTGAATATGATAGTGAAGATAATCCAATCTATCTATTAACGAAAGTGCACTGTCTTGCATTGTCACTACTACTTTGGAAGTAAATATGAAAACAAACTACTTTACCCTAGGTGTTGGGTGACCCTCGGATTCGAGTCCAAATTAGGAAATCTAGACGGGGCTACATTATGGCCTGTGGAGGTCGTCCCCCTAACTTCTGAAAACTTTAAAATTTTCTAGTATAAAATTTCAAATTTCTGAAATATATAGTGTACCCTACTAAACACCACCACCACCACCACCACCACTACTACCCCTCAATCCTGGTTCCGTCCTTTTTGCATGTGGCATGAAAGTATGTTGTGTACTACGTATGGTGACCCTGGGGTTTTCAATCTCAATCAAGGAAGGTATTTTGTTTTTTCCAGGTAGCAGGAACATATGCTGTGTACTACATATAGTGACCGGCGATGTTGAATCCAAATTAGGGAAGGTATTTGTGTTTTCCAGGTAGAAGGAACATATGTAGTGTACTATGTGTGATATCTTGTTATTTTCTTATTAATGAAATGTGAAAACATAGCTTTGAAATTTATTTTAAAAGAAATAGTGGGTGCTATATGCACATGAGCAAAAAACCCAAATTAGCTTTGTAAAGATTTTGAAAATTTTAGGCACAAAAACCATTTATTTGCTTGTAAGATTTAGAAATGTTTATGCGAAAAGACCAATTATAAGTTCTTGTGTTTAGGTGGAAACTGAATTGAGTGCCTATTGTATCTGTATCAAAGAAACTTTAGGAGTAGGGGAATTTTTTTTTCAAAATAGTGCATTTCATCTTTTTATTATTTTTATTTGTTTAGACAAAGGATGGGATCAAGGAGACCCAACCCTTTTCTTTTGACCGTTTCTGTCCTGCCCTACTAGCACTAGTGACCCGTCTCATTTTTATTTTGTCCAGACTGGAATTAGAACCCACGTCCGTTACTCCCCTCCCTCACCCGTGCTACCATTGAACCACACAACTCCAACAACCAATATTCATACTAGAGTAATAAATCAACAATACAAAATAACCACTATGAGTTACCTATTAACTTGTGCTGTTTAACTTCTTACTTTAATGGACAATATTTTTTGTCTTGAAAATGCCAGACATTATGGGTTCATCAGCAGGAAAGATATACATTGGATATCTTTGCTTCCCAATTAGAAGTAAGTTCCTATATTTTTCTGCTTGTAAGCTGGAGTTGTAGTTCACAATTCCTGTTCCTGTTTAAAAATGTAGCGTCACCCTAGGATAACGAAAGAAATATTATTTTGAAGAAGCCTTGAGCTTTTGTTCATAAACTTTGGAAATCATAATTTTGGATTACGACTTTATATTATTGGGTTATGTCAAAAGAAAACTTGTCACAAAAGCCGCAATTATTTATATAAGGCTGATTGACTTAAATACCCTCTTTGCCATGTAGTCATTTTTTGTTCTATATTTACTTTATATTTTTTTGTAAACTTAGTAACCAGCTGATAGCCTAAGTTGGTAAATGACGAGCTTATGATATAGATGTCTTGAGTTCAAGGCCGGCCGGGGGTCCGGAGCTGATTTTAGTTGTCCCTTACTACCAGAATAAGTCAAATTAGCGACGTCTAGAAACGTCGCTAAATGGCATAAAAACGTCGCTAAAAATATTTAGCGACGTTTTAATGAAGTCGTCTTTAAGTAGTCATTGACTGGAAAAACGTCGCAAAACGTCGCTATAGCGACGTACCTGAGTAGCTATATTAGCGACGTTTAGCGACGCAACGTTGCTAAATTAGCGACGTGTTGTGTGTCGCTATATGTCGCTAATTTTTTTCTATTTAGCGAAGTTTTGCGACACATTTAGTGACGTTATATTGAGCTGGCAAATACTGCCTTGTCAGCAGTTTAACGACATTCAGCGACGTACTTAGCGACAATCAACGACGTACTTAGCGACATATATAAACGTCGTTAAAGATTTAGTGAAAAAATAAAAAAAATGAATATTGAATTATTTTTAAATCAATCTTCCTGCAGTTTATGAATTCACAATTTATATAAATAGATCCGGAACAACCCTCCGTTGAATTTTCTTGGTTCGCCGACCTCTACGGTTAAACAATCAACACCAGTAAATTAACATACATTTAATATGAATAATATAGTAAAATTTGAAGAAAACGAAACATTGAGATTACAAACCGAGTCAGGTGAAAATCTCGTCGTAAAGAATACAATAAATATCCACACAACTGAGTGCAAAAAATAAAGTTTGAAAGCCTAAAAAATAAAGAATATTCATAAATGACCAAATATCATAGGTCAAAACTGTAGTGCCCCGCTCCGCGTCGGCACTATGTACAAGAGATATCGATTTGCTGACTCAAAAAGGATATCTTCCTTAAGAGCTCCTTGTTGAACCAGGAGATGACTGATCTAGGTGAGTGGACATAACTTCATTCTCTGATTCTTGCATGCCTTAATAATGAATCTGATTTTTTGAATGCTTGTTTTTCTAAGAAGATAGTTTCATAAGAAGAATGATAGAACCTGCCTTGCATGCTTAATAAGAGAACTCATATAGCTTGTCATTGAAACGAACCTGCTTGCCTAACTAGAGAACTTGAAATGCTTATCTAAAGAGTAAGAGATTGCTTGAACATGTTTTAATATCGCTTGTGTTTTGAGAGAACCACATCGTGCTTGAACTTGTTCAGAGAGGGCGGCCAGACCGCACAAAGATAGAAGAGAAGAGATAGATGGTCTGCTTGTTCATATCGTCTGCATCATAGAGTTTATCTGATAGTGTTTCATGCATTTGCATCGGTCGAACAATGGCTATTAGTGAAGAGCTGAACCTTGGTCACGGCTGCTAATGATAGTGAAGAGCAACCATGAGTCACAGCTGCTAATAGCATCAGATAAATGAGTCATTGGTTAGCTGGATTACCGCTACCGATCCTGAGTTTCTCGGAGACCAAAAAGCATATAGATAGTTCATCGTGTTGGCTTGATAGAGGATAGTTCCTAGATGGTGCATTGTCCCTAGAGTCTTTGGGTATAGTTCACGAGACACGCTGCACATACCCTGATAGTAGAACAATCGGCTTGCCTTGTGTGCTTGAATGAATCAATCATGAACTCTGTTTTTAAAGATGTTTCCAAAAGAAGTAATATGACTCCGTTCCTATGTTGCATGTAACGAACCTAGGTAAAACTAGAAAGATCACTAGTAATGTAATGTTTTATCACATGATTACTTAGTGTTGGTTTTTTTTGAATGTTGCTTCTGTTCAGTTGATTTTAGACTCACCAGTGCTTTCTCCAAAGTGCTGACCCACCAACAGTTTGCTTGTTCGCAGGTGCTGGATCGTCCGAGGAAGCGATAGGCGTACCTCATCCCCAAGACCCGAAAATATGGTTTCAATGCCTTGAGTCGTATCGATTGCTTTGAGCTACTTTTGTATAGAGGGACATAATGTATGGAACGATGCCATTGTATTCAGAGAACCTCGTGCCTCGATTTCCTCCTATACTCAGATGGATTATTGTTTGCAACATTGCCCCTCCGCTGCTTACCTGATCGATTCGATGATAGCCACAACTTTAACGATGTTGCCTTGTGCGGGCGCAACCCCAAGTTCGCACGACATCACGTCCCGATGGCAAATGGCAATATACATCCCGCGGGAGCGTCGAGGCGTGGTGATTCGCGCCCGGCGGGGGCGTTGTTGGGACCTTCGGGATCGGGGCGTGACATAATGGTATCAGAGCAACTCGATTCTCTAGCCTTATGTTCATTTTGCTGTTGCTTCTAGATGATTCCGTGTGCATTGATATCGTTATTGAGTAGAGCGTTCCATACAATAAGTCCATAGATATTCTCAAAGTTGTGCAAAAGTTTTCTGGATTTGATTTGTTGCTTAGAGTTGTGCTTTCGTGCTTCTGGATTGGTAGAGTTTTTGATTGAGGATGGTGAGGGATGAGGACTATCGCTGTTCTGGATATCGAAAAGTTTCTCCTTGAGTTTCAAGGACGAAACTCTTTCTTGGTGGGTAAGTATGTAGTGTCCCGATCCGCGTCGGCACTATGTACAAGAGATATCGATTTGCTGACTCAAAAATAATATCTTTCTTAAGAGCTCCTTGTTGAACCAGGAGATGACTGATCTAAGTGAGTGGGCAGAACTTCATTCTCTGATTCTTGCACGCCTTAATAATGAATCTGAGTTTTTGAATGCTTGTTTGCTTAAGAAGATAGTTTCATAAGAAGAATGATAGAACCTGCCTTGCATGCTTAATAAGAGAACTCACATAGCTTGTCATTGAAACGAACCTGCTTGCCTAACTAGAGAACTTGAAATGCTTGTCTAAAGAGTAAGAGATTGCTTGAACATGTTTTCATATCGCTTGTGTTTTGAGAGAACCACAACGTGCTTGAACTTGTTCAGAGAGGACGACCAGTCCGCACAGAGATAGAAAAGAAGAGATAGATGGTCTGCTTGTTCATATCGTCTGCATCATAGAGTTTATCTGATAGTGTTTCATGCATTCGCATCAGTCGGACAATGGCTATTAGTGAAGAGCTGAACCTTGGTCACGGCTGCTAATGATAGTGAAGAGCAACCATGAGTCACAGTTGCTAATAACATCAGATAAAAGAGTCATTGGTTAGCTGGATTACCGCTACCGATCCTGAGTTTCTCTGGGACCAAAAAGCATATAGATAGTTCATCGTGTTGGCTTGATAGAGCATAGTTCCTAGATGGTGCATTGTCCCTAGAGTCTTTGGGTATAGTTCACGAGACACGTTGTGCACACCCTGATAGTAGAATAATCGGCTTGCCTTGTGTGCTTAAATGAATCAATCATGAACTCTATTTTCAAAGATGTTTCCGAAAGAAGTAATATGACTCCGTTCCTATGCTGCATGTAACGAACCTAGGTAAAACTAGAAAGATCACTAATAATGTAATGTTTTATCACATGATTACTTAGTGTTGGTTTTTTTTGAATGTTGCTTCTGTTCAGTTGATTTTAGACTCATCAGTACTTTCTCCAAAGTGCTTACCCACCAACAATTTGCTTGTTCGCAGGTGCTGGATCGTCTGAGGAAGCGATAGGCGTACCTCATCCCCAAGACCCGAAAATCTGGTTTCGATGCCTTGAGCCGTATATCGATTGCTTTGAGCTGCTTTTGTATAGAGGAACATAATGTATGGAACGATGCCATTGTAATCAGAGAACCTCGTGCCTCGATTTGCCCCTTATACTCAGATGGATTATTGTTTGCAACACTGTCCCTCCAGTGCTTACCTGATCGATTCGATGATAGCCACAACTTTAACGATGTTGCCTTGTGTGGGCGCAACCCCAGGCTCGCATGACATCATGTCCCGATGGCAAACGATAATATACGCCCCGCGGGAGCTCCGAGGCACGGTAATTCGCGCCCGACGGGGGCGTTGTCGGGACCTTCGGGATCGGGGCGTGACATACGATTCAATCCTGAGTTGATGGTAACCCGAGCGAAGATCGATTTCAGTGGGGAAGGTGAAAGACTTTGCAGTAGATGAGAATAGAGTGTTGCGAGTTAAGGGAAGGCTATGCGCCCTTAATGATTCAGAACTCAGAAAGGAGATCCTTGCGTAAGCTCACTATGCAGCCTATACGGTCCATCCCGGGAGCACAAAAATGTATAGAGACCTTCACACTATCTTCTGGTGGCACAACATGAAGAAAGATGTGGCGCCCTTCGTGTCGCAATGCATAACCTGTCAGTGGGTGAAAGTAGAGCATCAGAGACCGGGCAGAGAAATACAGAATCTTACTATCCCGTAATGGAAGTGGGAGCACATAAGCATGGACTTCATTGTTGGTTTGCCAAGGACGTAACGGGAGAACGACGCAATCTGGGTCATCGTTGACCGGTTAACCAAGTCAGCGTACTTCATTGCCATCAAAAGTACTTGGAGCACCGATCGTTTCGCCCAGACCTACCTTGATGAGATAGTTCGGCAGCACAGAGTGCCAGTTTCCATAGTATCAGATCAGGACGGACGATTCCTATCACGTTTTTGGGAAAGCCTTCAGTCAGCGATGGGGACCAAGTTGAAGTTCAGCTCAGCCTACCATCCTTAAACAGATGGCCAAACAGAACGCGTGAATCAGGTGCTAGAAGAAATGCTGCGCCTCTGCGTAATCGATTCGAAGTCAAGTTGGGACGTCTACCTAACGTTGGCTGAATTTGCATACAACAACAGTTATCAGTCCAGCATCCAAATGGCTCCGTACGAGACTCTGTATGGACGGAAGTGTAGGTCACCGATCTGCTGTGATGAAGTTGGAGAGCGTCAAATCCTTGGGCCGGAACTGGTTGAATAAACAGTCCAAAAGGTTCGGTTGATCCGAGATCGATTAAAAGTAGCACAGAGCCGGTAGAAGAGCTATGTCGACATTCGTCGTCGACCCCTCGAGTTCCAGGAAGGTGACCATGTATTTTTAAAGGTCTCACCCATGCCAGGAGTCATGTAATTTGGAGTAAAAGGAAAGTTAAGTCCGAGGTTCGTTGGGCCATTTGAAGTTCTCAAACGAGTCACTTCGGTTGCCTATCAATTTGTATTGCCACCAGCCCTGTCAGAAGTGCATGATATTTTCCATGTGTCACAGCTTAGAAAGTACATGCATGACCCGAACCACGTGGTAGAATTCGGTCAGCTGGATCTGCAGGCAGACTTATCGTACACTGAAGAGCCCGTTCAGATTTTAGATCGTAAAGAAAAGCAGTTACGGAATCAGACGGTTTCGCTAGTGCGCGTTCTTTGGCGGAACCACTCGGTCGAGGAATCGACCTGGGAACACGAATCAGATATAAGGGACATATTTCCCTCATTATTTTCTAGGGGTAGGTTCTATTCTTAAGTTTTGAGGACGAATTTTTTTGTTAGTTGGTTAAGATGTAGTGCTCCGTTCCCCCTGTTCAGGGAGCGCGGCTAAGAAATACTTGGTATCGTTCGATCATGACAGAATGAATCAAGATTTTTTCCTCGTTATGGATTAGTTTCTTCGGAATCAGGTCCCACATTCAACGGATCATGCCTCAAGGAAGGACTCGGCCGCAAAGTCGAGAGAGGCCTTTCCATTGCGCTGGTTTCCTTGCCTGTTTTCGATGCCTCTTGGTTGCTTTCTTGTTGGTTTTGTGACTTGCATTTTCTTGAATGATTTCGATAGATTTTATTGCCTTCGTTCTTAGGATCTCGCATTTCGTATCAAACCCTTGGAGACTGAAGCAGGAGATATTGATCATATGTTGGTGCGTGCAGGTGATCGTGTAGGCGACGCGCGAGCGGAGTCTTGAAGATCTTCCCTACTCTCTCCCAGTTCACCAACTTGTGAGTGACTTTACTTCGATTAGAACCCTTCTTCCAAGTCTTCATTCTTAATAAATTGACTCATTTGTGCATTCTGATCAATCGATACCAAAATAATAAGTTGAGTCAGAATAAAGAAGAAGTAGACTTGAAACACTTATATTGCTTGTCACATAGAATTCTATGCGATCACATTGATGCGTGCATGTCCATTATACATATAGCTATTTTGTGTTCAGTTGTAGTTAGAACTTATTTATCTATGACTGCTCAATCCATAGTACATAACTTGTGAAATGATCATAACAACCAGTAGACTGTGCCATCATATTGTGCTAAAGCAGTTCCGTTCTTATTGATGTTTGAAATGCTTCGTATGTTAACTTAGTGTTCATATCGTCAATGGTCATGGATAATCTTGTGCACAAGGGTCTTGGTTCCTGCGAACGGTCGCCGGGGCACCGGGGCCGATTCGTCCCGGGCGGAACATCAGTTAGTCATGCTAGCAACTTAGCACGGGTGAGACGGAAGTTTGTAGCAGGGCTCGCTACCTACGTTTCAAGCATCGTCGTCTACCCAGACTATAATCCATGATGGCTCGTCAAGACAGTGATCTTTATGTATATTTAAACTGTGCAGACTAACTATGTCTTCGTGGTAGGGAAGTTCATGGTAAGTTTTATACAGGTGGTCCAGACGGTACTGGTAAAGTCACCGAATTGTGGTACATTTTGTTATGTCATTCCATTCTATCGCATATAAAAAATTGAGCTAAGACAAGATAGAAAGATCATATACTAAAAATATTGCATGTTCACATGAAGCTTTCTCCAACCCCTCCCGGATCAGTAGGCGTGTTCGTGCTGTGACTTTTGGAGCCCAAGTACATACTCAAGAAATGAGCTCGCACTTTCTCTTTTGAAGCTCCTAGGCGATGGTGCTGACTCGCACCCAAGGTGTTTTATGCTTTTGAAATACTAGTAAAGGATGTGATGTATGGATCGGCTATCTCATTTTGCGTCCAAGTTGTAAGTCCGTGCGGCATCTTTATTACTTTTGGGTCAAGAGTCTGTAAAAAGATGTTCATTATCAATAAAGAGGACTTTTCTATATCTCAAGGTGTGATATCTTATTTGCGTACTCTGTTGCACTTTTTTTAAAGTATATCATTATGCCTAGGCCTTGTGCACGCACGCCTTACGCGTGCACGACATCACGCCCGGGGGACGATTATCGATTTAGCGAAAATCGGGGCGTGACAAAAACACAAATAATCAGTAAACTATCCTAATTAGGACAACTGCGGATCTGCAGAAGGATGACCACCGGCGCGCATCAGGGATAAGAACAAATTATACCGTTCCCGTGAAATCGACACCGATATCGATGGAGAAGGTAGTGACGTCGGTGGAGTCTGTGTCGATGAAGGCGCACCAGGAGGACGTATCTGCTCCAACTCTGCTAGTCGATGGTTGTATGAATCCATGGTAGATAACAGCCTCGTATTACTATGAACTATTGAATCTTGCATCATCGTCAGCCTCTCGCCCATGGACAGCTGTGATGTCTGCAGCTCCGTCACGCTGCGCTCTGTCGATGCTCTAAGATCAGCTGTTATATCCCTGAGCTCCATGATGCTGCGCTCGAGCGTATCAAATCGTGCGATGAGCGTCGCATCGTCCGCCTGCGGCTGGGACAGGGGATGCTCCTCCATCCTTCGCAATAACTCGTCATGGAGAGACGCAATCTGACGGTCAACGGTCTCCTGGACTCGGGCCGACGCCTGCGAGGGCTGTGGGGAATGCGCACTTGTCGTGGAGGCCCTAGATGACTGTGCCGCAACAAGGGCGCCATAGGATCTTATACCATAGTATGTACCCCTCTGGAGACCACCAGTGGCGGTCACCCACAGCTCGTCCGCCAACTTTGTACCCTTTGGCAACTTTGCACCCTCCAGAGCGATCTTACCATCCTCTTAGATCAGTAGAAGTCTTTAGGCAACTTTGCATCCTCTGGCAAGATCTCTATAATCAGATCCATCAGTCGGTTATAGCATTCTTGCGACATGTTAAAATTGGACTTGATGCTCAATAATCTTGTAACCACCTCCAACGGTGAATGATCCTCACAACCGGGATATAATGGAGTCCTTGCATTCTCCAGCAACTCCATGAACTTCGCAGCATCGACATTCGATACTTCCTCAGCTGCATCATGATTGTCCGGATCGAAACTAGGCCCTGCCGCATCAAAGATCATGTTCACCCACCCGTCGTCGTAAGCAGCGTGGTCGTGGACATCCATATACGTCTCCAGATAAGGCTCCGACTCCGATGCTAAAGACACAAGTTCTCCGTGCGCGGTCCACTGATAGTAATTCGACGTGAAACCCTTCGAGTACAAATGATATATGACTTCCACTTCTGGATGATATTTCAAGTTGCGACATCTCACACACAGACACTTAATTTTGGCACTGTCCATGTACTGAGGGAACGCCTTGGCGAACTGCAGGAACTGCTGTACACCCTCAATGAATTTATCCCGCACACCGTACATGTCATCAGGATGACGGTTGTACATCCACGAACGATGACGCAGATAGTAATTCATATCCATTTCTAGATACTTTTGAAAAGATGAATAGACATCGTTCAAGTATATACTCATGTGAATATTTGGTAGTATATATTATCTAAATGACACTCACTCCAGATATGCAAAGATGAATAGACATCGTTTAAGAAAATAGTTTAAATTATAGTACACATGACAAGTCTAAATGGATTTCATATTGATATTTTTAATCCTCTTCTAAAAATTTATCTTCTTCGTTTAAATACAGTACATGCACTGATACTCCTAGTCCTAGCATTGATACTCAGGAAATACCCAATTATGTTATACACCTACTCGTCTACACACACATAAGAATACTCAAGAGTACAGTACATGCACTGATACACCTAGTCCTAGAACTGATACTTCTTCGTTCAACTCTGTATCCTGGATACTCATATTACAGTGTATCAGTGAGTGTCAACTCTATATCCAGGATATCCACACTTGGACATTTGTTTAGGCCATGACTTTCTAATTGAAAAGTCAAGTCCTGGATATCCAATGTCCATTTTTTGGTCCAGGATACATAGTTGACACTCACTGATACACTCCTGGATATCCATACTTGACATGTATGTGTGTCCGTGTCCGATAAAATGCTTACAACCTTATCCTCGATATCGTGTCATAACCTTTCATATTCATGTGTCCTATAATTTTACTATAATTTTACTATACGTATCATGAGATGACATGATACAAACATGTGTGTGTGTTCGTGTCCGTGTTAGGGTTAGTGTATGCGTGTTAGTTTGTCCGCGTGTTTGAGTTTGGGTTAGTGTTAGTGTCCGCATGTGTGTGTGTGTGTCCGAGTTAGGATTATGATAGGGGAAGAAAGGGATGTTTTGATTAAATTATTAGTTTCAATGTATAAGTTAAAAATAACTCATGATTTCTTCAAGTAGGAGAAAGTGCTATTACATTCATCATTATAATGATGTAAAAAAAGACCATACTTATAACCACATTCTCTTTCTATTTTTACATTGCCTCTTAGTTGGATTGCTTGTGGAACACTTTGGGCAATACTAATACTATTATTCGCATTTAAGATGTGTGGCCTATAGATGTGAAACATGCAGTACTCAACATATGCAACATAAGGTATAAGAACCAAATATTTATACAAGAGAAGAGGCAAATTTTATAAAGACATAGTACTTTGCACCACAATAGTTAAGTAAATTGTAAAATGAATCAAGTTAAAATCTTTTATTCCTAAAATGTTACTCGGTAAAGCCTAATTTACATTTAATTATTATATTCCTAATGTGGACTAGACAATACCACACACCCAGTGCCTGCACCTGTCTCATTTATGACTGAATATTCTCACAAAAACACTTGAGATACCGGGTAATTGTGAAAAGTATTTCTCTATACAATGTATGACACTCACATGCTAATATGTCGTGTGATTAGTTTAAAAAATACACCATAATCTACTTGAAATGGAAACCTATATGCCTAACAGTCCCTACTTAGGGAAAGTCCTAGACTGGTCTATACTAATCAAATGCATGGTTTTCAAGCACTCGTAAACACATAATGTACTCTAGTAACAATACCATAAAAACCAACAGATTTTATGCTTTCATCGACAAAGTGAGAATAATTTTAGCAATAGATGAGGCTCTACAATAAGCAACTTAATAAGTAAGTTGTTCCCATCCACATAAGTTGGGCTATGGAACACCGTCTAATAGTGGGTTATGTTTTGGTAAAAAGTAGTCTGATAAGTTGTTGGTAACAATAGTCAGTGTATGTGTCTGTGTCCAGTGTCGTGTCTATGTCTGCGTATGTGTCGTGTCCGCTATCAAATATCGTGTCCGTATCTGAGAGAGAGAGAGAGACATGGTTAGGGTTAGGGTTAGGGTTTACACCCTCTGTGATAGTGTCTGTGTCGTGTCTGTGTGTGTGTGTCATGTCTGTGTCAGTGTCATATCGTGTCTGCGTCTGTGAGAGAGAGAGAGAGAGTTAGGGTTTACCTAGAGGAGGAGGAGAAGCCCGAGGTCGTCGGAGGGGAGGAGCCATGCCGGAAGGGAGGAGCCGTGCGGGAGGGGGGCACTCGGGGGGTGGGGAGCCGGAGTAGGGGGGCTGTGGGGGAGCCGGTGGGGGGGGTAGGGATGGGGGGACGCCGGAGTAGGGGGGCTGTGGAGGACGCCGGAGGGGGTGACTTCGCCGGAGAGGGGGGGAAGAGAGGGGAGGGTTTCAAAAATTTGGGGAAAGAGTTCGACATAATGGGAGAAAATAAAATCCTGAACCATGTATTAAAATTTTTAGCGACATTTAGCGACGTCTATTTATGACGTCGATAATAAAAAAATTAGCGACGTCATAAATAGACGTCGCTAAACGTCGCTAATTCAAAAGTTTGCGACGTTATAGACGTCGCTAAAAATGTCGTTAAAAATCAAAAAAATTAACGTCGCTAAATACGTCGCTAAACGTTGCTAAATCAAAAAACTCAGCGACGTTTAGCGACCTTAAAGAAGCTTATAGCGACTATTATTTTAAAAAATTGAAGTATAGTTGCTAAATGTCGCTACGTGTCGCCAACAACGACGTATAGCGACGTTTATTTTTAGAGTCGCTCAAGTTTTTAATATTAGTGACGTTTTATTATGACGTCGCTAAAAACGTCGCTATTTCATCATATTTTGGTAGTGCCTTGACCCGGGTTCTTGTGAGGCACTTTCTTTATATCCTGGGGGTCACCCACGACCCCGACCTCTTGTAGGTCACGCTGGACCTGAGGGTTGTCCAAGCCCGAAGTCTTGTTTGACTTAGACGTTGACCGACCTGCTTGAGTTCAATGCTTACTAGCGTTTATCATGTTTGTTTTACAATTATTTTTTGTTTTTACACATTATATACTTTGGCTCCTTACATCGAGTCCTTAAGTTTTAAGTTAATATATTTTGGCTCCACTGAAATAATAAAAATAATTTATGTAGTGGCATATCCGATAAATAGGTCCAAAAAATTTGATATCCAAATCCGATCCAAATTCTTACTATGTTGAAAGTAATCTAAACAGTTGGATTAATTTTAGACCAAGCAAGCAGATTATGAGTGCCACCTCCCAGAAGTTACTAATTATTCTATTACCCGAGCTTTATGAAACTGTAGATGTATAAAAGCCTCAGTTTTATTTGTTAGAGCATCATTAGTAGATGAAGCTCAAAATTGTATCTTGAGGTCCAAGTTTGTAATAATAAAAAATAAATGTAGGATGGGTTGGATTTGTATGCGAATAGTAGAAAATGTTAAAATGAGCTTTGGTCCCAAATGTTGTGGTCAAAAATTAATGTGGTAAAAAATAATGTAAAATCTAGAATATAGAAATTGGAACTCCAAATTGAGCCTTACTATTTTACAAAATGAGTTCCTACATTCTGAATGTAGAAATTATGAGACCCAAATTATCTCTCCTGTAAGTGGGTTGGAACCATCATGGAACTCCATTTTTTTTTTCTTTTACTGTGACATTCGATCCGTCATGGAACTACAATTGAGTCTCACCATTCTACAAAATAAAATCTTACATTATGAATCTAGAAGCTACAAATGGGAATGATGCTCTTACAATCAATATATCTAACCATATTTATATCCATAATGCATTAATACATATACTATATATATGTAGTAGTATATATACTATATATATGAGTCAGTGTCCCTTGGTCCCTTTGTCCCTTTATTCCTTGTTTGTTTGATTGAGAGTCCAGAAGAAAGAAACTGTACACAGTTCCCAATTCCTTTTTGGGCATCCAGAAACCTCTCTTTCATGATCCTTCAAAGAGGAGGAGAAAAGAATTTGGCATAAATCAGAAGTGAGAAACGGGCCCACTTCCTTTCATCCTTACAACACAGTCATACAAACTCATGTTGCCGGGAACATGGAATCACCATTAATTAATCAATTTTCCTTTTTTTTTATTTGTGTGCTCCTTTTATTATGCATGGAATCATTGATTTCTGATCCAATCTGCTACTGCTCAGGTTTCTTATCATGATGTCCATTTTTAACTATCACGAGACAAAAGTATTATTTGGTTTATATCATGTCATTTTTATTGTTTAATGAAATCTCAATCAGTGAAGTGAAATACATTGCTAATTGCTAAACAATAGCTAATTAATCTCATAGTTTACGTTTGCAAACACTTCTGCTTAATAAGAAAGCGTGCATTTTCTGATTTTCAAGTCTTTGTGCACCTACATTACTATTAATACCATATGATACTAAATTTAAAAAGAGTCAAACTATCCTGTATTCTTTCTGTTCTTTTTCATCTTCTTCTTTTGATATAATCCTGTCTTATTCTTTCATTTTAGTTATAGTACTCAAGTTCCAACACTGATGACCATCCAAAACCCTTTATTTTCTGGAAGGATGCTGCTAGCTGGCCCGTGCGCGGGCCAGTCCGCAGCCATGCATCGCCCCCTGTTGGAGGGGGGGTCCGGATTTTGCGGAGATGGATCCCATGTGACCAGGGAGGATAGGGTTTGGACGAATGGATGCCCCATTGGAGTTATCGTCTGTGGTCATTCCCCCCTTCCAATATATCATTTTCCTTTCTGGAAAGAAATAGATTCTCAAATTTTGATAAAAACTAACTGTTGTATATCTTTAACAGTATATAAGTAGTTTAACGATTGGATGAGTTCATACTCTATAGAAAGTATGATGCTCACTTTGATGCAACTTGTCATCACATGCAATCCACTTTTTTCCAGTACAAAATCGACTTTGGACCCCAAATTTAACCTCCTCTACAAGGAAAGAACAGCCATAAAAAATTTCCCAATTCTCCTCTCCATAAAGCAAAAATAAGCCAACAAAATAAAGAGAGTCCCTGGATCAAAAGCATAAAATACAAACCCCACATACATACATACATATACCCCCCCTCCCTACGTCCCCCATACCATAAACTGAAGAAGCAAAGAAAGAAAGAAAGAAAGAGATTGACAACCAAACCTACAAAAACCTCAACCAACCAACACTCTGTTACACTTCCAAGTCACAAACATGAGAGCAGGGGGAGGGTACACAGTGCAGCAGGCACTCACTCCCGAAGCCGCGGCCGTCGTGAAGCAGGCCGTAGGCCTCGCGCGCCGGCGAGGCCACGCACAGGTCAGCCCGCTCCACGTAGCCAGCACCATGCTCTCCTCCACCTCCAGCCTGCTCCGCTCCGCATGCCTTGAGTCCCACTCCCATCCCCTCCAGTGCAAGGCACTCGAGCTCTGCTTCAACGTCGCCCTCAACCGCCTCCCCGCCTCCTCCTCCTCCCCGATCCTCGGGGGACACCACCACTACCCTTCCCTCTCCAACGCTCTCGTTGCCGCCTTCAAGCGAGCGCAGGCGCACCAGCGCAGGGGCTCCATCGAGAGCCAGCAGCAGCCGCTGCTGGCCATCAAGATCGAGCTCGAGCAGCTGGTCATCTCCATCCTCGACGACCCCAGCGTCAGCCGCATCATGCGGGAGGCCAGCTTCTCCAGCACCCAAGTGAAGGCCAATGTTGAGCAAGCCGTGTCTCCGGATACAGTTGCACCCACCGCAAACCCTAGCAAGCCCAAGGAGGTACTTGTTAGCAAGACTAGGGTAATTAAACCTTGTCCCCCCGCGAAGAATGGCGAGGATGTGTTGAGCGTGGTCGAGGGGATGTCAAGCGGTAGTAGCAGGAGGAGCGTGGCGGTTGTAGGGGAGTGCCTGGCCTCCGCTGAGGGGGTGGTGAGGGGGGTGATGGATATGGTTGAGAGAGGAGAGGTCCCCGAGCTTCTGCTGAACCTTCGGTTCATAAAGCTTCCGCTCTCCTCCTTCCGGAGCTTGGGGAGGGAGGAGGTGGAGCAGAAGGTCGGGGAGCTGAGGTGCCTTGTCAAGAGCTGGAGCTGCTGCGTGGGATGGGGGAGAGGAGGAGGAGGAGGGGCTCTCCTCTACTTGGGGGACCTCAGCTGGGCTGCTGAG
This sequence comes from Iris macrosiphon, assembly GCA_036927795.1. Classification (NCBI taxonomy): domain Eukaryota; kingdom Viridiplantae; phylum Streptophyta; class Magnoliopsida; order Asparagales; family Iridaceae; genus Iris; species Iris macrosiphon. The sequence continues at coordinate 153,062,952 of JAYESA010000017.1, read as the reverse complement.
TACTACTACTGTAGGACTACTGCTGAGAAGGCGAGGAGGGGCTGCAGCTACTGCCCTGTGGAGCATGTGATCATGGAGATTAGGGGTCTACTCAGCTATGGAGGGGGACTTGGGCTTTGGGTGATGGGGGTTGCCACCTACCAGACCTACATGAGCTGCAGGGCTGGGAACCCTTCACTGGAGGCTCTCTTGTGTCTTCAAGCCATCACCATTCCTGCTGCTGGCCTGGAATTGAGCCTCAACTGTGATCGGTAATGCTCATCATCATCATCATCATCTAAAGTTTTCAAATTTCATTGCTCGAAACTATATATATTTCGTTGGTCGATTTATAGGCCAGGTTAGTGACATCTTAGTTATTATTTAGTATTTAATCTATGGATCAATCTCTCTCGACTTCTTTTTTGTTTCGATTAAAGCAATGTTCTGCATCGGTTTCTTCCGAGGCCAGTGATGCTGTGATTCGCTCGGAAAAGATTGGATCCATGAACTTTAATGTGAAAAAGTTTGATCCTCTTGTACTCTCTTTTCTTCTGCTTTTCTCCTTTCCTTCAAATTTTTCAAACAGTTTTAACATTATTAAACAACGCATTTGGTTCTTACATTTCAAAACATGCTTGCTTTTTTAAAGTGTGCTATTTTGGGTTGTTTACTGAGCTAGCAGTTTAATTAGCATAAGCTAAATAATACACATAATTTCCCGTTCCAGTGATTCAAATAGCCTGTTTAAAAGGAAGAGAAGTGGAGATGGTCCTCGTCGTTGGCCTTTGTTGGAGGATGGGCTCATGAGTTGCTGCAGTGATTGTTCGATAAAGTTGGAGAGCGAGGCACGAGACCTACCGAAAGCTTCTAGCAGTAGCCACGGCTCAATGATCACCTCTACTCTACCTTCATGGCTCCAACAGTACAAGGACGAAGAGAACAAGAGAGTAACGAGTACGAACGATCAGGTATGTATATGTATATATATATATATATTTGTCCAGTGGTGATCGAAAAATGAGTAACGATCATGTGAACACTGAACTCCTACTCATCTTTGTGTCGTAGGAATCTCTGCAACATCTTTACAAGAAGTGGAACTGGATATGCGACTCGACCCACAAGCAACGACACTACTCGTCAGAGATCACCCTCCATTTCTCTAATTCGGCCTCGCCATCTTCTTCATCCGTCTCTTCCTACGATCAGCAACCATGGGCCATTGCCAGGCAGTGGAAAGAGCAACCTCTCTGGATACCCGACACCGTTGAGGAAGGTCCGGGACACAGCTCAAGGTTCTACTTAGAAGAGTTCAACAGCCAGATGAGAACATTGGATGAAAACCCTAATCCTATCCCTAACTGGACTAATTCTTCCAGCGACACAATGGAAATGGAAATGATGTATCTCCCAAGGTTTAAGGAGATCAGTGCCGAGAACCTGAAGGTCCTATCCGATGCGTTGGAGAAGAAGGTACCGTGGCAGAAGGCCATCATCCCCGAGATCGCAAGCACCATCCTGCAGTGCCGGTCGGGGATGTTGAGAAGGAAAGATAAGTCATCGAAACTGGCGAGGGCCACATGGTTGTTCTTCCAAGGAGGAGATGTTGAGGGCAAGGAGAGGATCGCGAGGGAGCTAGCAAGCCTCATATTTGGTTCTCATACTAGCCTTGTTTCCATCGAGCTCAGCACCTCCTCCTCCTCCTCCGAGTACGACCTAAGGAACAAAAGATCAAGATCGGAAGATCAGGTGAGCCACAGTCACCTTGAAAGGTTATTCGAAGCAGTTCGCGAGAACCCTCATCGGGTATTCCTAGTGGAAGACATCGAGAGAGTGGATTATAAGCACTCTCGGATGGGTATCAAGGCTGCTGTAGAGAGTGGCACACTACTTGGCTCCAACGGACAGGAAGTTGGTACCGATGACACGATCGTCATATTAAGCTGCGAAAGTTTTGACTCGAGATCAAGAGCTTCTTCTCCTCCGGCTAGGCAAATTATAAGGATAGAGGACGAGGAAGTGAAGGATCATGAAGATATTGGTCATGACAAAGAGGTTGGCTCTACTGTTTGCTTGGACTTGAACCTTTGTGCTGTCGATGAGGACGCCGAGGACTGTTCCTTCGGGCTTCTTGACTCAGTAGATAGGGCTTTCTTCTTTAACTTGCCAGAGGGCTTGTAATTTGTGAGGCTACTCCGTCTGTAAGAGATTACTTCTTGATTTCCCATGTTTCTTACTTTCCTTCCCTAAGTTTTTTTTTTTTTTTTTTTTCTTTTTTTAATGCGAATTTTCAGATGCGAGGATGTATAGAAAGTTTGAGTCTAATAATTAGTAGGTTTTGTACCTAGGGGAAACATGTAGATCTAACCATCTTTTGTAATGTTTTATGGACTAGTCATTTCTTTGAGAGTTTCTATTAATTTACTTTCTCAGTTAAATTTTATATGTGATGCATGTTTATTATTCATGTGAAGTTTCTGCCACTTGTTATTTGCCAACTTATATTGGTTCTATCTTCATTAAATACGTCAATTACATAGCTAAAATTATTGTATTCCTCCCTTTTTTTTCTTTCTAAATACTGTTACAGGACTAACCAATTAATTAAATTAATAGGTGACGTTTGGTTCAAAATTTTGAGGGTTGGAAATTGCTTTTAGATTCTTTATCCTTATTTGTACGTGTAGGATTGAAAATTATGAAGGAATAGAAGGAATTTCATATTCCCATGGTTGTGGAAAAGTAATTCCCATGGCCCCCCTTAGGAATAGTTTTTCTTTTCTAGGAATATTGTTTAAATATTTTGTTTGGACAATAACACCTCACTTTACTATCAAAATTTTAACTTCTATTCCAAACATGTAAATTTAGATAATAGAAGAATAAAATAATTTTTATGAAAAATTAAATAAATTAATATTTTTTTTATATTTTTAATCTAATATAACTATGAAAATGTTAAATTTTTTTTTTTCATGAGAATAGAATAAAAATAAATTTGTAGAAATACAAAATCTCCATCCAAACGCCACCTAAAGGAAAACAAGCAACCTCAATTTCAACAACCCTAAACCATAATGTATTCAGAGAACAGGAAATTATTCTTGAGGCCTCGTGGCTGATTGAATATGTTCTTCTGATTTCTGAAGTCCAAATAAATGATGTGGAAGCATGACCAAAGACATCGACTAATAAATCTTTAAACTATATGACAAGGTGACAACTACACTAGTGGAAATCTAGTTTGAACAAAGTAAAGGTGGCCTCCTTTTTCATGGATAGTCTCTGATTTGAATCAATCAAGGAATTTTAAGATATATCAATGCTGGCTTAATGTTCAAACATATCTACTTTAGTTCACAGAGAATATAATTACTTGAAGAGAGTTGCTACTTTCAATCAGTTATATTAAGTCGAAACTCTTTTGCGTTTAATACATTGTAACATTCTCCTACAATACAACAGACCACATAAAGAGCCTTGGCCATTTGCCACGTGAGAAGGAAGAAACATAAGATATAGAAGAAGATATATTGTTCTTTCAGTTCTTCAATATAAGCCACCTGTTGGATTGTATTTTGTTTTCGGTTGAGCGTTCAAATATGGTAACATTGGAGTTGATAATTTTGGTTGAGCGTTCAAAGGTGGTGATAACGGAGGATATATAATTTAATTCCACACCGGGTAGAAAGCGAGATCATGAGGTGTAGATATTTAGAATTGGATCAGGTCTTACATGATAATTCTCTTTTAAGGCATATGGATTCAGTACAATATCGTATCTCATGGGCCAACTCCAGTTCGATTTACACCGCGTTCCCAACAAGTGGTACCAGAGCCAAGGTTACGGGACTAGTTTGCTCTAATTAGTTCGAGACAAATTGTTTTGAATGTTTATGCATGCGTAAAGGTGGATCATACCTAATGTTAGAGACAACTACATGGATGAGTCCAGTCCAAAATCGTACCTTATGGGCCAACTCCGGTTCGGGTCACTGCGTTAAATTTGTGAGAGTTGATTATTCTTCGACAATTTGAGATGACATGTTGTGGACTTCTTATTTGAAATCATGGAAGGTCTCCATATTATTTTCTGCAAAATAAACTGTTAGTCCCGAAGCCAAATCACAGTAGAGGAGGTCCACAAATTAGAGACTCACACAAGAGTTCGTCTATACAAAAGTTGGTGCATTGAGATCCACACAAGAGTTTCTCTACAGTGACACACAACTCCACAGAAGCACAAAATCAGGAACATGTTATAAACTGACGACCCGAAGAAAATACAAATACAACAAGAATCAAATTTTTTTTATTCTCTTTACGTTCGCAGATGCTACAACGAGAAGGATCGGGAGCAAGAAAAAATACAAAGAAGGAAACTCCTTGCTGGGGTGATCAAAACCACCAGAGCTCAAGGCAAGATTTGCGCTATACAAGGAACTGCCCACAGAATCCAGCAAGTCCACACGAAAAATTATGGAACGCTCTTGGTCACATTCGGATCACTCAGAAATACTTTGTGGAAGGGTGCTCACTGCGGCCGCATATCGCTCTGGTGCTCTCGATTTTTTCTCATCTCTGAAAGAAAGAGAAGAACCTCTCTATATAGAGGAGAACAACACATAAGAGTTAATTGTTCAAATGGTGTCTGAGAAATTTCATGATCGTTGTTTTAATAATTAATTTTTTTAATTAATTTGGCACTTAATTTTTGTACTTTTTATTTAAAGAGTACCCGAAAGGAGATCATACTCTGAAGGAGTCGCACATGTTTCACGGGAGGTCTGTGCTCGACGTTGCTGGATCGTCAGATGGTACGCGACCAATCTCGTCTTACCATGAATTAGGATTATAATTTTTTCATTCGATTTTATTGAGATCACGTTGCAGTGAACCAAACGGATCCTTAATTAATGCTCGCGACGTAATTCGAATTTGAAGCTAGCTAGCTAATTAACGAGGGTGATATATATATATATATATATATATATATATATATATATATATATATATATGTATGTATATATATATATATTGCTCAGGAAGTAGTACTAGCAAGGAGGAGGCAAATTACGAGATCGACGAGGACGACAGCTACTACATCGGCATTATAAACATGAACCCTCACATAATGGAGACCACATTGAAGATCAATGTTACGTCCAAGGCGTACGACACAAAGGAAGCAACCAGCGAGTGTTCTACCAGCACCAGCAATGGCCTCCACTGTAAACAAAATTACTATAAAGTTGGTTTTGTGCTGTTTCTTCTCATCTAAACCAGTGCTATTGATATCAACAGGATCATGGATCTATTTTGGTTAAATCTCACTAAATCTGACCTTAAAGAGTTGGTCAAGGTTATGACTGTAGTTCAAAAGGGACAACAACAATATAGCTTGTTGTGTCATGTCGTGTACCAGCTTTAATTCGAGTGTACCAGCTTCAATTTGAGTTAGGGTTAGTGTGTGTCCGCGTGCGTGTGTGTGTGTGTGTTCGAGTTAGGGTTAGGGTTAGTGTGTGTCATATCGTGTCATGTCGTGTCGTGTCTGTGTTAGAGAGAAAGAGAGAGACAGAGAGAGGAGCTCGCCGAGGAGGGGAGCCGGAGGAAGGACGCCAGAGGGAGAAGGGGAGCCGGAGGAAGGAGGAGCTGACGGCGGAGGGGGGAGGACGCGGCCGTAGGGGGGTCGCCGGGAGGGAGGAGGAGAGCCGGAGGGAGGAGGAGAGCCGGAGGGGGAGGACTCGGCCGGAGGGGGGTCGCCGGAGGGAGGAAGGAGGTTCGGGTTTGAAATTTGGGAGAGGGAGAGGTCGAAGGAAATGGGGGGGGGGGGGGAATTAGCCCTAAATGAATAAAATTTAGCGACGTTTTAGCGACGTCTTTAACGTCGCTAATGACGTCGCTAATTGTCTAAAAGAGATACGTCGCTAAATACGTCGCTAAACGTCGCTAAATGAAATATATTAGCGACGTTTAGCGACCTTAATTGAACTTATAGCGACTAATCTTTTAAAAACTGAATAAAAGTCGCTAAACGTCGCTAAATGTCGCCAATTAGCGACGTCTAGCGACGTTTTTACATGGAGTCGCTAATTTATATTTTATTAGCGACGTTTTCCTTTGACATCGCTAAAAACGTCGCTAATCTCGCTTATTCTAGTAGTGACATTGCTCACGCAGTTGACACAGTTAGCAGGTACACTTCCAATCATAGAAGGGTACATTGGAGTGGGGCCAAGTAGATTCTACGATATCTTTAGGGTACTGCTGATTGGAGACTTTTATTTGGTGGTGACGAGCTGAAGATGGTTGGATATACCGTCGCTGATATGGCTGAAGATATAGAGACGAGGCGATCAACTTCGGGCTATGTGATCATGATGTTTGCTGGTGGAGCAGTATCGTGACAGTCGCGTTTACGTAAGTGTGTTGCCTTGTCGACGACAAAGGCAAAATACATTGCGACGACGGAGGCTTGCAAGGAGTTGTTGTGGATGAAGAAGCTGCTGTAGAAAATTGGGCTAAAGCAGGAGCAGTATCATTTGCTTTGCGATAGTCAGAGTGCTATTCACCTTGTGAAGAACCAGACCTTTCATAGCCGGTTCAAGCACATTGATACCCGATATCATTGGATACAGGATGTGGTTGACAAGAAGGAAGCGACGCTTGAGAAGTTTCATACAGATGATAACGGAGTAGATATGTTCACAAAGGTTCTACCAAGGAAAAAGTTTGAGTACTGCAGGCGGATCGTCGGGATGACGACCACCTCCACATAGTTGTGAAGGAGGAGATTTATTGGAGTGGGTGGGGTTCCCAACCTATGTGAAAAATACTCTGGAATAGGATTGAGTATTTCTACATATAACAGGAATACCTCAATTTATTTGGATTGGATATTCCTAAATATAATAGAAATTTCTCAATGGATTTGGATTGGACATTCCTACATATAATAGGAATATGTCAATGGATTTGGATTTGGATTGGATATTCCTATCTATAATATGAATGCTAGTTGTGAGTTTGGGGCTATATATATGTGTCTCCTGGCCCTAAAATATATATATATATCTCTCTCTAAAAAAAAATAACAACAAGGAGAGAAAAGAAGACAAGAGTGCCATTGCAACATTGGAGAGGAGAAAAAATGATTGTAGGTCGTTTCGAAGAAGGAGATCAGTTTCGGGTATTTCTCGTTGTCTTTCTTCTTCGTGGTTATATTCTATTTTCTGTTCCAAAAGAGTTGTGATGATTCGTTTGGATCGGTGTGAAGTTTGTAAGGAGTCGGTGTATTTCTTATTTCATTAGTGGAGACTTTTTAAAGTTGGACTCCGATCGTCCAGTCTCAAAAAATTTTGTGTCTGAGATATGTTTTTGACATTTTTGGTTTGTACGTTTTGCTCGATTCTCTTACAGGTACTTTCTGATTTGACGAACGATTCTGCACTTTCGTTTCCAACAAACATCAAGTTCAATATGTTCTTCACGTTTGGTAAAGATATAAATGTAATATCTGGTTGAATTTATTTTAACAATGTGTTTTAATTTATGTTCTTATTAAATAAACAAAACACAGTGACCTCAAAATACTATTGAGTTGTACATAAGTGGATCTTGCTACATGTATCAGTTCTTTGGCAACCCACGAACCCATTTCTCACATGAGCTGGACTAGCACTCATCACATATATAGATAATGAAAATTTGTCTAGTACCACATAAATAGAGCTTAGTGCCATGCATGCCTAGTCTAATATAATTGGTGCACAAACAGGAATAATCTGACACTAATGGTGGAGTGTACTTCCCTTCGAATCATCATATTGATCCCCATTATGGGAATTGCCATCATGAACAAGAGCAAGCATACATGCTCCCCAATAGCAGCAATATCTATAAGCAGCAATAACGAATCATATACACACATATATACTTATATCCTTGGAGAAGGTTCATGTGTACTGAGCAAGAGCACACAGCCTAAACTGGAGGAATTGGAGAACGAGAGTTGCTGCCAAAGAGTCCATTCTTGTTTTTGTCAGTTCAGAAACTCAAATAATTAAGAACTCAAAATAATTGCAAAAGGAATGTATGACATGTGGACTTATTTTTCTGTTTAAGTTCATATAATTTTTTTGTTTAGATTCTTAAAGAAAAAAATATTTAGAAATAAGATGCATGTAATCCAACAACTATTTATTGTCGAGTTTCAAAAATTAAGAACTCATGAGTTCCTCTAGGATTTTTATTTTGTCCATCTATCAAAAGTAGGGTGTATATTTACTCTTCTACTCAAGTGTCATTTTATGCAATCTAAAACCACTTTGAAAGTGGTTTATTGAACATCCAAAACAATTTTGATCTCTACTTTAACACGTGATAACACTTGAACATATATTCTAATTTTGGATTCTAATTTTGGTGGATGAACAAAAATAGACTCGCTGCCAAAACCCACAATCACCTTACACTTGATGAGTGGGAAGAACCAACGAAATGATGGCATGATGTGCACTAAGCTAGCTAGTACTGGGAAAATAAGGATATGCATGAAGGAATTATATTCAAACCTTAGGGGTCGTGCAAAGGTGGAACCACTTTAGAAGGCCAAAAGCACATTAATAATTAATAATCTTGGTTAGGAAATTATGATCAAAAGAGGATGTTCATGCACTACTTTTCATGTATTGTGATGAGGTTTGGAAAGGGAATCCCTTTCTTCCTGCTTTAGATTTAACATAACACCAAACTTTCTCAAAGTAGTGGGAGGACGGAGGATTACATTATACGAAGACTAATCCAAATATTAAAGATAAGCATATATATAGTCTTTAGAGCTTAAATTTGGTAATGCTACTTTCGAATCCTAGAAAGGATATAAAATCTTCTTCTCTACTTTCCAAACACCTAAGATTGATTAAAGGATCCAAGTGTAAGTAGGGAATTTGTCGTGTCATGGCTTTGCGAGAGAAAAAAAAGGATTAAGGTTTATTTTGATGATGAATAATTAGTGGGTATATGTTTATGTAAAGCACAAAGAAAGAGAAGGAATTACTCACATCTCATATGTCCATATGACCCATCCATTCCTTTGATTGTCCCAACACCCTTAATATATTCTCTCCTCACTTTTGGTCCTCTCTCTTTTATCACTTCCATCCTCAAAAAGGGAGAAGCCTCATTCATATTACTCTCTCTTTCAATTATAAGTCTCTCCAGGCTTTCTTCTCATTAAAAGCATCTCTTCTCATAATCAATGATCTAATCCACAGAACTATCAAATATACTTCTCAATTGATATAGATCTTTTAATCATATTATAACCTAAAAACTACATAATGAGTTTATATATGTTATTTTTATTATTATTAATAACCAGTGTACCAAAAAAATTCGATTTGATAGAACATCAATAACACAAGCTAAAAAAAACCCTGTACTGGAATAAATACAGGACCCAAGACTTGTTACTCTCATATACCTTATCAATATAATTAACCATATAACTCCAAAAGCATATTATTGTATGAAATCTACAAAATGAGCCCATCTTATAATGACCTATGATATCTATGCAAAATTAAATAATAGTGCAATATGAACAGTTAACACATTAAAAAGGGCGAAAAATATAAATGTAGTATTATTGCCAAAAAAGAATTTAATCCATGCAAATTATATATAGGGCTAATTAGTGTTTAGACCCTGAATTTTAAACCAACTTAGAGTTTAACTCATATCATGTCCAATTAGAAAATTTGGACTTTGGATTTTTTTTTTGTTTTTATTTTTCCATTTTACTCTCTCTGACATTAAACTTCTATTTATAGACAATGGAGGATATAATGAGAAAGATTAAACAAAAAATAAAAATTCAGGACCTAAAATTTTCTATTGAATATGACATGACTTAAACTCTAAACTGATATAAAATCTAGAATCTAAACTCTAATTAATATATATATATATATATATATATATATATATATATATATATATATATATATATATATATATAATATACATACACAAACACAAGATCCATTGATATTGTATTGATATGGTTGTGTCCTAGATTCATACAATTTGCATACCCAAAAAAAAGAAAGAATACTCTCGGACATGTCATTGCATCAACTTTTCCTATAAAACAGCAAATTGACACTCCCTCGAATTCCGGGGAACGATGGAACAAATCTTAATAGAAATCTCTAAAGTTGCGTGCCTTGTGTGCCTTTGCATGTGCATGCAACTTAACGTGTACTATTCTATGGTGCAGGTCAGGATTTGGTGCATAACAGGTTGGATGCTTAGTTTCCAACCTAACCTTGTTTGAAGTACACGTACGTACCTACTGTGTTTGATTGTGACTCCTACTATATATATATATATATATATATATATATATATATATATATATATATATATATATATATATGAGTACAAATAGTCAGTTCTCCGTCACTGCTAAGAGCATCTCCAACTCTGTAGTGAGTTTGGAAAAAATGATTGCCACATAGAAATTATAATTTCATATTTCAAAAATTCTTCTCCAATGCAAATATGAAATTAATTGTGAAGTTGACATTACAATGACATGATAAGAACAATGTGAAGTTGGTTGCCTAGATTTAGACAATGGACTTCACAATGCTTTACTTCTACATCATCAATTATGAATAAAAATATTTATAAAAAAAAGGAAGAAGTGGAAAAGATGTCTTGAAAGTTGAAAAATACCAGTTTTTATTGTCTTCTCAAATCTTTGCATAGGAGAACACTTTTCTATCTCATAGTCTATAATCTTGCCACATAGGAAAGCCATTGTCTTGTGCCTCATGCCACATAGGAAACACAACACAAAATAAGACAATAGGGTTGGAGATGCTCTAAAGAGTATTCCAACCCTATTGTCTTATTTTGTGTTGTGATTCCTATGTGACATGAGGCACAAGAAAATATCTTTCCTATGTGGTAAGATTATATTGACACAAGACAATGAGATAAAAAAGTGTTCTCCATTGTAAAAATATTGAGAAGACAATAAAAAAAATACTTTTTTCCAACTTAAAAGGCAACTTTTTTACTTCTTCCTTTTTTTATAAATATTTTTATTCATAATTGATGATGTAGAAGTAAATCATTGTGAAGTCCATTTTCTAGATCTAGATAACCAACTTCACATTGTCTTTGACATGTCATTGCCAACTTCACAAATAATTGCACATTTACATTGGAGAAAGAATTTTGAAATCTGAAGTTGTGATTCCTATGTGGCAACAATTTTTTCAAACTCACAACAGGGTTGGAGATGCTCTAATGTGAAGAATTACTAGGAGAGAATAATCTAGGTATTTCATTCATCATGATATTACATATATATACATCCACATATCAACTTGGGCCTAAGCCACATGGGTCAATCACCATATATACAATTTAATCATACAATTTAATCCCAACACCCTCCTCAAGTTGGAGCATGGAAGTCACAAATGCCCAACTTGCACAAAAGAAACTTAAATTATCGTTTGCCCAAAGCTTTGGTGAAAATATCCGCCAATTGCCCATCCGTCGGCACATGAGATGGACGAATAACTCCATAAAGAACAACATCCCTCAAATAGTGACAATCCACCTCAATGTGTTTTGTGCTCTCATAAAAAATTGGATTCTGCGCAAGATGTAAAGCAGATTGGCTATCACAAAACAAATCCATAACACACGAATATTGCACCCCAAAACTGCCAAGCAACCCTTTGAGCCACTTAAGCTCACACGTGACCGCAGCCATCGCACGGTATTATGCTTCGGCTCTATTCTTCGTCTTGCAAGAGATAGGTGAATCACCAAAAAAAATCAACCAACCAGACAAAGAGTGTCTCGTGATGGGATAACTTGCCCAATCAAAATCACACCACCCCCAGAGCCGCAAATCACAGTAAGAGCGAAGGAGAATGCCTTGACCAGGACAAACCTTCAGATATTTAACAACCCTCAAAGCCGCATCCCAATGATCACGCCGGGGTTCATGCATAAACTGCGACAAGATGTGAACAGCGTAAGCCAAATTCGGCCGAGTTAACGAAAGATAGATCAGCCGTCCCACGAGTCGCCGATATGCTTTTCCATCCGACAACAGTGGACTTGTAGAGCGTGCCAGTTGATAATGTTTCATGAGAAATCTTGCGGGTTTCGCCCCCAACAATCCTGTCTCAGAGATAATGTCAAGTGTATATTTTCGTTGGCATAAAAAAATTTTCTCCGCACTTCGAGCTACCTCAACTCCAAGAATAAACTTTAACACCCCAAGGTCCTTCATATGAAAGCATGTACTCAAATAATTCTTAAAGGCAGTAAGAGCAGCAGAATTATTACCAGAAAGAATCAAATCGTCGACATACATATGAACATTCATCTGAACATCACCCTTATGAAGAGTAAAAAATGAGTAGTCAAAGTACGATTGGCAAAATCTGTATTCTCGCAAAGAAGACGCCAACTTCGCAAACCAACAACGATGCATCTGTTTAAGACCATATAGAGATTTTTAAAACCGACATACCTGATCAGGACGCGTGGTTCAAAAATAAGATGGTAGTTTCATATACACTTCTTCGATAAGATCTCCATGCAGGAAAGTATTATAAACATCCATCTGACGTAGTTCTCAATTCTTTGCTGCAGCTACAGCTAGAAAAGCACGAATAGTAACCATTTTCGTAACCGACGAAAAAGTATCAGTGCAATCAATCCCTTCAACCTGATGATTGTCGAAAACCACCAAACGGACTTTAAGCCTCTCAACACTCCCATCAGAATTATACATTATCTTATACACCCACCAGCTCCCCAGAGCACATTTTCCAGCCAAAAACGTCTTCATTGTCCACGTATCATTATCCTCCAAATCCCGTATCTTCTTCTACATAGCTTCATGCCACACTGCATCTTTAACCGCCTCTTTAAAGGAGGCCGATTCTGTACCTGTAGTTACAGCTGCAAGAAAAATTCTGTGTCCCAGAGAAAATTGATCATAATTCAAAAAATGTGCTATAGGATAAGAAGTACCTAAGGAGTGATTGGACGTGGAGGAACATTGGAGGAAGGACTGGGACTCAATATTCGTATTGTATTTGTAACAAAATAGCGGAGCTTCACGGACGAAATTTTGGCACGCATTCCACGTTCTAGTACACCCTCACCATCTGGCGCCTCCACCGCCGCCTCATCCTCCGTCGGCTTATCCTCTACAATGGCCTCATCAGCGCCACCCTCACCATCAGCCACCCGCACTGCGTCGTTCCCATCCTTGGATACGACCGTCCCATCCGTATGAGGTAAATCATATCCCGTAGTACTGTCGATCACAGGATCAAAATCTAAATCATCATCACCCACGACAGGAGACGCAAACCACTACGATCATTGTAAACACCCTAAATTTCGGAAATAAAAGTTAATACAATTTTTCCCGTATTTTTGGTGTTCTTCTGGAATTTAAAAGCTAAGGTGATTTGGGGTTAAATAATTTTAAGTGTGACCAAATGGAGTTAAAATATTCTGGAAATAGAAATTTATGGTGTATAATGGAGAACCGGACGCATGGCATTTTTCGGTGAATTTATTGGACTCCGGAGCAACGTATCGAGGACCTTAAGCTATTTGGATTGTGAACCAGACCCAAGTTGAACCAACCCAATGCCTGAACCCAAACCAACCCCAGCTTTACGGGTCAACCAGGGCGGACCCGAGTCAACCCGAAACCGTTAACCCTAAGAAAACCCTAACTCCCAACGGAACAGTGTTTCCGACGGCGGCGTGGCTATTTAAGTCGCCTCGAACCCCGCGAAGCCGCAGCCGCCATCCTCGATAAACGTGCCCTAGCAGCGCCGCTTTCTCCAGGAGCCGGTCGCCCATCGGAACCCTAGTTTCCCAACACCCCGTCTCCACCTCCCTACCGGTCCCGACCACTCGCCGTCCCTATCCCACAGCCAGCAATCGACCACCCGCCGTCCAGGACTTCGACGAACTCCGCCCAGCCCTCGTCGATCGCCCACCGACACCCCCAGCGCCGCTGTCGCCCCGACGCCGCGCTGAACCCTTCGTCGACTTCCCCCAGCGCCGCTGTCGCCCCGACGACAGGCTGAACCCTTCGTCGACTCCTCCCAGACCGACGACTAGCCTCTTCAACTGAGTCGACGCGGCCTCAGTCGACCAAGGCCGCCGCCCTCTGTTCGACCCCGCCTCGGAGTTGACTCAGCCCCGTCGCGAGCACGATCAGAATTGACGCTGGGCACAGCCACCCGATCCAGGACACGGAATTGACGCCAGGACACGTGGGAAACAGAACCCACAAGGCCCTGTTCAGGTACCGGTTTCTTCCTCATCGCAACTCCGATTTCAATTCCGTCTGTTGCTACACGTAGACTGTATAACTCTCTCGGTGCCCGTGCAAATCGCTCGGTGCATCGCGTCCTGTAGTGATCGCACCCCGCGATCCAAAACAGGAAAAAACAACGCCCTGGTTCACCCCGGAACTGAGTCCGCCCCGCCAATCGGGACGACTTGGTCGTACGAGGTCTTTACCAAACTGTGTACGACGTTGATACGGTCGTGTAGGATTTCGCAGAAGTCGATTCGGAGGTGCGTGCACCCCGGAATCAACGCGTATCCGTCGACGACACTCCGTATCCGTCCTTTCTGGAACACGCTGTAACTTCGTGTACACACGTCGGATCGAGACGAAACTTGCGCCATCGGATCCGTAGTAATACGCTGGTCCTGTGAGCCAAGTTTGGTTCGATTCTGAGGACGTTGACAAAATCACGTATCGTGGGCCCCACAGGCTCCACTTGACGGGTGATTTTGTGATCGACTCATCGGAATCCAATTCTGGAAGTTCCGTTGGGTTCGTATCGTCGTTCCTGACTTGTAGACACTGAGTTTGTGGAATTTGGAGACCCTTGACCCTGACACGCTTTTCGGTGCAAAGTGGCCCACATGTGGAACCCGCTTTGGCCCGAAAATGACCTTTTTGCCCCTGTGTCCAAATTGGACGTAAGGACAGGCATTTCCAGCTATTTGACATCTTCTGAGACTGTTGGTGATATTTATTACAGCTTTTGGAGTAGTCCCTACCGGATCCACAGATACCAGGACAGTTGTTGATACTCGGACATCAGGCAAGTGTACCTTGCCAATTCATGCAGCTTGGTTATTTAATTTTTCTTGCTATATATATATTGCTGTGCATGCTCAACCTAGGACCGTGTGACGTACTTAGCGTCCGATTATCAGTCGGGTGCCGACACTGTACGCAGTGTTGGGTACGGTCATCTAGAGATGGACATTCGTGACACTTTATTCTCGTACTTGTCTTATCAAGTACCATATGACCTAGGACACTTGACACTATTCATGAGACAGGATTTTCTCGAGATATTCGTGGTGATTCTGTATAGGATACAGGACATGGACATTATATTATTAGATACTATATGACTGGTTGCATTAGCTATGATCGCGCTTGACATGGGCATGAGACGTTATGGTCATGATATGCGTGGTTACATTGGGTGGGGAGAGACACACAGGCTACAGGCTGTATTTATATATATCTTCTATTATTGAGAGGTCGTAGACTCTCGTGGCAGAGCTAGACCCACTACCGGTTATTACCGCTACCGGCTCCCCGACACAGAGCTTGTAGTGGCTCAGCCTGAGACTAGTGATGCTCTCACTTGCATTTACACTTAGATGGTTACATATTTACCCCTTTGTTTCATTTAGTTATATATTGCTGCACTGCTTATCTGTATTTATTGGCATGAGCTTTCTTGTACCTTGCTATGTCCCCTGAGGACCTGGATCCGGATTTTTGTCCCCAGATTTTGCAGACGAGGTTTATCCCGAGGTTTACGGGACCGGAGCAGGAGCTGATCCAGGAGTTGTACCACCATCTGAGGACGAGGTCTTAGCTGAAGACTTCTCTTGAGCATCCTTATTTATGCTCAGCTTTTATTATTTATTTCAGTCTTTATATTCTGGTCAGATGAACCATTGTACTAGATATTTATCGGGTTGTTCCCCGAAGTACTATGTGAGACTGGATGATGATTTACATTCCTTATTTATTCTGTGGATCATGTTTATGTCTTGTGTGGATGAGATTAGTTGTACCATGATTGTCGTAGACTTGTTTTACAGCTTAAGTATGCCCTGATGGATCCTTTATAGTGAGTTGGTCCATCGGTGCGTACTGCTGGCCGTTGACACGCGTCTGGTCCCACGGTATTTTGGGACTGGGGCGTGACATGGTTTTTGTGGTGGCCCATGCAGGTCTACGACTAAATTGTTCGGTTTCAACTTAGGGACCGAACCAGCCTGCCCTAAGGATAGGATAAGTTCTAGGTTCTCATCCATTATTTAACCATTGTTGAACTCTATATCGAACTCGAAATATTTTTACTTGAACTGCATCCTGTATTGATTCCTCTGAGCGTTCTCATAGTTTATCTTTTGATTTCAGAGCAATGGATTCCGGGAACAGAGATGATATTCCTTTGGATACGCCACACGACGCTGTGGTTACTTATGGAGACGGAGTGACACCAGGGGATGGAGGACAAGCATCGCAGAGTGATCAAACCGGTCAGCCTAATCCAAGGTTCCGGAGAGATGACATCCCACCTCCACCACAGTTCACTCCCCAGATGCCAGTATTTCCGCCAGGACAAGCCATGGACGGGCAACAAATGTTTCAGATGATGTATGCTATGATGCAAGCACAGCAACAGATTCAGCAGGAGGCCCATCGGCAGGAGGCCGAGTATCTGAGGACCAGCCTGGTATCCGCATTGGAGCAGGCAAATCCCCCAACGAGGCAAACAGCGACGGGATCTATCACTGATTTCCGTTACCTCAAACCTCGCACATTTTCTGGTAAGGAAGGGCCAACGGAAGTTCATGAGTGGCTCACCAATATTCAGCATCAGTTGGAAGCCGCTGAACTTCCGAGAGAGAAGTGGATGACTGCAGTTAGAATGCAGTTAACTGATAATGCGCACCACTGGTGGTTAGCAGAAGAAAGGAGGCTCGGACAGGACAGAGTCACATGGGAAGAGTTCTCTAGACTCTTCCAAGAGATGTACATCCCGGCAGTCGCACGGTCAGAGCTCAGAGACAGGTTCAACCGCCTTATCCAAGGCAGCATGTCAGTGGAGGAATATAACGCGAAATTTATTCGCCTGAGCCGCTTTGCCCCGACATTGATTTCGACGGAGGAAGAAAAAGCAGAGAAGTTATTTGACGGCTTGAAGTTCGAGCTTCAGAGAGTGATTGGATTGGTAGCACCTACCTCTTATACCGATGTTCTTGCAGCAGCCCGACGCTTGGAGCGCGTCGCTAGAAGGGAGACTAACCTGAAGAGGCCTATCACATCAGCACCATCCAGGCCAGCACATGAGGATTCAGTAAAGCGAACCCAGAGGGGTATGCCAGATAGAGCAGCACATAGAGACAGACCTCTTCCTACTTGTCACCACTGCGGCAAGGTAGGACACATTGAGAAGGAATGCAGGCGTAAGTTGGGATTATGTTTGAGCTGCGGATCCAGCCAGCACTTTTCCAGGGACTGTTCTGAACGCAGAGACGGAGCACCAAGACTAGCATTACCTGCACCACGACCAGCCTATCCAGCAGCAGGAGGCCAGCAGACAGGAGTTGGTGGGGTCAGACCACCAGCCCCAGGAGGGAACCAGCAGAGACCACCCCTGGCACCACAGGCAGCCCTATTTCAGCAGCAGCAGCAGCAGCAGAGAGGTTCAGCTCAGGGACGAGGACAGGCATTCCCATTAGCTGTTGAGGAGGAGGCTACAGCAGGCGAGGTCATCGCAGGTACTATTTTAGTAGCTTCATTACCAGCTGTAGTTTTATTTGATTCTGGAGCATCGCATTCATTTATAGCAGCTAGCTTTGTAGCCACCCATAGAGTAGCTACCGCACCCCTTCCGAAGATGAAGAGGATTCTTACGGGAGGCGGTATTATTCCGGTTAGTGATGTCTGTAGATCATGTTCTGTAGTAGTTTGTGGCCGAGAGATGCGAGCTCAGTTTCTAATCTTTTCCATGCCGGATTATGATGTCGTACTTGGTATGGACTGGTTAAGTCAGTACCATGCGACTCTTGATTGCCGACTTGGGCGGATTATATTTAGACCGCCTGGACATCCAGAATTTGAGTTTCTCCGAGGAGCAGTAGAGCAAGGAGTTTAGCCTACTCTTAGGGTATTATCTGTAGAAGAGGAGACAGGTTACCCAAAAGTCATATCAGGTTTTGTGGATGTATTTCCTGATGACCTTCCAGGTTTACCGCCTGATCGGGAAATAGAATTCACAATAGACTTAACTCCAGGAGCAGAGCCAATCACTTCATCAGTTTATCTGCTAGCACCTAAGGAATTAGAGGAGTTGAAGGAACAGGTTGATGATCTGTTGGAGAAGGGTTTCATTCGCCCCAGTGTTTCACCTTGGGGAGCACCCATCTTATTTGTGCCGAAGAAGGATGGAACAGTACGGTTGTGCATTGATTACAGGGCACTGAATGCTGTCACCATTAAGAACAGGTATCCCTTACCACGCATTGATGATCTATTCGATCAATTGAGTGGTGCAAGGGTATTCTCGAAGATTGACCTTAGATCCGGCTATCATCAGATCAAGGTGAGGAAGGAAGACATCCCGAAGACAGCTTTCAGGACGAAGTATGGGCATTATGAGTTCTTGGTGATGCCGTTTGGTTTAACCAACGCACCAGCAGTGTTTATGAGCTTAATGAACAGAGTCTTTCATCAGTTCTTGGATAAATTTGTAGTGGTGTTCATTGATGACATTCTCATATATTCCAAGAGCCCTGAAGAGCACGAGGAGCATCTCGGAATCATGTTAGAGACCTTGAGGCAAGAGAAGTTATATGCCAAGCTCAGTAAGTGTGAGTTCTGTATGGGCAAAGTGCCTTTCTTGGGACACATCATCTCAGGAGAAGGACTTTCAGTGGATCCAGAGAAGGTTGCAGCAATTGAGACATGGCCTACACCTACATCAGTTGCAGAGGTAAGAAGTTTTCTCGGACTTGCGGGATATTACCGAAGGTTCGTAGAAAATTTCTCAAGGATTGCAGAACCAATGACAAAGCTAACACGAAAGGATCAGGAGTTTATATGGACAGAAGACTGCCAGAAGGCTTTTGAAGAACTAAAGAGAAGATTAACAACAGCACCTGTCTTGACTCTTCCTTCAGGGTCAGGAGGTTTTGTTGTTTACAGTGATGCATCCGGCAGTGGACTAGGATGTGTTTTGATGCAACATGGCAAAGTCATTGCTTATGCGTCGAGACAGTTGAAGGACCACGAGAAGAACTACCCCACACATGATCTGGAGCTAGCAGCAGTTATATTTGCACTGAAGATATGGAGACACTATCTTTATGGAGAGAGGGTAGAAATCTTTACTGATCACAAGAGTCTGAAGTATGTGTATACTCAGAAGGAGCTTAACATGAGACAGAGACGCTGGCTAGAACTGATGGTAGATTTTGACATAGATCTGCAGTATCACCCGGGGAAGGCGAATGTGGTTGCAGATGCACTCAGCAGGAAGCCTACGGCTTATTTCTTGACAATGCAGCCCGAGTTATTGAAGGACTTACAGGAGCTACAGATAGAGGTTATCGTACCGGGACAGAATGGATTGATGGCTAACCTTGAGATTCAGTCATCACTCGTGGAGAAGATTAAAGAAGCATTGCCCACCAATGCTAGATTCCGAAGACTCAAAGAAAGGACAGAAGCAGGAATTCAGACAGGACTTCGCATTCACGAAGACGGGACATTGAGATTTGGAAACCGCTTGTATGTTCCAAATGGAGAATTGAGACAGAAGTTAATGACTGAAGCGCATAGCTCTATGTACTCTGTTCACCCAGGAGGAACTAAGATGTACAGAGACTTGAGACAGTATTACTGGTGGCATGGAATGAAGAGAGAGATCGCGAGATTTGTGGCCAAATGTTTAGTATGTCAACAAGTGAAGGCGGAGCATCAGAGAACTGCAGGTATGCTACAACCGCTCCCGATACCGGAATGGAAGTGGGAGCACATCACGATGGACTTTGTCACAGGATTTCCGAAGAGCCCCAGCGGAAGAGACGCAGTATGGGTGATAGTGGATCGACTCACTAAATCGGCACACTTCTTGCCCTTTTAGAGTTGGACAGTCCACAGAGGTACTAGTCGACATGTATATGCGACAAATCGTCAAATTACATGGAGTACCTGTTAGTATCATATCGGATCGAGATTCGAGATTTACATCTCATTTCTGGAGAAGCATGCAAGAGAGTTTAGGCACCAGACTCAAATTCAGCACGGCATACCACCCGCAGACAGATGGACAATCGGAGCGCACCATTCAGATCTTGGAGGACATGTTGCGATCATGTATGCTAGATTTCGGAGGATCTTGGGAAGATCATTTGCACTTAGTAGAGTTCTCCTACAATAACAGTTATCAGGCCAGCATTCAGATGGCGCCATTTGAAGCTTTATACGGAAGGAAGTGCAGATCACCTGTGTGTTGGAGTGACGTTGGTGAACGTCAAATACTGGGTCCAGAATTGGTAACGCAGACAGTGGAGAAGGTAAAGCAGATACAGAATCATCTAAGAGCAGCTCAGGACAGACAGAAGCATTGGGCTGATACACACCGGCGTCCCCTAGAGTTCAAGGAAGGAGATCACGTGTTCTTGAGGATTTCGCCCACTCGGGGTACTATCAGATTCGGGAGCAGAGGCAAGCTGAGCCCAAGGTATATTGGGCCCTTTGACATTCTAGAGCGCGTTGGTGAGGTGGCTTATCGCCTTGCATTACCTCCATCCTTAGAGGGAGTGCATGACGTATTCCACGTCTCCCAGTTGCGAAGGTACGTGACCGACCCAAGTCACGTAGTCGATCATTCAGAGATCGCAGTAGGCCCGAGCTTGAGATATGAGGAACAACCCGTTGGCATCCTCGACGTCAGTGAGAAGACATTACGGGGCCAGACAATCAGACTGGTTCGTGTAGCATGGAAACATCATTCACCAGGCGAATCAACTTGGGAACGAGAAGATAATATGCGCCAGCGTTACCCCCACTTGTTCGAGGAGGCAGTTGAAAACTAGGCCACCTTGTATTTCCATAACCCTTCTTTAGTAGCTTATTCTTCGATTGCGAGGACGCAATCCTTTTAAGGAGGGAAGATTGTAAACACCCTAAATTTCGGAAATAAAAGTTAATACAATTTTTCCCGTATTTTTGGTGTTCTTCTGGAATTTAAAAGCTAAGGTGATTTGGGGTTAAATAATTTTAAGTGTGACCAAATGGAGTTAAAATATTCTGGAAATAGAAATTTATGGTGTATAATGGAGAACCGGACGCATGGCATTTTTCGGTGAATTTATTGGACTCCGGAGCAACGTATCGAGGACCTTAAGCTATTTGGATTGTGAACCAGACCCAAGTTGAACCAACCCAATGCCTGAACCCAAACCAACCCCAGCTTTACGGGTCAACCAGGGCAGACCCGAGTCAACCCGAAACCGTTAACCCTAAGAAAACCCTAACTCCCAACGGAACAGTGTTTCCGACGGCGGCGTGGCTATTTAAGTCGCCTCGAACCCCGCGAAGCCGCAGCCGCCATCCTCGATAAACGTGCCCTAGCAGCGCCGCTTTCTCCAGGAGCCGGTCGCCCATCGGAACCCTAGTTTCCCAACACCCCGTCTCCACCTCCCTACCGGTCCCGACCACTCGCCGTCCCTATCCCACAGCCAGCAATCGACCACCCGCCGTCCAGGACTTCGACGAACTCCGCCCAGCCCTCGTCGATCGCCCACCGACACCCCCAGCGCCGCTGTCGCCCCGACGCCGCGCTGAACCCTTCGTCGACTTCCCCCAGCGCCGCTGTCGCCCCGACGACAGGCTGAACCCTTCGTCGACTCCTCCCAGACCGACGACTAGCCTCTTCAACTGAGTCGACGCGGCCTCAGTCGACCAAGGCCGCCGCCCTCTGTTCGACCCCGCCTCGGAGTTGACTCAGCCCCGTCGCGAGCACGATCAGAATTGACGCTGGGCACAGCCACCCGATCCAGGACACGGAATTGACGCCAGGACACGTGGGAAACAGAACCCACAAGGCCCTGTTCAGGTACCGGTTTCTTCCTCATCGCAACTCCGATTTCAATTCCGTCTGTTGCTACACGTAGACTGTATAACCCTCTCGGTGCCCGTGCAAATCGCTCGGTGCATCGCGTCCTGTAGTGATCGCACCCCGCGATCCAAAACAGGAAAAACAACGCCCTGGTTCACCCCGGAACTGAGTCCGCCCCGCCAATCGGGACGACTTGGTCGCACGAGGTCTTTACCAAACTGTGCGCGACGTTGATACGGTCGTGTAGGATTTCGCAGAAGTCGATTCGGAGGTGCGTGCACCCCGGAATCAACGCGTATCCGCCGACGACACTCCGTATCCGTCCTTTCTGGAATACGCTGTAACTTCGTGTACACACGTCGGATCGAGACGAAACTTGCGCCATCGGATCCGTAGTAATACGCTGGTCCTGTGAGCCAAGTTTGGTTCGATTCTGAGGACGTTGACAAAATCACGTATCGTGGGCCCCACAGGCTCCACTTGACGGGTGATTTTGTGATCGGCTCATCGGAATCCAATTCTGGAAGTTCTGTTGGGTTCGTATCGTCGTTCCTGACTTGTAGACACTGAGTTTGCGGAATTTGGAGACCCTTGACCCTGACACGCTTTTCGGTGCAAAGTGGCCCACATGTGGAACCCGCTTTGGCCCGAAAATGACCTTTTTGCCCCTGTGTCCAAATTGGACGTAAGGACAGGTATTTCCAGCTATTTGACATCTTCTGAGACTGTTGGTGATATTTATTACAGCTTTTGGAGTAGTCCCTACCGGATCCACAGATACCAGGACAGTTGTTGATACTCGGACATCAGGCAAGTGTACCTTGCCAATTCATGCAGCTTGGTTATTTAATTTTCCTTGCTATATATATATTGCTGTGCATGCTCAACCTAGGACCGTGTGACATACTTAGCGTCCGATTATCAGTCGGGTGCCGACACTGTACGCAGTGTTGGGTACGGTCATCTAGAGATGGACATTCGTGACACTTTATTCTCGTACTTGTCTTATCAAGTACCATATGACCTAGGACACTTGACACTATTCATGAGACAGGATTTTCCCGAGATATTCGTGGTGATTCTGTATAGGATACAGGACATGGATATTATATTATTAGATACTATATGACTGGTTGTATTAGCTATGATCGCGCTTGACATGGGCATGAGACGTTATGGTCATGATATGCGTGGTTACATTGGGTGGGGAGAGACACACAGGCTACATGCTGTATTTATATATATCTTCTATTATTGAGAGGTCGTAGACTCTCGTGGCAGAGCTAGACCCACTACCGGTTATTACCGCTACCGGCTCCCCGACACAGAGCTTGTAGTGGCTCAGCCTGAGACTAGTGATGCTCTCACTTGCATTTACACTTAGATGGTTACATATTTACCCCTTTGTTTCATTTAGTTATATATTGCTGCACTGCTTATCTGTATTTATTGGCATGAGCTTTCTTGTACCTTGCTATGTCCCCTGAGGACCTGGATCCGGATTTTTGTCCCCAGATTTTGCAGACGAGGTTTATCCCGAGGTTTACGGGACCGGAGCAGGAGCTGATCCAGGAGTTGTACCACCATCTGAGGACGAGGTCTTAGCTGAAGACTTCTCTTGAGCATCCTTATTTATGCTCAGCTTTTATTATTTATTTCAGTCTTTATATTCTGGTCAGATGAACCATTGTACTAGATATTTATCGGGTTGTTCCCCGAAGTACTATGTGAGACTGGATGATGATTTACATTCCTTATTTATTCTGTGGATCATGTTTATGTCTTGTGTGGATGAGATTAGTTGTACCATGATTGTCGTAGACTTGTTTTACAGCTTAAGTATGCCCTGATGGATCCTTTATAGTGAGTTGGTCCATCGGTGCGTACTGCTGGCCGTTGACACGCGTCTGGTCCCACGGTATTTTGGGACTGGGGCGTGACAATCATCCTCAACAGAATAAGAAAATCCAGTCTCATAAAATTTAACATCTCGAGAGACAAAAAAATCACCAGTAGCAAGATCATACAATTTTCAACCCTTTTTATCATGGGGATATCCCACAAAAACACACTTTCGACTGCTACTGGAAAATTTGTCCATTTTAGCTTTTTGGTTGTGGGCAAAACATAGACAACCAAAAATATGTAATTCATCATAAGAAGAAGAAGCACCAAATAAAATTTTATAAGGGATTTTAAAACCAAGAAGACTTGAAGGGGTTCGATTGATCAAATAACCGGTCGCCAAAATACATTCTCAAAAAAAAAATTTGGCAAATTTTCTTGAAAATGTAAAGCACGTACCACATTCAAAATATACCTGCTCCTCAATGTCCATCAATGTTCCAATATCATAATATCATTTCTCAATAATTTAAATTTGCTCATCAACAATAATCAATATGTATTTATTAAATTGAACAACACCCTAAATTATCATACCTGGTATTTATAAATCCTAAATATCAACTTAGCGTTTAAACACCACTTGTATATATAAAAATGTAATATTCCTAAACTCATGCATTCTCTAAACTCCTCTAGAGAATCCTCAACAATTAAAACTGCTCCGTCATAGCCATCAGCGCATAATTTACATAACATCAAGCCGTAAAGATTAATGCATTTACATTACCATCAACCCTAACTCAGTATCTATAACCCACATTCAATATACATAAGAATACACTACAAGGAGAGGGGGAGAGTTTACCTTGGCGATGTGGTGGTCGTGCTGGCCGGTTGTGACACGCCGGAGGGGGGAGGTCGTGGGGGTGTTGATGGTGGTGATGTTGATGATGAGGATGATGAAGATGGTGAAGATGGTGATGATGAAGAGTGGTGGTGCTGGTGGTGTGGGGTGGTGGTACTGGTGGTGTAGGGTGGTGGAGATGCCGGAAATGGTGATGATGTCACGACCCGCACCCGGAAAATCGGGCATGAGTCGTGGGTACGTCCAGCCTACGCCGCAGCACCGGCGGTAGAACGCTGTCTAGGTCAACTATCTAGATAATAATCTCACACAAAAATCGGGCATGACCTCTCCAAAAGGAGGGCAACCACACAATCAAAATATAAACCTGTCAAGATCTCAACTCCAAACGGAGGAGCAAATATCATAATGATAATCACAATATACTCAATCACGAATCTAAGCACGATAAGATGGCAAAGAAGACTAACAACTATAAAGTCTAACCACCAACAACTACTACAACAACCACAACATCAATAATAATAATAATACAACAATACATCATCCAAAATAATATACAAACAAGGTCTCAATCCAAAACCGGAGACAAATCCGGTACTAAAAACTAATAAAAACAACAACAAGATCCTAGTGATCCCGGCTACCAACTCGAAAATCACCCCTAAACTAGAGGGTCCCTGTCTGCACCATCGACAGGCTCAGGTCCATAAAACGTCGGACACCAATCCTCCGGATACTCTGAAAAATATGTCCAGTCAGGACTGGAGCAAGTACATCTCTAACAGCAGTTCCATTTAAATGATAAAAACTATAAAACAGTTATAGCAAGTAGCAAGAAGAAAGAAGTAAGTATGAAACAGGAAATAAACATGTATCACTGGTGCATAAAGGTAAAGATGCAGGAATATCAGAAACAAGATAGTAGTAACTGTAAGATACAAGAATCTAAGCTAAGATCAAGTCCGTGCACATGAACGTGTAGTGAGTCTAGCATGAAAAACATGTAGTGAGTCAAGTCCAGAAACATGTAAGTGAGACAAGTCAAGAAATGCATGAGAGTCCAGACTATAAAGAATGAACTCGGTGTCTTTGAAATACTTGTTTCGACATGTAAACGGCTAGGGGTAAGTACGGCTCACCGCGCACTGGGTGCACGGCTGCTATCATTCCAGATTAGACCAGAGGGAGTGATGCCTGATGATTCCAGATGGGAATGTTTACATGTCTACTCGAGTATTTCCCCGCCCCGACTAATACAAGTGGATCCAAGACCCGACACGCAATCAAGATGAGTCCAGCCTGAACATGAGTGATGCCTGTAGGTGATGCCTGTAGGTGATGCCTGTAGTGATTCCAGAATAGAGGCCAGAAACATGAAATGTACGTGTCGCAAGTAAATGAATCCATAAATACCAGTCAGTGTCCCGTGTGGTGCCAGAATAATCAGATGATACTATACTAGAAGCTGAATCATAATAAATATCAGATAATGAAAACTATCAGAGAATGTACTCGCCTGACGTCCTGAGCAACTGGCGATCCGAACCGGTGTCGCAAGGACCTATGTGAAAAGCAAGGTTAAACAGGGTTCTAATGAGTTAAACAGATATAAAATAACTAAAAATAGGCTTCTAGGATCGTTCTAGGTCAAACAGGTCAAACCGGTGAAATCTGGGTCAAAAAGTCAACTCTGGGTCCAAAAAGTCAACTTTGGATCAAAACTAGGTCAAAAGTTGACTTTGGCGGTCAACCGAGTCAACTACGGTCAAGTCTGGGTCAAACTAGGGTGCTCCTGAAATTCTAGGTCAAACCGAGCTCATTAAGCTAGAAAACTCACAAA
Source organism: Iris macrosiphon (assembly GCA_036927795.1). Taxonomy (NCBI): domain Eukaryota; kingdom Viridiplantae; phylum Streptophyta; class Magnoliopsida; order Asparagales; family Iridaceae; genus Iris; species Iris macrosiphon. The sequence goes on along the minus strand of JAYESA010000017.1, from coordinate 153,036,167 downwards.
CTCGCCTCCTTGAGATACCGGGATACCCTCGGTATTCGATACCTCAACCTAGGCTACGCACCCCGCCTAAACCCGCTAAAACCTATGCTAGCACGCGTAAATATATACACATAAGCATATAAAAATCACTCCAATACCGCTCTCAAACCCCTCTAACTAGCTATCTAGCTACTAATTATATACCTAGATATTAATCTAGGCTAGGTAATATAGATATCTACCATAATTATATATATCTAAGTATGTATTTACCTATATATATATATATATCCACACATATATACATTTACCCATTTACCTTACCTTACCTTTACCTATACATATACATATATCTATATCTATATAGATATCTATATCTTAGATCTAGTTATATCTAACTACCTATCTAACTATATGTATATATATAGATCTATGCATATAGATGTAGATATCTACTATCTATCCATAGATACATCTACCTATCTATTATAACTATCTATCTAATTATCTATCTATCTTTCTAACTAGATATCTAATATCTAGTATTTACCTACCTAACTATCTATCAAATTATCTATCTATTTACCTATCTATATATTTAATTATCTATCTATCAAACTACCTACTTACCTATCAACCTATCTATTAATCTAGCTATCTATATCTATCAATCTATCCATTTACTAACTATCAATCCATCTATCTAGCTATCTATTTATCTACATCTAGATACTAATATCTATCTAGTTACCTATCTATTAACCTATCTATCTAACATATTCAATACCTATCTATCTATCAATATATATATATCTAACTATCATCCATCTATCTATATTTCTATATATATATATATATACCTCTCCCTCTCCCTCGCATTTGCCGCTGCTGCTAGCTACAAAAACTGCTGCTGCTGCTGTGCTTATCTGCTGCTGCTGCCACTGCTTTTGCTGCTGCCGCGCTGCTACTTGCTGCTGCTGTGCTTATCTGCTGCTGCTGCCACTGCTTTTGCTGCTGCCGCGCTGCTACTTGCTGCTGCTGTGTTCTCAGTTCAGCCCCCCCCTCCTTCTCACATACACACACACACACTCTCCTATAACACACATATATATATATATCTATATATATATATATATATATATATATATATATATACATACATATATATATACACACAAGCTCCTATATATATATATATATACACACACACTAATATATCTACTAACACACACATATGTATAAGTACACACACACACACAAACACAAGCACACACACACACACAAACACAAGCACACACACACACATATAATTATATACACATATCTATATATACATACACACACACACACATAAACATAAATATATATCTATATATCCTCACTCACACACACTCACTCACACTAGCACACACCCTCACACACACACTCTCACACACACTAGCACACACATAAACACTCATACATATATATACAAATATATATACATATATATATAAACTCATATGTATATACCTATAAACACTCACTCACACTCACACACACTCACCTACACACTCACACAAGCACTCACTCACACACTCACCTACACACTCACACAAGCACTCCCTAACACGCTCACAAACACATAACCACACATATATATATAAATATATATATAAAAACACACACACAATATATATATACACATATATATAAACAAACACCACAACGCACACCACGCCCACAACGCCCACCAACGCACGCCCAACGACCCCGACACGCCCAAACACCCAAAAATATATAAAATATAACTCGAAAACTCTAGCACACACTCCCCGATACTAACCCAACGCGCGCACAAGCCCGAAACGAGGAAACCAAGTCGAAATGGCCGTTCGATCATTTCGACGAACACGTGGTGCGCGGCTCGGAAAACTTCCTGAAACGCACACCAAACGAACTCGGAATCGGCCCAAAATTTACCCACGTGTCCTAAACGATGTCTAGATCCTAGAAAATGTGCTCCCGCGTCGATTCTAGGCCCGTGGCAGAAACGCACACGCACTTAGAATCGGCGACGACGAAAAGCCCCAATTTCGCCCGAAACGCCCGTTTCTCCGCGACGCGGCTTCCCGTGTCCGAACGGAGACACGCACTCACCCTCAAAACACCCGACAACGTCTACCTAGGTCCATCTAACCTGGGGCATCACCCAAAATTGGGCCAAATTCGGATTTCACCCAAAATTGACACAAAATCTAGTGTTAAAGTCTCTAAACCTAACCAAACTAGTTCCAACTTCCTCCTACGGGTAGCCTAAGGGTCTAGGAAGGTTCTAAACTATTAATTACACTATATAAAAAATAATTACAAGGGGAAAAATTAAGGTTTACCTCTTGGGAGTTGGAATCCCAAGCCAAAATCTCCAAATCTCTCCAAATTCACCTCCTACAAGCTCCAAGCCTCAAATCCAAGCTCCAACATCAAATCTAGGCTCTACCCACCTAGGTTAGGGAAAGATCTAGGATTAGGGTTACATAAAGAAGAAGGAATGGAAGAAAGAAGGAAGAAAAGTGAACTTACTTGAAGTAGGAAGGAGAAAGGAAGAAGAAAAATGAGTGGAGAAGAAGAAGAAGTGAAGAAGAAGAGTTGGGGGAGAAGAGGCTGCTGGTTCACGGGTGTGGGGGGGGAGAAAAATAGGGCCGGCCACTTAATAAAGGGTTCCACTAAGTCCAAATGACCAAAATGCCCTCCCGTAACTCAGTTTTGGGTTTCGGGGCTCCAAATGCACTCAAACTAGTTCCAAATCTCTCCAACTAACTTCCTAAAAATAAAATAAATATTCTAAGCCCCAAAATAAGTCTCACAGGGGTGTGGGCTGGGTCGGACATGGGTCCACTAGGGTCTGACATGGGTCCAGGCTAGCCAAAATCCTAAAACATACAATAAAAATATAATAAAAAATAATACAATCACTAATTAAATATAAATATAATTAAATATAAATAATACACAATTAACTAAATTAAAAATAAAAAAAAATACCCGGATCTGAAAATGGGGTGGTGACAAGCCTATCCTCCTTAGAAAATTTCGTCCTCGAAATTTAAAGTCAATCACACTCCTCTAGGTCAAACCCCCAACAATCACAGTCAAGAAATTCTACCTAAACAACATACAAGATCAGGGTCCTACTGGTCGTGTTATTACAGTCTCAATCGGGGTCACTACACTATCTACCACAGCACAAAAAGTCTAACAGGTACTAATGAAGCACACCACAAGGAATGGAAAGGACAGGAAGAAGAAACAAGAGACAGACCTGCTAACCCGACATCCGTAGCATCGGCCTCCTCGACCGTCAACGCATAAGCCCTGTCCTGCTGGGGTGTATCCCTCTGCTGGTGCGGGGCATGATGCTGTGCCGCAGATGGCCTAGCTCCAACTCTCTGATCCTGTGCTCCACCCAATGGAGGTGCAGTAGGGCAATCTCGCATCTGGTGAGCAGCCGATGCACAGAACAAACACACCTTCAGCCTCCTCCTACAAATATCCCAAGTGTGTCCTGCCTTCCTGCAGTAGGCACAAGTGGGCGCTCTCTGATCCTGACCCTGCTGCGCTGCCTTCTGCACATAGGACGCTTAGCTGGTCCCGCACTGCCACTCGCACTGCCTGAATCATCCCTGCCTCTCTTGGACTTGAGCTCCAAGTCATCCTCTGCTCTCTGAGCATCTCCTACTATCTGCTCAAAAGTCGCCTCGCGGTCGCTCCTGGTCAAAGACTTGACCGCCATAACCAAGCCCTTGCGAAACTTCCTCGCCTTTGCTGCCTCACTCAAGCCATCTACAAATCTGCCCAGACGGCAGAACTCCGCTGCGTACTCGTCCACCGTCATGCTCCCTTGGACGAGTGCCTCGAACTGGCTCTCCAAAGCACTGAGCGCCACATCTGGAAAAAACTTCTCCTTAAAAAGCCTCTTGAAAGCCTCCTAAGTAAGCCCTGGCGCTGTGATCCTCGTATCTGTGCGATACCACGTCAAGGCGAGGTCGAACATCTGACTGCCCGCTGCCTCTATCTGTATGCTGTCTGGAATCTGCACCAGCCTGAAGATGCCCTCGATCTGCTCTATCCAGTCATCCGCGTACAGGATCCCTTCTGTACCACGGAACTCCTTGGGCCGCATCCTCTGAAAGTAAATGATACTGCCCTGCCTCGGGCATTGAATCTGATCTGCCTGTGGCTGATTCTGTGCCACCCTATCCACTGCCGTCATGGCCACCTGGTGGGCGTTCTCAATGCCCAGCCTCATCACATCCACCTGACGGTGCTGCGCGTCCATCATCTCCCTGAAGAACGCAAACAACTGCGCGGCATCTACTGGAGCAGAAAGTGGTGGAGGAACCACCGGAACGACTGGGGTAGTCCTCGGATCGACAGGTGAAGGAGGATCCCCGAGAGAAGCAGATGCTCCCTCAACCGCAGGAGTGATGAGTGGAGCGGTAGCAGCTGCCTGAATACGAGCTGGACGAGAGGTAGCAGACCTCTCCGAGGCAACTGCTGGAACGGTACGATGGGATCGTGTCTTCGGAGGCATCCTGAACACAGATCAAAAGAAGTCAATACGGCGCAAGATACGATATCATCAAAGAAGGACAGTAATATTTCAAAAGAAAGCAATTTTAGAATAATTAGATTGTAATTGTTCCTAGTCGTGATTGAGTACACTCTCATCCTAGATCCTAGATCCTGGAGCAGGCTCGCAGCAGTACAACTAAGTTGTTGTACCACCACGATATCGCACTAATTGCGAATCGAGACCTGCATGGGCCACCACCAAAAACGTGTCACGACCCGCACCCGGAAAATCGGGCATGAGTCGTGGGTACGTCCAGCCTACGCTGCAGCACCGGCGGTAGAACGCTGTCTAGGTCAACTATCTAGATAATAATCTCACACAAAAATCGGGCATGACCTCTCCAAAAGGAGGGCAACCACACAATCAAAATATAAACCTGTCAAGATCTCAACTCCAAACGGAGGAGCAAATATCATAATGATAATCACAATATACTCAATCACGAATCTAAGCACGATAAGATGGCAAAGAAGACTAACAACTATAAAGTCTAACCACCAACAACTACTACAACAACCACAACATCAATAATAATAATAATACAACAATACATCATCCAAAATAATATACAAACAAGGTCTCAATCCAAAACCGAAGACAAATCCGGTACTAAAAACTAATAAAAACAACAACAAGATCCTAGTGATCCCGGCTACCAACTCGGAAATCACCCCTAAACTAGAGGGTCCCTGTCTGCACCATCGACAGGCTCAGGTCCATAAAACGTCGGACACCAATCCTCCGGATACTCTGAAAAATATGTCCAGTCAGGACTGGAGCAAGTACATCTCTAACAGCAGTTCCATTTAAATGATAAAAACTATAAAACAGTTATAGCAAGTAGCAAGAAGAAAGAAGTAAGTATGAAACAGGAAATAAACATGTATCACTGGTGCATAAAGGTAAAGATGCAAGAATATCAGAAACAAGATAGTAGTAACTGTAAGATACAAGAATCTAAGCTAAGATCAAGTCCGTGCACATGAACGTGTAGTGAGTCTAGCATGAAAAACATGTAGTGAGTCAAGTCCAGAAACATGTAAGTGAGACAAGTCAAGAAATGCATGAGAGTCCAGACTATAAAGAATGAACTCGGTGTCTTTGAAATACTTGTTTCGACATGTAAACGGCTAGGGGTAAGTACGGCTCACCGCGCACTGGGTACACGGCTGCTATCATTCCAGATTAGACCAGAGGGAGTGATGCCTGATGATTCCAGATGGGAATGTTTACATGTCTACTCGAGTATTTCCCCGCCCCGACTAATACAAGTGGATCCAAGACCCGACACGCAATCAAGATGAGTCCAGCCTGAACATGAGTGATGCCTGTAGGTGATGCCTGTAGTGATTCCAGAATAGAGGCCAGAAACATGAAATGTACGTGTCACAAGTAAATGAATCCAGAAATACCAGTCAGTGTCCCGTGTGGTGCCAGAATAATCAGATGATACTATACTAGAAGCTGAATCATAATAAATATCAGATAATGAAAACTATCAGAGAATGTACTCGCCTGACGTCCTGAGCAACTGGCGATCCGAACCGGTGTCGCAAGGACCTATGCGAAAAGCAAGGTTAAACAGGGTTCTAATGAGTTAAACAGATATAAAATAACTAAAAATAGGCTTCTAGGGTCGTTCTAGGTCAAACAGGTCAAACCGGTGAAATCTGGGTCAAAAAGTCAACTCTGGGTCTAAAAAGTCAACTTTGGGTCAAAACTAGGTCAAAAGTTGACTTTGGCGGTCAACCGAGTCAACTACGGTCAAGTCTGGGTCAAACTAGGGTGCTCCTGAAATTCTAGGTCAAACCGAGCTCATTAAGCTAGAAAACTCACAAACTCGCCTCCTTGAGATACCGGGATACCCTCGGTATTCGATACCTCAACCTAGGCTACGCACCCCGCCTAAACCCGCTAAAACCTATGCTAGCACGCGTAAATATATACACATAAGCATATAAAAATTATTCCAATACTATTCCTAGGCTATTGCTCAAAAACCCCGCTCGAAATCCAATACCTTGGTTATCTTAAGGTATTGAGATACCGCTCTCAAACCCCTCTAACTAGCTATCTAGCTACTAATTATATACCTAGATATTAATCTAGGCTAGGTAATATAGATATCTACCATAATTATATATATCTAAGTATGTATTTACCTATATATATATATATATCCACACATATATACATTTACCCATTTACCTTACCTTACCTTTACCTATACATATACATATATCTATATCTATATAGATATCTATATCTTAGATCTAGTTATATCTAACTACCTATCTAACTATATGTATATATATAGATCTATGCATATAGATATAGATATCTACTATCTATCCATAGATACATCTACCTATCTATTATAACTATCTATCTAATTATCTATCTATCTTTCTAACTAGATATCTAATATCTAGTATTTACCTACCTAACTATCTATCAAATTATCTATCTATTTACCTATCTATATATTTAATTATCTATCTATCAAACTACCTACTTACCTATCAACCTATCTATTAATCTAGCTATCTATATCTATCAATCTATCCATTTACTAACTATCAATCCATCTATCTAGCTATCTATTTATCTAGATCTAGATACTAATATCTATCTAGTTACCTATCTATTAACCTATCTATCTAACATATTCAATACCTATCTATCTATCAATATATATATATATATCTAACTATCATCCATCTATCTATATTTCTATATATATATATATATATACCTCTCCCTCTCTCTCGCATTTGCCGCTGCTGCTAGCTACAAAAACTGCTGCTGCTGCTGTGCTTATCTGCTGCTGCTGCCACTGCTTTTGCTGCTGCCGCGCTGCTACTTACTGCTGCTGTGCTTATCTGCTGCTGCTGCCACTGCTTTTGCTGCTGCCGCGCTGCTACTTGCTGCTGCTGTGCTTATCTGCTGCTGCTGCCACTGCTTTTGCTGCTGCCGCGCTGCTACTTGCTGCTGTTGTGTTCTCAGTTCAGCCCCCCCTCCTTCTCACATACACACACACACTCTCCTATAACACACACATATATATATATATATATATATATATATATATATATATATATATATATATACATACATATATATATACACACAAGCTCCTATATATATATATATATACACACACACTAATATATCTACTAACACACACATATGTATAAGTACACACACACACACAAACACAAGCACACACAAACACAAGCACACACACACACAAACACAAGCACACACACATATAATTATATACACATATCTATATATACATACACACACACACACACATAAACATAAATATATATCTATATATCCTCACTCACACACACTCACTCACACTAGCACACACCCTCACACACACACTCTCACACACACTAGCACACACATAAACACTCATACATATATATACAAATATATATACATATATATATAAACTCATATGTATATACCTATAAACACTCACTCACACTCACCTACACACTCACACAAGCACTCACTCACACACTCACCTACACACTCACACAAGCACTCCCTAACACGCTCACAAACACATAACCACACATATATATATAAATATATATATAAAAACACACACACAATATATATATACACATATATATAAACAAACACCACAACGCACACCACGCCCACAACGCCCACCAACGCACGCCCAACGACCCCGACACGCCCAAACACCCAAAAATATATAAAATATAACTCGAAAACTCTAGCACACACTCCCCGATACTAACCTAACGCGCGCACAAGCCCGAAACGAGGAAACCAAGTCGAAATGGCCGTTCGGTCATTTCGACGAACACGTGGTGCGCGGCTCGGAAAACTTCCTGAAACGCACACCAAACGAACTCGGAATCGGCCCAAAATTTACCCACGTGTCCTAAACGATGTCTAGATCCTAGAAAATGCGCTCCCGCGTCGATTCTAGGCCCGTGGCGGAAACGCACACGCACTTAGAATCGGCGACGACGAAAAGCCCCAATTTCGCCCGAAACGCCCGTTTCTCCGCGACGCGGCTTCCCGTGTCCGAACGGAGACACGCACTCACCCTCAAGACACCCGACAACGTCTACCTAGGTCCATCTAACCTAGAGCATCACCCAAAATTGGGCCAAATTCGGATTTCACCCAAAATTGACACAAAACCTAGTGTTAAAGTCTCTAAACCTAACCAAACTAGTTCCAACTTCCTCCTACGGGTAGCCTAAGGGTCTAGGAAGGTTCTAAACTATTAATTACACTATATAAAAAATAATTACAAGGGGAAAAATTAAGGTTTACCTCTTGGGAGTTGGAATCCCAAGCCAAAATCTCCAAATCTCTCCAAATTCACCTCCTACAAGCTCCAAGCCTCAAATCCAAGCTCCAACACCAAATCTAGGCTCTACCCACCTAGGTTAGGGAAAGATCTAGGGTTAGGGTTACATAAAGAAGAAGGAATGGAAGAAAGAAGGAAGAAAAGTGAACTTACTTGAAGTAGGAAAGGAGAAAGGAAGAAGAAAAATGAGTGGAGAAGAAGAAGAAGTGAAGAAGAAGAGTGGGGGGAGAAGAGGCTGCTAGTTCACGGGTGTGGGGGGAAGAAAAATAGGGCCGGCCACTTAATAAAGGGTTCCACTAAGTCCAAATGACCAAAATGCCCTCCCGTAACTCGGTTTTGGGTTTCGGGGCTCCAAATGCACTCAAACTAGTTCCAAATCTCTCCAACTAACTTCCTAAAAATAAAATAAATATTTTAAGCCCCAAAATAAGTCTCACAGGGGTGTGGACTGGGTCGGACATGGGTCCACTAGGGTCTGACATGGGTCCAGGCTAGCCAAAATCCTAAAACATACAATAAAAATATAATAAAAATAATGCAATCACTAATTAAATATAAATATAATTAAATATAAATAATACACAATTAACTAAATTAAAAATAAAAAAAATATCCGGATCTGAAAATGGGGTGGTGACAGATGATGTCGACGTTGGTGGTGGTGGGAGATGCTCGGCTGGCCGAGGGGAGGCAGGGTTGCGGGCTCGTGGGGTGGTGTGGAGCTGCGGGTGGTGGTGCAAGGGGAAGCTGCTGGTGGTGTGTGGCGGTCGGGGGGAGAAGCTGGAGGTAGGTTGAGGCAGCGGGGAAGACCTCGGTCGAGGTAGAGAAGAAGGAGTGGTCGGGGGGGAGCAGCTGCAGTAGCTCGCCAGAGGCGGGCTCGACCTGTCGACGAGTGCACGGTCCGCCGGAGTGATGGGTCGGCCGAGTGGATGAACTCGGTTAGAAGGAGAAGAAGAAGAAGAAGAAAAAGGAAGAAGAAAGGAAGAAGAAAAAAGAAAGCTACGGTTATGTATGTAGAGGAGGGAGGAGAGAGAAATGGGGGGGGGGGTTCTCTAGGTGTTGGGATTAGGGCCGGCCTTGGGGGAAGTGAGGGGTGATGGTGATGTTTTATAGGGAGGTGTGATGGGTGTGTGTGGTGAGGATGAGGGTTTAAACAATGTATGGCTAGGATTTAATATGGAGAAATTTTTATACAAAGGAGAGTGAGAGAGGAGTGAGATTGACTAAGTCAAAGAATATAGGGCTTCTCCACTTAGTTTGAGCTAATGGGGTGATGCCACATAGTGCAACGTTTGCAAATTAGTCCCCTAAATTTGGATATTTGCACAGACACATGAAATAATAAAAAATTTGTAGGAGAATTGATGTTTGGTATTTTATAGGGTGAGGGGGTGTTGTGTGTTTTACATGGGCTTAATTCATGGGGCATTGGGTTAAATTGGGGTTAAAAATAGGATTAGTCAAAGTTGGTATCCCTAATTAAATTAAAATAAAATATCATGTGCTCTTAAATTAAATGGGGGCAGATGGGGTTTCAATTGGGAGTGACATAAAGGTCATAAAAAGTGTAGGCTTGGTGTCAATCTTGGACCCTTTAATTGGTCCGGCTCAACGGGTTGAGTTGGTGTCTCAAAATTGATGGCAACGTCACAGGTGCGCGACACAGGATTAAATATAGATTTCGATTACGGAAAGCTGTGCAATTAAATTAGAGCACAAGAGATTATGATTTTGAGTGGCGGAAAAGTCCAGTGCCTAAGTTGGCGTGTCAAGTATAGAATGCAATAACTTGTTGGAAATTATAGGCTAATGTTGGGCTCCGAATATTGTAACAGCGGTAGGGCGCACCAAGGATTTAATTAAAAATCAGACATCTGCAAAAATTTAATTCTAAACCTCAAATATTTTTGCTGCTAAACCAAAATTTTCTAATCCATAACCGGACTATCTATAAAAATAAATGAGGGGGTTTACATTTGGGCCGGATGGCATATAGCGCACCGTGTTCTTTCGTTGTACGTCACTCTCGCTCAAGACTACAACTCGTCCTTTATGGCTATGCTAGCGACTCCTGTTCATATATATAAGTCATCCTCGCTTAGCGGCAACCCGCGTGCGAGTCATTGCATCGCATCCAGTAATCTGAAATAACTGAACGATCATGAGTATAACACATTTTTACATACTTGAACACTCAAACATCTTGTGGAACACACCTGATAATCCGTATAACTCGTACAACTGAAATAGAACCTCGCTCATGACACTCGTGTTTGCTTATTCTATTGCCCTTGGATTTTATATATATACATTCATGCTTGGTTTAACTTGGTTGCCTTGGACAGGGAAGGAAGAATGGTAAGTTGATAAGTCTCGCCAGGTTACTCATATATCGTACGGCGCACTGCCATACAAGTTAGGCTTTACATCATTGCCATAAAACTGATCCTAAGGCAAGACTAGAAAGACAACTTAATAGATGGTGCACGAAACCTATATAACGTGTTTGGATTTGTCGAGTGGACGAAAAGCCTCCCCACTAGTGCATTCATGTATTGATAACCCACCGGATTGCTTGCAGGGTGCGGAAGAACCTCGTTCGGTGCGAAATCCCCTTTGTGCATGCTAAGACGTGGAGTTCGCTCTGGAGCCTTGGAGCGTTGTATCCGGAGCTGAAGTGCATATACAAGACATAATGTAGGAACATCGCCTATGTATCATTCCACAAATGTATCCACTTGACATGCTTTTATTGTTTTGATAGAGGACTTGAGCGACTTGTAATCTCGGCCTAGCACCGCTTGTAACACTTGTTCAATATCAATAAAGTGCTTGTTTTACTTTTATACTTATGTTATTCAATGCTTATGCTAGACGACTCTGTGAACTCGTTACCAATTGTCTGTTTGTCCTTATTCTGCTGCATTCAGAATATCTGTGCGACTCTATGGCTTAGACATTTTACCGTCTGTTAGGATCATGGCCTTGCACGGACGCAGCTTGTGCTCGTGCGACATCACGTCAAGATAAAAAAAATCGTCCCGCGGAAGCGCTGGTGCGATGATTCATGCCTAGCGGGGACGGACGATTACCTGTGGGAGATCGCGAGGCGTGACAACAACAATAACAACAACAACAACAACAAGTGGCATTCGTGAAACTTTGTCTACTAGCTATGGAGCATATGTTGAATTGTCTATCTTTGACCGCTTGTTCCATTTTACCTCTCAACTCGACGTTTTGTATCTAATTATTACTTGGTAAACCAAAGTTGCCATTTTGTACTACTTAATTAACTTATTCATCTATTATGTGAAAAAGAAAAAAAAGAAAAAAATCTAAGGAGCATTACGGAGTTGTATTTTAAATTTTTGCGTTAATTATATTTTTGTCCCGCAAGCATTTGAAAATTATTGTTTGGATCTTTAAGATGTCCAGCTTAAAATTTGGATTCTGAAACGAAAGTTGACCCACGTTGACCATCCAAAATCTATTTGTAAATAAATTGAATCATAATTCAATAAGACAAGAATGTTTCTGCGATTCTACGTCTAATTAATCCTAAAATATTTATTAACAGATTATGAATGCCAACACGAACCAACCGTCATATCAGAAATCCAAATCTTAAGCTGGACATTTTAAGGATCCGAACGCTAAATGTTTATGGGACTCCAAAGACTGATTAATCCTAAAACTTTTACAAAAAAGAAATTAGAGGATGGAAAAAAAAAAAAAAAAAGGAGAGGTTCATGCAGAAATTTGAGCGAATTTTAATAGAAAACTTCCTACCATCCACATTGATACTTGGGGTGAGCAAACACATCAATTGCGTACATTGACATTGATTTTTTTGTGTGTTACTGTCCAGTACTATCTATATATAGCTTGTATAAAAGCTTGACACAAATTAGAAACCACCTTTCAAGTATCTAAATTCTTCAATATTTTTCACAGCAAGCCTGTCCTGAAGGCACTTCACTTCACTTTGAAGCATATATTGCATGCACCGTGTATCATAGACTTACAACCACTCTTAGCTACAAACCTTCTTCTTCTTCTTTTGTATTGCTCAAAGAGATCAGGAAACTACTACACAGAGTACAGACACTTGGGGAATTACATGGATCAAGCCGCCGCCTTGCGGGGAGGATCCTTTCCGAAGCCCATGATAGCGTGGGTTGCCAGCATCGATCCCCTGCGAGTCATTTTCGCTAAACTCCCTACCAACGGTATCTTCACCGTCTTCCTATTCTTCAGAGGATTCTTATCCCACCTGCATGCAACAATATAATATAATCCAGATATCCGCTTTATCAAACCGACGGAATGAAAAATCCTCATTGTTGGTGATAATCTTGTTAGTTTGTTTAGATTGTTTAGTTGGTTTAGATTATTAGTTTGTTTAGATTGATAAGTTGTTTGTTGAAACAACTTTGATATATTTATTATTTAGTCTATCTCTTTACATCAAATGTTCAACTATATATAGCTACCATTTCATTCAATAAAATACACCAAGTTATTCATCCTCCACAAAACTTGTGTCTTTTTTCCTCTTTACTGGACTATTTTACTACACTCATTTCAATGTTAATGGACTTCTGGACAAGTCTAGCTAGTAACCAAAGTTGCGACATGTGAGACGCCAGGCTCAAACTCTAGCTATGGAAGAAACAAGTTTGCTCTATTTTGTCACTGATCAGCAAGTGATGAAGGGACACATTAACTAATAGGTTTTTCGGACATTAGAGATCAACAAGTACCAAGTGACATGAGATCATGATGTTGGGTTAACAACCAGTTTTAGTAACCAACCACAAACTGGAAGTGAAATGGAAAATTTTGGAAAGCATGAAGATATATTATCTTGCGGAGGATGAATATCTTTTCTCTCGAATAGAGCCTGATAAATAATCAGGAATATGATTGAAGTCCTATATATGTCAAGTCTTGCAAATATATCAAATTAAGCATCGATCACGCATGCAGAAAATATATATACACTCACCAATCTTCGTGGCGAACAATCTTCCCATCCTCGACGGTCAGCTTTATAAGTGATATAATATCCATACTTTTACCAAATATTTTGTAATGTTGCTTATTGTCAATCAGGATCTGCGACAGAATTAAATGAGTTACAGATAAAATACCAAAAGATATTAGAACTTCTTCCATAACTATCAGAAGTGTACAGACCTCAAATTTTCCGGGTGCTATTGCATTTTCTTGTACACTGTATTCAGCAATTTTAGACTCACCGAATATCTGCAGGGCATTGAAGAACCAAATTTCAGAAGAAGTTCTACCTAAACTTCTACACCTCTACTAACCGAATATCAATTAGCTACCAACCCTTCTACAACTCTACTAATTGGGCCACGCTGATAATATCACGGTAAAAAAATGAATCCTTGATAAAGTAATTATGATCTAATAAGTTCTACTTAAACTTAGATTCGTTGACCCAAGAGATGCAATCACAATTAATGCATACACAAAATAAATTTGAGATGGACTTGAACATATAAGACTACAACCTTGGGAAGAGAATAGAAGGATGATTTAATCTGCTTCACTCTGCAAAAAAACAAAACAAAAAAAGTAATCAGACAATTCAAACATAACTCGCTAAGCTTATGTAACTGGATTAAAAAAAAATCTTTCAATTTACTGATGACATACCCATGAGCACACATGAGTGGATCCTCAAAAGTGGCACCCGGGGCATACATCTCAAAGTCTTGAGGAGTAGCACAAGACCCATAACTACAATCAATCAAGTAAAAGGAATTATGTATGATCACAGCATGAAGCTGAGCCAGTTCTATATAATCTTCTTCATATGAGAATGACAGAAGTAGTATTTATCATAACATACAGATTAAGGAGGTGAGGCATGATCATCTGAGCGATGACTCCTTGGACTTTGCGGGCGCTGGGGTCATCAAGTTCCTCATGGACGTCCATAGGAAACTCCATTTGCAATATCAGCTTTCCTTGTATTTGGCGCTTTGTCTCGTTAATGCATCTTCATTTATGTTTAGAACAATATAAAAGGGAGAGAAAAGAGAGAGTAGTATATATGCATACAAATAGTATAAGTTAGTTTCTTATTGTGGTAGTAATGGGAAGGAAGAGAAAAAGACATAGCCGGCCGATGAGAGAGAATCTATGACAGGAGGGCTAGAAAGCAACATGGGGAAGACTTGCTCCAACTATGGATGGTTGTGTAGACGACTGGGTCGGTCAGATGGAGCCAAAGTTTATGTTAGTGGTAAGACTATCCTATCCTATCCTATGTGCCGAACACAAAAATAAAATTAAGGAACATGCCACGAACTAACATATCCTTGCATTTTCCAACTTCCTCCAACCGTTTAGTATTTGTCATGATACTATGCTGCTTTACTTAGGATGGGTTCAGCCCGTACATAAATTAGTAGAGATAGTGTGATAAATATGTAGAAGAAGCCCGTAGTCATCGTAATCTCTTGTTCTAAATAAAACGTAAATCTCTAGTAATTATATATAAGTAATAACTTTTGTACGTCGGCTGTGAATGTAGGTATATTCCGAACCACGTTAAATTTTGGGTCTTTGGTGGCTAATACCATATTCATAAAACTATATGTATTCAGATTCCAACTCCAAAGACCTACTGTCCAAATGATCCAATCACTCAGTTGTTGGATCCAGCTCCAGTATGATACACATGGTATCAGAACATGACGGCTAGGGCACGATTTCTTTTTTCATAGCGGCGGCAGCGACGGCGATTTTTTGTCCACGACGGCAGCGGCGAGTCTCCCTTCGACCGGCGGTATGAGGAGCTGTGGCGACGGCGACGAGTTTTCTACGTCGGTGGCGGCGGCAACAAGGATCGATCACACCTCCCCGTATTACCTTGGTTCTAATGACAATCCGGGTAATACAATTAGGAAAGCGGTGTTTC
The DNA here is from genome assembly GCA_036927795.1 of Iris macrosiphon. Classification (NCBI taxonomy): domain Eukaryota; kingdom Viridiplantae; phylum Streptophyta; class Magnoliopsida; order Asparagales; family Iridaceae; genus Iris; species Iris macrosiphon. The sequence goes on along the minus strand of JAYESA010000017.1, from coordinate 153,020,249 downwards.
GTGGAAAAAATTATTAGGAACGGTCGAGATCTATTCGGCTTTCTCTACGGGCTCGACGAAAATTTGGGTTTATTGACGGATCTATCGATAAACCTACGGAGAATGACAAATTGGAGGATTGGTACCGTGTCCAATCGATACTTGTGCAATGGATCTTGCACACTATTGACGCTTCGGTGAAGAAAACGATATCCTACTTTGAGGAGGCGAATGGGATTCGCTCAAGGACCGATTTAGCGTGGGGAATGGCGCTAGAATTCAGCAGATTAAACATTCATTGGCAGAGTGTCGCTAAACGAAATCCATGTCCGTGGTCAACTACTTCGGCCAATTGCAGACTCTTTGGGATGAGTTGGGGACTTATGAACCTATTCCGGCGTGCAGTTGCGGCAAATTTACGTGTGATATACCGAAGAAGCTGCAGAAACGGGTTGATGAGGAGCGCTTTCATCAGTTTCTTTATGGGATCAATCAGGAACTCTATGGCAACGTCTGCTCGACTTTATTGGCACGAGATATGTTCTCTACTTTGGTGCATGCTTATCAATCAATGCTGCAAGAGGAACGATTGCGCACGTCCACACAAGTCTCCTCTGAACGGGACGAGGTTATGGCGTTTGCGGTTAAAACTCCTTCTGTTAACCTTGCCATCTCGTTTGGATGCTCAGGATAAATCGGAGTTGCTTTACAATTTTTGCAAACACAACAGACATGAAGAAGCCACTTGCTTCGAGAAACATGGCCTTCCGGATTTGTGGGGGGATAGGCCGCGTGGTGGCGGACGAGGGGCTACTCGCGGACGTGGTGATGGACATGCAGCTGGTGGTGGACGTGGACGGGGTACGGAGGTGCTTGCGGCGATGGCAGGAGGTGGCGCAATGGCTGCGGCACAGACACGTATGGCAGGTGATGGTGCAGGCGATTTTTCGAGAATAACTCTGGACCAATGGCAACAACTTATTTCTCTGCTTGGTAACTCTTTAGTCAAATCTTCGTAGGACCATATGGTGGGTAAGACTATTGTACCTTGGATTATTGATACAGACGCTTTGAATCATGTTACTGAAAATTTGGATTTATTGTCAGGGGTGACGAAAATGGAGGAATATTCGGTTTGGCTCCTGGACGGACGGACTACGGTTGCCTTGTGATGCGGGTGTGTTGCTCTTGCACCGGGTGTTGTTCTCACGAATGTTCTATTCGTACCACGATTACATTATAATTTAATTTCTGTGGTCCATCTTATAGATGATACAAATTGTTTTGTACAATTCACTAAAAAATGTGTGCGTGATATAGGACCCCAGTTTGAGGACCCTGATGTGCTTCGATGAACGGCAGGACGGACTCTACTACTTTCATATTTTACCAAAGACTCGGGCCTTGGAAGTGACTGGGATGACTTCTCTGGACATTTGGCATCAGTGACTTATGTATCCTTCTGATAAAGTAGTAAAATCTCTTCCTGTTGTTAGTAGTTCAGTGAATAAGGCATGTGAAGTTTACCATCAGGCAAAGTAAACTCGATATATTTTTCCTGTCAGTGACTCTCGGGGTGTTATAATTTTTGATTTGATACATTGTGATCTTTGGGGGTCGTATTGTCATGCCCCAGTACCGGAATATGGAGACGGACATGCCAGCTCTCTTGTACAAGGTATAGAACATCGTACGGCGGTCATGATTGTAACTAGACAATGTGGTGCATACTATAAATAATTCACTTAGGGTCACACAGCACATCTATTGTCTCAATCACTCAAGTAAAAACAGTAAACATAAAACATATATGACAAGGAAGTAAGACGTCTCAAACGCCCTGCCACAATATTCTGGAAACCAGCTATGCAAAAATAAGAAAGCTCGCAGAGTAGCAAAAGTACATGGTCATGATCAGTTGCAGTCTGATTAATTACATTCATTAAGGAAACTAAATGTCCAGATTTACGGCTAACAAGTGTCGGTGGCTAAACGCCCAAAATGAGTAAAATATACAATAACGAGCAGGGAAGAAGAAACCTACTCGTTTCCCTCAGGGGCCATCCGTCTGGTGTGCGCCATTGTTCAGGAGAGAGTATGCTTGATCCTCGGATGCTGGCTCTAAACCTGATCATGCAAAATCAGTGGGGTTAGACCCCAAATAGCAAGTACCACAAAGGGAGCACGAATGAAGAAATAAAACCAGATTATGAAATAGATACATATATATAGTTCTGTCTCGTAGTTTTGGTTCATAGTCTATTGTGACACAATAATCTAACCCTACAACCAAACACGCACAATGGTTAGACCATCGCACTATGATAATCCATGCCCTAGACTATTTGACAGTAGATACAATACACAAACAAGCTCAGTTACATAATCGGCCAATCACTTGTACGACTTACTAGGTGGAGTCTGGGTTATCCTAGAGGTATTATGCATATAATAGAAATTCTCAAATCGAACCATGTTCAGTAGGGGCTAGCCGAGCCATGAATCGCCACATAGCACATAGTAGTATGCATCGGTCCCTCGTAAGGCCACCGAGCTAAGATCGCATATAACACATAGTATAATATAATAATCGGATATTGCTATCTTACTAATGAGAATTTAAACAATATCCATGGGGGCCAGTCTTCACTCCCCATATAAAGATTGAGGGTGGCTAGTTAAGCACTATCTCAGAATTTTGTCCCTCTAAATGCTCTACATGTTATAGTTGCCTAGTTAACCATACGGTTAGCTGGAATCACATGGCGTGGTCACATGTTACTCCCCTTATATGTCGTACCGTAATATGAGCACGCTAGATACGAATTAACTTTGTCACTTGGCAGTTCAATTTAGATTTATCCGAGCGTAATGCAACAATCAACAAATCCTAGCCACGCTTTGTTATTGATCAACTACTATGTCCATGCTGGAGGAATTTTATTACATCATATGTCGCTTAGCACGTAGGTACACCTCGGTGTGAAACATGTAACATAATCACGTAGAAATACTTAGCATGTAGGAACACATAGCACGTAGTAAGTGTATCAGCACGGATACCAATAGTTGAGTCAAGTTACCAATCATTGGTAAATCACATGAGTTCTAGCACATAGTCAGGTCTAACACATGGTCATCTAGCTCACATATATTAGCAATCATTAAAATCACACGTGGAATCCCAAAACTCAATAAATCATCCAAACCAAGCAAAATAGTGAAACATGCACATAGGCCGCATGAGGATCAGGGACGCATAGAGTCAATGCCACATAGGACAGGTGCTGCATAGGAAGTTGGTCGCATATGGGTTGGTATCGTATTGGCTCAGTGCCGCATGGGAAGTCTCGACCGCATATGGGTCGGTGTTGCATGGTGTCACACCCCAGTCCCAAAATATCGAGGGACTAGACACGTGGAAATGGCCAGCAGCACACACCGATGGGCAAACCCAATTTAATGGACCCATCAGGGTATACTTAAGCTGTAAAACAACAATATGGGCAATGGTACTAATCTCATCCACAGAAAATAAATACAACAATATGAAATATAAATCAACATCAAGTCTCAATAAAATATATCTCGGGGAACAACCCGATAATATGTCTGATACATCAATTTATTAGACAGGAAATAAGAGTCTAACAATAGAAATAACTGTGTATAATAACCAGATACTCAGGAGAAATCCTCGACGATTACCTCGTCCTCGAGTACTGGTACTGCTCTAATGACTGCTCATGTTCCTGCTTCTGCTCCTACTAATGCTCATGTCCCGTATACCTCGGGATAGATCTCCTCTGCTATTCCTGGTAACATAATCCGGATCCAGGTCCTCAGGGGACATAGCAAGGTACAAGAATAACTCATGCCAAAAATAAATGCAGTGCAATAATAAATGAATCAATAGGGTAAACTAGGTAACCAGCTATGTGATATGTAAAATGAGAGCATCACTAAACTTAGGCTGAGATTACTACCAGCTCTGTGTAGGGGATCCTGTAGCAGATATACTACGTAATTTACTATGTATTGGGCCTACTACACCATAATAAATTTATATATAAAATCAGCCTATAGCCTGTGTTTCTCTCCCCACCCAATGTAATCACACATCTCATGTCCACGATGTCTCATGTCCATGTCACGCAAGATCATATCTAATGCAGCAAGTCAGAATGATAGCTAAGCACATGCAATATCTATGTCACGAATCATGTAACCTATACAGAATCACCATGAATATCTCAGAAAGATTCTGTCTCATGAACAGTGTCAGATGTCCTATGGTATGATGTACTTGATAATGCAAGCACGAAAAATGTATAGGGTCTCGATATCCATCTCTAGGTGACGTTACACAACTCCGCTACGGTGTTGACACCCGAATCTTGTTCTGACTTTAAGTAATGTCACATGGTCCTAGGTTGAACAGAGATATTACAGTAATAAATCAAGCAAATAGTATAAACAAATGCGGCAAGTATGACAAGGTACACTTGCATGGGGTTCTGGCTCCAACTGCTGCTCTGGTATCAGCGGGATTTGCAGGTACTCCTCCGAATGCTGTAATAAACATTAACATCAGGTTCAGAAGACATCAAATAGTTAGAATTTCCTATCCATAAGTCCAATTTGGACACAGGAGCAAAAGTGAGTTTCTGGTCAAAGCGGGGTCCACATGTGGTCCGCTTCGCACCGAAAAATGTGCTAGAGACAATGTTCTCCAAATTCGTCAAACTTAGTGTCCATAATTCCAGAACGACGATACGAACCCAACAGAATGTCAAGAACTGGATTTCGATGAGCCGATCACAAAATCGCCCGTCAAGTGGAGCCGTGGGGCCCACTATACGAAATTTTGTCAACGTTCTCAGAATCGAACCAAACTTGCGTCACAGGACCAGAAAAATGCTACGAGTCCGATAATGCAAGTTTCGTTTCGATACGACGAAAGTTTTAGAATAGGGCCGATACGGGGCGTTGTCGACGGATACGCGTTGATTCCGGTGTGCACGCACATCCAAATCAACTTTCGCAAAATCCTACACGTCCATATTAACGATGCGCACCTTTCGGTGAAGTTCGCACTAGACCAAGTCTTCCCGTTTAGTGGAGCGCACCAAGTTCCGAGAAAATCAGGGTTTTTAAATAACCAATATTTTGGTCATTTTCACCCTCGAAAATATCATAATCTACAGCACAATAAATTACACTAAAATAGGGGTATTTAAATAACCAATATTATGGTCTAAATTATTGTTTAGGTGGATTTTGAAAATATTTCACAGGTTATTCGCAAAACGGTCGCGAACTGGGGAGTTCGGGACGAATTCTGAATTTTCAAAATTGGGGGTTTAATTTCCTGATTTTGCGTCGTAGTTTGCGATCGCCACAGGACGCGATACCCCGAACGAGTTACACGAGTATCGAGAGGGTCACGCAGTCTACGTGTTACAGCAGACAGTTCATAAAATGAGACAGCGAAGAGAGAGAAATCTTTACCTGAAGGATGGCTCAAAAATGACCAAAATTGGGCGTACACGAGGGCGCAACACGGCTACAGCGGTGGCGGAGCTCGCTGGCGGCAGAGATGGTCGGCTCTGGGGTCGGCGGAGGTCATCGTCGAGGTAGCTGGGTGCGGCGGAGCTCGTGGTGGTGGTGTGGGGAAGTGGTGGCCGGAGTTCGGGGTCCTCTGGTCACGGCGGTGGCGAAGTTGGTAATGGGGGTGGGTTTAAATAGGAGGAGGCCGACGGCGGTTAGGGAGGTGGAGAGGCGCGGGGAGCGGGGGAGCCGGCCGGTGGGGATATGAACGGAGGAGGCGGCGGCGGGGGTTACCATCGGGCAGAGAGGAATCGGGGGGTCGGGGGTTACAGCAGTTACAGGAGAGAGGTCACGGGTCGGGTCGCGGGTTCGAGTTTAGGATCCGAATCAGACCCGACCCGCTAGGGGATGGGTTCGGGTTGGTTCAGCATGGTTCGGTTTGGTTCACTAAATCTATTTTTAAAATTAAACCGGTTTAAATTGGTTTATTTTGGTTTAATAAATATATTAATTTTTAGGTCTTTAAAAATAGTTCTGGGGTCCAATAAATTCTAAAAAAATTATCCTATGTCTAATATTTTATTTTACATCCAAAAATATTATTTTCTTAATATTTTAATATTTATTTTAATACTTAAAAATATTTAATTCAGAAAAATATTTATTTTAATTCTAAAAAATCACAGAAAATTCCAGAAAAATTCTGAAAATTTATTTTTAAATTCCTGAAAAATCTGGGGGTTTACAATCTACCCACCTTAAGAAAATTGCGTCCTCACAATCAAAGAATAACGAAACATAACCGGTCCGAAGAGATGATACGATTTGCAAAACAGGTTCGAAGCACGACACAATCAAAAAAATCATGATTAAGGAGAATTCGAAGGATGAAGGTTTAAACAAAATACATAGGGAAGGAATAAAATATTTTCCTAGGCAATGAAAGTTAGATAAATCAAGAGTGAAGAAAATCTAGATAGAGCAAGAAAACTATAACTTAGAAAACTAGGTTATCAATTATTAACCAGTTTAAAATACTAGGTCATGAACTAACAGGCACGTGCTAAAGAAATATTAGGAATAACTTAAATCTTACGCACATTTGCTACTCCACGAGTCTGCGCATCCTCCATGGTCATTGCAAAAGCTTGTCCGCGTTCTTGTGGAGGTGCCCTCTGCTGTTGTTGGGCCTGTTGGAAGAGTGTTGCTTGTGGTGCCAAGGGTGGCCTCGGCTGATACCCTCCTGGGGCTGGTGGTCTGACTCCTCCAACTCCCGTCTGTGGTACTCCTAATGCTGGATAAACTGGCCTTGGTACTGGTAAAGCTTGTCTGTTTAACATTAGTGCTCCCTCTCGATGCTCAGGACAATCTTTGGCTAAGTATTGGTTGGATCCACAAATCAAACATAATTCTAACTTGCGTCTGCATTCCCTCTCAATATGGCCTACCTTGCCACAGTATTGACATGTAGGTAGTATCTGCGAAGATGCTCTGGGTGGCTGGTGTATGTGAGATCTCTTTGTAACTTCTTGTCACGCCCCAGTCCCAAAATGTCGAGGGACTGGACACGTGGCAATGGCCAGCAGCACGCACCGATGGATAACCCAATTTAATGGAACCATCAGGGCGTACTTAAGCTGTAAGTAAGGTCTACTACACAAGTCACACTAATCTCATCCATAAAGATAAAGAAATAAACTGCATACTGAATGGAAATAAGTAGCAACAACAAATCACAGCAAGTCAGTCGGAGCAACAATCCGACTTAAGTCTGAAATAACTGGCTCTATAGGCCAGGAACAAAAGATATAAACATGAAATAAATAAATGAGTACTGGGACAGGCACTCAGGAGAAGTCCTCAGCAGTCACCTCGTCTTCAGTGTTCGGTTCAGCTCCAGCAATAGCTTCAGCTCCGGCCCCGTATATCTCGGGATACTGCTCCTCAGCTAAACCTGGGGACATAATCCATTCCAGGTCCTTAGTGGACATAGCAAGGCACAAGATAAAATAAGCCAACTGAATAAGCAGTGCAATAAATAAATGAACAGCAGGGTAAACTAAGTAACCATCTATGTGATATGCAAATGAGAGCAACACTAGTACTCAGGCTGAGACCGCTACAAGCTCTGTGTCGGGGAGCCGGTAGCAGTAATAACACGTAAAGGGTCTAGCTCTGCTGGAGAGTCTACAACCTCACAATAATAGTAGATATATATATATAGAACAGCCTGTAGCCTGTGTGTCTCTCCCCACCCAATGTAATCACGTAAGCCATGACCATAACGTCTCATGTCCATGTCAGCGGGATTATAACTAATGCAACAAGTCATACTGTCTATAATAAATGTCTCTATCAAGTCCTGTATCCTATACAGAATCACCACGAATATCTCAGGAGGATTCTGTCCATGATAGTGTCAAGTGTCCTGGGTTGTAGGGTACTTGATAGGTCAAGTACAAAGTAAGGGAATCGTAAATCCATCTCTAAATGACGAACCCAACACCGCGTACGGTGTCGGTACCCGACTATGATCGGATACTAGGTACGTCATACGTTCCCTAGGTTAAGCAGTTTAAGTCAGTTTATATGAATTTGCACAAGAAATCCAGCAGAGTATTTTTACAGAAAATATGAAAATAATGACTGCAAATTTGGCAAGGTGCACTTGCCTGAGGTTTGAATTCCACTTAGGTCCTGATTTCGGAAATTTCCAGAGATGACTCCGAAAGCTGAAATAAATAGTACCATCACACTCAGAAGGTGTCAAACAGCTAGGATCACCTGTCCTTGGGTCCAATTTAGAGACAAGGACAAAAACGACAATTTCGGCCCAAAACGGGGTCCAGCGGTGGGCCCGCTTTGCACCGAAAAATGTGTCAGGGTCAACGGTCTCCAAATTCACCAAACTTAGTATCAACAGGTCAGGAACGCTGATACGAACCCAACGGAACTTTCAGATTTGAATTTCGAAGAGCCGATCACGAAATCGCCCGTCGAGTGGGCCCTGTGGGGCCCACGACACGCGATTTTGTCAACGTTCTCAGAATCGAACCAAACTTGACCCACAGGACCAGCGTATCGCTATGAGTCCGATGGCGTAAGTTTCGTCTCGATCTGACATGTGTGCAAAAAGTTAGGGTGAATTGCAGAAAAGGCGGATACGGGGCGATGTCCGCGGATACGCGTTAATTTCGGTGTGCACGCACACCCGAATCAGCTTCCGCGAAATCCCACACGTTCGTATCGACGAGGCGCACGTATCTGTGAAGACCGCACGCGACCAAGTTGTCCCGTTTGGCGGGGCGCACTCAGTTCCGGGGTAAAATAGGGTCTGGTTTTTCCTGTTTTTGGATCGCGGTGTGCGATCACCACAGGACGCGATGCCCCGAGAGGTTTGTCCGGGCACCGAGAGGGTCATACAGGCTTCGCATAGAAATTTACGGAATCGAATTCTGAGCTACGAGAAGGAAATTAGGAGTACCTAAACAGGGCCTTTGGACACCGAGATTCCCTGTGTCCGATACGTGTCCGACACACGTGTCCGACACACGTGTCCGACCTAGGGTTAGGTTCTGGTGGAGCCGCGGCGGCCGGAGGCTGGCCGGAGGGGGCTGGGGGCTGTGCTGGCTAGGGCGGCGGCACACCGGAGTGGCGGGGGTCGGCGGCGCCGGGGTCGGCGGCGCCGGGCTCGGCTGCTCCGAACGGCCGGGCGGCGTCGGGGTATGTTGCGGGGAGGAGTGAGGAGGAGAAGGGGTTCTGGAGAGCGGCTGGCCGCGGCGGAGGGCGGCTGGGTGCTGGAGGGTGGTGGTCGGCGGCTCCGGGCGGCGCTGGAGGGTGGTGGTCGGCGAGCTCCGGACGGCTAGGGTTCCGGCGAGAGGGTAGGGATGAGGCGGAGGAGGAGAACGGGGAGAGGGGTTTAAATAAGGGCTGGGGGGGAGGAGTTCGTGGCCGGGGGAGGAGTTCGTGGCCGGGGGAGTCAGCCGAGGGGAGGACGTGGCCTCCCCCGGCGGAGGCGGTGCAAAATCCGGCGACGGAGCGGGGGACTGGGCTCGCACAGGCGACGTGGGGGAGGGGAGAGATGCGGGTCGGGTCGGGCGCGGATCCGGACTGGGCGGACCCGCCCGACCCGCTAGGGGTGTGAGGGTTGGGCTGGGTTCTTAACGGGCTCGGCCCACTGGGCCGGGCCGGGCCCAAACTAAAAACAAAAATAATAATAATAATAATAGTAATTATAAAACAGTAATTAATTAATTAATTATAAAAATAGTTTTTAGGCTTTTAAAAATAGGTCTGAGGCCCAATAAAATCCCAGAAAATTATACTAAGTCCAGTTTTCTATTTTACACCATAAAATCACATTTTAATATTATTTATTAGCAATTAAAAATCCTACAATCACCACAGCACATATTATAAATTTCTGAAAATTACAGAAAAATTCCCAAAATTAATTTAAAAAAAACTGAAAATTTAGGGTGTTTACACTTCTTCCTGTGGTGCTCTGGCTATTGCTGATGTGAAAGGCCGCTTTAGGCTGGACTCTCTCCTGGTGACGCGCTCCATGCGTCGTGCTGCAGCAAGGACGTCCGAGTAAGAAGTAGGTGCAACAGAGCCAATATGTCTCTGTAGCTCAAATTTTAGTCCATCGAAGAACTTCTCAGCTTTCTCTTCTTCTGTCGGAATCAAGGTAGGGGCGAAGCGACTCAGACGAATGAACTCCGTGTTGTATTCTTCCACTGTCATACTGTCTTGAGTGAGGCGATTGAACTTGTCCCGAAATTCTGACCGAGCAATAGCTGAAATGTACATCTCCTGAAAGAGTCTGGAGAACTCTTCCCAAGTGACTTGGTCTGGTCCGAGCCGTGTCTCCTCAGATAGCCACCATTGATGTGCATTGCCCGTCAACTGCATCCGGACGGCAGACATCCAGCGTTCCCTTGGAAGCTCAGCTGCTTCTAATTGATGTTGAGTGTTTGTGAGTCACTCATGAACTTCAGTGGGCTCCTCCTTGCCTGAAAAGGTATGGGGCTTCAGCTGGCAAAAATTCGTGATAGAGCCCGTCGTTCGCCGTCGTTCTGGTAGATTAGCCTGCTCCAGTGTGATTACTAGGCTGTGACGCAGAGCCTCTTGTTGAATTTGCTGTTGGGCTTGCATCATTGCATAGATCATTTGAAATATCTATTGTCCGTCCATAGCCTACCCTTGTGGGAATACGGACATTGGTGGAGTAAACTGTGGCGGAATATCATCTTGCTGGATTCTCGAGGCATGCTGATTCGCTTGACTGCTTCGGTGTGCTGATTGACCTCCATCCACTAGTGTTACTTCATCTTCGTTGGTTACCACAGCACCTTGTGGTGATCTCGCAGGAGTCTCGTCGTTTGCTCGTGGATCCATTACTCTGCATCCAAAATAAACTATAAGAGGCGCACAGGGAATCAAGGCAGGATGCAAGTCAAGAAATTCGAATCCGATAGAGATCAAGAACGATTCAATCAAGTAGATGAGATCCTAAAAACTTATCCTATCCTTGTTGCAGGCTTGCTCGATCCCTCAGTTAAAACTGAATAATTTAGTCGTTGATCTGCATGGGCCACTACAAAAACCATGTCACGTCCCAGTCCCAAAATATCGAGGGACTAGACACGTGGCAATGGCCAGCAGCACACACCGATGGACAAACCCAATTTAATGGACCCATCAGGGTGTACTTAAGCTGTAAAACTACAATATGGGCAATGGTACTAATCTCATCCACAGAAAATAAATACAACAATATAAAATATAAATCAACATCAAGTCTCAATAAAATATCTCTCGGGGAACAACCCGATAATATGTCTGATACATCAATTCATTAGACAGGAAATAAGAGTCTAACAATAGAAATAACTGAGTATAATAGCCAGATACTCAAGAGAAATCCTCGGCGATCACCTCGTCCTCGAGTACTGGTACTGCTCCAATGACTGCTCCTGTTCCTGCTTCTGCTCCTGCTAATGCTCATGTCCCGTATACCTCGGGATAGATCTCCTCTACTATTCCTGGGGACATAATCCGGATCCTGGTCCTCGGGGGACATAGCAAGGTACAAGAATAACTCATGCCAAAAATAAATGCAGTGCAATAATAAATGAATCAATAGGGTAAACTAGGTAACCAGCTATGTGATATGCAAAATGAGAGCATCACTAGACTTAGGCTGAGATTACTACCAGCCCTATGTAGGGGAGGCTGTAGCAGATATACTATGTAATTATACTATGTAATTTACTATGTATTGGGCCTACGGCACCATAATAAATTTATATATAAAATTATCCTGTAGCCTGTGTGTCTCTCCACCCAATGTAATCACACGTCTCATGTCTATGATATCTCATGTCCATGTCACGCAAGATCATATCTAATGCAGCAAGTCAGAATGATAGCTAAGCACATGCAATATCTATGTCACGAATCATGTAACCTATACAGAATCACCATAAATATCTCAGGAAGATTCTATCTCATGAACAGTGTTAGGTGTCCTATGGTATGACGTACTTGATGATGCAAGCACGAAAAATGTATAGGGTCTCGATATCCATCTCTAGGTGACGTTACACAACTCCGCGTACGGTGTTGACATCCGAATCTTGTTCAAACGTTAAGTAATGTCACACGCTCCTAGGTTGAACAGAGATATTACAGTAATAAATTAAGAGAATAGTATAAACAAATGCTGCAAGTATAGCAAGGTACACTTGCCTGGGGTTCTGGCTCCAACTGCTGCTCTGGTATCAGCGAGATTTGCATGTACTCCTCTGAATGTTGTAATAAACATTACCATCAGGTTCAGAAGACATCAAATAGCTAGAATTGCCTGTCCATAAGTCTAATTTGGACACAGGGGGCAAAAGTGACAGTTTTTGGTCAAAGCGGGGTCCACATGCGGTCCACTTCGCACCGAAAAATGTGCCAGAGACAATGTTCTCCAAATTCGTCAAACTTAGTGTCCACAAGTCCAGAAAGACGATACAAACTCAACGGAATGTCCAGAACTGATTTTCGATGAGCCGATCACAAAATCGCTCATCAAGTGGAGCTGTGGGGCCCACGATACGGGATTTTGTCAACGTTCTCAGAATCGAACCAAACTTGGGTCACAGGACCAGAAAAATGCTACGAGTCCGATGGCACAAGTTTTGTTTCGATATGACGAGCTTACAAGAAGTTATAACGAGTTTTAGAACAGGGCCGATATGGGGCGTTGTCGACAGATACGCGTTAATTTCGGTGTGCACGCACATCCAAATCAACTTCTGCGAAATCACACACGTCTGTATTAACGGCGCGCACCTTTTGGTGAAGTTCGCATACGACCAAGTCGTCCCGTTTAGTGGAGCGCACACAGTTCCGGGAAAATCAGGGTATTTAAATAACCAATATTTTGGTCATTTTCACCCTCGAAAATATCACAATCTACAGCACAATAAATTACACTAAAATAGGGTTTTAAAATTTGGTCATATGGTCTAAATTATTGTTTAGGTGAATTTTGAAAACATTTCACAGGTTATTCGCAAAACGGTCGCGAACTGGGGAGTTTGGGACGAATTTTGAATTTTCAGAATTGGGGGTTTAAATTCCTGATTTTTGATCGCAGTTTACGATCGCCACAAGATACGATACCCCTAACGAGTTACACGGTTATCGAGAGGGTCACGCAGTCTACGTGTCACAGCAGACGGTTCAGAAAATGAGACAGCAAAGAAAGAGAAATCCTTACCTAAACGATGGCTCAGAAACGACCAAAATTGGGCGTACGCGAGGGCGCGACACGGCTACAGCGGTGGCGGAGCTCGCTGGCGGCGGAGATGGTCGGCTCTAGGGTCGGAGGAGGTCGTCGCCGAGGTAGCTGGGTGCGGCAGAGCTCGTGGTGGTGGTGTGGGAAGTGGTGGCCAGAGTTCGGGGTCCTCTGGTCACGGCGGTGGCGAAGTTGGTGATGGGGGTGGGTTTAAATAGGAGGAGCCCGACGGCGGTTAGGGAGGTGGAGAGGCGCCGGGAGCGGAGGAGCCGGCAGGTGGGGATATGAACGGAGGAGGCGGCGGCGGGGGTTACCGTCGGGCGGAGAGAAATCGAGGGCTCGGGGGTTACAGCAGTTACAGGAAAGAGGTCATGGGTCGGGTCGGTGGTTCGGGTTTAGGATCCGGATCCGACCCGACCCGCTAAGGGATGGGTTCGGGTTGGTTCAGCATGGTTCAGTTTGGTTCATTAAACCGGGTTTTAAAATTAAACCGGTTTATTTTGGTTTAATAAATACATTAATTTTTAGGTCTTTAAAAATAGTTCTGGGGTCCAATAAATTCCAGAAAAATTACCCTATATCTAATATTTTATTTTACATCAAAAATATTATTTTCATAATATTTTAATATTTATTTTAATACTTAAAAATATTTAATTCAGAAAAACATTTATTTTAATTCCTGAAAAATCACAGAAAATTCCTGAAAAATTCTAAAAATTTATTTTTAAATTCTTGAAAAATCTGGATGTTTACACATGGGTTCAGGGCCACATATAGGTCAATGCCGCATAGGATCAGTATCGCATATGATAGGACAACGTCCACTCCTTGGGACAAGTGTTGAGTGACGTGCCTTTAATATGTCTCAGAGAAGTGACTGAAGTGATGGATGTGACAAGCCATAAAGTGTCGGAGAGAATAGACAATCATAGAAATATGTGTCATGCCCCGATCCCGCAGGGGGGCCGTTCGTCCTCGCTTGGGTCCTTGCGGGACCGATTCATCCTCGCGTGGGCGTGATATTGTGCAAGCCTAAGCTGCGCTTGCACAAGGCCAAAGCTTAAATAAGGTCAAGTAAGCTATTCAAGACAAGAGCAGCGGCACAATATTGCAGAAAAGTAAAGAACACAATGGCATATGAAAACAAGCTCTTTATTGATAATCAAGATGTGTTATAAGCGGCGCTTGGCCGAGATTACAGTTCGCTCAAGCTCTATTTCTCTCGATTACAATGACACCGTCTCATACATTACATCCCTTTATACAAAAGCAGCACAAAGCAATCTTAATACGGCTCAAGACATCGACTCCAGATTTTTGGGCCCTTGGGATGAGGTACGGCTATCGCTTCCTCGGACGATCCAGCACCTGAGAACAAGCAAACTGTTGGTGGATCAGCACTTTGGAGAAAGTACTGATGAATATAAAATCAACGAACATAAGCAACATTTTCTGAAACCAACACTAAGTAAGCATGTGGCAAAATATTACATTACTAGTGATCTTGTTACTTTTACCTATGTTCATTTCATGCAGTACAGGATTATAGTCAGATTAATTCTTTTTGAAAATATGTCTTTGAAACCAGTTTGCATAATCAATACACACACAATCTATAGGGACAGCGTTCATCGTGCAGTGCACAGCATGTATCGTAAGCCATATTTGATCTCTTAGGAACAAAAGTTATCTCTAGTGGATTGTTCATCTCGAATCAAGACAAGTGCATCGAGTGGACTAATCAATTCAATACAATGGGGCCAGCAGCATATTCAAGTAAAACAGATATATCTCATTTAGCTTAAATGACAAGGAACATAAGAAAATACAAGTGATCACTTATTCAGTGATCCTTACCCATGGACGAACGGTTATCCCTGCAGCAGACATACAAGTTAGCAACATATGCATATATATATAAACGAGATTCTCTTTTCCTGTCCATCTTTGCATCAAACAGTTAGGTATGCAAGAAGGCTAGCCTAGCATGCGCCCCAACTACATGATGGTCCCCTCCACAGGATTAGCAAGTGTGACGTACAAGCCCATCTCACTAATGATAGATCGGCTAATAGCTGCTGAAATGCATAGTTGCTATACAGTAAAATACGCTCAAAATATCATCCGGGACTCATGGTTCAGCACTACACTAAAAGCCACACGCTCCTGTAAATAAAGACTTCTAGCCTCAGGGTGTTCCAGATCTCTCCCAGGTCGAACGATCCCCAGTGCCCCAGGAACCGCTCGAGAAATAAACCTTGTGCACAAGTTGTCAGACCAATGCATGAATGCACTTCTATCAGATAAATACTATATGATGCACATGATCCAGAACAAGCAAGCAAGCATATCAATCAAGCTATAGAGATAGAGCTCTCAATACTCTTGCCTAATAGCCACACCTTCCCGTAAATAAGGACTTCAAGCCTCAGGATGGACTATTAGTCTAGATGCACCAGTTCAAGTTATTCATACAGTTTTATCTCTTTACTATACGATCAATGAAACATGTTCAAGCAATCTAGTTCTTTTAACAAGTAATAGGCAAGAACAGTTCTATAAATCTAGTATGCAATTCTATCTCTTTTAGCATACGATGAAAATATATGAACATTATTTTACTCTTATTTATTAGCATGACAGCGGTTCGTTCGATAGCGTGTCTGTGTAACTAAGCATGCAATATTTCTCTTTTTTTATCATGGCAATGGTTCTATCTCTTTTAGACAAGCATTCAAGTTTTCTAGTTAGGCAAGCAGATTCGTTTTGATGACAAGCAATACAAGTTCTCTTATCTAGCATGCAGAGTCAGGTTCTATCATTCTTCTTATGAAATTATCTTCTTAGAAGAAGCATTCAAAAACTCATATTTATTATTAAGAGATGCAAGAATCAGAGAATGAAGTTCTGCCCACTCACCTAGATCAATCATCTTATGGTTCGATCGAGAAATCTCCGAGAATGCTTTCGCTCGAGCAAGCAAAGCGATATCACTTGTACATAGTGTCTACGCTGAGCGAAGCACTATAATATGTGCCTAAGATTCAGAGTCATGCGTCCAAGGAATGGTGGCCGCATACTCTTCAGGTTGTATAGGTCGCTCGGCCGCATATTGCTCTTTTGGATTTAGCGAATTTCTCATTCGTTCAGCGAGTAAAACACAAGAAGTTCACGGATTAGCTCCAGAACACTTGTGTAATGGCAGTCATGCATCCAACAAGATGGACGCATGCTGGTCAGTATGCGACAAAGAGCTCAGGCCGCATAGCACTCAGGTCGCATAGCACTCTCGGCCGCATAACTCGCTGGCCGTATGAAGACTTCGTCTTCTCCAAATAGCAGGTTCGGCCATGGCAAAAACTCCAAAAATCTCAAAAATTATTTTCTTCATAAAAATCTCATTTTAATCCCGAATTAAGTGAACCAAAAGCCAAAATGCTCGAAATAAAGTGCTCCATCAACTCTAAAAATTATTTTTCTAAAATACCATATTTTAATAGATCAAAAATACAAAAAACTCATGGAACCCATAAAAACTCTAAACTTCAAATATAGATCTACACAAATTCACCCATTAAAATCGAAAACTCCAAGTACTAAAAGTGTTTAGAATCATAATGTACATATATTAGACTAATAAAATGCAAGAAAAGAGAAAGAATCAAAAATAAGAGATTTCTCCATGTAGTGCAAGGTGTACTTACCTAAATGAAGGAAGGAGAAAAAATGAGAGAATGAGGGAAGAGAGAGAAATGAGTTAACTTATATATGCTAGGATTGAGGTTTAGACCATAGGTTCACTCATGACCAAACCAACCCAACAATTAAACCGTGAGTCTAATTGAACCAAAGAATGGGTCTAGTCTCCATAACATGCAACCTAATTACCATGCAAGCAACAAATAATATAAGCAAAAAAAAAAATATTCCAAATACATATATCGGGAATGGGGAGTGACACGTATCCTACGCCTTCTTCGTATGGAGCTCAATATTTTGACGATTATGAATGATTTTTCTCTTGTTGTTTGGGTATTTTAGTTGATTAATAAGACTAAAGTATACAAGATGATCTCGTCATTTTTTTTATGATTGAGCGACAATTTAATTAATTCCAAATTTTGAATTGTGCGAAGTGATAATGGTACTGAGTTTAATTGCATGCGTGACTACTTTGCACATAATGGTATTTTGTTTCAGACATCTTGTGTAGGCACACCTCAGCAGAATGGGAGGGTCGAACGAAAATATAGACATATTTTGAATATAGCACGTGCTTTACGTTTTCAAGAAAATTTATCAATTTTTTTTGGGGAGAATGTATTTTGGCGGCCGGTTATTTGATTAATCGAACCCCTTCAAGTCTTATTGGTTTTGATACCCCTTATAAAATTTTATTTGGTGTTTCTCCTTCTTATGATGAATTACGTATTTTTGGTTGTCTATATTTTGCCCACAACCAAAAAGCTAAAATAGACAAATTTGTCAGTCGCAGTCGAAAGTGTGTTTTTGTGGGATATCCCGATGGCAAAAAGGGTTAGAAATTGTATGATCTTTCTACTGGTAATTTTTTTGTCTCTCGAGATGTTAAATTTTATGAAACTGAGTTTTCCTATTCTGTTGAGGATGATCATGGTGGTATGGCTTCACCTGAGCTTGCGTCTCCTGTCGTGGGTGATGATGATTTGAGTTTTGATCAGGTGATCGACAATACTACGGGGTGTGATTTACCTCATACGGATGGGATGGTCGTATCCCCGGATCTGAATGACGCGGTGGGGCGACTGAAGGTGAGGGTGGCACGGTTGAGGCCGTTGTAGAGGATAAGCCGACGGAGGATGAGGCGGCGGTTGGGGCGCCAGATGGTGAGGGTATAGTGCGGCGTAAAATACGTGCCAAAATTTCGTCCGTAAAGCTCCGCAATTTTGTTACAAATACAATACGAAAGTTGAGTCCCAGTCCTTCCTCCCAATATTCCACCACGTCTAATCACTTCTCAGGTACTCCTTATCCTATAGCACATTTTTTGAATTATGATCGATTTTCTCTGGGACACAGGAATTCTCTTGCAGCTGCAACTGCAGGTACAGAATCAGCCTCCTTTAAAGAGGAGGTTAAAGATGTAGGGTAGCATAAAGCTATGCAGAAGGAGATACGGGCCTTGGAGGATAATGATGCCTGAACAATGGAGACGCTTACGGCTGAAAAATGTGCTTTGGGGAGCCGGTGGGTGTATAAAATAAAGTATAATTCTGATGGGAGTGTTGAGCGGCTTAAATCCCGTTTGGTGGTTTTCGGCAATCATCGGGTTAAAAGGGATTGATTACACTGATACTTTTGTTCCGGTTGCAAAAATGGTTATTGTTCGTATTTTTCTAGCTGTAACTGTAACAAAGAATTGAGAACTACATCAGATGGAAATTCACATTGCTTTCCTGCATAGAGATCTTACCGAAGAAGTGTATATGAAACTACCACCTGGTTTTCGAACCACACGTCCTGATCAGGTATGTCGACTTAAAAAATCTCTATATGGGCTTAAACAGGCGCCTCGTTGTTGGTTTATGAAATTGGCGTCTTCTTTACGGGAGTACAGATTTTGCCAATCGTGCTCTGACTACTCATTTTACTCTTCATAAGGGTGATTTTCAAATGAATGTTCTTGTGTATATCGATGATTTGATTCTCTCTGACAATAATTCTGCTGCTCTTACTGTCTTTAAGAATTATTTAAGTACATACTTTCATATGAAGGACCTTGGGGTGTTGAAGTTTATTCTTGGTGTTGAGGTAGCTCGAAGTGCGAAAGAAATTTTTTGTGCCAACGAAAATATACACTTGATATTATCTCTGAGACAAGATTGTTTGGGGTGAAACCCGCAAGCTTTTCCATGGAACAACATCATCAATAGGCATGCTCTACAAGTCCATTGTTGTCGAATGGGAAAGCATATTGGCGACTCGTGGGACGTTTGATCTATCTTTCGTTTACATGATCATTGGGATACGGCTTTGAGGGTTGTTAGATATCTGAAGGTTTATCCTGGTCAAGGCATTCTCCTTCGCTCTAACTGTGATTTACGGCTCCGGGGGTGGTGTGATTCCGATTGGGCGAGTTATCCCATCACGATATGCTCTTTGTCTGGTTGGTTGGTTTTTCTTGGTGATTCGCCTATCTCTTGGAAGACAAAGAAACAGATGACGGTGTCCCGCTTTTCGGCCAAAGCAGAATACCGTGCGATGGCGGCGGTCACTTGTGAGCTTAAGTGGCTCAAAGGGTTGCTTGGTAGTTTGGGAGTGCAACATTCGTGTGCTATGGATTTGTTTTGTGATAGCCACTATACTTTACATCTTGCACAGAATCCAGATTTTCATGAGTGCACAAAACACATTGAGGTGGATTATCACTTTTTGAGGGATGTTGTTCTTGATGGAGTTATTTGTCCATCTCATGTGCCGACGGATGGGCAGTTGGCGGATGTTTTCACCAAAGCTTTGGACAAACGACAATTTGAGTTTCTTTGCAAGTTGGGCATTTGTGACTTGCATGCTCCAACTTGAGGGGGTATTGGGATTAAATTGTATGATTAAATTGTATATATGGTGATTGACCCATGTGGCTTAGGCCCAAGTTGATACGCGGATGTATATATATGTAATATCATGATGAATGAAAGACCTAGATTATTCTCTCCTACTACTTCTTCACAGATATATATTTAAGCTAACATACCTTCGCAAGCAATTTTTATAAAATTTACTTAAAATACGTCCGGAAGAAAATTAAATTAAAATTGCTCTGATACTATATTAAATTTCTGTGACTACACCAAAACTCTAATGTCTTGTTTGGTTCGCAAAAGAAAATGAAAGAAAATTAATTCTTTGTTCTTTTTTTTTTCTTTGAAAATTTGTAATTTCCATCAATTTTCTTTTCCTTTTTTCTTTTTCTTTTTTTTTGTGGGGGGTGAGGGGGTGGGGGGGGGGGGGGGGGGGTGGTGGTTATTCGTTTGAATGAAAAATGGAATCATTGGGATGGATGAGGGAATCATTGTCCTCCATTTTTATCTTTTCCTTGAAAATTATTTTTATTTTCTTCTTATTTTCTTTGGCATCCAAATATAGAAAAGAAATGAGTTTTCTTTTCCAATCCTAATTCCACGAATCAAAGGTGATCTAAAGTCATAGTGAAGATTAAAAGAGAGATTTATTCTAAATCCTAACTTTATTGAAATATGAACTTGAATAACTCAAAGTGCAGGTATCTGAAACTAGAGAGGAGTCAAAAGTGATTCAGTCCATGTTTAATTATTTATCCTAAGGAGCTTCAATCGCACATTGAGACCCAATTCAGATCATCACTTAACCATACTTTGGACCTACAAGAGTAGACTTCTTTAATCAGTATGCCCATATATACTTCAAGTGAAATAAATGTTAGAAAAAGAAGAAGAACAAGGATTCTTTGACCTAGTTGAATATAATTGATGAAACAGTCTACTTAGTATTAGTTATGGTAAATTAGAGCCTAAATGTTACATCACGGTGATCAAACAGGTTCAAAAACTCGATGAAGCCAATGAAAACATTTACACTACTCATAGAAAATTAACAAGATGATTGAAACGAAAAGAAAAGAGAGATGGAGCCGTTACCACCAGCAAGATGTGATAATGATATTCTATCGATACCACCAGCAGAATATTGGAAATCCTGCGTCATGAATTTTAAACCCACATACAGAACATTAGTTACATATTTTTTATTTCTATTTTTTTAGAAAAATGACGGTATCAGGTAGATGCATTAAAATAAGAAAGAAAGAAAACAATTAGTATATGAGTCAGTTCTCTGATATAATATTACACGATAAAGCTTAAGCTAATTTAAGGGGAAGGTTAATCGCAAGTGCATCAATACCAATAGACAATTGAATTCCGTAGAATGCCATAGAGAAGTCTCAAAACTTTTCAACTCCATTCTATGATTCATATCAAACCAAAATCTAAATGATAAAACCATTAGTAAATTAAGCACCGTTTATTGAGTTCCACTTGGGCATATTCGATCCAAACAAATGATAAATCTGTAACTAAACAGAAATCAGAACCGGTCGACATCACTTGGAACCAGATCCCTCCCCTTTCTCCCTCTCGAACGTTCCCGTGACGTCCGACCCGACCACCGCCTGCTGCCCCTGGAACGCCGGGTGCAGCATCGTAGTCGTCTTGTGTCCCTGATAGAACGCAGGCGGGGCCGAGTCGTAGCCGAACCCGAACCCGTCGTAGATCGCCTGCGCCTCTATACGGTCCCAGTACAAGCCGACCCTGCGGTTGGGTTACGTACGCTGACGTCCATTGTGAGGTTGTAGGCGAGTGCGTTGCTGGTGTTGGATAGGTTGAACTGGGTGAGGGTGGCGGACTCGACTTAGACTTTGCATGCAGAATTCGGTGTGGTGTTTCAGAACCTCAAAATCGAAGTCGGTCCGAATTTGGTATCGGCGGCGGCTGCTCGGATTTTGAAATTTTTATGTTATATTTTGGACCGTTGGATGCTAGTGGGCGGCTGGATCTTATGGTTAGCTATTTTTAGGGTTTCCTAACCCTAAAATAGGTTTCTCATCCTATAAATAGGGAGGAGGGTGGAGGCACAAAGGAGAAGCACAAGTTGGAGATTCGGGGTGTTCGTCCACAGAAAATCTAAGAAAAAGTCCGTGGTTTGTTCTTAGGACTTCGTCATCCAAGACATAATGAAGAATGAGATCTAATCGAGTAGTTGTCAACTTCAGTTAGGAAGATTGATACGGGTTGGTGAGTGATTTCAATTGTAATCTTCTGTCTTTTTCTTGAGTGTGGTGAGGGGTTGAACCTATTAGGGCAAAGTGTTTCAACATTAGTTTTTGCAATCTTGTAATTTTATCTGAATTATAAAGGTTGGGATTTGTCCAGGTGACGTAGTCACCGCCATATACTTGTCTTCATCTGTACTTGGTATTTGTAGATTGGTTGGTCATCTCAGGTGGATTGACAAAGCGCTTCTTCTGCTGCACGACCAACACGTGGTATCAGAGCGCACGTGTTCCCAACAGAGCCAGAGTACGAGGACGATGATGTCGATGGTTACGATGACGGAGATGACGATGGCGATGATGAGCTTTAGCAGGGTGCTAAGGAGGCAGCAGTCGTAGCCGCAGCCTCTATGTATATGGAGGTTGTGCACCTCCATTGTCAAGAAGATGACCGTTGTCTGATAAAAAAAATAATGGGCATTGAAATGCCAAAGTCAAACCGGCTAAGTAATGGGAAAAAAACTTTGATACAGCCACTGTATGGCAAGTGGATTCCGTCTCTTTTCGTAAAGCGTATATATATATATATATATATATATATATATATATATATATATATATATATATATATATATATATATATGACGTATAGTATAACGGTTAAGACCGATGCATCCGGACGGGGTAGTCATGGGATAGAGACCTCCCAGCGCCATTTAATTTTCCTTTGGGGGAATTAAAATAGTGGAGTGGTGGTTAGGTGCGGTGCAGGCGCGTGGAGCGGTACGGTGCGGTCCGGACCGTGCGCGGATGCGATACGGGTGTAGGTGCGGTGCTGAAGGGATCTGGTGTTGCGCGGTGCGATACGGCTACGGCTTCATGAGGCCTTCGGACCGGGTGGAGCCTTCGGACTGGATTTGTGGTGCCTTCGGATCTTGATGTAAACCTTCGGGCTGGATGGGACCTTCGGACTACTGTTTGTATATATAAGCCTTCGGACTGGATTGGTTGTAAGCATTCCGGCTGAATTATAGCCTCTTAAAGAAAACTGAATAAAAATTACCCTTCTTCGAAAAAAAAATATATACATATATATATATATATATATATATATATATATATACACTAAGAGAGGAGAAACCCACTTGTTATACAGTGACGATATCAAAAACTTTGATACAGCCTATATATACACTAAGAGAGAGAGAGAGAGAGAGAGAGAGAGAGAGAGAGGAGATAACCACTTGTCATACTGTGACGGTATCAAAAACTTTGATACAGTATCAAAAACTTTGATACAGCCATTTGTATCAAAGTTTTACTCCATTCTCAAAAGAGAAAAATCAATCTTAGTAATAATTGAAGTCTAATGAAATATGATCAGAAGTTGGCAGACACCTTGTATAGTGTGTTGAGTGCAGATATCCACCAAAATACCCCAAAAGGGACTCGGACACAATCTTAAGATGGTTTGGGTTAATGGCCGAGACCCAGAAAGATGAAAGTCCCTTGCGGCGTCCACAACAATAAAATATACTTACATGCATCGTGATAATCCGACATACACCAGGAATGTGCCTTTAAACAATTCTAAACAATTCACTACATTCATCACCATCAACTCAAGAATAAAGCATAGTAGTTATTTCACATTAAATGCTGCATTCATCAAACTGTTCTGATAAAACGTGTAAATCTCATGAAATTTTCGAATTTCCAAATTTCGTATCAATTTAAATTTTCTTCGTTATTACTATATTTATTGATATTGTTTAAATTATTATTACCATATATAAATTGTACCTTTATATTATATCTCTAGATGGACAATTATATTTTTAAGTAACTAAATAAATGTAATGGGCTGAGTTATTTCAATTAATTTGTTTGGGCCTCAATTTTACCTAATTAGTATTTTTTATGTTATTTTATATTACTAACTAATGGGCTTAATTCCATAATTAAATATCTAATTATTGATTGTGGGCCAAACCCTCATTCTAAAATATCAATTAATTCCTTTGGGCCTTAAAAGCCAATAATTAAATAATTTATTTATTTTTGGGTCTTCACTTAAACTCACCAGCCCAGCCCAAGATATAACTCTCTTTTTTCCTCTTTTCTGCCCTGGGACTAAATTCCAGTAAGTCCAACACAATAATTTCCTTTATTCTAAACCATATTTTTGGGCCTCCTTCCAATTAAAGATTTTTCCATGGGCTCCTTTCCGAACCATCAATCCGGCCCAAACCCATTTACTTGCCCCTCTCTCTCTCTCTCTCTCTCTCTCTCTCTCTCTCTCTCTCTCTGCAGGTAATTGCTCCTTTCTCAACCAACCATCAATCCGTACCAAAAGAACCGAAACAGCAGTAGTAGTACGGGTTTCAGAAGAACATGTCACTATTTTCAAGTAGTCATCTAATTATTTTAATTAATAGACAATAAGTCGGAAGAAAATGCTAATTTCATTTCCACTTCATTTAATTTGGATGAAAAAATAATAATCACATACATCATTTTGGCTTCTCTGGTTTTTCAAAAGAATTTGATCCTGATATTAATATATCATAATATCAACATCAATTGGGAGATTACAGTTCTCGTTATTAATTTGTATTGACATTACGAAATATAAGGATCCAAATCCTTCTTTTAATTAGTGAAAGGGATGATTTTGTTTATCGGTTGTAACAACTTGATTAGTCTTTTATTGTCTAATAAACTCTATCCACATGGCTTTGCACCCAACACGCCATACTTTGTGGCCCCAACTTATCAATGTAAAATTAATTAAGAAAACATGTTACTTTGGGAATTTGTTAAACATAAAGCATTTCTTTGTTAAACTCCAAATTACTATAAATAAAAAAATCGGACGGTGCACTTACTTTTGTAGTGAACGAGTCGTATATATTTTGACACACAACGCTATGTATACATTACAAGAAGATATTCGGGAGGTGGGACGTCACCATCATAATAATAGCCTCCCATTTCGTGGAGAGAGAAAAAAGGACATAATTTGTTAAGAAATTAGGATGAGAATGGACGGCTTAGATTGTTTCTGGGTGGGGACAGAGATGTCAAGAGAATGTGCTACACATTTTGTTTCGGCGTTGGACCACCGACACAGAATGTTACATTATACTAAGGTTAACGGCATTAAAAATTTTGGTTAAGATGTGCATACAGTTGTAGAGCTGTTCTTAGGTTAGAGAAAAGTATTATTACTGTTACTACATTCCATCAGTGATCAAGGACTCATAGTCTCGACTCCAACCATACTTGATATCCAAAAGATGTTTATTACAATCTCGAAAAAAATACGGATTTTTTCGTATAAAGTAATAAATTTATATAAAATTATAGGAAAAGAAAAATATTTGTGAAATTTGTAAGGAGGAGGAGGACCCGCCAACTCAGTTGGCGGGATACAATGACCGAGAGTAGCTCGCCAACTAAGTTGGCGGGGCGCACTCCTCGAGAGGCCGCTCGCCAACTCAGTTGGCGAGTGATGCTGAGTTGGACTCTCAGTCCGCCAACTCAGTGACCGTTGCACTCTGCTCGCCAACTCAGTTGGCGAGTAAGGATCCGTTCCCACACATGCCCGTTGCACAACGGCTATTACATTCAACACTCTCCCTCTATATATTTCCTATCTCAACCAAATCATCTCACACTCACTTTATTTCCTCTCTTCCCTCTAACAAAGTATCCAACACTCTCTCTGTCTCTCTGCCACTAGCAAAGCTTCAGTCAAAGTTTTGCCTGCAGCTAAAGTTCATTTGAGTTTTCTGTAGCAAAAGTTATCAACCGTCATGTATCGTAGCGTAAGAATTGTATGCTCGTACGGCGGTAAAGTAAATGGGTTAAATTACGAAGGAGGAGAAAGTATAATTTTTTCAACTTATCCGAATATCAGTTTTGAAAATATACGTAATCATATTATTGAACGTTGTTCTATTCATTATGATTTTATTCTGAAGTATATATTTTGTTCTAATTATTTTTTGATAGATAGTGAAGATGCATGAAATTATATTCTTGAGATTAATTCACAATCACGGTATATAAAAATATATGTTATTAAAGTAGCAGCAACCTTAGATAGTAGAAATAATGAATATTTTTCTGAATATCAGCATGTTAGTTCGGGTGCTAGTTCTTCTCAACAAATAGTTTCATTTATCCAAGAAGGTCATTCATCAGATGAATCTAACCATGATGATGATAGTGACAACGACGATGGAAATAGTGATGATTTAGTTGAAAATGTAGATTATACGATAGATGATGATGTTGTAAAAGCTATCACTGATGAAGTATTTAAGGGACAATCATTTCCTAGTCGTTCTCACTTTAGAAGCTTTATAAGTAATTTAGCAATTAAATATAATTTTAGTTGTTTAGCTAGTGTTATGAATAATGCTCGTGGAATTATATATAGTTGTGATCAACCGAATTGTAATTGGAGAGTATATGTCAAATCTATTGGAAATGGCGATATAGTTAAAGTTAGTACATTAGAAAATCGTCATTCTTGTTTAGGAAGACTTAGTACAGAACGTCATCGACTAGCTACCGCTTCATGGATTAAGACCATGATCATTGACATTATTAGAGATAACCAGCCGTACAGTCCATCACAAATTGTTAAAGATATATATAGGGAGCACCGTATACAAGTTAGTTATTCCAAAGCATGGAGAGCCCGAGAGACAGCATTAGCGGAAATTAATGGTAGTTATGATGAGGCATACGCTAGTCTTGAGGAGTATTATTATAGAATTATGGAGACAAATCCAGGTAGTACATGTTTTATTAAAACTGCCGAAAACAATAGCTTCCAACGAATTTTTATTTGTTTTAAGTCATGTATTGATGGATTTTTAAGGGGATGTTTACCAATTATTAGTAATGATGCTACATTTCTTTCGTCTAAATATCAAGGTAACTTATTTATTGCTTGTGCTCACGATCCTAACTATCAATTATATCCTATAGCTTATGCTGTTGCTGAAGGTGAGAATAGTGATTCTTGGTCTTGGTTTTTAAATTCTCTTAAAATATCTTTTGAAAGTTGTTTTAATGATTGGAGTACAATTTCATTTATATCTGACAAGCAAAAGGGATTAATAAATGCTGTTCGTGCTATTTTTCTTGCATCTCCTCTTTTTTTTTGTATTCAACATTTTAAACAAAACATGAAAAAAGTTACCAAAGAACAAGTATTTCAAAACTTGTTAGACTCGCTTGCTAGATCATATAATAAAACGGATGCAGAGAGTGTGTTTGATATAATTAAAGCCGAGAACATAATTTTGTACGATTGGCTTATTGGTGTAAACGATGAAAGTCGTCGATTTGAACATTGGATAACAGCGTTACTTGTCCTAGATTAGATATTAACACTTCTAATCTTGCTGAATGTTTCAATAGCTGGATTAAGAAATTATGAGATAAGCCAATAACAATACTTCTCGATGGTATTTGTCACGCCCCAGTCCCAAAAATACGTAGGACTAGGACACGTAAGCATGCCAGCCGCATGGATATGGCAACTCCAATATATGGAAACAAAATCCATACGTACGCTGTAATATGAATATAAAATCCACAAGTGGTATAAAATGTAATACAAGTCACAGGGTAAAATTTAAATCTCATCCACCAAAATCATATAGAAATAAATAACCAGTATCTATGAAACTAGATCTCAATAAGAAGTATCTAAGGATGATAGTTGGATGGAAACAAATCCACTACCAACTCGAATATAAGAGCAAATACAATATGAGTACAACACCACAACACAATATAAGAATACCAGCTATCCATCACAGCTCGAAGAGAAGACATCCTCGGATCACATGTAACCATCCAAATCTGCGCTCCTGCAAATACTCAAGAAAAGATACACCTGGCAGCGGACCAGGTCCTCAAAGGGACGTAACAAGATACAGAAAATACGAGCCAATTTGAATACAGTAAACATGCCTATGGTTTGAAAATAGATAAGTACGCTGTACATGACAATCTATATGAATGCAAATGAGGACAACTTTTCGATGTATGGGCAAGGGTAGGCTACTCGATCTAATCCTCACAACCTCACGCTCGTCAGTGGACATCATCAGCCGACATACCTCTGGGGTAGCGACCAACGGACTCCATCAATCGACATACCTCGGGGGTAGCGACCATCGGACACGACCACCATAGTGCGTGCTAGTTACTATGGTTTACCAGAGTGGTTAAAAGCCCATACGCCTAATGATTGTCCTCTCATGATACTAAGTGGCAAGTGTGTGTCAACATATCTAATATATAGTAATGACTGAAAGAAACTACACATGCAATAAATAAATAGAAATACAATAAATATATATAAATATACTAAGCATGCAAAATACTGTAAGCAATTTGGCAAGGTATCTTGCCTGGGGTCCTGCTGCTGGTATGAATCAGAGTCCAAGTCACAGTCCAAATAGCCTATGTATTACAAATTTATCACGTCAAAAGATAATTTATTTTAATTTATTTAATTCTGGAATAATTACTCTAAAATCCTATTTTAATCTTATTATTCTGATTTTTATGTTAATTCCTAAATTTTGTCCAAAGAAACTGAATTTTATCAACTCGAGACTCATGGCACGCAAATCGAGGCGATCTGTTGACCAAAAAGTCAACCGACACAAACTCAACTTTCATGCATGATTTCCTGTAGATTTCAGCGTCAAAAATATGCTAGAATTTACAGCTCGTTCGAATTCAAATTCGTTTGGGAATTATGGTACATACAAATTTTGTATTGTGCACCGATGGTTAAATTCTAACCTAGAAGTTCTACAGAATTAACAGTATGTAAATAATTCGAAATAAATTCTGGGAAAAATATATGTCGATGTACCAAGTTATTGTCGAGAGCTTGGACCGCGAGGCGCTTATTCGAAAGCTGAAGATCCCGAAGAAACTCTTGACATTAGCTTTCCGAAACTTTAAACGGTTCGTGATTCTGATTCCTGGTTCTCCCGGAATCGCGAAAACATCGAAACACGTCTATTTTCGGACATACTGTGCTCTACGAATTTTTCAGAATTTAATACTAATAATTTAGAAAAATAATTTATATAATCAGAAACCTAACCTCATTATCGTTCTAACAAAAAAAACTGGAGCGCGTTTGGAGTCCGGAGCTAGGAGATATCGTCTTTTTAATTCGTCATAACTAGTAGAAAATGAGACTGAATTTATGACGAATTTTGACTATTTTTTGGACGAAAAAGAGAGGAATTTGGGAAAGAAAAATATGAAGGATGAGGTATTTATAATGGTGGACACTACTTAATTAAATACGACTATGATTGGTTAATTTGGATAGGATTATGATGAATTTAAATAAGGATATGATATACATTAAGTTGCTTTCCTAGTAGGTTCAGGATTTGAATTAATTTAAAGTAGAGTTTGAATCTATCTCAATAATTTATAATCTTGAATATAATTAAATATAATACAAATAATTTATAAAATCTTATTAATATCTATTAACACTAAATTAGCATCTATCTGATATTAAGACTATATATATCCAAATAAATCCTAATTAATTTCAAAAATCTAAAATAACCTAAAAAATGATTCTAAATAAATATTTATATAAGTAAATATATCGAGAAATTCATTTGCTAATTAAATAACAGAATACTCTAAAGAAATTCAATATCTATAATAATATAAAATATACACAAAATATCTATTTTGGGTGAGGGGGTTTACAATCTACCCAACTTACAAAAATTTCGTCCTCGAAATTAAAATAGAACATGGTTTCTCTCTATCTAATCTCACTTGATCACAATCTAAAAGAATTTACCTCAAGTTTAATAATACAATTTCTACCCAACTTAGAATTTACCCATCTATCACATACTCTTACACTTAAGAAAATATTCCTCAATTTATTTTCTCATGTCATTCAATCCTCAAAACTTTAACACCAACTATATCATATGTGATATGCCCTTAATCAATTATGAAAGATAATCACCAAATAATGTGATTGGCCTATGGGGTATATCTTGTACTATCCGTGTATCACTTATATCCAAGCACGAGATTTCGTCTTTTCGAAACAAGGGAAGACGGAAAGCAACGAAAAAGAGTTCAAGGAGGGGTAATAGAATGGAAGTATGGGAATCAAAGCGTTTAAAGAATTCAAATGAAAATTGTCAAGACAGTTGTGGATTGAAATCTTAATTTGGTAATTTCCTATTCGCATGCTCACATCGGTACAGTTATGTACTTGATATGATATGCTTTGTCGTATCTAGAGGGTAAGTATATTTGTCTACTGGTCCACTATACATCTCAATCCACGTAAAATACTATTGCGAAGGGCGAATCAAGCGCATTATGGCTAGCTAGACCATAATACACTGATTCTGATTAGACAATTTGTATTAGTGTGGTTGATCAGGCCCCAATAACACATATGTCATGAACAAGCTCGATATAAGATTAAGCTTGCAAAAACTAGGCTATAATAGCAGCATAATTCAAGGTAGCACAGAAAATATAACGTTGGATTATGATGTGAGAAGTTACAAAATAATTCAAGTTCGCAAAAGCAAAAACAACATAAGCAATAATAATAAAAGACTCTACAATCTCTACAGTTATCATACAACCTCCTTATCTAAGTCGCTAGTCGACCAAATAGGACAAGGACCTTTAAATTCTATGGTCTGAATAAACACTGTCGTCTTTTGCTAGCATGCGATAAATATCATTCGGTTACACTTCAATTAATAGGTCAAAAGACTATGTGATACTAGGTGTCAAACATTATGGTAAAACTTCTAACTAACTCTAGTAGTGTCTATACTACTCTCAAGTCTTCTTAATACATCAAGGGGTAATGGTATAACAATCTAAAGATAAGGAATTCTAGGTTCACTAGATATTCTAAACTTAGTGGTGTGTCTATATTCTCGTTGTATTCTTAATAGGTGTGCTACTCTAATTATCATCCTAATAACAGGGGTTCCTATATTCTAGCAGAAGACTATACTCAAGGAACTATTAGGGAAGCACATGAATCAAGCAGAATACAATTGTTCAAAATAGAACAGATAGGAGGAGATGAATCACAGTCAATTGTGGATGAGATCCTATACTCTAGTCCTAGGTGCAGGCTTGTTCGGTACAGTAACGTAACCGAGACAATATGCTCTCGACCTGCATGGGCCACCACAAAAACATGTCACGCCCCAGTCCCAAAAATACGTAGGACTAGGACACGTAAGCATGCCAGCCGCATGGATATGGCAACTCCAATATATGGAAACCAAATCCATACGTACGCTGTAATATGAATATAAAATCCACAAGTGGTATAAAATGTAATACAAGTCACAGGGTAAAATCTAAATCTCATCCACCAAAATCATATAGAAATAAATAACCAGTATCTATGAAACTAGATCTCAATAAGAAGTATCTAAGGATGATAGTTGGATGGAAACAAATCCACTATCAACTCGAATATAAGAGCAAATACAATATGAGTACAACACCACAACACAATATAAGAATACCAGCTATCCATCACAGCTCGAAGAGAAGACATCCTCGGATCACATGTAACCATCCAAATCTGCGCTCCTGCAAATACTCAAGAAAAGATACACCTGGCAGCGGACCAGGTCCTCAAAGGGACGTAACAAGATACAGAAAATACGAGCCAATTTGAATACAGTAAACATGCATATGGTTTGAAAATAGATAAGTACGCTGTACATGACAATCTATATGAATGCAAATGAGGACAACTTTTCGACGTATGGGCAAGGGTAGGCTACTCGATCTAATCCTCACAACCTCATGCTCGTCAGTGGACATCATCAGCCGACATACCTCTGGGGTAGCGACCCTCGGACTCCATCAATCGACATACCTCGGGGGTAGCGACCATCGGACACGACCACCATAGTGCGTGCTAGTTACTATGGTTTACCAGAGTGGTTAAAAGCCCATACGTCTAATGATTGTCCTCTCATGATACTAATTGGCAAGTGTGTGTCAACATATCTAATATATAGTAATGACTGAAAGAAACTACACATGCAATAAATAAATAGAAATACAATAAATATACATAAATATACTAAGCATGCAAAATACTGTAAGCAATTTGGCAAGGTATCTTGCCTGGGGTCCTGCTGCTGGTATGAATCAGAGTCCAAGTCACAGTCCAAATAGCCTATGTATTACAAATTTATCACGTCAAAAGATAATTTATTTTAATTTATTTAATTCTGGAATAATTACTCTAAAATTCTATTTTAATCTTATTATTCTGATTTTTATGTTAATTCCTAAATTTTGTCCAAAGAAACTGAATTTTATCAACTCGAGACTCATGGCACGCAAATCGAGGCGATCTGTTGACCAAAAAGTCAACCGACACAAACTCAACTTTCATGCATAATTTCCTGTAGATTTCAGCGTCAAAAATATGCTAGAATTTACAGCTCGTTCGAATTCAAATTCGTTTGGGAATTATGGCACATACAAATTTTGTATTGTGCACCGATGGTTAAATTCTAACCTAGAAGTTCTACAGAATTAACAGTATGTAAATACTTCGAAATAAATTTTGGAAAAAATATATGTCGATGATCTCGACATTAGCTTTCCGAAACTTTAAACGGTTCGTGATTTTGATTCCTGGTTCTCCCGAAATCGCGAAAACATCGAAATACGTCTATTTTCGGACATACTGTGCTCTACGAATTTTTCAGAATTTAATACTAATAATTTAGAAAAACAATTTATATAATCAGAAATCTAACCTCATTATCGTTCTAACAAAAAAACTGGAGCGCGTTTGGAGTCCGGAGCTAGGAGATATCGTCTTTTTAATTCGTCATAACTAGTAGAAAATGAGACTGAATTTATGACAAATTTTGACTATTTTTTTGGCGAAAAAGAGAGGAATTTGGGAAAGAAAAATATGAAGGATGAGGTATTTATAATGGTGGACACTACTTAATTAAATACGACTAGGATTGGTTAATTTGGATAGGATTATGATGAATTTAAATAAGGATATGATATACATTAAGTTGCTTTCCTAGTAGGTTCAGGATTTGAATTAATTTAAAGTAGAGTTTGAATCTATCTCAATAATTTATAATCTTGAATATAATTAAATATAATACAAATAATTTATAAAATCTTATTAATATCTATTAACACTAAATTAGCATCTATCTGATATTAAGACTATATATATCCAAATAAATCCTAATTAATTTCAAAAATATAAAATAACCTAAAAAAAGATTCTAAATAAATATTTATATAAGTAAATATATCGAGAAATTCATTTGCTAATTAAATAACAGAATACTCTAAAGAAATTCAATATCTATAATAATATAAAATATACACAAAATATCTATTTTGGGTGAGGGGGTTTACAGTATTAGAGCCAAGATTATTACACTTCATGACAATCGTAGAAAGAATGCTGAAAATATAGACACAGATTATTGTTCGAAGATGTTAAAGAACATGGCTTCTATTATCAAAGAGAAGAATCACCTAGAAATATTAGCTATTGATAGTTATAAGTTTGAAATAATAGACCGGGCAACAAGTAGAACCTATGTTGTTAATATAACTGACAGATCTTGTACATGTTTTAGATAGTACCATATTTATATACCATGTATACATGCATGTTTTGTTTGTAGATATTGTAATATTAGTATTGATAATTTTTATCCTGCAGTATTTTCGACGGAAACCTTAAAAAGTGTATACGCACCAAAAATGGAGTCAATTCCAGTTCCCTACAAGATCCAAGCTCCTTTGGTAAGAGGACAAATTGGGGTGCCAGATGTAAGACGCAAAGCCGGAAGACCAAAGAAGAACCGCATCAAACCCCGGGATTCATCAACAAGAGATCTACGTTGCAGTAATTGTGGTGCTATGGGACACAACCGAAGAAGATGTACTAGTCAACCGAGAGAGTAAAATAGAATTGTTCAATACCCAAATATTGTAATAAAAAATCATTACAAATCATACAAAAATTGCAATCATACAATGTTACAAATTATCTACTCATCCTCGTCCTCGTCTTGTTGAGTTTGGGTAGGCAGCGGTGCTGATGGAGTCAAAAAAAATTGTGTGAATATCTGGTAGCTTTCATCTCCAGCATACTGGTAACTCGGGCTCGCTCCAGCATATTGGTCACTCGGGCCCGCTCCAGCATAATGGTAACTCGGGCTCCCTCCAGCATACTGGTCACTCGGGCCCGCTCCAGCATAATGGTCCTCTGCAGTATCCCTCCGACGACGACGAGAGTGTCTCTGTCGTACTAAGCCGGTCGGATAGTCCGTTGGAAGACGGGATTGTACTGGAGGCATTTCCGGTTCCCGTCCAATACCCAGATGCTCAATACGAGTCACAAGTTCCTCCATAAGACGACGAGTCACAACTTCCTCCATATGAGGTCGTTGTAAATGTTGTCGGTATACACCACTCTGAAATTTGAAACTTGTAAATTAATATATTTATCATATCTATGTATATGTATTTTTGAAAGTATAATGAAGTCATACCAAATCATGTATTCCATAGACAAAAGCACGCAGAGTAGAATCGTCTACGAATCTACTCTTGAACCTTTGCTCCTCATAGTGGTATACTCGGTTGCTCATAAGAGGGCATCCCCACCATTGCCTATAGTCCAGGCTACCCATGTCTGCAAAATGTAAACAAAATTTTAGCAAACTATTTACACTAAATCAATACGAATAGTGAGTAACTTATAACTTACATTCCTCAGCAGAATTTAGTCTGGAAGACATGTCCCTCACACTATAATTCTCGAACCGATTATTCCAGTCAGCAACGAGACCAAGGATTCGTTGTAATGCATTTGATGCCTCATAACCGACTGTCGGTGGATCATCGAAAATTATTGGACTCATTCTGAATTGCCGAAGAACACGGTCTGCCAGATGGTACATGGTGAACCGATCATATATAATATGAGATCTGTGTAAAGTAAATGCATATGATGTCCTCTTGATTTCTGGAGCATCAGGTTCAAGTGAGTAAGGTAACCAGGTAACCTGTTTAAAGATATTGTATCAATTAGATGTGATGTTTATCTACGATCAAAACTTAAATGATTTAAAGATATTTATTGCATATTTAAAAATTACCTCATGATACTGCAGTGTATCAAATTGGCTACGATAAAGTGATACACTCCTGTATTGGTAGTGTTGATAATCCACTACATCTGTAGGCCAGCGCATAACAACTGAAAATACTCCAACATCACTAAGAATGCTGGTAACAGGCCTACCAATATAGAAGTGCTCGTAGGACCAGAACTATAAAACAAAAATATGACATTAGTACAAACAAAATTTGCGTATAAAATTAATCTAACTTTTAGTGTCTTTCATTCGTACCTGAATCAGTGAAATACATCTACAAATACTCTTGCGATTTGATCTCACAAATTCTGTCAAATTGGCGTATAAAAAGGCAAGAGTAGCAGATGCCCACGCATGCTTAGTAGGTTTTGTCAAATCATCCAAGAATGGTAGAAGCTGCACATTTACCATATTTTTCGATGCATCGGAAAATAAAATTGTACCACATAAACAGAGCAGATACGCTCTAGTGCAACGAATGACCTGGATATATTAAGTGTTATATAGAATTACACCACTAAATTAATTCATAAACAAATTTACTAATAAAAATACATACCCGCATTTCATCTACATCAACCACCCTATCAATAGTGTGATGTAGGTCCATGAAGTTGCCACGGAGCCATGTAAACTTCACAAAATTGCCGTCTTTTATACCTGATGGAGGGCTAACACCGAGATACCTCCTGATCAGATCAGATCCCTTTAAGTGCGGATCAAAATATATAGCGTTACCTTTAATAGGTAACCCTAGTATATTTGCCACATCAAAAAGGGTGATCGTCATCTCGCCGAATGGGAGTTGGAAAGTGTTGCATTCGGGCCACCAACGCTCCGCAAGACTTACAACTAAATGAAGATCGTGGATTAAATATCTAACACAATCTATATAGTGGAATCCAAAGGATTCCATCAAAGCCTTTTGGACCGAATTTAGCTCCCACGTACGATAATTTCTTTCGGTCCGCCAATGTACATGGATCCGGGTTCGTAAACCAAGATCATGGTCGTATAACTATAAAAAATATATACATTATATTTTGTGTGTAAATTACTAAAGTTGAAAACTTGTAATTTCAAAAATTACCTCGCCAGTAAATATCTGACTGAAAATGTGGTCTTCACGTTGCTTAATAATAAGCTGGTTAGTCGGTCCGCCAGAAATTCGACCGTCATTGTGGGTAGCCATCTCCAAAAATATTGATTATAAGATGTGAGTAGGAGGAGGAGGAGGAGGAAGAGGATTGCTGTGATTAAGGAGGAGGAAGAGGATTGCTGTGAAAATAGGAGGAGCAGGAGGAGGAGGAGGAGAAGAATGTGTTGTGAGGAGCTTCTCTAGGTAGTGGGGGGGTGTTTATAGGGAGGGAAGGGGAGGGAATGGGGGGAAGTTGAGGGGATGGGGGGGTCTCCGAGGGAAGGGGAGCGGTCGTGGGTGGGTGGTCTCCGAGGAAGGGGAGGCGTCAGGGAGGGGAAGAGAGCGGCCCGCCAACTGAGTTGGCGAGCGGTCTCTCGTAGACTGCACCCCGCCAACTCAGTTGGCGAGCAGTCTCTCGTGGACTGCGCGCCAACGACCTCTCGAGGACTGCGTCCCGCCAACTCAGTTGGCAAGTAGTCCTCCTCTCTGCAAATTCTCCCAATTTTTTTCTTTTTTTATAATTTTATATAATTTTATTACTTTATACGAAAAAACCGAAAAAAATACAATCATCTTTCTTAAAAAAAAATATTGTTAACAAATGTCCTAAAAATACATATTAATGCATTAATTTATATACATTTTAGATGAATAATTCTACCAACATATTTATTAATGTGCCTTGTGTGATCCCTAAACATCCAGTTAATATAATTTTTTTTTTTTAAAACATTTCCACTACTGCAATCTTTCGATGGCAAGTAAACCTTAACTACTTTATAATCACAATAATCAAATTATCATTACTGAAAAAAATTATACATACTAAGTTTGGAGAGAGTTATTAGTATGCAACTCTGCTAGCAATGGTTCACATACGACTAAATGTAAGAAAAATCAATCAAATTTTATTGATTGCAAAAACAACAACATTGTAAAAGGGAGGCCCCACGGAGAAGAAGAGTGGGAGCAAAATATCGAAAATGTGATAAAGAAAAAGTTTGTAACAACCGGCTCAAAGTGGGTTCTACAGCTGTCTGTCACTTCCTCATAGATTTCATCAGGAGGAAGGCGATGTTTGATGGTGTGAAAGTGGAATATGAAAGTAGGAAAGTTTAATATCCAAAAAAAAAAAAAAAAACAATTTGAAAAGTTTACCACTTTTGAACAAAATTTTCGGTTGAAGATGGAAGAATAGACAGAAATTCAGAATCATCCTTATTTTCTAGTTCATATTCTCTCTTATATATATACTATTATATATGCACGTGCTTTGCACGTATATTGGAGTGAATGATGTTGATGAGTTAGTTTATTTCTACTGCTTTTAATTATATAGGTTAATGGTTCAACCCTTCGAATTCTTTGGTAACAATTTAAAAGACTTAGCAAGTAGCATGAACCCTTTGATTTCCGTAAATGGTTGTCATTATTGCATCTCTTAAATGGTTGTCAGTGGAATTTATTTTAGGTATTATTTTTAATTACTAAATATGTTGAAGGGTATTTTTGGAACGAAATTTTTTCACGGTGAAGCCTAGTTTTGGCATTATATAGTAGAATATATATCTATATATATATATATATATATATATATATATAGTTTTAGTTTAATTTTTTCAATTAAATTGTAAAATTTTCCTACACATCAGTAAGTTAAATAATTAATATAAAATTTCTTTTACACAATTACTATTAATATTTAAAATAATTTAGTTTTTTTA
This sequence comes from Iris macrosiphon, assembly GCA_036927795.1. NCBI lineage: Eukaryota > Viridiplantae > Streptophyta > Magnoliopsida > Asparagales > Iridaceae > Iris > Iris macrosiphon. Next base: position 152,982,028 of record JAYESA010000017.1, on the reverse strand, counting down.
AGAGTCTTTGTTATTATTGTGATGTATTCTTTCACTTTTCACTTCATTTATATTTAATATTCAAACAGAAAAGTGCAAATTTATTCACTTTCACGTATAAAATATTATATATCCAAATATTAAAAGTATGTTTCAGTAAACAAAAACAGCATAAAACTAAGAAAATATACACATTCCGCTTCAACAAACAAAAAAAACACTATTACACTTGTTGTTAGTTACACGCATCCAAAATGCCTCTTAAGAGAAGTTGCTTGTTTGTAACTAATTTTCTTCTCAATTACATGATGCTCTGATCTGCAGAGGGCACAATATTGAGTTCTGCATACGGCAGGCTCTGTGTAGGAAGGGAGCTTTTCCGACGATAGGGACTGTTAAAATGGGCACCAACATGGTGGGGCTTTTCAGGCACCGAGTATTTCGTTTCTAAAATCTTGATGTTGGTAATAGCAGAGCAATAAAATGGTCTAGAACAATGACCAAAAGAAGCGCCTCACAAGAGGGACAACCAAAATTAGCTTCGATTAGGACAACATAACCTCGTAGACCGGTGTTGTAGACACCTCATCCACATTTTTTCAACAGACGGTCGACGCACACACAATCTTCTTCTGTTTGGACTAGGAATTCGGTTCAAACTGAACCGAATAACCGAAAACCGAATTAGACCAAAAACCGAATAAACAAAACCGAACCGAAATGGTCCATAACCGAACCGAACCGAATTAAATTGGTTCGGTTTTCGGTTTATTCAATTTTTCGGTTTATTTACAATTTTTTTGTTAATATATATATATTTCTTATTCGGTTTTCGGTTTTGGACCGAAACCAAAACCGAAACCAAATAAGAAAATTAATATTTTCAATACCGAAACCGAGCCGAATTTTTTTTTAAACCGAATCGGGTCGGTTCGATTTTCGGTCCAAAACCGAATAATGCTCACCTCTAGTTTGGATACGCTAAACCTAGCTAGGGTTTGCTAGGCACTCAAACGGCTTCCCCTCAAGTAGTCTCAGGTATATCAGTACTGTCTAGCCACCAGTACATCCTTTTTTTTTTTTTTTTTTTTTTTTTAGCTTCCTCCAGAGACCAACTGGTTCCTCGCCGAATATCCATACACTTTTACTGAACCAACCAAGAAAGTAGAGGAAAGGAAGGCACAGGCAATATTGCCATCCCTCTCCAACCATAAGAAAGTTGAACCACCACAAATTTTGAGTAGCTACACCAGTAAACTAGACAAAAATGGATATGACCAACAAATAATGTCAGTCCCCTGCTACAACAATGGCATATGTAGTCTTCATATGTACGGTAGGTGTGCCATTATTGACCGACCAAGATATCACAGATAAGCAAATCTTGCCCAACATGTTCATGCTATGTTGTGGTGCTAAATAAGTGTGCATTAGAAGAAAAGAGATGTAATAATAAATAATTTTCCAAGTCGAAGAACTGAGATCAAATTGAAAGACTATACATAAAGGGAAAATAAGCAAAGTTGGAAATCTGAAGTTAAGCAATGATCGTATGTGACGAGCAAAACAGGAATGGAAGGGGAAATAATGGGGAGAGAACTGCATAAATGACACAATATGTAACCATACCTAAGTTACATTAGACAATTTAAGGAAACGAATTGAACAAATGCAAACTGGAGCACAGTTGGCAGGCACCATACAAAAAAAAATGAAGTTAATTGATGGTCACGACGTACAACACACTTGGACCGACACCCCCACTCACAAGTGTTCCAGTTCTAACACCAAGATAATGGACAAATATCAAAGGGGCCAATGGCAGGTGACTTACTAGTCTCTACTCATGATGAAGAACAACAATTTGGTTTACCCCTAAAACAGCTTCTACTTCACATATATACAAAAAAGCATTGGAAAGCATGATGCATATCCACATTAATGTGAACCTGTTTCAAGCAAGTTTGAGAGTTCTTGCTAATAGTATTACCATTAGCTAAACCAAGAACAATCCTAAAAGAAATCCAATGTCATTCTATCTCATTTTATGTTGTGATCAACCAAATCAATCTACACGGTAACAGCTTTCAGCAAATTCATTCCAAACCAAAGAACCATAAGTTACTTCAGCTGAACATAAGCTGCAATCAAACTGTATTTACTATTTTGAGCTCAACTCACGTGTGTATAGTAGGTCAACTGTCAAAGCTCATTTCAGAATGAAAATAGACCCAAAACAAACAAAATCTTGGTCACCTGATATAAAACTTTACATACGAAAGGAGAAACACCAAATAATAATCCTGGCAACTTTTTCTAATATGTAGTACCACGGCCTCCCCAGGATTTTAATCCTGGCTTCGCCCCTCATATCAGGCTTTCCGTTGTGCAGACACTCCAGAAACACCAAATAATAATCAATGGTGGTCCTGATTTACTTCGTTTTGTTCTGTTTGGCCTTTCCTCTCCCTGGTATGATTATGTACTACAAATATTGGCAAGAGTCCACTAAGGCCTTGTTTGGTTATCGGAAAGGAAATCAATTTCCTTGTCTTTTCCATGGGGATGGGAAATTAGAATTCGTGTTCGGTTTCCTTTCATGTGTTTAGTAAAACAAGAAAAGCATTCAACAAAGACCATTTATTTCACTTTCAGTGTTTGGTTGTGCAAGAAAGAAAGAAAAAAAATATATCAATGTTCCAATAATATCCTTGCATTTTAAAATAAAAATAACATCATGGAAATCCAAAAGTAATGGGTAAAATAGGCAATAACACATTTTAGTACAATTGAGTAGGGCTATTGTCGTCCAAAATTTTCATAATAAATGCTGGAAAATGATAAGGCAAAATCAATCCCATGGAAATCTCATGGGGTTCTGAGAGGGGAACCATATTCCCCCTATTTTTCCCATTGTCTAAAATAGTTCCCAAGTTTGTGGCTACCAAACAAAGAAAAGGAACAACTTTCCAAACATGGCCTAATAGAACGATGGTAAAGGCACCATATATTGTCCTGTATTACGAAATTCTGAAACTGCAAAATAGAAATATTAGGCCAGAAGTACCATTAGCAGGAGATAATGAGATAGAAGTCTGGAGAAATTTAACCTTCATACTATAAACAGCTCTAGAATTTGATATACAGTGCATCAACACATATTTGTCTTTGCTAAGGTTAAAATATCATTTCATACAGAATTACAGATCTAATCGACTCAAACTGAATACAACCAATAAACAAGTTCAGCCAAGTTTCTTCAGAAGGGATCTATTATCAAAAGGCAACCAAAGCATAACACAATTATATCACCCTCAGACAAAAGGTGAGAATTATAACAGACATTGTCATGACGTTCCTAATAGACTCCTTTTATGTTCTGTAGTTTATATAAGAATCTAACTATATCAAGCACTCGACATCAACAAAAAAGAATTTTGTACAAAGAGTCTCCCTTATTGAACCACAAAATGCACAAAATGCATATCTCCTCCATATACCAGACTATCTTGTGGCATTCAACCTGTTTGCAACCAGAAACTGTGTCAAGTGAATTTTCTGAAAAAATCATCCCTCTATGCACCTTCAGTGAATTATAGTAATCCTACTATTCTGGTTCCTTCACTCCTTGAGAACCTCTAAAGGTTAGCAAAACTCACCTAAGAAGGTGTGCTGCAAATATCATATCCCAAAACACCAACATGCTCCACTTAGCTTCCCAAATCCTTGGTACTAACAGTTTAATCTAGTATTTATCTAGAAAAATATGGCTTTTAAGGTTTCTTCAGTACAACCCAAAACCAACTAGATCCCAGAACTGAAAAAGTTGCTGCACTAATGGATATAACCAATAAATATGGCGAATAGTTAAAAACACAAACTTGCAAAACCACATCAGCAAATCCAAATTTTAATTTTGGCTCATCTTGTGACATACTCTACCAACACCCATTTCTGAATCGAGAAGCCACATTCATAGCTACTATTAGTTGTTTAAGGTATTAAACTTTGTAATACACCCACTTATCCGTTCTATCTAGTGGCGTTACTTCTTGCTTGCCACCATGTGAAGCATTATATAACCTCTAGGAGGGATCAAGTTTTGAGCTCACAGGAGAGCAAGCACAAGAGCTAGAAACTAAGAACAAATACACTCCATGATATTATTACATAGCATGCTCCCTTGACTAGGATTTGAGCACACAGGAAATCAAGTAAAGAAGCTAAAAATAGAAACCAAACGTGCACTTTGTATCACAATTATGTCAGCATGCTTCCTAAACTATGTTTTGAGCACAAAAAAGAAAAAGTGCAGAAGCAAGAAACTAAGTAGAAATGTTTCTTATGTTAGTTTGCAGTACTATGACCTGATGAGAGAACAAACAAAATCTTTTGAAAGTTCACTAATTGGTTTACAACACCTTGTTTTCAAATCACATGGTCTTTAAGGGTTTTCCTAAACCCAATATGTGAGAAACCAGATGACTGTAATCAACCGTTAAGAAAAATAATAGTACGAAAAAAAATCCAACCCCACAAAATCATAATCAAATTTGCTAATAACCAGTGAATTCACTTTTTTTTTAAATCTAAGATAAGTGCAACTGTCAGGAAGATGCTTCCCTTTTGGTTAAACAAATTAAGTAATTATAACATGCTCACCGAAATAGGATATTCATACATGCTCAGTTAAAATATAAAGCATGTGTCACCAATAACCCTTCTTTCATGTTTGTGATTGGGTTCAAGTTGTGGGCTTTTCTCAAGTCAGCGAAGTCTCGACCCTCATCCCAATGTCATTCCATGAGTAAACAAACAATTATAAATCTCAACTCAAATAAACTAAACTTAGACCTGAACACTGCATAATAGGCATTCAGGTCATAAACCCAACAAAAATTATGCTCATAGACTTGCGCACAAGTTACTGCTAGCTTCTCATGCTCATCTTTCCACAAGTATCATTCAAATCTTCCTACAGTGGTGACTTCTTATGACCCAGATATAACCAAGTTGATTTAGAAAATTTTCATTATACCTCGTATTTGCAGACATGCAACCTATGTGTCTAGATATGCATACATATATGACAATAATGCAATTACAGAAACTATATTCTTAGGGAATTTTCTTTTTGATATAATACAATATACTATACACAATGAGAACATAGGGGATGCAGTGGTTGGATTTGGAATATTTGGACCTGGACTATAGCTTGACCTGGATCATATCCCAACAGACCGGGTGATACTTGACACATTCAGTAAACAGGTCAAAGTGTGAAGTTGATGAACGTGCATTAAACTTCAACATTTAACTAACAGTTAGGTTGTCCGCATCAGGTTAGATGCACACTCTGGACTTTAGAATTTAGATCTGGATTTGGAACCATATCCAGCCCCATGAATCCTAATTCCAAGTACTGATCAGGTTCAAATTAGGCCAGTTTCAAAGCAGTTTGAGATCTATGCTAACCACATTCAACACCTTCAGGGCAGATTCGATCTCAACCACATGCACCTTGACTCTAGCATAGAGAATTTTCCATAACCAAATATATTGTTCCTACCTTTTTTTTTTCCTTTTCTTTTAGGTATTACTAATGAAAAATTGTTAAGTCTGAGGCGGATCTAAGGAGAGACCAGGTCCGTAATAGTCAACACATAGTAAGGAAGCCAAACCATCTGAAGGATCTGAAAGAACAAAAAATCTGGAACAAGAAAAATAGAGAAAATCATAAGCCAGTCTTCTCATTTGTTTGCATCTCTAGCTACCCGTATGATCTCACGATATAGTCATAATCTTTCAACATTCTACACTCCTCCCCAATCTTGAGAATTTCATGAGATAACTTGGAGTTTCCGAGACACTGCTTCAGGAGTTGCTTCAAGAGATAAGGACTCGACAATGATTTTTTGGTTACCTGCATCCCAATTATGAGGGAGAACTAACAAGATCCTGGTTTAGCACATATATCATGGATCCTGTTTTTGTATATCTACTCTGGACAAAATTCCATGGACACTGGGGACAGTCAATACAAGTAGTGGGGAAGTCAGCCAATCAACCTTGTAGACAAAAGAAATACATCGGTGCAGTTCATTCAATTGTTAGGAGACTGCATATATGACTGCACCGCTAGACGAAAACCTAAAGCCTATGTCACCAAATGTCTAGACATAGACAACATTGCGTCAAAGGACCTACTTCACCAAATTTCTAGACAGAGACAACGTAGTGTCAAAGAATGATTGTATTAAACATGTGCCCATTGCGCATAATTTTTGGTCCGACAAAGTTTCTATGGAAACTAGCCAGTTACATGGACTCTCAAAAGCATTCATATATACACCTCATGATAGCGTGGATGACTTGTCATACAAGATAGCTTAGGATCATCATCCTGGAACCATTTTGGGACACCATGCAACATCCTTAACTCGAAGAGAGCCTATCTACACAGTAGGATATATACTTCTAGGTGCATAGAATTCTCAGTCAAATTGTGGATCCGCTGAACATTGATTGGTCTCCAAATTATGTCACAACTTATATTGCTCGTATGAATCTTAGTTGGTCTAAGCATGTAGCAAGATCAACTTATTATGATGAACGTATATGGTTTTAGAGGCATCACTTTTTGTATAATGTTAACACAGTACTTATGGCTTACATGGGTAAAGCCTTAAAGTAAACTAGACTAAATTGACAAGTATCCTTGCTCTTTATGGTCAGGCTTGATAGTTGATTGGAGTATTTCATATTACATGGAGCAAATTTATATTTATCTTAGACAGTTTTAGTGTCCAGTGATATCAGTAGCTTTAGATGGCAACAACTTTGAGATTTGAGCACCCAAATTAGGCAGATTATATATGCTTTTGGTGCCTTCATGAGGGGCACATATTTGGATGTGTAGGATTATCGCAAAATGTCAGTTTAGGTGAAGTTATTATGAACTGAGATAGGGCAGGGTAAATGAATTTGTTAAGTTTTTACAAATAGAATTTTGTTTCCTAGGAGTCAAGAAGCAAACATATATGTGCCCAGTAAAAATAAGCTTCGATGAATTTTAGAGAGAAATAATTCGAAAGGGGTCATGAGAATTTGTTCTCATATTCAATTTAAATATCCATTTTCGTCTTTTGCGACATTATCCTAGCTAGTGAACAAACAAATGTTACACTTAAGCTTAATCATAGAGGATAAATAAAACCTCCTCTGTTTAACTATGTGGTCACTAAATTGCACTTGGTACAAAATCCATAAAGCAATATGGAAATGAAACTTGCAAACATGGCTATATCTCTTAGAAGCGCCACATTGATAATCAGAATACTCACAAGGACTATACAAATCTTAAAACACAATTCATGGTCCGAATTTCACACTAGTCCACATATAACCATTTCACAAGTTATAACAATACAAGTATTTCCAACAGCATCTCCAATGCAGAAGTACTAATTTTCCTATGTGAACGTCTTAAATAGACAATGTCTTGTGGGTTATATCATATGCAGGAAAAAAATCGCAATAGACATCCTATAACAAAAGTCATCTCGAATGCAGATATCTTATTTAAGTGTTTTCTCACACGTGGCTGTTAAATTGAATCACATCCAATATTTCAGATGTCTTGTTTAAGTTTTTTTTTCTCATATGTGATGGGTTAAATTTAATCACATCCAATATTTTTTTTGTATTTTAAATTATAATATTTTAATGTAAAATGCTAAAGTGGTTGTGAAGTTAAATGTCTAGTAATAGACATCTTGCTTCAATTAGCTTCTGAAATCATGGCTTAGTCAACAAAAAAAGTTAAAAGACTTCTGAATTGGAGAGCACTTTTTTGAAGAAATGTGTACGCATCCTATGTGGCACCAATGTTTACTACCACATTAGCTTTGGAGATGCTCTAAGAGAACCACCACCAACCAACATCAACAATGGTAAATTAGATCTTTTAAAGCAAACATAAGTAAGAGACTTAATGACAACCTGAAACTGCCAACCTACCATACTTGAAACATGAAAAATCAATCATATATCATATAACTACGACACTAGGTATCAACAATTAAACCATGAATAATCAATCATAGATCATGATGCCATTAGGCAACGAAGATTAAACCATGAACAATCAATCATATATCATATAACTACGTAATGATGATTAAATTGATCACAGAAAAGTAAACTACAACGTATATTCTGATTTACATCACAAAAGACACACGCTACTTTTACATGTCTATGAAACATCATAGCATATTAGCATCTTATAACAAAGAGATATATTGTTTATTTCTATGTACATACCAAAAACCCCATCTCATATGCCAACCCAGCATTGCCTTGGCCCGCCAGTCATCGACCCGTCCCCTGCAGTGCCGTTCCTGAACTTGACCTCGACATCACCGCAGAACACCCTTAGCTCGTGCCTCCTCGTCCGCCATGCCCTGACCCAGAACCTCACCACCGCCACCACCCTCACGTCCAACTTCACGATGCCACGGCCGGAGCGTATCGCGTCGACCGCGTTGGAGTCGACGAACACGCCCATTGCCGCCATCTTCGCGGTGATGCTAGTGGTGTTCCCCTTGGACTGGGTGAAAGGGGCGAGGTAGGTGTTGGCTAAAGGGTCTCCGTCGACGGCGACGTCGGCTAGGACGCGGTCGTAGCCGACGGTCATCTTGGAGTTGGGGTTGTGGACGGAGAGTGAGAGGTTGAAGGAGGAGGAAAGGGAGGGGGAGGCGGAGGAGACGGTGAAGTTGGACACGGAGAGGGAGGTGAGGGAGAAGTCGGGGAGCTTGGGGCGGAGGACGAGGTAGAATATGAGGGTGACGGCGCCGATGGCGACGAAGATGGAGACGAAGATGATGAGGAGGCGGCGGAAGAAGAAGGTGCGTCTAAGGTTAGAGTTTTGGTTGGGCTGGTAGTAGTAGGGATTGTTAGGGTTAGGGTTAGGGTTGTTGGTGTAGTAGAAGGCAGAGGGGTTGGGGTTGGGGTAGTAGGGGTAGGCGGTGGCGGTGGGGGCGGTGGGGGCGGCGGATGCGGTGGGGGCGGCGCCGTTGGCTCCGGCGGGGTAGCCGGCGGCGACGGAGGGCTTGGTGTGGTGGTTGTTGCTGGAGGAAGCCATGGTTGGTTTGGAGGGGAGAGAGAGGAAGTGGGGGGGTACTTTACTTGTAGGCGAGGGATTTACTCGATTGCGAAGGGGGTGGTTGTTCTGCAATATTGACGGTTTTCGTTTGTTTTTCCTTTTTTTTCTTTCTTCGGACGGTGTATCCAACTCGGGACGCAGTTTGTTTGGGAAATTTACAAGGGCACTACACTTGTTACTTGGGACTAGTCCAAAGTAATTTTTTTCAAAATTATAAATTTGTCACTCTTAAAGTTATTTGGGACTAGTCCACACCAAAGTATATAAGTGAACAAAATTTCTATTTTAGTTATTCTACCTTGACTTGAAGAAACTCTCATTCTCCAAATCTAAACCTAAATTTAGAAATTGATAGTTGTGGTCCCAAGTGGAGGAAAATTTTGCTTTGGTGATTGTCCAACGAATATTCTTCCGGTATGTCTTCAACAACATACGATGAATAAGTTTTGTGATTGTCAGAAAAAAATTTAGTTTCTTTTTACTATTGTAGGAACAATGCATGAAAAATCTTCGATGACGAAGTCGGATCATCCAATCCATTAAATATGCACTCTGGACGTTCCGAAGAATATGTCGGTTGTTCCGAAGCACGTACGGTACATCTAACGACAACCCTAATTCGACAGTCATCGTGTAAGGACTGTAAAAATTAGACAGTCCTATATAAATATAGGACTGTCAATAATTCTACAGTCCTATATAAATATAGGACTGTCAGAATTTCGACAGTCCTATATAATAGCAGGACTATCATAATTTTGACAGTCCTATATACAAATAGGACTGTCAAAATAGTAACAGTCCTGGATCTGAAAGACTAAATTATTTGAAGTGCCAATTATATGAAGTTATTAATTTTTATATTATTTTATATTGGTTATAAGACCAACCTTGTACAGATATTGTGGTACATCCTGCTATTGGTGTTGATGTGGATGATATATTCTCAACGGATATTCAATTTGCAACCCAGGAAGAAGCATTAGAGTGGTGCAGAGAAGTTGGAAGACGACATAACGTAGTAATAGTCATTGCAAGATCCATCAGATCTCGGCCGGACCGAAAATATGTAGAGCTGGGGTGCGAAAGAGGATGTGTGTTTAGGAAGCATCATAAAAAAAAGGTGTTGTTGAAAAAAATTTCTAAGAAAAACGTTGGGACGAGAAAATGTGGTTGTCCATTGAAGGTGTTGATTGTAAAAGTAGAAGATGTGAAGTGGATAATCGAAGTTAAGAATGGAAGACACAATCATCCTATTCCAGGGACACTTACGGGTCATGCCTACGTGGCACGGTTGAAGGAGGATGAGAGAAAGTTGGTTGAAGAATTGTTCCTTTCCGGAGTTGCACCGAAACAAATTTATTCTGCCGTGCGACAAAAAGAAGATGGGAACAAGTCTACCATGAGGACGATCTATAATAGTTTGGCCAGAGCAAAATTTAAAAGTATGAAAGGAAGAATGGCGATGCAGCAAGTATTGAAGTTGCTTGGGGAGCATCACTACGTGGAATACCATAGAAGACATCCACAAACTTATGAACTCCTTTCGTTGTTTTGGGCTCATCCTGATTGCACACACTTGGCTCGGTCCTTCACAGACGTGTTGATCCTTGATTGTACATATAAGACCAACAAGTTCAAGATGTCTCTTTTTCACGTTGTTGGGTTTACGTCTGTAAACCCCCTGATTTTTCAAGATTTTTAAAATAGAATTTTTCAGAATTTTCTGGAATTTTTCGATAATTTTTACTAATTAAAAACCAGGGTATTTCAGCATTAAATAAAATTAAATATTTTTAAAATATATTAAAATATTATGAAAATAATATTTTTGGGTGTAAAATAAAATATTGGACTTAGGGTAATTTTTTTGGAATTTATTGGACCCCGAAAATATTTTTAAAAGCCCCAAAACATATTTATATTACAAATCAAAAATAAACCGGGTTGAACCGGGTTCAAACCGGGCTGAACCGGGCTGAACCGGCCTGAACCCGGTCCAACCGGACCGGACCGGCCCCTAACGGGCCGGGTCCTACCTAAACCCGACCCGACCCGGCCCTCACCCGCTTCCCTCTCTCTCCCCCCACGACCCAGCAGCCCTCCCCGCATCCTCCAGCGGCCGCCCGCGTCCTCCGGCGCTCCGCCCGCCCCGCTCCGCTCCCCTCGGCTACGATCCCCCTCTCCTCCGCCTCCCCCGCTCGGCCCCAGCCCGCCTCCGCCTATTTAAACCCTAAACCCCTCTCTTCTCCGGCCAACTTCCTCCCCCGCCACCTCCCTCGCAGCGCAGCCCGGCCGTCCCCTGCCCAGCTCTGCCTCGCCGCCGACGCCGCACCGCCCTCGCCAGCTCCGCCCACCTCCTCCGGCGGCTTTCCCACCCAGCAGCATCCAGCAGCAGCTGACACGGTCCGCCTCCGGCCGCCCGAGCCCCTGCGCCGCCTCGCCGCCTCCGTCGTCCACTGCCTGCCTCCGGCCGCCAGCAGCCGCCGCAGCTCCGGCGAAGCCCCAAACCCTAACCCTAGAACTCGGACACGTCGTGTCGACACCGACACGAAAATTTTGATTTTTGGAGCCATGTTCAGTTAACCCGTTCTCTCTGCTCGTTGACCCATTTTCGGTTCCGTCTGTTGCAACGCGAACCCTGCGTGACCCTCTCGATGCCCGTACAATCCGCTCGGTGCATCGCGTCCTGTGGCGATCGCGAACCGCGATCCAAAAACAGGAAAAATAATGTCCTGTTTCACCCCGGAACTGAGTACGCCCCGTCAAACGGGATGACTTGGTCGCGTGTGGTCTTCGCCGATACGTGCGCACCGTTGATACGGACGTACGAGATTTCACAGAAGTTGATTTGGATGTGCGTGCACACCGGAATCAACGCATATCCGCCGACACCGTTCCGCATCCGTCTGTTCTAAAATACGTTGTAACTTTGTGTACACACGTCGGATCAAAACGAAACTTGCGCCATCGGACTCGTAGCGATATATTGGTCCTGTGACCCAAGTTTGATTCGATTCTGAGAACGTTGACAAAATCGCGTATCGTGGGCCCCACAGGCTCCACTTGACGGGCGATTTTGGGATCGGCGCATCAGAATCTGTAAATCCCCTGATTTTTCAAGATTTTCAAAACTGGATTTTTCGGAATTTTCTGAAATTTTTCGGGAATTTTTCGGCAATTTTTGCTAATTAAAAACAAGGTGTTTTTGGCATTAAATAAAACTAAATAATTTTAAAATATATTAAAATATTATAAAAATAATATTTTTGGGTGTAAAATAAAATATTGGACTTAGGCTAATTTTCTGGGAATTTATTGGACCCCGAAAATATTTTTAAAGCCCTAAAACTATTTATTTAAAAATAAAAATAAAAACCAAAACGAACCGAACTGAACCGGGTTCAAACCGGACTGAACCGGCCGAACCCGGTTCAGCTAGACCGGACCGGTCCAACCCGCCTAGCGGGTCGGGTCGGGTCCGCCCGACTGAACCCGACCCGACCCGACCCGACCCGTTTCCCCAACTGTCACCCCCACGAAGCCCTAGCCCCCCCCCACCCCCCGCGTCTCCCGCCGCTCCGCCCGGCCACGACGCCGGCGGCTCCGCTCCGCCCGGCCACGTAGCCCCCGACCCCGCCTTCTCCGCCACGACTCCGCCTAGCCCGGCCGACTCCCGCTCCCCGCTGCCCTATTTAATCCCCGCCCCAGTCAGCCCTCCGCCACCACCACGACCACCACGCCACCACCGCCCCCGCCTCGCCGCCAGCGTCGCCGTGCCCGGCCGATGTCGCCCCGCCCTTCCTCCTCCTTTCTCCCCGCGCCAGCGCCGCGTGGCTCCGCCCTCCTTCGGCAACAGCCCCTCCTCGATCGAGCCCGCAGCAGCGGCTGCGCCGCCTCCGGCAGCCACCGGCTTTCCTCGTCCACTCCGGCGCGTCGCCAGCGCCGCCTCTCGGCCTCCACCTCCGGCCGCAGTGCCCCGAGCCGCCGGAGCTCCGGCAAGAACCCCCAAAACCCTAACCCTAGGCTCGTGTCGGACACGGTAAAATTTGGTTTTTTGAACCCTGTTCAGGTACGTGTATCTCCCTGCTCGTTTACCCGTTTTCGATTCCGTCAGTTGCAACGCGTACCCTGCGTGACCCTCTCGGTGCCCGTGCAACCCGCTCGGGGCATCGCGTCCTGTGGCGATCGCGAACCGCGATCCAAAAACAGGAAAAATAATGCCCTGATTTACCCCGGAACTGGGTACGCCCCGCCAAACGGGACGACTTGGTCTCGTGCGGTCTTCACTGATACGTGCGCGTCGTTGATACGGACGTGTAGAATTTTGCAGAAGTCGATTCGGGTGTGCGTGCACACCGGAATCAACGCGTATCCGCGGACACCGTCCCATATCTGCCCTTTTTGGAGAGCACCCTAACTTTGTGTACACACGTCGGATCAAAACGAAACTTGCGCCATCGGACTCGTAGCGATACGTTGGTCCTGTGACCCAAGTTTGGTTCGATTCTGAGAACGTTGACAAAATTGCGTGTCGTGGGCCCCACAGGCTCAACTTGATGGGCTATTTTGTGACCAGCTCATCGGAATCCAATTCTGGAAGTTTCGTTGGGTTCGTATCATCGTTCCTGACCTGTTGACACTAAGTTGGACAGATTTGGAGACCTTTGACCCTGACACATTTTTCGGCGCAAAGCGGGCCCACATGTGGACCCCGTTTTGACCCAAAATTATCATTTTTGCCCTTGTCTCCAAACTGGACTCAAGAACAGACGTTTCTAGCTGATTGATATTTTCTGGATCTGATGGTGATGTTTATTTCAGCAACCGGAGTACCGCCTGCAATTTTAGCTGAAGTCAGAGCCGCAATTGGAACCGGAACCACAGGCAAGTGTACCTCGCCAAAACTTGCAGTCTTGTTAAATATTCCTTGGCTTATTTATACATCTGTAGGCAAGTGTACCTTGCCAAATCCTGTATCTTGCTACTTATTTCCTTGACTTAGTTATACATCAGTAGGCAAGTGTACCTTGCCAACTTTACAGTTCTTGTTGCATATTTTCTTGCTTTATTTATATTGCTGTGCATGCTTAACCTAGGACCGAGTGACTTTACTTAGCGTCCGATTATAGTCGGGTGCCAACCCCGTACGCGGAGTTGTGTAACGTCACATAGACATGGATACCGAGACCCGATACTTCTCGTACTTGTCTTATCAAGTACATCATAACCCAGGACACCTGACACTATTTCATGAGACAGAGTCTTCCTGAGACATTCATGGTGATTCTGTATAGGATACAGGTTTCATGACATATTCTTTACATATATGCTTAGAGCTTATTATGACTTGCTGCATTAGATATGATCTTGCGTGACATGGACATGGGGCCACATGGACATGAGACGTATGATTACATTGGGTGGGGAGAGACACACAGGCTACAGGTTGATTATATTATGCCGGCGTCGTAGCTCCCATTGTGAGCTAGACCACCACATGATATTACTGCTACCGGCTCCCCGACACAGAGCTTGTAGTAGTTTCAGCCTGAGTTCTAGTGCTGCTCTTATCTTGCATATCACTTAGCTGGTTACATAGTTTACCCTATTGTTTATTTATTGCTGCACTGTATTTATTTTGGCATGAGCTTTCTTGTACCTTGCTATGTCCCCTGAGGACCTGGATCCGGATTATGTCCCCAGGTATAGTCGAAGAGATCCATCCAGAGATACACCGTACAGGAGCACTTCCAGGAGCTGTACCAGGACCTGAGGACGAGATCGCACAAGAAAACTTCTCCTGAGCATTGGCTGTATATAGTCAGTTATTTCTGTTTCTGTTTCTATTTCCAGTTCATTTATTTCCTGTCTATTTGCTTGATGTATCAGATTTGTTCTCGGATTGTTCACCGAGACACTTTTATTGAGATTGTTAGTTTATATTATTTGTATTATTTCTGGCATTTAATCTGTGATTATCTGTTGTGGATGAGATTAGATTAACCTGGGACTTGTAATAATTATTCTATTTACTGTTAGACTACAGCTTAAGCATGCCCTGATGGATCCGTTAAATTGGGTTGTCCATCGGTGCGTGCTGCTGGCCATTGCCACGTGTCCAGTCCCTCGGCATTTTGGGACTGGGGCGTGACATGGTTTTTTTGGTGGCCCATGCAGGTCAACGACTAAATTGTTCGATTTCATCTTAGGGACCGAACAGGCCTGCAATAAGATAGGATAAGTTTTAGGATCTCATCCACTTGCTTGAAACGTTCTTGATATCTATATCGGATTCGAACTAATTTCTTGAATTGCATCTTGCCTTGATTCCTGTGCGCCTCTTATTGTTTATTTTGGTTGCAGAGTTATGGATTCACGAGCGAACGACGAGACTCTTGCAAGATCACCACGAGATGCTGTGGTAAATAACGAAGATGAAGTAACACTAGTAGATGGAGGACAATCAGCTGAACAACAGGCCTCGAGAGTCCAGCACGATGACATTCCACCATCGACGCAATTTACTCCACCAATGCCCATAATTCCACCAGGGCAGGCCATGGACGGACAGCAGATATTTCAAATGATCTATGCAATAACGCAAGCTCAACAAGAGGCTTTCAGTCGCAGCCTAGTAACCGCACTAGAGCAGGCAGATCTACCAGCACGACGACCAACGACGGGCTCTATTTCTGATTTTCGCCAGCTGAAGCCTCGTACCTTCTCAGGCAAAGAAGAGCCCACAGAAGTTCATGAATGGCTCACCAATACTCAACATCAATTAGAAGCAGCTGAGCTTCCAAGGGAACGTTGGATGACTGCCGTCAGAATGCAATTGACGGACAATGCTCATCACTGGTGGCTATCAGAGGAGATACGGCTCGGACCAGACCGAGTCACTTGGGAAGAGTTCTCTAGACTTGCTTAGCGTCCGATTAATAGTCGGATGCCAACCCCGTACGCGGAGTTGTGCAACGTCACCTAGAGATGGATATCGTGACATTTACATCCTCGTACTTGCCAGATCAAGTACATTATACCCAGGACACTTGACACTATTCATGAGACAGAATCTTCCTGAGATATTCATGGTGATTCTGTATAGGATACAGGTTTATGACATATACAGTTTACATGCTTAGATTATATTCTGACTTGTTGTATTAGTTATGGTCTTACGTGACATGGATATGTACATCGTGAACTGTGACGTGAGATTTCATGGGGTGGGGAGATTATTACCATATCAAGGCTGATTATAATATAAATAATGTCATCTGGAGGTGTCTTAGTCTCTGATACAGAGCTTTGGCGCAAGTTCTGGCCCTTCGAGAAAATACTGCTATGGGTTTCTCCGACACCGATCCTGTAGTAGTCTCAGTCCGAGTATGACTAAAACTCTCACTTGCATATCACTTAGCTGGTTATATAGTTTATCCTATTGTTTCATTTATTGCTGTATTGCATTTATTTTGGCTTGTATTATCTGTACCTTATTATGTTCTCTGAGGACCTGGATCCGGATTATGTCCCCAGGATTAGCTGACGAGATCTATCCCGAGGTATACGGGACCGGAGCATTAGCATTAGCAGAAGCAGGTGCATACATTGGGGCAGAACCAGGACCCGAGGACGAGATCGTGCCAGAGGACTTCTCTTGAGTATTGGCCTATTATACTCAGTTATTTCTAGTTCTAGTTACTTTATTTCCTGTCTATTGCATGGATGTATCAGACTTATTCTCGGATTGTTCCCCGAGACACTTTTATTGAGATTTGTTAGTTTATTTTACTTGCATTTATTCTGGCATTTGATCTGTGATTATCTGTTGTGGATGAGATTAGATTAGACTGTGACTTATATCATTGGACCTACTTATTGTTGTATTACAGCTTAAGTATGCCCCGATGGATCCATTAAATTGGGTTTGTCTATCGGTGTGTGCTGTTGGCCATTGCCACGTGTCCAGTCCCTCGATATTTTAGGACTGGGACGTGACAACGTCTACGGAAAAAATATTTACAGTCGCTTTTTGTTCTATGAAGGGTGAGACAGTAGAGGATTACACATGGGCGTTGAGGAAACTACAATCCCTTTACACAGGTTACAAAGAGCCCTCTGTTTTTGTTACCGACAGAGAATATGTACTGATAAATGCTATAGATATTGTATTTCCTCATGTGCATAGACTACTATGCACTTGGCATATAAATCGAAATATCCAAGCTTAATGCAAGAGAAAATTTAAAAATGTGGACGATAAAATTGACATGCTTCGCTTCGAAGAATTCTACAGTGATTGGAGTCTTGTATGACGAGCAAGTACTACAGACAGCTACGATACAACATGGTACATATTCCAACAAAAGTGGAAGACGAGTAACCCGACATGCATATCTTATATCAAAGATACTTGGCTAGAACCACATAAAGAGCAATTCGTCTTAGCATGGACGAACATGGTGAAACATTATGGCACAATCACTACGAACCGGGTCGAAGGATCAAACTCAAGTTTAAAAAGATATCTACGGTCATCGGTCGGTAATTTTGTCTCCGTTTGGCAATCGATTCATTTGATGGTGACTTCCATGGTGAACGAGATTGTAGCATAATTTGAGATGAGCCTCAATATTGCAAAGCATGAATACAAGCATGAACACCTCTTGGATGGTTTAATCCATGTAGTATCTCATAAGGTCTTGGGCTTATTGTTTGAGGAGATTGGTAGGTCGAAGTCTGTGGATTATGATCCCGAGGTTTGCGGTTGTTCATATCGAAATTCACTCGGACTTCCTTGTGCACATGAGATCAACGAATATCGTCGTGAATCTATACCTATTCCAATATATGTTGTTGATCAACGTTGGAGACAACTGTCGATAATACCGACGGTGGAAGTTCAAGATGATTTCTTTGCTTTGCCACAAGTGAAACTTCTGTACGCAAGGTGGTGTATCGCATCAGAACCGGAGAGAAGATCCATTGAGGTTAAAATCCAAGAAATTGCAGTCCCGGCAATAACTCGATTGCAAGAGCCATCTGTTGTTCAAACTCCTAAGGAAAGACCACAGTCAAGAAAGAGTAGAGCAAAAAAGAAGGAGAAGGAGTCAACTAAAAGAGATCCATCCTTGTTTGAACATATTGAACGCAGTTTGGAGGCAAAGTCCGTAATGGATATGGTGGTATTTCCGCAGAAAAAGAGTAAGCTTACTATTTTCCTAAGGATGGCCATTATGGATATCATGCACTAGCAAGACAACTAGGCTATTCAGTTGAAGCAGGATGGAGACAGGTTAGGGAAGAGTTGTACGAGGAGTTGGAGTCTCGACTACCCTTCTATAGGCAGATACTCGGCGAAGAAATTATTGGAGATTTGTTGGCAGGCATACCTTGTACGGAAACAGTTACCGGACCAGACCATTACATGGATGTCCCGCCTGCTGCTTACGTATTCTCTAATAGGTATAAGATACCTATTGTAATTATCTCTCAAGGTATTAACAATACTTTCTTTCCAATGTGTGCTCTCCCGACCGAACACGGAGTATCCAATCTATGTTGCATAGGGCTTGTCAGACAATACTTCGTCATCCCAAGGTTGATCGGTCATTCTCCTATTCCGCCACCTTCTACGCTTTGGTATAAACACGCACCAGAGGAAGCGATCGCATGGATGATACCCTATACGGATGTAATGGCTGCCTATAAGAAGATGATGAAGATGGAGGATCCAAAAATTATGTCGGACGACTACTTTTATATTCTAATCGATTGATACTGTATATTAAAATGTATTTTGTGCAATGAGCCATGTATGTTTAACTGTATATTGAACTGTATGTTGTGTATATGTTGTGCAATGAAAGGAGTTATCTAATTGATACTAATAGATTTTGACTGTATGTTGTGCATTGATCCTAATCGCTACTAGGACTGTCAATATGTAAAAGTGCCAGGAAACTAGGACTGTCAAAATTGTGACAGTCCTAAACTTTACCCACTATCTGTATGCATATTTATATGTAGGTTTAGGACTGTCACAATTTTGACAGTCCTAGTATATGCTAGGACTGTCACAATTGTGACAGTCCTAAACTTTACTCACTGTGTATGCACAGTTATATGTAAGTTTAGGACTGTCAACATTATGACAGTCCTAGTATATACTAAGACTGTCAAAATTGTGACAGTCCTAGTATATACTAGGACTGTCAAAATTGTAACAGTCATAAACTTTATCCATTGTCTGTACGCACAGTTATATGTAAGTTTAGGACTGTCACAATTTTGGCAGTCCTAGTATATACTAGGACTGTCACAATTGTGACAGTCCTAAACTTTACCCACTGTGTATGCACAGTTATATGTAAGTTTAGGACTATCAATATTATGACAGTCCTAGTATATAATAGGACTGTCAAAATTGTGACAGTCCTAAACTTTACCCACTGTATTTTGTGCACAGTTATATATAAGTTTAGGACTATCACAATTTTGACAGTTCTAGTATATACTAGGACTGTCACAATTTTGACAGTCCTAAACTTTACCCACTGTCTGTATGCACAGTTATATGTAAGTTTAGGACTGTCAACATTATGACAGTCCTGGAAGATACTAGGACTGTGAAATTGTTGACAGTCCTAAACTTTATCCACTGTCTGTATGCACAGTTATAAGTAAAATTAGCTCCACTGTCTGCATATTTGCCAACTGTATGTATATAGCAAAATTAGAACACAAATTGTATGTATGTAGCAATTGTAGCAAATTATCAAATTATAGCAATTGAAGCAAATTCATTGAAAGTGTGAATAGTAGCAAATTCATTCAAAGTTTTAAAACTCAAAATCATAGTTTAAACTTTTACAAGTCTCAAAATTCATATTCATTGAAAGTTTTACAAGTCTTCAAACGGGGCCTAAACTTTATGCCGCCTCTTTGTACGTTGCTCTCTATTTTTCAAGAAAGAAAAATCTTCAGCGTTGTCGATTTGTTGGAGTTCGTCATTGATTGCCATATAATTCGAACCCTGGCAACTTACGAGGCTTCTTCCCAGCTTCTTCACTTTCCTTGCCTATTCATGAGAATTAAAAAAATTGTTATAAACATTTACATATATCGAGCTGAAAGTGTAGAAGTTACCTCACCATCTTGACCAATGCAGTATACAAGACTGATTTGGCAGGAAGATCTGAAGGTACACGCACAATATCGCCTCCGCGTTGGAACAAGGTAGGTAGTCCGACACCGACGTAGTAGGCGAGGTTGTCGTCGCTATACTCCGTCATATTGACTGCTGCTTGTCGTTCGGTATCTCTAATAACGTGGTGTTGCCACTCGGTGAAGAAGTCCGATACCCAGTTGAACGCCGCAGGAATATAGTTGAGCGGTTTTGTACCTCGCGGAGGAGTTATCATTTTCAAAGTGCGCTTTTGGGACAGTTTGTACGTAGCCAAACTGACGGAGCACTCTATCCGGCATATAAGCCTCCTCGATTTCATGACAACTGATAAGACCGTGATATAAAGCGACTGGTTGTAATGGACGACTAGTCTGTCGCAAATCACGGTATGGATCCCAAACAATCTGCACCGTATAAAATTTAGCATAACGTTATTTAGCATAATTACATGCTGCTAAATTGATCATTGTCACGCCAACTGCATATTATGAATTTTTACCATCATAACTTGTGACAGGCCATCAACCTAACATCTCTCATTTGCGTAAATTTGGTTATGCTATTTATGTTCCTATTCTTCCTCCTCAGTGCTCTAAAATGGTACCTCAGTGCCGTTTAGAAATTTATATTGGTTTTGATTTGCCCTCAATCATTAGATATTTGAAACATTTAATTGGTGATATTTTTATTGCTAGATTCATATATTGCCATTTTGATGAGACTAAATTTTCGCCGTTAGGGGGAGATAAGAAAGAAAATAATGTTCTTACAGAACCATTCGCCATAAATAAACGATATAAATTATCGTGGAATAATTTCACTCTGTCTCATTTAGATCCTCGTACCAATCAATGTGAAACTGAGGTACGAAGGATATTGCATCTACAGGATATTGCAAATCAAATGCCAGATACATTTACTGATGAAGCTAAAGTGATTAAATCACATGTGTCCACTGCAAATGTGCCAGCTCGAATTGATATTCCCGTAGAAAAAAATAGCAGAATAGCTAATAAATCTACTACATGCCAGAAGTATGGTAGACCTATAGGTTCGAAGGACTTAGTTCCTAGAAAGAAAAAATGCACAAGTAACGCTCTTAAGGAGGTTACACATAATGCTCAAGAAGAAGTTATGAATGATAGATCCATACTCTCTGAAAACTCAGAAGAGGTTATTGTCTTAGAAAAGAAACAAGCCCAAGAGGAAGCTCAGGTACCTGAAAGCAAGAGATCTCTATGTTTTATACATATACAAGAGAAGTATGTGATCGCAAAGATATAACAATAGATGAGATATTCCCATTCTCAGTAGCTACTAAAATATCTAAGGGCATTGATGACATTGAACCACGTAGCATCGATGAATGTCGACAAAAAAAAGATTAGCCAAAATAGAAGGAAGCAGAATTGGATTCCCTTAATAAACGTGGAGTGTTGGTCCTATAGTATAAACACCAAAAGACGTCAGACCGGTAGATTACAAGTGGGTGTTTGTAAGAAAACAAAATAAAAAGAATGAAATCGTTCGATTTAAGGCACGATTAGTGGCACAAGGGTTTTCTCAGAGACCCAGAATTGATTACGAAGAGACATATTCTCCCGTAATGGATGCAATAATATTCCGTTATTTGAGAAGTCCGACAATTGAGAAAAAGATGGACATGAGACTTATGGACGTTGTAACAGCCTATCTATATGGTGATTTAGATAGAGATATCTATATAAAAATCCTAGATAGATTTAACCTACCCAGTTCAAAAGCTAAAAATATGCATTCCATAAAGTTAAGACATTCATTGTACGGTTTGAAATAATCCGAAAGGATGTGGTACAACCGTCTTAGTGAATATATAAAAATGGAGGGATATGAGAATAATCATATATGTCCATGTGTCTTCATAAAGACATCTAAGGAGGATTTCGCTATAGTTGTAGTATATGTCGATGACATAAACTTGATTGGGACAAGACATGAAATCAATGAGACTGTAAACTATCTGAAAAAAGAGTTCGAGATAAAAGATCTCGGAGACACAAAATATTGTCTCGGTTTACAAATTAAGCATTGGACTAATTAAATTTTAGTGCATCAATCCAAATACACAGAAAATATATTGAAATAGTTAAATATGGATAAAGCTCATCCCCTTAGCACTCCAATGGTTGATCGATCTTTAGATATTAATAAAGATCCATATCGTCCCAAGGATGATAATAAAATGGTGCTAGGACCCGAAGTACCGTACCTCAGTGTCATTGGGGCATGAATGTATCTATCACAATGTACAAGGCCAGACATATCATTCTCTGTCAATTTGTTGGCTATATATAGCTCAGCCCCAACTCGCAGACATTGGAATGGCATTAAACATGTGATGAGATATTGTAAACACCCTAATTTTGTAGAATTTAATTAATTGGTATTTGTAATTACTGAATTTAAGGGAGAATTTTCTGTAATTTTTAGCCATTTATAATATATAATGTCACGCCCCGATCTTCCGCAGGCAAATCGGCCGTTCCCGCTAGGCTGGAATCACCCTCGCCAGCGCTCCCGCGGAACGATCGCTTAACCTATCCGGGCGTGATGCCGCATGAGCGTGATCCACGCCCGTGCAAGGCCATGGTTCATTGGCTGGCGGCAAGAGTTCTAAGCCATAGAGTCGCACAGATTGTCCGAGTGCAGCGGAGTTTAGGAACGCATAGCGATCGGTAACAGGTTCACTGAGTCGACAATATAGCAGAAGCATCGAAACAAGTAAAGTAATCTCTTTATTGATATGAAACATGTATTACAGGCGACGTATAGCCGAGATTACAAGTCGCTCAAGCCTCTCTCTCTGAAACAGTAAAAGCGTGCCAAGTGGCTACAATTTGGAATGATTGTACAGGCGATGGTCAGGCGATGTTCACAACTTATGTCTTGTATAAGCGCTTCAGTCCCGGACGCACCGTTGCAAGGCTTCAGAGGGAACTCCTGGCCTTAGCACGCACGAAGGAGGCGTCCGCACCGCACGAGGTTCTCCCGCACCCTGCATATCAAACTGGTGGATTATCAGTACATTGAATGCACTGGTGGGGAAGCTACTCGCCCGCTCGATAAATCCAAACACGTAATACAGGTTCCGTGCACAACTATTAAGTTGTCTTTTTAGTTGCCTTAGGATCAGTTTTATGCAAACATTGAATAGCTTAACGTGTCGGACAGTGCGCCGTGCGACATGAGAGAAAACACGGTGAGACTTACCAACTTACCATCTCTTCCCTGTCCAAGGCAACATTAAGGCAACATTGTTAATTCGAGCAGAGGCATGTATAAACATTCAGGAGGCAAGCATATGCATACACGAAGGGTCGTTTAAACATGATCGTTCAGGTGTTCAGTTGTTGCGATACAGTGACTCGCACGCGGATAGCCGCTAAGCGAGGATGACTTATCTATATGAACACGGTCGCTGGCAAAGCCATTATGGACACTAGTCTTAAACGAGAGTAGTTTGCAACGAAAGTATAGTGGGTGCTACAAGCCATCTCGTTTAGTACAGTAGACTATACAGTAAGTTCAGTCATGGAGCGGATGGTATGCAGCGAAAGAACGGTAGGTGCTGCACACTATCTCGTCCAGTACAGTTGGCTGAAACAGTGGAGTTCCATCCGGATCGGAGCGGCCCCAGTGCCCCGGAGACCGTCCGTGGAACTATGCCTCATTTCCGAGTTGTCCGCGATATGCAGGTCAGGGTCAGGGTCAGTTTCCCCTTCACTAGATACTCGAGTACTGTAGAACAGGAGTACAGTGGTACAGTGGTACAGTGGTACAGTAGAACAGTATAACAGTAGTACAGTAGTGCACGATTACAGGAGGTGCTTGAATCATGATTCTATACAGTGATTAACTTGTCTTGATACATTCCCCTGGTTCGGGGCTGCCTGGTGACCTAACGGTCCCGGATACTTGCAGGAACATTCAGGCACGGAACGACTACGTAGTAGTCTTCCGAGGTTTGGATGAAAACACGGTAACAATCAAGCAGACAAGCATGCGTTCTAAGGAACATAATCAGCACGTTTGCTCGGGCCCGAAGGTAGTCCGAGAGATAAAACCGTTAAGGGACTTAGCATGCGAGGGTCTGAATATAAGCAGTATTTCATTTCCATGTTCTAGCATAGCAATACAGGTTGGGATTATTCCCTTTGCTAGGTGCGTTGGATTTATTAGCATGCAGGGGGTGAATCACCTAGCGACTAGCATAAATATTCCAGATTTTATATGTGCTGGCTAAGCAAAGATAAGTTCACCGTAGCCACCCACCTTAGCGATGATTCGCCTCGGTAAAGCGATACGTCTGAGCGAGCCTCTGAAAGTCCAAGCCGGATTCCTGTAGGGACAAGTCTGGATATCCTTTGCTTCTTGATCGAGGCAAAGCGGGTCGGGACAGCTGCACGATTGCCGATTGAGACGGCAGTCCGCTTGAGCGGAACGGGGTGTTACATATAATATTTAGAATTATGTGTAATTAATTAATAATACAGTGCAAAAAAAATATTTTTGGGTGTAAAACTATTAATAGAGTATTGTAGAATTTTTCTGAAAATTATTGAGGTCCAAAACTATATATATATATATATATATATATATATATATATATATATATATATATATATATATATATATATATATATATATATTAATTTATTTTAAACCAACCCCAACCGAATCCCATACCCGAACCCACTAACCCACTACCCGATAGCCCGTATCTACTAACCGCCCCTACAGTAACATCCCCCAGCCGCACCCCTCTCCTTCCTCTCCCAAACCAACGGCCCCGACCCATCCCCTTCCTCTCCATGTAACCCCCCATGTACACCCTTATATATAGATCGGAGTATACCACCACCACCACCAACAACATCTACCTGCGCTCCAACGAGCACGCCTCCGACCGCCGATGATCGCCGGACCGCCATGCGCCACCGCCACGAACAGGTCGTCCGACTTCACGAGCAGCAGCGAGCAGTGAGTACTCTTCTTCTCGCCCTTGTATCTCCCTACACAGTAATCCAATTAGTGACCCGTCGAGTCCTATGCGAAGACCACATAACCCCCTTGAACCCTGTGTCATTAGCTTAGTGTATCGTGTCATGTGTCGGTCGCAAATCACGACGTAAAACAGGAAAAAAAATAACTTATTTTTGGAACAGAAACTGTTCCAAGTGCGCGTGTTTGAGTCTCGTTATCTTCATAACGGCATACAATTTTTAAATTCTGCTTGAACAATAAATTAGAAAACATAAAAAAGTTTTATTCTCTTCAATTAGTTTATTTTAATTCGATGTATGCTGTATTTTATTTGTTGTTTAAATTGACCGAAAACTTATTTTTTTTAAACCCAAATTTTCTCTGTATAGGGTCCGTCCCACTAAAGGAGGCGACTTCGTCGTGTGAGAATTATACCGAAATGCGCGTATCATCAACGTGGACATGTGAGATTTTACGAAAGTTGATTTGGATGTGCGTGCACACCGAAATCAACATGTATCCGTCGAAAAGTCTCATATCGGCATGTTCTGACACTCGTCATAATTTCGTGTGTGCTTGTCATTTTACAATAAAACTTGTGCCATCGGATTCGCAGCGTTACGCTGGTCCTGTGACTCAAGTTTGGTTCGATTCTGAGAACGTTGACAAAATACCGTTTTGCGGGCCCCACGATTCCACTTGACGGGTAATTTTGTGACCGGCTCATCGAAATTCAGTTTTGGATGTTCCGTTGGGTTCGTATCATCGTTCTGGACTCATAGACACTAAGTTTGCTAAATTTGAAAAACTTTATCTTTGGCACATTTTTGGTGCGAAGTGGGCCACATGTGGACCCCGCTTTGACCAGAAACTGTCAATTCTGTCCCTGTGTCCTAATTGGATTTATATGTAGTCAATTCTAGCTATTTCAAGTTTTCTGAGAGCAATAGTGATGTTTGTTACAGCATCTAGAGATGTACTTAGAGATTCCACTTATATCGGAGCAACTAACGGATCTCAGAACCTAAACAAGTGTTCCTTGCCAACTTGCAGAAGATCCTGTGATATTATTTGCTTGTATTATATATATATTTCTGTGATGTACCTGTTCAATCTAGGACCGTGAGATATTTCTTAGCGTCCGAATAAGATTCGGGTGTCGACGCCGTACGCGGAGTCGTGTAGCGTCATTTAGAGAATTGATTCCACGATCCTATCTTTACGTGCTTGCTTTACCAAGTACGTCATACCATAGAAAACTTGACACTATTATGTGACAGAATCTTTCCTGAGTTATTCATGGTGATTTTGTATAGGCTTACAGGATTCATGACATGAGACTTGCATATACATAGATATCATTATGACTCGTTGTACTAGTTAGAGGTCATGATCTTGCGTGTTATGGACATGAGACGTTGTGGACATGAGATGTGAGATTACATTGGGTGGAGAGAGACACACAGGCTACAGGCTGATTATATATATATATATATATATATATATATATATATATATATATATATATATATATATTGTAAACCCCCTAATTTTCAAATTATTAAATCTTGGATTTTTCTAATTTTCTGGAATTTTCTGTGAATTTTCTGTAATTAAAATCAAGGCTTTTAATTAATAAATGATTTTTAATTGGTAATAAATAATATTAAAATGTCATGAAAATAACATTTTTGGTGTAGAATGGAAAATTGGACTTAGGGTAATTTTTCTGGATTTTTCTGGGCCTCAGACCTATTTT
Source organism: Iris macrosiphon (assembly GCA_036927795.1). Taxonomy (NCBI): domain Eukaryota; kingdom Viridiplantae; phylum Streptophyta; class Magnoliopsida; order Asparagales; family Iridaceae; genus Iris; species Iris macrosiphon. Next base: position 152,954,908 of record JAYESA010000017.1, on the reverse strand, counting down.
TAAATACCTGAAAACTATTTAATTAAATTAATTATCTATTTTTTTTATTTATTTATTATTTTATTTTATTTTAATTTTCTTTTTCTTTGGGCCGGCCCGGCCCAATGGACCGGCCCAGCAGCCCAACCCAGCCCGCTTCTTTCCGGGTCGGGTCGGGTCTGCCCGGACCCGACCCGCCTCCGACCCGGTCCCCCTCTATCCCTCGCCTCCGCGTCGCGCGCCGCCTCCGCCGCGCCCTCCCCCGCACCGGCCGGCCACCTCACCCCCACGGCCCGCCTTCCGCGGCCACGACACCACCCCGACACCACCTATAAAACCCTCCCCCTTTTCTCCCCTCCGCCTCATCCCGAACTCCGGCCACCTAACCCCACTCGCCGCCTCGGCCACCGCCCGTGACCCCTCGCCGTGAACCGCCCGGCTCAGCCCCGCCTCGCCGCCCTCCCCTCGACGCCTCAGCCTTCCCTCAGACGACAGCAGCGGGGGCAGCAGTACCCCTCGCCTGAGCCGCCTCCGGCAGCCGCTGCCGGACCTCCCCGCGTGCCGCCGACCGCCAGCAGCTCCGCCTCGCTCCGGCGACCAGTCCCCCGCCCTCGCCGGCCGCCCAGCAGCCGCCCTCCGCCGCCCACGGCCATTTCCCGACGAAAACCCTAACCCTAGCCCTAATTTGGACTCCGTGTCGGACACGACACGGACACGTCTCGACCCTGATTTTCGGGTCCCCTTCAGGTACGCGTAACTTTCGCCTCGTAGCTCCGTTTCCATTTCTGCAAATTGCGTTGTGAAGCCTGTATGACCCTCTCGGTGTCCGGACAAACTGTTCGGGGCATCGCGTCCTGTGGTGATCGCACACCGCGATCCAAAAACAGGAAAAACCAGACCCTGTTTCACCCCGGAACTGAGTCCGCCCCGCCAAACGGGATGACTTGGTCGCATGCGGTCTTCACAAATACGTACGTATCGTCGATACGGACGTGTGAGTTTTCGTGGAAGCTGATTCGGGTGTGCGTGCACACCGAAATCAACGCGTATCCGCGGACATCGCCCCGTATCTGCCTTTTCTGCAATTCACCCTAACTTCGTGCACACTCGTCAGATCGAGACGAAATTTGCGCCATCAGACTCGTAGAGATACGCTGGTCCTGTGGGTCAAGTTTGGTTCGATTCTGAGAACGTTGACGAAATCGCGTGTCGTGGGCCCCACAGGCCCCGCTCGACGGGCGATTTTGTGTTCGGCTCATCGGAATCCAAATCTGGAAGTTTCGTTGGGTTCGTATCAGCGTTCCTGACCTGTTGACACTAAGTTTGGTGAATTTGGAGACCTTTGACCCGGACACGTTTTTCGGTACAAAGCGGGCCCACCGGCGGACCCCGTTTTGGTCCGAAACTGTCGTTTCTGCCCTTGTCTCCAAATTGGACCCAATAATAGGCGTTTCTAGCTATTTGACACCTTCTGAGCGTGATGGTAATGTCTATTTCAGCTTTTGGACTCATCTCTGGAAATTTTCACAAGAGCCAATATTAATCAGATCTAAACAACAGGCAAGTACCTGCACCTCAAGTTAATCTTTATATATTATGATAATTAATTCCCTGTCTTACATGTACCCTTGAGGATTACACATCGTGTTAGATATGTTGAATTTTATGTCTTGAATATTGATAGTTCCTGTCTTATTTTTCATGTCGGGTGGGAGAATACTAGAAGGCATGTAGTTTACCCTTCCCCTTGCCGTGTTTAATAGCTGGTGGTACACGACTATCCATCAGCCGAATCTCGATTATTCGTGTTTAATAGCCGTCCATGACGGCCGGATTAGCCTTATAAACCCCTACATGCCAACTAAGTATTCTAAAAACAAACACAAGTTTCATACAGATAACTTCTGGTCATGTTATATTTCTTGCTGATTGTGTAGTTTCATTTCCTGCTCGTTTACTTCTGTTTTCTCATATTCCTGTTTATAGTTTTGACTCTGAGATATTAACATTCCTTTATGCAATTTCCTTAACATGATATTCAATGTTTAATTGTCATAAATATTTAGTTTAACCTTGTTGTGCACTGTGTACTTTGCTCCTTTCCTGACTGGATCTGTTGATTTAGGCGATGATGAGGACCTTGCCCCTACTTATTATGGTCCCTATGAGGGGACTGATGATACCTATGAGGAGCCAGAACCCACCCAGGAGACCCCTGCTGCTGAGTAGCTAGTAGTAGCTATCTTTCATTTCTATTCTTAGCTTATTTATCGGGTTTGTCCCCGATTTGAATATTGAATTTTTGTACTTAAACATTTGAATCTGTTGTCACATTTATTTTTAGTTGAAATCTTAAGTTTCATTTCTCCTTATTATCTTGCCTATGTATTGTGAATGAGCTAGTTAGTAATTATGGATTGACCTAGACAGCGTACTACCGCCGACTCTGCGACGTAGACTGGACGTACCCACGCACTCGTGCCCGAACTTCCGGGTGTGGATCGTGACACATTTTTATGGTGGCCCGTGCAGGTCCTATCCTAAAATAGGGTAATACCCTAGGACAGGGTATGAAATAAGATTGAGGATTCTAGGAAAAGCTCATTCACAGTATAGCGTCCTTATTTCAATTCTTGATATCATTGCTGCTCAATTATTCCTATCGCCTTTGATTTCCAAGTATTCTATTCTGATCTTCCTATCCCTTAATCTTTCAGAATGGTCCAGACCAGGAACACAGTAGGAGGCACATCAGAACCAGCTGAGCAGAATGTGCCCGAGACTCTTGCACTCCCGCCGCCTCCATCTGTTCCGGCAGTTACCCTAGATGGGGCACAGCTGCTAGGAGTGTTCCAGGGATTGGTGGAATCCCAGAAAGAACAGACGGCACTTCTGCGGACCAGCCTCTCAGAAGCTATTAAGTCCCAGGAGTCGCCACTCAAGAGGCCAGGAAGTGCCAAAGACTTCAAGAATCTAAGACCCCTGGAATTTTACGGAACTGAGGGCATTCTCTATGCCGATGAATGGATAGAGAATGTCGAGAGACTCCTGAAGACTGCCCGGGTCCCTGATGACCTCAAAGTGGAGTCCGCAAGCCTGCAACTGTTCGACATTGCTCGAACCTGGTTCAGAGACGAACCCCAACTATCTGCTCCTGACATCACCTGGGAGGACTTCAAGAGGCTATTCAAGGAAAAATTCTACCCCGAAGTGGCTCGGGAAGCTCTCGAAAGCCAATTCGAGAGGCTGGAACAAGGTAACCTGTCTGTTGATGAATATACTGCTGAGTTTAGCAGGTTAAGCCACTTTGCGGAGTACATGGTTCGTACCCCGGAGGACAGGGCCCGTAGATTCAAGAAGGGGTTGTCTCCGGATATTCGCCTTGCTGTCACCACCAGCCGAGCTCGTACCTATGAAGAAATCCTGAGCGTGGCACAAGGCGTAGAGAGAGATATGGGGCACAAACTGAAGCGAGAAAGAGATACCGAAAATGCAGGACCCAACAAATGCCCTTTTCAACAACAACAACAACAACAGCAGAGGGCCCCGCAGCAAACTCAGCGTCCCCTCCCTCGAGCTCCAGCACCCCAACACCAGGCTCAAGGACAGAACCAGCGAGCTCCCCCTTGCAACTATTGCCAAAAACCAGGCCACACTTGGCAAGACTGTAGAAAGAGGTTAGGTGCCTGTCTCTATTGTGGCTCACCAGCACATCAATTGAGGGACTGTCCTGCTGCTCAAGGACGCCCAGCTGCACCAAAGGCTCCAGTCCAGGCCAGGCCCCCAGCAGCACAACAGAGGGGACCCCCGCTTCCAACTCAACAACAACGCTTTGCTCAGCACCAACAGCAGCAACAGAGGGGTGCACCGCAGCAAGGCCGTGCTTATGCAATGACTCTGGAAGAAGCGGAAGCCACAGCAGACGTGATCACAGGTTCTGTGCTTATAAATTCAATACCAGCTATTACTTTATTTGACTCTGGAGCTTCACATTCATTCATGTCAGTAGATTTCCTTATGAAGCATAGTTTAACCACTAAACCCCTTAGGAATTGTTATAAGATCATTACCGGTGGAGGAATCATCCCGGTTAGTGATGCCTGTAACAATTGTCCTATTACATTATGTGGAAAAGAACTGTATGCTAGACTACTTGTAATGCCAGTACCCAGTTTTGACATTATACTGGGTATGGATTGGTTAAGTCAACATCATGCCACAATAGACTGCCACAGAGGTAGTGTAATCTTCAGGCCACCTAACAAGCCAGAATTTGAATTTGCTAGAGGTTCTAGAGAAATGGATAATAACAAAATTTGTGGAGCCCTAATAACAGAAGAAGTGCCACTACCTATTATCTCTGAATACCTTGATGTCTTCCCTGAGGAGCTCCCAGGCCTACCCCCAGACCGAGAAGTTGAATTCTCCATTGACTTAGTGCCAGGAGCAGCACCAGTATCTCAAAATCCCTATAGAATCAACAAGAAGGAGATAATAGAACTAAATGAGCAAATCAAAGAACTAGAAGACAAATGTTTCATTAGGTCTAGTGTCTCACCCTGGGGAGCTCCAGTATTATTTGTGCCCAAGAAGGACGGAACATCCCGAATGTGTATTGACTATAGGGCCTTGAATGCCTTAACAATTAAGAATAAGTATCCCCTGCCCAGGATAGATGACTTATTCGATCAGCTGAGTGGAGCTCGGGTATTTTCCAAGATTGATTTAAGGTCTGGTTACCACCAAGTAAGGGTGAGAAAGGAAGACATCCCTAAAACTGCTTTCAATACCCGGAACGGACACTACGAATTCTTAGTAATGCCGTTCGGGTTGACGAATGCTCCAGCAGTTTTTATGAACCTAATGAACAGAGTTTTCCAGCCATACCTAGACAAATTTGTAGTGGTCTTTATTGATGATATTTTGATCTACTCCAAGACCCCCGAAGAACATGAAGAACATTTGAGGTTAGCATTGGAGACTTTGAGGAAGGAAAAACTTTATGGAAAATTGTCTAAATGTGCTTTCTTCCTAGACAAAGTAGAATTCTTGGGGCATGTTGTGACGGGAGATAGAATAGCAGTAGATCCTAAGAAGATAGCTGCAGTAGAATCCTGGCCCACTCCAGACTCTGTAGCTGAGATTAGAAGTTTCCTGGGACTAGCTGGCTACTATCGGAAGTTTGTGAAGGACTTTGCTAGAATTGCGGAGCCCATGACAAAATTAACAAGAAAAGATGAAGAGTTCACCTGGACTGATGAATGTCAGCGTGCTTTTGAGGAATTGAAGAAAAGACTGACTTCTGCCCCTATTCTGACCTTACCTTCTGGAACCGGAGGTTTCGCTATTTATAGTGATGCTTCTGGAAAAGGTCTAGGTTGTGTACTGGAGCAGAACAATAAGGTAATAGCCTATGCCTCTAGACAGCTTCGACCACATGAAAAGAATTATCCAACTCATGATTTGGAATTGGCAGCTGTCATTTTTGCTCTTAAACTATGGAAGCATTATCTTTATGGGGAAAGGGTGGAAATATTTACGGACCATAAAAGTCTAAAATATATCTTCACTCAGAAAGAGCTAAACATGAGGCAGAGAAGGTGGCTGGAACTAATGAAAGACTTTGATATCACTCTTCAATATCATCCTGGGAAGGCAAATGTAGTTGCTGATGCTCTAAGCAGGTATTCTATGGCGATGTACTTGACTAGGGACAGACACCTGCTGGAGGACTTGGAAAGTTTAGGTATTGAAGTAATTATCCCAGGAAAAGAAGGCCAAATGATGAACTTGCAGATTCAGTCTACTTTAATGGACAAGATCAAGGAGACTCAGTTTCAGGACGAAGGCCTGCGAAGCCTTCGAGGTCAAGTGCAAGCTGGACTAGTAGAGGAATTCAGAATTCATGAAGATGGATCACTGAGGCATGGCAATAGATTATGTGTACCTCAAGGAGACATAAGAGAAGAAATTATGCAAGAGGCGCACATATCGCAATACTCTATACATCCAGGAACCAACAAGATGTACAAGGACCTGAGGACGCATGTTTGGTGGCATGGCATGAAAAGAGAAGTAGCCAGGTTCGTATCTCGTTGTTTAGTGTGCCAGCAAGTCAAGGCAGAAAGACAAAGACCTGGAGGATTGCTTCAACCCCTACCCATTCCGGAGTGGAAGTGGGAACATATCACAATGGATTTTGTTTCCGGACTTCCAAGGACACCTAGTGGAAAGGATGCAACCTGGGTGATAGTAGATAGACTGACCAAGTCTGCACATTTTCTACCTTTCAAAGTGGGGCTATCTACAGAGAAGCTGGCAGATTTATATATCAGACATATTGTTAGGCTGCATGGAGTTCCAGTAAGTATTGTCTCCGACAGAGATTCAAGATTCACCTCTCACTTCTGGAAGAGCTTACAAGCCAGTTTGGGGACTCAACTCAAATTCAGCACAGCTTATCATCCCCAAACCGATGGGCAATCGGAACGTACAATCCAGACCCTTGAAGATATGCTCCGTACATGTGTTCTGGATTTTGGAGGATCCTGGGAAGACTATCTACACCTGGTGGAGTTCTCTTATAATAACAGCTACCAAGCCAGTATCGAGATGACTCCATTTGAAGCTCTGTATGGACGAAGATATCGTACCCCGCTATCATGGGACGACGTTGGAGAAAGAGCCTTGCTGGGACCAGAGATGGTGATCGATTCAGCTGAGAAGGTAAAACAGATACGGGATAGACTTCGAGTGGCTCAAGACAGGCAACGACATTGGGCAAATAGCCACCGAAGGCCCTTGGAATTTGAGGTAATTAAATTTATGAAATTTAAGTCAATTTAAACGTTTTATTATGGAACTAAGACTTGATTATGACTCTATTTTAAGGTTGGAGAGCTGGTGTTCTTAAAGATTTCCCCGACACGTGGCACCATTAGGTTCGGAAGGAGTGGAAAACTCAGCCCAAGATTCATTGGACCTTTTGGCATTCAGGAGAAAATCGGAGAAGTGGCAAACCGTCTGACATTGCCACCCTCTCTGGAAGGAGTCCATAACGTCTTCCACGTGTCGCAGCTGAGGAAGTATGTGTCAGACCCCAGCCACATTTTGGATCACTCAGAGCTAGAAGTAGGCCCAAGTTTGACTTACCAAGAGCAACCCGTGGAGATACTGGATCGCTCGAAGAAAGTCCTACGGAACCAGGTTATCTCCCTGGTTCGCGTAGCTTGGAAGCATCATTCTCCCGGCGAATCCACCTGGGAGCGAGAAGACGAGATTAGAGAGCGATATCCCTATCTTTTTGAACCCTGAGGTATTTTAATTTCCGGCCTTTCTTTTCGTCCCATTGTTATTCTTAAATTTCGAGGACGAAATTTTTGTAAGTTGGGTAGGTTGTAAACCCCCTAATTTTCAAATTATTAAATCTTGGATTTTTCCAATTTTCTGGAATTTTTTGTGAATTTTTTGTAATTAAAATCAAGGCTTTTAATTAATAAATGATTTTTAATTGGCAATAAATAATATTAAAATGTCATGAAAATAATATTTTTGGTGTAGAATGGAAAATTGGACTTAGGGTAATTTTTCTAGATTTTTCTGGGCCTCAGACCTATTTTTAAATACCTGAAAACTATTTAATTAAATTAATTATCTATTTTATTTATTTATTTATTATTTTATTTTATTTTTATTTTCTTTTTCTTTGGGCCGGCCCGGCCCAATGGACCGGCCCAGCAGCCCAACCCAGCCCGCTTCTTTCCGGGTCGGGTCGGGTCTGCCCGGACCCGACCCGCCTCCGACCCGGTCCCCCTCTATCCCTCGCCTCCGCGTCGCGCGCCGCCTCCGCCGCGCCCTCCCCCGCACCGGCCGGCCACCTCACCCCCACGGCCCGCCTTCCGCGGCCACCTCACCCCCACGGCCCGCCTTCCGCGGCCACGACACCACCCCCGACACCACCTATAAAACCCTCCCCCTTTTCTCCCCTCCGCCTCATCCCGAACTCCGGCCACCTAACCCCACTCGCCGCCTCGGCCACCGCCCGTGACCCCTCGCCGTGAACCGCCCGGCTCAGCCCCGCCTCGCCGCCCTCCCTTCGACGCCTCAGCCTTCCCTCAGACGACAGCAGCGGGGGCAGCAGCACCCCTCGCCTGAGCCGCCTCCGGCAGCCGCTGCCGGACCTCCCCGCGCGCCGCCGACCGCCAGCAGCTCCGCCTCGCTCCGGCGACCAGTCCCCCGCCCTCGCCGGCCGCCCAGCAGCCGCCCTCCGCCGTCCACGGCCATTTCCCGACGAAAACCCTAACCCTAGCCCTAATTTGGACTCCGTGTCGGACACGACACGGACACGTCTCGACCCTAATTTTCGGGTCCCCTTCAGGTACGCGTAACTTTCGCCTCGTAGCTCCGTTTCCATTTCTGCAAATTGCGTTGTGAAGCCTGTATGACCCTCTCGGTGTTCGGACAAACTGTTCGGGGCATCGCGTCCTGTGGTGATCGCACACCGCGATCCAAAAACCGAAAAAACCAGACCCTGTTTCACCCCGGAACTGAGTCCGCCCCGCCAAACGGGACGACTTGGTCGCGTGCGGTCTTCACAGATACGTACGCATCGTCGATACGGACGTGTGAGTTTTCGTGGAAGCTGATTCGGGTGTGCGTGCACACCGGAATCAACGCGTATCCGCGGACATCGTCCCGTATCCGTCTTTTCTGCAATTTACCCTAACTTCGTGCACACTCGTCAGATCGAGACGAAACTTGCGCCATCGGACTCGTAGAGATACGCTGGTCCTGTGGGTCAAGTTTGGTTCGATTCTGAGAACGTTGACGAAATCGCGTGTCGTGGGCCCCACAGGCCCCGCTCGACGGGCGATTTTGTGTTCGGCTCATCGGAATCCAAATCTGGAAGTTCCGTTGGGTTCGTATCAGCGTTCCTGACCTGTTGACACTAAGTTTGGTGAATTTGGAGACCTTTGATCCGGACACGTTTTTCGGTACAAAGCGGGCCCACCGGCGGACCCCGTTTTGGCCCGAAACTGCCGTTTCTGCCCTTGTCTCCAAATTGGACCCAAGGACAGGCGTTTCTAGCTATTTGACACCTTCTGAGCGTGATGGTAATGTCTATTTTAGCTTTTGGACTCATCTCTAGAAATTTCCACAAGAGCCAATATTAATCAGATCCAAACAACAGGCAAGTACCTGCACCTCAAGTTAATCTTTATATATTATGATAATTAATTCCCTGTCTTACATGTACCCTTGAGGATTACACATCGTGTTAGAAATGTTGAATTTCATGTTTTGAATATTGATAGTTCCTGTCTTGTTTTTCATGTCGGGTGGGAGAATACTAGAAGGCATGTAGTTTACCCTTCCCCTTGCCGTGTTTAATAGCTGGTGGTACACGACTGTCCATCAGCCGGATCTCGATTATTCGTGTTTAATAGCCATCCATGACGGCCGGATTAGCCTTATAAACCCCTACATGCCAACTAAGTATTCTAAAAACAAACACAAGTTTCATACAGATAACTTCTGGTCATGTTATATTTCTTGCTGATTGTGTAGTTTCATTTCCTGCTCGTTTACTTCTGTTTTCTCATATTCCTGTTTATAGTTTTGACTCTGAGATATTAACATTCCTTTATGCAATTTTCTTAACATGATATTCAATGTTTAATTGTCATAAATATTTAGTTTAACCTTGTTGTGCACTGTGTACTTTGCTCCTTTCCTGACTGGATCTGTTGATTTAGGCGATGATGAGGACCTTGCCCCTACTTATTATGGTCCCTATGAGGGGACTGATGATACCTATGAGGAGCCAGAACCCACCCAGGAGACCCCTGCTGCTGAGTAGCTAGTAGTAGCTATCTTTCATTTCTATTCTTAGCTTATTTATCGGGTTTGTCCCCGATTTGAATATTGAATTTCTGTACTTAAACATTTGAATCTGTTGTCACATTTATTTTCAGTTGAAATCTTAAGTTTCATTTCTCCTTATTATCTTGCCTATGTATTGTGAATGAGCTAGTTAGTAATTATGGATTGACCTAGACAGCGTACTACCGCCGACTCTGCGGCGTAGGCTGGACGTACCCACGCACTCGTGCCCGAACTTCCGGGTGCGGGTCGTGACATATATATATATATATATATACTTTATTATTGAGGTGCTTTAGTCTCTGTACCAGAGCATGGCCCATTAAGAGATATTCTTGCTGCTACGGGCTCCCTGACACAGAGCTTGTAGTGGTCTCAGCCTGAGTACTAGTGATGCTCTTATTTGTATTTTATATAGCTGGTTACATAGCTTGCCCTGCGGATCTATTTTTATATACTGTATTTCATTTGGCTTGAGTATTTTTTGTACCTTGCTATGTCCCCTGAGGACCTGGATCCATATTATGTCCCTAGGTACAGCAGAGGAGGATTATCCCGAGGTTTATGGGACAGGAGCTGACGTTGGAGCAGTACAAGCACCAGAGGACGAGGTTGTGCCGGAAGATTTCTCCTGAGTATTCAGTTACTTACTCATTTATTTATGTTTATGGTTATTCCATATCTTGACTCATGGACGTATGTATTGGTGATATTATATTTCTTTATTGTCTCAGATTATTTTTTGAGACAATATTTACATGGACTTGTTGATGGACTATTTCCTTTATCTATTATCATGACATGTTTATCATATTGATTTGTATTTACTTTTTGTGGATGAGATTAGAATTATACTGTAATAGATGGTGTAGACTGCATTTATATTTATTACAGCTTAAGTACACTCTAACGGGTCCATTAAATTGGGTTTGCCCATTGGAGTTATGATGCTGGCCATTGCCACGTGGCTAGTCCCTCGGTATTTTGGGACTGGGGCGTGACAGATATCTTCGTGGAACTACCGACATGAATTATTTTATACTTATGGTTTAACTGACATTGCGAATCTAGTTGGCTTTGCAGATTCATGTTATTTATCTGATCCCCGTAAAGGTCGTTCATAAACTGGATATGTGTTTCTTAATAGCAATGCAACTATTTCTTAACGTTCAACAAAACAAACAATGGTTGCTACCTTCTCACTCAGAAATATTGGCTCTCCATGAAGCAAGTAGAGAATGTATTTGGCTGATATCATTGATTCAACACATTTGTAGCTCCTGTCACGTTTTTCCTACCACAGATACTCCAACTGTTATTCATGAGGATAATGCAGCATGTATTGCACAAATTCAAGGTGGATTCATTAAAGGAGACAGGATCAAGCACATCTCGTCGAAGTTTTTCTATACTCATGAGCTTCAGAAGAACTTTGATATTGACGTCCAACAAGATCGCTCAAGTAATAATCTTGCAGACTTGTTCACCAAATCGTTGCCAAAGTCAACTTTTCAGAAACTAGTTCATGGAATTAGAATGCGACGTCTTCATCAACTGACTGTTCATGATCAACATCATCAGGGGGAGTGGTTGTTTTCAGGGGGAAGATATATTTTGTATGGACTATAACGCATTGTACTCTTTTTTCTTAGTCATGAATTTTTTTTCATTGAATTTTTTCTGACAAGGGTTTAATGAGGCGACATTAAGCATGTCCAAAACCTATCTAAATCATCCTAAAGATTGTACTCTTTTCTTTCGTACAACTTTTGTCCTAATGGATTTTTCTGGCAAAATTTTAACGAGACAATAGGCTTAGAGATGGTGGTCATCCAAAGGGGATGTTATAACGTGAGTTACTAAAGGGTTAGATTTTCACTTTGTATTTTAGTCCCACATTGGTTAGAGATTAGTATTACACCTTCATTGGGTTGTATAAATAAGACATTTGCCTCCCACTGTGTGATTACACCAATAAGAGATCTTCTATCCTATTTTTTCCTTCCTTCTTCTACGTTTATTCAAACAAAAACAATATTTTTTAACTTTTCACCATCCTATTTTTTTTTTTTTTATAAAATAACAATTAAATAACAGTGAAATTAAACACTTACTTTTTTAAATAACCGTGTTTATGATAACACGGTCCCCCCCCCCCCCCCCCCCCCCCCCCCCCCCCCCCCCCCAATTCTTATCTCTATAATTTATGAAATATCACTTTTAACTTTTAACTTTTAACTTCCAATTTTTTTTCTTTATTTTCTAAAATAACAATTTAACATTGTTGGTAATATAATAGACAAACACTTTTATTTAATTGGGGGGACAATGTTGAAAAAAAAATTAAATTTTTAAATAATTATAGAGAAAAAAAGTAGTATTTTTTTAGAATTTAAAGTAGAAAAATAGATAAACATTGTTATTTTAGATGATTTACAAAATTAATTTGTCGGGACGAAAATCTTATAGAAGAAAAAACTTAAAATATTATTTTAGTAAATAGGATCTTACAACAGAAAAAAGTTTACTTTTTTTAAATAATTATAGAAATAAATAAGTAGGTGAAAATAAACAGCTTTTTTTAAGATTAATGAAAAAATTGGAAGTTAAAAAGTCGATTGGATGTGTCAACGGAGAGAGAGGTTTTGGAAGAAAAATAATTTTAGGAAGTTGAACAACATAGCTTGGGATCAATAACTGCTTATTTTCTAGATAGAATTATTTTGGAAAAATATTTTGAATATAATATTTTTATTTATTGTAGATGATACTTTCCAAAGTAAAAAAAAATAAAAAATTATATTAATTGTCTTTAACATGTGCCCTTAGATCATCTCCAACCCTATTGTCTTATAATATGTTGTGATTTCTATGTAGCATGAGACACAAGACAATGTCTTTCTAGGTGGCAAGACTATATTCACCAAAGACAATTAAGTAGAAATGTCTTCTCCAATGGAAAAGAATTGAGATGCTTACTCTTTTTTAAAACTTCAAAAACCAACTTCTCATACTCTTCTTCTTTTTTCTAAATATTTTTTTTACTTATAATTGATGACATGGAGGTAAATACATTGTAAAGTGTATTGTCTAGAACTAGACAACCAACTTCACAATGTCTTCTATAACTTTTGTGTAAATCTCCTGTCCCAAAATTTTAAAATTCTCCCTTTAAATTCAAGTTTTAATTTAGATAGGCCATCCTTGACGGAAATAAACGATTAAACAGAAGTAAATAAATAACTCTTATAACTATTGATAAAGAAGTAAATATAAATGTATAGAAAAAATAGAGAATATAATTAAAACTTATATTAGATTTCATTTTATATATATATATATATATATATATATATATATATATATATATATATATATATATAATAATAATAATAATAATAATAATAATAATTAAACATATCCTAAACTAACTAGGAAAAAAAAATCCTAAAGTTGCATCCTTTACATCTATGCATACAAATATAATATTTGTATATATGTCAACACATATGTAAGTAGTTAAAGAAATTAAAAAAATGAATAGTAGCCATCTTCTTTAAGATCCGATAGGTTGAACCCAATCCAAATTTAAATTCAAAACACATAAAGAAAATTTAGAATATCCATTCAAAGCAAATCCTAATCATATTAAAACCCCACAGCTTCATCAATATATCCTTTCTATCCTTATCACTAAATCTCTCTCCCTTTAAACCAAAACAAACTTATATATATATATAAGTTATTTTGATTCCCACACCCATTCTATATAAGAATTCCTCTCCCTAACACCCCCTCGTTGACTCGTCGCATAATGGTAGACGAGCGGAGGGCCACACCGAACTCAACACAGCAATAAATTGCAAAAATAACCCAAAATCTCTGTTTAATTACAATTATACCATATATTGTTTAGTTGTATATATAACCTTAAATATTGTATTAGTATATAAATGATTAGGTCTTATATAACAAACAGACTAGTATACTTAGATTTTAAGGAGTAAATTATAAATAAAATATAAATTCAAAACTATAAGTTCTCTTTATAAAATAGGTGATAACTATATGTGTTTATAAGTTGCATCATTTTAAATAGTATCTTTGGGATTATCAATATGTTGGACCAAACTATGGTACCCTTGAGCCACAGCGCAACAATGGACCACAGGCAAGATACCTTGCCTTCTTTACAGTATTTTACATGCTTAATTTCTTTCTTCTGTATAACATGTTCATTATCTAGTGTTCTCTTTATTGTCAGTTGATGTGTATTTTCTCATATTATGCATGCTAGATTGGTTGTCTCGTTGTTAGATCGTCCTTGTTCATGTTTTGGCATGGTAGTTCATCATAGATTTGTTCGAACTTGTACCTTGTCCGAGTCGTACAGTATCATGGGGAGTGGGAAGGATGAGTGCGTTATAATTGAACTGTTATTTTTGTTTCCTAATTTCTCAACCTGAGAGTCCACACTAGAGGGGAGGGTTGACTGTTTAAGCAAACTTGCGAGTCCACACTAGGGGAGAGGGTTGACTGTTTAAGCAAACTTGCGAGTCCACACTAGGGACGAGAGTTTTGATTATGCATTTTGATTTTCTTGCCACGTGTTCACGGAGGAACTAGATATTTGATTAGTCTGTTTCTTTTTCAACAGTTCTCTTTTTCAGCAGTTCACTTATACGTAGTTGTTTTTATATGCATGTTTTATTTGTTCCTTAGTCATATTTGTTCCATTATTTTCTTTTCATTTATGCATGTTTATACTATATATTTGACATGTTTCTATATATCTTGTTACGTTCCACTGAGGACATGGTTCCTTTTCAGATATTTAGCAGACGAGAATTACCCACAGACGTATAGACCAGAACCCGATGGTACGATAGTATTTGATGGCCCTGCAAATGCTTAATTTATTTTTAGCATGGACTTAGTTTTATTTTCTTGTTCTTTATTTTCGTCTACTAGTAGTGGATTAGTCTCCACCGGACGAATCTTATATTCTTGATAAACTTGAACTATTTGTACTTACATTCATCATAAACTCATGTACTTATATTTTTTTGACTTATTCTGCTGATATGGTCTAGTTTTGATAAGCTTATTTTATCCTTTCGAGTTTATTCGAATATATATGTTAGTGGGTTGCAGACCATGAGCCATATTGTTCATTCTTGATGTATTTATTCCTTATGTGGATTGAGATATAGTTGACTTTCCATGCTAGTTATGATATTATAGTTTAGACGGCGTATACATATTTGAGTTGGGTTGGAGTCCACTTGATACGTATATGGCATGTTATGTATTCATAGTTCTAAGTATTTTGAAACTGGGATGTGACATTTTGTCACATAAAATTTCACAATTTACTTCACAATTGTATTGAAGAAGAATTTTTGAAACAAAAATTTGTCATTCCTGCGTGACAACATCTGTTTCCCAATGTCACAATAGGATTGGAGATGCTATTAGGCAACATTTGGTTCACAGAATTAGAGTCTTGGAAAATAAAAGTTATTCATTTAATGTGTTTGGATGCCAAAAAAAATTAGCAGAAAAAGAAATTGATTCTCAAGTGAGAGGAAGATAGAGTGAAATGATTCCCACACTCACCCAATGTTTTCATTTTTCACCTCTAATTAATCACTTTTTCTCTCAACTTTTCAGACATTTTCTAACATTGAAAATAAATTTAATAAAAATCATAATTCTGCAAATGAAAAAGAACAAATAATTTATTTTATTTTATTTTATTTCGACTAAATGAGGTCTGAGAACACATGTTAACAAGACCGAACAATAAACTAATTCCTTTATTTTCATGGGTTATGCTAACATGTATCAAGTAGACAGTTAAGGGACCAATAGATGCTTGGTTTTGACGTTGCTTCATTACATTAAATACCAATGCTTCATTACATTAAAGTAACGATTCTACAATCAATCATAGCTGACGTAGTGGCTGAGTAGGACAAAAATAATTCTAAAAATAAGATACATGAATTATTTTTAACAATTTTTAGCCAAAAGTACCAACAAAATTTTGTTCATATACTCTTAAAACCAAAATGTAAAACATAGATGTCAAATTAACAAAAAAGGAGTTTAATTATCAAAACCACGATGACAATATTCCTTATGTACCTTTTGAGCAATTAACTCTAAAATTATGTTCGCTAACTTCAATAGGCCTATACTATTAGAATACTTGGTTGTTACGGAAAGAGAACATTATACAAATTTTGCAAATGAGTGGTCTTTAAGAAAAGTAAGAAGGACTTTGGTCAAAACTAATTTCAAGACGCGGACTTTAACACAAATATCGGCTATATTTATTGTTTATGCTCCAGCCGCGTTATTGGTAGATACGCACTGACATATGACTTTTAATTAAAAGATGGGAATATGGCTATGACTACAACAAAATGTCTATAACCCTCGAGGAGAGAGAAGAGGTAAAATTCGGTGGCTATTCGTATGGCCGTCACGTGACAAAAATATCACATGGTAGTTGTTTATTGGAAAACAAGATGGGACCGAATGTGACCCACATAGCATGGAAAAAAGAGGATTTTAAGAAGGTTGTAAGCATTTGGTAGTAAACTTAGCATTGTTGTTAAAAGATATATCATACTTTTTTTTTCTTTTTCCATGCTCGGCTCAACACTCTAGACTTGTACACGTTGCATTACATATTTCTCGGATCCACTGTTTTAAACTTCCACAATTAATCAAATGCAATGGCAAAAGAAGTAGGGAGTGGAGTGGACTTCAGTATATCCAAAAAAAAAAAAAAAAACTTCTTTTTTTGTTCATATTTTTTTTTCCATATGAGTTATTCCACACCTAATCAATTCTAATCCACTCTAGTCCATCCGAACTCGATTTTTTGTCCGTTTTTGATTAAATAGAAGAAATAATACGCTTTCACCCTAGTTCGAATCTGGATAGATGGACGGATGCCTCTCATCCCAGCCACTTGGACTAGAAATAATCGGTTGTTTTTAGTTTGTGTCAAAAAAAAAAAAAATCACATAATTAAATTCGTTGAAATATAGTTGAGTTTAACTAAAAAAATGTTAAAACAATTTTTTTCCCATATAGATAGATGACACAATTAGCAGATAAGAGAAGAAGTTTGGAATAATAAAGATATTAGTACATAAATATCAATATCTAGGATTTTATTATATTGTAATCAATAGGATCCTGATATATCTATTATAGATTGGTAGGAGAGATTAATTAATCTCCGATCAATCTATAGTTGATATTTATGTACTAATACTTTTTTTCTTTTATCATACACCACCATCGTGCTCATGCTAGCTTTGTTCTATCGACACGATTTGTCATTTTTCGTATCATTTCAGTGAAGAAAGAAAAACCAAAATTTGTTTATGACAACATATGTTGATCTTGTCAAACCAAACCGATCAACATCAAACCGTCCGACCAATATCAAACCTTCATATATGTCACAATGTTGTGTGTCTATTTGAGATATAACATATTTCACGTTGTCCACACCTTTGATATTTTCTTGTCCTCACTTTTTGATATATTTATTTGATATTTTCATGACTATTATAAATATCTCTGCATCCTAAGCTCATTTTAGCATGATTGTATCTATATTTTCTATTTACAACTTCAACTTAAACACAAATCAGTGCAGTGCATACACGGAAGTGGAATAGTCGGGATTTAATCCAATTAAAAAGAACCTCATTTTGTAACTCATTTTTAGTATATTAGTAACACGTACGTATATTACACATGTGTAAAAAAAAAAAATTTTAAAAAATATGAATATAAAATTATTATAAAAATTATTATTTTTAGGAATCGAATTCAAGCGACCAAGAAATATATCTTACACCTTAACCACTTGACTTAGAATTATTTATAAATAAATAATATTAGATAGTTAAATAATTAATTATTGTTAAAAAAAATAGTTAGTACAGTATTTACATACAGTTTAGATGGTTTAATTTTGAACTGTTTTCAAACATTATTATAAAAGTAGAGATTGACAGTAAAATTTATTAACTTGATGATGTAATAGAATGCGAATCAATTGGGTCGTGATTCCATAACTATGTATGTCAATTTGGACGTGCACAAGTGAACACCCTCGCTACCACGTCAAAGTTTCCTCATGTGATGTACAAGTCGAATCTACAAAAGATAAAACTGACTACGAGAAAGAAACAAAGAGAAAGCACATTGAAGACCATCAAGGGCGGAGCCAATGGTGCACTAGTACTAGGGTATGTTCCAGTCCATCCATTTTTTTTATATATGTCAGCTCACGCCTAGTTTTTTCTTCCAAATTTTGGCTCACACAAGTCAATAACAATCCACACTCCAGCAATATATATATATATATATATATATATATATATATATATATATATTAAATTTCTAACCCTCCCCCCTTTATTCCTGCGTACCCTATACAGTACAAAATATTGTACACTGCAAACTGTTCATTTCCTAGAACTCCGCTATCAGGTATCCCTATCCCCCCTCTCCCTATACGAACACTCCTCCCTCACTCAACCTCTCTCTATAGCTCACTTCTCGTATCATTTGTTTCATCTTACCGAGAACCCCCTATTATAACCGAGGTCGTGCCATCATCGTCGGACTGCAACAACAAAGGAAGGGGGAGATACAACAACAACGTTAAGCCTCGACGTCACCACTTCCATCGTCGTATAAATTATGCACCCTCGACGAGTTCTGCCACATCGTGGATTCTCTATTGATGGTGAAAGATGATGCCAAAGACTCGTAGTGTTCAAATTAATGCTTAAAAGAGTCTACATGGTAAATAATAATAAAAATTATCTTCCCATTTTTTAGTATTTTGGACACAATTTTACATTGGCCAGACACGGTATTGTATGGACACGATGAGATATGGACATAACAATACTGACACAACATTTATTTTGTTAAAAGAATTTATGACGTTTTAAGTTCAGTCCGAAATAAACTAAAATTCTGACTTCGTCCTTACGGACCATATTATCCTTAACAAACACATATTCTTCCTATGCGTCTGCATAAACCGAATGGAATAGTCACCATAGCTAACAAGTTAGGTTTTATATAATAACTTAACTTATTTATTAGAGCCCGTTGAACAATTTTTTCTTCTTCATAATATACACTATCACACTATTGAATCTACAACTATTATATAATTACTTGAAATGCTCAAGTTCTTTACTCATTTCTCATGAGAGCAGGAGCAGTCATAACCCAGGACATGTTGGACGATCGTCCATGATCCAGAGACTAAATGGACATCAACACGGTTCTATCTAAAATAGAAATAGTATCTACCATGAGTCACACTTAACACGGAATAATTATGGTATAATAGTTGTCATGTTAGAATTGCATGTAGTGCCCTGCTCCGCGTTGGCACTATGTACAAGAGATATCGCTTTGTTGGCTCGAGCGGATGCCTTCTCGAAGAGTTCCCCGATCGAAATACAAGACGATTGATCTAGGTGAGTGGACAAAACTTTATTCTATGATTCTTGCACGCCTTAATAATGAATCTGAGTTTTATAATGCTTGTTGCTACTAGATAACGTTCGCATGAGAATGATAAGAACGAGAACCTGAATTTCTTAACTAGAGAACTTGTAATGCTTTTCATTGAAAAGAACTTTGACATGTTAAGTAAAATAATAGAATGTTGCATGCTAAGCTACACAAACACATCTATCGAATGAACTATTGCCATGCTAACAAGAAGAGTAAAAGAGTGCTTGAACATATTTCTTTATCGTATGCTAAAGATATAATAGAATTACATACTTAGTTTATAAATAGATAGATAACTGTTGCCATGCTTGCTGATAGAGAACTACTTGAACATGTTTCATTGATTGCACTGTAAAAAGATATAATTGTGTAAATGTCTTGTACTGTGTGCTATTGAACCTATCGATTGATTGAAAAGAAAGAATATTGAACCTATCGAATTAATTGAATAGAATATATTGAAGAGCTATTGGCTCTATCGCTTGATTGAAAATTCTGCTTGTTTCTGGACATGTGTATCATATAGTCTTCATTTGATAGAACTGCATCCATGCATTGGTCTGACAACTTGTGCACAAGGTATCGGTTCTCTTAAGCGGTATCCTGGGACACTGGAAACCGTTCGGCCTGGGAGATGCTAATCATACACCCTGAGGCTTGCTGAACCTCGCGATTAGGGGGGTGTAACAATTAGTGTAGTGCTGATCCATAAGTCTCGGCTATTATTTTGAGCGTATTTTAGTGCAAAAAAATCATGTGTCTCAGCAACTATTAGCCGATCCGTCATTAGTGAGAAGGGCTTATACGTCCTAATTGCTAATCTCGTGGATCCAACACTCGTGGGCCATCATATAGTTAGGGCGCATACTAAGTTGGCCTTCTTGCATACCTAACTATTTGATGCAGAGAGAAACAGGGAATAGAACCTTATTCATATATGTAAATTATTGCTAACTTGTATGTTTGTTGCAGGGATAACTGTTCGGTGAAGGGTAAGAATCACTGAATAAGTGATGTACTCATTATTGAATTTTCTTACTATCGTGTACTTCTCCTAGACTTGCATGTTTAACTTGAATATGCTGCTGCCCTCTTGTATAAGACGAATAGTCTACTAGATCACTGCTATTGTTCCTAAAAAAATCGAATATGGCTCACGATACATGATGCGCACTGCACGATAGAACATTTTCCCTACCGTATGCTTGAATGTATTGAATATATAATTTATTTCCAAAGATATATTTTTGAAAGAAGTAAATTGACTCTGACCCTGTACTGCATGAAATGAACCTAGGTAAAAAGTAGCAAGATCACTAGTAATGTTATATTTTATCACATGCTTACTTAGTGTTGGTTTTAGAGATGTTGCTTCTATTCGTTGATTTTATACTCACCAGTACTTTTCCCAAAGTGCTGACCCCCACTAGTTTGCTTGTTCGCAGGTACTGAATCATCCGAAAAAGCGATAACATATCCTCATCCTTATGAGCCAAAAATTTGGAGTCGATGCCTTGAGTTGTATCAAGATGTTTTGCGTTACTTTTGTATAAAGGG
The DNA here is from genome assembly GCA_036927795.1 of Iris macrosiphon. NCBI lineage: Eukaryota > Viridiplantae > Streptophyta > Magnoliopsida > Asparagales > Iridaceae > Iris > Iris macrosiphon. The sequence continues at coordinate 152,933,914 of JAYESA010000017.1, read as the reverse complement.
ATGTAATGTATGGAACGATGTCATTGTTATTGAGAGAGAGCTTGAGCGATTTGTAATCTCGGCCAAGCATCGCTTGTAACACTTTTTGAATATCAATATAGAGATTGTTTCCTTATACCATTGTATTCATTTATTTTTCTGCATATTGTGTCGCTGCTTCCGTCTTGAATAGCTTACTTGTCCTTATTCAAAGCCTTGTCCTTGTACAAGCGCAACTTAGGTGTCACGCCCCAGAACCATAATACTGGAGAGCGGAGCAGACAACGGCCAACTACATATACTTGGAGTACGCCGGTACTCCGCATATACGGTGAAGCTATAAAATATGTGGGTTAATACTACAATATATCATTCAATCCTAGGTCAAACGGTCCTAGGTGTCTCAATCACAAGAAGATAAGCAATAGACAAAAAATATGATCATCAGGAGCAAAATAGTAAAGCGTCACAAACCAAATATACATAGATGATCATGAAGCTAGTAAATACAAAATAAAGAACTAACATAATATAAGTTATACATGATCAACACTAGCCATCGTCTAGATATACGCTAATCATGTTAGTGCTCATAGGAAGAATGTCAAGTCCAAAACATGAGGTAGCACGTGCTTGGTGGCTAAATGCCTCAAAAAAATATACATAACGAGATCTAGTGGGGATAGAAGGAAATTCATGCAGGCTGTCTAGTGCTCCTGTAAACCCCTTCATTTATTTCTATAGATAGTCTGGTATGGGTTAGAAAATTTTTGGTTTAGCAGCAGTTGATTGAGGTTTAGAGTAAGGTTGCAGATGTCTGTTTATTTTTTAACTAAACCCTTGGTGCGCCCTATCGTTGTTGAATTATTCGGATCCCAACATCAGCCCATAATTTCCAACAGATTGTTGCACTTTTGACTTGACTCGCCAATTTAGGCACTGGACTTTTCCGTCACACAAAATCAAATCCGTTGTGCTTTAAATTAATTGCACAACTTTCCGTATCCAAAATCCCATAATTTAATTCCGTGTCGGACATCTGTGTCATTACCCTCGATTTTAAGATACCAACTTAACCCGTTGAGCCGGACCAACTAAAGGGTCCAAGACTGACTCCAAGCCCCCATCATTTTTGACCTTTGCGTTATTTCCAAAATTTGACCCCAAGTACCCCCATTTAATTTAAAAGTGCGGGACACTTTAATTCTATTTAAATCGGATATACCAATTTTGACTAATCCTATTTTAATCCCCAATTAATCCAATGCCCATTGAATTAAACCCATGCCAAACACACAACACCCCCTCATCATACAAAATACCAAACACCAATTCTTCCATAATTTTTGCATCATTTCATGTGTTTGTACAATTACCCAAATTTAAGGGGCTTAGTTGCAATTATTGAATTAGGTGTCCTCACCTCATTGGGCCAAGGCCAAATGGAGAGGCTACCCCTTCTTTGACTGTAGTTAACCCTTTCCCCCTTCCTTTGCATGAAGAAAACCTATTTCCCTTCATGTAAAATCTCCACCCTCCATTTGAATTGGGAGCATCACAACCCTCCATCCTCCACGCAACCCCCTATAAAATATCATTTTCCCCTCTCCCCAATGCAGGCCCTAATCCCTAGGCATTGGAAACCACCCTCTCCTCTCTCCCTCCTCCCTCCTCCACCTAGAAAACCGAGACCCTACATATTCATTTATTCTTCCTTCTTCCTTTCTTCTTCTTCATGGGGAGCCTCCGGCCAACTAACCACTGTTCTCCGGCAGCCTCTCCGGCCGGCAGTGCAGCGCCGCACCCCCGCAGCTCAGGCCACTGACCGCCCGCTGCAACCCGCCACAGCCCGCTGTTCCAGCGACGAAAGCGCACTTCGACGAATCAGTCCACCCGAGATATCCCGACTTCACTGCTCTCCGACCCAGCCACGGCGAGCCTCGCGCAGCTCAACTCCGGCGCCGCTGCAACCCATTGCACTCCGACCAAACCGCTGTTCTCCAGCCACGAGTCCTCGCGACTCCGGCCTGTTGCACCCACAACGAGACCCCCGGTCGGGATCCCCTCCGGCCAGACGAGCCCGCACCCCGCGGCTCCGGCATTGCCACCCTGACCAGCACTACTCCAGCTTCGCTCCGGCCACCACGACTTGTTCTTTGGCCTGCTGACCATTGCATCACCCCATCCGACCTCCACCACCTCCATAGCCGACCTCCACCACCATTGTACCCCCGCAGCCACCTCCACCTGCTGTTCTCCGGCCGACCCCGGTCGACGCCACCTCGCCTAGGTATACCTCTCCCCCCCTCTTGATTTTATTTAATGTGTTATTGTTTATTAGGGTTTCATTTATATATATTCATGTGAGTATATTATTAGGGTTTGATTTTTTAGGGCATGTTGATGATGATGTAGGGTTGATAAAGGACATGGGAATATGACTTGTTGTATGTTGAAGAGGTTTAATGTGATAGGGTTAATGTAGGTTAGGATTTGTCTTCTACATGAATTAAAATAATTTATTATAAAATATGATAATGGTCTTTTCATGGAGATTTAGGTTTTGATCTTAAATAATTATCCGGGATATAAATTACAGGGTGGGAAATGCTAATTAATTTAATGAGGATTAAACTGAGGAGAAATAAGATTCTGATTTATTTGAACGTTGATGAACAACGAGGAGCACATAATTGATTGAGGACTAGTGTGTAGTGTAAAAACCCCTAATCGGTAATTTGGGGACTAGAAATTAAAGGTGGTTAATATAGAGTAGTACTTTGTGATTGGTAACAACGATATGAAACGAAGGATTTATAATCGTTAACTATGTTTGATGATGTGGTACTGATGACTAGATGATTTGACGTATCGTACCGATAGTCAACTGTGGTCAACCCCCCCTAGCGTCTTGTCCCTGTGAGTTGTCACGCCCCAGTCCCAAAATATCGAGGGACTAGCTACGTGGCAATGGCCAGCAGCACACACTGATGGACAAACCCAATTTAATGGATCCATCAGGACGTACTTAAGCTGTAGTACAACAATAAATAGGTCCAATGATACAAGTCATGGTCTACTCTAATCTCATCCACAACAGATAATCACAGATCAAATGCCAGAATAAATGCAAATAAATATAAACTAGCATATCTCAATAAAAGTGTCTCGGAGAATAATCCGAGAACAAGTCTGATACATCAATGCAATAGACTGGAAATAAAATAACTAGAAACAGAAATAAATGAGTATCTCAAGCCAATACTCAGGAGAAGTCCTCTGGCACAATCTCGTCCTCAGATCATGGTTCTGCTCCAATGTATGCACATGCTTCTGCTAATGCTAATGCTCCGATCCCGTATACCTCGGGATAGATCTCGTCAGCTAATCCTGGGGACATAATCCAGATCCAGTTCCTCAGGAGATATAGCAAGGTACAAAATAACTCAAGCCAACATAAATGCAGTAAAATAGTAAATGAAATAAACAGGGAAAATATGTTACCATCTATGTGAAATGCAAGTTGAGAGCATCACTAAAACTCAGGCTGAGACCACTACAAGCTCTGTGTCTGGGAGCCGGTAGCAGTGTTACTATGTATTTTACTATGTATTATATATATAAAATTAGCTTGTAGCCTGTGTGTCTCTCCCCATCCCATGTAATCACACGTCTCATGTCCACGATGCCTCATGTCCATGTCACGCACGATCATATCTAATGCAGCAAGTCATCTAATGTCTATGAATATAATGTCTATGTCATAAAACCTATATCCTACACAGAATCACCATGAATATCTCAGGAAGATTCTGTCTCATGAATAGTGTCAAGTATCCTGGGTTATGATGTACTTGATAAGACAAGTACGAGAAGTATAGGGTCTCGGTATCCATGTCTATGTGACGTTAGACAAATCCGCGTACGGTGTTGGCACCCGACTATTAATCGGACGCTAAGTAAAGTCACACGGTCCTAGGTCAAGCATGTACAACAATATATATAAAGAAGACAAGAAAATATGTAACAAGAACTGCAATGTTGGCAATGTACACTTGCCTGGGGTTCTGGCTCCAACTATAGTTCTGGTATCAGCGGGTTCTGCAAGGACTCCTCCGGTTGCTGAAATAAACATTACCATTAGATTCAGAAAATATCAAATAGTTAGAAATGCCTGTCCTTAGGTCCAATTTGGACACAGGGGCAAAAATGACTGTTCTGGATCAAAGCGGGGCCCACATGTGGGCCGCTTTGCACCAAAAAATGTGTCAGGATCAAAGGTCTCCAAATTCGTCAAACTTAGTGTCAACAAGTCAGGAATGATGATACGAACCCAACGAAACTTCCAGAACTGGATTCCGATGAGCCGATCACAAAATCGCCCGTCAAGTGGAGCCTGTGGGGCCCACGATACGCGATTTTGTCAATGTTCTCAAAATCGAACCAAACTTGGGTACAGGACCAGCGTATTGCTACGAGTCCGATGGCGCAAGTTTCATCTCGATCCGACGTGTGTACACAAAGTTACAACGCGTTCCAGAATAGTCGGATACTGGGCGTTGTCGGCGGATACGCGTTGATTCCGGTGTGCACGCACATCCAAATCAACTCCTGCGAAATCCCGCACGTCCGTATCAACGGCGCGCATATTTCGGTGAAGACCGTGCGAGACCAAGTCGTCCCGTTTGGCGGGGCGCACTCAGTTCCGGGGTGAAATATGGCATTATTTTTCCTGTTTTTGGATCGCGATCGCCACAGGATGCGACGTACCGAGCGGGTTGCACGGGCATCGAGGGGGTCACACAACCTACGCGTTACAACTGACGGAACAGAAAACGGGGCAACGAGGAGAGAGAAAACGCTACCTGAACAGGGCTCCGTGAACCGAGGTTTTCTTCGTGTCCGTGTGTCGTCTCGACACTTTGATGTGTCCTGTGTCCGAGCCGTGTCCTGGCTGTTCTAGGGTTAGGGTTCCGGCAGTCAGCGGTTAGGGCTTTGCCGGAGGGAGTCGACGTGTACGGAGGCAGAACGGGCTCGTCGGGGCTGGGTCGGGCTGAGGCACTGCTGGCCGGGGACGGCTCTGGCCGGAGTTGCTGCGGCGAGGTCAGGCTGGGGCTGTGGGAGGCCCTCGGGGGCTGCGGGCTCGTGGATGGGCAGAGACGGACTCGTGCTCCGGTGGGCTTGGGGTCGGGAGAACGAAAGGGGGTGAGTCGAGGAAGACGGTGGGGGCTGGTCGAGGGTTGGGGTTGGTGAGGGGATGGTCAGAACAGAGGAGGACGACGAAGGGTTCGTCGGCGGGAGAGAGATGAGGGTGGATGGGGTGGTGGTCGAGTCGTCGGCTGAGGGGGCTGAGAGGGGAGAGGGTGGTGGTGAGGCGGCGGGGCTCAGGGCGGAGGAGACGGGTTGTCGGGGATGATGGCGGGGGCTCGGGGCTTAGGGTGGTGGAGCTAGGGTTCCGACATAGGCGGCGAGGGGAGGTCGGGGATAAAGTCTGGAGGATTAGGGTTCCGGCGTAGGCGGCGAGGGAGTTTATGTCACGATCCGATTCCGTAGAATCGTTGAGGCGTCCCCCGAATCGTACCGCCGTACGGGCCTAGAGTTGCGCCCGTACAAGGCTTTAATGATTTGCATAGCAAGCACATATTCAGAGTACGCAGATAAATTGAAACACAGATTTGAAACATAGAAAAGTTCTCTTTATTGATAATGAACATCTATTACAAACTCTTGAACGAGTTAGCTAATATGCCGAACGGCTTACAAAAGAGATGACTCAAAATGAGATAGCAGTCCTGCACATTACATCCCTTTATAAACTCAAACGATAAGGACCTCCAGGCTGGAGGATAGCTTTGTCACGGAGCTGCATTTTGTGTATGAAGAGTTGCAGGCTCCTGACTCCAAAATGCTTCGAGGGGCGCGGTGAAGATGCGCCAACAGTTGGACTGGATCGGGAAGACGACTTCGGCTCCTCGCTCGGTTCGCCTTGGTGCGGAGAACCTGTTTCAACGAGGGTCAGCATATCGAAACATGCTGGTGAAGGCGAGCTAGCCGAACTATACCAATCAACACGTTGTTTTAATGAAGCATGCATATTTGTGGGTTTCTATTCTTGCCTTAGTTCATTTACAAGTAAGCAGCATATTGAATTTACTGAAATGAACGTACCACCGTTAGGTAGATTTTACCTGACCGTCTGAATTATCTGCACAATACTTACCATGCCTTCCCTGCCACGAAGACACAAGTTAGTATGCAACAGGTTTAAATATACACGTTGGGATCACTGGCTAGGAGCCACTTTGGACCGTTTAGTCTTGAACGAGGATGGAATGCAGCAAAGATGCGTTGGTGGCTGCAGACTATCCTTGTCCAGATGCGTGAGACTATCGTGAAGTTCCGCCCGGACCGGATCGGTGCCAGTGCCCCAGCGACCGTCCGCAGGAACCCGTTACCTTGTGCACAAGTTGTCCGTGATCAATCGTTCGTGATACGTTAACGTTGATGCGTTGAGGCAACGTGAACATGAGGCAAGCAACATTACATGATTCGTTTTGCATAGTCTTCCTGACAGTTTATTTCATAACAAGTGTATTTCATGCTTAGCACAATTTATGAAAGAAGATGCATTCTAACTAAATTGAAGCATGTATAGAACATTCCCAAACGAACAAGCAAGCATATGAGTAATCGTTCGTGCAGTTTATTGACAAGCATATATACCAAGTCTATTCTCTTTTATCTTGGTTTTTTTTATTATTATTTGGTATCGTTTGATCGGGGCAAGGAGTGAAGCTTGGAAGCAGGGCTAGCTAATCGGGTTGGTAGCCACTCAGTTAGATTTTGGAAAGAAGAAGGAAAGAGGCGCTTCACGACTCCACTCGCAAGCCGCCTACTGCTCGTTCACCTGCACACGAACAGTTCGATTAATACTTCTTCCTCTCTTTCCAATCTCGGAATAGAAGTGCAAGTCAATGAACGAAAACAATGAAAATCATCGAAACCGTTCAAGGAAAACAAGCAAATCCCAAAACCAACTCAAAGCACGAAAGCAACAAGCGACATCGAAAACCGAGGCAATAAAAGATAGCAGCGGAGAGGTCCCTCCTGACTCTGCCGCTAAGCCGATCCTTGGGGCGCAGTCCACTGAATATGGGAATCGATTCCGAAGAAACAAATCCATAACGAGGACGAGTTCTTAATTCAATCTATCCCGATCGAACGATACCGTCTTGTGTTTCTTAGCCGCGCTCCCCGCACCGGGAGAACGGGGCGCTACATCCTACCCAACCAATTGGAAGTTTCGTCCCGAAACTTAAGAACAATGCTTACCGTTAAGGGTGATGAACAAAATAGTTTGGGCAATCACGAATTCGGTGGGTGGAGTCACCGCAAATGAGACATTGCCCGAGTTTCTTGCGGCACGTTTCAACTGTGTGCCCTGGTTTCTTACAATAAGAACATGGTTGCCCTGGGTTTCCTCTTCGTGGACTGCCATGGTTAGGGCACTTTGCAGCGGTGTTTTCTCTATCGTTGCCTTGGCGTTTGTGATTGTAGGTATGCACAGCGCCGGTGGAAACGTGAGGATACTGCGGTTCCAGAGATAGGGCGTGATTCATGACTTCACGCATCGTTCCATACTGATTATTGACTACGTGCCCATGAATGGCAGGGCGCAGACCGCCTTCAAACCTTCTGGCTCGACTTGCTGCATCAGGTAAATAGGCCTTAGCGAATTTTGAGAGTCGGTTGAATTCGGCGGAGTACTGCTTCACCGTCATACTGCCCTGCCTCAGTTGCACGAAATCATTTTCCATTTGACGTTGTACTGGAGGGGGTATAAACTCCTCTTCAAACGCGGCACGAAAAGTCGTCCACGAGATCGCCTCCTCTCCGTGATTAAATTGGAGAGATCGTCGATGCACGTCCCACCAATCGTGCGCGTTGAGGCGGAGCTGTAGTTGCGCGCAGTCGACGCGCTTCTTTTCGGGAACTTCTAGCAGAGCGAAGTGATCTTCAAGCTTGGCTAGCCAATCTAGAGCTACCACTGGGTCCTCAGTCCCGTTGAATGGGGTGTTGCAGACTTTCTTGAAGAGTCCCAAGTTGAAGGCAGTCACGTCCCTCGGCCTTGGAATTTGTGGCGTCTCTACTTCAAGCACGGGCTGTTCCACCGGAGTCATTGCTGTTGCGACGGAATGGTTGGCAGCCCAAGTCTGAACGATCTGTTGCAGGGCATCTACCTGCTTCTGTTGGACTGAGAATCGGGTCTCTAGATTGCTCTCGAGCTTGGCTTGGCGAGCATCATCTCTTTGTCATTGCGTTTCTATCATTTGTAGCACCCGCTCAAGCGGGTCGACTTGAGATATGCCTCGTTGGCTTCGAGAGCTTCCCGAAGTGCCCGAACTGCTTTCTTGTGTTTCGTTCGGTGGTTGCACTGCAGATTGCGCTGGATCCATTCCTTCAAAAGAAGGTAAATTATATTAGAATCATAATGTATTATGGACTTATTGCATGAACGTATCTTATTTTGGCCTAGCGAGTTCAAGAGTTCGCACAGGAATTTGATCGTTAAAGGAACTTTTCCAGCACGAAGTCTAAGGAACTTGAATCTGTGCTCTGATACCACTATGTCACGACCCGATTTCGTAGAATCGTTGAGACGTCCCCCGAATTGTGACCGCCGTACGGGCCTGGAGTTGCGCCCGTACAAGGCTTTAATGATTTGCATAGCAAGCACATATTCAGAGTACGCAGATAAATTAAAACACAGATTTGAAACATAGAAAAATTCTCTTTATTGATAATGAACATCTATTACAAACTCTTGAACGAGTTAGCTAATATGCCGAACGGCTTACAAAAGAGATGACTCAAAATGAGATAGCAGTCCTGTACATTACATCCCTTTATAAACTCAAACGATAAGGACCTCCAGGCTGGAGGATAGCTTTGCCACGGAGCTGTATTTTGTGTATGAAGAGTTGCAGGCTCCTGACTCCAAAATGCTTCGAGGGGCGCGGTAAAGATGCGCCAACAGTTGGACTGGATCGGGAAGACGACTTCGGCTCCTCGCTCGGTTCGCCTTGGTGCGGAGAACCTGTTTCAACGAGGGTCAGCATATCGAAACATGCTGGTGAAGGCGAGCTAGCCAAACTATACCAATCAACACATTGTTTTAATGAAGCATGCATATTTGTGGGTTTCTATTCTTGCCTTAGTTCATTTACAAGTAAGCAGCATATTGAATTTACTGAAATGAACGTGCCACCGTTAGGTGGATTTTACCTGACCGTCTGAATTACCTGCACAATACTTACCATGCCTTCCCTGCCACGAAGACACAAGTTAGTATGCAACGGGTTTAAATATACACGTTGGGATCACTGGCTAGGAGCCATTTTGGACCGTTTAGTCTTGAACGAGGATGGAATGCAGCAAAGATGCGTTGGTGACTGCAGACTATCCTTGTCCAGATGCGTGAGACTATCGTGAAGTTCCGCCCGGACCGGATCGGTGCCAGTGCCCCAGCGACCGTCCGCAGGAACCCGTTACCTTGTGCACAAGTTGTCCGTGATCAATCGTTCGTGATACGTTAACGTTGATGCGTTGAGGCAACGTGAACATGAGGCAAGCAATATTACATGATTCGTTTTGCATAGTCTTCCTGACAGTTTATTTCATAACAAGTGTATTTCATGCTTAGCACAATTTATGAAAGAAGATGCATTCTAACTAAATTGAAGCATGTATAGAACATTCCCAAACGAACAAGCAAGCATATGAGTAATCGTTCGTGCAGTTTATTGACAAGCATATATACCAAGTCTATTCTCTTTTATCTTGGTTTCTTTTATTATTATTTGGTATCGTTTGATCGGGGCAAGGAGTGAATCTTGGAAGCAGGGCCAGCTAATCGGGTTGGTAGCCACTCACTTAGATTTTGGAAAGAAGAAGGAAATAGGCGCTTCACGACTCCGCTCGCAAGCCGCCTACTGCTCGTTCACCTGCACACGAACAGTTCGATTAATACTTCTTCCTCTCTTTCCAATCTCGGAATAGAAGTACAAGTCAATGAACGAAAACAATAAAAATCATCGAAACCGTTCAAGGAAAACAAGCAAATCCCAAAACCAACTCAAAGCACGAAAGCAACAAGCAACATCGAAAACCGAGGCAATAAAAGATAGCAGCGGAGAGGTCCCTCCAGACTCTGCCGCTAAGCCGATCCTTGGGGCGCAGTCCACTGAATATGGGAATCGATTCCGAAGAAACAAATCCATACGAGGACGAGTTCTTAATTCAATCTATCCCGATCGAACGATACCGTCTTGTATTTCTTAGCCGCGCTCCCCGCACCGGAGGAACGGGGCGCTACAGTTTAAATACGTCGAAATAGTAATCCGGGTTGGTTACCGACTAGGGTTTCGAATAGGGTAACGGGTTTGGGTCGGGTCGGGTTCAATATGAATCCGGCCCGATCCGCTAAGAGATGGGACGGGTTTCGGGTATTCGGGTTTTGGGTCGGGTTTAGATCCGACCCGACCCGATAAGATTGGGTTCGATTCAGTTGAACCGGGTCTGGGTTGATTTGGTTCAATTGAACCGTGTTTATTTCTAGGGTTTAATTTTGGTCTATTTCTACTTAGTTTTTAGGGCTTTAAAAATGCTTTCGGAGTCCAATAAATTCCCGGAAAATTACCATATGTCTAGTTTTTTATTTTACACCATAAATTATTATTTCTATAATATTTTAATATTAATTATCAACAATTAAAAATCATTTAATTCAAATACCTAGGTTTTAATTACAGAAAAATCCCAGAAAATTACAGAAAATTGTGAAAAATTCAAATTAAAAATTCTTGCAAAATCAGGGGGGTTACAATCTACCCCCCTTAAGAGGATTGTGTTCTCGCAATCAAAGAATAATCGGTCAATAGAGATGACACGGTTGCAAATATTGTTCGAAGCACAACACGATCAAGGGGAATCAAGGTTGAGGGTGTAAGAATAATACAAAGGGAAAAACTATTTTCCTAAGCATTAAAAGTTATACACTTTCCCGAATGAAGGAAATCTAGAAATCTACAGTTCATAACTTATAAAAACATATTAGGTTATCAATTATAAAAATATTCTAGGGTATTAGCAAGTTCAAAATTACTAGGTTAAGGCTGAGATCACGAACCAACATGCAAAAAAAAAAAAACTAAAGCAAATCTAGAAGCAGATAACTATAAAAACTTACGTGCATTAGCTACTCCATGAATCTGTGCGTCCTCCAAAGTCATCACAAAAGCTTATCCGCGTCCTTGCGGTGGATTCCTCTGTTGCTGTTGGGCCTGCTAGAAGAGTGCTGCTTGTGGTGCCAAGGGTGGTCTTGGTTGATACCCTCCTGGTGCTGGTAGAGCTTGTCTGTTTAATATTAGTGCTCCATCTCGATGCTGAGGACAATCCTTGGCTAAGTGTTGATTGGTTCCACAAATCAAGCATAATCCTAACTTGCGTCTGCAGTCCCTCTCAATATGGCCTACCTTGCCACAGTATTGACATAAATGTAGTATCTGCGGAGAGGCTCTGGGTGGTTGGTGCATGTGAGGTCTCTTTGCGACTTCTTCTTGGGGTGTTATGGCTGATATGGAAGACCATTTCAGACTGGTCTCTCTCCTGGTGACGCGCTCCATGAGTCGTGCTACAACAAGAACGTCCGAGTAAGAGGTGGGTGCGACGAATCCGATGAGTCTCTGTAGCTCGAAGTTTAGTCCGTCGAAGAACTTCTCAGCCTTCTCTTCTTCTGTCGGGATCAAAGTAGGGGCAAAGCGACTTAGACGAATGAATTCTGCGTTATACTCTTCCACTGTCATACTGTCCTGAGTGAGGTGATTGAACTTGTCCCGAAGTTCTGATCGAGCGATAGCCGAAATGTACATCTCCTAAAAGAGTTTGGAAAACTCTTCCCAAGTGACTCGGTCTGGTCCGAGCCGTGTCTCCTCAGATAGCCACCAGTGATGAGCATTGTCCGTCAACTGCATTCTAATCGCAGTCATCCAACGTTCTCTTGGAAGCTCAGCTGCTTCCAACTGGTATTGTATGTTGGTGAGCCACTCATGAACTTCGGTTGGTCCCTCTTTGCCAGAAAAGGTACGGGGCTTCAGCTGCCTGAAATCGGTGATAGATCCTGTCAATGGTCGCCTAGCTTGTGGGTTTGCCTGCTCCAATGCGGTTACTATGCTGGTCCTCAAGTACCCCACCTCGTGACGCTGAGCCTCTTGATGAATATGCTGTTGGGCTTGCATCATGGCGTAGATTATTTGGAATATCTGTTGCCCATCCATAAATTATCCTGGTGGGAAAATAGGCATCGGTGGAACGAACTGCGGAGGAGGTGGGATGTCATCACGCCGAAATCTTGAGGTAGGTTGACTTGCTTGATGGCTTTGTTGCGCTGATTGACCTCCACCTACTGGTGTCACTTCATCGTCATAGGATACATCTGCAACTTGTGGTGTTCCTGCGGGAATCTCGTCGCCTGTTTGTGAATCCATTGCTCTGTATCAAAAATAAACTATAAGAGGCGCACAGGAATCAAGGCAAGATGCAAGTCAAGAAATAAATTTGAATCTGATATAGACATCAAGAACGTTTCAAGCAAGTGGATGAGATCCTAAAAACTTATCCTATTCTTATTGCAGGCTTGCTCGGTCCCTAAGTTGAAACCGAACAATTTAGTCGTTGACCTGCATGGGCCACTACAAAAACTATGTCACGTCCCAGTCCCAAAATATCGAGGGACTAGCTGTCACGCCCCAATCTTCCGCAAGCTCGATAGTCCCTACTGAACGTGAATCACCACGTTGCAGCTCTCCCGCAGGACAATCGTTCCCATCGGGACGTGATGCCGTACGAGCCTGGAGTTGCGCTCGTACAAGGCGATATTTTCAAACACCAATGTTATCATCGAAACAACCAAGTTACAGCGGAAGCCGTTTAGTGTACCAAGCACTCAAACAGAGTATAAGCAGCGAAGCTCACAATAGGGTCCAAATAAAATGCCCCGAGGCAATGCCACAAAGGCGATGCCACGAAGACGATGAAATACTCTTGCTCTTTTCTCTAGCCTACAAAGGTACTTACAGTTCATACATCTTGTCCCGTATATCCAAGCAGCGTCACTACGCCTGTGTACCTGAAATATTGCCCACAAACGTGGGTCAGTACACAACCGTACTGGTGAGCGGGGTAACCCACTCGCCTAAGCCGACACTAAGTAAAATAGTGAATGCACACAGTTAAATGGTGATCTTTCTAGTTGAATCCTAGATTCGTTTTATGGCATATGGATGACATGTTAAGGAAAGCAGTAAAGCAGTTTACGCATGCAAGCATTCAATTTTAAACCAAATGACAAGCAGTTTATATATATATATAACCAACGCGTCTAACTCAATGCCATCACTTGCACGATAACATATCGAACCATCAGTCTCGCCTCAATATCCATCCTCAACCAAAGTATTCTATTCCAAACACGAACGCACACTCTTGCCGAGGCAAGGTGGCCTCGCCTACACGATGCAGCAAACCAACTAAAGTAAAGCAAGCCAACATTTATTCTATATGAAGTCACTGGCCAGAAGCCACGAAGGACATTGATCGGACCAAGATTAATAGGGCAATCCTACCCGATCCAGGGTTGGGCAGCTACTCCCTCCTGGTGGTATCGGACTACCAGCATTGCGCCCAATCGTACGATGCCCATTGTTTCCTCTATGGTGGAACGGTCCCGGTGCCCCGGTGCCTCATCCCGTTCCAGGAAACCAAACCCTGTGCCACGCAGGTTGTCCGTGACTATGCAGACACAGTAGGTATGACGAGAGGATCGAACATTCTCGCCCCACCAAGCGATCCTAGACTCGTTCAACCGATATCCAACCAAATATCCATAACCATTCTTCCAACATATCCAACCAAGGAATCCAAATCTCGACCTCAAAATATAGCCCAAGGCACCAAAATACCAAGTATTTCATAGGCACGATGCCTCTTCTCAACACAGAGTCCAAATTGGTGCAACACCCATGCTCAAAGCAATCCCATGGCACAATGCCGTTTCAGTGGCACAATGCCCCATTCGTGGCACGATGCCCCATCAAGCGGCACAATACCCTCGCCGATGCAGTTGTTCAGTTTCGAACCACAACTGCTCGCTTTGCAAGACAAAGCGACCAAATGATACTCGTGCACGGATGCACGTTCGTTCGCCCGAATTTCCGATATTCCCATTGCCTCAAAGGTATCATTCCAACTTATATAATTCCAACCGTTCCAAGCATAATCCCAAGTATCCAACCGACTGCCTCAAATGCATAATCCAACTATCGCTCCAACTATCCAACGCGTAAATCATTTCAAGCCACAATCCTACCAAGCCAACGACGTACACTCTATGCATGCCTCAGTGTAGTGATTCTCAACGTTTCAGCCCAAGTGTTCAAGCCTTTTACGTGTTTTCTATATTATTAGGCATGAAGGAGTAGAGGAGAAGGGAAAGAGCCCACTCATAATGATTGATCCCGTTAGGCATCCTGTCCTGCCGATATGGCCAATCCCTTGAACCCGTGGTCCGATGCAAGCGCGATCTACTCAACTGGTATGACCGTGCGAGCAGGCCGTGCTTTCCAAATCATCTGACCGATCGGATTAAGGAAGACGACATTATCGCTTCCATCCAGCTATTCAGTACTGTTCTGAACGAACACCTGATTTCCATCGAACCCGCTAGCCATCTGCACATTGAAACCAACTCGATTAATCCTTCTTCCCAAAAATCCAATATTTCAAATGTAACCAGCATTTGATTCATTCAATCCGACTCAGCGTAACGCTCCGAGCGGTTGTGGGGCATTACATAATATACCACTTAGAATCAGGTTCGTCCACGAACCGTGCTGGTACTCATTCCTATCACATTCCACAATCCAATTCCATGGATCTGCTCTAAGCAACTCACATATTCACGATTTCTGACTCAACATCTCGTTCTGCTGAATGCTCATATAATTTTCACGAATTCCCACATCCGCCTTGTAGCTCAATACGAATTCTTTATATCGCTTAGTTTTGGATCATACACATATTTAAGACGTCCCTAAAATACATGTATTTCAGCCGAGCTTTGCGATAGCAAATTTGAACAAGTTACAAGGGTATCTTTATGTTCGAGGCGTCCATTTGCTTCACTTCCCATTGAATCAAATCACGATTTCCATTCCAACACATTCGCTCGAGTGCTATTCTCAATTACGCAGATTTTCCATCGACTCAATCCGTTCGTGTTCCAACTCAATCCATCCAACTATTTCTGAATCCGCACTTGCAACATCTCCAAATATATTTCATGCACCGAACGATCAATACAAACTGATCTACCCCAGCCAGGCGACTTACCCAAATATTAACTTTGCTTAGATCAGCTCAGTCCAACACATTTCCTGCCATCTCAATATCTCACAGGGTGAACATCTATATCGAGTTTCGTGTGATCCACGAAGATCTCGTCGCCACGCCAAAGGGATAGTGTCGCCACGATTTCAACATGGACACACTCGCCACAATTCCTAGGTTGCGTATGGAATAGTTCTTCGCGCTGCTTCCACTGCCTCGAAGCATAGAATATCACCTTTGCCTTCCGAACGAGCACGCTTCCCAGAATAAGTTCCGAGACATCTTGTAAATATGAGGCAAACCTGTCCCTTCCAATATTCGCAAGGATTTGATCTGAACGAGCCGTTGCTTTAACTTCACGAGCTAGTTTCACAGTCGTCAATTCATATGAATGCTATTCCCTTCCAGGGCACGATGAGTCAGAGGCGATGCCATCGATATAAATATGTGACTCTGAATCTCATCAGTCGACTTAGGCCAATCCCACCATCGCTTCGATCTTCCGGCTGCATCTTTAGCTGAAGACTATCCCAAGGGTCTCTCAAAATCCAACACTCAGTCGATAAGCCAAATCTCATTGCTCACATCTGCCCTCGACGCATTCCCAAATACACCACCTCAAGGGTCGTTCTATGGGTCTACCATATTCATATCCAATACAGCGGACAAGTCGCTAGGGTCAGCTGTCTCGAAGCTACGTTCGATAATTGTAATCATCACGATGGACAGTTACTATAAACCATGCTATATCTCATCTCCAAAATTCGAATCAAAATCCAACCATTCATCCGAGCGAAGTTTCCGAATCCGAGAACCGCGCTCGTTGAAACTGTCTTCCATTAATCCGTCGTTCTGCCCTGGATCCATCAAATTTTCGAACTGCCATGTTCTACAATGCACGTCCAACTTACTCGAGCAGCACAGTAATTTGCTCCGACGTTGCTCTCACATTTAGCTATCTTCAAAAGTCAATCTGCCATAATCTTTTGTCTTCCGTTGTTGCCACAATCCGTCCACGTCTTTCGGAGAATCCATTTTCCATCGTTGCATCATCTTGCCCAAAATTTCATTTCAGCTAAACCTGAGTCGACTTCCCGAGCAACAATATCCAAAATCTTCAAGTTTGTGTGAATCCATCACATTGCCCCTCCAAGCCAAGTTCATGTTTTATTACTCAACCAACAGCTCAAATGTGTTGCCCAAAATCGTAGTCCGTGCTCGCTATCATTCGATTCACCCATCGCTCGTTCAAGCGTAACCCAGTTGTTCATTCTGATCTCGTCCATCTCTTAAGCCCAACGATGCTTTTATTTGCACCAGTCCGTTCATGATATGCTCAACTCAATATTCGCTTGCTTCATTATCATTCTTTCCAACTCAGCCGACGTGCACCAACCAACTTGTATTCTCGTTTCACGAGTCCGTTCAGGAAATTTCCCATAGATGTCCAACCAAAATATTTCTAATGCCTTGCTCAAAATGTGGTATCCCATATACCACTCCGAATTAAGTCGCTACTCGCATTATATTTTCTTTCACGAATCCAAGATCCGTTCGAACCATCCTTCACGCGTGATCATGCCTTTCCCAATTCGAGTCTGACACAAAACTCAGGCAACGCTTGAAATTATCCAGTTATTTCCATCGTCTGATACTTTCTCAATACGAGAAATCGTGCAATAATTATCTTCCAAGTAATCCAGCCCAATAACCAACGGTTTCACACATTTGTTGTACGAGCAACTCGTTCCAACTTATCCTGATATTCCCGAGTCAAACTCAGACTTGCCCAACCGATGCGCCACAGCCAAAATTCCAACTTCTATCCAACACAATCGCTAGACGAGCAACTCGTGCAAGGATTCATTCTCATCGAATGTTTCTACTCAAAACATGCCACATAACCAAATCTCATATGCCAACTTACTGATCCATTGAGGCAATCAGAACTCCCCGAACGATAAGCCAAGCCAACCCAACAAAAGCCCATAACTTGTTGCACAAATGCAACAACGCCAACCAACTTGCTGCACTAATGCAACAACGCCTAACGAGGCTAAGCGATCCTACGAAAACCAACCCAAGGCAACCCAACCAAGAAAAATAATATGCAGCCACAACTAGCAATAAATAGACTTATTGCATGAAACATCCGATGCGGCACCGAGTAGAGTCAAGAGCTAGACGACACGCGAAAGCTATTTAGAGTTTTGTGATGAAGCGAAGGACCAAGTCCGAGAAAATGAACCAGGCGCTCTAATACCAATCTGTCACGCCCCAATCTCCCGCAAGCTCGATAGTCCCTACTGAACGTGAATCACCATGTTGCAGCTCTCCCGCAGGACAATCGTTCCCATCGGGACGTGATGCCGTACGAGCCTGGAGTTGCGCTCGTACAAGGCGATGTTTTTAAACACCAATGTTATCATCGAAACAACCAAGTTACAGCAGAAGCCGTTTAGTGTACCAAGCACACAAACAGGGTATACGCAGCGAAGCTCACAATAGGGTCCAAATGAAATTTCCCGAGGCAATGACACAAAGGCGATGCCACGAAGACGATGAAATACTCTTGCTCTTTTCTCTAGCCTACAAAGGTACTTACAGTTCATACATCTTGTCCCGTATATCCAAGCAGCGCCAATACGCCTGTGTACTTGAAATATTATCCACAAACGTGGGTCAGTACACAACCGTACTGGTGAGCGGGGTAACCCACTCGCCTAAGCCGACACTAAGTAAAATAGTGAATGCACACAGTTAAATAGTGATCTTTCTAGTTGAATCCTAGATTCGTTTCATGGCATATGGATGACATGTTAAGGAAAGCAGTAAAGCAGTTTACGCATGCAAGCATTCAATCTCAAACCAAATGACAAGCAGTTTATATATATATATATAACCAACGTGTCTAACTCAATGCCATCGCTTGCACGATAACATATCGAACCATCAGTCTCGCCTCAACATCCATCCTCAACCAAAGTATTCTATTCCAAACATGAACGCACACTTTTGCCGAGGCAAGGTGGCCGCGCCTACACGATGCAGCAAACCAACTAAAGTAAAGCAAGCCAACATTTATTCTATATGAAGTCACTAGCCAGAAGCCACGAAGGACATTGATCGGACCAAGATCAATAGGGCAATCCTACCCGATCCTGGGTTGGGCTGCTACTCCCGCCTGGTGGTATCGGACTACCAGCATTGCGTCCAATCGCGCGATGCCCATTATTTCCTCCATGGTGGAACGGTCCCGGTGCCCCGGTGCCTCATCCCGTTCTAGGAAACCAAACCCTGTGCCACGCAGGTTGTCCGTGACTATGCAGACACTGTAGGTATAATAAGAGGATCGAACATTCTCGCCCCACCAAGCGATCCTAGACTCGTTCAACCGATATCCAACCAAATATCCATAACCATTCTTCCAACATATCCAACCAAGGAATCCAAATCTCGACCTCAAAATATAGCCCAAGGCACCAAAATACCAAGTATTTCATAGGCACGATGCCTCTTCTCAACACAGAGTCCAAATTGGTGCAAAACCCATGCTCAAAGCAATCCCATGGCACAATACCGTTTCAGTGGCACAATGCCCCATTCGTGGCACGATGCCCCATCAAGCGGCACAACACCCTCGCCGATGCAGTTGTTCGATTTCGAACCACAACTGCTCGCTTTGCAAGACAAAGCGACCAAATGATACTCGTGTACGGATGCACGTTCGCTCGCCCGAATTCCCGATATTTCCATTGCCTCAAAGGTATCATTCCAACTTATATAATTCCAACCGTTCCAAGCATAATCCCAAGTATCCAACCGACTGCCTCAAATGCATAATCCAACTATCGCTCCAACTATCCAACGCGTAAATCATTTCAAGCCACAATCCTACCAAGCCAACGACGTACACTCTATGCATGCCTCAGTGTAGTGATTCTCAACGTTTCAGCCCAAGTGTTCAAGCCTTTTACGTGTTTTCCATATTATTAGGCATGAAGGAGTAGAGGAGAAGGAAAAGAGCTCACTCATAATGATTGATCCCGTTAGGCATCCTGTCCTACCGATACGGCCAATCCCTTGAACCCGTGGTCTGATGCAAGCGCGATCTACTCAACTGGTATGACCGTGCGAGCAGGCCGTGCTCTCTAAATCATCCGACTGATCGGATTAAGGAAGACGGCATTATCGCTTCCATCCAGCTATTCAGTACTGTTCTGAACGAACACCTGATTTCCATCAAACCCGCTAGCCATCTGCACATTAAAACCAACTCGATTAATCCTTCTTCCCAAAAATCCAATATTTCAAATGTAACCAGCATTTGATTCATTCAATCCGACTCAGCGTAACGCTCCGAGCGGTTGCGGGGCGTTACACTAGCTTCGTGGCAATGGCCAGCAGCACACACTGATGGACAAACCCAATTTAATGGATCCATCAGGGCGTACTTAAGCTGTAGTACAACAATAAATAGGTCCAATGATACAAGTCACGGTCTACTATAATCTCATCCACAATAGATAATCACAGATCAAATGCCAGAATAAATGCAAATAAATATAAACTAGCATATCTCAATAAAAGTGTCTCGGAGAATAATCCGAGAACAAGTCTGATACATCAATGCAATAGACTGGAAATAAAATAACTAGAAACATAAATAAATGAGTATCTTAAGCCAATACTCAGAAGAAGTCCTCTGGGATAATCTCGTCCTCAGATCCTGGTTCTGCTCCAATGTATGCACCTGCTTCTGCTAATGCTAATGCTCCGATCCCGTATACCTCGGGATAGATCTCGTCAGCTAATCCTGGGAACATAATCTGGATCCAGGTCCTCAGGGGACATAGCAAGGTACAAAATAACTCAAGCCAACATAAATGCAGTGAAATAGTAAGTGAAATAAACAGGATAAATATGTAACCATCTATGTGAAATGCAAGTTGAGAGCATCACTAAAACTCAGGCTGAGACCACTACAAGCTCTGTGTCTGGGAGCCGGTAGCAGTGTTACTATGTATTTTACTATGTATTATATATATATAAAATCAGCCTGTAGCCTGTGTGTCTCTCCCCACCCCATGTAATCACACGTCTCATGTCCATGATGCCTCATGTCCATGTCATGCACGATCATATCTAATACAGCAAGTCATCTAATGTCTATGAATATAATGTCTATGTCATAAAACCTATATCCTACACAGAATCACCATGAATATCTCAGGAAGATTCTGTTTCATGAATAGTATCAAGTGTCATGGGTTATGATGTACTTGATATGACAAGTACGAGAAGTATAGGGTCTCGGTATCCATGTCTATGTGACGTTACACAACTCTTCGTACGGTGTTGGCACCCGACTATTAATCGAACGCTAAGTAAAGTCACACGGTCCTAGGTCAAGCATGTACAATAATATATATAAAGAAGATAAGGAAATATGTAACAAGAACTGCAATGTTGGCAAGGTACACTTGCCTGGGGTTCTGGCTCCAACTGTAGTTCTGGTATCAGCGGGTTCTGCAGGGACTCCTCCGGTTGCTGAAATAAATATTACCATTAGATTCATAAAATATCAAATAGCTAGAAACGCCTGTCCTTAAGTCCAATTTGGACACATGGGCAAAAATGACAGTTCTGGGTCAAAGCGGGGTCCACATGTGGGCTGCTTTACACCAAAAAATGTGCCAGGGTCAAAGGTCTCCAAATTTGTCAAACTTAGTGTCAACAAGTCAAGAACGATGATACGAACCCAACAAAACTTCCAGAATTGGATTCCGATGAGCCGATCACAAAATCGCCCGTCAAGTGGAGCCTATGGGGCCCACGATACGCGATTTTGTCAATGTTCTCAGAATCGTACCAAACTTGGGTCACAGGACCAGCGTATTGCTACGAGTCCGATGGCACAAGTTTTGTCTCGATCCGACGTGTGTACACAAAGTTACAACGCGTTCTAGAATAGTCGGATACGGGACGTTGTCAGCGGATACGCGTTGATTCCGGTGTGCACGCACATCCAAATTAACTCCTGTAAAATTCTGTACGTCCGTATCAACGGTGCGCACGTTTCGGTAAAGACCGCGCGGGACCAAGTCGTCCCGTTTGGCGGGGCGCACTCAGTTCTGGGGTGAAACAGGGCATTATTTTTCCTGTTTTTGGATCGCGGTTCACGATCGCCACAGGACGCGACGCACCGAGCGGGTTGCACGGGCATCGATGGGGTCACACAATCTACGCATCACAACTGACAGAACAGAAAACGGGGCAACGAGAAGAGAGAAAATGCTACCTGAACAGGGCTCCGTGAATCGAGGATTTCTTCGTGTCCGTGTGTCGTCTCGACACTATGCTGTGTCCTGTGTCCGAGCCGTGTCATGGCTGTTCTAGGGTTAGGGTTCTGGCGGTCAGTGGCTAGGGCTTCCCTGGAGGGAGTCGTCGTGTGCGGAGGCGGAGCGGGTTCGTCGGGGCTGGGTCGGGCTGAGGCACTGCTGGCCGGGGGCGGCTCTGGCCGGAGTTGCTGCGGCGAGGTTGGGCTGGGGCTGTGGGCGACGCTCGGGGGCTGCGGGCTCATAGATGGGCGGAGACGGACTCGTGCTCCGGTGGGCTTGGGGTCGGGGAAGAACGGAAGGGGGTGAGTCGAGGAAGACGGTGGGGGCTGGTCGAGGGTTGGGGTTGGTGAGGGGATGGTCGGAATGGAGGAGGACGACGAAGGGTTCGTCGGCGGGAGAGAGATAAGGGTGGATGGGGTGGTGGTCGAGTCGTCGGCTGAGGGGGCTGAGAGGGGAGAGGGTGGTGGTGAGATGACGGGGCTCAGGGCGGAGGAGACGGGTTGTCAGGGACGATGGCGGGGGCTCGGGGCTTAGGGTGGTGGAGCTAGGGTTCCGACGTAGGCGACGAGGGGAGGTCGGGGACGAAGTCTGGAGGATTAGGGTTCCGGCATAGGCGGCGAGGGGGTTTAAATACGTCGGAACAGTAATCCGGGTCGGTTACCGACTAGGGTTTCGAATAGGGTAACGGGTTTGGGTCGGGTCGGGTTCAATATGAATCCGGCCCGATCCGCTAAGAGATGGGGCGGGTTTCGGGTATTTGGGTTTCGGGTCTGGTTTAGATCCGACCCGACCCGACCCGATAAGGTTGGGTTCGGTTCAGTTGAACCGGGTCTGGGTTGATTTGGTTCAATTGAACCGGGTTTATTTCTAGGATTTAATTTTGGTCTATTTCTACTTAGTTTATAAGGCTTTAAAAATGCTTTCGGAGTCCAATAAATTCTCAAAAAATTATTCTATGTCTAATTTTTTATTTTACACCATAAAATATTATTTCCATAATATTTTAATATTAATTAACAGTAATTAAAAATCATTAAATTCTAAATATCTAGGTTTTAATTACAGAAAAATCCCAGAAAATTACAGAAAATTGTGAAAATTTTAAATTAAAAATTCTTGCAAAATCAGGGGTGTTACATGAGTCATAGCTGAGACTGAGCATATGTATAGATGTGTGTCACATCCCTGTTTGACGTGTGATAGATTATTGATTTGGGTTTGTATCTCATCTCTAGGTACTACGGGACCTGAGGACTTGGACGTGGTACCGGATCCTCGTCATCAGCAGCCGGACGCATGCAAGTGTACCTTGCCATCTTGTATTTCAGATTACAGATAGTTATTGTTTCTTTATGTACATTGTGCGCGTATTTTGGTTACGATCGATACTTCACGTCCGGATCACAACCGGGTGCAGACGTTCGTCGTAACGTCTTAGAATGAATGTTAGAAGTTCTTAACACCTCGATGTACGTACCTGAGTATATCGATACCCCAGGACACTCATACATTATGATCGTGCCAGATTCCTGTATCCTGATACTGACATCATGACCAGAGACTGGGACGACCTTAGGGTCGCGTCTGTTGAGTTATTTCTGTGTGTCGAGACTGTTAGATAGAGGTTCAGGTTCAGCGCACCATCGTTAACCGCTTGGGAAGGTGAAGACAGTTACTAGACGTTTGGGCTCCTCTGCATGCGCTTATATATATGTATACGTACTGTATCTGTATTGATCATGTATCTAGTATAGTTGTATCACCCGTGTGACTCCTTGCCCGGAGCTGTGGTACGTCCCATGTGTTTCCGTGTCCGGAGCTACGGTTTTATTTTGGACAGCCCACACGTCGAATATTATCTTTAAACTGTGTCACACTTGTTTGGTTATGATAGATTACCTTGTCGTTGCACTTGTACTTTCTATTATACTTGGCATGCTGTATTTCTGTACCTTGTTACGTCCCTCTGAGGACCTAGTTCCCTGCCAGTTTTGCAGCATAGACGATTACGGAGTATTTGGAGTTGCTGATGGAGTTGCACGTCTTACGGGCATTGTACCAGGTACTCATATCATTTCCACCGGCATTATGGTTACTTTATTCTTGTTGTTTATTCATCTGCTGTTGTAGCCTAGTTTTTGTAGACTCATCTCTTCTCGAGTCTATTCGAGTTTGTGTGTTATTGGGCGGCCGACTTTAGCACATATAGCTCTTTCTTGTATACTGCTGTACATTATGGATTGAGACATAGAGGTTTACATTTATGGGATATCTAGATAGTGCCATTTTTATTATACAGCTTATACGTATTCGAGTCAGACCAGAGTCTGGTCGAATACGTAGCTGGCGTGTCACGTATTCCTGGTCCTACGTATTTTAGGACTGGGGCGTGACAGCTCCGGGTAGTCACCATCTACGGGAAGGAACGTAAGATCCTCGGGCTCTGCTACCGGATCTGGCCAAGCAAAACCAGTGGGGTCAGACCCCCAAATAGCAAGTACCACAAAGAAAGCCAAGAGTGTAAACCCCCTCAATTTTATTCTGTAGATAGTTAGAGTGGGCCAGGAAAAATTTTGATAGAAGATATTGAGGTTTAGAGTAGAAGATATTTACCTGAAATTTTAATCTAATTAATTTAAAACCATTGACACACCCTATCTTTGACTAATTATTCAGAGCCCATTATCAGCCCATAAATTCCGTACAAATATTGTACACTTGACTCAACTCGCCAAATTAGGCACTGGACTTTTCTGACTGTTAAAATCAACTTTTGTGTGCTCTAAATTAATTGCGCAACATTTCCGAAAAATCGTAACCCGTATTTAATTCCGTGTCGGACACCTGTGTCGTTACCCTCGATTTTGGGGTACCAACTTAACCCGTTGAGCCGGACCAACTAAAGGGACCAAGACCGACTCCAAGCCCCCACCATTTTTGGCCTTTGCGCCGTTTCCAGATTTTGACCCCGCAGGCCCCAATTAAATTAAATTCGCGGGACGCGTTCTCTTTAATTAAATCAGAATTTACCAACCTTGTGAATTCTATTTTAATACTAAAATAATCCCAATGCCCTTCAAATTAGACCCGCGCCTAACGCGCAACACCCCCCTCACCATGACAATTTTAAATATATTTTTCTCCGCAATTTTTGCGTCATTTCATGTGTCCATGCAATTTCCCGAATTTACGGGGGCTAAGTCGCAATTATCAAATTGTGTGGCAACCTCCTATTGGACATGAATATATGAGAGGGTCCCAAAATAGGGTCCCAATCACACCCCTCCTTCATGAAGAAACCCACTTCTCTTCATAATGAATCTCAACCCTACATTTTTGAATGACACCATTCCCACCATCCATCACTTCACAAACTCATATAAAACAACACTTCACCCCTTCACACCTCCCAAGCCGGCCCTAATCCTAATGCTTGGGAAATCCCACCCCCTCTCTCTCTCCTCCCTTACCTCTAAACTAAACCCACAGCCATATTTTCTTTTCCTCTTCTTCTTCTTCTTCTTCTTCTCATTCTTTTCCTTCTTCCTTGAAGAAACCCAACCTCGACCAAGCCAAGCCAACCTTCGGCCAAGCTTAGCCAAGTTCGGCCGGCCCTCACCCCACGGGCTGCTCCTCCACGAGCTACTGCTCAACGTGGCTGACTTCACTCCAGTCCGGCCGGCCTGTTGATCTGCTCCGGCCAAGGGCTGCTCAACGTGACTGTACACAGTCTGCTCTGGCCAAGTGCGGCTCGACGCGGCTGTACACTGACACTCCGGTCGACTGTGTTGTATCCCAACTCCGGCCTGATTCCACCCTCACCCCGGTTCGCTGCTGACCCGCAGCGACTCGAGCACCCCGCGGAGGCTCCGGTCGACTGTACAGTCCCCCTCTACCCGACTGTACAGCTCCCCCGCCCCGGCTGTGCAACTCCCCCACCTCCATTCCTCCGCCACCGCTCCGGCAAGCGCGAGATCCATCTGCCATGGCTCCCACCACCATCTGATATCCGTTCAACCACCCCGCGTCTCCGATATTGCCACCCCGACGAACCCGCACCGAAGCTCCTCCGGCCTGTTGCACCCACCATGAACCACCTCGACCTCACCTCCTCCACCACCGGTCTTCCCCAGTCGACCACCCCGTTGTCCTTCACTCCTTCTTCTCGACCACCACTGCCACCATTACACACCCACCCGATCCACCCTACCACTTCCATTTTCTGGCCACTCTATACCAGTAGCACCACCATTGCTCCGGGAAGGAGATGGCATATCGACGAGCCCTACCAGTGGCTGCCCCGGCCGAGCACATCACCACCACCATATATTGAAGACTTTGTCCTTCCATCAACGCCACCATGGTGAGCTCTCCCCCTTCCCCTTCATTGAATATTTTTATTTGCTAGTCTAATTCTTTTGTGTTGTTACATCTAGCTTAGGGTTTATTACATGAAATTGAGGGTAAGTGAATGCATCGAGATTTAGGTTTTCTTTTACATCATTTTGTGTGCATATTAATTATTACTGATGAGCAGGTGATTTATGGAGAAGAGGTGGTGATAACTTTAAGCTGCTAATTATTTCGAGGATTTGATTTCTAGTGACAAAGTCAGTCGAGGAATACAATTATATATATTTGTGTACTGTACATATATGAGATCTTAGGATTTATTTCGTAAGTTTAATGGGAAATTAGTGGTTAAATGCTGAGAAGAGATTTTAATGATGTTGTATGCAAGTGATGGAAGATGCTAAATCAATTAATGAAGATTAATCTGATGAGAAATGAGATGATGATATTTTGAGCACTGATGAACATTGAGGAGCAGGTATTGGCGGTGAACTAGGGTGTAACATCAAACCCTTAGTCATTCTTTGAGGATTGAAATAATGTCTAATTTAATTGAATAGTAGTTATTCTGTAATGATAAATGTTGTATATAACTGAGGGTTTAATAAACAACTATTTATTTATTTCGAGGATGATAGAAACCGTGCTTGTTAACATCTGTAAACACTGAGGTGAAACTGAGGATTAGATCATGTGTCGGACCACGAAATATTGTGATGAACATAATAAGATGGAGGTTTGGATTGATGATATGGTACTGATGATTAGCTGATTTGACCATCGTACCGACAGTCAACTGTGGTCAACCCCCTAGAGACTTGTCCCTGTGAGTCGTAGCTGAGACTGAGTTTAGTTGTAGATGTGTGTAGCATCCCTGTCTATCGTAGAATAGATTATTGATTCGGGTTGTATCTCTTCTCTAGGTATTGCGGGACCTGAGGACTTGGACGCAGTACCCGATCTCCGTCATCAGCAGCCGCACGCAGGCAAGTGTACCTTGCCACCATGTATTTCAGTTTACAGATATTTATTGTTCCATTATGTACATTGTGCACATAGTTATGTTGACGTTCGATACTCCACGTCCGGATCGCAACCGGGTGTTGACATTCGACTTAACGTCTTAGAATAAATACTAGATGCTTCATAGCACCTCGATGCACGTACCAGAGTACATCGATACCCCAGGACACACTCATACACTGTGATCGTGCCAGATTCCTGTATCCTGATACTGACATCATGACCAGAGACTGGGACGACCTTAGGGTCGCGTCTGTTGAGTTATTCCTTGTGTCGAGACTGTAGTTAGAGGTTCAGGTTCAACGCACAATCGTTGACCGCTTGGGAAGGAGAAGACAGTTACTAGACGTTTGGGCTACTCTGCACGCGCTTATATATATGTAGTATTTTCTAGTGATACCTGTTTTTAGTGATACCTGTTTCTAGTGTAGCTGTTTCACCCGTGTGACTCTTTGCCCGGAGCTGCGGTACGTGCCGTGTGTTTCCGTGTCCGGAGCTACGGTTTTATTTTAGAAAGCCCACGCGTCGAACGTTGTCTTTAAACTGTGTCACACTAGTTGGTTATGATAGAGTACCCTATCGTACACTTGTACTTTCTGTTTACTTGGCATGCTATATTTCTGTACCTTGTTACGTCCCTCTGAGGACCTGGTTCCCTGCCAGTTTTGCAGCATAGACGATTACGGAGCACTTGGAGATACTGATAGAGTGGCATATCTTGCGAGCATGGTACCAGGTACTCACATTATGTCTATCGACATTATGGTTATTTTACATTGATTATTCATCCGCTGTTGTAGCCTAGTTTTGTAGACTCATACTTCTTCTCGAGTCTATTCGAGTTAGTGTGTTATTGGGCGACCGACCTTATCATATTTAACTCATTCTTGTATACTGTTTTACATTGTGGATTGAGACATAGAGGTTTACATTTATGGAAAATTCTAGATAGTGCCCTTTTATGTTACAGCTTATACGTATTCGAGTCAGACCAGAGTCTGGTCGAATGTGTAGCTGGCGTGTCACGTATTCCTGGTCCTACGTATTTTGGGACTGGGGCGTGACATATTTTTGTGGTGGCCCATGCAGGTCCGATTTAAATCGTCTTGGTCACCTGACTGTGCCAAGCGAGCCTGCAAATTAGGAATAGATGTTATGATTGTTGAATAGGATCTCAATCCATAATCGATTTAAAAACTCTTTGTATGTGAATATCGCCCTTGGACTTCCACTTTGCATTCGTTCAATCTTCGTCAATATCGCTATCCTTGTTCCTCGTCCCCTATTGTTCGGGGAGACGAATGCTTGTGACTGAAGACTTTCCTCCAGAAGAAGATCGAAGACCAGACGACAGAAGACATAATTCGTATACCTTTCTCTGAGAAGATTGTTACCTTATCAGGATAGATTGATGGGTTCCTTGGATTTTAGAACTTGTGTGGAAGGTTGGCAAGAGAGTTGGACCTAGGAGTACCCTACCCGTGCTTGAGATAGCAGTGATCTTGGAAGTACTAAGAGCTGGAAGGATTGTTGATCATGACCTAGAATAATTTATATGAATGCATAGCCTAATGATGGAAACTAGTGGTTGTATATGATAACAATACCATGAAAGACCTTATGGACTAGAGGAGATAAGATTACAGGCTCTCACTTGGAAGATGATGATCTGATTTCAGGAATTCTAGTATGTGCTTGAGTGATACCATTGTTGTACTATGTGACTTGGGAGATAAATAACGAAGAGAAGAAATTTGAGGAATACAAATATAGGAATAAATTTTGAGGAAGGGAAAATTTATACATTAGGCAAGGAAAATTATCTTTTGAGGATTGATGGTGGAAACAGAACGGAAAAAAAAAAAATTTATTTTGAGGATTAGTCTACACTATGACCTTATCCTAGACATGGATTGGTTGAGCCAATACCTCACGACGCGAGATTGTCGACTGGATTACATTATTTATGACTACCAGATTACCCTGAGTTTGAGATACTTCAGGGAGCCCGGGAGCATGGTGCCCCTCTACCTTAGAGACACACATTGCAGAAGGTGAACCAGTGTACCCCGCATTATATCAGGATTTGAGGAGGTGTTTCTAGAGAATTTCTCAGGCCTGCCACATGACAGAAAGAGTTGTTACAGAGTTGACTCCAAGAGCCAAGACAGTTATTTTTCTGTCTTCAGACTAGCACCGACAGAGTTTGGTTGAGTTGAAAGTCCATAATAGAGGACCTCTTAGACAAGGGTTTCGGTCGGGCTAGTATTTTTCCATGAGAAGCAACCATCTTATAGTACAGAAGAAGGACGAGACGGTACGTCTGCGTATTGATTTCAGGGACGGTATGTTTGTGTATCGATTACAGGATTTAATGCAGTAACGGTAAAGAACAAGTACCCTATGCCGCGCATCGATGATTTATTTGATTAGCGTAGTGGCACATGTGTATTTTTGGAGATCGATCTCAGATCCAGCTATCATCAGATCTAGGTTCGGAGAGAGGCCATTCCTAAGGCGACATTCCGGATGTAGTATGGATACTATGAGTCTTTAGTCATGCCGTTTGGCTTAGCCAACGTGCCAGCAGTATTTATGAGCTTGAGGAACAAGGTTTTCCACCAGTACTGGGATAAGTTCGTGGTGGTATTTATAGACGATATCCTGATATATTCCAAGAGCCAGGAGGAGCATGAGAGACATCTCAGGGTTGTGTTGGAGACGCTGCGACATGAGAGGCTGTACGCCAAACTTAGCAAATGTGAGTTTTGCTTGGACAGAGTACCATTTCTGGGACACATAATCACCGAAGATGGACTATCAGTTGATCCGGAGAAGATAGCTGCAGTAGAGACCTGGCCTACCCCTACATCAGTTACGGAGGTTAGGAGTTTCCTCGGACTTGTCGGGTATTACCGGAGGTTCATGGAAAACTTTTCGAGGATAGCTGCGCCTATGACGCGACTGACGCATAAGGGCGAGGAGTTTATCTGGACAGACGAGTGTCAGGCGGCTTTCGATGAGCTGAAGAAGCGTCTGACATCGGCACCAATTTTGACACTACCTTCCGGATCAGGAGGATTTGTAGTATACAGTGATGCGTCAGGGAGCGGATTGGGATGTGTACTGATGCAACACGGCAAGGTGATAGCCTACGCATCAAGACAGTTGAGAGTTCATGAGAAGAGCTATCCGACGCACGACTTGGAGCTAGCTGCGGTGATATTTGCACTAAAGCTATGGAGACATTACCTTTATGGTGAGCGTGTTGAAATTTATACAGACCATAAAAGCCTGAAGTACGTCTACACGCAGAAGGAGCTCAATATGAGGCAGAGACGGTGGCTAGAGCTGATGACAGATTATGACATTGAGCGACAGTACCACCCTGGCAAGGCAAACGTCGTAGCAGATGCCTTAAGCAGGAAGCCCATGGCATACTTTTTGACGACGCAGCGACAGTTGCTAGAGGATCTCCAGGAGCTTGGGATAGAGATCGTATTGCCAGGCATGGATGGACAGATGGCCAGCCTTGAGGTTCAGTCTACTTTGATTGAGAGGATCAAGGCAGCATTGCCTACAGATGCGAGATTTCGACGTCTGCGAGAGAGAACAGAAGCCGGCATGCAGACAGGACTCAGGATTCATGAAGACGGAACGTTGAGGTGCGGAGATCGCCTATATGTTCCGAGTGGCGAGCTACGCCAAGAGTTGATGACCGAGGCGAATAGCTCGACTTATTCAATTTATTCCGGGGGTACGAAGATGAACCAAGACTTGAAGCAACAATTCCAGTAACATGGGATGAAAGGAGAGATTACGAGATTCGTAGCAAGGTGCTGGGTATGTAAATGAGTCAAGGCAGAATATCTGAGAACTGCAGGACTATTACAGTCGCTTCCCATTTTCGAGTGGAAGTGGGAACACATTACCATGGACTTCGTCACATGATTTCCGCGGAGCTCTAGCGGGAAGGATGCAGTTTGGGTTGTCGTAGACAGACTCACCAAGTCTGCATATTTCTTGCCCTTCAGAGTTGGGCAATCCACAGAGATACTAGCTGACATGTATATGAGGCAGATAGTACAATTACATGGAGTGCCTGTCAGCATCGTATCGGATAGTGATTCCAGATTCATGTCACATTTTTGGCGGAGTATGCCGGAGAGCTTAGGAACTCGTCTCAAGTTCAGCACTGCGTATCATCCACAGACTGACGGACAGTCAGAGCGCACGATACAGATATTAGAGGATATGTTGCGAGCGTGCATGATTGATTTTGGAGGATCTTGGGAGGACCATCTACACTTGGTGGAATTCTCCTACAATAACAGTTACCAGGCCAGCATACAGATGGCACCCTATGAGGTACTGTACGGCAGGAAATGTAGGTCGCCAATTTGTTGGAGTGACGTGGGAGAGCGTCAAATACTTTGTCCAGAATTGGTGACACAGACAGTAGAGAAGGTCAAGCAGATTCAGAGCCACCTGCGCGCAGCACAGGACAGACAGAAACACTGGGCAGATACGCACCGCAGACCATTGGAGTTCAAGGAGGGTGACCACGTATTTCTGAGGATATCGTCCACTCGTGGTACCATCAGATTCGGAGGCAGAGGCAAGCTGAGTCCGAGGTACATCGGACCTTTTGAAATTTTGGAACGAGTTGGCGAAGTGGCGTACCGTCTGGCATTACCTCCATCATTGGAGGGAGTACATGACGTATTTCATGTATCGCAGCTGAGAAGATATGTCGCAGACCCTAGCCACGTGCTTGATCATTCGGAGATTACAGTCGGGCCCAGCCTGTCTTACGTAGAGCATCCAGTTGAGATTCTCGATCGCAGCGAGAAGAATTTGAGAGGACAGACGATTCGACTGGTCAGAGTGGCATGGAAGCACCATTCACCAGGTGAGTCTACTTGGGAGCGCGAAGATTTTATTCGGCAGCGATTCCCGTACTTATTTGAGGAGCAAGGTACGAATTTACGTACGACAAATTTAATTACTAGTTATTTTAAAATCTGTTAGATATTATCGTGCTTTATTTTTAATTTCGGGGACAAAATTTTTCTAAGTTGGGAAGAATGTAAACCCCCTCAATTTTATTCTGTAGATAGTTAGAGTGGGCCAGGAAAATTTTTGATAGAAGATATTGAGGTTTAGAGTAGAAGATATTTACCTGGAATTTTAATCTGATTAATTTAAAACCATTGACACACCCTATCTTTGACTAATTATTCAGAGCCCATTATCAGCCCATAAATTCAGTACAAATATTGTACACTCGACTCAACTCGCCAAATTAGGCACTGGACTTTTCTGACTGTTAAAATCAACTTTTGTGTGCTCTAAATTAATTGTGCAACATTTCCGAAAAATCGTAACCCGTATTTAATTCCGTGTCGGACACCTGTGTCGTTACCCTCGATTTTGGGGTACCAACTTAACCCGTTGAGCCGGACCAACTAAAGGGTCCAAGACCGACTCCAAGCCCCCACCATTTTTGGCCTTTGTGCCGTTTCCAGATTTTGACCCCGCGGGCCCCAATTAAATTAAATTCGCGGGACGCGTTCTCTTTAATTAAATCGGAATTTACCAACCTTGTGAATTCTATTTTAATACTAAAATAATCCCAATGCCCTTCAAATTAGACCCGCGCCTAACGCGCAACACCCCCCTCACCATGACAATTTTAAATATATTTTTCTCCGCAATTTTTGCGTCATTTCATGTGTCCATGTAATTTCCCGAATTTATGGGGGCTAAGTCGCAATTATCAAATTGTGTGGCAACCTCCTATTGGACATGAATATATGAGAGGGTCCCAAAATAGGGTCCCAATCACACCCCTCCTTCATGAAGAAACCCACTTCTCTTCATAATGAATCTCAACCCTACATTTTTGAATGACACCATTCCCACCATCCATCACTTCACAAACTCATATAAAACAACACTTCACCCCTTCACACCTCCCAAGCCGGCCCTAATCCCAATGCTTGGGAAATCCCACCCCCTCTCTCTCTCCTCCCTCACCTCTAAACTAAACCCACAGCCATATTTTCTTTTCCTCTTCTTCTTCTTCTTCTTCTTCTTCTTCTTCTCATTCTTTTCCTTCTTCCTTGAAGAAACCCAACCTCGACCAAGCCAAGCCAACCTTCGGCCAAGCTTAGCCAAGTCCGGCCGGCCCTCACCCCACGGGCTGCTCCTCCACGAGCTACTGCTCAACGTGGCTGACTTCACTCCAGTCGGCTGGCCTGTTGATCTGCTCCGGCCAAGGGCTGCTCAACGTGGCTGTACACAGTCTGCTCCGGCCAAGTGCGGCTCGACGCGGCTGTACACTGACACTCCGGTCGACTGTGCTGCATCCCAACTCCGGCCTGATTCCACCCTCACCCCGGTTCGCTGCTGACCCGCAGCGACTCGAGCACCCCGCGGAGGCTCCGGTCGACTGTACAGTCCCCCTCTACCCGACTGTACAGCTCCCCCGCCCCGGCTGTGCAACTCCCCCACCTCCATTCCTCTGCCACCGCTCCGGCAAGCGCGAGATCCATCTGCCATGGCTCCCACCACCATCTGATATCCGTTCAACCACCCCGCGTCTCCGACATTGCCACCCCGACGAACCCGCACCGAAGCTCCTCCGGCCTGTTGCACCCACCATGAACCACCTCGACCTCACCTCCTCCACCACCGGTCTTCCCCAGTCGACCACCCCGCTGTCCTTCACTCCTTCTTCTCGACCACCACTGCCACCATTACACACCCACCCGATCCACCCTACCACCTCCATTTTCCGGCCACTCTACACCAGTAGCACCACCATTGCTCCGGGAAGGAGATGGCATGTCGACGAGCCCTACCAGTGGCTGCCCCGGCCGAGCACATCACCACCACCATATATTGAAGACTTCGTCCTTCCATCAACGCCACCATGGTGAGCTCTCCCCCTTCCCCTTCATTGAATATTTTTATTTGCTAGTCTAATTCTTTTGTGTTGTTACATCTAGCTTAGGGTTTATTACATGAAATTGAGGGTAAGTGAATGCATCGAGATTTAGGTTTTCTTTTACATCATTTTGTGTGCATATTAATTATTACTGATGAGCAGGTGATTTATGGAGAAGAGGTGGTGATAACTTTAAGCTGCTAATTATTTCGAGGATTTGATTTCTAGTGACAAAGTCAGTCGAGGAATACAATTATATATATTTGTGTACTGTACATATATGAGATCTTAGGATTTATTTCGTAAGTTTAATGGGAAATTAGTGGTTAAATGCTGAGAAGAGATTTTAATGATGTTGTATGCAAGTGATGGAAGATGCTAAATCAATTAATGAAGATTAATCTGATGAGAAATGAGATGATGATATTTTGAGCACTGATGAACATTGAGGAGCAGGTATTGGCGGTGAACTAGGGTGTAACATCAAACCCTTAGTCATTCTTTGAGGATTGAAATAATGTCTAATTTAATTGAATAGTAGTTATTCTGTAATGATAAATGTTGTATATAACTGAGGGTTTAATAAACAACTATTTATTTATTTCGAGGATGATAGAAACCGTGCTTGTTAACATCTGTAAACAGTGAGGTAAAACTGAGGATTGGATCATGTGTCGGACCACGAAATATTGTGATGAACATAATAAGATGGAGGTTTGGATTGATGATATGGTACTGATGATTAGCTGATTTGACCATCGTACCGACAGTCAACTGTGGTCAACCCCCTAGAGACTTGTCCCTGTGAGTCGTAGCTGAGACTGAGTTTAGTTGTAGATGTGTGTAGCATCCCTGTCTATCGTAGAATAGATTATTGATTCGGGTTGTATCTCTTCTCTAGGTATTGCGGGACCTGAGGACTTGGACGCAGTACCCGATCTCCGTCATCAGCAGCCGCACGCAGGCAAGTGTACCTTGCCACCCTGTATTTCAGTTTACAGATATTTATTGTTCCATTATGTACATTGCGCACATAGTTATGTTGACGTTCGATACTTCACGTCCGGATCGCAACCGGGTGTTGACATTCGACTTAACGTCTTAGAATAAATACTAGATGCTTCATAGCACCTCGATGCACGTACCAGAGTACATCGATACCCCAGGACACACTCATACACTGTGATAATGCCAGATTTCTGTATCCTGATACTGACATCATGACCAGAGACTGGGACGACCTTAGGGTCGCGTCTGTTGAGTTATTCCTTGTGTCGAGACTGTAGTTAGAGGTTCAGGTTCAACGCACAATCGTTGACCGCTTGGGAAGGGGAAGACAGTTACTAGACGTTTGGGCTACTCTGCACGCGCTTATATATATGTAGTATTTTCTAGTGATACCTGTTTCTAGTGATACCTGTTTCTAGTGTAGCTGTTTTACCCGTGTGACTCTTTGCCCGGAGCTGCGGTACGTGCCGTGTGTTTCCGTGTCCGGAGCTACGGTTTTATTTTAGAAAGCCCACGCGTCGAACGTTGTCTTTAAACTGTGTCACACTAGTTGGTTATGATAGAGTACCCTATCGTGCACTTGTACTTTCTGTTTACTTGGCATGCTATATTTCTGTACCTTGTTACGTCCCTCTGAGGACCTGGTTCCCTGCCAGTTTTGCAGCATAGACGATTACGGAGCACTTGGAGATACTGATGGAGTGGCATATCTTGCGAGCATGGTACCAGGTACTCACATTATGTCTACCGGCATTATGGTTATTTTACATTGATTATTCATCCGCTGTTGTAGCCTAGTTTTGTAGACTCATACTTCTTCTCGAGTCTATTCGAGTTAGTGTGTTATTGGGCGGCCGACCTTATCACATTTAACTCATTCTTGTATACTGTTTTACATTATGGATTGAGACATAGAGGTTTACATTTATGGAAAATTCTAGATAGTGCCCTTTTATGTTACAGCTTATACGTATTCGAGTCAGACCAGAGTCTGGTCGAATGCGTAGCTGGCGTGTCACGTATTCCTGGTCCTACGTATTTTGGGACTGGGGCGTGACAAAGAGCTAAGAACTAAAATCCAACATCTCAAACAGTTCTACAATATACTAAGCAACATGAATAAATAAATACAGATCGAGACTCATGCGTTACCACTGCACTTATCCTGAGAAAAGAAAGACAATAAGCTGAATAACATATAACCACTGAAAATATAATGAGCACCATGTGAACACGAAAATAACTGGATACATGAAACACGCTAAATAACTGAGACATGACAAGAAGTCGGGAACATGCAAGTAACCACAGCCACGAAAGGAAAGAAACATGAAAAGAAAAAGATAAATCGGCAAGCCATGAGAAGATTTGGGAACTCCCCTGAAATAGGAACCATAACCCTTAAACCAAACAAGGACCAGGATTATGATTCTTTTTTCAAGTCGAACATAGTCTCAAGTCCCTTACCGATACACATCACTATAAGAGAAATGTAAAGACACATGCAACATATGTAAGCATCACAACTTCATATGCACAAGACGGAACAACCAAAACTACACAGGTAATCACAACACTAAGATGCACAACATAATCCACAACAGAATAAGCCACAAACAGGGAATACAAGA
This sequence comes from Iris macrosiphon, assembly GCA_036927795.1. Classification (NCBI taxonomy): domain Eukaryota; kingdom Viridiplantae; phylum Streptophyta; class Magnoliopsida; order Asparagales; family Iridaceae; genus Iris; species Iris macrosiphon. Next base: position 152,897,183 of record JAYESA010000017.1, on the reverse strand, counting down.
ATTCTACTACTAGCCACTGCCTACTATACATTGGTCAAGTGTACATAGGGTGTAATCGTCCCCTACTAATACAATATCCAGGTCGAGTCAAGTGTACATAGAGTATAAATCGTCCTCTACTAATACAAATGCCTGATCGTATCAAATATACATAAAGTGTAAATCACCCTCTACTAATACAAATGTTCGGGTCGAGTCAAGTGTACATAGAGTGTAAATTATCCTCTACTAATACAAATGTTCGGGTCGAGTCAAGTGTACATAGAGTGTAAATCATCCTCTACTAATACAAATTTTGGGTCGTATCAAATGTACATAGAGTGTAAATCATCCTCTACTAATACAAATATCTGGGTCGAGTCAAGTGTACATAGAGTGTAAATCATCATCTACTAATACAAATGCTTGGTCGAGTGGTATCGATAGGTAACACGTACTGGACGGGTGTATAAAGGGTGAAAAGACCCTAACTATACAAAATATCGTGTCGGGACAATAAAACATAAATAGACATACAAAGCAATAAATACAAGGAAGCCAGATACAAGCAATCAAGGAGCACAAGAAAAGAAATCACATGCAAAAGAGAGCTCAATCAGTATACCGTCGTTATACTCCACTATAGCGTCGGTATGCCGATCCAGAGACAAAAAATACAGCAGCTAAATTTTTTAACAAATCGGTATGTCGTCGGTATACTGTAGTATAACGTCGATATACAAGCCAAGAAAATATCCAGAAAGTCGGTTAACAAGGTTGGCAATGATCGGTATACTGTAGTATACCGTCGGTATACTGTCGGTATGCCGATATGTTTCACATAAAATATCTAGAAATCTAAGTCATTCGAAATCAATATACCGTCGGTATACTGTAGTATACCGTCGGTATGCCGGTTCCCAAGGAAAGACTAGGCCAAAGTCAAGTCTAATTTTTGGGACCCAAATCAAATCCCGAAAACTACTAAAACCTCATTTAACAAGGAGTCAAGTCCTGTGGTAATCTCATATCACAATATGGACTAAATCTCACGGTCACAACTCCGATACCGTTTCCGCTACCGAGTTACCAAAAAGGGACGGGCCAAGATTCTAGTAGAAATCAAAACTGAAACGGTCACAAGACTAGAAATCACGAGATGAACAATAATAGTATAGCAAGTATAAGCTAAAAAGCAACAACCAAAGCTCCAGGGAAGTAAAATGACAGAAAGTAAAGGAACTTCAAAGAATCGACAAGGTATACTTGCCTAGAATGAGCTCCCAGCCTAAATCTTCTAGTCCACCACCACGAAGGGGTTCAGAAACCACACTCCAGGTCTAAAGACCAAGCTCCAAGCTCAAGAGAGAAAGGGTGGAGAGAAGAAAGAGAAAGAGAAATGAGAAATGAAATAAAAATTCAAGTACTATTTATAGAGAAATTTTTGAAAATATATCACGAAAATATCTCAAAATCAAAAGTAATATCTGCCGATTGGTATACCGTCGGTATGCCGTAGTATACCGGTAAAGATTTTTTTTCAAAATTTCCAAGTTTTAAAATCCCCTAAATCCAGAAAAATAAAACATGAGTATAAAATACGTATCCATATACCGATATAGATACTGTGAGACAGAGTCTCACATTAGGCTTGCACGATATCACGTCCATGCGAGGACGATCAGTTCCGCAAGGTGCTAAGCAATGACGATCGGTCCCTCGCAGAATCGGGGCGGGACTAATTGTATCAGAGCAACTCGATCCTTTGGTAATTTCGTGTTTCACTTCGACTCAGAGATGTCGTTGATATTGTTGCTGCAATGTGCGTTCTATACAATAAGTCCATAGATATTCTCAAAGATGCGCACACAAGTTTTCTTGATGGATTGAGAGATATGATTTCGTGATTCTTGATTGCTAGTATTTTATCGATTGAGGATGGTGAGGGATGAGGACTATCGCTGCTCTGGATATCGAAAGTTTCTTCTTGAGTTTCGAGGATGAAACTTTTTCTTGGTGGGTAAGTATGTAGTTCCCCACTCCACGTTAACACTATGTACAAGAGATATCGCTTTGTTGGCTCGAGCCGATACCTTTTCGAAGAGTTCCTCGATCGAAACACTAGACGATTGATCTAGGTGAGTGGGCAAAACTTTATTCTCTGATTCTTGTACGCCTTAATAATTAATATAAGTTTTATAATGCTTGTTGCTGATAGATAACGTTCGAATGGGAATGATAAGAACGAGAACCTGTATTGCTTAACTAGAGAACTTATAATGCTTGTCATTGAAAAAAATATTGTCATGCTAAGTAAAAGAATAAAATATTGCATGCTGTCACGTCCCGATCTTCCGCAGTCTAATCGGCCGTCCCCGCTAGGCTCGAATCACCGTGCCAGCGCTCCCGCGGGACGATCGCTTGACCCATCCGGGTGTGATACAACACGAGCGTGAGCCACGCCCGTGCAAGGCCAAGGTCCGAACATGCGATAAGAGGTCTAAGCCACAGAGTCACACAGATTGTCCGAGTGCCGCGGAATTATAAATGCATAGACGATTGGTAACAAGTTCACAGAGTCATCAATAGCAGAAGCATTGAATAACACAGTATAGAAGTAAAGCAACTCTTTATTGATATTGAACAAGTGTTACAAGTGGCGCTAGGCCGAGATTACAAGTCGCTCGCGTCTCTCTCTCTGAAACAGTAAAAGCGTGCCAAGTGGCTACATTTGTGGAATGAAGTATAGGCGATGTTCCAATATTATGTCTTGTATATGTGCTTCAGTTCCGGACGCAACGCTCTAAGGCTTAAGAGTGAACTCCATGCCTTAGCACGCACGAATGAGGCATCCGTACCGAACGAGGTTCTCCCGCACCCTGCAAGCAATCTAGTGGGTTATCAGTACATGAATGCACTGGTGGGGAGACTACTCGCCCGCTCGAAAAATTTAAATATTTCATATAGGTTCTGTGCACCATCTATATATTTCATATAGGTTCTGTGCACCATCTATCAAGTTATCTTTCTATTCTTGCCTTATGATCAATTTTATGACAATGTTGAATAGCCTAACTCGTGTGGCAGTGCGTTGTGCGATATAAGAGAAAACACGGGGAGACTTACCAACTTACCATTCGTCCTTCCGTGTCCAAGGCAAACCAAGTTAAATCAAGCATGGACATATATAATAAAAACCAGGGACAATAACATAAGCAAACACGAGTGTCATGGCGAGGTTATGTTTCGGGTGCACGAGTTACACAGATTATCCGAAAGTGTTGCTTTGGATGTTCAATTTTTTTTTTTACTCACAAGTGCCTCATATTCATATCGTTTAGCTGTTTCAGATTGTTTGCTGCGATGCAATGACTCGCACGCGGATAGCCGCTAAGCGAGGATGGCTTATCTATATGACAAAAGTCGTTGGCATAGCCATAAATGACGGGTTATAGTCTCGAGACGAGAACGATGTGCAACACAGGTGGCGAGCCCTGCTACATAATATTTCGTCCATAACAAATGACCATACAAAATGTTCCGTCCGGATCGGATCGGTCCCAGCGCCCCTGCGTTGAGTAGCCTCCCCATCAGTGCATTCATGTACTGATAACCCACCAGATTGTTTACAGGGTGCGGGAGAACCTCGTTCGTTGCGGATGCCTCCTTCGTGCGTGCTAAGGCGTAGAGATCACTCTGGGGCCTTGGAGCGTTGCGTCCGGAACTGAAGTACATATACAAGACATAATATTGGAACATCGCCTATACATCATTCCACAAATGTAGCCACTTGGCACGATTTTACTGTTTCAGAGAAAGGCTTGGAGCGACTTGTAATCTCGGCTATACGCCGCCTATAACACATTGTTTCAATAGCAATAAAGAGTTTCTTTACTTCTATAATTATGTTATTCAATGCTTTCGCTATTGACGACTCAATGAACTTGTTACCAATCGCATATGCGTTTATAATTTTGCTGCACTCGGACAATCTGTGCGACTCTGTGGCTTAGACCTTTAACCGCCAGCATGAACCATGGTTTTGCACGGGTGAGGCTTACTCTCGTGCGTCATCACGCCCAGATGGGTCAAGCGATCGTCCCGTGGGAGCGCTGGTGCGGTGAGTCTCGCCTAGCGGGGACGACCGATTAGCCTGCGGGAGATCGGGGCTTGACATCAAACACCCTGAGGCTTATTGAACCTCGCGATTAGGGGGGTGTAGCAATTAGTGTAGTGCTGAACCATGAGTCTCGACTACTATTTTGAGCATATTTTAGTGCAAAGCAACCATGTGTCTCAGCAACTATTAGCCGATCCGTCATTAGTGAGAAGGGCTTATACGTCCTAATTGCTAATCTCGAGGATCCAACACTCGGGGGGCATCATATAGTTAGGGCGCATGCTAGGTTGACCTTCTTGCATACTTAACTGTTTGATGCATAGACGAATAGGGAATAGAACATTATTCATATATGCAAATTGTTGCTAACTTGTATGTCTGTTTTAGGGATAACTGTTCGGCGAAGGGTAAGAATCACTAAATAAGTGATGTACTCATTATTGAATTTTGCTTGCTATCGTGTACTTCTCCTAGACTCATATATTTAACTTGAATATGATGTTGCCCTCTTGTATAAGACGAATAGTCTACTAGATCACTGCTATTGTTCCTAAAGAAATCGAATATGGCTCACGATACATGCTGCGCACTGCATGATAGAACACTGTCACTACCGTATGCTTGAATGTATTGAATATGCAAACTATTTCCAAAGATATATTTTTGAAAGAAGTAAACTGACTCTGATCCTGTACTGCATGAAATGAACCTAGGTAAAAAGTAGCAAGATCACTAGTAATGTAATATTTTAGCACATGCTTACTTAGTGTTGGTTTTAGAGAGTGTTGCTTCTATTCATTGCTTTTATACTCACCAATACTTTTTCCAAAGTGTTGATCCCCCACTAGTTTGCTTGTTCGCAGGTACTGGATCGTCCGAAGAAGCGATAACATATCCTCATCCTCAGGAGCCAAAAATCCGGATCGGTGCCTTGAGTTTTATCGAGATATTTTGAATTATTTTTGTGTAAAGGGATGTAATGTATGTAACGATGTCATTGTTATTGAGAGAGAGCTTGAGCAATTTCCAATCTCGACCAAGCGCTGCTGGTAACACTTCTTGAATATCAATAAAAAATGTGTTTCCTTATATCATTGTGTTCATTTACTTTTTTGCATATTGTGTCGCTGCTTCCGTCTTGAATAGCTTACTTGTCCTTGTTCAAAGCCTTGGCCTTGTGCAAGCGCAACTTAGACTTGCACGACATCACGTCCATGCGAGGACGATCGATTCCGCAAGGCACTAAGTGAGGACGATCCACCCCTTACATTACTTTTTAAAATTTATTTTTATTTTACCTAATTAAGTTTTTTTAACATTATATATGAGGGTCCAATTTTGGAAGTTCATCTCGAAACCCCATAAGCTCAGGGTCGACTCTGTATGAGAGAGATGAATCTATTGAACTTGAAGTGTTTTCAATATCAGTGCAATAAACGAACCCTAAATCCATCCGCTTATGATTGTTTAGAGTAGACAATAGTTTTTTTTTATTAACAATTGAAAAATTTAAAATTGTTATCAATAACACTACAGAGATTCAAACTCACCAACTAGGGATAATACCTTCCACCTTAACCGCATGGGTTAGAAGAGATGTTTGTTTATAATTAGATAATATTATGTAGCTAACAGTTTTCAATATTCTTCATGAAAAGTAGAAATATATCCATAACTAATTATAATTAAAATATAATCAAATACATAAAAAAATGAATTAAAATATAAAAATATATATAATAAATCTTAGTTAAAATATGTTTAAATAATTTTATATTAATATCAGAAGAAAAAAATTATTTTACGTGCACCGTACGTGAATTTACTAGTACTAGTAATGTACACGTGCATAAACAATATTATAAAAAATTAAACATAAATTTATTATAAAAACATATCATTTCGTAAAATTAAACTCAAATAATCAAGGAAGTTGTTTCCCACCTTAACCACTTAAGTTAAAATTATTTAGTTATAAATATATCATATTGGGTAGTTAAATGCTTGATTAAGTTTTTTATAAGTGTAATTAGTAGAGTATCTAAGTAGTTATTTAATTTTTTTTTTATTAAATTTTTTAATTTATTTAAATGATGATATACATATGACTTAGATAACTTATTTTTGAGCTATTTTTACGTCGCGTCGCATTATAATAATAGAGATTTTCTAATCTGTATCTTAAAAATAAAAATGTCTATTTTGGCAAAATACTTCTAACTTATGGGACTAAGGCAGAAGATATTCTTCCGTGGGTTCAATCTAACCGAAAAGTATGCCAATTTAACGTTACAATTAAATTAGACGTGGATTCGGGGTTGGGAGTGGGTTGGTCTCTGGTCACATTTTTTTCCGGTGAAAATACCATCCCCACTCTCAAAAAAGCAGGAGAGAGTGACAAAAGAGGAAAATATCTATCAGTGTGAGAAAGTTCCTAAACCAAGCAGCCAACCGAGCGGCTCCCCCACCGCCACGTTACCCTCCCGCTGACGTGCACCCCACCACCACGCGACACCCCCACCCAAAGATATTTCCACCCACTCAAAAAATAAAAAAAGCCCTCCTCCACTCCTCCAATTCCTCTCCTCCTTTCTTTCTCCGCCGTCCGATCATGGCGGAGCCTCCGTCGACGAAGGGAAAGGCGCCACGTGTCCCCTCCGTCGCGGCCGCCGCCGATCATCCTCAATCCACTGCCGGACCACCGGCGTCGTTGATCCGGTGGGAGCGCTTTCTCCCGAGGCGGTCCCTCCGCGTCCTCCTCGTCGAGCACGACGACTCGACGCGCCACGTCGTCGCCGCTCTCCTCCGGAAGTGCAACTATCACGGTGAGTAGCGGCTTTCCTTTTTGTTTTTTTAGTTTCTTTTTGCAATTAGGTCCTTGAAGTTGTTTTGTGAGGAATTTGGTGCAGTGGCGGGAGTGGCGGACGGGATGAAGGCGTGGGAGGTGATGACGGAGAGGAGGTACTGCTTCGATCTGGTGCTGACCGAGGTCGCCACGCCGTCGCTCTCCGGTATCGGCCTGCTCTCAAGGGTCGTCGCCACCGAGGAGTGCAAGAACATCCCTGTCATCAGTAAGAACGCGCCCCCAACAATAGTTTCATAGGAATTTTGGGTTGACTTTATATGCATATGAACAGTTCATTATTATTATTATTATTATTATTATTATTGCTGCTGCTGCTGCTGCTATTTTCCAATTTTTGAAGGTTACTTTATTTGATTTATGAATCGTTTGTGCATGTTTTGGGAAATAAATCCGAATTTCTAGTTTTAACTAATGACCAAATGAACATATTTGATTTCTGTATCCGGGATTCCTAAAAGTCTAATCAAATGCATAATATTTATTAGATTCAAAGAATATTTGTGAACAAACTTTATGCTAATTTATGTAATTGAGAAATGGAGTTCCAAATTCCTGCAATTAGACAAGACTTGGGAGAAGAAGAAGAAGAAGAAGAAGAGGAGGCTAACCCCAACCTGGTTGGGGTGGGTGGGATGGTGGTGGTGGTGGTGGTGGGAACTCCGAGTGTAGAGAAAACCAAATTATCGTTCCAAATAGGGAGTCACTTCTTATTTACCCTAGAGAAAGTAAAATTACATAATCATCCCAGAAATTCTAAAAGAAAACTGAATAGATTGTGATTTCAATTTTCAACATATAGGCGGACTGTTTGGTCAACCATTTCTCTCTGGAAAACTTGGTCCAACCGTTGTGCATCCTGATTTTGCTCTTCTACACTACACACAACAACAACCAAAGAGTTCTTTCTTGAGACTAATCGACGGGAAAAATACCCCATGTGTTCCATTAATGACGGTTAACGAAACATTGATATCAAAACAATTATCATTGTCCAAGTCTTCTATCAAAACATGATTGGCTATGGAGCATAATGAAATTCCATAAAGAGATTGACGAAGCTTTTATGACCGACTGTCAACTTGATATCAACTCTCTATGTTGGTGTCAAATTCGTAGAGAATGTAGCAATGAACATGAGAGGGGTCATGCCATGGAACCTAGACGGCCACGGCCATTTGACAGATAGGTTTATCTGCTTGCTATGATTAGAACTAAATGAATACGAAAAGCCACTCGGCCTCCACTCAAAAGAGGAGAGTCAAAACTTTCCAAACCAAAAGTTGCAGTTGCTTGGTGAAGAGACTAGCACATTTAGGAATGCATTGCTTGAATTGTGATTTCAATCACACAATTCAAGTGTTCCTAATTAAGAAGAAATTTATATATGAAAATTTATTGTTATTAATCATTATGTAGAAGGATAATGGAATCATTATGTATATGCTAACACCTCCTCCAATCCCCAAAAGAATGCAGCTAGGAAGAAAATGGTGCTTTTACCATAATTTATTAATTTTATCTGCCATTCGGTCAAAAAGGGTTTTAGAGTGATTTGTACACTAGATAACAGTCTACCTTTTCTTCTCTTTTAATGATTAAGGCTACACACTCTGGATTTTGCTCGAATGAAGTAGAACCTCCGAAACTAGCTATAACCATGATGCACAGAGTTTCCCTCCCTTTCTGGCTCCTCTTGCACATGTAGATTGTTTGATATTGTTTTTATTCTTCTTGCAGTGATGTCTACCCATGACTCCGTTAATGTAGTACTCAAATGCATGTTAAAGGGCGCCGTAGATTTCCTTGTGAAGCCGGTTAGAAAGAATGAGCTACGGAATTTATGGCAGCATGTTTGGAGGAGACATTGTGTATGCCATTTTCACTCATCAACTTGTCAGAAAAATCGTCTATCATGCTTGTTTGACAGATAATGTTGCTGTTACTTCTTATCTTGTTCTCTTAACGCTTCAACTAGTAAAACTTAACGAACAATACCTTTTTTTGCAGTCAAGCAGCTATGCTAGTGCCTTGGACAACAATACTGCTAGTAATCAAATTAGTGAGGATGCTGGTGACCATTCCAAGACTGGGGAAAACAATGATGAACCAAGTGATTTTCAGGTAAGCCTGTTGACATAATTGCTGAACCTTTTCCCGGACTTTTTTAACAACTTGTAGAGCTATCAAATAAAAGAGAGAATATGGATTAGTGTGATAGCTTCTGAAGATTAGAGTATTTCTAGCTTATTTTTCATATGATCGATACATATTTTGGGTTGACGGAAACAGAGTTCAGGCACTAAGCCTGATATAGACATTGAAAGTGCTCAGCAGCAAGCAGAACCTCCTCCAGACGAAGATTGGAGGTGCACCATGAAAGGAGGAGCTACTTTAGACCAGCATGATAGTGATGTTGCAAATTTGGCTTGTGTAACCTTACCTATTCAAGAGGCTTCTAAAGCTGAGAAAAGTCCAGGGAACCATTCTTACGATATTTCTCCATCTGGGGAGGAGAATCTGGATGTTGTGAGATACTCAAAAGGTGACAATGATAATCATAAACCGTGTTGTCAGAATAATACTTTTAATGGACTAGTGCAAAAAAAGGTAGTCTTCGTGGAGTCAATATCCGACGGACAATACAGTTACAATGTTCTGAAAAAGGATGCTTTGGTGCAAGCTGGATTATGCAACACTACAAAGTCTTACCATGTAGGGGATACGTCTAACGCTGGCACCTCGCCTTTATGGGAGCTTTCTTTGAGAAGACCACAAACCAATGGCTGTCTAGACCCAGAGTTAAAAGAAAATAATGTGTTAAAGCATTCTAATGCCTCTGCCTTTTCAAGGTAAATAGTTCCTTCTATCTTATATGTTGTTACATGCTGAAAATTTTGCCCCTACATTTTGGTTTGAGTAATGTCACTAGGGAGGTTATCTTGGAATTAGTGTCTAAGGACCCTAACCATGCCTATACTTATCTGTACCCAGCCCCTTGATGATCGACATATATGAGCTTTTCCAAGATTGTTTTTAAAAAATTACTGCTGGGTGTCTTGGGACAAACTAATACATATTAAAATGTTGACTTCCCTAAGTTAGGAAGTTGCAATTCTGAAAATTTAAAATGGATTGTCATGCTCCTTTTTTTTTCCGGCGTAACGCCCAGGACTTTGTGCACGCTGTGTTGCATGCCTTTTGGGCCCACTGCCCCCAACTCCCACCATTTATAAATGGAAGGAATAATACGGCCCCTGGCTTGATCCACTGATTTCCGCCACCAACCCACGGTCTTATACCTCTCCCCGGTAACCACAAGGGTCACTTGAGTTCGGTATTGTCATGCTCCTATTAAAATGAGAATTGCTAGATACTAACATATATGCTGCATAAGGTGATTACTTTGCATTCAAGTGCATATGCAAATTGTTCCTAGGAGTTTCTCCCAATAAGTTAGTTAATTAGGTTATAAAAACAACATTAGCCAATGTATATTTATAGATCTATTACTGCGAAAGGAGGGTTTATGCTCGTATTATGTGTCAAGAACATTCTTGTAAGGATTCTTTGCTTCCTAAACTGGTAGTTTGAAAGGGTTTGGGTTTCCTAATTATTTGTTACTTATATAGAGTAACATTTGCTGAAATGATGAATTTTGACCCTCTTGCATTCCTTCATTTGGATAAGCCATTCTATTCTGGATAAGACATTGTGAAGGACTCATCCTCCTGGCTATTTGAATTTACTACTGGAATCGTTTTATTTGCATGAAATGGTCTCTGTTTAGCTCTGGTGTTCTGAGGAATTATTCTTTTCTTAATTGCAGGTATGGTGATAAAGGCATTCAGTCGTCATGGCATAAGTCATATTCTTCAGCTTTATGCATCAGAACCAGAGAATTTATGGATAAAGATGACTCATATATCAGCAGTTCAGGCATCGATAATGAAAAAAACACACCTTGTTCTCCTACAAAAAGTAGGTTGCCATCCCCTAGGAGAAATGAAGACGAAGCTACAACGTATCTTCAGGTCTCTTCCAATAATGAAGAGAAACCACCAAGGGATACGTCAGCTGATCATTCTTCCACCATGGGTGATATTGCTCTTCGACACCCTCCATATGGTTTCATGCCACTGCCAATTCCTGTTGGCGCAGAACCTTACCATAACTTGTGTGGGGGTTTTGGTACTATTATGCAGCCTGTATTCTATCCTTCCTTGGCACCACTGAGTTCAGCTGCATTCGGCAAACCTGTAATTGAGATTCATCATTATCCTTCCAGTCACAACAGTAGTCATGTAATTAAACATCCCCAGTCATTGGAATTACCCCGCTGCGAAGAAACTCACAAGCCTCAGCACTGGAGACAGGCTATTGATATATCAGAACCAGGAGAGCAAAAAAGGGAATTGTCATGCATTCCAACAGAACAAGCATACCAGAGTGGAAGCTGTGGCCATGATGTTCTTAAAGGTAGTGGAAGCAATGGCAGTAATGAAACTGCAGATGGAGCTGGAGCTACAGCAGCTGCTCTAGAAAGTGGAAATGAAAGTGGTGTGCAGAACTGCAACAGAAGAGGTTTGGACTGTGACCGGTCTCGTCGCGAGGCTGCCTTGCTTAAATTCCGGATGAAACGGAAAGAGAGATGCTTTGAGAAGAAGGTACAAAATTATACTTGCTTGATACTTGGCAATACATTGTCACTTTCCAGGTTCATAAAATGTTAAAACTGAGCCCACAATATTCGTTTTACTTCAATTTAATTATGAAAATTCAACTAAGAAACATTAAAATTGTCAGAAAAGAGTATCCTGCTGTAAAATTGTCGTTGTTAGGGTATATTTAACTGCTTTGTGTTCATTATGCTCTGTGGCAGCATAAAAACCTGAGGCTTTTCCCCCTGCTCCTGGTTGGAACCATATGAGTTATGTATAAACAACTGATTCGTTCCCAAGCATGGCTAAATAGATTGGGAGCAGGTTACTAATTCTCCTGATTACCAAAAATTAAATATCCTCTTCGGCATGAGATTCCAAGTATTATGTCATCGATTTAATTTTTTTTATATATTGGAACATCCACTTTTAACAGTTCATGAAAATTTTCCTGCTCAAGCTAACACAAACACACCATTTAAAGCTTGCTACTAGGAAAAAGACAACTCCCACTATACTGCTCTTTCAAAGGCTGTAAACACAAAGACCTGTCATGCCCTATAAATACATTAGGTCCACCAACCTTATTCACCACCTAAAGGTTCCTCTAGAATTCCCACTTCCATATATGGAACTACTACAAGTAACTCTTCTACCGACTCTCGATTAATCAAAATTCTTCGACCAAAACTTTGACCATGTCGGTACTAGCTTACTATGAATGAAAACCGACTATATGCTAACAGCAGCTAACTTCCATATTTTTATCTTAATTAAATAAAGTTAATTAGTACTAAATATTGGTCCAATCATCTTGGATTTGATTATTGTTTTCAACACATATGAACTTCTTTGTCCTCATTTGTTTGGCAGGTTAGATATTATAGTAGGAAAAAGCTTGCGGAGCAGCGACCAAGGATAAAAGGACAATTTGTGCGTCATAAAATTCCGGACTCTACAACATCAGAGGCAGACAACTGACTTAGAGCAGAATACCTGTATCATATACTTTTGAACTCTTCCGAATAGTCGTGTAAGCTGTCTACAGAAGTAGGTAGACCATTAAGCGAGCTTGTAATATCCCCAACCCACTTCTTCAACCAAAGATGTATTTTTAGACAACATGCAGCAATACCTAATGTTTAGAATCCAATGCTTGTCAACTTACAATATCATTTCTCACTTGATTTTGTTTTGTTTTTAGAGATGCGCAGGGAAGGCGGTAAGTGGATCATTTCTTGAATTAGCATGTCGATTGTGGATCGATTTTCCAATGTTTAGTAAGTTCTTATTCAGCCAAGAAAATCAGTCTTCATAAACTTTCCAAAATCGAGTGCAGCTCAATTTCTTAGCGCCATGTCAAGTGTCATCTCATTGTCAGGAAATGTTGCATATTTAATTATCCTGCTCACTGTTTCATCCTCACTCACTGATTAATATGTATATATTTAAACAATTTGGAGAAGTTATAGGTCTAGTAATTACTGAAAAAGTGCCCATTCCTTTGAAAATATGAGTTTAATAGCTGTTTCTGACAGTATATTGGTATTCTTTTTTGTTACTATGGATATATGATATGCCTCCCTTGAAAGATCCTTGAAAGTAAATGCACATTCGTTTCAACAGTATAAATCTGTGTAAAAAGAGAGTATTAAGTATCATTACTTGCTTTTATTACTGAACAAGCATTACCCCTATACACTAACCATGTCTTCACTAGTTTAACCTGCAGTTTTACTGAACGGTACAACATGCATATTTAATTGTGTTTGACTACATAGCTTCTCTAATCCCTCTTAACTCTATAACTAATACCAAGTGCATGGGAACTTCCAAAAATATCTGACAATGCACCAAATCTTGAGACCGATAATGATAATTATTTGGATTCTTATCTCTGCAAGCAATGTTAGCGATTACTTGGTCTCCTTTATGGAGGTTAGCATGGGTCTGCCTTTGTACCCTGGGGCGGACCAACATATACTGCACTGGGGGCTGGACCTCCAGTGAAAAAAAAGAAAGAAAGAAATTTATACCCAAAATGATGTTGTAGTTAAATAATTGTCGTGTATGTTTCATAGTAATATTACAATTGATGTAGTTGAATGCTTTCAAAGTATGAAAACTCGTAGAAAACAATTGTGAAATGCAATATTTTATTGTATGAAAATAATACAATTTAATATATTATTATATTATTCTACTGCAAAGAGAGTTTCTGAACCATCTTATGATTGTGTTCCTAGTGGATTGTAATCTTGGATCCCCAACTTGTACCTCGATATAATGTCCAAGTTATCAACATAGATTGATCTAACCATCTGATTGGTAGTTTATTTGATTACAACAGCAACAACAAAGCTTTCGTACCAAACTTTTTGGGGGTTCGATGTATTTTCTTCCATTCATCTCTACGAAGGGCCATGCCCTTTGTAATATTAATGTCTTCTATTAAGGGACACTTGTAAGGATTTCTAGTTTATATATTTGTTTAGGATTATTGTTGGTGGTGCTGGGTTCTTGTTGTGGGTACTTTGTAGGGGATCTTGGTTGGAAAATAGAAGCTCGGCTCCATGTAAATGTTGGTATCATCTGGTCAGTTGATGCATGTCTTTAGCCTTAGAGAAGCCCAAATTATTTACTCTCTTCAGTTACTTCCATGTGTGCTGTTGTATAGTTATGTTTTTCTTAAGCCAGAGAAAAAAAACACAATACACATGCTATTATTTTTAACGAGTTCGTAACATGTAATAAAGAGTACAGGATCTATTCACGTGTTGAATTTGTGAGTAACTGAGTTAATAAGCTATTCCAATTCTTCATTTCCTTTGTTTTTCACTGGAAAATATGCATACAAATTTCAATTTCTATCTTGAAATATCGTTGGGATTGTTAGTAAAAATAATTCCAACTATGTATTTTAGAATATGAGAATAAAATATAAATGGATAATCTGACCGATATTGAGGTTGAATTTGGTTCAATGTCCTTAAGACAATATTCGTTCCGCACATGTGCTTACGGTTTAACGACGTGACACCGTAGGAACTGATGAAGTAATGATAATTCTCTTTCTCTTGGACTTGATGCTTGATGAATGAATATGATTGCTAGGATTCATGACTCTTTTATAAATGATGAAGAGAGACGAAAGGAATGGACACGATGTTTGAAAGGGACACACCTCTTTCAATATACACACAACCATTGAAAATATTCATTCACTAATTAAATAATTAAATTATTTTCAACAATTTTCACATGAATGGATATTTTACTGTACATAATGCAAACAAAATGCAGACTCAATGCAAACGCAGTGCAGACAAAGAGAGAGAGAGAGAGAGAGAGAGAGGGAGAGATCATTTGAAAAGTTATTGTATCAGGATAGGTAGCTTATGTCCTTGAACCTTCCCTTGTGAAGATTTGTCGAGTTTACTAGCCATCCAGTGAACATGACGCCTTGAACTGTTCAGCTATTATTGTAAACTTGAATCAATAAATATCACACAATTTCTTTTACCAAAATTGCTTTTATTTATTTGTTCATTTTGGCCCTGAACATATGCCTGGTTTCACGACTCTTCTTAGACAATTTAGCCTTATAATTCTCATAGAAGTGGTCCCAGTTCCACACACATAGGTGACTTCCTAACAAGGGTATCCTGCTATACTCCACTTGAATTTCAAGTCATAGGAATCATTAAAAGCAAAGTTTACCTTAGTATTCTTTGCAGGTGACACTGTTATCTGTCATTCTAGAGAATGGTATGAGTATTTAAATACTCGTCAGTGTCATTTCAGAATTTTACATAATTAGGTTGTCCCTTTGAACCTAGATCTTGGGATCTCCAGTCAACTATATTGGGTTTTCCTTTATAGAAATTCTTTTACCATAGGCTTCAAGCCCATTCCCCTCGATGACTTATAAACTTGCTCTCGTGTCAATCCTTTAGTTAGTGGATCCGCAAGATTTTTCTTTGATTTTACATAATCAATTGTGATTATGCCATTCGAGAGAAGTTGTCTAACAGTATTGTGACGTCTCCTGATGTTTCTTGATTTACCGTTATAAATATAACTCTGTGCCCTACCGATAGCAGATTGACTATCACAATGTATACAAATTACTCGTACGAATTTTGGCCATATTGGAATGTCCTTCAAGAAATTTCGAAGCCACTATGCTTTTTCACTTGCTTTATCCAGAGCTATGAACTCAGATTTCATAGTTGATCTGGCTATGCACGTTTGTTTTGAGGACTTCCACGGTATTGTTGCAGCTCCAAGTGTAAAGATATCCACTTGTGGATTTTGAGTTTTTAGTATCAGAATCCAATTTGTATCACTGTATCCTTCGAGTACTGTAAGACCCATAATTTTATAAACCGTATTAAATTTATTTATGGTAATTATGAGCTAAATAGAGGAAATATATTTTATTTAATTTTTATTTGAGGTGTTTGTACATTTAGGGGATTTATGGGGCCATTATAAATTTTTCCTAATTTATTTCATGTAGGAGACCATTTGGACAATTGCTAGCTTAACCGTATGCACCAATATAATTTTTAGAATTTTATATGAATAGATATGTGTATATATATGTATATCTTATTGGATCTCAACCCGAAACCCAAATCACAACTCCTAAACCCACTACCCGCTTGCACCGAACCCGCGTAGAAATATAAGTTTTCCTATTGGATCTCTACCCGAAACTCTTTAACCTCTTAGCCTACCCTACCTGTAATCAACCTAAAATTTTCAGATTTTTAAAATCAATTTTTGGGAATTTTCTGCAATTTTTCAGGAATTTACATAGGTCCTGTGGTAATTTTATAATTTTTAATTGCTAATAACTAATATTATAATGTAATGAAAATATGATTTTATGGTGTAAAATAGAAAACCGGACTTAGGGTAATTTTTCTGGATTTTATTGGGCCTCAGACCTATTTTTAAATGCCTAAAACCTATTTAAGGTAATTAATTAATTAATTTTATTTACTATTATTATTATTATTATTTATTTATTTTTGGCCCAGCCCGCGGCCCGCTGGACCCGACCCACCGGGCCCAGCCCCAAACCCGGCCCAACCCTGGCCTGACGGGTCGGGCGGGTCGGCCAGGCCCGCACCCGACCCGTACCCCCATCCCCTTCCCCACGACCCACGTCAGCCCCAGCCCCCGATTCCTCCGCCGCCCGCCGCGATTTCCGGCCGCCACGACCGCCTCCCCCTCCGCTAGCCCCGCCACGACCACCCGCCCGACTCCCTTCCTCCACCCTATAAATTCTCCCCTTTTCTCCTCCTCCGCCTTCCTCCTCCCCTCGATTCCCTGCCGTCGGCTGCCCTGTTTCCGACCACCTCCGCCACGGTCGTCCCACCTCCGCGAGCAGCCCCGCTCGCCGTCCCCGACTTCAGCCGACCACCCGCCGTGCCTCGCCTCCCAGATCCGCCCGCCTCCAGCCCGTCGACCATCTCCCCAGAACCCCCCTGCCGGCACCGCCCTCACCCGAGCCCCGGCGACGCCTCGCCGACCGTCGGCCAGGCCCGCAGCTTCGGCGGCCCTCAGCCTAGGCCGGACACGCTGTTGGACACGTGGACACGGCTGACACGCGTCCAGGACACGGGACGCGTATCGGACACGGAAAATCCTAGTTTCGAAGGGCTTTGTTCAGGTACTCGTATCTTGCACCCTGTACCTCCGATTTCGATTCTGTAAATTGCGTTGCGAAGCCTGTAAGACCCTCTCGGTGCCCGGACAAACCGCTCGGGGCATCGCGTCCTGTGGTGATCGCACACCGCGATCCAAAAACAAGAAAAACCAGACCCTGTTTTACCACGGAACTGAGTACGCTCCGCCAAACGGGACGACTTGGTCGCGTGCGGTCTTCACAGATACATGCGCATCGTCGATACGGACGTGTGAGATTTCGCAGAAGCTGATTCGGATGTGCGTGCACACCGAAATCAGTGCGTATCCGCGGACATCGCCCCGTATCCGACTTTTTTGCAATTCACCATAACTTCGTGTATACACGTCGGATCGAGACAAAACTGGAGCCATCGGACTCGTAGCAATACGCTGGTTCTGTGGGTCAAGTTTGGTTCGATTCTGAGAACGTTGACGGAATCGCGTGTCGTGGGCCCCACAGGCCCCACTCGACGGGCAATTTTGTGATCGGCTCATCGGAATTCAATTCTGAAAGTTCCGTTGGGTTCGTATCAGCGTTCCTGACCTGTTGACACTAAGTTTGGTGAATTTGGAGACAGTTGACTCTGACACGTTTTTCGGTGCAAAGCGGGCCCACCGGTGGACCCCGTTTTGGCCCAAAATTATCGTTTTTGCCCTTGTCTCCAAATTGGACCCAAGGAAAGGCGTTCCTAGCTATTTGACACCTTCTGAGCGTGATGGTACTGTTTATTTCAGCTTTCGGAGACATCTCTGGAAATTTCCGAGAATATGACCTAAGTGGAATTCAAACATCAGGCAAGTGCACCTTGCCAAACTTGCAGTCTTTATCTTCATATTCCTGTAATAATACTTTGCTGGATGTCTTGTCTAAATTCATATAAACTTGTTTAAACTGCTTAACCTAGAAAACGTATGACGTACCTAGTGTCCGATCATAGTCGGGTGCCAACACTGTACGCGGTGTTGGATTCGTCATTTAGAGATGGATTTACGATACCCTTTACTTTTGTACTTGACATATCAAGTACCCTACAACCCAGGACATTTGATACTATACATGGACAGAATCTTCCTGAGATATTCATGGTGATTCTGTATAGGATACAGGACTTGACAGAGATATTTTAGTTATAGACAGTTTGACTTGTTGCACTAGTTATAATCCCACTGACATGGACATGAGACGTTATGGTCATGGTTTGCGTGATTACATTGGGTGGGAAGAGACACACAGGCTACAGGCTGTTCTATATATATATCTACTATTATTGTGAGGTTGTAGACTCTCCAGCAGAGCTAGACCCTTTACGTGTTATTACTGCTACCGGCTCCCCGACACAGAGCTTGTAGCGGTCTCAGCCTGAGTACTAGTGTTGCTCTCATTTGCATATCACATAGATGGTTACATAGTTTACCCTGCTGTTTCATTTATTTAATTGCACTGTATTTATTTGGCTTGTTTTATTTTGTGCCTTGTTATGTCCACCGAGGACCTGGAATGGATGATGTCCCCAGGTTTAGCTGAGGAGCAGTACCCCGAGATATACGGGACAGGAGCCGAGGCTATTGCTGGACTTGATACTGGAGCAGAACTGAACCCTGCAGACGAGGTGACTGCCGAAGACTTCTCCTGAGTACCTGATCCCGTACTCAGTATTTACTTTATGTTTATCTCTTTTGTTCCTGGCCTATTGAGCCAGTGTATTCAGACATAAGTCGGATTGTTTCCCCGACTAACTTGTTGTTGCTACTTATTTCCATTTCATTATGCACTTTATTTCTTTACCTTTATGGATGAGATTAGTGTGATTTGTTGTAGTAGACCTTTGTTACAGCTTAAGTACGCCCTGATGGCTCCATTAAATTGGATTATCCATCGGTGCGTGCTGCTGGCCATTGCCACGTGTCCAGTCCCTCGATATTTTGGGACTGGGGCGTGACATGGTTTTGTGGTGGCCCATGCAGGTCCATACAAAATTGTTCGGTTTCAACTTAGGGACCGAACATGCCTGCAATAAGATAGGATAAGTTTATAGGATCTCATCCATTGATTGAATCATTTTTGGACTCTATGTCGAATTCAATTTAATTGCTTGAATTGCATCCTGATTTGATTCCTCTGTGCGTTCTCATTGTTTTCTTTTTATGCAGAGTAATGGATCCCAGAAGTGGTGACGAGAATCCCTTGGGTACACCGCCTGAAGCTGTGGTTACCTGTGAAGCTGGAACGACGCCAGATACCAGAGGACAATCCTCTCAGAACAATCAAACTGGCCAGCCAAGTTCCAGGTTCAGGCGTGATGACCTCCCGCCTCCACCCCAGTTCCCTCTTACGATGCCTGTCTTTCCTCCAGGGCAGGCAATGGACGGACAGCAAATGTTCCAGATGTTCTACGCCATGATGCAGGCACAACAACAGATCCAACAGGAGGCCCAACGTCATGAGGCCGAGAACCTAAGGAACAGCATAGTCGCAGCATTGGAACATGCAAATCCACCAAATAGGCGGCTAGCGACGGGATCCGTCACAGATTTCCGTCAACTCAAACCCCGTACCTTCTCTGGCAAGGAAGGACCAACTGAAGTTCATGAATGGCTTACGAACACTCAGCACCAGTTGGAGGCCGCTGAACTTCCAAAGAAGAAGTGGATGACTGCCGTCAGGATGCAACTGACGGACAACGCGCACCATTGGTGGCTGTCCGAAGAAAGAAGGCTCGGACATGATCAGGTCACCTGGGAGGAGTTCTCCAGACTCTTCCAGGAAATGTACATCCCTGCTGTGGCTCGGTCAGAACTCCGAGACAGATTCAACCGCCTGATCCAGGGCAACATGACGGTGGAGGAATATAACGCCGAATTTATTCGCCTGAGCCGCTTCGCCCCTTCCCTAATTCCTACCGAAGAAGAGAAGGCGGAGAAGTTCTTTGATGGACTCAGGTTCGAGCTTCAGAAGTTAATCGGATCGGTCGCGCCCACATCTTACTCCGACGTCCTAGCTGCAGCACGTCGGATGGAGCGCGTTACTCGGAGGGAATCAAGCCTGAAACGTCCATTCTCCTCAGCACCGTCCAAGTCATCACCAGGGGAATCTGCTAAACGACCCCAGAAGAACCTGCCTCAGAAAGCAGCATCAAAGAACCTACCTACTTGTCATTACTGCGGCAAAGTAGGACATATTGAAAGAGAATGTAGACGCAAGCTGGGACTCTGCATGGTTTGCGGATCTGGACAACACTTCTCAAAGGACTGCTCGGAACGTCGAGAGGGAGTTCCGAATCAACCAGCTCCACCTGCACCTAGGCCAGCTCTTCCAGCCGGGGGAGCAACACAGACAGGGCCTGGAGGAGCCAGGCCACCACTACCACCTCAGGCAGCTTTGTTCCAGCAGGCTCGTCAGCAAAGGGGTCCCGCTCAGGGACGAGGTCAGGCATATGCACTAGCAGTCACTGAGGAAGCTACTGCAGGCGAAGTGATAGCAGGTACCATATTAGTAGCTTTAATTCCTGCTGTAGCATTATTTGATTCTGGAGCCTCGCATTCATTTATTGCTGCTAGCTTCGTAGCCACACATAGAGTAGCTACCGCACCTCTCTCGAATATGAAGAAAATTCTAACGGGAGGTGGAATTATCCCGGTTAGTGATATCTGTAGATCATGTTCGGTAGTAGTTTGTGGCCGAGAGATGCGAGCCCAATTCCTGATCTTTTCTATGCCTGATTATGATGTTGTACTTGGTATGGACTGGTTAAGTCAGTACCATGCGACACTGGATTGCCGGCTTGGAAAAGTGATATTTAGACCCCCTAGCCTTCCTGAGTTTGAATTTCTTCGAGGAGCTGTAGAACAAGGGGTCCAGCCAACTCTTAGGGTATTTACTGTAGAAGAGGATTCAGGTTACCCAAGAGTCATATCGGAATTTGTGGATGTATTTTCCGACGACTTTCCAGGTTTACCACCTGATCGGGAGATAGAATTCACAATAGACCTAACTCCAGGAGCCGAACCTATCACTTCATCGGTATATCGGCTAGCACCTAAGGAGTTAGTGGAGTTGAAGGCACAAGTCGACGACCTTCTGGAGAAAGGATTTATCCGGCCCAGTGTTTCACCTTGGGGAGCACCTATACTTTTTGTACCAAAGAAGGACAGAACTGTGCGCTTGTGCATTAATTACAGAGCCCTTAATGCTGTCACTGTTAAGAACCGGTATCCCTTACCACGCATTGATGACTTGTTTGACCAATTGAGTGGTGCTAGGGTATTCTCAAAGATTGACCTTAGATCCGGTTATCACCAGATTAGGGTGAAGAAGGAAGATATCCCAAAGACGGCCTTCAGAACTAAATATGGACATTATGAGTTCCTAGTAATGCCGTTTGGTTTAACCAACGCACCTGCTGTATTTATGAGTTTGATGAACGGAGTCTTCCATCAGTACTTGGATAAGTTCGTGGTGGTATTCATTGACGATATTCTAGTCTACTCCAAGGACCACGAAGAGCACGAGGAACACCTAAGAATTGTGCTAGAAACTTTGAGAAGGGAGAAGCTATATGCCAAACTCAGCAAATGTGAGTTCTGTATGGACAAGGTGCCATTCTTAGGACATATTATCTCGGGTGAAGGACTGTCTGTGGACCCAGAGAAGGTCATCGCAATAGAAACCTGGCCTACCCCTACCTCTGTCGCGGAAGTGAGAAGTTTTCTTGGACTTGCTGGGTATTACCGGCGGTTCGTAAAATTTTTTTCAAGGATCGCAGAGCCGATGACTAAGCTGACACAGAAGGATCAGGAGTTCATATGGACGTGTCACGACCCGCACCCGGAAATTCGGGCACGAGTGCGTGGGTACGTCCAGCCTACGCCGCAGAGTCGGCGGTAGTACGCTGTCTAGGTCAAATCCATACTTACTAAACTAGCTCATTCACAAATAACATAGGCAAGATAATAATGAGAACATAAACTTAAGATTGCAACTGAAATAAATACGACAACAGATTCAAATGTTTTAGTACAGAAATTCAGAATGAAACCGGGGACAAACCCGATTTATAAGATAAGAAACATAAGTAAAAGATAGCTACTGCTAGCTACTCAGCAGCAGGGGTCTCCTGGGTGGGATCTGGTTCCTCATAAGTATCATCTGTACCCTCATAGGGACCATAATATGTAGGGGCAAGGTCCTCATCATCGCCTAAATCAACAGATCCAGTCAGGAAAGAAGCAAAGTACACAGTGCACAACAAGATTAAACTAAATATTTATGACAATTAAATTGAATATCATGTTGAGAAACTGCATAACAGAACATCATTATCTCAGAGTTAAAGCTGTGAATAGGAATATGAGAAAACAGAAATAAATGAGACAGGAAATAAAACTACAACAGTCCGCAAGAAATATAACAAGACCAGAACTATCTGTGTGAACCTGTGTTTGTTTTTAGAATACATAGTTGGCATGTAGGGGTTTATAAGGCTAATCCGGCCATCATAAACGGCTATTAAACAGGGGAAATCGAGATCCGGCTGAGGTACAGTCGCGTACCAACAGCTATTAAACATGGCAGGGGAAAGGGTAAACTACATGCCTTCTAGTATTCTCCCACCCGACATAAAAAACAAAACATGAACTCCAAATATTCAAGACATGAATTCCAGTATTCCTAACACTAGGTGTATTCATCAAGGGTACTAGTAAGCAGGGAATTAATTATCACAATATAAAGATTTAACTTGAAGTGCAGGTACTTGCCTGTTGTTTGGATCTGATTAATTGGTTCTTAGGGAAATTTCTAGAGATGAGTCCAAAAGCTGAAATAGACATTACCATCACGTTCAGAAGATGTCAAATAGCTAGAAATGCCTGTCCTTGGGTCCAATTTGGAGACAAGGGCAAAAACGGCAGTTTCGGGTCAAAACGGGGTCCGCCGGTGGCCCGCTTTGCACCGAAAAATACGTCCGGGTCAACGGTCTCCAAATGCACGCACACCCGAATCAGCTTCCACGAAATCTCACACGTTCGTATCGACGACGCGCACGTATCTGTGAAGACCGCACGCGACCAAGTCGTCCCGTTTGGCGGGGCGCACTCAGTTCCGGGGTAAAACAGGGTCTGGTTTTTCCTGTTTTTGGATCGCGGTGTGCGATCACCACAGGACGCGATGCCCCGAGCGGTTTATCCGGGCACCGAGAGGGTCTTACAGGCTTCACGTAGAAATTTACAGAATGGAAAACGGAGATACAGGGTGCAAGATACGAGTACCTGAACCGGCTCTGAAAATCGGAGAAAAACCGTGTTCGTGTCGTGTCCGACACGGAGATTGGGGAAATTAGGGTTAGGGTTCTGCGGATTTCGGCGAGGGAAACTCGGCCGGAGGAGGGCGGAGCGGCGCTGCTGGGGCCGAGGGCGGTTCGCCGGGGCTGGGCGGAGCCGGTGGTCGACGGCGCCGGGGAGGAGGGGCGGCCGGAGGCGGCTGCTCGCGTGTCCGATCTGCTGCGGGTCGGCCGGAGGAAGGAGGAGGAGAGGGGAGGAGGTGCTGGCGGTGCAGGGCGGAGCTGGGCGACGGGGTCGGCCGGCGTCGAGGCGGCTCGGGCGGTCGACGGTGGTGGGGGTCGTGGCTGACGGTGGCGAGGGTGGGGGCTGCGGGGGTTTAAAAAGGGGAGGAGGCGGTTGCTGGGGCCGAGCTCGGCGGAGAAGAGGGGGAACGTGGCGGCGGGGTGCGGGCGAGGTGGCCGGCAGAGGCTCCGCGTGGCCGGGCGGGTCGGCGGCTGACCGAGTTCGGGTTCGCGGGCGGGTGCGGGTCTGGCTGATCCGACCCGACCCGGTAAGGGCGGGCTGGGCCGGAGGCTAACGGGCCCGGCCCACTGGGCCGGGCCCAAAAACCTAAAAACAGAATAATAATAATAATAATAATAAATAATAATAAAAAATAATAATAATTAAATGAATAAATAGTTTTTAGGCATTTAAAAATAGGTCTGAGGCCCAGAAAAATTCAGAAAAATTACTCTAAGTCTAGTTTTTCATTTTACACCCAAAAATGTTATTTTCATGATATTTTAATATTATTTATTGACAATTAAAAATCATTTGATAATTAAGAACCTTGATTTTAATTCCAGAAAATTTCCAGAAAATTCCAGAAAATTGGGAAAAATCCAAGATTTAATAATTTGAAAATTCAGGGGGGTTTACAACCTACCCAACTTACAAAAATTTTGTCCTCAAAATTTAAGAATAACAAAGACACAAAAGGAAAGGCCGAGAAATAAAATATACCTCAGGGTTCAAAAAGATAGGGGTAGCGCTCTCTAATCTCGTCTTCTCGGTCCCAGGTGGATTCGCCGGGAGAATGGTGCTTCCAAGTTACGCGAACCAGGGAGATAACCTGGTTCCGTAGAACTTTCTCCGATCGACCCAGTATCTCCACGGGTTGCTCTTGGTAAGTCAAACTTGGGCCTACTTCGAGCTCTGAGTGATCCAAAATGTGGCTGGGGTCTGACACGTACTTTCTAAGCTGTGACACGTGGAAGACGTTATGGACTCCATCCAGAGAGGGTGGCAATGCCAGTCGGTATGCCACTTCTCCGATTTTCTCCTGTATGCCAAAAGGTCCAATAAATCTTGGGCTGAGTTTTCCACTCCTTCCGAACCTAATGGTGCCATGTGTCGGGAAAATCTTCAAGAATACCAGTTCTCCAACCTTTAATAAAGTCATAATCAAGTCTTAGTTCCATAATCAAAATATTTAAATTAACTTGAATTTCATAAATTTAATTACCTCAAATTCCAAGGGCCTTCGGTGGCTATTTGTCCAATGTCGTTGCCTGTCTTGAGCCACTCGAAGTCTGTCCCTTATTTGTTTTACCTTCTCAGTTGAATCGATCACCATCTCTGGTCCCAGCAGGGCTCTTTCTCCAACGTCGTTCCATGATAGCGGGGTACGACATCTTCGTCCATACAGAGCTTCAAATGGAGTCATCTCAATACTTGCTTGGTAACTGTTATTATAAGATAACTCCACAAGATGTAGGTAGTCTTCCCAGGATCCTCCAAAATCTAGAACATATGTACGGAGCATATCTTCAAGTGTCTGGATTGTACGTTCCGATTGTCCATCTGTTTGGGGATGATAAGCTGTGCTGAATTTGAGTTGAGTCCCCAAACTGGCTTGTAAGCTCTTCCAGAAGTGAGAGGTGAATCTTGAATCTCGGTCGGAGACAATACTTACTGGAACTCCATGCAGCCTGACAATATGTCTGATATATAAATCTGCCAGCTTCTCTGTAGATAGCCCTACTTTGAAGGGTAGAAAATGTGCAGACTTGGTCAGTCTATCTACTATCACCCAGATTGCATCCTTTCCACTAGGTGTCCTTGGAAGTCCAGAAACAAAATCTATTGTGATATGTTCCCACTTCCACTCCGAAATGGGTAGCGGTTGAAGCAATCCTCCAGGTCTTTGTCTTTCTGTCATGACTTGCTGGAACACTAAACAACGAGATACGAACCTGGCTACTTCTCTTTTCATGCCATGCCACCAAACATGCGTCCTCAGGTCCTTGTACATCTTGTTGGCTCCTGGATGTATAGAGTATTGCGATCGGTGCGCCTCTTGCATAATTTTTTCTTTTATGTCTCCTTGAGGTACGCATAATCTATCGCCATGCCTCAGTGATCCATCTTCATGAATTCTGAAATCTTCCACTAATCCAGCTTGCACTTGTCCTCGAAGGCTTCGCAGGCCTTCGTCTTGAAATTGAGTCTCCTTGATCTTGTCTATTAAAGTAGACTGAATCTGCAAGTTCATCATTTGGCCTTCTTTTCCTGGGATAATTACTTCAATACCTAAATTTTCCAAGTCCTCTAGCAGGTGTCTATCCATAGTCAAGTACATCGCCATAGGATATCTGCTTAGAGCATCAGCAACTACATTGGCCTTCCCAGGATGATATTGAAGGGTGATATCAAAGTCTTTCATTAGTTCCAGCCACCTTCTTTGCCTCATGTTCAGCTCTTTCTGAGTGAAGATATATTTTAGACTTTTATGGTCAATATTTCCACCCTTTCTCCATAAAGATAATGCTTCCATAGTTTAAGAGCAAAAATGACAGCTGCCAATTCTAAATCATGAGTTGGATAGTTCTTTTCATGAGGTCGAAGCTGTCTAGAGGCATATGCTATTACTTTCTTGTTCTGCTCCAATACACAACCTAGACCTTTTTCAGAAGCATCACTATAAATAGCGAAACCTCCGGTTCCAGAAGGTAAGGTCAGAATAGGGGCAGTAGTCAGCCTTTTTTTCAATTCCTCAAAAGCATGCTGACATTCATCAGTCCAGGTGAACTCTTCATCCTTCCTTGTTAATTTTTTCATGGGTTCAGCAATTCTTGCAAAGTCCTTCACAAACTTCCGATAGTAGCCAGCTAGTCCCAGGAAGCTTCTAATCTTTGCTACCGAGTCTGGAGTGGGCCATGATTCTACTGCAGCTATCTTCTTAGGATCTACTGCTATTCCATCTCCAGTCACAACATGTCCCAAGAATTCTACTTTGCCTAGGAATAAAGCACATTTAGATAATTTTCCATAAAGTTTTTCCTTCCTCAAAGTCTCCAATGCTAGCCTCAAATGTTCTTCATGTTCTTCGGGGGTCTTGGAGTAGATCAAAATATCATCAATAAAGACCACTACAAATTTTTTTAGGTATGGCTGGAAAACTCTGTTCATCAAGTTCATAAAAACTGCTGGTGCATTCGTCAACCCGAACGGCATTACTAAGAATTCGTAGTGTCCGTTTCGGGTATTGAAAGCAGTTTTAGGGATGTCTTCCTTTCTCACCCTTACTTGGTGGTAACCAGACCTCAAATCAATCTTTGAAAATACCCGAGCTCCACTTAACTGATCAAATAAGTCATCTATCCTGGGCAGGGGATACTTATTCTTGATTGTTAAGGCATTCAAGGCCCTATAGTCAATACACATTCGGGATGTTCCGTCCTTCTTGGGCACAAATAATATTGGAGCTCCCCAAGGTGAGACACTAGACCTAATGAAGCATTTGTCTTCTAGTTCTTTGATTTGCTCATTTAGTTCTATTATCTCCTTCTTGTTGATTCTGTAGGGATTTTGAGATACTGGTGCTGCTCCTGGCACTAAGTCAATAGAGAATTCAACTTCTCGGTCTGGGGGTAAGCCTGGAAGATCCTCAGGGAAGACATCAAGATATTCAGAGATGATGGGTAGTGGCAATTCTTCTGTTACTAGGGCTCCACAAATTTTGTTATTATCCATTTCTCTAGAACCTCTAGCAAATTCAAATTCTGGCTTGTCAGGGGGCCTGAAGATTACACTACCTCTGTGGCAGTCTATAGTGGCATAATGTTGACTTAACCAATCCATACCCAGTATAATATCAAAACTGGGAACTGGCATTACGAGTAGCCTAGCATACAGTTCTCTTCCACACAATATAATAGGGCAATTGTTACAGGCATCACTAACCGGGATAATTCCTCCACCGGTAATGATCTTATAACAATTCCTAAGGGGTTTAGTGATTAAGCTATGCTTCATAAGGAAATCTACTGACATGAATGAAAGTGAAGCTCCAGAGTCAAATAAAGTAATAACTGGTATTGAATTTATAAGCACAGAACCTATGATCACGTCTGCTGTGGCTTCAGCTTCTTCCAGAGTCATTGCATAAGCACGGCCTTGCTGCGGTGCACCCCTCTGTTGCTGCTGTTGGTGCTGAGCAAAGCGTTGTTGTTGTGTTGGAAGCGGGGGTCCCCTCTGCTGTGCTGCTGGGGGCCTGGCCTGGCCTGGAGCCTTGGGTGCAGCGGTACGTCCTTGAGCAGCTGGACAGTCCCTCATTTGATGCGCTGCTGAGCCGCAGTAGAGGCAGGCACCTAGCCTCTTCCTGTAGACTTGCCAAGTATGACCTGGTTTTTGGCAAAAGTTACAAGCAGCAGCTTGTTGGTTCTGTCCTTGAGCCTGGTGTTGGGGTGCTGGAGCTCGAGGGAGAGGATGCTGAGTTTGCTGCGGGGCCCTTTGTTGTTGTTGTTGTTGTTGTTGTTGTTGAAAAGGGCGTTTGTTGGGTCCCGCATTTTCGGTATCTCTCTCCCGTTTCAGTTTATGCCCCATATCTCTCTCAACGCCTTGTGCCACGCTCAGGATTTCTTCATAGGTGCGAGCTCGGCTGGTGGTGACAGCAAGGCGAATATCCGGAGATAGCCCCTTCTTGAATCTACGGGCTCTGTCTGTAAACCCCTGATTTTTCTTAATTATTAAATCTTGGATTTTTCCTACTTTTCTGGAATTTTTCGGGAATTTTCTGAAATTAAAATCAAGGCTTTTAATTAATAAATGATTTTTAGTTGGCAATAAATAATATTAAAATATCAAGAAAATAACATTTTTGGGTGTAAAATAGAAAACCGGACTTGGGGTAATTTTCTGGGATTTTATTGGGCCTCAGACCTATTTTTAAAAGCCTAAAAACTATTTTTATAATTAATTAATTATTTCTGTTATTATTATTATTATTATTATTATTATTATTATTATTATTATTGTTTTTATTATTAGTATTTAGGTGTTGGGCCGGCCCGGCCCAGTGGGCCGAGCCCAGTGCAACCAGCCCAACCCCTTTGCCATAGCGGGTCGGGCGGGTCCGCTCACCCGGATTCGCCGCCCGACCCGACCCGTCCGGCCTCTCCCCTGTCCCACGACCCTGTCTCCCCGATTTTTCTGCCGGCGCCGGAGATCCCGCCACCACGACCGCGTCACCTCCCACGTCGCCTCCCCTCCGGATCCCGCGCCCACGACCGCCCGGCCGAGCCCCACCGAAGCCCTATATAAACCCCCTCTCTCGTTCACCTCCGCCCTCTCCAAAAACCCTAACCCTAGCTACTCCGGCAGCCCGATCCGCCGCCGTGACCTCCCTGCGCCGACCACCCCCGAGACCGCCGTCCAGGCCACCGTCCCCAGGCGAACCACCTCCTCCTCTCCCCTTTCCTCCTCCTCCCCAGGCGGCCAGACCCCCGAGCTCTCCTCCCGCGGCTGCTTTCCCCCTCCGCCGGCTATCCCGAGCCCTCGACGCCGCCGGTGACCTCGCCGCCCCTCGGCTGAGCCGCCGCAGCCCCGGCCCGACCTCGCCGGCCTCCGGCGTACCCTCCAGCAGCGCCGGACACGCCGCGGACGTGACCCAGACGCGGGACACAGCCCGAACGCACTGGACACGTGTCCAAGACACAGAATCGCGTGTCGGACTCGAAATACCCCGACCCCGAGTCCGAGGCCTCCCCTCGGTGCTCCTCCATCAGTTTCCCGGTAGGTGCCCCTATCAGAGCGTGCTGTCCCTTCCAAAACCACTCCCCTGTCCGACCGGGACTGACAGAATAAAGCTCTGTCAATCCCGGGATAGTTAGAAATTATAGATTATAGTTAATTAGTTAATGTAATGATTGTTAGTTTTGGTTAATTAATTAACGATTTAATGCAACGATCCTCAATACGTATATTAATTTTATATATATAATAAAATAAAAACCTTATTAAATATTACGTAAATTAGTAATTGTTTAATAGATAATTTCCGAAATGATTTTTTTAGTATTTAAATACTAATTAGTAATTATTTAATATATAATTCTGAAATGATTTTAGTATTCAAATATAATATGTTAGTATTCGAATAAGTTTTCCCAAAAATATTATTCTCTTACAAATTGATTTGTATTATTACCAAAATAAAAATTTAGTAATATTTTTCCCCTAAGCTTAGTTTATTAGAAATAAAATTGATTGCTAAAAACAAACGAATTTTTATTTTATTATAATCGTTCTTTCCTATTTTTATCCTATCAGAAACAAAACGATATTTTACCATAAAATATTTTCTACGATAAAATAAATAAGTTTATTATTATTAAAAAAAAAAAAGGGTTTTTGTTTTACTAAATTACTATTACAAATTATTATTTTTAATCGATCGTTGGATTTAAATCATTAACTTAGTTAACTAATCAAGTCAGATTAAAACCCTCTGACTTAATTCTAAAATCAGTTTATTAATAAATGTAGGTCCCTGTAACTAAGGTTGAGACCGTCGCGACATCTCACTCGCGTCACCAACCAACTCCAGGCAAGTTTCATATAATTCAAAACCGGTATTTTAGTTGTAATTAAATATGTTGCATGTCATATAGATATATTGGGACGACACTTGATTTCACGGAACCGACTGATTGACTGATTGATTGACTCATTGACTCATTGACTCATTGACTATTGCCTTGGGAACTGGGGAGAAAAGTTAGCACCCGTGGTCAAAGCCCCCTTATTGCCTCATTGTGGATAGCTGAAGTCCAACCTCACTGGACTGACGCCGCACCGTGTTCACGCGAACACAGATTGCCTCCAACCCCAACCGGCCACGGGATGCTACCTTTCTCAAAACACTTTTAGTGATTGTAGCTTGTCATCATTGCTTCATCGACATTTACTGTTCTTGTTTCATAATTGTTGCATACAAAAATATAAATATTGTTCAAAACTATCTCATTGCATCATTTTAATTATCGTTAAGATGCTGGAATTGGATATATGTTCTTGCTCCCTCCTGACTGGAGATTAACAATTTTAGGTGATTGCGGTGACGATGATGAGTATGATACCTTTTATGGTCCGGACCAGAGTACTGAAGCCCTAGCGGAACCTAGCCAGGAGGCCGATGTTTAGTTGCTTCCCTTTTATTTTCCAAATTGTAATAATCAGGGTTGAAGTAATAACCCTGGACCATGTTTTGTTTGATCTTTGATTGTAAATGAATTTCTCTCTCAGACTTAGCAATAAAAAAATTGAATTTCCTTCATGTATTCTGGATGTCTGTGTGTTACTACGGATTGATACAGCTTACTGCCGCCGTCTCACAACGGTGCAGGCTGGGCATGATCCGACTGGACCCAGATTATTGGGATCGGGTCGTGACATGTTTTCAGTGGTGGCCCATGCAGGTCTAGTTTACAACCTTTGGTCTAGTCAACTTAGGCTAGCCAAACAAACCGACTTGCCTTTGACTTTAGGTTTAGTATGACTTTAGGAAAACAGACTCTAGAAACAATTAGAACACTTAGAATTCTTGAGAAAATTTCAAACTGTCACATCATAGGACCAAATTTTTCTATCTATACATATGTACAATTATTTTGGCTTGCTTATAGAACATAGGTTACCTTGCTTATGCTTGCTTCCTAAACCTTCCAGAAGATGGCACGAGGGAAGACAACCCGTTCCGGCCCAGCCGAAGAAGAGGCTTCGTCTTCTGAGCATACCCCGAATCAAGCTCAGTCCGACCCCTCTCCGTTGCAGCTCACAGATCGCCCCCATGCTGCAAGAGCTCCCCGAGCTGCCTACACTTCAGTAGTGCATGCAGCTCCACCCATTCCTCCCAGGACCACATCGATTCCAGCCGATGTGACTCCTCCTGTTGCACCACCTGTGCCAGTGGACCCCGCTGAACTCGTAGGCCTGCTACGAGGAGTTCTTGAAGCCCAGAGGGCCCAAGCTGAAGCAAATCGCGAGCAGACCGCGATTATGAGAGAGGGCATGGAGAACGCCCATAATGTAGCCATGGCAGCGCTAGGAACATCCCGGTCAGAACAGGAGCCTGCCAAGGTAATTAAGGATTTAAAAGCTTGGATTCCACTAATGAATTTCTAGTCTAACCACAAACCTGTTATCCAGGTAAAGGTTGGAACTGTAGAAAACTTTAAGAAGTTGGACCCGCGTCCCTTCAAGGGGACCGAAGGCATCATCTACGCAGACGAGTGGCTAGATGATATGGAGCGACTCCTCAGCGTCGCTCGACTCCCAGACGACCTCATGGTTGAGGCCGTAGCACTCCAGCTGAGAGACTTGGCCAACATTTGGTACCGCAACAAGCCAAGATTTCGAGCTGGAGGGATTTCCTGGCGGCTATTCAAGAAGCAGTTCAAGCGGAAGTTCTTTCCAGAGGCTGCCCTCGAAGCTATGGGAAGGCAGTTTCAAGATCTGAAGCAAGGAGACCGCACAATTGAAGAATATGCGGCTGAGTTCAACAGGCTTGGCAGGTTTGCAAGCCACCTGGTGGACAACCCTGTAGAACGTGCTAAGAAGTTCCGGCACGGACTACGTGAAGAGATCCGCACCTTAGTAGCTGCTAACGGTGCGAAGACTTATGACAAGATGTTGAAGGTGGCCCAAGATGTAGAGGCCAGTGCACCTGCTCGACCCAAGAGGGAGCATCCAGGGTCAAGCAACAGCTATCAGGGCAACAACAAGAGGCACAGCAACAACAACAATAGGCCCTCCTATCCCCAGCAGTCCCAGCAACAACAGCCAGCAGCGGCCAACAAAGCGCATCAGTACAACCAACCAAAGGCGGTCAACTGCGTCTACTGCAAAAGGCCAGGTCATACCGCCGAGATCTGCCGGAAGAAATTGGGACACTGCCTTGCTTGTGGATCTGCCACCCATCAAGTAAAGGACTGCCCCACAGCATACAACAAAACTGGAGCTGGACAGCAGAGAGGTCCACTGCCTACCCAGCAGCAGCGCTACAACCAGCACAGAGCCGGGCAAGCTTTTGCCTTGACTGTGGAAGAGCCAGAAGCTGAACCCGAGACGGAAGGAGATGTCATCGCAGGTTCCATTCTACTTCATTCGCACCCTGCCTTAGCATTATTTGATTCTGGAGCATCACACAGTTTTATATCTGCAAACTTCATTTCTGCACACCATCTAGTTACTGGCATAAGTAAGATAATCTGTAGGGTTATGACTGGTGGAGGACCAATACCCATTAGTGAGACTTGTAGCTGCCCAGTCACTATCTCAGGACATGAGTTTCAGACTCAGTTCCTAATAATGCCTCTGCCAAACTATGACGTAGTCTTGGGCATGGATTGGCTTAGTCAACATCATGCTCTGATAGACTGTCGAGAAGGCTGCGTAACTCTAGATCCACCTGGAGGACCTAAACTCAAAGTGATTCGAGCACCTGAAGGCGTGGAATGTGTGTCCTACACATCCATCACTGAAGAAACCGGACCCCCTCATCCTCTCATAGCGGAGTTTATAGACGTCTTCCCAGACAATCTTCCAGGGCTACCCCCTGATCGAGATGTGGAATTCTCGATCGATCTTATACCTGGCGCAGCACCAATCTCCCAACGCTGCTACCGAGTGAATCCCAAGGAGTCCAAGGAAATAAAAGACCAAATTGACGAGCTTCAGGCGCAAGGATTCATCAGGACCGGTGCCTCACCCTGGAGTGCACCAGTCTTGTTTGTACCCAAGAAGGATGGGACAGTTAGAATGTGCATAGACTACCGGGCATTGAACAACATCACTATCAAGAACAAGTACCCGCTGCCCCGGATCGACGATCTCTTCGACCAGCTGAGTGGAGCTAAGGTTTTCTCGAAGATAGACCTCAGATCGGGTTACCATCAAATCAAGGTGAGGAAGGAAGATATTCCAAAGACGGCATTCAACACCAAGTATGGACAATTTGAATTCTTGGTCATGCCCTTTGGTCTTACCAATGCCCCAGCAGTGTTCATGAATCTCATGAACAAGGTCTTCCACAAATACCTGGACCAGTTTGTCGTTGTCTTCATTGACGACATTCTGATCTATTCGAAGACCAAGGAAGAACACGAGCAGCATTTGAGGATAGTTTTGGAAACCCTCAGAAAGGAGAAGCTATATGGAAAATTGTCCAAGTGTGAATTCTTTTTAGACAAGGTGGACTTTCTCGGCCACGTTGTCACAGGAGAAGGCATATCAGTGGACCCCAAGAAGATAGCTGCCGTGGAAACATGGAATACTCCCAGGTCAGTTGCAGAGATCAGAAGCTTCTTGGGCTTAGCTGGATATTACAGGAAATTCGTAAAGGACTTTGCAAAAATTGCTGAGCCCATGACCAAGCTAACCAGGAAGAATGAAGAGTTCGTCTGGACCGAAGCGTGCCAGGCGTCATTTGAAGAGCTGAAGAGAAGGCTAACAACAGCACCAATTTTGTCGCTACCCTCAGGATCAGGAGGATTCTCAATTTATAGCGACGCGTCCGGCAAAGGATTAGGATGTGTGCTCCAGCAACATGGAAAGGTAATTGCTTATGCTTCCCGGCAATTACGGACTCATGAGAAGAACTACCCGACGCATGACCTGGAGCTAGCAGCAGTCATCTTCGCCTTGAAGCTGTGGAAGCACTACCTGTACGGCGAAAGAGTAGAGATATACACGGACCACAAAAGTCTCAAGTATGTCTTTACACAGAAGGAGCTCAACATGCGTCAGAGACGATGGTTGGAGCTCATGAAGGACTTTGATATCAGCCTACAGTACCATCCCGGAAAGGCTAATGTGGTCGCCGACGCACTTAGTCGATATCCGATGGCGATGTTCTTGACAACCGATCGGTACCTACTGGAGGACATGGAGAAGCTGGGTTTAGAACTCGTATTGCCTGCAGAGGAAATGAAGAAGCTTGGACGGGAAGCAATAGTACCCGGCGCTGACTTTCCCATGATGCATTTGCAAGTGCAGTCTAGCTTGATGGACAAAATCAAGGAGACTCAATTCGAGGACGGAGCATTGTGCAAGCTCAGGGACCAGGTGTTAGCTGGCACACTGGAGGGATTCTCTATTTCAGACGACGGAACACTGAGGAATGGCACCAGACTTTGTGTACCTGCTGGTGAATTGAGGGAACAGCTGATGCAGGAAGCGCATCACTCACAGTATTCCATCCACCCTGGAGCAAATAAGATGTACCGAGATATACGGGAGCACGTATGGTGGTATGGAATGAAGAAGGATGTCTCAAAATTCGTTGGCAGATGCTTGATCTGCCAGCAGGTGAAAGCAGATAGACAAAGACCAGCAGGACTTCTTCAGCCGCTGCCCATTCCAGAATGGAAATGGGAGCACATCACTATGGATTTTGTGTCAGGATTGCCTCGATCCCAAGGAGGGAAGGACGCTATTTGGGTGATCGTAGACAGATTGACTAAGTCTGCCCACTTCATTCCCTTCAAGGTTGGTTTATCCACCGAGAAGCTAGCTGCCCTATACATGAGGCAAATCGTCCGGATACATGGAGTTCCTGTGAGCATTGTATCAGACCGAGACAGCCGCTTTACTTCTCACTTCTGGAAGAGCTTGCAAGAGAGTCTGGGGACCCAACTGAAGTTCAGCACTGCGTATCACCCACAGACCGACGGACAGTCAGAGAGAACCATCCAGACGTTAGAGGATATGCTGAGATCTTGCGTCCTGGATTTTGGAGGATCATGGGAAGACCACCTACACTTAGTAGAGTTTGCTTACAACAACAGCTACCAGGCCAGCATCGGCATGACTCCTTTTGAGGCTCTGTATGGACGTCGTTGCCGCACTCCCTTGGCTTGGGACGACGTAGGAGAACGAGTCATGCTGGGACCTGAGATGATTACAGATGCGGCTGAAAAAGTCAAGGTGATCAGAGACAGACTTCGGGTGGCTCAAGATCGTCAGAAGCATTGGGCGGACAGCCGTCGCCGACTTGTGGAGTTCGAAGCAGGTGATAGTGTCTTCGTCAAGATCTCCCCCACCAGAGGAACTATCCGTTTTGGCAGAGCTGGGAAACTTAGTCCCAGGTATATCGGCCCATTCGAGATATTGAGCAGAGTTGGAGAGGTGGCATACAGAGTGGCATTACCACCTAATCTTGAAGGCGTGCACAATGTTTTCCATGTATCGCAGCTGAGGCGTTACATTTCGGACCCGAGTCACATCCTGGATCATTCAGAGTTGGAGATTGGGCCAAGTCTTACGGTACCAGAGCAGCCAGTAAGGATCATAGACCGTATGGAAAAGCAGTTGCGGAACACCGTGATTCCCCTGGTCAAGGTTCAGTGGCTCCACCACTCCCCAGGCGAATCCACCTGGGAACGAGAGGCTGAGATGAGGCAGAAGTACCCTCATCTGTTTTAAGGCATGTTTACCCTTGTTCTCCCTTCAATTGTAGTTAATTTCGAGGACGAAATTTCTATAAGTTGGGTAGGTTGTAAACCCCTGATTTTTCTTAATTATTAAATCTTGGATTTTTCCTACTTTTCTGGAATTTTTCGAGAATTTTCTGAAATTAAAATCAAGGCTTTTAATTAATAAATGATTTTTAGTTGGCAATAAATAATATTAAAATATCAAGAAAATAACATTTTTGGGTGTAAAATAGAAAACCGGACTTGGGGTAATTTTTTGGGATTTTATTGGGCCTCAGACCTATTTTTAAAAGCCTAAAAACTATTTTTATAATTAATTAATTATTTCTGTTATTATTATTATTATTATTATTATTATTATTATTGTTGTTTTTATTATTAGTATTTAGGTGTTGGGCCGGCCCGGCCCAGTGGGCCGAGCCCAGTGCAACCAGCCCAACCCCTTTGCCATAGCGGGTCGGGCGGGTCCGCTCACCCGGATCCGCCGCCCGACCCGACCCGTCCGGCCTCTCCCCTGTCCCACGACCCTGTCTCCCCGATTTTTCCGCCGGCGCCGGAGATCCCGCCACCACGACCGCGTCACCTCCCACGTCGCCTCCCCTCCGGATCCCGCGCCCACGACCGCCCGGCCGAGCCCCACCGAAGCCCTATATAAACCCCCTCTCTCGTTCACCTCCGCCCTCTCCAAAAACCCTAACCCTAGCTACTCCGGCAGCCCGATCCGCCGCCGTGACCTCCCTGCGCCGACCACCCCCGAGACCGCCGTCCAGGCCACCGTCCCCAGGCGAACCACCTCCTCCTCTCCCCTTTCCTCCTCCTCCCCAGGCGGCCAGACCCCCGAGCTCTCCTCCCGCGGCTGCTTTCCCCCTCCGCCGGCTATCCCGAGCCCTCGACGCCGCCGGTGACCTCGCCGCCCCTCGGCTGAGCCGCCGCAGCCCCGGCCCGACCTCGCCGGCCTCCGGCGTACCCTCCAGCAGCGCCGGACACGCCGCGGACGCGACCCAGACGCGGGACACAGCCCGAACGCACTGGACACGTGTCCAGGACACAGAATCGCGTGTCGGACTCGAAATACCCCGACCCCGAGTCCGAGGCCTCCCCTCGGTGCTCCTCCATCAGTTTCCCGGTAGGTGCCCCTATCAGAGCGTGCTGTCCCTTCCAAAACCACTCCCCTGTCCGACCGGGACTGACAGAATAAAGCTCTGTCAATCCCGGGATAGTTAGAAATTATAGATTATAGTTAATTAGTTAATGTAATGATTGTTAGTTTTGGTTAATTAATTAACGATTTAATGCAACGATCCTCAATACGTATATTAATTTTATATATATAATAAAATAAAAACCTTATTAAATATTACGTAAATTAGTAATTGTTTAATAGATAATTTCCGAAATAATTTTTTTAGTATTTAAATACTAATTAGTAATTATTTAATATATAATTCTGAAATGATTTTAGTATTCAAATATAATATGTTAGTATTCGAATAAGTTTTCCCAAAAATATTATTCTCTTACAAATTGATTTGTATTATTACCAAAATAAAAATTTAGTAATATTTTTCCCCTAAGCTTAGTTTATTAGAAATAAAATTGATTGCTAAAAACAAACGAATTTTTATTTTATTATAATCGTTCTTTCCTATTTTTATCCTATCAGAAACAAAACGATATTTTACCATAAAATATTTTCTACGATAAAATAAATAAGTTTATTATTATTAAAAAAAAAAAAGGGTTTTTGTTTTACTAAATTACTATTACAAATTATTATTTTTAATCGATCGTTGGATTTAAATCATTAACTTAGTTAACTAATCAAGTCAGATTAAAACCCTCTGACTTAATTCTAAAATCAGTTTATTAATAAATGTAGGTCCCTGTAACTAAGGTTGAGACCGTCGCGACATCTCACTCGCGTCACCAACCAACTCCAGGCAAGTTTCATATAATTCAAAACCGGTATTTTAGTTGTAATTAAATATGTTGCATGTCATATAGATATATTGGGACGACACTTGATTTCACGGAACCGACTGATTGACTGATTGATTGACTCATTGACTCATTGACTCATTGACTCATTGACTATTGCCTTGGGAACTGGGGAGAAAAGTTAGCACCCGTGGTCAAAGCCCCCTTATTGCCTCATTGTGGATAGCTGAAGTCCAACCTCACTGGACTGACGCCGCACCGTGTTCACGCGAACACAGATTGCCTCCAACCCCAACCGGCCACGGGATGCTACCTTTCTCAAAACACTTTTAGTGATTGTAGCTTGTCATCATTGCTTCATCGACATTTACTGTTCTTGTTTCATAATTGTTGCATACAAAAATATAAATATTGTTCAAAACTATCTCATTGCATCATTTTAATTATCGTTAAGATGCTGGAATTGGATATATGTTCTTGCTCCCTCCTGACTGGAGATTAACAATTTTAGGTGATTGCGGTGACGATGATGAGTATGATACCTTTTATGGTCCGGACCAGAGTACTGAAGCCCTAGCGGAACCTAGCCAGGAGGCCGATGTTTAGTTGCTTCCCTTTTATTTTCCAAATTGTAATAATCAGGGTTGAAGTAATAACCCTGGACCATGTTTTGTTTGATCTTTGATTGTAAATGAATTTCTCTCTCAGACTTAGCAATAAAAAAATTGAATTTCCTTCATGTATTCTGGATGTCTGTGTGTTACTACGGATTGATACAGCTTACTGCCGCCGTCTCACAACGGTGCAGGCTGGGCATGATCCGACTGGACCCAGATTATTGGGATCGGGTCGTGACACTGTCCTCCGGGGTACGAACCATGTACTCCGCAAAGTGGCTCAACCTGCTAAATTCAGCAGTATACTCATCAACAGACAGGTTACCTTGTTCCAGTCTCTCGAATTGGCTTTCGAGAGCTTCCCGAGCCACTTCGGGGTAGAATTTCTCCTTGAATAGCCTCTT
This sequence comes from Iris macrosiphon, assembly GCA_036927795.1. NCBI lineage: Eukaryota > Viridiplantae > Streptophyta > Magnoliopsida > Asparagales > Iridaceae > Iris > Iris macrosiphon. The sequence goes on along the minus strand of JAYESA010000017.1, from coordinate 152,857,864 downwards.
GAAGTCCTCCCAGGTGAGGTCAGGAGCAGATAGTTGTGGTTCATCTCTGAACCAGGTTCGAGCAATGTCGAACAGTTGCAGGCTTGCGGACTCCACTTTGAGATCATCAGGAACCCGAGCAGTCTTCAGGAGTCTCTCGACATTCTCTATCCACTCATCGGCATAGAGAATGCCCTCAGTTCCGTAGAACTCCAGGGGTCTAAGGTTCTTGAAGTCTTTGGCACTCCCTGGCCTCTTGAGTGGCGACTCCTGGGACCTAAGAGCTTCTGAGAGGCTGGTCCGCAGAAGTGCAGTCTGTTCTTTCTGGGATTCTACTAGTCCCTGGAATACTCCAAGTAGCTGTGCCCCATCCAGAGTAACTGCCGGAACAGATGGAGGCGGCGGGAGTGCAAGAGTCTCGGGCACATTTTGCTCAGCTGGTTCTGATGTGCCTCCTACTGTGTTCCTTGTCTAGACCATTCTGAAAGATTAAGGGATAGGAAGATCAGAATAGAATACTTGAAAATCAAAGGCGATAGGAAAAATTGAGCAGAAATGATATCAAGATTTGAAATAAGGACCCTATACTGTGAATGAGCTTTTCCTAGAATCCTCAATCTTATTCCATACCCTGTCCTAGGGTATTACCCTATTTAAGGATAGGACCTGCATGGGCCACCATAAAAACGTGTCACGACCCGCACCCAGAAATTCAGGCACGAGTGCGTGGGTACGTCCAGCCTACGCCGCAGAGTCGGCGGTAGTACGCTGTCTAGGTCAAATCCATACTTACTAAACTAGCTCATTCACAAATAACATAGGCAAGATAATAATGAGAACATAAACTTAAGATTGCAACTGAAATAAATACGACAACAGATTCAAATATTTTAGTACAGAAATTCAGAATGAAACCGGGGACAAACCCGATTTATAAGATAAGAAACATAAGTAAAAGATAGCTACTGCTAGCTACTCAGCAGCAGGGGTCTCCTGGGTGGGATCTGGCTCCTCATAAGTATTATCTGTACCCTCATAGGGACCATAATATGTAGGGGCAAGGTCCTCATCATCGCCTAAATCAACAGATCCAGTCAGAAAAGGAGCAAAGTACACAGTGCACAACAAGATTAAACTAAATATTTATGACAATTAAATTGAATATCATGTTGAGAAACTGCATAACAGAACATCATTATCTCAGAGTTAAAGCTGTGAATAGGAATATGAGAAAGCAGAAATAAATGAGACAGGAAATAAAACTACAACAGTCCGCAAGAAATATAACAAGACCAGAACTATCTGTGTGAACTTGTGTTTGTTTTTAGAATACATAGTTGGCATGTAGGGGTTTATAAGGCTAATTCGGCCGTCATAAACGGCTATTAAACAGGGGAAATCAAGATCCGGCTGAGGTACAGTCGCGTACCAACAGCTATTAAACATGGCAGGGAAAAGGGTAAACTACATGCCTTCTAGTATTCTCCCACCCGACATGAAAAATAAGACATGAACTCCAAATATTCAAGACATGAATTCCAGTATTCCTAACACTAGGTGTATTCATCAAGGGTACTAGTAAGCAGGGAATTAATTATCATAATATAAAGATTTAACTTGAAGTGCAGGTACTTGCCTGTTGTTTGGATCTGATTAATTGGTTCTTGGGAAAATTTCCAGAGATGAGTCCAAAAGCTGAAATAGATATTACCATCACGTTCAGAAGATGTCAAATAGCTAGAAATGCCTGTCCTTGGGTCCAATTTGGAGACAAGGGCAAAAACGACAGTTTCGGGTCAAAACGGGATCCGCCGGTGGCCCGCTTTGCACCGAAAAATGCGTCCGGGTCAACGGTCTCCAAATTCACCAAACTTAGTGTCAACAGGTCAGGAACGCTGATACGAACCCAACGGAACTTTCAGATTTGGATTCCGATGAGCCGAACACAAAATCGCCCGTCGAACGGGACCTGTGGGGCCCACGACACGCGATTTCGTCAACGTTCTCAGAATCGAACCAAACTTGACCCATAGGACCAGCGTATCACTACGAGTCCGATGGCGCAAGTTTTGTCTCGATCTGATGAGTGTACAAGAAGTTAGGGCGAATTGCAGAAAAGTCGGATACGGGACGATGTCCACGGATACGCGTTGATTCCGGTGTGCACGCACACCCGAATCAGCTTCCGCGAAATCTCATACGTCCGTATCGACGATGCGCACGTATCTGTGAAGACCGCACGCGACCAAGTCATCCCGTTTGGCGGGGCGCACTCAGTTCCGGGGTGAAACAGGGTCTGGTTTTTCCTATTTTTGGATCGCGGTGTGCGATCACCACTGGACGCGATGCCCCGAGCGGTTTGTCCGAGCACCGAGAGGGTCTTACAGGCTTCGCGTAGAAATTTACAGAATCAAAAACGGAGATACAGGGTGCAAGATACGAGTACCTGAACCGGCTCTAAAAATCGGGGAAAAACCGTGTCCGTGTCGTGTCCGACACGGAGATTGGGGAAATTAGGGTTAGGGTTCTGCGAATTCCGGCGAGGGAAACTCGACCGGAGGAGGGCGGAGCGGCGCTGCTGGGGCCGAGGGCGGTTCGCCGGGGCTGGGCGGAGCCGGTGGTCGGCGGCGCGCGGGGAGGAGGGGCGGCCGGTGGCGGCTGCTCGCGTGTCCGAGCTGCTGCGGGTCAACCGGAGGAAGGAGGAGGAGAGGGGAGGAGGTGCTGGCGGTGCAGGGCTGAGCTGGGCGACGGGGTCGGCTGGCGTCGAGGCGGCTCGGGCGGTCTACGGTGGTAGGGGTCGTGGCTGACGGTGGCGAGGGTGGGGGCTGCGGGGGTTTAAAAAGGGGAGGAGGCGGTTGCTGGGGCCGAGCTCGGCGGAGAAGAGGGGGGACGTGGCCGCGGGGTGCGGGCGAGGTGGCCGGCGGAGGCGCCGCGTGGCCGGGCGGGTCGGCGGCTGACCGAGTCTCGCGGGGACGTGGGGGAGAAGGGTGGCCGGGTTCGGGTTCGCGGGCGGGTGCGGGTCTGGCTGACCCGACCCGACCCGGTAAGGGCGGGCTGGGCCGGAGGCTAACGGGCTCGGCCCACTGGGCCGGGCCTAAAAACCTAAAAACAGAATAATAATAATAATAATAATAAATAATAATAAAAAAATAATAATAATTAAATGAATAAATAGTTTTTAGGCATTTAAAAATAGGTCTGAGGCCCAGAAAAATCCAGAAAATTACCCTAAGTCCAGTTTTTCATTTTACACCCAAAAATGTTATTTTTATGATATTTTAATATTATTTATTGACTATTAAAAATCATTTGATAATTAAGAACCATGATTTTAATTTCAGAAAATTGCCAGAAAATTCCAGAAAATTGGGAAAAATCCAAGATTTAATAATTTGAAAATTCAGGGGGGTTTACAGGACGGAAGAATGCCAGAATGCCTTTGAAGAATTGAAGAGGCGTCTAACAACAACACCAGTCTTGACTCTTCCCTCAGGGTCAGGAGGTTTTGTTGTTTATAGTGATGCGTCCGGTAGTGGACTAGGTTGTGTCTTGATGCAACATGGCAAGGTTATCGCTTATGCATCGAGGCAGTTAAAGGTCCACGAGAAGAAATACCCAACGCACGACCTGGAGCTAGCTGCAGTGATTTTTGCATTGAAGATCTGGAGACATTATCTGTATGGAGAGAAGGTTGAAATATTCACTGATCATAAGAGCTTGAAGTATGTTTATACTCAGAAGGAGCTCAACATGAGGTAAAGGCGTTGGCTTGAGTTGATGGTGGACTTTGACATAGATCTGCAGTACCACCTGGGGAAAGCAAATGTTGTAGCCGACGCCCTCAGCAGAAAACCCTCGGCTTATTTCTTAACTGAGCAGCCTCAGCTATTACAAGACTTGCAAGATCTTCAGATAGAGGTTGTTTTACCTGGACAAAATGGCTTGCTATCTAACCTCGAAGTTAAGTCATCGCTGGTGGAGAGAATCAAAGAAGCTTTGCCTAATGATGCCAGATTCTGAAGGCTGAAAGAGAGAACCGAAGTAGGCATGCAAACGGGACTTCGCATCCACGAGGACGGGACATTAAGGTGCGAAAATCGCCTATATGTTCCAAATGGAGAATTAAGGCAGGAGTTGATGACGGAAGCACATAGCTCCATATACTCGGTTCATCCAGGAGGAACCAAGATGTACCGGGACTTAAGATAATATTACTGGTGGCATGGAATGAAAAGGGAGATTGCCCGATTTGTGGCAAAATATTTAGTCTGCCAGCAGGTGAAGGCCGAGCACCAAAGGACTGCAGGTATGTTGCAGCCACTTCCCATACCTGAATGGAAGTGGGAGCATATTACCATGGACTTCGTCACTGGATTTCCAAGAAGCCCTAGTGGAAAGGATGCGGTATGGGTCATCGTGGATCGGCTCACTAAGTCGGCTCACTTCTTGCCATTCAGAGTCGGACAATCCACGGAAGTACTAGCCGACATGTATATGCGACAGATCGTAAAATTACATGGAGTGCCGGTTAGTATTGTATCAGATCGAGACTCGAGATTTATATCTCACTTCTGGCGAAGCATGCAAGAGAGTCTCGGCACCAGGCTCAAATTCAGTACTGCCTATCATCCTCAGACAGATGGCCAATCAGAGCGCACAATTCAGATCTTGGAAGATATGCTGCGATCATGTATACTGGACTTCGGAGGATCTTGGGAAGATCATCTGCACTTAGTGGAGTTCTCCTACAACAACAGCTATCAAGCAAGCATTCAGATGGCACCTTTCGAGGCATTATACGGAAGGAAGTGCAGATCGCCGATATGCTGGAGTGACGTTGGCGAACGTCAATTACTGGGTCCAGAGTTGGTAACGGAGACAGTGGAGAAAGTAAGGCAGATTCAGAATCATCTCCGTGCAGCCCAGGATAGACAGAAGCATTGGGCCGATGCGCACAGACGTCCCGTGGAGTTCAAGGAAGGAGAGCATGTATTTTTGAGGATCTCGCCCACTAGAGGTACTATCAGATTTGACAGCAGAGGCAAGTTAAGCCCAAGGTATATTGGGCCATTTGATATCTTGGAGCGCATTGGTGAGGTGGCTTATCGTCTTGCATTACCTCCATCCTTAGAGGGAGTGCATGATGTATTCCACGTCTCACAGCTGAGGCGATACGTGACTGACCCAAGTCACATAGTTGATCATTCCGAGATTTCGGTGGGCCCTAGCCTGAGATATGAGGAACAACCAGTGGGTATACTCGACACCAGTGAGAAGACACTGCGAGGGCAGATAATCAGACTGGTTCGGGTAGCTTGGAAACAACACTCTCCTGGCGAATCGACCTGGGAACGAGAAGATGTTATGCGCCAACGTTATCCACACTTATTTGCAGATGCAGGTAAAATCTAAGCATTCTTTAATTCTGTAAATTCGTGCCTTTGTAGCTTACCCTTCGATTGCGAGGACGCAATCCTCTTAAGGGGGGTAGATTGTAATCACCCTAAAATTTTCAGATTTTTAAAATCAATTTTTGGGAATTTTCTGCAATTTTTCAGGAATTTACATAGGTCCTGTGGTGATTTTATAATTTTTAATTGCTAATAACTAATATTATAATGTAATGAAAATATGATTTTATGGTGTAAAATAGAAAATCGGACTTGGGGTAATTTTTCTGGATTTAATTGGGCCTCAGACCTATTTTTAAATGCCTAAAAACTATTTAAGGTAATTAATTAATTGTTTTTATTTACTATTATTATTATTTTTATTTTTTTATTTTTTTTGGCCCAGCCCGCGGCCCGCTGGACCCGGCCCACCGGGCCCAGCCCCAAACCCGGCCCAACCCTGGCCTAACGGGTCGGGCGGGTCGGCCAGGCCCGCACCCGACCCGTACCCCCATCCCCTTCCCCACGACCCACGTCAGCCCCAGCCCCCGATTCCTCCGCCGCCCGCCGTGATTTCCGGCCGCCACGACCGTCTCCCCCTCCGCTAGCCCCGCCACGACCACCCGCCCGACTCCCTTCCTCCACCCTATAAATCCTCCCCCTTTTCTCCTCCTCCACCTTCCTCCTCCCCTCGATTCCCTGCCGTCGGCTGCCCTGTTTTCGACACCACCTCCGCGAGCAGCCCCGCTCGTCGTCCCCGACTTCAGCTGAACACCCGCCGTGCCTCGCCACCCAGATCCGCCCGCCTCCAGCCCGTCGACCAACTCCCCAGAACCCCCCTGCCGGCACCGCCCTCACCCGAGCCCCGACGACGCCTCGCTGACCGTCGGCCAGGCCCGCAGCTTCGACGGCCCTCAGCCTAGGCCGGACACGCTGTTGGACACGTGGACACGGCTGACACGCGTCCAGGACACGGGACGCGTATCGGACATGGAAAACCCTAGTTTCGAAGGGCTTCGTTCAGGTACTCGTATCTTGCACCCTGTACCTCCAATTTTGATTCTGTAAATTGCGTTGCGAAGCCTGTAAGACCCTCTCGGTGCCCGGACAAACCGCTCGGGGCATCGCGTCCTGTGGTGATCGCACACCGCGATCCAAAAACAGGAAAAACCAGACCCTGTTTTACCCCGGAACTGAGTATGCCCCGACAAACGGGATGACTTGGTCGCGTGCGGTCTTCACAGATATGTGCGCATCGTCGATACGGACGTGTGGGATTTCGCAGAAGCTAATTCGGATGTACGTGCACACCGAAATCAGTACGTATCCGCGGACATCGTCCCGTATCCGACTTTTCTGCAATTCACCCTAACTTCGTGTACACACGTCGGATCGAGACGAAACTTGCGCCATCGGACTCGTAGAAATACGCTGGTCTTGTGGGTCAAGTTTGGTTCAATTCTGAGAACGTTGACGGAATCGCGTGTCGTGGGCCCCACAGGCCCCACTCGACGGGCGATTTTGTGATCGGCTCATCGGAATTCAATTCTGGAAGTTCTGTTGGATTCGTATCAGTGTTTCTGACCTGTTGACACTAAGTTTGGTAAATTTGGAGACAGTTGACCCTGACACATTTTTCGGTGCAAAGCGGGCCCACCGGTGGACCCTGTTTTGGCCCGAAATTACCGTTTTTGCCCTTGTCTCCAAATTAGACCCAAGGACAGGCGTTCCTAGCTATTTGATACCTTTTGAGCGTGATGGTACTGTTTATTTCAGCTTTCGGAGACATCTCTGGAAATTTCCGAGAACAGGACCTAAGTGGAATTCAAACATCAGGCAAGTGCACCTTGCCAAACTTGCAGTCTTTATCTTCATATTCCTGTAATAATACTTTGCTGGATGTCTTGTGTAAATTCATATAAACTTGTTTAAACTGCTTAACCTAGGAAACGTATGACGTACCTAGTGTCCGATCATAGTCGGGTGCCAACACTGTACGCGGTGTTGGGTTCGTCATTTAGAGATGGATTTACGATACCCTTTACTTTTGTACTTGACATATCAAGTACCCTACAACCCAGGACACTTGACACTATACATGGACAGAATCTTCCTGAGATATTTATGGTGATTCTGTATAGGATACAGGACTTGACAGAGATATTTTAGTTATAGACAATTTGACTTGTTGTATTAGTTATAATCCCGCTGACATGGACATGAGACGTTATGGTCATGGTTTGTATGATTACATTGGGTGGGGAGAGACACACAGGCTACAGGCTGTTCTATATATATATCTACTATTATTGTGAGGTTGTAGACTCTCCAGCAGATCTAGACCCTTTACGTGTTATTACTGCTACCGGCTCCCCGACACAGAGCTTGTAGCGGTCTCAGCCTGAGTACTAGTATTGCTCTCATTTGCATATCACATAGATGGTTACATAGTTTACCCTGCTGTTTTATTTATTTAATTGTACTGCATTTATTTGGCTTATTTTATTTTGTGCCTTGTTATGTCCACTGAGGACCTGGAATGGATGATGTCCCCAGGTTTAGCTGAGGAGCAGTACCCCGAGATATACGGGACAGGAGCCGAGGCTATTGCTGGACTTGATACTGGAGTAGAACTGAACCCTGCAGACGAGGTGACTGCCGAAGACTTCTCCTGAGTACCTGTTCCCGTACTCAGTATTTACTTTATGTTTATCTCTTTTGTTCCTGGCCTATTGAGCCAGTGTATTCAGACATAAGTCGGATTGTTTCCCCGACTAACTTGTTGTTGCTACTTATTTTCATTTCATTATGCAGTTTATTTTTTTACCTTTACGGATGAGATTAGTGTGATTTATTGTAGTAGACCTTCGTTACAGCTTAAGTACGCCCTGATGGCTCCATTAAATTGGGTTATCAATCGGTGCGTGCTGCTGGCCATTGCCACGTGTCCAGTCCCTCGATATTTTGGGACTGGGGCGTGACACTACCCTCTTGAACCCGGACCCGTTAGGAGGAGATAAATATCAACAGCAGTAGCAAAAGCCAACTTTGCTTCCTTCTCCGCGCGTGTGAGCCATCCTATTCCACCGCCTCTAAACTCTATTATTACTAAACACCCCTCAACCGAAACCAAGACCAAAGAAAGAAATAAAGAAAGAAACAGCAACAGCAGTGGATTTTTGGGACCACTAAATATTCCCCACCGCCTCTTTATCTCTATATATATATTACAACTCTCCCGAAACCTAATCCCACTTCTTACACCAAACTTAAACACAATATTGGACGTTGCACTCTACAGAACTTTTGCTCGACAAGTATACCTTGCCATTGTACTGTTTTTCTTATTCCATATGTTGCATGCATCTGTGCGCGACGGTGTCGTCGCGATATGTTTTTATTTATGTATTTGCATTAACCTTGTTTATGAGACTACCCCGTTATCATGTAGCATCAGTAGGTTCATTGGCCGGACACAGTTGTTACACGAGTTGTGAGTCTCATATAGATTCCGGACTACGTATTGGGTTGGCCTCCTATACGTATGAGCCGTACGTTAGGGATGATTGCTGATAGAAACTTTGTATGCTAGTAGACCTGGCAGTTCTTTAGAGGTTTTATCGTGTCATAGATGTGGCATGCTTAGAGCATTGGGCGGGGAGGACTACTAGTAGGCGTATGGGATACCCCACTTCATTTACTAGGGATGCCACACTCGACGGAGTGATATGGACGATATATTTACTACGGATGCCACACTCTTCGGGGTGATATGGACGTTATATACTATGCAGATTCCTCGTTCTTCGGAGCGGTAGGACATTATTATATACATGCGCCCCTGTATTGGGGGGCATATGTGGCATATACTAGCCAGTTGTCACGATTGGTGAATTACGTCAGCATATGTCTAGCCTACACTTCCCATACGCTCAAAGTTGTCCTCAAGTTGCATTTTACTTAGACGGTTAGGCGACCCATTGGATTTTTATATTTCAATACTTTATTGGCATGTTTATATGTATCTTGTTATGTCCCTCTGAGGACCTGGTCCCTTTCCAGATATGGACGAGCAGGAGTATCCACAGGAGTACGGACCTGGACCTGACTCTACTTACCTGACTGAGGAGGTCTTACCCTCAGAGTAGCTGTGATTTTATTTCCACTATTTAGAGATTTTGTTGCTATTTCAGTATAGTCATTTTGTAGTGGATTTGTTTCCACCTGACTATCAGACTTGATACTCATATTTGAGATTCAGTTATTATTCAGCTCTTTATTCCTACTTATTATTTGTGTTGTGGATGAGATATAGATTGTGTGTGACTTGTTGTGACAGTATATTACCATTGGTGGATTTTATATTCATGTACAGCGTACGTGTGTATATGATTTTCATATATTGGAGTTCGTATACATACGGCTGGGCGTGTTACGTATTCCTAGTCCTACGTATTTTGGGACTGGGATGTGACACATAGTATAACAGAAAGAAACAAGTGCAACACCGGTGTAATCTAGCATAACCACCTAAGTGAGACACGATCTTGAAGACAATGTTCGACGCGTGGGCTTTCCAAATATAAAACCGTAGCTTCGAGGCACAAAGACACATGTGATGTACCGTAGCTCCGAGCACAGAGTCATACGGGTGATACTACAACTCCGGATACAGGAACACTATATAAATAGGAACATATACATATATATATAGTACATGCAGAGTAGCCAAAACGTCTAGTAACTGTCTTCCCTCCCAAAGCGGTCAACGAGTGTTCGCTGAACCATAACCTCTATCTAACAATCTCGTCATACTGAAGTAACTATCAACAATCACGACCCTAAAGTTATCCCAGATTTTGGTCATGTTGACAGTATCAGGATATAGGAAGTCTGGCACAATGACGGTGTATGAATGTGTCCTAGGATTCTGATGTAACCAAGTAGGTACATCAAGGTATCACGAACATCTATCAATCGATACCAGACGTTACCAACGAACATCTGCACCCGGTTACGACACGGACGCTAAGTAACGATTTTGATCCAAAGCGCGCAGAATGCATAGATAAATTAAATAGTAATCTGGAAACTGAGATACAGGATGCTAAGGTACACTTTCCTGGATCCGGATGCTGAAGGCGGGGCTCTGGTACAACGTCCAAGTCCGCGGATCCCGAAGTACCTAGAGACGATATATAAAATTAATCAATAATCTATCACTATGCTATTCTAAAATAAGAGGTGACACACGTCTAGCATAGACTTCTGTCTTAGTTACATATAGCTCACATAGATATAAACTAGAGGGTTGACCCAAGTTGACTAGGGAAACGTTATATCAAATACGATCAACAATCAGTATAACGTCCTCAACAAAATCTCCAATCCCCTAATGTTCATTACAGTGATTTCTGTCATTCAAGTTATGCTCATCCTCAACCATACCATCCTTGTATTCACGAATGTTATTATGTACACCCAATTTATTCATCCTCAAATAAATTAGTTATAAATTATCAAGTTCACAATAAATAGCCGTAATTAAAATACTACATCACCATTTCACATATATACCTAACCTCAATATTTACCATAAAAATTGCATGTAAAGTATTTACGTAACCCTAATCCTAACTAGGGTTTCTCTAGCACAACAACATACTACACCAAAAGAGACGGATGAGGAGTTACCCCGGTGGCTGCGGGTGGTGGCAGCGGCGATGCTGCGACTTCGGTCAGGGATGACGTCGACCAAAGGGGTGGCGCGCGTGTCGACCGAGGTGGTGGGGGTGCTCGGCTGCGTGAAGGAGGTGGTGCGCGGCTATGTGAAAGAAGTGGTGCTGGAGGTGGTGGTTGTGGTGGTGGTGAAGCTGGTCATGGAGGTGGTGGTCGTGGTGGTGGAAAAGCTAGTCTTGGAGGTGGTGGTGCTGGTGCTGGTGCTGGTCGTGGAGGTGGTGGTGCGGGGGTGTTGATGATGATGGCGGATGGAGGTAAAGGTGTAGGAGGCGGTGGTCATGGTGGTGCTGGCCGTGGAGGTAGTGGTGAAGCTGCGGGTGGCCGAAGTTGTGAAGGAGGTACTGGGGGTAGTGAAGATGGTCGTGGATGTGGTGGTGAAGCTGTGGGTTAAGGTGGTGGTGAAGCTGCGGGTAAAGGTGGTCGTGGTGGAGGTGGCCATAGTTGTCAGCGGCGGAGGAGGCGGTGAGGGTGGGGCTGCAGTGAAGTGCAGCGGGTGGTGGCGGCGGATGGCCGGAGTTGGTGCAGTGAGTGTGCTGGCCGGAGCTTAGCCGTGGAGTAAAGAAGAAGAAGAAGAAGATTCGTCTGTATGAAAAGAAGAGGGAGGAGAGAGGGGGGGTTTCTAGGTTTCTCTAGGGATTAGGGCCGGCCACTTTGGGAATGGTATAAGGGTGTGTTAATATAGGGGGGTGTGTGTGGTAGTGATGATGTAGCAATTTGAATCAAGGGTTATGATTCAACATGAAAAGTTATACAAAACAAATGGGAAGAGAGAAAGAGAGACATGACCGGTCATGTGAGGTTGGGGGGGGGTTCTTCATTGGCTTTAACCAATAGGGTGGTGACACCTAGCACCCTATTTGCTATTAAGCCCCTTAACTTTTGGGTATTTGCACATGAGAGAAAAATAGTGAAGATTTGGGGTGGAAAGTGGTGTTTGGTATTTTATAGGGTGGGGGGTATTGTGTGTTTTGTATGGGCTTCATGAAAGGGGTATTGGGTTAAATTATGGTTAGGTTGGGATTAGTTAAGTTGGTGTCCATAATTTAATTAAAATAAAGTGTCATGTGCTCTTAAATTAAATGGGGGCACATGGGGTCTCAATTAGGAGTGACACAAAGGTCATGAAAGGTGTAGGCTTGGTGTCAGTCTTGGCACCTTTAATTTTTTGGCAAAACGGGTTGAGTTTTTGTCCCTAAATCGATGGCAACGACATAGGTACGCGACATAGGATTACAGAATTGATTTTGTGACTGAAAAGTTGTGCAATTAAATTAGAGCACAAGGGAGTGTGTTTGTGAGTGACAGAAATATCCAGCGCCTAGGTTGGCTTGTCAGGTCAAGAGTGCAATAATTTTTTGGAAATTAAGGGCTATTGTTGGGCTCCAATTATTTTAGCAACGGTAAGGTTCACCAAGGGTTTAAATTAAAGAACCAGTCAACGTAGCCTAATTTCTAAACCTCAAACACCCTGATGCTAAACCAAAATTTATAACCATATATAGTCGACCTAAAATAATAATTTGAGGGGGTTTACATAGATTGCATGTTAAGGCTGTTTTTGTTCTAGGTTGGCGATTTGGTGTTCTTACGGATTTCTCTGACACGGGACACGATTCGCTTTGGTGGAGGCGGGAAGCTTAGTCCACGGTACATCAGACCTTTCAGTATTCTTGCGAGGGTCGGTGCAGTAGCCTATAGACTAGACTTGCCGCCTGCACTAAACGGAGTACATGACGTATTCTATGTGTCATAGATGAGACGGTACGTGGCAGATCCTAGTCACGTACTAGATCACTCGGAGATCAAGGTTTGTCCGACTCTTAGCGATCCATAGCAGTCCGTAGAGATTTTGGATCGCAGGAAGAAGGTATTGCGGAACCAGACTATTTCTTTGGTTCGTGTTGCATGGAGACATCACTCTCCAAGCGAGTTAACCTGGAAGAGGAGGATAAAATGCGCGAGCAGTACCCGTATCTTTTCGAGCCTTGAGGTATAGTTCTTATTGTTCTGATTGTGTTCTTGTGCTAGTTTAGATCAATTTCGAGGACAAATTTTTTTTTGGAGGGTAGACTTGTCACTACCACATTTTTAGAGTAGGGACATTTATGTCATTTATGATAATTATATATGTTTTGTGTTGTAGTTACATGATAAGTATATATATTATAATATTATATTCATTAATGACATGGGTTAGTGGACTAGACTTGATGTGACCATGGACCTTGCATTAGACTAGACATTAAACCCACTAGAATAATCCCTATTCTTTTTATTAGAATCTATTTAGGCCCCCTCACTTGGAGCTAAATCCCATTAATTAAATGACTCTTCATGACTAACCATAGGGGCATTGAGGATCTTATGCATAACAACCTTAAACCCTAGGTGTGGCCGGCCCTATAAGTAAAGAGGGAGCGTCCCTCAAAGTCATTCATGACTCATGAACAAACCCTAAAAATAGCTCCCCAACATTCTTTCCTTCCCCAAACAAATTTCAGAATTTTAAACCTCAAATTCCTCTCATTTCTCTCATCTAAGAGGCCTAGAAGCTTAGAGTTCAAGGAGCATTGGAGAAGAAGAGGCTTGGCTAGAGAACTCTTGATTTTGTATTGGGAATACATATCCCAATAGGTGAAAATCTGAAAACTCTTCTTTAAATTCTGTTTTAATCATTTGTTGGCCATTAAGAGCCCACTCATTGGTATAGGAGTAGCCATAAGGGGAGAGCATGAGTCTCTATTGGTTTTCATGATAATTTTGCCATGATGTTGTATGTAAGTTTGGGGTTTTGGATTTAAGGGTGTATTTTTTCTAATTTTCATAACACTAATCATACTATATATATATATATATATATATATATATATATATATATATATATATATATATATATATATATATATATATATATATATATATATATATATATATATCTATTGTCACTACCACATTCTAAAAATATGGGTAATTTTTGTCATTTTATTTATTATAATTATTGCGTGTATTTATTTTAAATAATTGCATGATGTGTGTGTGTGTGTGTGTGTGTGTGTGTGTGTGTGTGTGTATATATATATATATATATATATATATATATATATATATATATATATATATATATATATATATTATATAGTGTTCTTTAATGCATGAGTTAGTAGACAAGACCTAGAAGCCCACTAGATGAACCCCTGATCAAATATAGGATTATGGATTTAATTAGTATTTATTCTGGATTAAATATTAAGGATTATAATTTATTGTGGTGATTTTATTTAATTATTGTACCTTACCATTGCCTCGATATTGGGAGCGCTACACTGGCTTTTGCCTTCCAATAAATTTTACACCCTTATCCTAGACGTGCCCGTCTTTCATTCTGACCTTTGTGTAACTCATAAATATGCTCTCTTGTGCTTTATTTTAGTCGCACAATATTCGTTATGGACGTTATTTTTAATTCCTAATAAATTTGAATTTGCATCTTTGTGCGTTCCAATCAAAATTGGAGACACAATCTTGACCCGTTTTGTGCAACCCAAATTATGATAATATTCTATTCTGAGTCTTCTACGTCCATGACACTTGTGTTCTACCTAATTTTAACCCTATATACTTCCAATTAATTTAAGAACACTATTTACATTAATTTTAATTAAATTGGTATAAAGACCCAACTTAATCCAAAACTAGACCCAACACCAAACCAAATCCCTATTTACACCCTCATGACTCATACTAAATACCACACACTCTTTTTAACCATTACATCACACCAAACATGGTATTTCCCTCATTCAATCCAAAAACCCAACTTTCTGTGCAATTTTCCAATTTTTGAGAACTTTTATGCAAAAGTGCAATGAGGTGTCACCATCCTATTGGTCAAAGCCAATGAAGAACCAACCCCCTCCCTCATTGACCGGTCTAACTCTCTCTCTCTCTCTCTCTCTCTCTCTCTCTCTCTCTCTCTCTTCTTTTTGTTTGTACACTTCCCTTCATGTTTAATCTTGGCCATCCATTCAAATGGAGCAACATCCTCACCTCACACCCTCTCATATATATATATATATATATATATAGTCCCTCATCATAACCCTTTTTCCAATGCCAACCCATCCCAAGGCACACATGGCCGGCCCTAATCCCTAGGTTGTCATCACCCTCATCTCACTCATGCAAAACCATCATCCTCCATTATATTTTCATCACCATCACCAAGCTCCAAACTGAAAACCCTAAACCTAACCCTAAACTACTTATAACCATCATTATCTTCCTCCCCATCATCCCTGTCACGCCCCGATCTCCCACAGGCAAATTGGTCGTTCCCGCTAGGCGGGAATCACCCTCGCCAGCGCTCCCGCGGAACGATCGCTTGACCCTTCGGGCGTGATGCCGCACGAGCGTGAACCGCGTCCGTGCAAGTCCGTGATTCATTGGCTGACGGTAAGAGTTCTAAGCCACAGAGTCGCACAGATTGTCCGAGTGCAGCGGAGTCATGAACGCATAGGCGATTGGTAACAGGTTCACTAAGTCAACAATATAGCGGAAGCATTGAAACACAAGTTGAAGTAAAGCAAGCTCTTTTATTGATAATAACAAGTGTTACAGGCGGCGTATAGCCGAGATTACAAGTCGCTCAAGCCTCTCTCTCTGAAACAATAAAAGCATGCCAAGTGGCTACAACTGTGGAAGGATTGTAGAGGCGATGTTCAGGCGAGTTCCAACATTATGTCTTGTATATGTGCTTCAGTCCCGGATGTACCGTTGCTTCGGAGTGATATCCATGCCTTAGCACGTACGAAGGAGACATCCTGTCACGCCCCAGTCCCAAAATGCCGAGGGACTGAGCACGTGAGCAATGGCCAGCAGCACGCACCGATGGACACCCAATTTAATGGATCCATCAGGGCATGCTTAAGCTATAGTCTAGCAGGACTAAGTACAAGTCTCAGGTATTACTAATCTCATCCACAGAATAACACAGATTAATTGCCAGAAATAATGCAATGGGAATAAATATGCAATAACAAATAAGGTTGTCTCGGGAAACAAATCCGAGAATTATTCTGTTACAATTAAGGAAAAATAGACAGGAATTGAAATGCTGAAAATGGAAATACTGTGTAGCTGAAGCCGGTGCTCAGGAGAAATCTTCGGCCACTACTTCGTCCTCTGTTCCATGTTCTGCTCCAAGGAGTGCTCCGGTACCGTACACCTCTGGGTAATTCTCTTCAGCTGTACCTGGGGACATAATCCGGATTCAGGTCCTCAGGGGACAGCAAGGTACAGAAAATACAAGCCAAAATAAATACGGTGCAGCAGATAAAATAATCATCAGGGTAAACTAAGTAACCAACTATGTGATATGCAATATGAGAGCAGCACTAGAACTCAGGCTGAAGCCACTACAAGCTCTGTGTCGGGGAGCCGGTAGCGGCAATAACTATGAACTACACTATGTTATATACTATATTTTATATATAATATCAGCCTGTAGTCTGTGTGTCTCTCCCCACCCAATGTAATCCCACGTCTCATGTCCACGATACCTCATGTCCATGTCACGCACGATTATAACTAATGCAGCAAGTCTGATAGCTATGAATCAATTGTCTAAGAATGTAAAGTCTATGTCATAAAACATGCATCCTATACAGAATCACCTTGAATGTCTCAGGAAGACTCTGTCTCATGAAATAGTGTCAAGTGTCCTGGGTTCTGAAGTACTTGATAAGACAAGTACGAGCATTATCGGGTCTCGATATCCATGTCTGTGTGACGTTACACAACTCCGCGTACGGAGTTGGCACCCGACTATGATCGGACACTAAGCACGTCACTCGTTTCCTAGGTTAAGCAGTTAAAACAAGTTACATATGGCTCTACCAGAATTCAAGTAAAATACTATAACAGAAATTACTGAGAATTTACAAGCTCTATGTTCTCACTGATGCAAAATTAACCAAGAAAAATATATAGCAAGCTGCAGCGTTTGGCAAGGTACACTTGCCTGTGGTTCCGGTTCCAGTTGCGGTTCTGACTTCAGCTGGATTTGCAGGAGGTACTCCGATTGCTGAAACAAACATCACCATCAGATCCAGAAAATATCAATCAGCTAGAAATGCCTGTCCTTGAGTCCAATTTGGAGACAAGGGCAGAAACGGCAGTTTCGGGCCAAAAAGGGGTCCACCGGTGGGCCCGCTTTGCACCGAAAAATGCGTCCGGGTCAACGGTCTCCAAATTCACCAAACTTAGTGTCAACAGGTCAGGAACGATGATATGAACCCAACGGAACTTTCAGAATTGGATTCCGATGAGCCGAACACAAAATCGCCCGTCGAGTGGGGCCTGTGGGGCCCACGACACGCGATTTCGTCAACGTTCTCAGAATTGAACCAAACTTGACCCACAGGACCAGCGTATCGCTACGAGTCCGATGGAGCAAGTTTCGTCTCGATCTGACGTGTGTACTCAAAGTTAGGTCGAATTGCAGAAAAGTCGGATACGGGGCGATGTCCGCGGATACGCGTTGATCCCGGTGTGCACGCACACCCGAATCAGCTTCTGTGAAATTCCACACGTCCGTATCGACGAGGCGCACGTATCTGTGAAGACCGCGCGCGACCAAGTCGTCCCGTTTGGCGGGGCGTACTCGGTTCCGGGGTAAAACAGGGTCTGGTTTTTTCCTGTTTTTGGATCGCGGTGTGCGATCACCACAGGACGCAATTCCCCGAACGGTTTGTCCGGGCACCGAGAGGGTCATACAGGCTTCGCAACGCAATTTGCGGAAACGAAAACGGAGCTACGAACAAAAAGTTACACGCACCTGAAGGGGACCCGAAAAACCCGAACTCGATCGTGTCCGACACGGTCGGACACAGGAATTCAATTTAGGGTTAGGGTTTGGGAACTCGGCTGAGCTCCGGCGGCTCTGCGGCGGCCCAGGGCGGGGGAGTCCGGCCGGGGGAGCTGCGGCGGAGGGCGGCGCGTCGCTCGGGCGGAGGCGGCGGCGCTGGAGGCGGCGCGGGCTGCTCGAGTTGCTGCGAGCTGCGGGCGGCTGTCGTCGACGGCTGTTCGACGGGCGGGGAGGAGGAAGAAGGAGGAGGGGGCTGTCATGCAGGCGGTGGACGCGGCGGGGAGGTCCGGCGGGCTGGGCACGGCGGCGAGACGGCTGAGCGGGTGGTGGCGGTGGCGGTGGCGGTTCGTGGAACTGGAGACGGCGGGTGATTAAATAGGGTGGCAGCGGCGCGAGGCGGGGCGAGGGCGGTCGTGGCGGTGAGGGGCCGGCCGGAGCGGGCGGCGCGCCGGGCGGGGCGGCGTACGACGCGGGCGAGTGGGGGGGCTGGGTTCGTGGGTTTGCCGGTCGGGCGGGTGCGGGTTCGGGTCTGACCGACCCGACCCGACCCGGTAGCCCACGGGCCGGGTTAGGCTGGGCCTAGGTAATGGGCCGCGGGCTGAGGGTAATTAATAATAATAATAAAAATAATAATAATAAAAATAATTAATTAATTAAAATAGTTTTTAGGTATTTAAAAATAGGTCCGGGGTCCGATAAATTCCAGAAAAATTGTCCTAAGTCCAGTTTTTCATTTTACATCCAAGAATATTATTTTCATAATATTTTAATATTATTTAATATCAATTAAAAATCATTTAAAGATTAAAACCCTGTTTTTAAATTACAGAAAATTTCCAGAAAATTCCAGAAAATTTATGAAAAATCCAGTTTTTAAAATTTTAAAAATTCAGGGGGTTTACACATCCGCACCGAACGAGGTTCTCCCGCACCCTGCATACAAACTGGTGGATTATCAGTACATTGAATGCACTGGTGGGAAAGCTACTCGCCCGCTCGACCAATCCAAACACGTAGTATAAGTTTCGTGCACCAACTATTAAGTTGTCTTTCTAGTTGCCTTAGGATCAGTTTCATGCAAATATTGAATAGCCTAATCCGTGTGGCAGTGCGCCGTGCAACATGAGAGAAAACACGGCAAAACTTACCAACTTACAATTTGTCCTTCCCTGTCCAAGGCAAACATTGTTAATTCGAGCATGGGCAAGTATAAACATTCAGGAGCATAGCATATGCAAACACGAGTATTTATTTCAAGATCGTTCAAGTGTTTAGTTCATTTATTTCATGCGATACTATATCTCGCACGTGGATAGCCGCTAAGCGATGATGACTTGTTATCTTTTGTTCTTTACCAGCAAGCATGCAACAAGTTAAATATAAGGCGATCACTGGCGTATGCCAAAATGGACGATATAGTCTTAGACGAGAATGGTATGCAATGAAGTACAAGATGCGCTGTAAGTCATTCCGTCGAACAAGAGACTAATAATAGGTCTCGCCCAGACCGGGTCGATGCCAGTGCCCCAGCATCGCCCGCTAGACCGCCCCTGTGCACAAGTTGTCCGTGATCGAACGGCGTCTCGGGTAAGTTATCCATTTACCTGGTTGGGGCAACGAGAGTACAAGACAAGAGGCATGCTATTGAGGCAACAATAGTACAAGACAAGATGCATTGCCTGATTTTCATTCTCATAGTCGTTCTGAACAATATCCTGTATAACAGGGTGTTGGCCTGGCTTCTGTTATAAGTATTGAGTCAAGGCAACGTACAAGCAGACAAGCATGCATTTCTAAGGAACATAAGCAACACGTTTGCTCGGGCCCGAAGGTAAGCCGAGGGATGAAACTGTAAGGGACTTAGCATGCGAGGGTCTGAATATAAGCAGTATTTTAATTTCCATGTTCTAGCATAAGCAATACAAGTTAGGATTATTCCCTTAGCTAGGTGCATTGGATTCTTATTAGCATGCAGGGGTGATTCACCTAGCGACTAGCATGAAACATTCCAGATTTTATGTGCGCTGGCTAAGCAAAGACAAGTTCACCGTAGCCACCCACCTTAGCGATGATTCACCTCGGTAGAGCGATACGTCAAGCGAGCCTCTGAAAGCCTAAGCCGGATTCCTGTAGGGACAAGTTTGGATATCCTTTGCTTCTCGTTTGAGGCAAAGTGGGTCGGGACAGTTACACTATTGCCGTTTGAAATGGCAGTCCGCTAGAGCGGAATGGGGTGTTACAATCCCGACCCTCATCTTCGGCCACCCTCCGCCCCTCTCCGCCGGAGCAATGACCACCAATGCTGTCAGCCACCGCCGGAACTCCATCTTCCCCGACCGCCTAAGTTCTCCCCTAGACAGCAGCCACTCGCCCCGGACTTCAACCCATCATCCCCGTTCTCCGTCAACATATATACCACCGACACCATTAACGCCACCACCAATACCACAATCCCCATGACCCTCAACCGTCACCTCGTTGTCGTCAACCTCCATCATCAACCACCGAGCAACCCCACACCGCCTTGACCTCCCTCACCGTCGACTTCATCTCCAACCGACCCGACCTCCTCCCCCCATCTCAAATCATCGCCTGAACCCCGATCTCCTCCACCCGATTGAACCGCCGACTTTCCCTCAATCCCGCGGTCGTCTTCTCCGACCGGACAACCCCTTGACCAGACCGCCTGTTCGACCTCGCCTCCACTCCACAGCAGCCCCGTCGTTCCCCTCCTCTTCCATAGTCCGCCCCCATCCTCGTCACAGCAGCCTCGCCGAGCCTCTCCCCTCCGACAGCCTCGGCATCACCATCATCATCACCATCATCACCATCAACATCACCATCATCGTCGTCGTCATCGTCGACCCGTCTCACCTCGCCGGAGATGACCTGCAGCAGTCACCCTCGATCTCGTGCACGTGCACGCTAACGCGCAGGTTCGACTTGCCTTCATTCATGATTGTGTGTGTGTGCATATATGAATAATAATTAGGATTAGAATTGCTTCATGACAGTTTAGTTGACATAGGACCCTGTGTTAGTGAACCTAATGACTAGTGTGCGTGCGTGTGTGTATAATAATTAGGTTGATAAATATATTTTGTAGGAATTTGATTACTAGTAATGTGTATGACTGTAATATATATATATTGTATGACCATAAGTGATAATTGTGGGTGTCCCGTATTTATATGTATTTGCATGACCCTAGGTGTTAGTGAGTTGACTGTCTGATTATGCACAACATTCGAGGACATGACACCCGTGCATTTAGATGCACACTTGACCCTGCTAGTTGACCAGTATCACCCCTAGCGTAGCCTCTGAGTTCAGTAAAATTGTGTTTGTATGTGTGCTAGTGTAACGACTGATGTTGTATTATATTATATTATTTATATATATAGCACCATTGGATTATTCTGCGAGACTTCGGGAGCAGGACATTGGTATTGCCAGCTAAGGACTACAGGCGAGTACATTCAATGATAATTTTCGTTCTTTGATAATTTCTATAATTTAAGTAATTAGAAATGTTACATCTGATTCTTGACACTATGCTACACGGACTAGTATATAGATTGGATCTGCAGTCAAGATATGTTACATTGGTTATCGTATTGACATTGTACATGACATTTATATTAGACATTGTACATGATATATTGGACATTGATCGTGTATCGTGACGTGTCATGGTTGGATCCACTGTACTAGTTGGGGGCGGAGAAATTGCTAGTGAGAGATGTGATCAAATCCCTATCGTACAAGTATAAAATATTGTTAGTGTTAATCTTACACCTCACGTATGATTAGCCAGGCTATGTAGCTATCGTACAAGTTCCCAAGCCGATCACATTTTGAAATTACTATTTCAAACACTTAAAATAATTACAGTTCTCCATTTCAGTTCATATACTACATCACCCCGTATATGATATTGTAGTTCTTTCTCTTCATTTCATATATGCACTGACTATGCCATATTGCCTATTGTCTATTCTTTTTACTATTGTCATTGCATCTATTTATTGTTTCTCTCAGTATATAGCATCATCTATTTATTGTTTTATAGTCCTTATCAATTAACTGGAACTGTTATTGGGTTGTACTTCGCTCTATCCTGACTGAAAATAATTTTTCAGACTGCGTCCTAGAGGACTAGTGTCCGACATATTATGGACCACAGGAAGAGTAGCTGCAGCCTTGGACCTTGTAGCCAGGTGTGATTCTGGGAGGTCTAGCTGGGATAACTAGTTATTCAGTTATTTCTTTTAGCAGTTTATTGGTACCGGATTTGTTTTCGGCATACTTTGAGACTTGGATGTTATTTTTTGAGTTAGACTATTTTGTTTAGACTTGTTGTATTTCGTTTATTTTCTTCGATATCTTATCGTGCTTTAGTTCTGTGATTGAGTATTTACATATTATATTGTGATATCTGTGTCTCCTTATGGAGTTGGATACTCGTGTGAGATTGATTAAATAGTATTATGACCTAGACAGCATTCTACCGTCGATGTTGTGGCGCAGGCTGGACGTACCTACGTACTCGTGCCCCTATACGGGGTATGGGTCGTGACATCTATATTGTATATGTAGATTTTTTAGTTGTAACTTGGGGGTTTTGGGGATTAGTGTATCAGCAAACACTGATACATTGGGACATAGTGCGACAGATTTGGGTACAGGATACCCGAACCAGTGTGCACCAGTATGCATAGGTCTGTGCCATAGAGTATAAGTGTGTTTTGTTTATGTATATATGTGGGAGTTTCGGGTTATGTATGAGTTTGATTTCAGTTTGTTGTGTGAGTGTGGTGATTGCAAGTTTGAATGTATATGTGAATGTGGAGTGAGGCATTTGTGTTCACTGAGCAGTTGGGGGAAATCGGGATTTGGTTTCATTTTGTGAGGATTTCGAGTGTTACCTGTGTATACGGGTGAGCATCAATTGGTTATGTGTGTTAGCAGTGTATCAGTTGGGGGAGTCATAGTGCCGCAGCTCTGAACTACATGTGTACACAATGGGCTTACACTGGATCAATATATGAGGTGTGCAGGGCTTAGTTTAGTTTCAGAGTAATGTACAATTATGACACTAGATGTGTTAGAATGTTAAGAGAAGACAGATATTTGACAGTGCACAATACCCTTGGGTTAACACATAGTGTCGTATGAAGTATCAGATGACTGATAGTTTAAGTATCAGTTGAGTTGGGCTATGAGTGTGGTGTATCTTGTGTGGATAAATGAGGCTGATAGTGGAGATCAGTGGAGGAATAGCATTAGTAACTCGAAGCATTAGGCTTCGAATAACAGCAGCAGAAGGTGGCAATGCCACAGCAGCAAATATCAAGGGATGGGCTTCACTCGGTGTATAGATAGGTATGAATTCAGAGAGCACTGTATTTGGGTTGCATATCT
This sequence comes from Iris macrosiphon, assembly GCA_036927795.1. Classification (NCBI taxonomy): domain Eukaryota; kingdom Viridiplantae; phylum Streptophyta; class Magnoliopsida; order Asparagales; family Iridaceae; genus Iris; species Iris macrosiphon. The sequence continues at coordinate 152,834,467 of JAYESA010000017.1, read as the reverse complement.
GGGAGTGATGTTAGGGGGAGAGATAACATAGCAGCAACAGTGCTATCAAGTCCACTGCTATGTATCAAGTGTACAGGTACACAGTAGTAGTATATGGTGAGTTGGGTGTGAGAAAGTCTTAAGTATCAAGAGTAGGGGACTTAGTATCAGTTGCCCCAAATTGCAGCAGTACATTCATGAGATAATATCAGTTATATAGTGGTATCACATCCAGTTAGTATATAGTGCATTGGTTAGGTAGTAGCAGTTAGATATTGGTTAAGTATTACCTATACCTAGCTAAGGTAATATTAGTATTATAGATAACTTAAATAGAGATACGTTAATTAATATTAGTTACTTGTATATGTTAGAGATTGGTTAGTGTTATATTAGGGTCTATGTATACATTATATGGTATATAGTATAGTATAGTAGCTAGTATTAATTAATATTAGCTAGTATAACTTGGTATGACTAGTATAGTTAGGAAATGACATAGTTAGCCTATTAAAGACCTAGTTTTGGCCTAAAAATTGTATTTCAACATAGTTGATGATATTGTCCTTCTAAAACACCAAATAACATTATTTTGATATCTAGGTCTTTGTGATTCCACCTTGGACATCGATCCTCCTTCCCTGCTCAGGACTACAGGCGAGTACATTCTCTGACAGTTTTTATTATGTATATTATTACTATGATTGTAGTTGTAGTGTATACTTGATTCTGACACAGCGGATACACGGGCTAGTATCATAGATACCTGTAATAAGGATCATGATCGGAATCCATCGTACTAGCTGGGGACGGAAAAATATTAGCAAGATGATGTGATCATACCCCACTTTACATGCATCATAGCTCACCCCACATATCACTCAGGGTGTAGCCTGACCATTTACATGCCTTATAGCTCGTTATATATGAGTAGCCTGACTATTGCTCACATCATAGCTAACCAGGCGGTTAGCCTAACCTCACATATATCATAGTCAATCATATATAACAATCCTGATCTAATCCCAAGCCGATCACATAGCAAACTGATATTTCACAACACTTAGCTAAAATTTCTATTCTTATTTCAGTTCACTCATTTTAGCATTCACATATTTCTGTTCATTGCTAGTTAGATCTATATGCCGATTACATGTCTCTCCAGTATTTCTTATTTTTCAGTATTTCTTCATCATGTATTTTCTTACACTGTCTTATAGTTTTTGTCAATATAATTGAAACCGTTGTTTAGTGTTTGTGCTTTGCTCCAATCCTGACTGGATAACATTTTCAGAGGATCTTGAGGATTTTTGTCCTACTCACTATGGTCCAGGAGTAGATGGAGACTATATTTCGGAGATTTCAGAAGAGCCACTCTCCTTAGAGGAGATACCACCCGCAGTCGTTTAGACAGCTTCTTAGTCTAGTTATCTATGTATTAAATTATTCTAAACTTGAGACCTGGATTGTATTATGTTGAGTCTATTTATGTTGGGATAGCTAGACTCTAGATTATTATTATATTTGGATTGTGTGCTAGACTTATGTCAGAACTTCCTTATCTTTTCCATCTTATCGTGCCACTTACTTTCCTATAGTTATTATGATTGAGTATCTTATGAATTGATGATCAAATGCATTATTTATTTTCCTTCTTATGGAGTTGAGATCATTGACAGGTTATATTGTGAGTTGTGATTCGTAGTATTGAGACCTAAACAGCGTTCTACCGCCGATGCTGCGGCGTAGGTTGGACGTACCCATGGCTCATGCCCAAATTCTGGGTGCGGGTCGTGACAGCCGAAGCATAATATCGTACGATGGCGGCGATCATGTGTGAGCTTAAGTGGATCAAAGGGTTGCTTGGCAGTTTGGGGATGCAACATTCGTGTGCTATGGATTTATTTTGTGATAGCGAATCTGTTTTACATCTTGCACAGAATCCAGTTTTTCATGAGCGGACAAAAAATATTGAGGTGGATTGTCACTTTTTGAGGGATGTTGTTTTTGATAGAGTTATTTGTACATCTCATGTGCCAACGAATGAACAATTGGCGGATATTTTCACCAAAGCTTTGGTCAAACGATAATTTGAATTTCTTTTCCGCAAGTTGGGCATTTCTGACTTGCATGCTCCAACATGAGGGGGGGGGGGGTTATGATTAAATTGTATGATTAAATTGTATATATGGTGATTGGCCCATGTGACTTAGGCCCAAGTTGATATGTGGATGTATATATACATAATATTATGATGAATGAAAGACCTATATTATTCTCTCCTACTATTTCGTCACATTGATACTCTCAACTATTCGAATTGTTCAACTTAATGTCCTAAACATTGATAAGATCAACTTAATTCATGTTCCAATTAATGTCCTAACATTGTTAAATAAATAAGGAACATGATAAAATTATCCCTCCCTCATTCTCTCTCTCCCCTCCCTTTCTTCGGCACTAGCCCTCTCTCCGGCTGGGGGAGGGGAGGGGTGCGTCGCAGCAACAACATCGAGCAGTAGCAGCGAGCAGCGACAGCAGAAGCAACGAGCAGTGGCAGTAGCTATAGCAGTCGGTAGAGGGGGACACGCTGGGGAGGGGCGACGCGGGAGCGGGGGGAGGGGGGGAGGGCACGACCGCGGAGCAGCATAGGGGAGCGGGGCCGGTCGACGGGGACGACCCGGGGCCAAGGGATCGCATACGGCACCGGAGAAGGGGGGTCACAGGATGTCGAGGTCGACGTAGTGGGGTTGGGGGGAGGGGGGGAGGGGTGCTGCCGGATGGGGACGGAAGTATTTTAGAAGAAAAAACAAATTCTGTTAAGTTATATTTGTTTGACCGAGGATATTAATAGAAAAAAATTACAATAGTTATTGGCATTAAGTTAATATATATTAAAGTTGAGGAAATTAAATTAAACAATTTGAATAGTTGACAATATAAAGTTGTAATTTAGATTTTATAATTTTATAAAAAATCTTCTCCTTTAATGAAAATCAGTTATATTTCATCTCTCTTTTGATGTTAATCAGTTATAACTCATCCCTTCGTATTCCTCAGTCCAAGTAAAGTTTTATATATTTGAAGTTCAAAAGAATGATCGAAAAGTCTAACGTAGCTCAAACGGGTCCGGGTCAATTCGACTGGACTGAGACAATGAAAGTCGAAGTTGGTTTGCTTTCTTGCAAAGTTAAGGTCATTGCGAACAGAAGTAAACATAGTAGCCAGTACATATACAGTTCTCCTTGCAGAGATAATGATCAGGATTAGTACTACCACAATTTGGAATCTTTTTCAGCAGCAGGTGCGTACGTACTACTACTACCAAGTCTCAGCAGTGGCAGTTCATTCAACTTTTAACAAAAAATTACGGATAAAACATAAAAATTTAAATTTATTTTAAATAAAATATATAGCTTAAAAAAATATTAAGTGAAACATAATACGTCATATTGTAGAACGTAAGTCCTTCTCTCCCTAATTAATATACATCTTTCCATATTTAATATATTAATTAGTAAGCTAACAATATATTAATTTTCTAATATTAGTAAGCTAACAATATATTAATGTTCTAATATTAATTATATTAATGTTCTACTTAATTTTTTTAAATTATATCCTATAATGATGCGTAAGTTACTAATTTCAGATTTTTTTTAATCCACTGTTAATTATATTTTATTAAAGCGGCTATAAAATTAAATACATTACATATAAGTTTACGCACTATTATAGGACGTAAGTTAGTAACTTATATCTTAAAGTAAGATAGGCATGAATTATCATTTCTATTTATTTTTTTATTCCACAATTAATTATATTTAACTAAACATGATATTAAATTAAATATATATTTATATGTTTACGTATTATTATAGGACATAAGTTATATGTCCTAAAATTATGCATGAGTTTTTATTTCTGTTTATTTTAATAAATATTTTGATTTTACGTTCTAGTTTTAATAGATAATATACTCTATTTTTATGCAAAATTTTAAAATATTTATATTTTTTATATAATATATCTAAACATCGGTGATGTAAGTTAATATTCTGAACTTTTATAATAACTCCCTAAATATTCTCCTCTTCCAACGTCTCAGCAATGAGAGCGAGCCAAGAAGAGAGAGAGAGAGAGAGAGAGAGAGAGAGAGAGAGAGAGTAATGAAAGAAGGGGTGGTGCATCAAATCAAATCATGCATCATTTCCTAATAAAGTCGAGTTGCAGGTTGATTAATGCACCGAATGCCCTCTCAACACACACACTACTCGTTCGTCACCTACTGCTTGTTTCATTGCCATCTAAAAAACAGCATGATGATTAAAGTGGCATAGATCCTCGATCTTCGCTTGCAGTAAATTGGGGGTCATGTCAGCTAGATTTGGAATGTCGTTGGAGAAAACACAAAGCTGTTGCAGTACATATGACCAGATCAGGTCACGAAATATTGTCAGAATATTGTACTGGTAATTTTTTTTTTTTAAATTCACATGTTTTAACTGAAAACAAATATTTTTATAAAAATACTGCTACAGTAATCGTATGCGGACCAATCTGTCTGTCACGTGTCACCGCTCCATTGACGTTTCAAACGGTGACGACCTAGTAAATACAGAGAGCAATAGTATGTGGCCACGCGACGAACGGACTGGTCCGTGGACGGTTAACATAACATTTTCTTTATTTATTTTTTGTAAATATTTTTTTTTAAGGAAGCTCCTTTGTTAAGGACATTTCTCTCTTATTTTTTTTATTTATTTTTTGTTTTTAGTGTGTGCTAAAGGGAATATGCTGAAACATCCTTGCTATGGATGTTTGGATTCTTCTTACTAATTCTTACATATATTTTTTAATCTTGATATGATATTTCTTATTTTATTTCTCATGGTGTTTTTTTTTTTTTTTTTTTAATTTTTGTTAGATATGTGAAGGGGAATGGGCAGCCCAAATTCGACCAGAAACCTATCTTGTAAAATTCAGTCCGATTAATGTTTCCGATTGATCTAGTCCACCAAACTTTTGGACCGTATTGGGTTGGTTCCTCTCAGGTCCGAGTCTGACCTAGCCCGACTCGATCGTCCAACTGAGTCAGCCTTCTTCGCCATGCCTTACGTCCGAACCGGTTAACGCTCGGTAGTCGTAATTATCATATATCAGTGAACAATTGGCTACAACAATTCTTATGTACTTACTGTTTTAATTGTAATTTTCTAATATATGATATTCTTGTTAGATAAGTGTTTCATGTTTTTTATATGACTTATGTTGTCATTTTTTGCTTTTAACTACTCTTCAAATTTTTGTTGTGGTACTTGCTACTAGGAATTGATTCCTATGATTTTGTATGGCCATATATCATAATTCGACGATAGTGGCGATATATTCTCAAGTTCATTAATGATATTAGACTATACAAATTAGAGGAACCAACCCTTAACAGCAAACACAAATTAAACTCGAAGAGAATTCAGAAACGAAAATACAAAATACAAGTCATATCAACAACAACAACAACAAAAAAAAAACTACATATTGGGAAAAAAATAATTATATAAATTTTATTAATTTTTTTCTAGTATTTATTTTTGAGTAACGAGCCCACTTTTTTTCTTCTTCTGTAAATAGTGGTCTCAAACATAATATTTTATAAAAGTAATTTTAATTTAAATTTTAAATTTAATTTTAATATTATTAGTTTTAATGTTAGTATTAATTTTAATAATAATAATAATAATTTGTTATGTAAGTTGCTAAAAATAATTGCGGGACAAATAGCAAATTTTTACCACTAAATAGTATAGTAACATACAGTTTAATGTTGTAAAGTCGCATTAGTACAGTTATAGTTTAAGACAGATAAGATTCATCTGAACCAGATATATAGCAGTAGTTGATATGGATCTGGGCGTACTGCTCATATTTATTTAAAATTAGCTAGCTTCTTAAGTTGTTTAGTTAATGTAATTAATAAGTAACACAACACGAATTACTACTATTTGTACGTAGCGGGCGTCAGGATCTAGATGACGTCAGGGGAGACTTAATTTAGTTAGATACGGGCGATCGCTGGCGATCACCTCGTCACGTGTCATTTCTGTCAGACATGAGCTGATGTAATATATATATATATCTATTCTACTATATAATGAGGAAAGTAGGCTTTACCGTAAAAGTTTTCTTTCCAAAAATACCCTTCATTATATTTACTAATTAAAAATAATACCTACAATAAATTCCAATGACAACCATTTAATGGATGCATTAATATATTATATAAATCAAAAAGTTCATGCTACTTGTTAAGTTTTTTAAGCTATTACCAAGAAATTCCAATGGTTGAACTCTTAACCTATATAATTAAAAACAGCAAAGTTAAACCAACTCATCAAAATTATCCACTCCAAGATACGTGCAAAGTACGTATATGTATATATATATATATATATATATATATATATAGAGAGAGAGAGAGAGAGAGAGAGAGAGAGAGAGAGAGAGAGAGAGAGGGGGGTAAGTATCATGAAAAACCCATGCACGTACCCACTCGCCAACCCTAGCTTCTAATTTCTCTCTCCTCTTTTTTCACTAATAATTTAAATTTGCGGGTGCCTCTAGCAGCAGGCAGGAAGGAAGGCACTTGCTGACATTGATTGGATTCCGATCCGCCGCCGGTATGTGGGTGTGCTGGGTTGGACTAGGCAAGCTGTGTACATATACTACCTGGACGGGAGTACTACTGGAGTTATTACTGACATTGTTGTATTCATGTAATCATGGTTTCCTTCTTTCTATGTGATTCGGAAAATCTACTCCACTAATGAGAGAGAGAGAGAGAGAGAGAGAGAGACAGTGAGTTATGACAAGTTAGACTCAGACTAATCCAGTGTTGATGATAATCGAGTTATAAATTTTTTTATTCAGATTAGTCCAAAATTTATTAGAATGGTCTATCATCTACATCTTTCTCCTCCGGCTCCTTCTTTTGCTCCTCCACCGCTAGCTATCGCTCCCATTGCTAGCAGTCGTCTCTGTGCGCAGCAGCGGTCCCTTCCTCCACCGCTCGCCGCCGTCTTCACCGTTCACCATCGTTCCGTACGTAGCTGCGGTCCAGTCCTCCACCGCCGCCCCCACACGCAGCAGCGGCTCCATTTTTCACCTCGCGCCTCCGCCACCGCCTCCTTCTCCCCCTCCCGCTCCTCCGCCTCGTCCCTCTTTCGGTCTCCACGCAATCCAGACGTCGTGTCACCTCGCGTAGCATTTTCTTCCGGACTGTCAAAATTTTGACAGTCCTAAAAAATCAACATATTTTTAGGACTGTTAAATTTGACAGACCTAAAAATTTGTAGGACTGTAAATTTTTTGAAAGTCCTGATTAGATAAAAATTTAATTAGAAGTGAGTAGTTCTGTGAATAATTTTTAGGAGTGACAAATTTATAATTATCAATAGTAAAATTTTGGACGAGTCACTTTTGTAGTGTCTTTTATGGAGAGCCAAGAATTAAGAAGAGGATGAATTTGAATATTATCTTGCATGCATCCAGGTTGCTCTCTCCTCTATATAATAAGTGCACTGGTAGCTAGCGACACAAAGACGGTGAGTAGTGTGCAGTATCAGTAGTTCTGATTCTTCTTTCTCTTGTATTTTTTGAGATGAGGTCCGGCTTAGTAATTTCTGGCTTGCTCCTTCTCACGATGGCCTTGTGCTTTCTACATGCTCATGCTCATGCTCATGCTCATGCTCGTTTGGGTACTCCCCTCTCTCTCTCTCTCTCTCTCTCTCTCTCTCTCTGTGTGTGTGTGTGTAACTGCTACTAAATCGTATTCTTAGCTTAATTGTGTTAATTTCACTAATAACTTGAGTTTTTCCTACTGCTGTCGTTCATCGCATTAGGCTGCGGACTTGGAATCGAGTGTTTAAGCCCACCACGGCAACATGGACCATCGCCAAAGGATCATGGTCATCATACAAAGGTTGGTTTTAATTTACTTGAGATGATTAATTCCTTCGTGTAATTATTATATAGCCGACGACAAATGAACTTTGATATGAACTTTTTCTTTTATAAGACTGTATATAATAATTGATTGATTGTGTATGGTTTTTTTATTTAGGTTTCTGGCATGGAAGAGCAGTATTTCCAAGGCTTCAGACCAGTGCTCAGGGGTGATCTGGTCAGGACGGATCTCAGGTGGGTCCCCTCTGGTCCGGACCCCTTGCACCACAACGGCAGCCCCAAGAAGCCACGGACCCCCTGAAGAAGTAAACTTGATAGAGCTAAGCTAGCTCCTCCTCTTCCCTTCACTATAGCTAGAGCTAGAGCTAGAGCTAGATAGCTAGCAAAAAGTCTTGTTTTTGTGTGTGTACATATATCATGGAAATGGATCAGTCCATGTTGCTCTCTCCTCTCTTTATTCTGTCACTCCTTTGGGTCGTAAAATGGTCAAACTCGTGTAAAATTTTGCTAGATTTCCTGGACGTTGAAGATTTATTTTGGACAGGCTAGTACTGTAGCAGTATATTTTGGGTTGCCATGTGTTTTTTTCTCGGAATATAGGCATCCATTTCTAAGAAAGAAATAGAAAGTTGTATTGTTACTGATTTTATGATGGTTGTGAAACCCTAAAAACTTGAATCACCTTGGGTCAAATGACACTGGTGGGAGGCAATGGTGGACCTGCATATTATTACAATGGGTCGGAAAAGATTCGGAGTCTTTTCGAAGTTTTTTTTTTTTTTTTTTTTCTTGTGGGCCCTTTGCAATTCAACAGTTGAGAGAGACGAGACTTCCATAAAACTTAAAATTTATTATTATTATATATATAATAATAATAATAATAATAATAATAATAATAATAATATTATGGGAAATTAAATTTGATCAATTAAACAGAATGTTTTTTTCTCTGAACCGCATGAGCTAGAATGTCTTTTCTTTGAACCACACAAGTTAGAAGTAGCGTTTGATTATAGTTATATATAATATTATGTAATAAAATAAATATTTAAATTTATTTAATTTTTATTTATGCGAGAATATACGTACAATTTAGACGGTTAGATTTTTCAAATTTTTTTTTATAAAAAATAAATATATATTTATAATAAATTATAATTAAAATATATTTAAATTATTTAAATTATTTTATAGTAATATTAAAAAAATTTATTTTACGTATATTTAATATATATATATATATATATATATATATATATATATATATATAGAGAATAAGGGAGGTGAGATGGCACCTCATTCTAAAAACAAGGGTGGCGGTGACGTGGCACAATCTCAACCACATATTTCATAATTGGCAATTTGTACTTAACCTTCTTCCCTCGTTTGTGTGGTTGAGATTGTGCCACGTCACCGCTATCTTTGTTTTTAGGATGAGGTGCTATCTCACCTCCCTTATTCTCTATAGATAGATATATATATATAGATATATATATATATTGTTCATGTGCGTCAGTCAACATTTTGTCCACTTTTACCTCATTTCAAGTTTGAATTTTTTTGCTTCTGTCCTTGGTCGGAGGTTGCCGTTTCCATCTTATACGGATTCAAAATGGAATATATGTGTATTAATTTTTACATATGTATTAAGGATTATGTTATGACTACAATCAAATACTTACAATTTTTTTATAACCGTTACGTGACGTTTAAGTGACGAATAATATGGGACTATTGACTGTCCGGATAATCACGTGGTCGAGTACACATTCTTCCAGGAATTATTAAGTTAATCAGGTTCACCGTTTATTTTATGAATATAGTTAATTGATTATGCAAACTTGTCGTGTGGTTCTATTTCAAATTTTATTATTATTTTGAAATATGACCCTCATGTTATATTTGAGAGACTAGGTCTATAATAGAATAAATGTTCGACTGATTCACCTAATATTTTGTGTCCTCCACCTATAGGTTATATAGCTAGGGCTAGTTTAGTCTTTTAATTTGTTAGTATATCCTTTAGTCCTTGCTTTCAGCAGGAATATCGGAACATAGGTATCTTTTTTATAAAGATTTAGGAAGGGTTAATTTCCTAGAGCTTCTTCCGAATAAGCGTTAAAATGAAATAACACTAGGAAACGAATGAGTGCTTTATTGACTCTTAAGCTTTTCATAAATTACATGCAATTAAACAACTCAAAGCAACAGTATATTATGTTTTAGGTAGGCTTTGAAGCTAGATTATATTAGGTTTAAAATCAACGATTTGATAAATATGGACAAGATTTTAAGTCGGATAGTATTTAGATTATGATCTCAAATTATCACTTTGATTAAATTAAAATTTGTTATTATTTTTGAATGAGATTTTAAACGACGCATGAAAAAGAAAGTCTAGTATTTGAAGGAGAAAATGAAAATTACCTTCGTTTGCTACACTGAATAATTTCTCCTAATATAGGGGCACCATTGTGTTGTGTGTGATATTGGCTGCATTAAGTCAAAAACAATAAGTCCTTTTGTCACAAATATCTAGTAGCATTTATTTGCTACCTAGTCAAAGTTAAAGTTAACTAATGGACTAGATTGTGTTGAAAATTCTAGATCTGTTTGAAATTAATCAGAACAAATTTGTGTCGTGCTTGGTTGTAGACCAATATTGATATGAAGCATGACCAAATTTGGCTCCGAATCATGTTCTGAAAGTCAGATTTTCTATTTGATCTTGAAGTAATGCTCTACACTCTCTTGTTCAAGTGTCACTCTTCTCCATCAACATTCATCCATGGAGGTCCTCCTTACATCACGCATCATGTCAACCCTATTCCTCCTACTCGCCACCTTCAACTCTCGTCCGTCCATGCCAGTCTCGCATGACCAACCTAAAATCGCTTTCGTCCTTCAAATCTCATGTCCTCGATCCAAGCATGCAATCAGAAGACGCAAAAATTAAAGATATACATTAAAAGTAGAAAATTTGAAGCACGTTACAGACGTTGTTTTCAAAATAAATTTTCGTCCCACACGAATAGTGCGATCTATCTCTGAAATATATATAACGAATCCTTGCTATCCGCCACCCATGCATCTGGTGGTGAATCCTATGAGAAATCATAGCCTTGTCAGGAAGAGAAGATAGACGGGGGTAGAGATTTCAGAAAGTTTTGGGTTATGCCTGTTTCTCGCTATTTCACTGGTGCAAATAAATTTTTCGAGAGAGAAAAAGATAAAAAAGTGAAAAATAGATAATTCGTTTTTCAATCAGATTTCTGGATCGTGTCCAGAATTTCATTCCACGAATCCCAGAATTAAGTGAAAACATGTCCGTCGAAGATCTGTAACCACTATACCAGCCAACTGAATGTTTTTTTTTAAATTACAGTTATACCCTTGGCCCGGTCTAGCACCATAATTTTGAAGGGAAATGCAGCCCATCATTTTCATATATTAGCACCATAATATTGTTGGCTTTGCTTTAGCAAAAGCTCAAGCTCCTTCCTTTCTTTAGTCCCACATCGGATGGGCCAAACCTTTCTTGTGTACATATATTAGTTTTTCTTCTTTGCTCTCTTAAAGTTGTTGTGTGGGGAACCCCTTGGGCCACGCGCGCGCTGCCGCCGCCGCCCGGCCCGGCTCGGTTCGTTTCGGTTCGGCTCGCGTAACGGGTGCGGGTACGCGCCCACATCTGCGGGCGCCGAATGCCGATTCGATTTTCTCTTCGGGTTCGGGCTGGGACCCTAAAATATTTTTTGCTCCTCCTTCCTTTTTTGAACCGTTCAAATTTTGAATGTTGGGACACTGTCCAGATTCATTGAACCTTGCCTTGCCACAGCTCATTGTTTGACAGCCGTTCTCACACGTTTTATTTGTTACTTAATGGCCTGTTTATGAGCCATTAAGTACCTGTCTGTGGCCAGATTCATTGAACCTTGCCACAGCTCCAGCCTATTTATTGGGTCTTCTTTTCCTTCATTTGACATAGAAAAGATTCCTACGTCAAAACTCTCTTTCACTCCTCTCTCAAACGACATTCTAATCTCCAAATCCTTGCTCTGGGCAGAGCTAAGTCCGGTCTCTCTCTCTGAGTTTTGTGCGACGAAGAGAACCCGCTAGTCAGGGGATTTTACCACTAGGAGCTTCCGAGAAACGTCTGCACATAGACCTCGGATAAACTCTTAGGGCAGTGCTTCGTGCACGACTTTCCCGGAGGCCGGTAACAATTTTATTTCTTACTTTCCTTGTTCTTTGAAAAATAAAATATTTATATTATAAATATTTATAACAATCTAAGAGTTTACCCTTTTTAGCTACTGTTTTTAATTTTTCAAAAGATATTTCTGTCTAGTGCTGCTTGTTACAACAAGAACGAATTGTGATTACTGTAGGTACATATATAAAATTTTTGGTTTTACAAACATAAGAACAAAACGAATTACTTGTTACCAAATATAAAAGCATATTTCCTACCAAATTTGTTCACATTTTAATACTGCAGCATATCTGTTAAACACTAGCATATTTGATTGTTAGCGAATTATTTATAACCTCCTAATATACTATAGCACATTTTACTACATACCAAATAAACTATAGTGCTGTCATTCTAAATAAATACTTGTCAAAATTGATTCTTAATTGCTGATAGCACATTACTTGCTGTTAAAATAGTACTGCAGCAATTTAGTACATATTAATTGTTGGTAGCAAACTGATATAAATATAAAGTTAATGTAGCAAGTTTAATTTTTAATTGTATTGCCAAAGCAAGAGTACTATTAATTTGAATTGCTAAAGCAAGTTTATTATTTATTTTGTTTATAGGCATATTTGGTTGTGTATTGACATAACAAATTGTGTTGATTCACTCTATTTGGCATATTGTTAATTCCAATTCCTTTAAACAATTTAAGTCAAAATAAATAGTTAAAGTGAAACTGCAAATCTCTTTGAGTCTGGATTCTAAAAGTAAAGATCAATTTGAGAACAAGCCGAAAGGGTCCTTCTGTCAACCGGGTGTAAATAGCCCTAAGCGACACGGTATTTAAGTTTCTTTGGACCACCGCTAGCTGGGAACCGGCCCCTACAGCTAACTCAAATCAATCTACACTTTATAGACTCAAGATTTTAAGATTGATTAGCAAAATCACTTGAACTATTATTCTAAATCATTGGACATTGTTATTGAGTAATTTCGTATCTTTCAGACTTTCCTCATTTGCAACCATGACTGCCAAGGATGAGATTTTTACTGCTAAACCTGCAAAATTCAACGAGACTATCTTCAAGAGATGGCAAAGTCAGATAAAATTTTGGCTCACTACCTTAGGATTAATCTCAGCGATTGATGGTTCAACACCAATCACAAATGACTCTGATGACACTAAGTCTGACATAGGTGTATCCAAATCCTCTGGTTCTTCTAGACCCAAGACCCGTAAGGAAATAGACTACCATTGCTTCCATAGAATTCTAAGTGCTTTGTCTGAATCACTATATGACATATTCTTTGAATACAAAAGTTCAAAAGAACTTTGGGATGCCCTAGAAGATGAATATAGCTGTGATGATGCTGGAATTGAAAGATTCAATTCATCCTCATTCAACAGGTACTTTATGGTAGATAATAAACCTATAAATGACCAAATACATGAATTCCAAGAATACCTTAGGCATATTCAAGCCAAAGGCACTTTCTTATCTACTGAGTATAAAATAACCTGCTTAATAGACAAGCTTCCTCCTTCTTGGTCTGATGTCAAGAAAGACCTCATTCATACTCAGGGTGGCCTTACATTTGCTCAAGTCCTAAAGAAAATTAGAACAGAAGAACAAATTAGGCTTATGTCTAACCCTAAGTCTGAGTCTAAAGCTAAGGTAAACCTTGTAGAATCCCAAGGTAAACCCAAGCCTCATCATCATCACAAACCAAAAAGGAACCTCTTCAAGAAGAAGCAGAACTCTCAGCCTCACCACCAAAACCATCACCACAATAAACCAAGAACCTTTGGTCAAACTCAGGATCAGAAGAGATTTTGTTTTGTGTGTGGTAAAACAAACCATATAGCCACCAACTGTTTCCATAGGAAGAAAGAAGCTGTCCAAACCTCTTTCAAAGGGAAACGTCCTGCCAAACCAGAAGCAAACATGATTCTCAACGGCTCTTCTAGTTCCTTCAGGTCTGTAAGCTATCAACCCTTAGTCAACATTTCTTACCATTCTGACGATTGTTGGTTGGATTCTGGAGCTAATGTTCACGTTTCCTTTGATCGCTCCTGTTTTTCAAACTATCAGGAATCGGGTGGAGGAGGTGTAACTCTAGGAGATGGCTCAGCGGCACAGATTATAGGAAGATGAAAAATAGATTTAAAGAACTTTCAGCACGGTTCCATTAATGATAATTGTGCATTTATAGTGGTCGGAAGGAGACCCAGATGACATCAGAAAAAACTCTGACTCTTCATGATGTGTTACATGTGCCGTCTATCAGAAAAAATTTAGTTAGTGGATCTCTCCTTGTAGCTTCAGGGTACAAGATTGTTATGGAAGCAAATAAAGTAGTATTTTCTAAGAATGACTCCTTTATTGGAAAATGATTTGTAAGAGATGGTCTTTTTATTTTGAGTACCGTGAATAAAATTTTAGATCCTCCCTTTGTTGTTTCAAATGTAGAATCCTCAAATGTATGGCACAGTAGATTAGGTCATGTGAATTTAGGTTCCCTAAAAAGGATGATGAACTTAGATCTTATTCCTAAGACTCTAATAGATGATAAACACAAGTGTGAGATATGTGTTCAAGCCAAACATACTAGGCTACCTTTCAAATCTGTAGAAAGAAACTCTGACCTTCTATAGCTTATTCATAGTGATGTGTGTGACTCAAATAGGATTTTGATCCGAGGTGGTAGAAAATACTTTGTTATCTTTATAGATGATCATTCAAAGTATTGTTATACATATTTTCTCAAAACCAAAGATGAAGTTCTAGACAGATTTAAGATCTATAAATCTGAAGCTGAGAACCAGTTAGAGAGAAAGTGTAAAACCCCTGATTTTTCAAAATTTTTAAAACTGGATTTTTCACAATTTTCTGGAATTTTCTGGGATTTTTCTGCAATTTAAAATAAGGGTTTTAATTATTCAATGATTTTTAAATGATATTAAACAATATTAAAATATTATGAAAATAATATTTTTGGGTGTAAAATGGAAAACTGGACTTAGGGCAATTTTTCTGGAATTTATCGGACCCCGGACCTATTTTTAAATACCTAAAAACTATTTGTATAATTATTTATTTTTATTATTATTATTTATTATTATTATTTATTATTATTAAATACCCATGGACCGGCCCAGCCCGTTAGGCCCAATAGGCCGGCCCAGCCCGCGCCGCTAGCGGGTCGGGTCGGGTCGGTCAGACCCGCCCGCTAGCCAGACCCGACCCGACCTCTTTCTCCCCACGACCCGACCCAGTCCCCCGTGTCCGCCGCGTCCGGCGCCACGTCCGGCGCCGCTCCGCCAGCCCGCTCCGCACGTCGCCACGCGCCCCGCACCCCTCGGCCGTCCCCGCCTCGGTCGCCGCCTCACCCGGAGCCACGACCCCGCCCGCAGCCTATAAATCCCCCATCTCCGCCGACGTCCCCCACCGACCTAGCCTGAACCCTAGACCCCCGCCGCCCGACTCCGGCCCTCCACCGCCACCGCCACTGCCCCTCGCCCTAGCGCCTGCGCCGCCCAGTCGACCACCGCCCGGACCGCTCCGCCGTCCCCGTCGAGCTCGACAAACAGCAGCAGCGAGCAGTCCCCGGCCGCCGGCGAGCCCCCAGCCGCCGTGCCGCGCGCCGCCGCGCTGCGCCGGCCCCCTCCGCCGCAGCCCCAGCCGCCCACGCCGCCATCTCCGCCGCCGGCCGACTTCCCAAGCCCTAACCCTAATTTGGTCTCCTGTGTCCGACACGAGTCGGACACGTGTCGGACACGGTTCGACCCCGGTTTCCGGGTCCCCTTCAGGTGCGTGTAACTTTTTGCTCGTAGCTCCGTTTTCGATTCCGCAAATTGCGTTGCGAAGCCTGTATGACCCTCTCGGTGTCCGGACAAACTGTTCGGGGCATCGCGTCCTGTGGTGATCGCACACCGCGATCCAAAAACAGGAAAAACCCAGACCCTGTTTCACCCCGGAACCGAGTACGCCCCGCCAAACGGGACGACTTGGTCGCGCGCGGTCTTCACAGATACGTGCGCCTCGTCGATACGGACGTGTGGGTTTTCGCGGAAGCTGATTCGGGTGTGCGTGCACACCGGAATCAACGCGTATCCGCGGACATCGCCCCGTATCCGCCTTTTCGGCAATTCGACCTAACTTTGTGTACACACGTCGGATCGAGACGAAACGTGCGCCATCGGACTCGTAGCGATACGCTGGTCCTGTGGGTCAAGTTTGGTCCGATTCTGAGAACGTTGACGAAATCGCGTGTCGTGGGCCCCACAGGCCCCGCTCGACGGGCGATTTTGTGTTCGGCTCATCGGAATTCAATTCTGAAAGTTCCGTTGGATTCGTATCAGCGTTCCTGACCTGTTGACACTGAGTTTGGTGAATTTGGAGACCGTTGACCCTGACGCGTTTTTCGGTGCAAAGCGGGCCCACCGTTGGACCCCATTTTGGCCCGAAACTGCCGTTTCTGCCCTTGTCTCCAAATTGGACCCAAGGACAGGCGTTTCTAGCTGATTGATATTTTCTGGATCTGATAGTGATGTTTGTTTCAGCAACCGGAGTACCGCCTGCAAATCCAACTGAAGTCAGAGCCGCAAACATAGCCGGAACCACAGGCAAGTGTACCTTGCCAAACTCTGCAGCTTGCTACATATTTTCTTGACTTGTTATTACATCAGTGGACAAATAAAGCTTGCCAAATTGCATAAATTCTTGTTATAGAACTTGCCTGAAATCTTGGTTAAATGCAAATAAACTTGTTAAACTGTTAAACCCAGGACCGAGTGGCTTTACTTAGCGTCCGATCATAGTCGGGTGCCAACTCCGTACGCGGGGTTGTGTAACGTCACATAGAGATGGTTATCGAGACCCGATAATGCTCGTACTTGTCTTATCAAGTACTCCAGAAACCCAGGACACTTGACACCATTCATGAGACAGAGTCTTCCTGAGATATTCATGGTGATTCTGTATAGGATACAGGACGTGACAGAGATACTTTATAGACATATTGACTTGTTGCATTAGTTATAATCCCGCTGACATGGACATGAGACGTTATGGTCATGATATGCGTGATTACATTGGGTGGGGAGAGTCACACAAGCTACAGGTTGATTTTATATTATGCCGGCGTCTTAGTCTCACTAAGAGCTAGACAACTACATGATATCACTGCTACCGGCTCCCAGACACAGAGCTTGTAGTAGTTTCAGCCTGAGTTCTCGTGCTGCTCTCATGTTGCATATCACTTAGCTGGTTACATAGTTACCCTATTGCTTATTTGTTTCTGCACTGCTTATATTTGGCTTGTATTATCTGTACCTTGCTATGTCCCCTGAGGACCTGGAATGGATGATGTCCCCAGGTATAGCCGAGGAGTTCCATCCAGAGACACCCCGTACAGGAGCACTTCCAGGAGCTGTACCAGGATCTGAGGCCGAGATCGTACCAGAGGACTGCTCCTGAGCATTGGCCGTATGTAGTCAGTTATTTCTATTTTCAGTTGTTTATTTCCTGTCTATTTGCATTGTTGTACCAGACATATTCTCGGATTGTTTCCCGAGGAATTTATTGAGATTTGACAGTTATTTCTACTTGCATTACTCTGTCTTTTAATCTATGATTATCTGTGGTGGATGAGATTAGAATAACCCTTGACTTGTAATAACTGCCCTAATTCTTGTTAGGCTACAGCTTAAGCATGCCCTGATGGATCCATTAAATTGGGTTGTCCATCGGTGCGTGCTGCTGGCCATTGCCACGCTCCTCCAGTCCCTCGGCATTTTTGGGACTGGGGCGTGACATGGTTTTTGTGGTGGCCCATGCAGGTCTACGACTAAATTGTTCGGTTTCAACTCAGGGACCGAACAGGCCTGCAAATAAAATAGGATAAGTTTTAGGATCTCATCCACTTGCTTGAAACGTTCTTGATATCCATATCGACTTCGAATTAATTCCTTGACTTGTATCCTGCCTTGATTCCTGTGCGCCTCTTATTGTTTATTTTGGTTGTAGGGTTATGGATTCACGAGCAAACGACGAGACTCCCATAACGTCACCACGAGATGCTGAGATAACCAACGAAGAAGAAGTAACACCAGTGGATAAGGGACAGTCAGCTCAACAACATGCCCCGAGAATCCAGCAAGATGACATTCCACCAACGACGCCAGTTACTCCATCAATGCCCGTAATCCTACCAGGGCAGGCCATGGACGGACAGCAGATGTTTTCAATGGTCTATGCAATAGTGCAAGCTCAACAAGAGGCTTGGAGTCGCAGCTTAGTAACCGTACTAGAGCAGGCACGACGGCCAACGACGGGCTCTATCACCGACTTTCGCCAACTGAAGCCCCGTACCTTCTCAGGCAAGGAAGAGCCCACTGAAGTTCATGAGTGGCTCACCAACACTCAACATCAACTAGAAGCAGCTGAACTCCCAAAGGAACGTTGGATGACTGCCGTAAGAATGCAGTTGACGGACAATGCACATCACTGGTGGCTATCTGAGGAAGCACGGCTCGGACCAGACCGAGTCACTTGGGAAGAGTTCTCTAGACTCTTTCAAGAGATGTACATTCCAGCTGTCGCTCGATCAGAACTTCGGGACAAGTTTAATCACCTCACTCAGGATACTAAGACGGTGGAAGAGTACAACGCTGAGTTCATTCGTCTAAGTCGCTTCGCCCTAACATTGATCCCGACAGAAGAAGAGAAGGCTGAGAAATTCTTCGACGGACTAAACATTGAGCTACAGAAACTAATTGGATCCGCTGCACCTACTTCGTACTCAGACGTCCTTGCTGCAGCGAGACGCATTGAGCGCGTCATCAGGAGAGAGACTAGTCTGAAACGGACTTCCACTTCAGCGCAACAAGGAGAAGTTGCAAAAAGACCTCACGTCCACCAGCCTCCAGAAGCATTTCCACGGACAATACCTGTTTGTCCATATTGTCGCAAGCGAGGCCATACTGAAGACGAGTGCAGGCGAAAGAAGAGATTATGCATAATTTGCGGATCTAATCAGCATTTATTGAAGGAATGCCCTGAGCATCGGGACAGAGCACCAAAGTGTAACCAGCAAGCGTTACCAATACCGAGGACAGCCTCTCCAGCCTTGGAAGCACCGCAAGCGGAAGTTCAAGAAGTCCTACCACCAGCTCCTGCGGAGTATCAGCCAAGGCCACCCTTGATACCCCAGGAAATACTCTTCCAGCAGGCTCAACAGCAGAAGAAACGACTGCAAGGACGCGAGCAAGCCCTGACGATGACCGTGGAGTACGCGCAGACTCGTGGAGTAGCCAATGCGCGTAAGTGATTCGTAGCTTTTCCGTTCTAGTCTTGTTTTAGCTCGTTGGTTCGTGACCACAGCCCCAACCTAGTAATCTGCAACTTGTTAACAACCTGATTTTCATAAAAGTTATAGTTCTAACTAGATCTTCCTGGAAAGTGTAAACTTTCAATTTTTAGGGAAACGGTACTTCCCTGAAGTCTCTTGTGATGTATTTTCAAACGATGCTCGCGACCGCGTCATCTCTGTTGACCGGTTATTCTTTGATTGCGAGGACGCAATCCTCTTAAGGGGGGTAGATTGTAAAACCCCTGATTTTTCAAAATTTTTAAAACTGGATTTTTCACAATTTTCTGGAATTTTCTGGGATTTTTCTGCAATTTAAAATAAGGGTTTTAATTATTCAATGATTTTTAAATGATATTAAACAATATTAAAATATTATGAAAATAATATTTTTGGGTGTAAAATGGAAAACTGGACTTAGGGCAATTTTTCTGGAATTTATCGGACCCCGGACCTATTTTTAAATACCTAAAAACTATTTGTATAATTATTTATTTTTATTATTATTATTTATTATTATTATTTATTATTATTAAATACCCATGGACCGGCCCAGCCCGTTAGGCCCAATAGGCCGGCCCAGCCCGCGCCGCTAGCGGGTCGGGTCGGGTCGGTCAGACCCGCCCGCTAGCCAGACCCGACCCGACCTCTTTCTCCCCACGACCCGACCCAGTCCCCCGTGTCCGCCGCGTCCGGCGCCACGTCCGGCGCCGCTCCGCCAGCCCGCTCCGCACGTCGCCACGCGCCCCGCACCCCTCGGCCGTCCCCGCCTCGGTCGCCGCCTCACCCGGAGCCACGACCCCGCCCGCAGCCTATAAATCCCCCATCTCCGCCGACGTCCCCCACCGACCTAGCCTGAACCCTAGACCCCCGCCGCCCGACTCCGGCCCTCCACCGCCACCGCCACTGCCCCTCGCCCTAGCGCCTGCGCCGCCCAGTCGACCACCGCCCGGACCGCTCCGCCGTCCCCGTCGAGCTCGACAAACAGCAGCAGCGAGCAGTCCCCGGCCGCCGGCGAGCCCCCAGCCGCCGTGCCGCGCGCCGCCGCGCTGCGCCGGCCCCCTCCGCCGCAGCCCCAGCCGCCCACGCCGCCATCTCCGCCGCCGGCCGACTTCCCAAGCCCTAACCCTAATTTGGTCTCCTGTGTCCGACACGAGTCGGACACGTGTCGGACACGGTTCGACCCCGGTTTCCGGGTCCCCTTCAGGTGCGTGTAACTTTTTGCTCGTAGCTCCGTTTTCGATTCCGCAAATTGCGTTGCGAAGCCTGTATGACCCTCTCGGTGTCCGGACAAACTGTTCGGGGCATCGCGTCCTGTGGTGATCGCACACCGCGATCCAAAAACAGGAAAAACCCAGACCCTGTTTCACCCCGGAACCGAGTACGCCCCGCCAAACGGGACGACTTGGTCGCGCGCGGTCTTCACAGATACGTGCGCCTCGTCGATACGGACGTGTGGGTTTTCGCGGAAGCTGATTCGGGTGTGCGTGCACACCGGAATCAACGCGTATCCGCGGACATCGCCCCGTATCCGCCTTTTCGGCAATTCGACCTAACTTTGTGTACACACGTCGGATCGAGACGAAACGTGCGCCATCGGACTCGTAGCGATACGCTGGTCCTGTGGGTCAAGTTTGGTCCGATTCTGAGAACGTTGACGAAATCGCGTGTCGTGGGCCCCACAGGCCCCGCTCGACGGGCGATTTTGTGTTCGGCTCATCGGAATTCAATTCTGAAAGTTCCGTTGGATTCGTATCAGCGTTCCTGACCTGTTGACACTGAGTTTGGTGAATTTGGAGACCGTTGACCCTGACGCGTTTTTCGGTGCAAAGCGGGCCCACCGTTGGACCCCATTTTGGCCCGAAACTGCCGTTTCTGCCCTTGTCTCCAAATTGGACCCAAGGACAGGCGTTTCTAGCTGATTGATATTTTCTGGATCTGATAGTGATGTTTGTTTCAGCAACCGGAGTACCGCCTGCAAATCCAACTGAAGTCAGAGCCGCAAACATAGCCGGAACCACAGGCAAGTGTACCTTGCCAAACTCTGCAGCTTGCTACATATTTTCTTGACTTGTTATTACATCAGTGGACAAATAAAGCTTGCCAAATTGCATAAATTCTTGTTATAGAACTTGCCTGAAATCTTGGTTAAATGCAAATAAACTTGTTAAACTGTTAAACCCAGGACCGAGTGGCTTTACTTAGCGTCCGATCATAGTCGGGTGCCAACTCCGTACGCGGGGTTGTGTAACGTCACATAGAGATGGTTATCGAGACCCGATAATGCTCGTACTTGTCTTATCAAGTACTCCAGAAACCCAGGACACTTGACACCATTCATGAGACAGAGTCTTCCTGAGATATTCATGGTGATTCTGTATAGGATACAGGACGTGACAGAGATACTTTATAGACATATTGACTTGTTGCATTAGTTATAATCCCGCTGACATGGACATGAGACGTTATGGTCATGATATGCGTGATTACATTGGGTGGGGAGAGTCACACAAGCTACAGGTTGATTTTATATTATGCCGGCGTCTTAGTCTCACTAAGAGCTAGACAACTACATGATATCACTGCTACCGGCTCCCAGACACAGAGCTTGTAGTAGTTTCAGCCTGAGTTCTCGTGCTGCTCTCATGTTGCATATCACTTAGCTGGTTACATAGTTACCCTATTGCTTATTTGTTTCTGCACTGCTTATATTTGGCTTGTATTATCTGTACCTTGCTATGTCCCCTGAGGACCTGGAATGGATGATGTCCCCAGGTATAGCCGAGGAGTTCCATCCAGAGACACCCCGTACAGGAGCACTTCCAGGAGCTGTACCAGGATCTGAGGCCGAGATCGTACCAGAGGACTGCTCCTGAGCATTGGCCGTATGTAGTCAGTTATTTCTATTTTCAGTTGTTTATTTCCTGTCTATTTGCATTGTTGTACCAGACATATTCTCGGATTGTTTCCCGAGGAATTTATTGAGATTTGACAGTTATTTCTACTTGCATTACTCTGTCTTTTAATCTATGATTATCTGTGGTGGATGAGATTAGAATAACCCTTGACTTGTAATAACTGCCCTAATTCTTGTTAGGCTACAGCTTAAGCATGCCCTGATGGATCCATTAAATTGGGTTGTCCATCGGTGCGTGCTGCTGGCCATTGCCACGCTCCTCCAGTCCCTCGGCATTTTTGGGACTGGGGCGTGACAGAAAGATTAAGATTCTTAGATCAGATCGTGGTGGAGAGTATACATCAAATGATATGACCAATTTCTGTGAAGAACACGGAATAATCCATGAGGTAACTGCTCCATATTCACCACAGTCTAACGGAGTTGCTGAAAGGAAGAATCGTACCCTGTTAGACATGGTGAATGCCATGCTCCTCAGCTCAGGTGCTCCCGATAATTTATGGGAAGAAGCATTATTATCGGCCTGTTACATCCTTAATAGAATTTCTAGTAAGTCTAATGATAAGACTCCCTACGAATTATGGAAAGGTAGAGCTCCTAGGATCCATTATCTCAAAGTTCGGGGATGTCTGGCTAAAGTAGGAATTCCTGAACCTAAAAAGAGAAAGATTGGACCTAAGACTGTAGATGCAGTATTCATAGGATATGCCCTAGATAGCAATGCCAATAGATTTCTTGTTACTCACTCAGAAGTAAATAAAATCTCTAACAATACTATTATAGAAGCAAGAGATGCAGTTTACTTTGAGAATATATATCCCTTTAAAGATAGAATTTCTTCCTCTCCCTCCAATCTCTCTCTTACCCCGTCCACAAGCTCTTATGTTCAAATATCTAGTTCACAACCCGAACAAAATATAGAACCTAGAAGGAGTAAAAGAGAAATGATTGAAAAGAACTTAGGAGAAGGTTTCTTCACTTTTCTGATAAAGGGTGATTCCTCAACTTATGAAGAAGCAATGTCTTCTCCTGATGCCCCTTTCTGGATATAAGCCATTAACAGTGAGTATAACTCCATCATGAAGAACAATACTTGGTTTCTAGCAGACCAACCTTCAGGTAGTAAACCCATAGGTTGTAAGTGGATCTTCAAAAAGAAACTTAGAGCCGATGGTACCATAGAGAAATACAAGGCTAGATTAGTAGCCAAAGGCTTTACCCAGAAAAAGGGATTAGATTATTTTGATACCTACTCACCTGTAGCTAGGATCACCTCTATCAGAACCCTTCTAGCCCTAGCATACATTCATAATATGCTAATCCATCAAATGGATGTAAAGACAACATTTCTAAATGGGGACCTAGAGGAAGAAATCTACATGGAGCAACCTGAAAGTTTTATTACTAAAGGCCAAGTGTAAACTCCCTCGACCAAATTTCAGTAAATTAGGATTAATTTTGACTAAATAGAATTAGTGCAACTTTTTAAAATTTTATTTATTATATATTATATTGATTGTGCACCTGTTCATTACACAATTGACTAGGGCATCACACTAGCTGTTAACCCTAAACAAATTTCACATTCCTGCTCTAGACTAGTCAGACTACTTTTTCTGTATTCTGTGCAACTTCCAGAAACTTCGTTTGATGCTTCGTTTTAGTCGCACAAATATCGTTACAAACGTATGTATTTATTTCCTATTTAATTTTCTGCTCTTTACCCATCTCTGTACCCTTAGAGATTTGAGGACCAGTAGGCACCTGATTGCCCAACCAAAAATACGATAATATTCTACTCTAATTATATTTCAATTATCGTTTTGACACCGTAGAGAAATTATGACTCTAATAGCCTCTAAATAATTAGTGAACACCGTGCGCAATATTTATTAAATAATAAATACGATGACTATATCACCTGCAATATCAGACCCTGCACCTGCCCAGAATCACCCCACACTGTCCAAACCATTTTTCCCCAGCTAATTCCCTCATTTTTGTACAATTTAGAATTTCGGGAAATCAGTATTTAAAATCAGGTAAATTGCGAAATTACGCAAAATATAATTTTTATGCAATTATGCAATATTTGAAAAGTTAGGGGTTTATATGCAAATTGCATGCTAGGTGGCCAAATCCTATTGGCTAGACCATAGGTGGGTAGGACCCACCATAACATCCAGAAATTTCTGCTGGAAAATATCCTAAAAATATCAAAATACCAAAATACCCCTGAACTTCTAAATATTTACAACATTGCCATTAGGCAAAATCCTATATAAACCCTAACCCTTCTATTCAAAATTCCTACAACCCTTCCCTCCGGCAACCTCCGACCACCGCATCCGGCCAAACTCGGCCCAGCCCTTCGCCACCCTCCCCTCTCCCCTCCGGCCAAGCACCACCGCCGGCGCCGCCCTGCTCCGGCTGCTACAGCGCCCGCAACTCCCTCCTCTCCTCACTGTCCACAGCACCACCTCCACCCGAACCACCTTCCCCCGCCGCCTACGGCCATCGCCGACCACCGCCACCCTACCCAAACCCTTCGCCCCGACCTCCCCTACCTACCACCACCACCTCAGCCCTCCACGTCACCGCCTCCGGCCGCCCTAGCCCCCGCAGCAGCCACCCTCCCCTAACCCTAGCTGCTGCTGCTGCTCTCCCCGACGCCTCTAGCCGCCACCAGCACCACCGTAGACCCCCGCCACCACCGCCAACCTCACCGCCGTCCTCCCCTCTACCGAACCCTCCGCCTGTCCGGCCACCTCCGCCGCTCCTCCGCCGGCCAGCGCCCCCGCAAGCTGCAACTGCTGCTGCTGCTGCCAGTGGCCACTGCCACTGCTGCTGCTCCTCCGGCCGCCTCCGGCCAGCTCCGCCGCCGTCCTCCCGCCGGCGACACCGCGTGGGACCCCCCTTGCCATCTGTAAAGGTATATATACCTATACTATACATAAATACATAAATAATCTCTAATACATGAGTATATGTATATAATATATGTATATATATGTATATATATGTATATATATATATGTATATATATATGTATAAATACTATGTATATATATATATATCTATATATATATTATGTTATAATATATATACTATTATTATACAGTATATATTATATAATATATATTATACTTTATATACTTATGTATATATATATTATATACTATACATATATAATTATATATGTATATATGAATATATATATATATGTATATATGAATATATTATAACATAATTACTATTATATATATATTTAATTCTGTTAAAATATATAAATATATGTGTATACATATATTTATATAATTGGTATATAACATATATATTATTCTATGCATTTTTTTCCATTTATTTATTTTCTGCATTTAATTTCCTGCACCTATATTATATTATATATATATATATATATCTATATATATATATATTATCTATATATATATATTAAATATGCTGGATATTACAGCTTAATTATTTATATTATATTCTTGCAAATGTCATTTCAATTTATAGTAAATATATTGTACTGGATAATACAGTACCTATACTTATGTATTTTAATTCCTGCATTGTCTTTTATTTTATATTTATATTTATATACATATTAAATTCTTGCACTGTCAATTTTTTTTATTATCTATATATATACTATACTATATACTATAATACATATATTATATATATGTATTTAATTACTGTCCTGTCATTTCAATTTGCCTATATATATATAAATCAATCAGTGGATATACCCTGAGTATATATGTATTTTAATTCTGCCCTGTCATTTCAATTTATCTATAATATTATATATTAGAGGATACACCCTGATAATATTATAATACTATATTATCGCAGTGGATATACACTGCTACTATATATTATTGCCTGCATTTATCTATTCTATATATATATACTATTATATATATATTATATCTATGCCTACTAAATATATATATATATATCTATACTATATATATGTATATATATATATATGTTTTATATTACAGCCTGGATATTCACGAAACCTATCTGTTTTAACAGAAACCAACTTCAGCACAGCTAGTGACCCCCTGTCACCAGCACCTTCACAAATGACTGTAAAATCAGGGTTTCAACACTATCAGGGAGTAGGCAAGTATACCTTGCCAAGTTAAATGTTTAAATTCTCAAATATTGTTATATGCTTCTTGTTTCTGAAATTCATATACCATGACCACCTGAGACTGCCTTGGGTACAGTCAACTGTTATGTTGACATGATATTATCGACTCACCAAACAGCTGAGAGAATATCCTAAAATTCTCCTAAACCCTATCACGGAAACACGCAACATGGTTGCATTTACATATATGGATGTGAGCTGCGTATTTGGTTAGCTACCAGTACGTGTGACCCGCATCACGGATTAGAATAACTTAGGAAATGTACGATTTGACATTTAGATTCATTGGGATGGGAAAGATAACTAGTTGACGTATGGGACACCCCCTCCAATAATGTTTTATACCTTCGTACCAATGATGGTCGATTGCAGAGTTCCCTGAGTCGGGGGCATACGACACATATACTAGCCAGTCGCCACGATTGGTGAATTACGTCAGCGTATGTCTAGCCACACATTCCCATACGTAATACTGGATCTTTACTTGCATTTTCACTTAGTATGGTTAGTACCCTGTATTTATTTTATTTCTTTATTCAGTATTTTTACATTACATGGCATGTCATTTTTCTGTATCTTGTTACGTCCCACTGAGGACCTGGTTCCTTGCCAGATCTAGATGAGGCTTTCTACCCCACAGTGTACGGGCCTGATCAGGAGGCCAGATGTGCTACTGAGGAGGAGCTCGAGGAGACACCCTCAGAGTAGGCTTGACCCTAGATGCTGCTACCTAGAGATGGAGATGTTTTGATCAGATAGACACTGCTTAGTCTATTTGATTTTTCTGCGCTATTATCAGTTTTTGTAGTAGGCTTGTAATCTCACCAATTGTGTACTGTATCAGACTCAGTTATATATATATTTCAGCATTTGTTTTCTGACATTTTGTTGTGGATGAGATAGCTTTAACGGTTCTATACTTGTAGTATTTTAGGACAGCGTAGCACGTCCCTTTGGGTCCATCAAAGTGGATTAAGCCCTTAGTGACGTGTCAGCTGGCCAGTGACACGTGGCCTAGTTCCTGACATTTTGGGACTGGGGCGTGACATGATTTTAGTGGTGGCCCATGCAGGTCCAGTTTTATTTGCTAGTAGGTATGATGACATGCCCAGCAAAGCCTGCAATAGGATAGAAATAATAGGTCTCATCCACACTGACACCATCCTTACAAATTCTATTATTGCATCTTGCTTGATTATCATTATTTATCTCTTTTGTGTTTTCTAATTATCCTATTTTCCTCAGAAATATGGACATACCCGGGAAACTTGCGAATAATGGGGCTGACCAAGCAACAGACCCTTCGCCAAGTGCCCAAGGAACTCCGTCCAATCACCAAAATTCTAGCCAGGAGACGACACCAACTCCACATGCAGAGACACCTTTGTCTCCACCTCCAGCCTTGCCTATCCAGATGCCACAACTTGAGGGTCAACCTCAAATGTTGCAGTTTCTCCAGACTATGTTGCAGAACCAGTGGCAACAAACTGAGGCCCTGAGACAGTCTCAGTGGCAGCAAACTGAAGCTCTGCGACAGACGTTGATGACGGCTTTGGAGAGAACTACTACTCCGACACCCGTACCTGTCCTACCAGCGGGCACAGTTCGAGGCTTCCGTCAAATGAGCCCGAGGGATTTCAAAGGCAACGAGACTCCTGAAGAGATCTCCGATTGGATCTCCAACACCGAAATGCTGCTAGAAGGATCGCAACTCACTCCCGACCTATGGATGACCGCTGTGAGGGGCCAACTTCTTGGCAACGCCCATCACTGGTGGGAATCCATAGAGCGCAGCGTCGGCAAAGACCAAACTTGGCAACAATTCCTGGAGCATTTCAACGCCAAGTACTTTCCAGAGACAGTCCAGAATGCCCTATACTCCCAGTTCCTGCACCTGGAGCAAGGAAACATGACGGTAGATGCCTACGACGCGGAGTTTAGCAGACTAAGTCGTTTCGGTACTGATCTGATCCCGAACGAGCTGAAGAAGGCTAAAAGATTCCACCATGGCCTTAACCAAGAGCTTCAGAGGCACACAACAACGCAGTCGAGAATCTCCTACAACGAGGTTCTTACTGAAGCCAGGGAGCAAGAAGCCATTGGCCGAGGAGCCAGACGCTCAAATCCAACCTTCCCGGCCAAGAATCAGCATGGAGCAGGAGGACCTATACGTCGTCCCCAATATCAGACGCAACAGACGACGGGGCCTTACCAGAAGAGGGAGCTTCCGATTTGTCACTTTTGTGGCAAGAAGGGGCATTTTGCCAATGACTGTAGAAAGAAGCTGGGATTATGCCTGCTATGTGGAGCTAGAAATCATATGGCCAAAGACTGCCCACAACGTAGAGATGCAGCACCTCAGCAAGGGCAGAAGCCAGGAGCACAAGCTCAGAAGATGCTTCCCTCCACATCAGGAGGATATCAGCGAGGAGCACCCTTGCCTACTCAGGAGGCCCAGTTCAAGGCCAGACCACAAGTCGGAGGACAAAGGCAGGGACAAGCCTTTGCGTTAGCTGCCGTTGCAGAAGAACCTGAAGGGGAAACTATAACAGGTACCATTTTAGTTGCATCATTACCTGCAACTGTATTATTCGATTCTGGGGCTACTTTGTCTTTCATATCCAGTAGATTCGTAGCCATGCACAAACTATCTACTTCGCCGCTACCCAAGTGTTGGAAAATACTTACTGGAGGAGGTATTGTTCCAGTTACCAACATTATCAAAACCTGCCCAGTAGTTGTTTGTAGTAGAGGACTAAGAGCGCGATTTTTGGTACTTCCAATGCCAAATTTCGATGTTGTCTTAGGCATGGACTGGCTAAGCCAGAATATTGCTATCCTAGACTGCCGAAAGAGTAGTGTTATCTTTAGACCCCCAGATCACCCAGAGTTCGAATATGTCCGTGGAACCATCGAGCAAGGAGTAGGCCAGACTCCTAGAGCTTACATGGCGATGGAGACAGTACTTCCCTCAATTGTAGCAGAGTTCGAGGACGTATTTCCAGAAGAATTGCCAGGCCTACCGCCTGACAGAGAAGTGGAGTTCATTATTGAGCTGATACCCGGAGCTGCACCAGTATTCTCCAATGTATACCGACTGGCGAAGAAGGAGCTTGACGAGCTGAAGCTTCAACTGGAGGAACTACAGATCAAGGGATTTGTTCGTCCTAGTGCATCACCCTGGGGAGCACCAGTGTTGTTTGTACCAAAGAAGGACGGAACATATCGTATGTGCATTGATTACAGAGCCCTCAACGCTCTGACAATCAAAAACAAGTACCCCTTGCCGAGAATTGACGACCTGTTCGATCAACTAACAGGAGCCGTAGTATTCTCGAAGATAGACTTGAGATCAGGCTACCATCAAGTCAAGGTACGAAGAGAAGACATTCCAAAGACAGCATTCAGAACTCGTTATGGTCATTACGAATTTCTGGTGATGCCGTTTGGATTGACTAATGCACCTGCTGTATTCATGAACCTGATGAACCGAGTCTTCCACCAATATCTGGACCAGTTCGTGGTAGTCTTCATCGATGACATTTTGGTGTATTCAAAAAGCCACGAGGAGCATGAAGAGCACTTAAGGTTGGTATTAGAGACGCTGAGACGGGAGAGCCTTTATGCTAAGATGAGCAAGTGTGAATTCTTCCTGGACCGTGTCGCATTTCTTGGACACGTTATCACAGGAGAAGGCATCTCGGTAGACCCAGCAAAGATCTCATCTGTTGAGACGTGGCCAACCCCGACCAACGTCTCAGAGGTGAGAAGCTTTCTAGGACTTGCCGGATATTACCGGAGGTTCGTAGAAAACTTTGCAAGAATCGCGGAGCCGATTACCCGTCTTACTCGCAAGGAGCAGAAATTCATATGGACTGAAGATTGCCAGACAGCTTTTGATGACTTGAAGAAGCGTCTGACTACAGCTCCCATTTTGACTATACCATCTGGATCCGGAGGTTTCGTCATATATAGCGATGCATCCGGAAAAGGATTTGGTTGTGTCTTAATGCAACATGGGAAAGTTGTAGCTTATGCCTCAAGACAGTTGAGGACTCATGAGAAGAATTACCCCACTCACGATCTGGAGCTTGCCGCAGTCATCTTCGCCCTGAAGCTATGGAGACACTATCTATATGGCGAAAGAGTGGAGATATTCACCGATCATAAAAGTTTGAAGTACGTCTACACCCAGAAGGACCTAAATCTGAGACAAAGACGATGGCTCGAAGTGATGGCGGATTTCGAAATTGATCTACAGTACCATCCAGGGAAAGCTAATATGGTGGCAGATGCTCTAAGCAGAAGACCCTCGGCATTCTTTATGATCACCCAACCAGATCTGCTGAGAGATCTAGCAAAGTTGGGAATAGAGATCATTGTGCCAGGAATTGATGGTCACTTATCAAACTACCAGCTGCAATCAACCTTGGTGGAAAGAATCAAAGCTGCTCTACCAACAGATGCAAGATTTCAGAGGCTTCGACAAAGAACAGAGGCTGGAATTCAGACAGGATGTCGCATACACGAAGATGGGACTCTAAGATGTGGTAATCGTCTTTATGTTCCAAATGGAGAACTTCGTAATGAGCTTATGTCAGAAGCTCATAGCTCAGTATACTCTATACATCCAGGAGGCACAAAGATGTACAGAGATCTGCGGCAATATTACTGGTGGCATGGAATGAAGCGGGAGATAGCACGCTTTGTGGCCAAATGTCTGGTGTGTCAGCAAGTCAAGGCTGAGCATCAGAGATCTGCCGGTCTACTTCAACCCCTCCCAATACCCGAGTGGAAATGGGAACACATTACGATGGACTTTGTTACGGGCTTCCCAAGAAGTCCTAGTGGTCGTAATGCTGTCTGGGTAATTGTAGACAGACTCACTAAGGCTGCTCATTTTCTACCTTTTAGAGTCGGGCAATCCACAGAAGTCTTGGCGGACATGTACATGAAGGAGATAGTGCATCTACATGGAGTGCCAGTCAGCATAGTATCTGACAGAGATACGAGATTTACATCTTACTTTTGGTGAAGTATGCAAGAAAGTCTTGGTACCCGCCTCAAGTTCAGCACCTCGTATCACCCACAAACAGATGGCCAATCAGAACGCACCATCCAGACACTTGAAGATATGCTGAGAGCCTGCATGCTTGATTTCAGCGGATCATGGGAAGATCATCTACACCTGGTGGAATTTTCCTACAACAACAGCTATCAAGCGAGCATTCAAATGGCTCCCTTTGAAGCTTTGTATGGAAGGAAATGTCGTTCCCCAGTATGCTGGAGCGATGTTGGCGAGAGACAGATCTTGGGACCAGAACTGATTATTCGTACGGTGGAGAAAGTAAAGAAGATCCAGGGACACCTACGAGCTGCACAAGACAGGCAGAAGCACTGGGCCAACATTCACCGACGACCTCTAGAGTTCCAAGTAGGGGAGCATGTGTTCTTAAAGATCTCACCTACTAGAGGAACTATCAGATTTGGAGGAAGAGGGAAGCTAAGTCCAAGGTACATTGGACCCTTCGATGTGCTAGATCGCGTCGGAGAAGTTGCTTACAGACTAGCTCTACCTCAGACTTTGGAGGGAGTACATGACGTCTTCCACGTATCTCAGCTGAGGAGGTACATTCCAGACCCGAGTCATGTGCTAGACTACTCAGAGATCACCATCGGGCCAAGCTTATCTTATCAGGAGGAGCCTGTAGAGATTCTGGACCGTAGCGAGAAAGTGTTGCGAGGCCAGACTATTCCTCTCGTTCGTGTTGCATGGAGACATCATGCACCAGGTGAATCCACCTGGGAACGAGAAGAGGATATTCGTCAGCGTTATCCCCACCTATTTCCAAACCAGGGTATGTCCAATATTTCAAATCCAATCTTTCTTTATCATCATATGTCCTTTTTCATTCTCATTATATGGTTGTTTTTATTTCGAGGACGAAATATTCTAAGGAGGGTAGATTGTAAACTCCCTCGACCAAATTTCAGTAAATTAGGATTAATTTTGACTAAATAGAATTAGTGCAACTTTTTAAAATTTTATTTATTATATATTATATTGATTGTGCACCTGTTCATTACACAATTGACTAGGGCATCACACTAGCTGTTAACCCTAAACAAATTTCACATTCCTGCTCTAGACTAGTCAGACTACTTTTTCTGTATTCTGTGCAACTTCCAGAAACTTCGTTTGATGCTTCGTTTTAGTCGCACAAATATCGTTACAAACGTATGTATTTATTTCCTATTTAATTTTCTGCTCTTTACCCATCTCTGTACCCTTAGAGATTTGAGGACCAGTAGGCACCTGATTGCCCAACCAAAAATACGATAATATTCTACTCTAATTATACTTCAATTATCGTTTTGACACCGTAGAGAAATTATGACTCTAATAGCCTCTAAATAATTAGTGAACACCGTGCGCAGTATTTATTAAATAATAAATACGATGACTATATCACCTGCAATATCAGACCCTGCACCTGCCCAGAATCACCCCACACTGTCCAAACCATTTTTCCCCAGCTAATTCCCTCATTTTTGTACAATTTAGAATTTCGGGAAATCAGTATTTAAAATCAGGTAAATTGCGAAATTACGCAAAATATAATTTTTATGCAATTATGCAATATTTGAAAAGTTAGGGGTTTATATGCAAATTGCATGCTAGGTGGCCAAATCCTATTGGCTAGACCATAGGTGGGTAGGACCCACCATAACATCCAGAAATTTCTGCTGGAAAATATCCTAAAAATATCAAAATACCAAAATACCCCTGAACTTCTAAATATTTACAACATTGCCATTAGGCAAAATCCTATATAAACCCTAACCCTTATATTCAAAATTCCTACAACCCTTCCCTCCGGCCACCTCCGACCACCGCATCCGGCCAAACTCGGCCCAGCCCTTCGCCACCCTCCCCTCTCCCCTCCGGCCAAGCACCACCGCCGGCGCCGCCCTGCTCCGGCTGCTACAGCGCCCGCAACTCCCTCCTCTCCTCACTGTCCACAGCACCACCTCCACCCGAACCACCTTCCCCCGCCGCCTACGGCCATCGCCGACCACCGCCACCCTACCCAAACCCTTCGCCCCGACCTCCCCTACCTACCACCACCACCTCAGCCCTCCACGTCACCGCCTCCGGCCGCCCTAGCCCCCGCAGCAGCCACCCTCCCCTAACCCTAGCTGCTGCTGCTGCTCTCCCCGACGCCTCTAGCCGCCACCAGCACCACCGTAGACCCCCGCCACCACCGCCAACCTCACCGCCGTCCTCCCCTCTACCGAACCCTCCGCCTGCCCGGCCACCTCCGCCGCTCCTCCGCCGGCCAGCGCCCCCGCAAGCTGCAACTGCTGCTGCTGCTGCCAGTGGCCACTGCCACTGCTGCTGCTCCTCCGGCCGCCTCCGGCCAGCTCCGCCGCCGTCCTCCCGCCGGCGACACCGCGTGGGACCCCCCTTGCCATCTGTAAAGGTATATATACCTATACTATACATAAATACATAAATAATCTCTAATACATGAGTATATGTATATAATATATGTATATATATGTATATATATGTATATATATATATGTATATATATATGTATAAATACTATGTATATATATATATATCTATATATATATTATGTTATAATATATATACTATTATTATACAGTATATATTATATAATATATATTATACTTTATATACTTATGTATATATATATTATATACTATACATATATAATTATATATGTATATATGAATATATATATATATGTATATATGAATATATTATAACATAATTACTATTATATATATATTTAATTCTGTTAAAATATATAAATATATGTGTATACATATATTTATATAATTGGTATATAACATATATATTATTCTATGCATTTTTTTCCATTTATTTATTTTCTGTATTTAATTTCCTGCACCTATATATATATATATATATATATATATATATATATATATATATATATATATATATATATATATATATATATATATATATATTATCTATATATATATATTAAATATGCTGGATATTACAGCTTAATTATTTATATTATATTCTTGCAAATGTCATTTTAATTTATAGTAAATATATTGTACTGGATAATACAGTACCTATACTTATGTATTTTAATTCCTGCATTGTCTTTTATTTTATATTTATATTTATATACATATTAAATTCTTGCACTGTCAATTTTTTTTATTATCTATATATATACTATACTATATACTATAATACATATATTATATATATGTATTTAATTACTGTCCTGTCATTTCAATTTGCCTATATATATATATATCAATCAGTGGATATACCCTGAGTATATATGTATTTTAATTCTGCCCTGTCATTTCAATTTATCTATAATATTATATATCAGAGGATACACCCTGATAATATTATAATACTATATTATCGCAGTGGATATACACTGCTACTATATATTATTGCCTGCATTTATCTATTCTATATATATATACTATTATATATATATTATATCTATGCCTACTAAATATATATATATCTATACTATATATATGTATATATATATATATGTTTTATATTACAGCCTGGATATTCACGAAACCTATCTGTTTTAACAGAAACCAACTTCAGCACAGCTAGTGACCCCCTGTCACCAGCACCTTCACAACTGACTGTAAAATCAGGGTTTCAACACTATCAGGGAGTAGGCAAGTATACCTTGCCAAGTTAAATGTTTAAATTCTCAAATATTGTTATATGCTTCTTGTTTCTGAAATTCATATACCATGACCACCTGAGACTGCCTTGGGTACAGTCAACTGTTATGTTGACATGATATTATCGACTCACCAAACAGCTGAGAGAATATCCTAAAATTCTCCTAAACCCTATCACGGAAACACGCAACATGGTTGCATTTACATATATGGATGTGAGCTGCGTATTTGGTTAGCTACCAGTACGTGTGACCCGCATCACGGATTAGAATAACTTAGGAAATGTACGATTTGACATTTAGATTCATTGGGATGGGAAAGATAACTAGTTGACGTATGGGACACCCCCTCCAATAATGTTTTATACCTTCGTACCAATGATGGTCGATTGCAGAGTTCCCTGAGTCGGGGGCATACGACACATATACTAGCCAGTCGCCACGATTGGTGAATTACGTCAGCGTATGTCTAGCCACACATTCCCATACGTAATACTGGATCTTTACTTGCATTTTCACTTAGTATGGTTAGTACCCTGTATTTATTTTATTTCTTTATTCAGTATTTTTACATTACATGGCATGTCATTTTTCTGTATCTTGTTACGTCCCACTGAGGACCTGGTTCCTTGCCAGATCTAGATGAGGCTTTCTACCCCACAGTGTACGGGCCTGATCAGGAGGCCAGATGTGCTACTGAGGAGGAGCTCGAGGAGACACCCTCAGAGTAGGCTTGACCCTAGATGCTGCTACCTAGAGATGGAGATGTTTTGATCAGATAGACACTGCTTAGTCTATTTGATTTTTCTGCGCTATTATCAGTTTTTGTAGTAGGCTTGTAATCTCACCAGTTGTGTACTGTATCAGACTCAGTTATATATATATTTCAGCATTTGTTTTCTGACATTTTGTTGTGGATGAGATAGCTTTACCGGTTCTATACTTGTAGTATTTTAGGACAGCGTAGCACGTCCCTTTGGGTCCATCAAAGTGGATTAAGCCCTTAGTGACGTGTCAGCTGGCCAGTGACACGTGGCCTAGTTCCTGACATTTTGGGACTGGGGCGTGACACCAAGAATATAAAGTTTGCAGATTAGTTAAATCTCTTTATGGTCTAAAGCAGGCTCCCAAACAATGGCACAACAAATTTGACATAATCATCTCAGAATATGGTTTCGTGCCAAATGAGTATGACAAATGTATATACTCCAAAATTTTAGATGAAAATTGTGTCATCCTATGTTTGTATGTAGATGACATCCTTATTTTTGGATCATCACTAGAATTGATTACTAATACCAAAGACTATTTATCCAGCCAGTTTGATATGAAAGATCTAGGTGAAGCCAACTTGATTCTAGGCATGCAACTGTCCAAATACAAGGAGGTCTATACTCTATCCTTAGCACACTCTATCGAGAAAATGCTAAATATTTTTGAGTTTTTTGATAAGAAAAATACCCTTACTCCTTATTACAGTAGTGTTGTTCTAAAGAAGAATGAGGGCTCTCCTATGGAACAACATAGATATTCTCAGATGATATGTTCTCTCATGTATATATCAAACAGGACCAGACCTGATATTGCATTTGCCATTGGGAGACTAAGTAGATATACTAGTAACCCAAATCAGTTACACTGGATAGCATTAGAAAGAGTATTTAGATATCTTAGGGGTACTCTAGACTATATGTTGCACTATACTAGACACCATGATATCATAGAAGGTTATTCAGACGCAAACTGGGTAACTGACTCGCATGATGTAAAATCTACTACTGGATATGTTTTCACTCTAGGAGGAGCTGCAATCTCCTGTGGCTCATGTAAACAAACTATCATTGCTAGGAGTACAATGGACTCTGAAATGATAGCCTTGGACACTACATGCACAGAAGCCGAAAGGCTAAGAAACCTTATTATGCATATACCTGTTTCTATTAATCCTGTTCCTGCAATTTCTATAAACTGTGATAATAAATCTGTTATGGAACTACTAAAGCATGACTCTGTGAATGCTAAGATGAACAGGCACCTGCAGCTGCGCTTCAAGTCTATAAAGAGCCTATTGGGCAAATATGTGGTTCTTGACTATATAAAGTCAGAAAAGAATCTTGCAGACTACTTGACAAAGGGTCTGTCTAGGACTTTGATCCTAGAATCACCAAGGGGGATGGGGTTAAGCCCATAAGTAAAGTCACCAGCAGTGGCAACCCAACCGAGTCTG
This sequence comes from Iris macrosiphon, assembly GCA_036927795.1. Taxonomy (NCBI): domain Eukaryota; kingdom Viridiplantae; phylum Streptophyta; class Magnoliopsida; order Asparagales; family Iridaceae; genus Iris; species Iris macrosiphon. Next base: position 152,796,907 of record JAYESA010000017.1, on the reverse strand, counting down.
ACTGGAGATCCCAAGAAGCCGGTTCAATGGGTAGGAACAAGCTGGACTTAGGTGACTTTTATGGAACACTGACTCGAGATTAAAATCTCATCATATAATGCCCAAGTGGCTGTACATGCGTACAATGATTCCCCATCCCTATGGTGAAAGTGTTCTTGAGTGATATGGTTAGGATGATTTTTAAAAAAACTCTTAATAAGTCCAAGTTGATATGCGGGTTTGAAACCTATCACCAATCCTTAAGGACTCACCTATATGAGAGGTCGTGAAGGCCGCGACTATGGGACATGGCGATCCCAAACAACTCTCATGAATGTGGAAAAGTGCGCATGGCCATTTAAAAGCGCCACCCGATAGACCAAGGACCTCTAGCGTACTATGTGTGCTATTTTTCTAAATCTGGTTCAAGAAGTCTGATTCAAGGCATAGTCCATCAAGCACTTCTTCAGATTAAGGCAATAGTCACTACGTGAGATTCAAGGCTGTAGTCCATCTCATTTATGCATAGTATTTTACTGTCCAGATGCTCTCTTTCTCTCTCTCTCTATTTACTTCACTCTTATCTCTGTTTCGAAACTTGACCTTTTGGGGGGGGGGGGATTGTTGGCTTTGCTTTAGCAAAAGCTCAAGCTCCTTCCTTTCTTTAGTCCCACATCGGATGGGCCAAACCTTTCTTGTGTACATATATTAGTTTCTCTTCTTTGCTCTCTTAAAGTTGTTGTGTGGGGAACCCCTTGGGCCACATGCGCGCGCCGCCGCCGCCGCCCGGCCCGGCTCGGCTCGGTTCGGTTCGGCGCGCGTAACAGGTGCGGGTGCGGGCCCACATCTGCGGGCACCGAATGCCGATTCGATTTTCTCTTCGGGTTCGGGTTGGGACCCTAAAATATTTTTTGCTCCTCCTTCATTTTTTGAACCGTTCAAATTTTGAATGTTGGGACACTGTCCACATTCATTGAACCTTGCCTTGCCACAGCTCATTGTTTGACAGCCTTTCTCACACGTTTTATTTGTTACTTAAATGGCCTGTTTATGAGCCATTAAGTACCTGTCTGTGGCCAGATTCATTGAACCTTGCCACAGCTCCAGCCTATTTATTGGGTCTCCTTTTCCTTCATTTGACATAGAAAAGATTCCTACGTCAAAACTCTCTTTCACTCCTCTCTCAAACGACATTCTAATCTCCAAATCCTTGCTCTGGGCAGAGCTAAGTCCGGTCTCTCTCTCTGAGTTTTGTGCGACGAAGAGAACCCGGTAGTCAGGAGGTTTTACCACTAGGAGCTTCCGAGAAACGTCTGCACATAGACCTCGGATAAACTCTTAGGGCAGTGCTTCGTGCACGACTTCTCCGGAGGCCGGTAACAATTTTATTTCTTACTTTTCTTGTTCTTTGAAAAATAAAATATTTATATTATAAATATTTATAACAAATATATATTTACTGATTCGGAATATACTGTTTTGATGCCTATAATTAGTATGCCTATAGCTTCGGGATTTTGCTTCTGGAACCATTAACAAAAAAAGGAGAGAGGGAAAAGCCCAATGATCCCATATTTGCAGGAGAATTATGTTTTAAACTGTAAGGAACTCGTAACCAGCTGCTGCAGTGTTAGAAATTATGGACTGCAATTTGTTGAATGAAGAGTCTATTTCCAAACCACCAGAAGCCGTAGTGAGTATCGATCAATGTTAGTTATCAATCATAGAATTAGGGTTGTTATGTGACTTGCCCAGAGAAAGGAATATTCATATGGTTGATCTTGTTCCCACACTACAGTGAGATGAGGAATGAATACTTATCAAAAGCTTGTCACAGAAACCTAATGCTTGATATGAAGACGTGACTTGTATCTTATGAACTAGTTTTTGATTGCCATACTAAGCATCTCAGCTTTAATGAATGTTGCAACTTCCATAGTTACCACCTTGCACTCTGGGATGTTGCAGCGAATACCAAGAAGACTCCATCCAAATTTGCATCAGATTAAAAGTTACTGGGATGTCGCAGCAAGTAGTGTTAAGAGTACTCGGTAGAAACCAAATATTATATCTAACCCACATCACATTTCGATTGTATTGTGTTCAACCTTATGAAATTTGTTGTGGACAGTCAAAAGAAAAAAAATTGTTTATACGAAGTATCAGGTACTATCTAATCTACCTCTTAAGTTATCTGATGGACTTAATTGTGTCCAAAATTCTAGGCCTAAACTAATTGAAATAAATTTGTGTCGTCCTTGACTAGATCTTTTTTCCTTTTTTGAGGGAGAAGAAGGATTGGGAAAGTAGATCCCAGCCAGCCGATCCTGGACTAGACTTGGCTCATAAGTATTCTATATCTACAAACTTAAAAGATGAAAGACTTGGCTCATAACGGGTCGGGTCATACCCAACCCGACCCGACCCGAACCCGACCCGCTAGTCCGCTTCCTCAACCCCACGACCCCGATCCCCACTTCCCGTTTCCCCCGCCTCCGGCGCGCAACCGCCCCGCCATCACCGCCCACGACCCCACGACCCCGCTCCGGCCTCCCCCGCAACCGCCTCCCCTCGCCTATTTAAACCTTCGACCCCGGCCACTCCTCTCCGCCATTACCGCAACCATCTCCCCGCTGCCACCTCCACCCGAGCTCCCCGGCCACCGCCTCCGCCGCTTCGGCCACTCCGGCAACAACCCTCCGCCACCGCCAGCAACGATCCCAACAGCCGAAGCTCCGCCGCTGACAGCAACGACCCTAGCAGCACACAACGTCGCCGCCGCCGTGCCCCGACGTGCCCCGCCGCACCGCGTCCCTTCACAACAGCGAGGTATACCCCTTCCCAGCCTCGTATCTCTCTGTACATAGACCCGTATTCCGTTCTGTCGAATCTTGTTCGAAGACCGCGTGACCCTCTCGAAATCCGTACAACCCGTTCGGGGTATTGCGTCCTGTGTCGGTCGCAAACCGTGACGCAAAAACAAGAAAATCCTCCCATTTCTGAAAATTCAGAAATTTGTCCCGAACTCATAAGTTCACGGCCATTTTTCTTCCAACCTGTGTATTATTTCTGAATTCTATTTGAAGAGTTAATTAGACAACATAACCAAGATTTTAACCCTGTTTTTAGTTTATTTTATTATGCTGTAGTTTATAATTTATTCGCGGGTGAAAATGACCAAAAACTTGGTAATTTAAAAACCTAATTTTTCCCGGAACTGGGTGCGTCCCGCTAAACGAGGCGACTTGGTCATGTGAGAACTTCTCCAAAAGGTGCGCACCATCGATACGGACGTGTGGGATTTTGCAGAAGTTGATTTGGATGTGCGTGCAAACCGGAATCAACGCGTATATGTCGACAACGTCCCGTATCGGCCATGTTCTGAAACTCATTTTAACTTCATGTGTGCTCGTCGTTTCGAAACAAAACTTACGCCATCGGATTCGTAGCATTTTTTTGGTCCTGTGATCCAAGTTTGGTTCGATTCTGAGAACGTTGACAAAATCCCGTATTGTGGGCTCCACGGCTCCACTTGACGGACGATTTTATGATCAGCTCATCGGAATCCAGTTCTGGACATTCCGTTGGGTTCGTATTATCATTTTGAACTTGTAGACACTAAGTTTGACGAATTTGGATAACTTTATCTCTGGCACATTTTTCGGTGCGAAGCGGGCCACATGTGGACCCACTTTGACCAGAAATTGTCAATTTTGTCCCTGTGTCCAAATTGGACTTATTGACAGGCAATTCTAGCTATTTGGTATCTTCTGAAAATGATGGTAATGATTATTTTAGCAACCGGATGAGTACTTGAAGACCCCACGAATACCGGAGCAACTGTTGGAATCCAAGCACCAGGCAAGTGTACCTTGCCAACTTGCAGTGATTCATGTTATAGTAATTGCTTGAGATCTTTATATATATATATATATATATATATATATATATATATATATATATATATATTCTTGATATATCTGTTCAACCTAGGACCGTGTGACGTTGCTTAGCGTCCGGATAATATTCGGGTGTCAACACCGTACGCGGAGTTGTGTAACGTCACCTAGAGATTGATATCGTGACCCTATACATATTCGTGCTTGCATTATCGAGTACGTCATACCATAGGACACTTGACACTGTTCATGAGACATAATCTTTCTGAGATATTCATGGTGATTCTGTATAGGTTACATGATTCGTGACATAGATATTACATATGCTTAGCTATCATTATGACTCGTTGCATTAGTAGAGGTCATGATCTTGCGTGTTATGGACATGAGACATCGTGGACATGAGACGTGTGATTACATTGGTTGGGGAGAGACTTACCATACTATATATATATATATATATATACTACTAGAAAAAGCGGGATTAGCGACGTATTTTAGCAACTCCTGGTATAAACGTCGCTAAATCAGCGACTCCATTAAAAACGTCGCTAAACGTCGCCAAATAGCGACATTTAGCGACGTTCAGCGACTTTTATTCAGATTTTAAAAGATGAGTCGCTATAAGTTCAATTAAGGTCGCTAAACGTCGCTAATATATCTGATTTAGCGACGTTTAGCGGCGTAATTAGCGATGTATATATCAAAAATATTTAGCAACGTGTTGAGCGACGTCTTATAAGTCGCTAAATTTAGCGACGTTTTAATTAGACGTCGCTAAACGTCGCTAATTTTTGGTTAATTAGGGCTCAGATTCTTTTCCCCCATCTGTCTAAAATTTCGAACGTTTTCGATTTCCCCCGCCCCCCCTCTCCGGCGATCGTCTCTCCACGGCTGCGGCTACTCCGGCACCCCCCTCCTCCTCCTCGAGCTCTAGGTAATCTCTCTCTCTCATGTGACACTGACACAACTGATGACTGGACAGACACGACACATGCACACAAACACGACACACGCAGACAGACACTGACAGACACACACGACACACACACAGACGCAGACACACACACACACACACACACACTCACACAGATACTGACATGGGACTGATTTACACAGGGAGTCTGGTTTTTTACTGTGTCTTCACTGTATGTGCACTGTGTTGGCACTGATACCTCAGTGTATCAGTCAGTGGAGAGCTTGGGTTTCTTTGTATGGGTAGTTCAGTAAAAGAGGAGTGAGGGTTAAGGTTTTTCTAAGTATTTAGCTAAGTTTTCAATCATGAGATATTTGGTGGTGTTGAATGTGGGTAGTGTTGTTTTACATGAAGGTAGGGCTATGTTGAGCTTAGTGTATCAGTGAGCTTAGTGTATCAGTGAGTTTAGTTTAGTGTATCAGTGAGTTTAGTGTATCAGTGAGTGAGTGAGTGAGTAAGTTCAGTGACTTTATATTTTTGTGTGAGGGAGGGAAAGCTCGGGCCGTAAAACTGTGCATCAGTATGCCAGTGTATCAGGGGGGAATCGGTTTCACTGGTGTGCACAGTGTGCCTCGACTACACCGTGTATCAGTGTACTAGTGGTCGAGCCTTGTAGTGGGTAGTGAGAAGGAGGTCTGCAACAGTGAGCAGTCAACTGAAGAGGAAAACCATCAGCACTGTGTCATTTCAGCAACCATGTATCAGTAAGTATCAACAAGTCCCACTGTATCAGTATCCGTTTTCAGTTGCATTTAGTGAGCTATGTATACTAGTGTTAGTTAGCTTAGTGTCAAGGTATTGGTTAGTTGGTTTAAGATGGGTTAGCATGAGTTATTGGGTAGAAGTTAAGGGTATCAATTTAGTATTAAATTAGTACATAGTTAGTGTAGTTAAATAGTTACTCACTGATATACTTGATTTTGTTAATAGTTAGCTAAGTAACTATATGTCCTAGTAAGCATTGTATACAGTAAAGAACCCAAGCTTTTACCAATAGTATAAAATATTAAAAAACTAAGAGACTTGGCCTCTTTTTAGTTGTTTTGAATATTGCTTATTTTAGACTTTGATAAATGAAAGTATGTATTATATCAGTTATGATTTTTATAGTACGGTTAAGTTATGAAGTTAGGTGATAAACCACTGTATGTAATAATTTATATGATACATACTGTCATTTTTGCAGAAGTATCTAGAAATGGATATGAATTACTATCTGCGTCATCGTTCGTGGATGTACAACCGTCATCCTGATGACATGTGTGGTGTGCGGGATGAATTCATTGAGGGTGTACAGCAGTTCCTGCAGTTCGCCAAGGCTTTCCCTCAGTACATGGACGGTACCAAAATTAAGTGTCCGTGTGTGAGATGTCGCAACAGGAAATATCATCCAGAAGTGGAAGTTACATATCATTTATACTCGAAGGGCTTCACGCCGAATTACTATCAGTGGACCGCGCACGGAGAACTTGTATCTCTAGCATCAGAGTCGGAGCCCTATGTGGAGCCGTATATGGATGTCCAAGACCACGATGCTTACGACGATGGGTTGGTAAACATGGTTTATGATGCGGCGGGGCCTAGTTTCAATCCGGACAATTATAATGCGGCGGGACCTAGTTTCAATCTTGTAAACTGTCACGCCCCGAGGCGTCCCCCGAGTCGTGACCGCCGTGCGGGCCTGGGGTTGCGCCCGCACAAGGCTTTAATGATTTGCATAACAAGCACATATTCAGAGTACACAGATAAATTGAAACACAGATTTGAAACATAGAAAAGTTCTCTTTATTGATAATGAACATCTAATACAAACTCCTGAACGAGTCAGCTAATATGCCGAACGGCTTACAAAAGGGTTGACTCAAAATGAGATAGCAGTCCTGTACATTACATCCTTTTATAAACTCAAACGATAAGGACCTCCAGGCTGGAGGATCGCTTTGCCACGGAGCTGCATTTGTGTATGAAGAGTTGCAAGCTCCTGACTTGAAGATGCTACGAGGGCTCGGTGAAGATGCGCCAACAGCTGGACTGGATCGGGAAGACAACTTCGGCTCCTCGCTCGGTTCGCCTTAGTGCGGAGAACCTGTTTCAACGAGGGTCAGCATATCGAAACATGCTGGTGAAGGCGAGCTAGCCTGACTATACCAATCAACACGTTGTTTAGTGAAACATGCACATTTTTGTGGGTTTCTATCTTGCCTTAGTTCATTTACAAGTAAGCAGCATATTGAATTTACTGAAATGAACGTGCCACCGTTAGGTGGATTTTACCTGACCGTCTGAATTACCTGCACAATACTTACCATGCCTTCCCTGCCACGGAGACACAAGTTAGTATGCAACAGGTTTAAATATACAATGATGATCACTGGCTTGATTGCCATAATGGACACTAGTCTGTTGACGAAGATGGTTTGCTACGTGCAAGAACGTTAGGCGCCGCATACCACCTTGTCCTAGTACGTGAGACTAAACGTTAGTTTCGTCCGGAGCCGGAACGGTGCCAGTGCCCCAGCAGCCGCCCGCAGGAACTGTACCTTGTGCACAAGTTGTCCGTGATCGCACACTAACAATCATTCACCCGGAGGCTACGTTGACAAGCATTCGCCCGGAGGCTACGTTAACAAGCATTCGCCCGGAGGCTACGTGAGTACAAGACAAGCGGTATTGCATAATTCATTTTACATTGCAACTACGTTATATTTATGCATCAGGATATACGTTTAAACTTGTATCTATGCATTTGATAAACATTTCCGAACGAACAAGCATGCAAAGATATAACCGTTCACAAGTTTATTGACAAGCATAATGAACCCAGTCTATTCTCTTTTATCTTGGTTTCTTTTATTATTACTTGGTATCGTTTGATCGGGGCGAAGGAGTGAAGCTGGAAGCAGAGCTAGCTAATCGGGTTGGTAGCCACTCACTTAGATTTTGGAAGGAAGAAGGAAAGAGGCGCTTCACGACTCCGCTCGCAAGCCGCCTACTGCTCGTTCACCTGCACACGAACAGCTCGATTAATACTTCTTCCTCTCTTTCCAATCTCGGAATAGAAGTGTAAGTCAATGAACGAATATAATAAAAACCATCGAAACCGTTCAAGGAAAACAAGCAAATCCCAAAACCAACTCAAAGCACGAAAGCAACAAGCGACATCGAAAACCGAGGCAATAAAAGATAGCAGCGGAGAGGTCCCTCCTGACTCTGCCGCTAAGCCGATCCCGGGGGCGCAGTCCACTGAATATGGAAATCGATTCCGAAGAAACAAATCCATAATGAGGACGAGTTCTTAATTCAATCTATCCCGATCGAACGATACCGTCTTGTGTTTCTTAGCCGCGCTCTCCGCATCGGGAGAACGGGGCGCTACATCCTACCCAACTAATTGGAAGTTTCGTCCCGAAACTTAAGAACAGGACCTACCATCAGGGAACGTTACGTTGGGGATGTTTAGCAGAGTATTTGGGGCAGTCACGAACTCTGTGGTTTGCATCGCCACAAATGAGGCATAATCCTTGTTTCAAACGACATTCGTTGACCAGGTGCCCTGGCCTCCTACAGAAGTGACATAGCTGCCCTCTCTGCGGACCGCCGTTGTTTCGGCGTTTTGCAGCAGTGTTTCCTCCATCGTTGCTTTGGCGTTTGTGACTGGATGTATGCACAGCGCCGGCAGGAACGTGAGGATAGTGTGGTTCGAGCGACAGGGCGTGATTCATGACTTCATGCATTGTACGATACTGAGGAACGGCTACGTGCGAATGAATGACAGGGCGTAGTCCACCTTCAAACCTTCTAGCTCGACTCGCTGCATCAGGTAAATAGGCCCTAGCGAATTTGGAGAGTCGGTTAAACTCGGCGGAGTACTCTTTAACTATCATGCTGCCTTGCCGCAGCTGCACGAACTCGTTCTCCATCTGGCGTTGGACTGGAGGGGGTACATACTCCTCTTCGAACGCGGCACGAAAAGTCGTCCACGAGATCGCCTCCTCTCCGTGATCAAATTGGAGAGATCGTTGATGCACGTCCCACCAATCGTGTGCGTTGAGGCGGAGCTGTAGTTGCGCGCAGGAGACGCGCTTATCTTCGGGGACCTCTAGCAGAGCGAAGTGATCTTCAAGTTCGGCCAACCAATCTAGAGCTACGACTGGGTCCTCAGTCCCGTTGAATGGGGTGTTGCAGACTTTCTTGAAGTGGCCAAAGTCGAAGGCAGTCACGTCCCTCGCTCTTGGAATTTGCGGTGTCTCTACTTCAAGCACGGGCTGCTCCACCGGAGTCGTTGTTGTTGCGGCGGAATGGTTGGCAGCCAAAGTCTGAACGATCTGATGCAGGGTATCTACCTGCTTCTGTTGGACTGAGAATCGTGCTTCTATATTGTCTTGAAACTTGAGCTGACTCTCTTCCGCTCGCTTCTCGGCCCGTTCATGGCGAGCCTCGTCCCTTTGTTGGTTTTCCCCCAACATCCGCAATATTTGCTGAACGGGATCGATGCTTGGCGTGGCTCGCTGGCTTCTTGAACTTCCCGAAGTGCCCGAACTACTCCCTTGGCCTTGCGTTTCGTCCGGGACTTGCGCTGCAGATTGCGCAGGATTCATTCCTTCAAAAGAAGGTAAATTACATTAGGATCATAATGTATTATGGACTTATTGCATGAACGTATCTCATTTTGGCCTAGCGAGTTCAAGAGTTCGCACAGGAATTTGATCGTTAAAGGAACTTTTCCAGCACGAAGTCTAAGGGACTTTGAATCTGTGCTTTGATACCACTATGTCACGCCCCGAGGCGTCCCCCGAGTCGTGACCGCCGTGCGGGCCTGGGGTTGCGCCCGCATAAGGCTTTAATGATTTGCATAACAAGCACATATTCAGAGTACGCAGATAAATTGAAACACAGATTTGAAACATAGAAAAGTTCTCTTTATTGATAATGAACATCTATTACAAACTCCTGAACGAGTCAGCTAATATGCCGAACGGCTTACAAAAGGGTTGACTCAAAATGAGATAGCAGTCCTGTACATTACATCCTTTTATAAACTCAAACGATAAGGACCTCCAGGCTGGAGGATCGCTTTGCCACGGAGCTGCATTTGTGTATGAAGAGTTGCAAGCTCCTGACTTGAAGATGCTACGAGGGCTCGGTGAAGATGCGCCAACAGCTGGACTGGATCGGGAAGACGACTTCGGTTCCTCGCTCGGTTCGCCTTAGTGCGGAGAACCTGTTTCAACGAGGGTCAGCATATCGAAACATGCTGGTGAAGGCGAGCTAGCCTGACTATACCAATCAACACGTTGTTTAGTGAAGCATGCACATTTTTGTGGGTTTCTATCTTGCCTTAGTTCATTTACAAGTAAGCAGCATATTGAATTTACTGAAATGAACGTGCCACCGTTAGGTAGATTTTACCTGACCGTCTGAATTACCTGCACAATACTTACCATGCCTTCCCTGCCACGGAGACACAAGTTAGTATACAACAGGTTTAAATATACAATGATGATCACTGGCTTGATTGCCATAATGGACACTAGTCTGTTGACGAAAATGGTTTGCTACGTGCAAGAACGTTAGGCGCCGCATACCACCTTGTCCTAGTACGTGAGACTAAACGTTAGTTCCGTCCGGAGCCGGAACGGTGCCAGTGCCCCAGCAGCCGCCCGCAGGAACTGTACCTTGTGCACAAGTTGTCCGTGATCGCACACTAACAATCATTCACCCGGAGGCTACGTTGACAAGCATTCGCCCGGAGGCTACGTTAACAAGCATTCGCCCGGAGGCTACGTGAGTACAAGACAAGCGGTATTGCATAATTCATTTTACATTGCAACTACGTTATATTTATGCATCAGGATATACGTTTAAACTTGTATCTATGCATTTGATAAACATTTTCGAACGAACAAGCATGCAAAGATATAACCGTTCACAAGTTTATTGACAAGCATAATGAACCCAGTCTATTCTCTTTTATCTTGGTTTCTTTTATTATTACTTGGTATCGTTTGATCGGGGCGAAGGAGTGAAGCTGGAAGCAGAGCTAGCTAATCGGGTTGGTAGCCACTCACTTAGATTTTGGAAGGAAGAAGGAAAGAGGCGCTTCACGACTCCGCTCGCAAGCCGCCTACTGCTCGTTCACCTGCACACGAACAGCTCGATTAATACTTCTTCCTCTCTTTCCAATCTCGGAATAGAAGTGTAAGTCAATGAACGAATACAATGAAAACCATCGAAACCGTTCAAGGAAAACAAGCAAATCCCAAAACCAACTCAAAGCACGAAAGCAACAAGCGACATCGAAAACTGAGGCAATAAAAGATAGCAGCGGAGAGGTCCCTCCTGACTCTGCCGCTAAGCCGATCCCGGGGGCGCAGTCCACTGAATATGGGAATCGATTCCGAAGAAACAAATCCATAACGAGGACGAGTTCTTAATTCAATCTATCCCGATCGAACGATACCGTCTTGTGTTTCTTAGCCGCGCTCTCCGCATCGGGAGAACGGGGCGCTACATAAACCCCCTGATTTTTCAAAATTTTCAAAACTGGATTTTTTACAATTTTCTGGGAATTTTCTGTAATTTAAAAGCAGGATTTTAATTATTCAATAATTTTTAATTAATAATAAACATTATTAAAATATTATGAAAATAATATTTTTGGATGTAAAATGAAAAACTGGACTTAGGGCAATTTTTCTGGAATTTATTGGGCCCCGGACCTATTTTAAAACACCTAAAAAGTATTTATTTATTTAATTAATTATTAATTAATTGTATTATTATTATTATTTTATTTATTACCCAAACCCATTAGCTGCGGGTCGGATCCGGGTCAACCCGCGACCCAAACCCGCAAGCCCAGACCCGCTCAGCTAGCGGGTCGGGCCGGGTCTGCCCAAACCCGCACCCGCCTCCGACCCGACCCGCTTTCCCCTCACCCCCACGAACCGTTCGGCCCGATTCCCCCGCCGGCAGCTTCGCCGGAGCCCCCGCCCGCGCCCCACGCCTCGACCCCACGACCTCCGCCCCCTTCGGCCACTCCACCGCCTCGCCCGGAGCCCAGACACCCTCCTCTCCTCTATATATTCCTCCTCCGGCCGCCTCCCAGCAAACCCTAAGCCCCGACTCCGACCGTGCCCCGCCCAGCCACCCTGCCACCGCCGTCGCCGCCGCCTTGCCGCCCTCGCCCTCGCCTCCTCCGGCCAGCAGCGCCGCCTCCCTCTCCTCATTTCTCCTCTTCAGCAGCCCGCAGCCCCGGCCGCTGCTCCGGCCGCCTCTGGCACCTGCGCCGCCTCTGGCACCTGCGCCGCCTCCGCCCAGTCTCGCCGGCACCGCCGGGGGCCCCCAGCCCCTCCGCCTCAGCCGCCTGGCCCCCCAGCCGCCGTCCCCACCGCCGGCAAACCCAAACCCTAACCCTAATTCCTGAATCCGCATGTCCGACACGTGTCGGACACGATTCAACCCCAGTTTTTTGGGTTCCCTTCAGGTACTTGTAACTTTTTGTTCGTAGCTCTGTTTTCGGTTCCGCAAATGGATTTGCGAAGTCTGTATGACCCTCTCGGAGCCCGGATAAACCGTTCGGGGCATCGCGTCCTGTGGTGATCGCACACCGCGATCCAAAAACAGGAAAAACCAGACCCTGTTTCACCCCGGAACCGAGTACGCCCCGCCAAACGGGATGACTTGGTCGCGCGCGGTCTTCACAGATACGTGCACATCGTCGATACGGATGTATGAGATTTCGCAGAAGTCGATTCGGGTGTGCGTGCACACCGGGATCAACGCGTATCCGCGAACATCGCCCCGTATCTGACTTTTCTGCAACGCGTCCTAACTTTGTGTACACACGTTGGATCGAGACGAAACTTACGCCATCGGACTCGTAGCAATACGCTGGTCCTGTGGGTCAAGTTTGGTTCGATTATGAGAACGTTGACGAAATCGCGTGTCGTGGGCCCCACAGGCCCCGCTCGACGGGCAATTTTGTGTTCGGCTCATCGGAATTCAATTCTGAAAGTTCCGTTGGGTTCGTATCAGCGTTTTTGACCCGTTGACACTGAGTTTGGTGAATTTGAAGACCTTTGACCCGGACGCGTTTTTCGGTGCAAAGCGGGCCCACCGATGGACCCCATTTTGACCCGAAACTGTCGTTTTGCCCTTGTCTCCAAATTGTACCCAAGGACAGGCGTTTCTAGCTGATTGATATTTTCTGGATCTGATGGTGATGTTTGTTTCAGCAACCGAAGTACCGCCTGCAATTCCCGTCGAAGTCAGAACTACAAACATAGCCGGAACCATAGGCAAGTGTACCTTGCCAAAACTTGCAGCTTTGCTACTTACTTTCCTTGACTAGTTATACATCAGTGGGAAAGTAAAGCTTGCCAAATCTCAGATATTTTTGGTTATGATATTTTACTTAGATTCATATGTAAACTTGTTTAACTGCTCAACCCAGGACACCTGACACTATTCATGTGACGGAATTGCCTGAGATATACCTGGTGATTTCGTATAGGTTACATATTCATGACATATACAGTTTACCTTCTTAGATTCTATCCTGACTCATTGCATTAGTTCAAACTTGCGTGACTTGTACCTGATATTTCTGGAACTGTGACGTGAGATTACATGGGGTGGGGAGAGTATTATCATATCAAGGCTGAATATATTATAATATAAATACTGTTATCTGGCGGTGCCTTAGACTCTGATATAGAGCTCTGGTACCTTACGGGCCCTTCGAAAAAATACTGCTATGGTTTCTTCGACACTGATCCTGTAGTAGTCTCAGCCTGAGTATGACTAAAACTCTCACTTGCATATCACTAGCTGGTTTACATATATACCCTGCTGTTTCATTATTGCTGCACTGCATATATTTTGGCTTATATTTTCTGTACCTTGTTATGTCCCCTGAGGACCTGGAATGGACTATGTCCCCAGGTATAGCTGAGGAGAACTACCCCGAGGTGTACGGTACAGGAGCACTCCTTGGAGCAGAACCCGGAACAGAGAACGAGATATTGGCCGAAGATTTCTCCTGAGCACCGGCTTCATCTACACAGTATTTCCATTTTCAGCATTTATTTCCTATCTATTTTCCTCTGAATGTAACAGACTAATTCTCGGATTGTTTCCCGAGATAACCTTATTTGATATTGCATATTTATTTCCATTGCATTATTCCTGGCAATTAATCTGAGTTTATTCTGTGGATGAGATTCGAAATACCTGAGACTTGTAACATGTTACTGCTAGACTACAGCTTAAGCATGCCCTGATGGATCCATTAAATTGGATTGTCCATCGGTGCGTGCTGCTGGCCATTGCGCACGTCTCCAGTCTCTCGGCCTTTTGGGACTGGGGCGTGACATGGTTTTTGTGGTGGCCCATGCAGGTATACGACTAAATTGTTCGGTTTTAACTTAGGGACCGAACAGGCCTGCAATAAGAATAGGATAAGTTTTTAGGATCTCATCCACTTGCTTGAATCGTTTTGATATCTGTATCGTATTCGAATTAATTTATTAACTTGCATCCTGCCTTGATTTCTGTGCGCCTCTTATTGGTTATTTTGGATACAGGGAAATGGACCCACAGAGATGCAACGAGACCCCCGTCGGAATGCCACAAGCTACAGGTGTCACCTACGACGACAAAGTGACACCAGTCGGAGGAGTTCCATCAACTCAACAGAGCCAGCAGGCAGGTCAACCTACCTCCCGATTCCGGCGTGATGACATCCCACCTCCGCCGCAGTTCGTTCCACCAGCGCCCGTATTCCCACAAGGACAGCTGATTGACGGGCAACAGATATTCCAACTGATCTACGCGATGATGCAATCCCAGCAACAAGTCCAACACGAGGCTCAGCGTCGTGAGGTTGAATTCTTGAGGAACAACATCGTAACTGCACTGGAGCAAGCCAACCTACCAGCTCGACGGCCATCGACAGGCTCAATCACTGATTTCCGCCAACTGAAGCCTCGTACTTTTTCTGGAAAAGAGGAGCCCACAGAAGTTCATGAGTGGCTCACCAACATTCGGCATCAACTTGAAGCAGCTGAGCTTCCACGGGAACGTTGGATGACTGCCGTCAGAATGCAATTGACGGACAACGCTCATCACTGGTGGCTATCCGAGGAGACGCGACTCGGACCAGACCGAGTCACTTGGGAGGAGTTCTCCAGGCTCTTCCAAGAGATGTACATTCCTGCCATCGTTCGATCAGAACTGCGGGACAGGTTCAATCGCCTCACTCAGGACTCTATGACGGTGGAAGAATATAACGCAGAATTTATTCGTCTGAGCCGCTTCGCCCCAACCCTGATCCCGACTAAGGAAGAGAAGGTCGAGAAATTCTTCGACGGACTGAACATTGAGCTGCAGAAACTAATTGGGTCCGTCGCACCAACATCATACTCGGACGTACTTGCTGCGGCTCGACGCATGGAGCACGTCACCAAGAGAGAGACCAGACTGAAGCGGCCCTCCACATCCGCACCAACCGGAGCAGTACCAGAGGAGTCTGCAAAGCGTCAACAAATAAGCCCACCACCAAGAGCAGCACCAAAAGCCTTCTACCTTCCTACTTGTTACCACTGCGACAAGATAGGCCATGTCGAGAAGGAGTGTAGACGTAAACTCGGACTATGCTTAGGCTACGGATCCAGACAGCATGCAGTGAGAGACTGCCCTGAGCGTAGAGATGGAGCACCAAGGGCGAACCAGCAAACTCCACCAGCGCCTCGAGCAGCACCCTACCAGTAAGCTCAACAGCAACAGAGTGATTTACCTCAAGGACGAGAGCAAGCTTACACGATTTCTGTGCAGGAAGCCGATGCGAGTAAGTGATTCGTAGTTATCCGTTTTTAGTCTTGTGTAGCTCGTGCCTCTTGGTTCGTGATCTCAGCCCCAACCTAGTAATTTGCAACTTGTTAATAACAACCTGGTTTTCATAAAAGTTATAGTTTTCTTGCTTTAACTAGATTTTTCTGGAAAGTGTATAACTTTCATTTTTAGGAAAACGGTATTTCCCTAAGTATCTTGTGATGTGTTTTCAAACGATGCTTGCGACCACGTCATCTCTGTTGACCGGTTATTCTTTGATTGCGAGGACGCAATACTCTTAAGGGGGGTAGATTGTAAACCCCCTGATTTTTCAAAATTTTCAAAACTGGATTTTTCACAATTTTCTGGAATTTTTTGGAAATTTTCTGTAATTTAAAAACAGGGTTTTAATTATTCAATAATTTTTAATTGATAATAAATAGTATTAAAATATTATGATAATAATATTTTTGGATGTAAAATGAAAAACTGGACTTAGGACAATTTTTTTGGAATTTATTGGGCCCCGAACCTATTTTAAAACACCTAAAAAGTATTTATTTATTTAATTAATTAATTAATTATTAATTAATTGTATTATTATTATTATTTTATTTATTACCCAAACCCATTAGCTGCGGGTCGGATCCGGGTCAACCCGCGACCCGAACCCGCAAGCCCAGACCCGCTCAGCTAGCGGGTCGGGCCGGGTCTGCCCAAACCCGCACCCGCCTCCGACCCGACCCGCTTTCCCCTCACCCCCACGAACCGCTCGGCCCGATTCCCCCGCCGGCAGCTTCGCCGGAGCCTCCGCCCGCGCCCCACGCCTCGACCCCGCGACCTCCGCCCCCTTCGGCCACTCCACCGCCTCGCCCGGAGCTCAGACACCCTCCTCCCCTCTATATATTCCTCCTCCGGCCGCCTCCCAGCAAACCCTAATCCCCGACTCCGACCGTGCCCCGCCCAGCCACCCTGCCATCGCCCTCGCCGCCGCCTCGCCGCCCTCGCCCCCGCCTCCTCCGGCCAGCAGCGCCGCCTCCCTCTCCTCCTTTCTCCTCTTCAGCAGCTCGCAGCCCCCGCCGCTGCTCCGGCCGCCTCCGGCACCTGCACCGCCTCCGCCCAGTCTCGCCGGCACCGCCGCGTGCCCCCAGCCCCTCCGCCTCAGCCTCCCGGCCGCCCAGCCGCCGTCCCCGCCGCCGACAAACCCTAACCCTAATTCCTGAATCCGCGTGTCCGACACGTGTCGGACACGATTCGACCCCGGTTTTTCGGGTCCCCTTCAGGTACTTGTAACTTTTTGTTCGTAGCTCTGTTTTCGGTTCCGCAAATTGTGTTGCGAAGCCTGTATGACCATCTCGGTGCCCGGATAAACCGTTCGGGGCATCGCATCCTGTGGTGATCGCACACCGCGATCCAAAAATAGGAAAAACCAGACTCTGTTTCACCCCGGAATCGAGTACGCCCCACCAAACGGTCCTGTGGGTCAAGTTTGATTCGATTCTGAGAACGTTGACGAAATCGCGTGTCGTGGGCCCCACAGACCCCGCTCGACGGGCGATTTTGTGTTCGGCTCATCGGAATTCAATTCTGAAAGTTCCGTTGAGTTTGTATCAGCGTTTCTGACCTGTTGACACTGAGTTTGGTGAATTTGGAGACCTTTGACCCGGACGCATTTTTCGGTGCAAAGCGGGCCCACCGGTGGACCCCGTTTTGGCCCGAAACTGTCGTTTTGCCCTTGTCTCCAAATTGGACCCAAGGACAGACGTTTCTAGCTGATTGATATTTTCTGGATCTGATGGTGATGTTTGTTTCAGCAATCGGAGTACCGCCTGCAATTCCCGCCGAAGTCAGAACTGCAAACATAGCCGGAACCACAGGCAAGTGTACCTTGCCAAAACTTGCAGCTTTGCTACTTACTTTTCTTGACTAGTTATACATCAATGGGAAAGTAAAGCTTGCCAATTCTCAGATATTTTTGGTTATGATATTTTACTTTGATTCATATGTAAACTTGTTTAACTGCTCAACCCAGGACACCTGACACTATTCATGTGACGGAATTGCCTGAGATATACCTGGTGATTTCGTATAGGTTACATATTCATGACATATACAGTTTATCTGTTTAGATTCTATCCTGACTCATTGCATTAGTTCAAACTTGCGTGACTTGTACCTGATATTTCTGGAACTGTGACGTGAGAGTACATGGGGTGGGGAGAGTATTATCATATCAAGGCTGAATATATTATAATATAAATACTGTTATCTGGCGGTGCCTTAGACTCTGATACAGAGCTCTGGTACCTTACGGGCCCTTCGAGAAAATACTGCTATGGTTTCTTCGACACTGATCCTGTAGTAGTCTCAGCCTGAGTATGACTAAAACTCTCACTTGCATATCACTAGCTGGTTTACATATATACCCTGCTGTTTCATTATTGCTGCACTGCATATATTTTGGCTTATATTTTCTGTACCTTGTTATGTCCCCTGAGGACCTGGAATGGATTATGTCCCCAGGTATAGCTGAGGAGAACTACCCTGAGGTGTACGGTACAGGAGCACTCCTTGGAGCAGAACCCGGAACAGATAACGAGATATTGGCCGAAGATTTCTCCTGAGCACCGGCTTCATCTACACAGTATTTCTATTTTCAGTATTTATTTCCTGTCTATTTTTCTCTGAATGTAACAGACTAATTCTCGGATTGTTTCCCGAGATAACCTTATTTGATATTGCATATTTATTTCTATTGCATTATTCCTGGCAATTAATCTGAGTTTATTCTGTGGATGAGATTAGAAATACCTGAGACTTGTAACATATTACTGCTAGACTACAGCTTAAGCATGCCCTGATGGATCCATTAAATTGGATTGTCCATCGGTGCGTGCTGCTGGCCATTGCGCACGTCTCCAGTCCCTCGGCCTTTTGGGACTGGGGCGTGACAAATCTGGACAATTATGATGCAGCTGAGGAGGCACCGAATGCCGATGCTGCAAAGTTTATGGAGTTGTTGGAGAATCCAAGGAGTCCACTATATCCTGGTTGTGAGGATCATTCACCGTTGGAGGTGGTTACAAGATTATTGAGCATCAAGTCCGATTTTAACATGTCGCAAGATTGCTATAATCGACTGCTCGATTTGATTATAGAGATCTTGCCCGAGGGTGCAAAGTTGCCTAAAGACTTCTATCGATCTAAGGGGATGGTGAGATCGCTTTGGATGGGATACGAGAAAATCGATGTATGTCGCAACGGGTGCATGTTATACTACAAAAATGACAAGGATGAAGATGCGTGCAGATTCTGTGGTGCTGATCGCTACAAGGCCACTATTAGAGGAAAGTCTGTCGGTGCAAGGAAGCCTACCGATTCGATGCACTACTTGCCTTTGACGTCGCGGTTGCAGCGGTTGTTTATGGTTAAGAAGACTGCAGAAAACATGAGTTGGCACAGGCAAAAACAGATCGAAGGAGTATTGGATCATCCATCCGATGAAGAAGCATGGAAGCACTTTGATCGAGATTATCCACATTTTGCCGAGGAAGCACGTAATGTCAGATTGGGGCTCTCCTCTGACGATTTTACCCCATTCGGACTTTCGGGCTCCCAGTATTCGTGTTGGCCTGTGATCGTCACTCCGTACAATCTACCGCCTTGGATGTGCATGAAGACTCCGTATATGTTCCTAACCGTTATTATCCCGGGTCCGAACAATCCGAAGAGGAACATCGATGTGTATTTATAGCCTTTGATAGATGAGTTGAATCAGCTGTGGAAAGTAGGTGCCAACACGTACGATGTTTCTAGAAAGCAGAATTTTCAGATGAGGGCAGCACTTATGTGGACCATCAACGACTTTCTGGCCTATGGAATGTTATCGGGATGGAGCACCCATGGTCGTCTTTCATGTCCGTATTGCATGGACCGTTCTCAGGCTTTTCGTTTGAAACACGGAGGCAAACCGTGCTTTTTCGATTGTCATCGACAATTTTTGCCGAAGGATCATCCGTACCGGAGGAACCGGAATGCTTTTCATGCGGGAGTTGTGGAGAAGGCCAATCCACCGCCAAGGTGGCCCGGATGCACGATATAGAAATAGGTAAAAGATTTACCAAGTGCTATCGAAGAGCCTGCTAAGGGTACAAGTATGACGGATTTGGTCGCACCCATAACTAGACGAAGAGGAGTATATTCTGGGATCTGCCATATTGAAGCACCAATCTGATCAGACATAACCTTGATATCATGCATATCGAGAAGAATGTGTTTGATAACATAATTAATACTGTAATGGAGGTAAAGGGGAAGACGAAAGATAATCCGAAGGCCAGGTTGGACTTAGAAGAAATATGTAGACGTCCTGCATTGCATTTGATAGAGGAGGGAAATGGAAAGTTAAAGCAACCTAAGTCAGTTTTCTCACTGGATAAAGAGGATAAAGGTAGACTTTGTAGGTGGATTCAGGGTCTAAAGTTTCCAGACGGGTACGTGTCGAACTTGAGAAGATGCGTTGACCTCAAGGAGAACAAACTGGTGGGTATGAAGAGCCACAATTGTCACGTATTCATGGAGAGGTTAATTCCGATTGCATTTCGGGAATTCTTACCGCAGGTCGTTTGGGACCCATTGACAGAGTTGAGCATATTC
Organism: Iris macrosiphon; assembly: GCA_036927795.1. Lineage (NCBI taxonomy): Eukaryota > Viridiplantae > Streptophyta > Magnoliopsida > Asparagales > Iridaceae > Iris > Iris macrosiphon. The sequence goes on along the minus strand of JAYESA010000017.1, from coordinate 152,776,564 downwards.
TTCAGAGATCTTTGTTGTACTAAGTTGCTCGTCGATCGTCTAGAAAAGCAGCCCGCTCCATCTCCGTCGGCGGACGACCTGTGGGTGACCGTAGCTGGTGGTCTCCAGAAGGGTACGTACTACGGTACGGGCTCCCATGGTGCCCTGGTTGCGACGCAGTCATCTACGGCCTCCCCGATAGTTGCGCATTCCACATACCCCTCGCAGTCGCAGCCCTTGCAGTCGTCGGCCAGAGTCCAGGAGGCCGTCCAGGAGGCCGTTGACCATCAGATTGTGTCTCTCCGTGACGAGTTGCTGCGAAGTATGGAGGAGGAGCCCTGGTCCCAGCCGCAGGCGGACGATCCGATGCTCATCGCACGATTGGATATGCTCGACCGCAGCATGACGGAGCTACGGGATTTGACAAATAATATTAGAGCCTCCAATGACCGCAACATCATGGAGCTGCAGGCGTCACAGCTATCGATGGGCGAGAAGCTGACGAGGATGCAGGATTCAATGGGTCATAGCAGTACGAGGCTGTTATCTACCCTGGATTCTTACAACCAGCGACTCGTAGACTTGGAGCGGGCACGGCCTCCACCGACGTCACTGCCTTCTCCATCGACATCGGTGTCGATTCCACGGGACGAGTATGAGGAGTTCTTATCCTTCAAGCGCGCCGGTGGTCAGCCTCCTGCAGATCTGCAGTAGTATAGTTATTTTTATTATTATTTAGGATGCGATTGTATATTATGAATTATTGATACTTCAACAATAGGCATGATGTATGATGCTTCTTGTGGTCTTTAATTTTTTAGTTAATTTAATTGGATTATATAGTTATCTTACATATCCACATTTGTCCTATACTATAATAATTTTTTTTTATGTGGTCCGACATTTCGCACGGGACTTTGCGCATACTTCGTTGCACATCTTGTGGGCCCACTGTCCCCCTCAACTCCCACCATTAATAAATGGAAGGAATAATACGCCTCCATGGCTTGATCCATTGATCTTCCGCCACCTGTCAGGAACTTATACCTCTCTTCGGTAAACACAATGGTCACTCGAGTTCGATTTCTATATTATGAATTATTGATAATTCAACAATAGTCCTTGGTATTGGATACTTATCTCGTATTTGTACTGTTCATCTTATATATTGTTAAACTTTGGCTACATCTACAATTCCAGCATTGAATACTTAATTCCAACATTGAATACTTACTTGATATGTCCCCACAAGGCACAATACAATGTCTAATATATATAGTTTCCAAAATATTAATATATATTGAATACTTACTTAATATATACTTACTTGATATGTCCCCACCAGTAGATTAATTTAAGTAGCCCCAAGTTCAATTCCTTCTGGACACAATTTTTTTTTTAATTTTTTTAAATTTAGCGACATTTTTAGCGACGTTTAGCGACGTTTAGTTACGTCGCTAAATAAGTCGCTAATTAACGATGCTGTAATAAGTCGCTAAATACGTCGCTAATGACGTCGCTAAAAACGTCGCTATACGTCGCCAATTGCTGACATGGCAGAATAGCCAGGTCATTAAATACGTCGGTGTAACGTCGCTATATAAGTCGCTAATCAGCGACGTTTAGCGACTTTGAAAACGTCGCTATTTAGTGACTCGGCGTCGCTAAACGTCGCTAAATTTTGCGACACACTAAAGTCGCTAAAAACGTCGGTATAGCGACGTTTAGCGACGTTTTTTTTTTGCGACTTGGTTTTTTCCGACAACTTTATAACGTCGCTAATTACGTCGCTAAATCAATTTAGCGACGTCATTTCATTTTTTAGCGATGTTTTTAGACGTCGCTAATTTGACTTTTTCTGGTAGTGATATATATATATATATATATATATATATAGTTATCTGGAGGTGCCTTAGACTCTGACACCGAGCTTTGGCACATGTACTGGCCCTTCGAGAAAATGCTGCTATGGGTTTTCCCGACACAGAGCCTATAGTAGTCTCAGCCTGAGTATGATTAATGCTCTCATTTGCATATCACATAGCTGGTTACATAGTTTGCCCTGCTGAAGTATTTTTATATACTGCATTTATTTTGGCATGTTGTTTCTTGTACCTTGTTACGTCCCTCCGAGGACCTGGTCCCTTGCCAGTTTTGTAGCATAGACAGTTGTGGAGCCTGTTTGGAGTTGCTGATGTGTGTTGCTTAGTCTTGAAGGAATTGATGTCAGGTACTTACATCAATTCTTTCGAAGTCATGGTTATTATTCATATTGTTTATTCATCTACTGATATAGCCTAGTTTTATAGACTCATATTCCTTTCTCGAGTCTATTCGAGCTTATGGGTTACTGGCGGCCGACTTTAGCACATGTAGCTCATTCTTGTATATTCCGTTCATTGTGGATTGAGATATAGATATTCATAGTTACTTGATTATATAGATAGTGACCATTCTAGCACAGTTTATACATATTCGAATCGGATTGGAGTCTGGTCGAATGCGTAGCTGGCATGTTACGTATTCCTAGTCCTACATATTTTGGGACTGGGGCGTGACATATTTTTGTGGTGGCCCATGCAGGTCCTGATTAAATTGTTTCGGTTACTTTCCAGTACCGAGCGAGCCTGTAATCAAAGTTAGCAGTGTTAGCATCTCAATCCACAACTGACTTGAAAATTCTTTAGCATTTTATTATCGTCCTTGAACTTTATAAATTGTACTCTTTTAATTCCCTCGACATCCTTATTATTGTTTATCATCTCTTCCTATTTCGGAGAGATGAATGTTAGTGCACGATGGTTCCTCCAGAAGCAGATCCTTGTTAAGGCGGAAGAAGATATGCTGGATAAAAAATTTTGAGAAAACAGTTACCCTTAGTAGGATAGTAGATAGGTTATTCCTATATGATAGAGTTAGTGGAGAGTTTAGCATGAGAATTGAATATAGTATCAGAGGCCTAGAACTAATAAAACCTTACTCTTGCGTAAAGGTAGCAAGTAATTTGGAAGCATTGGAAGAAGGAAAAGAGGGTTTGATTCTAATGCACCGGAATACTTTAGGGAATACATAGCTTGATGCTAGGGATCAGATGTGGCTCATGATGGTGATACAAAGAATTGTATTATGACCTTAAGAAAATGGAACCTTGCGTGGCAGGCCATAGTGATTAAATCCTTAGATGTCTTGTGACTTTTATCAAAATTAGATCTTATGACCCAGCTGTTACACCCATACTAATTGTGCCGAAGAAGGATGGGACGGTACGCCTGTGTATTGACTACAGGGCACTGAACGTTGTAACCATCAATAACCGACATCCCCTGCTACGCGTTGACGATCTATTCGATTAGTTGAGTGGTGCGAGTGTATTCTCAAAGATAGATCTTAGATCCGGTTATCACCAGATTAGAGTGCATAGAGAGGATATACGGAAAATAGCCTTCAGGACCAAGTATGGACTCTAGGAGTTCTTAGTTATGCCGGCTGGCTTAACCAAAGCGCCAACTGTGTTAAAGAGTTTGATGAACGAAGTTTTTATCAGTATCTGGACAAGTCCGTGGTTACGTATTGATGACATCTTGATATATTCCAAGAGCCACACAGAACACGAGCAGCACTCTTTCAGCAGGCCCAGAAACAGCAGAGGACACCACCACAGGGACGTGGACAGGATTTTGGGATGACAGTGGAGGACGCACAGACTCGAGGAGTAGTGAATGCGAGTAAGATTTATGTTTCAGCATAGCTATCTATTCCTAGTGATGCTATAGCACGTGCCTGTTAATTCCTTTCTTAGCCTTAAACCTAGTATTTTGAACTTGTTAGTGATTGATACCTAAGTTGTAGATTTCTTTACTCTATCCAGATTCCTTCACTCTTAAATTACTTATCTAGGAAAATATTTTCCTATGTGTTCCACTTGATCCTCACACTTTTCCTTCGATTTCTCTTTGATCATGATTCTTTATCCTTTGTCTTGCTTCAAACATGTCTTACAACCGGGTCATCTCTGTTATCGATTATTTTTTTAATTGCGAGGACACAATTCTTTTAAGGTGGGTATATTGTAACACCCTGTATTTTTTAAATTTTTAAAAAATAAAATTTTTGGATTTTTTTGATAATTTTAATTAATTATTAAAAATGTCCTTCAGGGATTAATATTTTTATGTATTAAATTAAGTATTAAAATATTACAAAAATTATATTTTTGGGTGTATTATTAATTATTGGATGTTGTGTAATTTTTCTGGAATTTATTGGACTCAAAAACTATTTTTAAATTAGCTAAAACCCCTGATTTAATTAAACCGGGTTAAACCGGACTGAACCGGACCCGAACCAACCCAACCTAAACCCTATTGAACCGAACCCGCCCAAACGGGTCGGGTTCTACCCAACCCGACCCGACCCGAATCTGACCCGCTAGCCCGCTTCCTCTCCCCCACGACCCCGATCCCCACTCCCCGCTTCCCCCGCCTCCGGCGCGCAACCGCCCCGCCATCACCGCCCACGACCCCACGATCCCGCTCCAGCCTCCCCCGCAACCGCCTCCCCTCGCCTTTTTAAACCCTCGACCCCGGCCACTCCTCTCCGCCATCACCGCAACCATCTCCCCGCTGCCACCTCCACCCGAGCTCCCCGGCCACCGCCTCCGCCGCTTCGGCCACTCCGGCGATAACCCTCCACCACCGCCAGCGACGACCCCAGCAGCCGAAGCTCCGCCGTCGACAGCAACGACCCGAGCAGCACACAGCTCTGCCGCCGCTGTGCCCCGCCGCGCCGCGTCCCTTCGCAACATCGAGGTATACCCCTTCCCAGCCTCGTATCTCTTTGTACATAGAAACGTATTCCGTTCTGTCGAATCCTGTGCGAACATCGCGTGACCCTCTCGAAACCCATGCAACTCGTTCAGGGTATCGCGACCTGTGTCGGTCGTAAAACGCGACGCAAAAACAAAAAAAATCCCCCATTTCTGAAAATTCAGAAATTTGTCCCGAACTCACAAGTTCACGGCCATTTTTCAGATTTAAAAAATGAATTTTCTAGAATTTTCTGTGCTTTTTAACTAATTAAATCAATTATTTTCTGGTATTAAGTATTTTTAAATATGTTTATTAAATATTAAAATATTATTATGAAAATAATATTTTTAAGGTGTAAAATGAAATATTAGACATAGGATAATTTTTCTCGAATTTATTGGACCCCGAAAATATTTTTAAAGATCTAAAAACAATTTTTTTTAATAAACCAAAATAAACCAGGTTTATTCCTGAACCAACCGGTTTAGTGAACCAAACCAACCCAGACTGGTCTATCTGAACCCAACCCCATCCTAATGGATCGGGTCGGATCCCATCCGCCCGACCCGGACCCGACCAGAAAACCCTAATCCCTAACCGTTCCCTTCCCCGACGGTTCAGCGACCACCGCCCAGCTCCTCCCTCTCGCCCCTATAAAACCTCTCCGCCTCCGACGAGAAGCCACCACCGCCTGTGCCCTATCTCCTCTGCCTCTCCCCGCAGCGTCTCCCCTACACCGTCGTCCCCGGCCAGCCACCGAGCTCCACCTCTTTCCTCCACCTCGACGACTCCAGATCTAGCGCCACCAGTTCCAGCCTCTGCCTCCGCCTGTCTCCCCGCCGACGAGCTCCGCCAGCCCCGGCCTTTCCCAAACCCGATCGCCACCACCGGCCATCGCCACCTCTCTCCATCGCGACTCCCTGCCTCCACCGCCCCTCCCAGCCACGGCCTTCCCTCCGTCTCCTCCACCTCCACTAGCCTCCACGACGTCCTCGCCGCCCTCCACCTCGACCTCGACCAGCAGCCACGACAACCCCGACTTGACGAGCCCGACGACCCCGTAGCAGCAGAACCCCGCCGTCGATGACCCGCCAGAGCTCCGCTCCGCCTCCGCCAGCACGTCGCCCCTCCTCCGGCGAAGCCCCGACGCCCCCAGCCGTAGCATAACGCCGGAACCCTAACCATAGCCCCCGCCGTGTCGAGTCGTGTCGCCTCGTGGACACGAGGAATCCTAGTTCTGAGTAGCCCTGTTCAGGTAGCCTTTTCTCTCTCCTCGCTGCCCCATTTTTCGTTTCATCTTTTATGAAACGAACCCTGTGTGACCTCTCGATATCCGTGCAACCCGCTCGGTGTGTCGCGTCCTGTGGCGATGGCGAACTGCGATCCAAAATTAGAAAAATTAACACCATATTTTTCCCCGAAACTGAGTGCGTCCCGCCAAACGGGACAAATTGGTGGCTTGCGGACTTCACCGAAAGGTGCGCACCATTGATACGAATGTATGAGATTTCGCAGAAGTTGATTTGGATGTACGTGCACACCGGAATCAACGCGTATTCGTCGACAACGTCCCGTATCGACCATGTTCCAGAACGCGTTGTAACTTTGTGTACACACGTCGGATCGAAACGAAACTTGCGCCATCGGACTCGTAGCAATACGTTGGTCCTGTGACCCAAGTTTGGTTTGATTCTGAGAACATTGACAAAATTGCGTATCGTGGGCCCCACGGCTCTATTTGACGGACGATTTTGTGATCGACTCATCGGAATCCAGTTCTGGACGTTCCGTTGGGTTCGTATCATCTTTCTGGACTTGTTGATACTAAGTTTGACGAATTTGGAGAATATTATCTCTGACACATTTTTCGGTGCAAAGTGGGCACATGTGGATCTCGCTTTGACCAGAAACTGTCATTTTTGCCCCTGTGTCCAAATTGGACTCAAGGACAGGCGTTTCTAGCTAATTGACATTTTTATTATTATAGCTTTTGGAGGAATACCTGCAAATCCCCCATATACCAGAGCTAAAGTTTGAGTCAGAACCCCAGGCAAGTGTACCTTGCCAAAACTTACAGTACCTGCTTCATATTGTTGTCTTGATTTATTCATATGTTGTACATGCTTAACCTAGGACCGTGTGATATTACTTAGCGTCCGAATAATATTCGGCTGCCAACGCCGTACGCGTAGTTGTGTAATGTCATCTAGACCTGGATATCGAGACCCTATACATTCTCGTACTTGCCTTATCAAGTACGATATACCTCAGGATACCTGACACTATTCATTAGACAGAATCTTCCTGAGATATTCATGGTGATTCTGTATAGGTTACATGATTCATGACATATAAATTGCATGTGCTTAGCTATCATTATGACTTGCTGCATTAGATATGATCTTGCGTGTCATGGACATGAGATGTGTGATTACATTGGGTGGGGAGAGACACACAGACTATAGGCTGATTATATATATTTATTGCAGTGCCTTAGCCATTACCGTCCGTCTGTGGATGGTATGCAGTGCTGAACTTGAGACGAGTTCCCAGGCTCTCCTGCATACTCCGCCAAAAATGTGAGGTGAATCTGGAATCACGATCCGACACGATGCTGACAGGCACTCCATGTAATCGTACTATCTACTTCATATATATGTTAGCTAGTATCTCTGTGGATTGCCCAACTCTGAAGGGCAAGAAATGTGCAGACTTGGTGAGTCTGTCTACGACAACCCAAACTGCATCCTTCCCGCTAGGGCTTCGCGGAAATCCTGTGACGAAATCCATGATAATGTGTTCCCACTTCCACTCGGGAATGGGGAGTGGCTGCAATAATCCTGCAGTCCTCTGATGTTCAGCCTTGACTTGCTGACAAACTAAACACTTCGTCACAAATCTTGCAATTTCTCCCTTCATCCCATGCCACCAAAAATGCTGTCTCAAGTCTCGGTACATCTTCGTACCCCCGGGATGAATGGAATAAATCGAGCTATGAGCCTCGGTCATCAACTCTTGGCGTAGCTCGCCACTCGGAACATATAGGCGATCTCCGTACCTCAGCGTTCCGTCTCTATGAATCCTGAGTCCTGTTTGCATGTCGGCCTCTATCCTGTCTCGCAATCGTCTAAATCTCGTATCTGTAGGCAAGGCTGCCTTGACCCTCTCAATCAATGTAGACTGAACCTCGAGACTGGCCATCTGTCCATCCATGCCTGACAATACAATTTCAATCCTGATTTTCTGAAAATCCTCTAACAACTGGCGATGAGTCATAAAAATATGCCATAGACTTCCTGCCCAAGGCATCTACTATTATATTCGCCTCGCCAGGGTAGTACTGCAACTCGGTATTATAAGCTATCATAAATTCTAGCCAATGCCTTTGTCTCATGTTGAGTTCCTTCTGCGTGTAGGCATACCTCAGGCCTTCGTGTTCCTTTTAAATCCCAACACGCTAGCTCTCTATAAGGGTAGTGTCTCCATAGCTTTAGTGCAAATATCACTGCAGCTAACTCCAAGTCGTGCGTCGGATAGTTCTTTTCATGAACTCTCAACTGTCTCGATGCGTAGGCTATCACCTTGCCGTGTTGCATCAGTACACATCCCAATCCGCCCCCTGACGCATCACTGTACACTACAAATCCTCCTGATCCTGAAGGTAGTGTCAAAAATCGGTGCTGATGTCAGACGCTTCTTCAGCTCATCGAAAGCCGTCTGACACTCATTGGTCCAGATAAACTCTTCGCCTTTACGCGTCAGTCGCGTCATAGGCGCAGCTATCCTCAAAATTTTTTCCACGAACCTCCGGTAATATCCGGCAAGTCCGAGGAAACTCCTAACCTCCGTAACTGATGCAGGGACAGGCCAGGTCTCTACTGCAGCTATCTTCTCCGGGTCAACTGATAGTCCATCTCCGGTGATTATGTGTCCCAAAAATGGTACTCTTTCCAAGTAGAACTCACATTTGCTGAGTTCGACGTACAGCCTCTCATGTCTCAGCGTCTCCAACACGATCCTGAGATGCCTCTCATGTTCCTCCTGACTCTTGGAATATATCAAGATATCGTCGATAAATACCACCATGAACTTATCCAAGTACTGGTGGAAAATATTGTTCCTCATATTCATAAATACTGCTGGCACGTTGGTTAAACGAAACTGTCATGACTAGAAACTCATAGAGAACATACTACGTCCGAAAAGCTGTCTTCTGGATGTCCTCTTTCCGTACCTTGATCTGATGATAACCTGATCTGAGATCGATCTTCGAGAATACACATGCGCCACTAAGCTAATTAATTAAATCATCGATGCGCGGCATAGGGTACTTGTTCTTTACCGTTACTGTATTAAATCCTGTAATCGATACACAAACATCCCGTCCCTGAAATCAATACGCAAACGTACCGTCTCGTCCTTCTTCGGTACTATAAGATGGTTGCTTCTCATAGAAAAACACTAGCCCGACCGAAACCCTTGTCTAAGAGGTCCTCTATTATGGACTTCCAACTCAACCAAACTCTGTCGGTGCTAGTCTGAAGACAGAAAAATAATCGGCTCGGCTCTTGGAGTCAACTCTGTAACAAACTCTTTCTGTCAGGTGGCAGGCTTAAAAGATTATCTAGAAGATATCCTCAACTCTGCTATAACATGGTGGTACACTGGTTCACCTCCTGTATTATATGCCTCCAAGGTAGATGGGCACCATGCTTCCAGGCTCTCTAATAACTCAAACTCAGGTTAATCCGGTGGTCTAAAGGTGACACAACCACGACGGCAATCAAGCGTTGCGTGGTATTGGCTCAACCAATCCATGTCTAGGTTAATGTCATAGTCTAAACTAAACCTCAAAATAATTTCTCCCGTTCTGTTTCCAACATCAATCCTCAAAAGGAAAAAGAAAATTTCCTTGCCTAATGTATAATTCTCTTCCTCAAAGTTTTCCCTAAAAATTTTATTCCTCGAATTTCTTCTTTTCGTTATTTATCTCTCCAAGTCATAATTACAACCATAATAATGATGTCACCCTAGCACATACTAAAATTTCTGGTATTAGATCATCATCATCCAAGTGAGAGCTTGCAATTTTATCTTCTCTTAGTCCATAATATCATTCCTGGTATTGCTATCATATCCAACCACTAGTTTCCATCACCAGGCTATGCCTTTCCATAAATCAATCTAGGTCATGATCATCAATCCTTCTAGCTCTCAGTACTCCCAAGATCACTGTTACCTCAAGCACGGGTAGGGTACTACTGGGTCTAACTCTCTTACCAACCTTTCACACTAGTTCTAGAATCCAAGGAACCCATCAATCTATCCTGATAAAGTAATAATCTTCTCAGAGAAAGGCGTACAAATTCTTTCTTCTGCCGTCTGTTCTTCAGTCTTCTTCTGGGGGGAAATCATCAGTCACAAGCATTCGTCTCCCCGAACAATAGGGGACGAGGAACAAGGATAGCGATATTAACGAAGATTGAACGAATGCAAAGTGGAAGTCCAAGGGCGATAATCACATACAAAGAGTTTTTAAATCGATTATGGATTGAGATCCTATTCAACAATCATAACATCTATTCCTAATTTACAGGCTCGCTTGGCACAGTCAGGTGACCAAGACGATTTAAATCGGACCTGCATGGGCCACCACAAAAACATGTCACGCCCCAGTCCCAAAATACGTAGAACCAGGAATACGTGACACGCCAGCTACGCATTCGACCAGACTCTGGTCTGACTCGAATACGTATAAGCTGTAAAATAAAGGGCACTATCTAGATATTCCATAAATGTAAACCTCTATGTCTCAATCCATAATGTACAACAGTATGCAAGAAAGAGCTATATGTGCTAGAGTCGGCCGCCCAATAACACACTAACTCGAATAAACTCGAGAATAAGTATGAGTCTATAAAAACTAGGCTACAACAGCAGAGGAATAATCAATGTAAAAATAACCATAATGCCGGTAGATATAATGTGAGTACCTGGTACCATGCTCGCAAGATATGCCACTCCATCAGATTCTCCAAGTGCTCCGAAATCGTCTATGCTGCAAAACTGGCAGGGAACCAGGTCCTCAGAGGGACGTAACAAGGTACAGAAATATAGCATGCCAAGTAAACAGAAAGTACAAGTGCACGACAGGGTACTCTATCATAACCAACTAGTGTGACACAGTTTAAAGACAACGTTCGACGCGTGGGCTGTCCAAAATAAAACCGCAGCTCCGAACACAGAGACACACGGGTCGTACCGCAGCTCCGAGCACAGAGACACACGGGTGTTACCACTACACTATCAAACAGGATCACAACAGGTACATATATAAGCGCGTGCAGAGTAGCCCAAACGTCTAGTAACTGTCTTCCCCTTCCCAAGCGGTCAGCGATAGTGCGCTGACCCTGAACCTCTATCTAACAGTCTCGACACAAGGAATAACTCAACAGACGCGGCCCTAAGGTCGTCCCAGTCTCTGCTCATGATGTCAGTATCAGGATACAGGAATCTGGCACGATCACAGTGACCCTAAGGTCGTCCCAGTCTCTGGTCATGATGTCAGTATCAGGATACAGGAATCTGGCACGAACACAGTGTATAAGTGTGTCCTGGGTATCGATGTACTCTGGTACGTGCATCGAGGTTCTATGAAACATCAGAATAATTCTAGGTCGTTAAGTCGAAAGTCAACACCCGGTTGTGAACCGGACACGGAATATCGAACATCAACGTAAACAAGCGCACAATGTACAATAAGAAAACAATATCTGTAAACTGAAATACTGGGTGGCAAGGTACACTTGCCTGCGTGCGACTGCTGGTGACGGGGTCCCAGTACCGCATCCAAGTTCTCAGATCCCGCAGTACCTAGAGAGGAGATACAAACCAATAATCAATAATCTGTTCCACGACAGACAGGGATGCGACACGCAACTACAACTAAACTAAAACCCAACTCAAATAGTTATATAATAAGTTTTACAGTCCTCCATCTCTGATCCTTGATCCGAATAATACCTATCTCAAAATCAAACTCCTGTATAATATCATCAGGCCCAAATCCTCAATTATGATAATTGGTTAATCACAACCTTATCCTATCCTCAATGTGCGTTGACGTCTAAACTCAAGCAATAATTAATATTCATCGTTTCTCCTCAGTGTTTAATTTCAAGCACAACAACCATAGTCAAAAGCGCATGTATTAAATCATAATCCCAATGCCATACCCCAGCATCTCTACTTTAGTGTATATCCTTAATTCCATTTCACAACTTATGAAACTAAAACCCAAACACATCTCCATATCCGAAGCCAACCTTGCACAACGCAAGATACATGAATACTATAATACATCTATTTTAAAACACGTCAACCTCCTTAAACCCATTCTTTAAGTTATTTAACTTCCACAGGCACATTAGTCCTCAATTAAACTTAGCCAAGAAAATCCTTAATCCCATAGTTATCATATGGTCATTTTGCTACTCTATCTATAGGTAACAACATGCTATAACACAACCCTAGCCAACATTTTACACATCCAGATATGTATAAATAAATCCTATTTAATATTGATATTAAACTTCTGAAATTTTAAAACAAGAGAGAGAGGGGGAGGAGTATACCCAAACGGCCGGAGCGAGGAGGTGCTGGTCGGAAAACAACTGGAGGTGGTGGAGGCAACGATCCGTAGGGTGGTTGCCTGGAGGGAAAACGACAGCGAGGTGGGGGAGGTAGCGCTGGCCGGGTCGTGGAGGGACAGCTCGCCGGAGCAGAACTCGCTGGCCGGAAATCGAGGGAGACCGGTCGGGGAAACAGCAGCTCAGGGGGGCTCGCCGGCATAGTAACTCAGGTGGAGAGGCTCGCGGCTCGCCGGAGCAGCAGATCGGGCGGAGGAGCTCGCGGCTCGCCGGAGCAGCAGATCAGCTCGGGCGGAGGGCAACCGCACAGTGGAAGAGTTGGTCGGCTGGTCGGGGCCGTAGCAGTAGACAGGGAGGTGCACCGCCAGACCCGCGTGGGGGGGGGGAAGTGACTGCACGGCGGACCGGTCGGAGGAGGAACTGACTCGGGGCGGGGCTGTGCTGCGGGTCCAGCAGCGTCCAGTCGCCGGACAGGATGCGGCGCACAGCCGGCGCCGGAGAGCAGCGGCGTTACCGGCAGTAGGCGGGTCAGGGTGTGGGGTGTCAGTCGCCGGAGAACAGCCACACGTCGGAGAAGGTTCAGTCGCCGGCCGGAGAGCATTCATCAGGAAGAAGAAAGAAGAATGAAGAAGAAGAGTAAAGGAAAAAGAAGAGGGATGTTGGCTGTGGTTATTTTGAGGAAGGAGGAGAGAGAAAGTAGGGGGATTCTCTAGGCATTGGGATTAGGGCCGGCTTGGGAGGAGTGAAGGGGGTGAGGTGTTGTTTTATAGGGGATTGGGAAATGGATGGAGGGTTGGGATCCATCCATTCAAAGTGGGTGGATGAGATTTAACATGAAGAGGAGAGGGTTTCTTCATGTGAGGAATAGGTGGGTGAGATTGGGACCCTATATTGGGACCCTCTCAATTAATCATGACCAATGGGATGTTGCCAACAATTTTATTAATTGCAAATAAGTCTCCATAAATTCGGGAATTTGCATGGACACATGAAATGACGCAAAAATTGCGGAGAAAAATATATTTAAAAATTGTCATGGTGAGGGGGTGTTGCGCGTCGGGCGCGGGTCTAATTTGAAGGGCATTGGGATTAATTTAGTATTAAAACAGAATTTACAAAGTTGGTAAATCCCGATTTAATTAAAGATAACGCGTCCCGCGAATTTAATTTAATTGGGGCCCACGGGGTCAAAATCCGGAAACGGCGCAAAGGCCAAAAATGGTGGGGGCTTGGAGTCAGTCTTGGACCCTTTAGTTGGTCCGGCTCAACGGGTTAAGTTGGTACCCCAAAATCGAGGGTAACGACACAGGTGTCCGACACGGAATTAAATATGAATTTCGGATTCGAAAAATTGTGCAATTAATTTAGAGCACAACGGGATCTGACTTTTTGAGACGGAAAAGTCCAGTGCCTAATTTGGCGAGTTGAGTCGAGTGTACAATATTTGTACGGAATTTATGGGCTGAAAATGGGCTCCGAATAAATAGACAACGATAGCGCGCGTCAAAGGTTTTAATTTAATTAGATTAAAATTCCAGGTAAATATACTCTATTCTAAACCTCAATATTTTCTATAAAAAAAATTTTCCTGGTCCACTCTAACTATCTACAGAATAAAACAGAGAACTTGACTCTCATCGAGGATAGCTGGTCAACCACGCCCTGGAACTCACTCAAGTGATCCGTAATAGATGCCACATCTTTATACCGCAGACCCATCATCATCTGGATCAAGAACAATTTATTTACTGCGGTCTTCTTCGCATACAAAGATTCCAGCTTATCCCACAGTGTCCTCGCATGCTCAATACTGAAAACGTGGTTGTACACGTTCTCGTCAACGAACTACCTGATGTACCCACACATCTGTATATGCTCGAAATTCCAGTCCTCTTCGGATTTGTCACTGGGTCTCTTGGAAGCAAATACCGGCAGATGCAGCTTCTTGACAAATAGCAGATTCTTCATCTTGCTCCTCCAGTAATGATAGTTGGTACCGTTCAGATTTATCATGCGTATCGGCTTCGCGTCTATCTCTCCTCCCTGGTTTGCCTGTCAACTACTGACACCCTTCTGAAATTCCAGAACCTGGCTCTGATACCACTTTGTTGGGAACGAAAGTGCGAAAACTGTTCCCCAAACTAGAGAGTACCTGCTAGAGAATCAAGCAAAACGTACCAACCAAAAATGCCAAACACAAATCGCAGACACAGTAATTTTTGACGTGGAAAACCCTTAAACCACGGGACGATCGGAGTCCAACCCTGAAAAGCCTCCACTAACGGAATAAGAAATACACCGACTCCTTACAAACTTCTCACCGATCCAAACGGATCACCACAACTCTTTTGGAATAGAAAATAGATTATAACCACGAATAAGAAAGACAACGAGAAATATCCGAAACTGATCTCCTTCTTCGAAACAGCCCCCAATCATTCTTTCTCCTCTCCAATGTTGCAATGACACTCTTGCCTGCTTTTCTCTCCTTGTTGCTATATTTTTTTTTTAGAGAGTGGTATATTTTAGGGCTAGAAGACACATATATATAGTCTCAAATCCACAACTAGCATTTATATTATAGATAGAAATATCAAATCCAAATCCAAATTCAAATTCAAATCCAAATCCATTGACATATTTCTATTATATGTAGGAATATTCAATCCAAATCCATTAAGATATTACTATTATATTTAGAAATATTCAATCCAAATAAATTGAGATATTTATATTATATGTAAAAATATTCAATTCTATTCCGAAATATTTTCCAAGTAGATTGGACCCCAACCACTCCAATAAGGCTAGCCAACCTCAACCTCTGCCAAAACTTCCTCTCCGGTCCGATTCCTTCCACTGTCTTCAACATCTCTTCACTAACAGATATCTACTTGTGCCACAACAATCTAACCGATACTCTCCCGGCCTTCTCGAATATGCAGCTACCTCTGCTTCGGCGCATCTCCCTCTCATATAATCAGTTGACTGGTAGCTCCCTTCAAACTTCTTCGCTCGGAGCTTGGATATTGAACAACTGATCAGTGTTGAGTATCTGAACCTATCATACAATTTTCTCTCCCGTGTCATACCAAAGTCTTTAGCCGATCTCAAATACCTTGACAGCCTAGACCTTTCGTTCAACAATCTTGAAGGAAACATTCCTGATGGTGGAGCGTTCTCCAATGCCAGCACCTCATCTTTCTTCGGAAATATTCATTTGAACTGATGCTTGGTGATAGCATCTCTCACTTATCGACATGCATGCATGCCTGGCACCATTGGATACATAGCTCCAGGTACGTACGTACGTACTATTCATTTAAACTGGATATCTTGTTAACTTCTGATCATTCAAAACAAAAATAGCATCTTTACTAATTTCAATTTTTGCTCGCTACAACTACTGAAACAGAGTATGGATCAACCGGTCGCAAATGTCTCGACAGCAGGTGATGTGTATAGCTTTGGTATCTTGATGCTGGAAACTTTCGCGAGAAAAAGGCCGAGTGATCCAATGTTTGATGGAGAACAAAGTTTGAGGCAGTGGGTAAGCAAAGCATATATATCCTGTCGCGGTGTTAGAGGTTGTGGACCGTGATCTCTTAACAGAAGCGGAAGAACAACCAGAAGTACTCGTAGCTAATGCTCATCAATTCCTGTCATCTATCATAGGATTGGGCTTAATGTGTTCAAGGGACTTGCCAAAAGAAGGAGTTCTGATGAGAGATGTTGTTCCTATACTACAGGATATAAAGATGGAGTACTCATCAAGTATGTACATAGAGCTTGAAGCAAAGAACACTTCATCTGTCTCTTTGAATTGTGTCTCTGTTAACTAGTCATTCTCTTCCGTGTGTATTGAAAGTTGTAGCTAGGGTTACCACTTATGGGATTATGTCCCATTAATATTATATTGAATTGTCCTACACAGGTGTTTTTATTTAAGTTTTCAGTTGGAAACTTTTAGGAAAATAGAAAATTTTATTTTCAGGTATTCTAAAATACAAAGTAGCTAAAGTAATTACTGCATTTCAATTGATATTTGCATGCAAGTCAGAGAGCACAAAGTAGTTCCGCTCACCATCCTTGATATCATTTTCTCCTGCCTAATTAAGACCAGCAATCTACTGTTGAAGTTGTTTGTTTTCCGCAGAAAAAGCAACACGCTGCTGAAAAAGAGATCCAACTCCAGATGCTAACTCAGCTCCCAAAGTCTAAGCAACCAAAACAAGGTCAGCAATATTAATTTTATCAATTAGAGTTATTCCAGGAGCACAAGTACATGTAATTACCTGACAAAACTCAACAGTTTTTTTAATTCTAGTTCAGCAATATATTGAAGCTTAACAACCCGGCCTTGATCGTTGCCCAGAACGCCTGCAGAATGATTGTGCAATATATGTTACCTTCGATGATTTTATTTTTTGAAAAAAAAAAATTCCGAAAAAATCGAATAAACCGAAATTCTAAAATACCAAAACCAAAATCGATCCGAAATTAGCCAAAACCGAAACTGAACCAGACCGAATAAGTTATTCGGTTTATTTGATTTGTTCGGTTGAACAATTGCTATTGTTTAATGGATCGGACCCAAAGTTAAAATTGTGATTAAATCATATTAAATTATAATTTTATACACACATTTGTTGTATTTCAAAGTTGTGTCTAAAGTTAGACTTCAAAACATTTATTTTCAAAATATACATATTTTTAATCACAAAAAATGCATAAAATTAGAATATTTACATAATTGTATAAATCTTATTCGATTTTCGGTTTTGGACCGAAACCGAAACCGAATAAATTTTTTTAGTATTTTTAAAACCAAAATCGAACCGAATTATTCGGGTCGATTCGATTTTTAGTCCAAAAATCAAATAATGCTCACCCCCTACTCTGGAGTCCCTCTGGCTTTTTATTCAAATTGCGGTCATCCAATCGCATTTATTAGCACCATAAGTTTTTGATTGTGTGGTTTGATGCAATTAAGTTCCTGCTGCATTTTCTTTCTCTGTGTTAAAAAAATGTTCTAAATATAAATTAACATTGACATGCTATAAAATGGTTGTAGCGTATGCATAACAATGAAGAGAATTTTAGAGTAGCTTGTGTCGTAAAATATCTTCGAAGAGCAAGAGAAATAGATCTCTTATAAGAAAGCTATAAGAGCACTCGTGGTTCGTGAATCACAATGTTAGGCATTCAAGAAGAAATGGCTCAAGGAGTAGTAGCTGAAATGGGATTATATCTAAATGAGTGAAAATAGGAGGAAAGACGGAATAAGAAGCGAAAAAATGTTTGAAAAGAGATCAGTTAGAGGTTGATTCATTAAAAAAAAAAAGAGTAAATTTGCTTGAGATATTTAAAGTTTGAGCATGATTTGATCTGTGGGCGCCACCAAGGGCTCAAACCTCTGGTTGAAGACAAACTTCAATCAAGCGATTTAGGCAGTATGAAATCAATACGAGTCCTAAATGTCCACCTTTAGATTTTGAATAAAGATTATATATATATATATATATATATATATATATATATATATATATATATATATATATATATATATATATATATGATAGAAGTGTACAGTCGCAGCCAAGTTGACTTGGTTTGAAGTGTTAAAGCAAAATATAGATTTGGATTTTGTTATTACATGGAACTCAACAGAGGCGAGGATTTAAACAGACCCAATTCCCTAAGGACAACAGCCGATGTGTCACTCTTATACATGGGGTTAAGTCTCCCTTTGAATTCTGTAATGGAAAGCACAAAAAGGTTTGCAAGCACTGCCACAAATAGCACCGATCTTTAGAAAATATAAAATAAAAATAAAAAAAATTGTGTGACTAGAAACCCAAAAAAATCTTGTGGAGCAAATCGCATGCATTTGACAAATACTCAACAACAAAAAAATCAATTTGAAAACCCTAGAAACCCGTGGGAGAAACAAAGTTTAATAGAGAGTTCAAGAACCCAGAAAAACCCTAGTCAGCATCTTCTTAAAAAAAAAAAGTATGAAACGTTGAAATGGTCACAAAAATTGAACTTTGAAAAGTCAACATAAAAAAAAAATTAGAAAATTGTAATTGCCAAGGAGAGTTTTATAGTGTTCAAAGATTTTCAAGATGGACTACCAAAACTATCCTTAATTTATAAAAAAAATTAAAAAATAAAATTTATAATTTTTCTTATAAATTAAGAATAATTTCTATAACCTATTTTGAAAATATTTAGACATGCTAAAAACTTTCTTTGCATTTAAAGTTCCATATTATTTAATATCATAATGATGGTAACGATCTGAACTCAGGTAACAGTGAACCAAACATCCATGCAACAGATATTAAAGGAAACTAATAGAAAAATATCACCATTTATTTTTATTTCCATTTTTGTTCTTCGATTTTTTTTTCTTGCTCTAGCCACTTATTTTTTATTATTGCTTTATATTTGACTCTTAAATTTGGCATGTAGTGTTATTATTTTGAGATCTTGGTGTTGTGGAGATTAGACTTGGACTTGAGATGTATAATACTCTTCATATTTCTTTCCTTCTATTCCATAAATCATGTCATATCTTCCTCTAGTTTTATAATGTGAGATGACACGACAGGTACCATATATATAGTGTGAGATATTTAGATAGTATTGTTTACGTAAACAGCGTTCTACGTCGTCGTTACAACGTATGCTGGACGTAGTTCACGTGCCCTTGCTCTTATTCCGGGTGCGGACCGTAACACGTTTTTGTGGTGGCCCATGCTAGTCCAAGTGGCAGCATAAGTAAAGTAGGGTTTGCCATGATTTTACTTTTGGTTGATTAATGTGGAAAAATTTTGTGATCAGGTGAAAGCTATGCAAAGCTAGAGTTAGAACGAGACCTTGATTAATCTGTTTGAGTGATTAGTGATATGGTGATCAAAGTGGAAGATTAGCACTGGTATTGATTGCTGCTGCAACAAAGATGAGTGATGGACAGCTTCCGATGATGATGATGATACAACTTTAGTTTGCATCACTGGCTTCCTTAAAAACTTCACTTGCTTTTTTACTTCACATAAGCACTGGGGTTTTGCTTTTATCTCAATTTTCTCGAGACAATCGACATCAAGCTAATATATCTAAAGGTTGATCAATAATAAGTTATATACTCCATAGCTGAAAATTGCAGGATCTCAGCAGTGGCTTGAAGTACACATTTTTCCTGGTGATCTATTTGCCAAAACATTACTGCAAATCTAGCTTTGGCCTCAGAGATCGGTCCAATCTGCTGCTACTTTGATGTCACAACCACAGTTATCAACAATAAGCTCTGATAAACCACTACATCATGATAAATAATTTGAGTACCACCATAGGCTCACATTGATATCACAAAGCAAACGGCCAGGGTTTTTGTAAGTTAAAAAGTTTAGCAGAATGTTATGAACTCTCAGCTCCTAGTACAATGCAGGATGTTTATCTGCTTGTAAGGAGATGGATGAGATCCTTCAGAAAATCCTTCAGCATTTTGCATGTCTTGTTCCAGTTTGCTTCACCCTTTTATTTCATTTTGCTTTCCTCTAGCTCTTCTTCTTAGTCTTACCTCGTCTTCCTTAGATTTACTTGGATCTCTTTGAAGTCGTCTTCTTAATCTTGTATTCCTCCTCAGGAGGGAGGAATCTCAAGCCATCTCTCTTGAGCTGTACGTACATCCTCTCGACTTTTCCCCTCCACAAACCGCCCTTCCCTGTCTCAACATTATCGTAGGGCATTTCAAGTTGGTACTTTGTTATTTTACCCATTTTGTCGACACTCCTGATTGAATAAATTGAACCTTTTGGCTGGATGTTCTCGTCATGGATGTAGCTGAAAAGCCGCTTCAACTGTAAACTTGGCTTCCAGATCTTACTCGACCTACAACATAATGTATTACAAAATCTTTCAGAGAGAGTAACATAAAGAAAGAATGCCTGAAATACCATAAGGATTAGTTAGAAACACTAGTTATCTGGAGGATGAAATAATATATATTTGTCCTCCAAAATGTAGTTATGGAGGAGGTATCCTGCAGAAGGATTGTCCCTATTTCCATAACCAGCTGACATCAACCATCCAATGCTTAATGTTAATTTCCTGCCCATAGTAACTTACTGGCGGGAAGAGAATGTCATATGAGAGCAGAGTATGAAGGTAATTATTTACAGAGAAGAAACTTCAAATAAAAGAAATAACTCCTATTGCCATTTTTTTTCATAAATAATATTGCAAGCTTGATAGCATCATCTAGAATTCCATTGCCTTCAGTCATTGCACAGTGAATCCATGTATGTATAAATTGAAACTGATAATTTCTAAAGACTAGACGTTGAAGGGTTATTACTCAAAGAACATTGAACTTGTCTAAAAAGTCAGATTTTGGTCCAGGTGGCAAATTGCACTTATTTATGGAATCCTAGTAGTCCCCTATAAACATGTTTAGCCCTTCCATAGCACCAAGAAAGATGGTAATACAAGATGAGTTCTGACTTTGTGCAGATCAAATAATGTACAACTTACTGATTAGATTGTTCCGATTAGCTCTTACAAGAAAAACAAGTGGAAGTAGGAGACAAGTAAATGAAATTCCAACTTAAATTTAATCTACAGTGGCAATCCTATTATCATTGTAAAAGGAACAGAAGGGGCATTGGAGTACACTTGCACATTAGTTAATTAGTCACTTGTCGTACAAACTCATTAATTATTAATGGTTAGTCATGAAGACTTCAGGCTAAAATGAAAAGCCAAAGATGATAATTAGGGATTAAGTTACAATTAAAAGTATCATGCATGTGTAACATACAGCCTGTCATTATGACTGTTGTCGTAGCAAAAAGATGGCAATACAATTGACAGCAAATATAGAAAAGCATAGAGTGGCCACACTATGTGATAAATGCACACTCAAATGTTTGAACGAACGTATATGAATCTCCCTACCATCTGATATCTGCCGCATTCCACATCAGTATCAGTACTACATCCATTGTATCAAATAAACAGCAGGGAGGATCCGTCCAACATGGTACATTCCAAAGGAAGTAGTCAACATTTTAAACTTAATTGGAAGCAAAAGGCAGAAGGTACAGGTGACACAAATCTCAACCCTAAAAAGCTTTCATCTAAAGCTTCAAGTTTACACCATTTTCCTCTATGGCCTCTTCAAACACCCGAAGACAAGCACAGAATGATAAAGGGTATCACTAAATGAAAGGGAATAAATCACCATTCCTCCTCCCTTTAATTCTCTTTGCGGAAATAGGCTTTACTTGCACTTCCAGAAACAATAATGCAACTTCCATATCTCATAAAATTAGATAAAATCCGAGCATATTAAGAATCTGCCCACCATATATGAGAAGGATTTTCATCTATAACAACCGTCCCTAAAGCCCATTATATCTGCTCCCTTGGTGTTCTAGCCAACAAGACTATGTCTCATCTGCCACTCATAAGAGCAGCATACTGATCAGACATTACACTTTATACGATATGAAAAGGGACGAAAACTAAAATTCTAGTGTAACTTTCCAAATACTTGATAGCTACTGCACTCATTGACTTTTAGGGGCACCATTCGCCACTAATTCATCTCAAAGGATTTTCATCTATAACCACCGTCACTAAAGTCCACTATATCTACTCCCTTGGTGTTCTAGCCAACAAGACAATTAAGTCTCATCCACCACTCTTTAAGAGCAGCATACTGATCAGGTATTGCACTTTATACGACACGAAAAGGGACGAAAACTAAAATCCTATTGTAACTTTCCAAATACTTGATAGCTACTGCACTCGTTGACTTTTAGGGGCACCATTCACCACTAATTCATCTCAATCAGAACAATTGAGGAATTACAATTAACCGTAACTAAAAAGGTGATGGGAGAAGGCTTGGATGATATGTCTAATTAGAGAGCTTTATGCTTCTGCAATCCCAAGTAATTGTTACTAATAATTAAAGTTGAGATAGTAGGTATTATGGGGGTGTATATAAAACTTAAAAGAGTTCAACAATGAGAGGCATCAATGGTGGATAGTTTGGGATCCCTGATAGACCCAAAGGGCACGTTTGGTTCGCGGAATCATGATATTGGAAAAGGAAAGTCATTTATTTCCTGTGGTTCAATGTCAAAGGAAGGAGCAGAAAACGAAAATGGTTCCCAAAGAAAAGAAAAATAGGAGGAAATTGAACCCCAACCCACCCCAAGGATTCACTTTTACTCCCAATTTCCTGCATTTATTGCAAAAATTTAGGACTAATCTATCCCAACTAAAAGAAGTATTATATATTCCTGGCCTTTCCAAACACCGTAAAAGAAAATTGATAGGAATTGCAATTTTCCATACCAGTGGAAAGAGCAAAGAATTGATTTTCTTTCCTTTCCGCAAACCAAATGAGGCCAAAAGGTTGAACTAGTTGGTTATGTGTACAACCTCACATATCAATCAGTCATCAATCGTCTGTCTATCCAATGTAGGGTTGGGATTAAGACACGAAATTGTCAACAATTTCTCCTTTCAAAAGGGGGACACCCGCTGGATAAAACATCCACAAGCAAAATGGACCACCTCAGATATATGTGTTATTGTATCCTTGTTACGAACTTAAGAAAATATATGACTTGGGAAGTATTACAAGTCAGGCATTATCAATGACTCAACAACGACTTGGTGTCTAACTGGACACCAATCCATCCATCAAAGCCTCAATATCTTACCCCATTGAAGCACGTCCGTGGAAAAGCTAAGGAAGCAATAGCAAAAAAAAATTACTGAGACGTATATTCATGAAAAAAAACGAAAAGTCAGCTAAAATTTGTTATTCGGATTCGGTGCCTAGCGCCTAGGCCGTCTATGCGTCGAACATGTATTATATTTTTTTAATTCCTCTTCTCTTACTCCCTTGTAATAGCTTGTATAGTATTTTTTAAAAAAACTAATTTGGGTTCTATTTACTATTGTTCTCATCTCTAAATGTATCTTGTTATCTATTGCAGGGTTCAAACTCTTCTACAAGACTGAAACAATAAAAATATTGGATTGAACTATCATTTTGTATGAAGAATAAGACAGCTTCTACAAGGCCGAAATGACGTACAAACCGTACAAGTCGTCGAACAGGTCCGAACAGGACGCGCAACCGCGTCGAACAGGTCCGAACAGGACGCGCAACCGCATTATACCGCCGAATAGATAGTTTTCAGTTCGGCCCAGGGGCGCCTACGCGGCCGAACATGGCGAATTTAAGAATAATGTGAGAAGTGTTAATCTAGATTGCATAAACACGGAGTCGGAATACAACATTTTAGAAAACTTACGATACAAATACGATATGGATACGGGTATATATACACATAAAAACATCTATATACTATTTTATAAGTTATATCCCAATAAAAACTATACATATGCTTGTTCTGGGTAGTAACTATTATGGGTTATTTACACTAACCTCTTATATGTTTTCGGTTTATTAAACGAACCTCCCTTACTTTAAAAATAATTACACGGACCTTCTCTCTGCCTTATGTTGTAAGGGTGGTTGGTGTAATAACCCTTTATATAAAACATAAAGGAGGTCCGTGTAATAAACATAAAATATATGGAAGGTTAGTGTAATTATTTTCAAAAGAAGAGGTTCGTTTAATAAACCGAAAACATAGGAAAGGTTAGTGTAAATAACCCAACTATTATTATCAAGTATGCTCCAAAAAAACTAAGAAGGATTCGGTACGTATATATTTTTACTTTCTTGTACCTTAGTGACTATCTTGGAATGGTAAGGCTTGATGCTTGCATCCCGGACGATACATGTTCAAGTCATCAAAATAGCGTCTTTATATATCATTGTGTACATCCAATGGCAGAGCCATTGGTGGGCTGGGCTGAGGTGGGTTCCAACCCACCCAATTTTTTGTATTTTTTATTAAATTTTTTTACAAGGACAAAACCATAGAAGCCAGAAGCGAAAACGGGGACGCGGGAGAACGCGACAACTTAGAAGAGTCTAAAATTGGAAGCATGATATAAGCATGCGCTAATAAATTTTTTATGTTTATTAATTATTGTTATCATAACTTATAAATATCTTAATATTTATTAGAATTTATAATGTTCATTACAAAGAGATCATTTGCATGCTGATTTTTCATTATGTCAAGGTAAGTAATATTTTTCTAACTTTTTTTTCAAAATTTATGTCTTCTTTTAAAATTATGGTCATATTATGGGGAACGCTCATGTCGCTGAAGAAACGCGCTCCCGTCATCGGGGAAACAAGCTCCCAAATAAGAACTGCTGAATCAAGATTTTTACTGAAATTCGTTGACCTCCTAGGATTTTATGGCTTCTAAGGACAGAACTACTAGTATATTGAAAATATCCTTATCTTATAATCGTTAACTAATTTTGATAGCTCTCCTCTCTCCTCTCCAATAATCTCGCGTACATTGTACAGTGAAAAATAATGTACACGACAAACTACCCATTTTCCAGAAGCTCGCTATCGAATGTCCCCTCACCCCACCTTATCACGTATTAACACTCATTCCTCACTCAACCTCTCTCTTTATAACTTACCTTCTCACCTCTCCTCTCCTCTCCTCTGCTTCATCTTTAATGGAGAATTTTCATCATAACCAAGACCGCGTCATACGTCAGTCGAATGAGAAGCTACAACAGCAGTGTTAAGTCCCGCCGTCGACACTTTCTTTCCCGTCCGAACCTCCACAATCTAAACGAGTTCTGTCATATTGTGAATTATCTGTTGATGGTGAAAATGTATACCAAAGACTCTTCGTGTTCGAATTTATACCTAAAAGAGCCTATCTGGTAAACTAAATTTAGTTTTCTCAAAGTTTCCATTTTTTTAGTATGTTGGACACGGTTCTACATTGTTCAGACACGGTACGGTATGGACACGATGAGATATGAACATGACAATACTGACACAATATTCATTTGTTAAAAAAAATTATGATGTTTTAAGTTTAGTCCGAAATAAACTAAAATTCTGGCTCCGCCCTTGTGTACATCTTGACCCTCTTCAGACCTTGCATAAGTGGGAGACTCGTGGCACACTCGTGGCACAGGACCACATATGGATATGATAAGTAGTCACATATGTTGCACGAATACGTAGACATGTTCGGACATGAATAGCATATAGGGACACCATTTTTCCACGTCCATGCAACACCGTAGCAAAATAATGTTTAGCCATGCAGAATCACTTTTAACCATGTTTTGGGTTAATTTGGAGTCTAGACATGGCCGAACCATATCCAACATGAGTGGCAAGGAACTATTGTCCGATACGGACACGGTCCTCGGAAGTAGTGCATGTGCGGATTTCTAACATGGAATAACATTTTGGTTACAAAGTGAATTACAAACCCTAAAAAGAATAGTTATTGGTGCTAGAATGATAGGTACCTATAATGAGCTCAGTAAACTCCAAAGTGTAACATGCAATGATAGTTCAGTATCAGAGCTCAAATCAGAGTACTTTTCCTCCATTCTTGCTTTTAAACTTGTACCTGTTATCCTAAAGAGCTCCTCCATTCCTGACTCAGCCGTGACTCAGCAATCAATAATCCAGCTCAGCTAATTGATTACTCATCAGTCAGCTCAGCATGAGTTAGTTACAAAATTAACAGTCATTAGTTAGTAATCCCATGCGACTCCCAGACTATATATATAAGGGAGAGTGTGATAGAGAGGAGATTAGAGAATTGAGTATTTCATTTCCAGTTTTCAAGTTCCTTACAGCAATTTCCTTTACATTGTCAATTTGTATTTCTTTACAGTTCTTCATTAAGAAAACCCTAGTTTACACTGAAATACTTCATCTATGTCTTCTTCTTCCCTGTCAATTTCTTCACATTGATGTCAGATCTTCATCGAATTTCTCTAATGGCGGAACCGTTAGGTCAGGATCCTAACAATTGGTATCAGAGCTATGATCCAGTTCTTGGAGCTGAGGGATGGAAAGGCTACCACAGCCATGGCGGATCGGGAGCTGAACAGGGAGTTCCACATGGACCACAGCCATGGCAGAGTCGATCCGATTCCTCTCATGGAGTGACCTACCATGGTTCTTGGCAAGGATCTCCACCGGAGCCACCACTACAGCCACCGATCTCGGCGGAGGAGAGTAAACCACAAAATTGGGAAGGTAAAATGCACCAACTCAATATCAAAATTGATCGATTCTTGGACAAATTGGTTAGGGAAAGGGAAGAAAGAGAGTTTCAGCAATATAGGAGTGTTTCCATTTCAAATTTGGGGGAAATTCAAAACCCTAGCCAAATGAACTTGTCAAATGTTCATGGCATGAGCTCTCCAATACCACATACTATCTCAAACTCTTACCAATCCCCTTATGTTTCAGCTTTGAGTCCCAATCCAGGAACACATCAAGAACTTCATTATCAAAACCCTTATTATTACTCAAGATCTGAACCACTTGTTCAGAACCCTTATCAATATCAATACCCACTCCAGAGTTTTGATTACGACCACCAACAAAATCAAGGACACCCAAGCTTCACTCAAGGACCTGAGTTAACCAAGCAACCTAACCACCAACCAGGAGTAGCACAGGAGCCAGTATCAGTTGGGATGAATTTTTCTCCATTAACTTCCTCATTTGGGAATGTAACCACTGGACACGCTTCATTTGAGAATCCATCAGCTCAGCAGCATACAGGTTATACTTATGTAGGAATTCCTGCATACACTAACCCAATAGCTGCACCTTTGGGCCATTTGAATTCCCTAAACCCTGCACAGATGGAAGTCTCGGCACCATTGTAGGAAGTGCACAGATGAGTGTTCCTGCATACCCCACATCAAGTACTATACCCATAGGTACCACAGATTACTCAAATCCAGCACCGTTTGGGTCAAGTTCAACTGGTGTAGCTACATTCATTCCCTCAAATCAGTATGTGCAGAGCCCCATGTACATTGGAATGAATTCCCATGGAGTGCATAACCCCATGTTACCTCCAATTTCCCAAAATTATGATAGAAACTCTAGTTTGTACTCATCAAATCTGCAAACTCACATGACACAACCCTTGCCACAACCTCAAGTGTCAAATTTCCTTGGAACAACTTCATCTTATTGCCAATTTAGTATTGCTACTTCCCAGTTTGACCGAGCATCCCCCTTTGCACCATACAATCCCCACACTCCACAAACTATGGGAATTGGCAATCCAACAATGCCAAATTACAACCCCATCACTACTTCCAGAATGCCTACCAATCTTATTACCAGGCAAGCTAACCAACCTGGAGAAGATGGAGATAAAAATATGACAGGTTTATCAAGTACTGTGAACATGCAGTTGATGGATTCTGCCTGCAACTTTATGGATGCTTCTATGCAAGAAACTTCTCAGAATGAACACCTAGTTGGTGATACTGGTGATCATCAAGATGGATGCTTAGACAAAATCCAAAGTGGAGAAGTAGATGGAGAGGTAAAAATGATGGCTGTGGCAAATAATTCTGATGCTTGCACAGATGCTCTTAATATGTTACCAAGTGCTATTGCAGCTGAGTTTATCTTGGAGTCAAAAACTAGAGAAATTGTAGTCAGGGACCTGCAAAATGCCCTGGTGAGCAAGTCAGATCAGTGCATTGAAGGATTGCATGGTTGGGCATTCACCTTGATCAACTCCATCAAGATGTATGCTTCAAAATTTAGAGTTGATGAAGGTAAGATGATGAAGAGGCCTTGGGGTGAGAATTTCTTTAACGCAGCTACTAGAAGTGGGCTGCTAAGAACATTGTCCCTGCTACCTGGAAACGTGGTTTGATTTTTTGGGTGTGGGATCCAGGTGTTCTAAGTGAGTTCGTTGATGATTCCAAATTTGTTTCCCTGAATGCGGATGATCCTATATATGGTCTACCAGCTTTATTGCTAATTGGATTTCACGCAGAGGAAACATATAAGATTCATAAATTTTTAGAAGAGTTTGATGGTGAGTTTCTAAAAGTTACTCACTGCAATGAGGATTTGCTTACAAAATCCATTCGGGAGGCAATGCACACTGAACAAAGTGATTTGAAAGCTTTTAAGGTTGCTAAATCAGTACCAAGAATATGCTTTTTATCTGGATTAACTGGGGAAGAGATGATGATGATTATTGATGCATTTCTAGAAGCTGGCCTAAAACCTGTTGTTTTTGCTGCGTTTGTTCCTAATAGTGCAGATAAGTTTCTTCCTGGAGGTGAAGTATTTCATTTCCAGTTTTCAAGTTCCTTTACAGCAATTTCCTTTACATTGTCAATTTGTATTTCTTTACAGTTCTTCATTAAGAAAACCCTAGTTTACACTCAAATACTTCATCTATGTCTTCTTCTTCCCTGTCAATTTCTTCACATTGATGTCAGATCTTCATCGAATTTCTCTAATGGCGGAACCGTTAGGTCAGGATCCTAACATAGAATGTAACTATTTTTTTTTCTTGATTGCTAGCAACTAACAGAATCGAAAAGAAGAAACGGTGCAAATAGTTCAAATGTTTGGAGTCCGAAATGGGAAATTACTTGCTGTTGCCGGTGGTGACTTCTTTGGAGACGTTGGTGGTCTCCGGGAGGGATTTCTTTAGCGAACCCAAGACTTCAGCCGGCAGCAGATCGGAACCGACCTTCCGCACGATTCTCTTGTAGATCGCCGGCGATCTCAGAGCCATCGGCTGGTACAGGCGGGGTGAGAGGAGAGGAAGAAGAAGAAGAAGAGGTGGCGGCGGAATTTGGTGGGGAGGTTTTAATACTGGAATTTAGGGTTACAGTTTTGATAGGTATTAGATAAAAACCCATAACATTTCAAGTTCTTTGCATATCTTTCTATGTCATCTATTTGTATATATTTTTGAATCAAACATAAAAATATATAAAATTTTTGTATAATCCATCGACACAGAAGTCCCTTTTTTTCTTCCCTGTCAATTTCTTCACATTGATGTCAGATCTTCATCGAATTTCTCTAATGACGGAACCGTTAGGTCAGGATCCTAACATAGAATGTAACTATTTTTTTTCTTGATTGCTAGCAACTAACATAATCGAAAAGAAGAAACGGTGCAAATAGTTCAAATATTTTGGGTCCGAAATGAAAAATTATTTGCTGTTGCCGGTGGTGACTTCTTTGGAGACGTTGGTGGTCTCCGGGAGGGATTTCTTTAGCGAACCCAAGACTTCAGCCGGCAGCAGATCGGAACCGACCTTCCGCACGATTCTCTTGTAGATCGCCGGCGATCTCAGAGCCATCGGGACTAACACGTGGTACAAGCGGGGTGAGAGGAGAGGAGGAAGAAGAAGAAGAAGAAGAAGAAGAGGTGGCGGCGGATTTTGGTGGGGAGGTTTTTCAGATTTAATCATTTAATACTGGAATTTAGGGTTACAGTTTTGATAGGTATTAGATAAAAACCCATAACATTTCAAGTTCTTTGCATATCTTTCTATGTCATCTATTTATATATATTTTTGAATCAAACATAAAAATATATAAAAAAATTGTTAGCTGTCGATTTTGATTATGGAAAAAAAAATTATTTTAAATAGAGGTAAAAATCTTTAACCTATATTTTTTAAAGAGGCATAATGTAAAATTTATATAAAAATTTAAACAAAAGATATACAACCATATTTACCTAAGATATAAAAGTTGTATTCTTATTGAGTTACAAGTCACTAATTAATTGTTTAACTTTTAAATAAAATAAAGTAAGCTTAGGATGAAAACAAAAACTATAAAGGAAACATAAAACTCACACTAAAATGCAACTACAATCCAAACTTTATCCTTAATTTGAAGGACTCACGTTCAAATTTAACGAAGCCTAAATTGCAAATAAAAAAGAAGAGGGTGTTTTCTATAAAGTATCCTT
Organism: Iris macrosiphon; assembly: GCA_036927795.1. NCBI lineage: Eukaryota > Viridiplantae > Streptophyta > Magnoliopsida > Asparagales > Iridaceae > Iris > Iris macrosiphon. The sequence continues at coordinate 152,746,195 of JAYESA010000017.1, read as the reverse complement.
CATATAGTTTTAACTAACCGAGTCCAGCCCGTCAAATTCATTTTGGGCCGGCCCATAATTCACACTACATATACTATCTTCTATAGCAGCAGTCACGACACAGTAGACCGCCATCTTCTTCACCTCCCAAACCCTGAAATTAGGGTTTAGTTTCTGTTCACAATGGTAAATTTCTCCAAACTTTTTATAATTACGATCTTCATTCCATATAATCTCTTCTTTCTGATTCTTCTTCTTTGTTTATGGTTCATTATAGCCGCAAGGGGATTACATCGAGCTCCACCGGAAGCGCCATGGCTATCGGCTCGACCACTTCGACCGGAAGAGGAAGAAGGAGGCGCGTCAGGTCCATGAGCGGTCCGCTTTCGCGCAAAAGGTTAATTTTTTCAGCAGTTATATAGAGTATTTGCAACTTTAGGGTTTTGTTGGGTTTAATTCAATAAAATATTTGTGCAAAAGGGCGACTGTTTCACTAGATTTGATGAGTATTTGCTAATTTAGGGCTAAATTTGATAAGTTGTGTGAAAAGGTTAATAGTTTCGGTAATTTTGACCAGTATTGCTCCTTTGGTCTTTTTTTTGGGGGGGGGTTTAATCTGATAAACTGCTTCTGGAAATGTTGACAGGCTCTTGGTATTAAGGGCAAGATGTTCGCGAAGAAGCGGTACGCGGAGAAGGCGCTTATGAAGAAAACGTGAGTTGACTATCCTTTATATTGTGGTTGATAATGATAAAGTTTTTAAACTTGTGTTTTTTTTTAGTTTTGATTGATTTTAGCAGAATGAACTAGTAATGGAATTTTGAGCTGGTTACTGGGCTTATAAGTCGATTTCATTAGTAATCGGAGTTGTGATTTGCCTAAAAAGAAGAAAGAGCCTAGATTGAAAAAACCTATTAACGAACTTTGAGGAGGGTAGTGGGTTTAACATTTTCATCTTTAAGTCAAGTGACTGATGATTTACTAGTAAGGACACTTCGAAAATCGTGTTTTGTCCGTGCTGTTGTGTCAGACACTTATTGCAGAAGACTATGACACGTCCGTGCAATATAGGTGATTTATGAGTAACCAATACATTTAGGGAGTCTTAAGTTGATAGCTCAATGATTAATAATGAAATTTGAGGTCCCTGACAGGCATTATAAATTCTTTGTCACATGGCTGGTGGTTTGCAAGAAAACTGTACCATTAGATTAGATAGACAAAATTGAAATGACAATGAGTTAGGAAAAATATTTAAGGTTGCTCGTGAAGTTTAGAAGTAAATTTTAGTCAGAATGCTGTTGGGTAGGTACAATTAGTGGATTTGAGATCGACAGCCAATTGAAATAGTAAGCAAATATGAGGTGGTTATTGCGTTTGCTGATTATCTTTCAGTCACATTATTGATGATAAATGAAGAATTTGTACAATTGGTTGTCTAATTAAAATGGTGATGAATTCATGAGATACTTGAAGAAGCTAATGGGGTTAAGAACTTCTCTTTTTGTCATATGGCTAGTGGGTTATGAAGAATTGGTACAGATCTAGGGTCAATATCAAAAGTACATTAACTTGTAGCACAACTTCACATTGCTAGTCTGTTATATTTATCATTCAATGTGATATACAGAGAACTGATACTATAAGGGAGTCAAAATTGAAAGCACGATAGTGGTGTTAGAAGTTTTTTTTAGACAGTCTTTTATTTAAAATAGTCGGCCCAATTGGAGAGTCGGAGTGAAGTTTGTTGGTTTAGTACGTTTTAGTTGGAGTATATTTGTCGCTATTCCTAGTAAATAGTTGATTTCGTTATTGAGAGTCTACATGCAGGACTTTTGTGTGAAGTGAGGATATCTTGGATATTGTACGTCAGATGTTCTAAATATATTTCTCTGTCAGCTCCTTCCTCATTTATGTATTTCATTTATGTTTAATACACGAGCTTGAAGTTTGTCTAATGACTTCGTATGTATTTTTATTTTGTTGTGCGAAGTGGGGACTCAATTTGGAAATAGGTACACCGATACCCACCTCAATTAGCCATTCGGTCCAAAAGTCTTTTAACCCGAATTCTTTAGTGGTATGTATTTAAGTGTCACTTGGCACGATGGTAAGGCTCGTTGCTTGCATCCTTGAGGATACAACTAGAGAATGAAATGGATCTTAGAGATTGGTTGAAAGATTCTTGGGGTCGGAAAGGTAATGTTCCAGCATAGGTTTCTTGTTGAGGGTTGGATTTAGGAGGAAGAGCGGGGAAAGATGTTAATCCTCATAAATCAATACGATGATTTCTTAAGCCCCATCCACCTTTATCCTTCAGTATACAAATCTTTGACCAGCTTATTGTATGGATCTTATATGTGGGCTTTCAATGAAATGGATTTCCAGATGTTCTTCAGAAGCCTGAAAGTGGGATGGACCTAACCAATATTCCTACTTTCTTCTTGGCGGGTCGGCTGTCGAGAGACAGGTGCTCATTGATGATGGACCAAAATGATATTCCTACTTTCTTGGACCAACACTAGCTTCTAGCGTAGTCCTTTCTGCCTTAAGTTAAAACACCTTTCTCGTTTCAGTTCCTAATTTGTTGAAGGCAAGGTGGTTATGTTTTATGAAGGGGAGCCCTTTGGGCATCCCATTTAACACCAGGAGGAATAGCAGAGATCATATTCGGCATCTATATGAAAGGAACTGTGTGTCTCCGCCGAGGACAAGGCCACCAGAAAGATGGTCGTGTTTCTGGGGTCCAACATTTTTTTCTGGCTTATGGAATTTGATAGGAATAAGCCAAAATATGTTTTTAGGAATTGTTAATCTGGTAAGCCTAGCCAAAGAGGTGGGATTTGGATTTTATATGGATATAGCTTGAATATCACCTATTCGATCCTAAATGTTCCATAGTTTAGATGCTCTGAGTCATTCGTGTTCATTTACCCGTTTCTGGTTCTGACCGTTCTGTATATACGTATTTAGCCTCAGTAATGTTTCTGCGGTTACTTGTCGTATTTACACAATTGCTAAAAGTTTGCATTCTATCATAACAGGCTCGCCATGCATGACGAGTCCTCAAGTAGGCGCAAGGTAGATGATGAGGTGCATGAGGGAGCCCTTCCTGCATACTTGCTCGATCGTGATGTTACAGCACGTGCAAAGGTAATTAATTTCGATATAGCATTCCACATTCAAGTATATATAGTCAATCATGTAATGGTATATACTAATGTCTGGTTCACTCTGTAGGTTCTTAGCAACACTATAAAACAGAAGAGGAAAGAAAAGGCTGGCAAATGGGAGGTTCCCTTACCCAAGGTATTACTTGCTCTCATCTCTAGATATGGAATAGGGGTTTGCTCTGTTATTGTTTTACATTAATAGCTTGATTGCTTTTATTATTTACTTCTTCGAGCAATGTCTTTTGCAGGTCAGACCCGTGGCTGAAGATGAAATGTTTCGAGTTGTTCGTACTGGCAAGCGTAAAAGTAAGTTCTTAAGGATAGTTTATATGAAATTCTTAGGTTTAACTTACTATACATGTATAACCATCTATATGACGTGGTGAAACTGCACTTGAGCCTCTCTTCTCTCAGATCATGCCCACTTGTTTGTGTAGGGAAGCAGCTTAACCTATTGGAGTTTCGAATTACATGTTACTTTTGGTTAGATTTCTTGTCATTGCTACTCCTCAACGGTCCCCCCCCCCCCCAAACACCCACCCGCCAACCCCATCCCCCCCCCCCCCCCCCCCCCACACACACACACACGCATGCACAGCCTAATATGTGTGGATCTCCCTATAGAACATAGGTGCCCATTGATGGATATATCATGTGTTGTAGAAAGAATTAATTTATGAAGAGCTCGACTGACGACTCTGTGTTGGAAATGATGTAATACGAAAGTTCAGTCTATGTTGAGTGTTGAAAATCTTTCGATGATAGGCATATCCACTCTCTAGATTTCCTGATCTTTTTTGTAGCTCCACGAGCCTTGGATGGTTGTTGGCACAGAAGGGCTCTACAATCACCATTATGCTCTGGTGGTAAATGTTCAAAAGTCTTTCAGGTGTCGCGTAAGTTGGAGATATGGAACATGCTCGAGGATTGGAATTAGCACAGTGCACTATGTTCTACTTTATGGGATTGTCATTCCTTTTCACTCTTTGGCTTAATGTGTCAAAGAGATGATGTAATTTCCTACAACAAATTTTATCATCTTACCTCTTTGTCTAAACTCTTTATAGTCTAGGAGAACATGTAGGGTGCTCCTTGGTTGCATGAACGTGCATATCCAAAAGGTAGGTCTACAGTCTACCAACGTAGACAAAGGCGCAAGGCGCAAAGGGTTCTATATCGCTAGTCTAGGAGAACATGTAGGGTGCTCCTTGGTTGCATGAACGTGCATATCCAAAAGGTAGGTCTACAGTCTACCAACGTAGTCAAAGGCGCAAAGGGTCTATATCGTCCAAGGTGCAAGGCGCACTTAAGGTGTGCGCTTGAGCGAAATTAGACAAAATAATAATAATAATAATAAATAATTATATACATAAACAAATAAATAAATAAATTAGTAATGAAAAAAATAAAACCAAATAATATATTAAAACAAAAATATATGTTAAAACATAACCAATTGAACTAGTAGCAGTCAACATAATTAACAAGAATTTATATTATCCCTACCACTTTTTTGGTAAATTTTAGTATTTCTAGTTCATCTTTGGAAACTATGAAAAATGCTACTTCACTCCCACTTGTATGAGATAATAGCTATGTCCATGCCTCAAAAGTTTTTTTTTTTTTTTTTTTTGTTGTTGAAAAACAAACAAACAAACACATACGGTGTGCCTTGGTTGCATCTTGCTGAAAGGCGCACCTTGGGTTTGCCCTGAGAAAGTCATCTCATCTAGTGAGATGCGAGGCGAGGCGAGCTTTTGACTACCATGTCATCTTACCTACCTGCCAACAGGCCCCTAGGTTTTATAGCACGAGTTCATGACCCTCTCATGTCTATAGCTACCTTGGCTATGAATTTGGCAATAACATAGAGAGTTGGCGTCATGTAGACAACCGGTCATACACTTTGTCAAATCCTTTTAAGGAACCTTTTTATGCTGCATACCCGACCCTTTTCTGGTGGGAGAAGGCTTGAATGATCATGATGACGACTGAGTTCTACTTTCAGTGGGCATAACGTCTTTGGTTATAAGAAAAGTACAAAGGAAAATAACCAATATCAGCCATGATTATTACCAAATTTACCTTCGTAATGAGCCCAGTTACTCCCTTCCATCCTTCAGCAGGTGCTGGAGAGACATGGTCATGTTTCATATAGTGCTGCTATGTTGCAGTTGAATAAATTTGTAATGCAATATGGTGACCTGATATTGACTACAGAGGGACATAGAGCATCCTTTTGATATCCCAAACTTTTGCAACCTGCATTGTTACCCTTCCAATCAGCTTTGCTAAATAAATTGTTTAGCCTATTTACGTGACGGTTCCAACATCCACATTTATAAGTGAATAACAAGGCTTCCTCATAAACATGGCTTTCGAGGGGGAACCTTTAGAGACAGACTACGTTATTAGTTTAGGACCAAACTATCCCTATATTATTACTTGGGTCAATTGCAAACGATATTTGTCCATATGATTATTTTATTTGTGTTTGATTATGTAGTGATTTTTTTTCTTTTTGATCAATTGTAAAGTATCCCCATAATATTTTTTTCTTATATATATATATATATATATATATATATATATATATATATTTGTGTGGGTGTGTGTTAAACATGTATCATCTTACATGAGAGATTGGAATGTATTATGATCCTCATGATTTTAACTATCTTTGCCCTTTATATAATGAATTCTAAGACTTGATTTTCATTGCTAAGAGCTTTGTTTATATGCTGCATCTATTCTGCTTATCCAGCCAAGCAATGGAAGCGAATGGTCACCAAAGTTACATTTGTTGGAGAAGGGTTTACAAGAAAACCACCAAAGTATGAACGTTTTATCCGGCCCATGGGTTTGAGATTTAAGAAAGCTCATGTTACACACCCTGAGCTCAAATGTACGTTTAATCTTGAAATTATTGGAATAAAGAAGAATCCAAATGGTCCTATGTATACTTCTTTGGGTGTCGTGACTAAAGGAACTATTATTGAGGTAAAATATACCATGCCCCTTTTTGCTTGCTTTGTGTTACTTCCATTAAAAAGTAGCCAAGTCCTTCCAAGTTTCAGAAGGGGGATATCCTTTTAATCGTGGATCTCACACATCTTTGAATATCCAGGTGAATGTGAGTGAACTTGGTCTAGTTACTCCAGCAGGAAAAGTAGTTTGGGGTAAGAAACTAGTGCCCCTCTTTACGTTGTAGAGTATATTGTGACTTCTCTTCTTCATGCACCCTACTGTTTACTTCCATGTCTTGCAGGTAAATACGCCCAAGTTACAAATAATCCAGAAAATGATGGTTGCATCAATGCAGTTTTGCTTGTTTGATTTCTGCAAGTAAGCTCAATCCTATGTTTGTAGCAAATCCCTTCAATGACTTGTGGTTCGCCAACTTCTAGTAAACTTGTAAATGAGCAGTCTATTCAGCGCTTTGAACTGGATGATAGTAACATGGTAGTGGGTCCAAAGAAAGAGACTATGTTGAACAGTCTATTTTGTAGCGTATTAATTCTGAATTACTGTTTTATGATGAGATTACAATTTACAGACAATAGCTTTAAAATGATTAGATTTCCGGTGTTTGCTTATGATAATGAATGAATTGCTGTGGCTTTATCTGCGTAACGATCCTTTGTCCCCACAAAAGAGAAGTTGATACCAATATAAGTAAGCGTGTTCTTCTAGTAGTTGCTTGAATGTATAAGGTTGTTTCCAGAGGTCATAGGATCTTGTTTTGTTGCTTGTATTGGAGAATTTGTTAAGAAATCTTTTTTTTTTCTATAATACAGGTGGTTTGCTTCCAAGAAAGAACCACATCAACAAGGATGTTTTTTTAACACTTTGTAACATTTGGCTTGCCGCCTTGAGAGAGATTTGTTGGGACTAAGCAAAGTTTTACTTACTGGTGGTTTGGTTCGTGGATTTGGATCGTGAAAGTGATCAAATTTTGAATTTTGGACAACTTTCTGTATTTGGTTGAAGGTTTTGCAGATAAGATTTATTGTGATTTGACGAACAAAAAATTGTTTGTCAGAAAATTAAAATTTTGGCGTTGAATTTTTTTTGTTCCTCCCAAGTGGACCACACAAAAAAAAAAATCTATTCATGTTATTTGAACAAAAAAAATTACTTTTCTACTCAATTAAACAAACAACTAAATAAAAAAATTTCTCAAACTAATTATTTTTTTTAATAAAATTACTTGAGACAAAAGAAATTTTAGAAAAAAATTTCTTATGGACAAGTTCCGTCATCTCAGTTTCACCAACGCACGTGGAGGGATTCCAGCCGGAGGGAGGGGGGATTTCAGTTGGAGGGAGGGGCGGTGTCAAGCTAGTTTGGGGGGGGGGGGGGGGGTGTTGTCAGTTGAAATGTTGCTTTCTCCCCCATGCTAGAATCGACCCACGACCCACCTCTCTATCTCTTGGAAAAAGAAAAAGAAAAATTGTTGAAATGCAGTCCGGTGGAAATTGGACATTTTTTTTATTTTCGTCAACTTCGTTTGCGGAATATTAGCAAAAAAAATTTTAACAGGAGCAGTGAAACTCAGATGGCTGAACGTGTTTTTACCTAATTTTATTAAAAATTATTTCGTTGAAGCAAAATTTCTGAACAACTAAATACAAAGCTTTAGAATTTTGAGAAAATTTGAGTTGCACCGTACTTTATTTATCCATATTCAAGGTGCATCCCACACGATTATCATAATGTAAGACGGACTCACTTTTAATGAAAACCGTTTTCAACTAACAGTCAACTCCCTTGACCAAATTTTTTGGACAAAAATATCCTTCATTCATACACTGCAGAGGAGAGGGTGGGGGTGGGGGGGGGGGGGGGGGGGGGGGGGTGCTGGAAAGAGGGAATAAGGTATTTCGGTCAAAAATTAATAGTCAACTCGTTGACTGTTAGTTTTCGTTAAAAGTGGGAGTTGTTATACATTATGGTAATCATGTGAGGTGCACCTTGAATATGAGTAAATAAAGTGGGGTGCAACTAAAATTTTCTCTAGAATTTTTATATTTCTAATTTTCATTTCTTTAAAACACTCAAACAAAAAAAAAATTATTTCGTTTTACTTCATGTAATGTGTATACAAAATATCGATTTCTAGATTTTTTTTTTTTATTTCGTTCTATTTTGTCTTTTTTATTTCGTTCTATTTTGTCGAGCCGAACAGCCCTTTATAGTTAGATAAAAATAAACTAATGTGTGGCTAAGGCTGAAATATTTTCTTTAGTTGATCAAAGAAAGAAGTTTTAACTTTGATGCGCAAAATATATATATATATATATATATATATATATATATATATATATTAACGTGCACATGTGTATTTTAGGTGCGTAAAAAAATTATTAAAATGATTAAATATAAAATTATTATAAAATTTATTGTTCCTATGAATCGAACTTAAGTACAACTAAAAAAAAACTCACATCTTAATCATTTGAGTTAGAATTATTTAATTATAAATAAATAATATTATGTAGTTAAAAAATAATTAATTTTTAAAAAATAGTTAGTAGAATATTTATAAACAGCTTAGACGACTTAATTTTGAATTGTTTTCAAACCTCATTATAAGAGTATAAATATGTGCATGCGATTAGAATATATGTATATACACAATTATGATCCGTAATTTGCTCATGTCATTTTCACGAGGGCTTGATCTAAAGTTTGTTAGCAGTATATTAGACTTTACGAATGACCCTAACTCCATTTTCCACGTGGAAAGTTAACGACGATGGAATAACAAATATGCATGGCTGATATGAATCAAGTTTGGATTGAGATCAACATATAACTCCAATCGAGTATTTGTGTCAAGTTTGCCTTGCATGACTGAATCCTACATGTGATGTGATGCCAAGTCGGAAAGGGACTCGAACGTTTGTAGAAAGTAAAGCCAATTTTATTGACGTAACTAGGTGGATACGACTCCTTAGTAATTGTGTAGAAGAAATCAAAGAAAGCTCTCCAGCTTTCCCTAGCTAGACCAATCTTGTGGTTTGGTTGGAGAAAAAGAATTCATCCCCTCCCCTCCCCTTCCCTCCGAGTGAAAATAATGCTACTACACAACAAAATTAATGCCTTAATCGCTCTCAATCAACTCTAGTAGATTCCGTGCACCCAACCTGACCGACACGTGCCTGTCCGTAGAATATTCCACGAATCAATGAACGGTGCCATTCAGCATATATGGCTGGCCAATAGAAACACTCAACATCACGTGGGTTAATGCCATGTCAGCAACCACGAGAGCCACGTGTTACTGCCCGACCCGTTTGATGCTTTCCGGGTTATGGATCCCAGAATCTGCCTCCGCTGCCTTATTTGGACCGCTTCTGATTATATTCATAAATAAGCTATTAAAAAAATTTAGATAGAAGTCCACATTTTTTTTTGGTCATTTTAATATAAACACCTCAAAATAGTTGCAATTTAACCGGGTCCAAAAGCACACAAACATCAACTCCCTTGTCTTAGCAATTATTATCAATTACTTCCTCTCTCTCTCTCTCTCTCTCTCTCAACCTCTCTTTCTCCTTCTATGCACCTTGACCATCCATATCTTCTATTGTTACACACGGAATCCTAAGAACAGAAAGTTCATTCACATGGTATGGTATAGACACGATTAACCTTATAAAACTTGAGAGTACATTTATTCTTTTCGAATCTTCTTTATAAATTTGGGATAAGAACTGAAAAGTTCATTCACATTGTGTTCAAATAGATGAGATATGAGGGGGTCATATCTAAAACGCCATAAAAATAAGACCCATTATAAAAAAAAAAAAACCAATCTTCTCCTCCTCCGTTCTCAATCCATTCAAGAAGCAAAATCCCAACAGAAAACAAACACTAACTTCCCCAAACCCTAATCCTAAAAACCCCGTTTTTTTTCCATGATCAGCCTTGGCATGGACGGCCGGCCATCCGCCACCGCCGAGAAGGCCCTCTCCTTCCTCTCCAAGGGATGGCGGGAGGACCTCCAGCTTATCCGGAGCCGCGCCTCTTCCTTCAAGAACCTCGCCGACCGCGAGCTCGAGAACTTCCTCAATCCCTCCTCCTCCAACCGCTCCATCGCCGAATTCGAGTTCGTGAAGCGCATCCAGCCGAAGCTCTCCGAGATCCGGAGGGCCTACTCCACGCCGGAGTTCCTCGAGAGGTGGAGGAGCCCCAGGCCGACGATCCGGATCGACATGTCGGGGTTCAAGAAGAGGGCGACCGTTTCGGATTTGGGGAGGGACGGGGGGAGGTGGGGGTGGGAGGAGGAGGAGGAGGAGGAGGAGGACTGGGAGCCGATTAGAGCCCTGAAGACCAGGTTGAAGGAGTTGGAAAGCAGCGAGTTCGTCGAGAAGGTCAAATTGAGCCTTGTAAGTGTTCCTCATCTTGTAAATTCCTGAATTTTGGAGATTATTCATTTTTTGCAATGAGTTAGTTTTTCTACTATTCCAAAGGAGAATGAAGAATTCCAACTTGTCTATGATTTTAGCTTTGACATGTTATATTGTGAAATCATGTGCCAAAATTGGATATTTTGTTAAAACTTTAGGGAGTTGAGGGCTAACAAACTTAATCACGGTATCAGAACAATTCTGGTTCCAATCCTCTATGGTCCTTATTTTAAGCGGACTTAAAAAAAATACTGTTGCATGAATCCATCTCTCAGCCCATGAAATCAGCCTTCGACCTGAATACTTTAGTGTTTGTGTAATGGTAGGGACTTTATCAGTAACATATGGTTTTGGTACGTATAGTTTTAACGTTTTTACAATGTCATACGCAAAGTTCATTTTTTCAAGGTATCAATAAAACATTATGGAATCGTGAGGTTGACACCAAGGTTCGCAATATCGATATCGGTATCAGACCATGCCTATAAGTATATGGCTCGGTCGTACGGCTTCAAATCGGAGTATGCGATTTTTTTATATCGAAAAGCAAATAATTATTAACATTTTAGAAAATATATTTTATACATTTTTTGCATAGTTTTAAGTATTTACAGTGTTGTTTCTTAGTACTTTTGAAATTGAATGAAATAATAGTCGCCATTGCCGATTGCTTTACATGTGATAGATAAGTTTTCTTCTTTTACATGCTTTTACAACCTTACTATGCTTTTACACCCTTGTTGATCGGTCTTTTTCGTTCAAATTTTTTTTTGCCGAATTGATCGGAAGAGATACCCCCAATGTCAGTATCGGTCGGTATCGGGTATAGGTCATTATCGGATCGGGACATGCCAAACTGTATCAGTATCGGCCGTGTCGGATCGGTATCGGCCGATACTGCAAACTATGGTTGACACACATGCCATCAAGTGTTACTACTTGGATACACGTGGCAAGATACATGCTTGCTTGGCTGAACTGTATGTCATCTAAATCACCTTTTAATACAACTTAGCCAGCCACCTGTCCTGCAACGTGTACCCAGATGACAAAACTGAATACCAAAACATTATTTTTACCTAAATTAATTTACTAAGGAGCACTGTCCGAGTTTCCTTCGACTAAAAGAGTATAGAAAAAGAGGGAAGATGATACAATTTACTCCAAGGAATTGCATTCAACTCTAGGACACATTAAGCCAAAGAGTGAAAATGTAATTACATTTCCATACCTTTCCAATTTCTTGTCTCCCTTAAAATTGAATGAGTATAATATTTTTAAATTGAACAACATGCTAACATCAATTATCAATCCTTTATTACATAATATATTTTGTTTATGCTAGTTGTCAGATGAGGTTGGCACTCTAAGAAGCTCCTAATTTAAAGACGCAATGAGTGCAACTTATATTATGTGCATAATTTTCTTCTATTTTATTTCTTCTTCACCACAATGTTCTAAGTTATATGTCCAATTGGAAAAAGAAAAGAAATGTTCACTAATTTATCACATTTGCATGTTTATGGCAGAAATCAATTTACAAGGAGCCTCAAGAGCTGAAGGTCAGTCATTTTCTTGTTCGTTTTTTGCTAGCAGTCATGTTTTTGTGTATATTATGTGAATGAATTGATCTTGGTTGTGGGATGGAGAGATGGGCTAGTATATGCTTATAATTTTGAACTCATATTTGTAGTTTCACCTTATAACTGTTCCTTTTGTTTTCCATATTGGTTTGACTTACAACCTGGGTCATGACTTGTTAGTACTCATTGGCTAGAGACAGTATTTCAAAATCAGTAGTTTCAACCAAAAGTCTACCAAATGAGTTGATCGAAGGTTAAATTGGAATTAAATGTTTATGGTTTATTTTGCTAATGATGTTAAACAACTAGGGTGTATAGGATCAAATTGATCCTTATGGTGTTGTTCCTCTGTATGTTTTATCAAATCAAAGTCATATTAATATAAGCAGATTGTTGCATATGATCAATTATATGTAAATTATTCTTCAAGAAGAGGCTACACAAACACATTTGGATGTGGTGGTTATACTTTGGAGTGTCTGTCATGTCTAGCATGGATTTAATACATTTTTTTGTTTCTTACCGTTTCTTCTAGTTCTCATGGGTTATGATCCATTACAATCTGCTGCTTGGTCTTCCCAACTCAGTCGAGCCATTTCAGTTGTTGAGTTTCCTTGTAACTATGTTGTTTTGGTTTTACTATGGGGTTACTGCGACCTGAAATGCTTCATCTTCCTACACGCTGCTCTCCACATGGTTGAAAACTTCTCACTTATATTAGGGAGGGATTAAGTAATAATTGCAGACTGTGCAGTTTATGTGAGTTGATGAGATGACCACACCTCATTTGAGTCCTTTGCTTTGGCTAGCTATCACTAGCTTAGGATTTCTTCTATGTTTGGTAATCTCCTCTTTTTTTGTAATAGTTCAGACAACATAGTCGAGTTCAGGTAAATATAGTAGAAGAAGAAGATTGATAAGTTGATTCTGTTGTCTACATGAATATGAGATTGAAATTGACATACTGCACATTTTGATTTCACGACACTCGGAAATTGTGAAAAGGAGAGACCGAATGTCTATAAAAACCCAGATGTTAAAAAATGATGTCATCTTGTCCAATATATCACATGAAACTTTTGTAAACCCACCATTTAGTAGTAGGAGCCTTAGTGTTAGTAGCAATAATTATGTAGCTCGATGGTTGCTGTTTTTGAAGATTTAACACTCAATATCACTGCTCTTCTTTAGGCATGTTTAGCAGCTAATCTGTCTTCTTTCTTGCAGGAAGTGCCACCACTGGATATACCTGAACTTTTAGCTTATCTTGTTAAGCAATCTGGGCCCTTGTTTGATCAGCTAGGCATAAAACGAGGTATGAAAGGTGCATATGTCCTTTCCCATCATAATGCACTATACACTTCGGTGTTGTTACTCGTTATGTCAAATTTGTATAAGTTGTGTATAATCTGAAAGGTTTACCATCTGCTAATCTCTAAAATGGAGATTCCCTCATAAATGAATAACAGGCTTGAAGCTTTTTGTTTATATGTTATGGTTTAGAAAATCTATATCATTTTAGTATATCCCTTATGGAGCTATTCATAGAATGTTCCATTGAATATTTACTGGATGCAGATATATGTGACAAAGTAGTGGAGACACTCTGCAGCAGGCGGAAGGATCCACATATTTATGGTTCATTTTCTACCAGAGAAGAATCCTTTAGTGAACACGAGAATATTGGTGATGAACTTGATTTCAGGATTGCTAGTGTGCTACGAAGCACAGGGCATCACATTGAAGGTGGATTCAGGACTAACTCTGGGAATCATGATACAACAGACTTGAAACGTCATGTTGCAATTGTAACGACTGCCAGTCTTCCATGGATGACTGGAACTGCAGTAAATCCTCTATTTCGTGCTGCCTATTTGGCTAAATCTGCAAAGCAGAATGTAACATTGTTGGTTCCTTGGCTCTGCAAATCAGAGCAAGAACTTGTATATCCCAACAATCTAACATTTAGCTCTCCGGAAGAGCAGGAAGCTTACATAAGAAGTTGGGTGGAGGAAAGGGTGGGCTTTAAGGCTGATTTTAAGATCTCTTTCTATCCAGGAAAGGTATTTATATGGTCCATTATGTGTGATATCAGAATTTCAATAAATTTTGATATGTTAAGCCATTTATTATTGTTATAATTTCTTGATTTTAGTTCCAAAAGGAAAGGCGGAGCATAATACCTGCTGGTGATACTTCACAATTCATTTCATCCAAGGAGGCTGATATTGCAATATTGGAAGAACCAGAGCACTTGAATTGGTACCATCATGGGAAACGTTGGACTGATAAGTTCAATCATGTTGTTGGTGTTGTCCACACGAATTACTTGGAATACATCAAGAGGGAAAAGAATGGGGCTATCCAAGCTTTCTTTGTTAAACATGTTAATAACTTGGTAGCTCGAGCATACTGCCATAAGGTACTGACTCAAGGTCCTAGGGTTTATCTAATCTTACTTTAGTACTTGTAGCAGGCTGATTTATTTTATATAGTGGCATTCTGCTCATTTTTCGTTGATTGACCACACTGTAACCGTTGACATTTTAAAATATATGGCAATTCATGCAGGTCCTGCGCCTTTCTGCAGCAACACAAGATCTACCAAGATCTGTCATCTGCAATGTTCATGGCGTGAATCCCAAATTTCTCAAGGTTGGAGATAAAATGGCTGCTGAAAGGGAGTGTGGGCAACAGTCATTCTCCAAAGGAGCATACTTTCTAGGGAAGATGGTTTGGGCAAAAGGATACAGAGAGTTGATAGATCTGTGGGCACAACATAAAAATGAGCTAGAAGTTTTCAAGTTGGATGTATATGGAAATGGTGAGGACTCGATTGAAGTGCAATCCGCTGCAAAGAAGTTGGACCTCAACCTTAACTTCCTTAAAGGACGGGATCATGCAGATGATTCTCTTCACGGGTACTAATGAGTGTTTTAATGTATTCCATATTTGTAAATTTTATTCTTAATATCTGAAAAATGCTCTCTTCTGGTTGAGTTTGCAGGTACAAAGTTTTCATAAATCCAAGTATCAGTGATGTCCTATGCACAGCTACTGCCGAGGCTCTTGCCATGGGAAAATTTGTTGTTTGTGCAGATCATCCCTCAAATGATTTCTTCAGGGAATTTCCTAACTGCTTGACCTACAAGACCTCAGAGGACTTCGTTGAAAGAGTGAGAGAGGCATTGTCGAGTGAGCCTCACCCCCTCACCTCAGAGCAGAGATACAACTTGTCATGGGAGGCTGCAACTGAGAGATTTGTGGAGTACTCGGAGCTTGACAAAGTGCTGCAACATAGAACTAATGGGTCCGAGGAATGTGGCACACTACATAAAAGCATGAGTATCAGGAAATCAGTTTCCATGCCCAATTTGTCAGAAGTGGTGGATGGGGGGTTAGCTTTTGCTCATTATTGTCTGACAGGAAATGAGATCTTCAGGCTGTCTACTGGAGCATTACCTGGCACAAGGGACTATGATAAACAACACACTAAAGATTTGCATCTCTTGCCACCACAAGTGCAAAATCCTATATATGGCTGGTGAGAAAGATCTTACACAAGTTTCAACCTACTCTGTTCTGAAACTCATACCTCTCCATTAATTGGAGTTCATCACATCTGCTGGTCAAACCTGAAAACAGCTTCTGTGCCAGAAGAACCATTGGTTATCACTTCATAGTTCGTGCCAATTTCATCGTTTAATATATCTTCAACCATGTCAAACTCCTTGTAGCAATCTTTAACAGCCTGCCTCCCAAGTTGAAGATGTGCAGTAAATATCTACTAATATTGAATCATGTAAGGCAAAGTTGTTTTTGATGATGTGAATACATGAGCTCCATTCTGCTCTGGTTGGTTTGTTATGGGAAACTTCAATATGACTTGGTTGCTTAAGGAAAGCTGGACTGTGGAGCTAACCTCTTCTTCGTTAGATATGATCTTGCCTGAAGCTTTTGCTGTTCTCTTACAGTTTTTGGATAAACCAAGGATCTTAGGCCATCACCATTGTATGACTACCTAGCTGTTGCTATATTCTTTATGTTCATTCTGTAAGTTGGTACTTGATCCGGTGTAGCATATTGAATTCACTATATAGCAGAATAATACCAGAAATAATTATTTCAGTTTTGAAATCAGTGTTACTTCGTCTCAAATAGATGAACCTTTTGTCTTCCATGTGCACCTGTACTTAATTCTTTCATTTCATGCTTAGTTTGCAAGCGCAGGTATGATACAGATTACCTTAGCATCTCTGTAATGTTTTGATAGTGTTTGGTCTGGCAAAATATGCACATTATGGCTTCAAGCAGTTTCATGAAGCTACATATTTCATTATGTGACTCAAGCAGTTTCATGAAGCTACTCATGAAGCTACATATTTCATTATGTGACTCAAGCAGTTTCATGAAGCTACATATTTCATTATGTGAGAGTCGGTTATTTCACAAAATTCTTTTAGACGAAATATAGAAGGGTGGTTATACAAAGCTATATCAGAAAATTCTTGGCTGATAACTTTCAAGAAATATACCTGGGTTGTTACATTACATGGAAAGCTCGTGCTCTAAAACGCTTTAGTGGAATAATGATTCATTTGTCACTTGTATTAGATGCTCTTCGACAAACTGATGGATGTTATTTGGGTGATAAACTTGTTTTATATACATTGTAAAGTGAGAGACTGCATGTCCCGCAGGTCTTCACTGGCAATGCTCTCAAAATCACTGCGTAAAACAACAGTTGTTTCCTGAAACATGCAGCTTGTCACTGGCATATGCCCTACCGACTACTCGATATATGTTGTCTGGTGCAAGCTAAACATAGTTATCTATGAAAAACTGCAACTGGCCCGAATGATGGGTGCTCCTGGACCTTGTGGCGAGCCCTTACCTTATCCTTAGTAGATGGTGCTCAAAATTGTATCTTGAGGCCCCAAAAAAAGAAAAAAGAAAAAGGGGGTAATGTAGAATGGATTGGATTTATACGATAATAGTAGAAAATGACAAAGTGACCTTTGGTCCCAAAATTGTGTGGTAAAAAATTAATGTGGAAAAATAATAATGTAAAATATAGAATATAGAAATTGGGACTTATTATTCTACAAAACGAGTTCCTATATTCTGAATATAAAAATTATCGGACCTAACCTATAACTCATGTGGATGGTTTGGATCTAAGAATCTAGAAATTGGAACTTGGGATGAGTTTTATTCTACCAAATTAGCTCTACATTCTAAATTTAGAATCTAAAAATTGGGATGGACCTTACTAATGATGCTCTAAGAGTATGGAAGCAGCAGATAGAAGTCAGACATATTTACCAACAACAAGCCATGTGCACTTGCACATTCATAATTGTACTCTGAATATGCCAAGGGTACTGGGCCTACTGGCACATGCAGATATTGCTGTATATCAAATGTATCCGAGTTTGCATTGATATTGTTTGTCCTACTAGCTGCATTAATTTGCTATAAATGCAGAATCAGATTGTCCAAGCGCGGCATCTGTGTTTCTTATAAGCTAGAAGAGAATAGCACTCAACGATGGGAATTATTTTCTTCCGAACATTTCATCATATCAAGTAATACCCTGTTTAGTCCTGAAATTGTCATGATATGATATAGGTTCTCTGTTTTCATCGTGTATGGATATTAAAATTCGTTACGTGTCCCTATTCTCTTAGCATATGCTATCGAACTCTTGAGGTGCCACAAAGTTGGTAGCTTCAAAACTTAAAACCAAACTTGATACTGAAAATCATGCATGGTTAATATGTTCCTCGACACATCTCATTTATGGTGAGAGGTCTTGCATGGGAATTTGTTCACAAGTTTACCAAGTTATGTCCTAGCCACTTTGATCGATCCCTTGTTTTCTATCGAAGAGATGGGATTATAATCGGTACTGGGCCATGATTGGCTTGTCGCAGTGTTACTCTCATGGTTCCTACCATTATCCCATAAGCCTTCCAAGAGTTAGGTAACCTAGGTACTAGGCCATGATTAGCTTGCCAAAAGAATACTACTAGGTTCAAAGCATATGCCCTTAGATAATTAATTAATAGCTACACAAGAAGTTGCCTAAAAATTGCTTCAGAAAGTCGCAACTAGCTGATGAACTGAAAGGTGACAGTGCACTACGTACACAAAGTATCCTTGTCAACGGGATAGATTATTCATAACAGTGGTGTTCTTACTCCTTTTCCAGAAAATTCCTTTGGTTCCACCTCTGTTTCGCTCTAGCCTTTACGATTATAACTCTTGCGGTCCAAATCTTTCTTCGGATGCAGCAACTTGCAGATCAGATTTTTGGTGGGGAACAGCTCAATCCCCACCACTCTTTTCTCTCTCTCCAAATTACTGAACACTAATATTGAGTACAGTGTCTAGATTCTCTTTTTTTAGGAAATTGCACTCCACCCATTTATCAACATATCAGTTTCCTGGTTTCAGTGGTGCCTTTGTAAGGATCCTCAAGTACAGAAAGAACTTTTTTAAATGCATGACGATGATAAGTATAGAAATTTATATATGCTGCGTTGTATATCATTTGGATCCACTGTTTTTATACTTCTTTCACGATTTGATTTCGAAATCTCCGTCTAGTACACATAAAAATTAAGGACCAACTTTGGTATAATATTCTCATTGACTATATTATATATAACTAGCAAAGTGTCTTAAAGAGTAATGATGATCGATGGACTAGCTAGATGACAATCCACCAAATTGTCGTATTACATTTAGCATGTCTAGATGTAGCCGCTTAAACGTTTCCTTCAGAAATATAATGCATTTAGGAGAGAACGTGTTGAAATTAGTTGATGATTTTATTGATTGTCTCATTGGCATTATATAGCCTTACAGTCATTAATACAATGATTTCAATCATTATGACAATAATCTCATAATGGAATATCCTGTGACATATTCTGGCATCCCAAATATGTCCTCAGGATATTCCCATGTGCTTATACTATACTTAAATATGACACCCAACATACCATATCAACACTCCCCCTCAAGATGGGTGAAAGATATTCACTAAGCCCATCTTGTCACATCCTCTAATCATGCTCACTGAGGCGAGTCCCTTGGTTAGTCCATCTGCTACTTGATCCCTGGTTGGAACATGGCCAAGCTCCAGTAATCCTCTATCCAACTTCTCTTTGATGAAGAATCTATCAATCTCGATGTGTTTGGTCCTGTCATGCTGTACTGGATTGTTGGCGATACTAATAGCTGACTGATTGTCACACCACAGCTTCATCTTGGCTCCTTGATCCAGCTTCAGCTCCACCAGCATATTCTTCAACCATAGCAGCTCTGCAACTCCCAAGGCCATAGCTCTGTACTCTGCTTCAGCTGTCGATCTGGCCACAACAGACTGCTTCTTACTCCTCCAGGAGACCACGTTACCTCCTACAAATATGCAATATCCCGAGGTAGACCTCCTGTCATCAGCACAACTAGCCCAGTCAGAATCACAGTAGCCCTCGATGCTCACGTGATTGTTCTTCCTGAATATTAGTCCCTTCCCGGGAGCACCTTTCAAGTACCTCAGAATCTGGTACACTGCATCCATATGACCCTTCCGTGGGTCATGCATGTAGCGGCTCACCACACTTACTGCAAAGCAGATATCAGGACGTGTGTGGCTCAAATAGATCAACTTGCCAACCAGTCTCTGGTATCTGTCCCGATCAACTGGTTCTCCAGCCTCAGCATCAATCTTGAACCTCTGATCTATTGGTGTCGCTGCAGGTTTGCACCCCAACATTCCAGTTTCTGTGAGAAGGTCCAGTGCATACTTCCTTTGAGAGAGAACAATCCCCTCTGCTTCTCGAGCAATCTCAATCCCAAGGAAGTACCGAAGAATGCCGAGATCCTTCACCTCGAATTCATTGCCAAGCTTTCCTTTGAGTTGGGCGATCTCCTGCTCATCATCTCCTGTGATAATCATATCGTCCACATACACCGCAAGCATGGTGATGTGGCCTCCACTCCGACGGAAGAACACAATATGATCAGCATTGATCTGCTGATATCCCATCCCTATCATCGCCCTTCTGAATCTGTCAAACCACGCTCGAGGAGACTGCTTCAGTCCATAGAGGGACTTCTTCAACCTGCAGACCTTGCCTACTGTCTGATTGGTGCCAAATCCTGGTGGTATCTCCATGTACATCTCCTCCACTAGATCTCCGTGAAGAAATGTATTCTTCACATCCAGTTGGTGTAGCTTCCATCCACCATTCGCTGCCAGAGAAATCAGAGTCCTGACAGTGCTCATCTTTGCAACTGGTGCAAAGGTCTCGTCATAGTCGATGCCGTACGTCTGACTGTATCCTTTGGCTACTAGTCGAGCTTTGTAGCGATCAACCTGTCCATCTGGATTCTGCTTCACGGTAAAGACCCACTTGCATCCAACTGCTCTCTTCCCCTCTGGCAGTCTCATAAGCTCCCAAGTGTGGTTCTTCTCCAGAGCTCCCAACTCCTCGTGCATTGCCGCTTTCCACTTTGGATCGTTCTTGGCAACCTGCCAATTGTTAGGTACAGTAATACTATCCAAAGATGCTATAAATGCTCCATGAGAAGAAGGGATATGGTCATAAGAAACAAACTGAGCAATATTCCAACCATATCTATTTGGAGGATTTCCTGCATTGCTGCGAGTGGTCCTCCGTACAGATAGTGGTGTGGGAGTAGTAGTAGGAGGAGGAATGATATCTTGTGAAGGAAGGGGTATCACCTGAAGGGGGGTTGGTGTCGGTGCCTCAGGAGTTGGGACGAACGCAGGCAAGGGACTTGGCACTGGCACTGTCGGTACTGGTCCTGCAGTTTGCTTCTCTCTCCTGCTGTAGGTAAGTAACTCTTCCTGAGCCGTAGGCCTAACACCTTCACCTTCTTGTCCCTTCTCCGTGCCTCTATGCCAAACTTCTAAATCGGTTACCACCAAGTTCTCCATCTCCCCCTCTCGCCTAATATTGGCAGTATTAGGCGTGTTGTGTGAAGTTCCGTCCTGGCGGTAGTATGGCTCATGCTCCCGAAAGTGGACATCCATACTGACAAACTTCTTCTTCTCTACTGGACTCCAGCACACATACCCCTTTTGGGTCGCCGAGTAGCCTACGAAGATGCATTTGACCGCTCTAGGGTCAAGTTTCCCAACTGATGGCCTGTTGTCCTTCACAAAACACACACACCCAAACACCTTCAGTGGGAGTATCCCACCATTATTGCCTTGCAATACCTCACATGGGGACTTCCATCCGAGGACCTTCGAGGGCATCCTGTTGATGAGTTGAGCTGCTGTCAACACTGCATGTCCCCACAGACTCTGTGGGACATTCATGTCGATCATCATACTTCTTGCGACCTCCAGAAGGTGTCTATTTTTTCTTTCTGCAACTCCATTTTGTGCTGGTGTGTATGCACAGGTGGTCTGATGCTGTATTCCGTGTGCTGACAAGTATTCTGCAAGCGTCCTGTTGGTATACTCTGTTCCATTGTCAGACCTTAGTACCTTCACAACTGCTTTGTACTGAGTCTGGACATGCTTATGGAAATCCCGAAAACAAGCAGGTACATCACTCTTATTTTTCATCAAATATAACCAGGTAACACGAGAGGCACACTCAATGAAAGAAATAAAGTACTTATAACCATTCATAGTGTTAGTAGCACATGGACTCCAGACATCAGAATGTACTACCTCAAAAGCAAAAGTGCTCCTATGACCCGTGCCAACATATGAGCTCCTAGTAAGTTTTCCTAACTCGCACGCATCACATACTAATTTCTCTTTATTTGTTTTTGCATAAATCTCTGGATACAACTTACTTAGAGTATCAAAGGAAGAATGTCCCATCCTCCGATGATGGAGTATCAAGGTATCCTCAGTCCTCTGCTGCAGTCCTTCCATGCCAGCCTTCTCTGCCATAGATACCAATGCTGAGTCCAGTCCTTCTCGATCTAGGTACCACAGTCCCTCATGCCAAGTGCCAGTCCCAAGTCTTCGTCCTGTCCCTTTCTCCTGGAAGGTCACCTTAGGAATATCAAAAGAAACAATGCATTTAAGTTGGAGGATTATAGAACTAATGGACAAGAGACTGACTGGAAAGGATGGAGCATGTAAAACATTGGATAATCTTACTGAACCTGTACAATTAACAGTACCCTTACCGACCACTGGCTGGAAAGTGCCATCAGCTGTCTGAATGCTGTCTGCTGATGCTAGGTGAGTGTAGGAAGAAAACTCACTAACATTCTCCGTCACATGCCGAGATGCTCCCGAGTCGATAATCCAGTCTGATGATTTAAGGGAAGAGATAGACGCAAGGGCAAGTGATTCGTCAGTACCTTCTGATGGATGGGCATACATGGCAGCGTTGCCCCTAACAAAGAATGAGGTGGACGCCTCCTCTGTTCTACTCCTCATGTCTCCCAGTGCCTGGTCCTCCACAGTAAAGGTGCCATCAGCTTCTCCGTTCCCTTCTGATATCAGGAGGTTTGTCCGATAACCTCCTCGGCCGTCTCGTCTATCCCCTCGACCACGACCACGTCCTCCATTATATCCTCGTCCGCCGAACGGTCCTCGTCCACCACCTGAATCTCCCTCCCTAGGTGGTTTGGTACAGGCATACCGATGATGACCCATATTCCCACAGTTGTAGCACTGCCGGTTATGCTGCCAGGGCTCTCCCTTAGATCCTGTGTTACCTGAGCTGGTGATCGCTAGTGCTGACTTTGCTTCGGGGGGACCACCTGTCCCGGCTTGCAGCCTGATGCGTGTCTCCTCCTGGATCATGGCTGAGATAGCCTCCTCAAGGCTAGGGATCTTTGGTTGGGCTAGAAGTAGGGCCGTCCTCTGTGCGAAAGTTGCAGTAAGCCCTTTGAGGAACTTCATCGTCCTCTCCCGCAGACACACCTGTCTCTCCTTACACTTAGGGTCCCCGCAACTCGCCCGATCTGAGGAGTGATCATAATCCAACCACAGACGCTCCAACTCCGTGGCATACTCCTGCACCGTCTTCTCTCCCTGTACGGTGTCATCAATCTCCCCCTTTATTTGGAAGACCCGTAAGTTGTTCCCCACACCATCATAGGTCCTTCTCAACTTCTCCCACACATCTTTCACCATCTCAATACCGTCTACTGTGGCGGCAATAGACTGGACTAAGGAGTTGAGAAGCCAGATGTAGATCAACATATGAGTGGACTTCCACTCATCGCGTCCTGTCGAGCCCTCGTCCGGCTCTGTCGTCTCGCCCGTCAGGAACCCCTCCATATTTTTTCCTGCGAGGGTTCTTCTCACCCGTCGTGACCAACTCAGATAGGTGGCTGGTCCATCTAATTTCATATCGATGAAGGGAAGCTTCAACTCCGGTGACGTTCGTGTCGTGTTCTCACCAGCCGACATCGTCAACAACTTCATTAACGTCGCCACCTCTGCAGAATCTAGCTTCTTGATGATCTCCTCCATCGATGCGTCGTCTATCCAATCACGTCACGTCCGCTCCACGACTCACGCTTGTCCTCGTCGTCCTCTCCTAGATCCGAACATGTCCCCCCTTTTTTCAGATCTAGGCATCCCTATTAGGCGTTGCCTCGTGTGCGGAGGAGGCGGCAGCACGCATGTCACAACCGTCGTCGCAGCAGCAGCAGTCGCAGCAGCCGCAGCAGCAGTAGTAGCCGCAGCAGTAGCGGGACGGGACAGCAACAGCGAAGGGCGGCCTGCGAAGGGCGGAGAAGAGGAGAGGAGGGAAAAAGGGGGGGGGGGGGGGGCGTGGAAGAGTTCGGTGGAGGAGATCTAGGAAATCCTCCTGTGGGTTTGTGGAAGCTTGGTGACGGCTAGGGTTTGTGAAAACTTGGCTCTGATACCATGTTGAAATTAGTTGATGATTTTATTGATTGTCTCATTGGCATTATATAGCCTTACAGTCATTAATACAATGATTTCAATCATTATGACAATAATCTCATAATGGAATATCCTGTGACATATTCTGGCATCCCAAATATGTCCTCAGGATATTCCCATGTGCTTATACTATACTTAAATATGACACCCAACATACCATATCAACAGAACGATATCGGGCTTTATCTTTCGGATATATATAAGGCAGATTATAAGGGCACTATACTTATTATTTGGGGCTAGTCTAATGTAATTTTTTTTAAAATTACAAGTTTGTCACTCTTAAAGTTACTTGGGACTAGCCCAATTTTTTATCATTGATAATTACAAGTTTGTCATTCCCAAAATTCATTCGGGACTGTTATAATCAGGACTGTCAAAATTTTGACAGTCCTACCACTTGAAAGGGCTGTCAAAATTTTGACAGTCCTACAAACTATGAGTACTGTCAAAATTCTTACAGTTCTAATTTTAACCCAATAAATTTTTTATATAAAACTATGACTGTCAGGATTTTGACAGTCCCACAAGCAATGAGGACTGTCAAAATTTTGAAACATGCTAAGAGAATAAGGAGTTTAACTGCATGGCTTAAAACTCGACATGCTTCTATTTGTGGGGTTTTTAGGATGTGAAGTATGTGTGTTTACAGATGCCTGATTGGCACAACATGCAAATCTAGATAGTGAACATGCAAATCTAGATAGTGATACACGCTGATGCAAATATATATTTATGATGCTAGAGCCACACACACTAAACTCTCAATTCAATAGATGTTGCTTTTGTGTTGTTCATCTGGTCAATGCAAAATTAGCATGCTTTAGATCATGATTTTTAGACTGTCAATGTAAAAAAAGTTAGGACTGTCAAAATTTTGACAGTCCTAAAAATTCAACATATATTTATAGGACTATCAAAATTTTGACAGTCCTTCCAATTGGTAGGACTGTCAAAAGTTTGACAGTCCTAAAAATATATGTTGAATTTTTAGGACTGTCAAAATTTTGACAGTACTTCCAATTGGTAGGACTGTCAAAATTTTGACAGTCCTAAAAATCAACATATATGTCAAATTTTGACAGTTCTTACATTTTTTCTTTTTCTTTTTTTGGTTTCCTGTGCTGTTATTTTTTTTTTTGTCATTGTGTTATTATTCATGTCTTCCGGCGGCGGAGTGGAGGACCTGGTGGTAGCGACGGAGGAAGGAGGGGAGGGAGGAGCGACGGACGTCGAGGGTGCCGAGGTAGTCGAGCACCGAAGGGGGTACGAGACGGAGGAACGAGAGAGGAATGAGGCGGCGGGAGGCGGGGGAGGAGGCAAAGACGGCGACGGCGACGGGAGGCTGCGGTGGAGGACGGGGGAGGAGGCGGAGGAGGAGGGCTCCGACAAGAAAGGGATGAGGGAGGAGAACTCTGTTGGAGATTAGGAGGGTTTGGGCTAGTACGAGTAAACTATTAGGTTACTATGAGTAAACTTTGTTCATTAATGGATTAGCTCCAATCCTGAGCTAGCCTTTAGTAAAGTTTGTAGTGCCCTTATAAATTGCCATATATAATACTGGAAAATTTACACCAAACGTGAAAAGGGAGCTTTAATGTTTTCTTTCCCCCTATATATAATTACTTGTGCCTTTGCTACCTGATGTTTAATCTTGCATTTCGTGGGTTACTATCGTTTCCAAGGTTAGAGTATTGACAGTATATATGGTATCTTCAGCCGTGGACTAGCATAATTAATTGTACGAGAGATTACTTGTCAACTTTAGCCATGCCAAGTCATGTTCATGATGTAATGTTGGCCGGGACGGCCCAACCCGAACCCAGGATTAATCGGATTTGGGCCGGGTCAGGTCAAACACAGTCAAAAACTTCGAACAAGGTCGGACAGATCTTTGGCCCAAACTCAGATCCATGAACTGGATAGAAAAGACCGAACATTATATATATATATATATATATATATATATATATATATAAGAATCGGGATCACCATTCTTAAACATCTTTGCTGTTCTTTGAAATAGTAACAGTTTCATTGTATTTTTCAATCGTTTAGATTATATCAAAATTTTGCGAAAAATTGAATAGTTTAAGAAACTAATCTGAACGGTAAAAAAATACAATTCAATGACTATTATTTCGGAAAACATGTAGCGATGCTTAAGAACGGAGATCTGGATCCCTCCTCTACATCTATACTACTATATAATAGGAAATGTTAGGCTTCACCGTAAAATTTTTTATTTCCAAAAATATCCTTACTTATATTTACTAATTAAAATTGTTCATTAAATTTAATATGAGTAGTTGGTAATTACGAATTGAAAAAAATAAGAGTAAATGTTTGAAATGAAAGGTTTTGCTATTTTCAAGTAGTATGAAATACGCGCAACGCACGTACATATATACTACTATATATATATTTATTTCTCTCTCTCTCTCTCTATCTCTCTCTCTCTCTCTCTCTCTCTCTCTATATATATATATATATATATATATATATATATATATATATATAGGGTTGGGATCATGATCCACCCCCTTTTGTGTTCATCCTAAATATCTCCATGTTAACATCATTTGATGGGCTTTAAGTCATCTAATCTTAACCGTTGATTTATCAACGATTAAGATTAGATGACTTAAAGTCCATCCAATGATGTGAATAGGAAGGATGTTTTGGATGGACAAAAAAGGGGATGGATTTGATCCCTACCCCCCCCCCCCCCCCACACACACACACACACATATATATATATATATATATATATATATATATATATATATATATATATATATATATATATATATATATATATATATATATATATATATATATATATATTGTAATCCCCCTGATTTTCAAAGAATTTTAAATTTGGATTTTTCTGGATTTTTCTGGAAATTTTCAGGATTTTTCTGTAATTAAACTCAGGTGTTTTAATTATTAAAGGATTTTTAAATAATATTAAATAATAGTAAAATATTATGAAAATAATATTTTATGGTGTAAAATAGAAAACCAGACATAGGGTAATTTTTTGAGAATTTATTGGACCCCGGAAGCATTTTAAAAGACCTAAAAACTATTTTATAATTAAATCAAAATAAACCAAGAAATTAACCCGGTTTATTTGAAATAAACCATATTGAACCAACTCAACCCACAGTTGAACCGGACCCGGTCTAGTTGAACCGGGCCCAAGCCTTAGCGGGTCGGATCCGGGTTCAACCCGACCCGCTAGACCCGAACCCGACCCGGCTCGCATCTCTTCTCCTTCCCTAACTGTTCCGCCGCGTAACCGCCGGCGACCCTTAGGGTTCCGGCCGCTCGGCCTCCCTGCAACCTCCGCGACAGCTCCGGTTCCCCTCCCACACCGGCCGCCTCACCCTCTCCCTCTTTCCCTCTATTTAACCCGCTGCCCTCGCCGCTTTTTCCCTCCGGCCAGTCATCTTCTCCGGCGACCCGAAGCTGCCCTCGCCTCCAGCAACACAGCCGTCCCCTCCGCCGGCGACGCCACCCCGAGTCGAGCCGCTCCGCCTGAGAGACACCCCGCAGAGCTATCCTCCTCCCGGAGCCTCTGCTCCCAGCACCCTCCTCTCGAACCGCCTCGATTCCCCGCCCGCGAAGCCGCCGTGCCATCTCTCCGACGAGTCAGCACCGCCTCCTCCGGCCCTCGCCGCCTCGGCGCCCCAGCCCCTCCGGCTCGTCTCCGGCTCACCTGAGCTCCGGCCAACTGCACAGAAGCCCTGAACTAAAACCCTAAGTCCCTGGCGTGTCGGACACGGCCGGACACAGGGTTCTCAGACCGGACACAGCCCTAACTCGAGATACGAGGACACAAAGATCTCGGTTTTTCAGCCCAGTTCAGGTATCCATAACTTTTTGCTCGTAGCTCGGATTTCGATTCCGTGAATTACATCGCGTAGCCTGCATGACCCCCTCGGTGCCCGTGCAAACCGCTCGGGGCATCGCGTCCTGTGGTGATCGCGAACCCGCGATCCAAAAACAGAAAAACCAACGCCCTGTTTCACCCCGGAACCGAGTACGCCCCGCCAAACGGGACGACTTGGTCGCGTGCGGTCTTCACAGATACGTGCGCGTCGTTGATACGGACGTGCGGGATTTCGCAGAAACTAATTCGGATGTGCGTGCACACCGGAATCAGTGCGTATCCGCGGACAACGCCCCGTATCCGACCTTTCTGAATCTCGCTGTAACTTAGTGTACACACGTCAGATCGAGACAAAACTTACGCCATCGGACTCGTAGCAATACGCTGGTCCTGTGAGCCAAGTTTGGTTTGATTCTGAGAACGTTGACAAAATTGTGTGTCGTGGGCCCCACAAGCTCCACCCGACGGGCGATTTTGAGAACGGCTCATCGGAATCCAATTCTGGAAGTTTCGTTGGGTTCGTATCATCGTTCCTGACCTGTTGACACTAAGTTGGACTATTTTTGAGACCTTTGACCCTGACATATTTTTCGGTGCAAAGCGGCCCACATTTGGACCCCGTCTTGACCCGAAAATGACGTTTTTGCCCTTGTCTCCAAATTGGACTCAAGGACAGGCGTTTCTAGCTGATTAATATTTTTTGGATCTGATGGTGATATTTGTTTCAGCAACCGGAGTACTGCCTGGAAATCCAGCTATTGCCAGAGCTACAACTGGAGACAAAATCCAGGCAAGTATACCTTGCCAAATCCTGCAGTTTTGTTGCTTATCTCCTGGATTATTTTTCATTGTCTTGCAAGATACTTGTACAATGGTTGCATGTTTTTCAGTTGTTACTTTCCTGTCATATATAGTTCTTGATGTGCTCTGATTTATTCCTGCTGCTCTAGTCATATTTTCTCTGTTTGCGTGCATGTACATTATTTGCTCTTTCCTTGGATCACTACTTGTTCTATAGACATATTGTGATGGTATATGTTTACTCTACATTCCTGGAGTTGACTTGACTGATTTCTTTAGTTCCTTGATGATTGTTATTGGGCATTGACTACACTTGAGCAATCTCGATTGTGAGTACCCATTGTATTGCAATAGAGAATTGTTCATTTGACTACCTCTTTCGTGAGCTCCCGTTGGGCTGCGAAAGAGCCATACTATAGACTGTGAGTCCCCGTTGGACTGCTTTTTATAGGATCGTGATCTCCCATTGAGATACGATTACCCTGATTGCTTGTAGTCAAGTTTGATAACATCACTGGCATGCCACAGTCTTAGATATAGTGATTTCTCGTGACTTATTTGCTTGTGTTACTTTCTTCTCTATCTTGCATGTCATTTACTGTATTTTGGCTCGTATTCTTTTGTATCTTGCTATGTCCCCTGAGGACCTGGTTTTGTTCTCCAGATTTAGCAGACGAGGAGTACCGCAGCTTACGGACCAACACCAGACGAGAGTTGATTGCAGTTGATGGCCCTGCTTCTTAGTTACTTTCTAGCATGTTTTAGTTATCTCTTTCTTGTCTTTATTTTCGGTAGTGGATTTGTCTCCACCCGACTTATTATTATTTCTTGCTGGATTTTCGACAGTGACTTTACTTTCAGCATTTAAACCAGCTTTGTTTTTAGTTCATGTTATTCTATGGATGAGATTAGTAAACCCTGACTAATATAGTACAGCTTCAGTACACTCCGATGGATCCATTAAATTGGGTTTTGTCAATCGGTGTGTGCTGCTGGCCATTGTCACGTGTCCAGTCCCTCGATATTT
The DNA here is from genome assembly GCA_036927795.1 of Iris macrosiphon. Taxonomy (NCBI): domain Eukaryota; kingdom Viridiplantae; phylum Streptophyta; class Magnoliopsida; order Asparagales; family Iridaceae; genus Iris; species Iris macrosiphon. The sequence goes on along the minus strand of JAYESA010000017.1, from coordinate 152,716,390 downwards.
TGGGACTGGGGCATGACATATATATATATATATATATATATATATATATATATATATATATATATATATATATATATATATATATATATATATATTCTGTTACATAGTCCTAATCCGAAGGTCTACAAACTCGGCCTGAATGCCACACTCCCAGTCCGAAGGTCCGCACTTGCACCGATATATAATTGAAGAAGGTAATTGTATTACAGACTCCTGATCCGAATGTCTACAAACTTGACCTGAATGTCACACTCCCAGTCCGAAGGCCTGCACTTGCACCGATATATTTTCGAAGAAGATAATTGTATTAGAGAATCCTGACTCGAAGGCCTACAAACTCGGCCCGAAGGCCACACTCCCAGTCCAAAGGCTCGCACTTGCATCGCACCGCACCAGCACCGCATCGCACCCGGCATGCACTCTTGCCACCTCGCATTAATTTTTCTATAGAAAATAAAATGTGCTTCTCTCGTTGCTCGAACCTGCAATCTCTGGAAGAATATGCCTCACTGTAACAACTTGAGTTAGAGGTCCTTGACAGGTGGTCAGCATGTGGGTTCAATTCCACAGAAAAATGGATTATTCATTTCAGCTAGTGTGGGAGTTGACTCTCTAGCCTAGTGGTAGTGGGGAGGCATGTGGTCCGGTGTTCAAATTTCAGTGGAGACGTATTTATGGAATTATTTAACATAGGCACGCATAAATTCTTATACTTTACACATTGAAGTGATGTATATGGAATCAATAAATTACTACTCCGATGCTTTGCTTACAAACCCAAGGCAAGTAGAGGCCAGTCTAGCTTAAAAAAAAAAAAATTAATTGAGTTGCATCTCACTTATTTATTAATTCAATATGCATCTCACTGTTTTACTATAATGTACAATATCTACCACTTCTGTCTTCAATTATTTGACCGTTTATTTTTGACCGAAATATTTCTAACAAATCATTATTATTACCAGTTCTCCTCCTCAGTCTGGAAAGAAAAAAATAATATTTCGGTCAAAAATTAAGGGTTAATGGAGTTGACCTTTAGTTGGAGACGAAAGTGGGGGTGTTGTATGTAAAGCAGTGGAATATATCTTGAATTATGATAAATAAAATAAAAAACAACTCAAATTTTCTAAAAAAAATATGATAAATAAAATGAAATACAAATCAAATTTTTTATTAAATTTTTTTTTTTTTTGATCAAGAAAAGTCAACCGCCTGCTGAGAGGGTGCATAGAAGTCATCAAGAATTTCGTGACAACTGATTACAAAACAGTCTTTATGCTAGTTTGTCCGACATGTTTCATTGATGCTGCCCTTGGTCTACGTGACGAGGAGCTCAAAATTTATAGAGGAATATCCTCTAGAAAATTTGAACAGGAAGTATGGTCTGTATTAGTCCCTTCAGACGGATCAAAGATGGTAACATGTCGGCTATAGCAGAGCTATTAGCAATATCCGATGGTCCGCTCTTTACTAAAATTCAAGTTGTCGTCAAGATCAGAGATTCATACAAGAGTTTCTCATCTGATATATCTCGATTCCAACGAAGCACGAACCAATCACATGTTACAAACAAACTCCGAAGATAATGAAGATTACAATAAGAAATAATAAAGCGTTTTTCTCTTTACGTTCGCAGACGCCACAATGAGAAAAAATGAAGCAGAGGAAAGACTGAAGAAAATCTCCTTGCTGTGTTGGCCAAAACCGCCGTTGCTCAAATCAAAATTTGCCATACAGACGATCTGTGCCCAGGAACCAGCAAGTTCACAAATGAACTTCTGGAACGCTCAATGCGACCTTCAAAAATACTCAAAAAATACCATGTGAGAGGGAGACAATCTGGACCGCATATGATCTGGTGTTCTCTATTTTTCCATCTGTTTTCTCTATCCTCAAATGAAAGAGGAGGTCCTCTATATATAGAAGAAAATAACACATATGCGGCATGAGGAAACTCCAGGCCACATAAGTGCTGACCGACTAGATCCCACAAAATCTTGGTGTCAAATCCGCAGACGCCGCCCGTGCCGCATGTGCCGACTGTGCATTGTACTGCACAGAGCAGACAGCATCGCCAGGGGCCGAAAGCTGCAGGCGCATGGCACAGAGAGCCACGCGCCGCCTGCGCCAACCGCGCTGCCTAATAACGAGGACTTCATTGCCTCAGGGTGTTTCGTATAGCCTCTCCCAGGCTGAACGGTCCCAGTGTCCCAGGATACCGCTCGAGAGACCTGATACTTGTGCACAACTTGTCTCGACTGATGCGATGAATGCTCTCTATCAATTAATAACATTTTAATACGATACACATGTTGATAACAAGCAGACTATTCAATCATTTCTCTTCTAATCAATCGATCGATATGTTCAATCTTCTCTTTACGTATATAATAGCACACCCCCAAAGATCTCGTAGGACCGATCCTCGGGGTGCACTACTAGTATTATCATTCATATCAATCCATTTAGCACATAACGAGTTATTCCTAACAGTTCTATCTTTTATACAGTGCGATAAATGAAACATGTTCAAGCAATCTAGTTCTTTTAACAAGTAACAAGCAAGAACAGTTATATAAATCTAGCATACAAATTCTATCTCTTTTAGACAAGCATGTGGTTCTACTCTAGTTTAGCATACTATGAAGGAACATGTTCAAGCATCTTTTACACTTCTTATTAGCATATCAATGGTTCGTTCGATAGCGGTGTCCGTGTAACTTAGCATGCATCATTTATTTCTATACTTAGCATGGCACTATCTCTTTTAGACAAATAATGCATTCTCTAGTTAAGCATGCAGGTTTTCGTTCTATCATTCTCAATGCGACATTATCTATTTAGCAAACAAGCATTTCAAAAACTTTGATTCATTATTAAGGCGTGCTAGAATCAGAGAATGAAGTTCTGCCCACTCACCAAGATCAGTCGTCTTCTGTTTCAACAAGGAGCTCTTCAAGAAGGTTTCCTTTTTTAGTCAGCAAATCGATATCTCTTGCATATAATGCCAACGTGGAGCGGGGCACTACACTTACCCCCACATCTTGGAGATATCCCTGAACTAGACATCTTTGTTGAAAAAACATGTCTTAGTCAGATGCATCACAACTCAATAAGAGCAATCTCTTCCTCAAGCCGAAAGTCCAAAATCATAATCCTGATCCCTAGATCTTCTGCTTGACACTTGTTCGCCATAGAGACATTCTTCTAAGATAGTGCTCTTCCTTGGTGAACTGCTCTTTTTTAGAGCATGCGTGGCCAGATACACCAGTGTCTACCCACCAGTCAGCAATCACGCTTGATGACTCAACCTGCACAATACTAGAAACCAAGTTAAGTAATCAAATGAACCAAGTTTAGCTATACCTTGCTATATTGATTTGAATTGGTTCTGCTTTCAAGCTCCAATTTCAGCCATGCGCCAAATCATGTCTAGTGCAGTGACCTTTATGCACCTAGGCCACCATGCGCCAATCTTGCCATGTGCAGAGACGACCATGTGCATAAGATACTATGTGGCCATCTCTGCTATGCCCCAAGACCTTCAATGCACTTTCATGCGGCAAGAGTCTTCCATGCGGGAATAGTCTGCCATGTAGCAAAAAACTGCTATGCGGCCAAGTCTTGCCAACTGCCAAGAACTGTCTTACGCTAAGTCCTGTTATGCGCAAACTCTGCAATCATTGGTCATTTTGTAATCATTCTTCCAACTGGAATGCGCGTCCTTCAAACGCTAACTCCTCCATCCTGGAAAATGGTAGGTTTTGACAACTCACGTTCAACATTTGACAAACGAATCATTCCCTCATCCAAAATGTTTGAAGTGTATCACGTCAATCTTCTCAAGTTTGTGAAAACTTGTTGTCGAGAAGATTCCATCGAATATTCTACATCTTTCTTCAGATCTTGCTTTGAGATTGTTAGCCCCTTCAGAAGAATCAAAGATGGTAGAACGTGGGCCATAGCAGAGCTACTAGCGAGACCCGAAGGTCCGCTCTCTACTGGAACCCAAGTTATCGTCGAAATTAAAGATTCACACAAGAGTTCCTCATCTGATATATCTTGATTCTAATAAAGCATGAACCAATCACAGGTTAAAAACAAACTCCGAAGATAATGAAGATTACAACAAGCAACAATAAAATATTCTTCTCTTTACGTTCGCAGACGCTATAATGAGAAAGAACGAAGCAAAGAAAAGACTGAAGAAAATTTTCTTGGTGGGGTGGTCAAAACCACCGTTTCTCAAAGTAAGATTTGCCATACAGACGATCTGCCCCCAGGAACCAGCAAGTTCACAAATAAACTTCTGGAACGCTCAATGTCATCTTCGAAAATAATCAAAAAATACCATATGAGAGGGAGACACTGTCATGACCCGATTCAGTAGAATCGTTGGGGCGTCCCCCGAATCGTGATGCCGTGCGGGCCTGGGGTTGCGCCCGCACAAGGCTAAAGTATTTTGCATAACAAGCACATATTCAGAGTACGCAGATAAATTGAAACACAGATTTGAAACATGAAAAGTTGTCTTTATTGATAATGAACATCTATTACAAACTCCTGAACGAGTCAGCTAATATGCCGAACGGCTTACAAAAGTGTTGACTGAAAATAAAATAGCAGTCCTGTACATTATATCCCTTTACTAAACTTCAAAAGATATAGACCTCCAGGCTGGAGGATAGCTTTGCCACGGAGCTGCATTTGTGTATGAAGAGTTGCAGCTTCTGACTTCAAAATGCTTCAAGGGGCGCGGTGAAGATGCGCCAACAGCTGGACTGGATCGGGAAGACGACTTCGGCTCCTCGCTCGGTTCGCCTTGGTGCGGAGAACCTGTTTCAACGAGGGTCAGCATGTCGAAACATACTGGTGAAGGCGAGCTAACCGAGCTATATCAATCAACACGTTATTTTAATGAAGCATGCATATTTTGTGGATTTCTATCTTGCCTTAGTTCATTTACAAGTAAGCAGCATATAGAATTTACTGAAATGAACGTGCCACCGTTCGGTGGATTTTACCTACCCGTCTGAATTACCTGCACAATACTTACCATGCCTTTCCTGCCACGAAGACACAAGTTAGTTTGCAACAGGTTTAAATATACAATAGATCACTGGCGTATGCCAATAAGGACACTAGTCATAGACGAGAATGGTTTGCAGCGAAAGTACAGTGGGTGCTACAAGCCATTCCGTCCAGTACAGTTGACTATACAGTAGAGTTCCGTCCGGACCGGATCGGTGCCAGTGCCCCAGCGACCGTCCGCAGGAACCAGTTACCTTGTGCATAAGTTGTCCGTGATCGAACAGTATGTTTACTAAGTTAACAGTTCATGCAGTTGAGGCAAACAGTAGTACAGGATAGTTGGTATTGCATGATTCATTTTACATAGCCTCCTTGAACAGTTTAGTGCATACAATATGTTCCATACTTAGCACGATTCATAGAACAGTTATAAACGAACTAGCATACAGTATGATAACAGTTCACAGTTGGTTGACAAGCATAATAACCAAGTCTATTCTCTTTTATCTTGGTTTCTTTTATTATTACTTGGTATCGTTTGATCGGGGCAAAGAAGAATGCAGATTTATTCGATGTGAAGCTTGAAAGCAGGGCTAGCTAATCGGGTTGGTAGCCACTCACTTAGATTATTGGAAGGGAGAAGGAAAGAGGTGCTTCACGACTCCGCTCGCAAGCCGCCTACTGCTCGTTCACCTGCACACGAACAGCTTGATCAATACTTCTTTCTCTCTTTCCAATCTCGGAATTGAAGTGCAGTCCAATGAACGAAAACAATGAAAATCATCGAAAACGTTCAAGGAAAACAAGCAAATCCCAAAACCAACTCAAAGCACGAAAGCAACAAGCGACATCGAAAACCGAGGCAATAAAAGATAGCAGCGGAGAGGTCCCTCCTGACTCTGCCGCTAAGTCGATCCCGGGGGCACGGTCCACTGAATATGGGAATCGATTCCGAAGAAACAAATCCATAACGAGGACGAGTTCTTAATTCAATCTATCCCGATCAAACGATACCGTCTTGTGTTTCTTAGCCGCGATCTCCGCACCGGGAGAACGGGGCGCTACAGACACTCTGGGCCAAATATGATCTGGTGTTCTCGATTTTTTTATCTGTTTTTTCTCTCCTTAAATAAAAAAGGAGATCCTCTATATGTAGAAGAAAACAGCACCTATGCGGCCTGAGGAAACTCCAGGCCACATAAGCGCTGACCGACCAGATCTTCCAAAATTTGGGTGTCAAATCCGGAGGCGTCGTCCGCGCCGCATGCGTTGTAGTGTCCCACTCCGCGTTGGTACTATGTACAAGAGATATCGGTTTGCTGACTCGAGTAGAAGTCTTCTCGGTGAGTTCCCGATCGAAACACAAGACGATTGATCTTGGTGAGTGGGCAGAACTTTATTTTCTGATTCTTGCACGCCTTAATAATGAATCTGAGTTTTTGTAATGCTTGTTTGCTTAATAAGATAATGTTCCCATTGAGAATGATAGAACGAGAACATGCATTCTTAACTAGAGAACTTCTATGCTCGTCTAAAAAAAGAGATAGAGATAGAACCATTGCCATGCTAAGTTAAAGAATAGAATATTGCATGCTTAGTTACACGGACACCGCTATCGAACGAACCGCTGTTATGCTAATAAACAAGAGTAAAAGAATGTTCATATATTTCTATCGTATGCTAAAGAAAGAAAGAGTAGAACTGCATGCTTAGTTAAAAGAGATAGAGAACTGAAAAAGAGTAGAACTGCATGCTTAGTTAAAAGAGATAGAGAACTGTTTTTATGCTTGCTTACTTAAATAGAGACTGTTACATGTTTCCATAGAAGTCATCGAAATGCTTGAATGATATCAGAGAGAAGGCGGCCAGTCTGCATAGAGCTAGAGATGGTGGCATGTCCGCACAGAGACAGAGATAGAGAGAAGAGATTGACTATATGCTTGTTATTGAACTTCTGCATCCATATAGAGTTTATCTGATAGAGTTGCATTCATGCATTGGTCTTTAGACAACTTGTGCACAAGGATAATTTCACGACCAATTTTTGGGGCACTGGGGACCGTTCGTCCTAGGGGGGTCAGAGGAATACCCCAAGGCAATAAAATCCTTGCGATCATGGGGGTATTCATGTCTATTAGATAGCTGGTTCATGAGTCAAAGAAGCTAGTATATGAACAAGTATATTAGTGCAGTGTTGGGTAATGATAACACCGCTACTAATCATGAGGAAGTAGACTTATGGACCATCATATAGTTAGGTCGCATGCTAGGATTCAGCCTTCTTTCTTACCTAACTGTTTGATGCAGAGACGGACAGAAAAAGAGAACATTATTCATATATATGTAAATGTTGCTAACTTGTATGTATGTTCCAGGGATAACCGTTTGGCGAAAGGGTAAGAATCACTGAATAAGTGATATTCATGCTATCGAACATGCTCTCTTATATTAAATGCTTTCATAGAGAAGTCTTGTTTTCGTATATGCTTCTATCTTGTTCACACGATAAGATATTTTGTTGATAAGAGAAAGAGAGAAATGTTAAGAAGATAGTCCACTAGATGCATGCTAGAGTCTTTAGAGAATGATATGACTCATGAGACATACTGTGCACCAGAGATGGTAAATGAACTTGCTTATCGTACATGAACTGCTTGCCTGCTTGCTTGTATATCGAATATGAACTCTGATATCAAAGATGTTTCCAAAAGAAGTAATATGACTCCGTTCTTGTACTGCATGTAACGAACTTAGGTAAAACTAAAAAAATTACTAGTAATGTAATATTTTATAACATAATTACTTAGTATTTGTTTTAGTGAATGTTGCTTCTGTTCTTTGATTTTATACTCACTGGTGCCTTCTCCAAAGTGCTGATCCACCAACAGTTTGCTTGTTAGCAAGTGCTGGATTGTCCGAGGAAACGATACCCGTGCCTCATCCCCAGGAACTGAAAATATGGTTTCGATGTCTTGAACCGTATCGATGTTTTGAGCTACTTTTGTATAGAGGGACATAATGTATGGAACGATGCCATTGTATTCAGAGAACCTCGTGTCTTGTGATTTGTCCCGCATACTCAGATGGATTATTGTTTGCAACACTGTCCCTCCACTGCGAACTCGATCGATTCGACGATAGCCACAACTTTAGCGATGTTGTCTTGTGCGGGCGCAACCCCAGGCTCGCACGACAACACGTCCCGATGGAAACGATCGTCCTGCGGGAGCGCTGGCGCGGTGATTCTTGCCCGGCAGGGACGACCGATTCCTGTGGGAGATCGGGACGTGACATGCATCGGCTGCTCGCTGTACCGCACAGAGCAGACAGCGTCGCCAGGCGCCGAAAGCTGCAGCCGCGTGGCACAAAGAGCCACGCGTCGCATGCGCGCTGTACTGCACAGAGCATATAGCGTTGCAAGCGTCGCCTATGGCATACCATGTCCCCTCCACATGCATCTCGCTCATCCAAACCTGGCCACATAGCGCCAGGCCGCATAGCCCCAGGCTGCAGAGCGCCTGGTCACAAAGACCCTGGCCGCATAGTCCCGGGACTTATAGCACTTTGGCTGCATAGCTCCATGAAGCATGCGTCCGAGCTAGCAACCGTGCATGCAACTCGCGCATAAAGGAGCGCATGAGCGCCATGCAACGATGCTGACGTGCTAAGTGTGCCAACAAAGCGCCACTTTGCGCCCTTGAGTCCGAGCCCCAGTCCGAGTCGCTAAGTCCCTTCAGGACTTAGCTCCTATGAAAATTTTTCCAAAGGTGGTGACAAAACAAAGATTATCATAATGGAGTCCCTCTAGGAAAGTCAATCCACATGGGCCACCACCCCATGTGCATATTACAATACTAAGCATAGCTATATATTGAGATATACACATTGGTGATTTTTTAATATGATTTTTCAGAACTTATATATTGGGATATACACACTTAATCCCTCTAGAAAAGTCAACCAACATGGGCCACCACACTTCCCAAAGGTTGTTTTTCAGAACTAGAATCTGACGTTTTATATCGGCTCTAATCATAATATGTTCACCTATTGTAAGAATTAATGTCAGAACGTATTACGTTACGGCCTGCCATGCATGTACAAAAACGATGTAATCAAACATATTTCTTCACTTGAATTCAATGGAAAGAATATTTAGCAATTACTATGGTACAATATTACGAGAGTAATTATCCTCCCTCTTCTTTGAAGGTAGTAGCTAGTTTGTGCATTAATCCTTCCTTGGTACATGGCTGGCTAGCTAGGGTCACATATACTGATATTGGTGTAGCCCTGTAATTTGATTATATTCTCTGCTCCACCACTAGTACTAGCTATACTACATCGATCGTGACATGAGGAGGGCTAATTTCTCCGTCAGCCACTGGTTTGATAGACGTGGCCTTGTGAATCGGCTCAGGCTTCTTGAACCGGGCAGCTTGAGCGAGGTCGTTCACCGATGCCACAATTTGATGCGTGGACGTGACTACTTGGGCGAGGAGCGAGGCGGAGGTGGCCAACCGGAGGACATCTTGGAGGAGTACAATATTATCCTCTCCTGCAGCCGGCATTGCATGCTTCAGCTTGCCTGCAGCCGCCAAGGCATTGGCTACATGGTGACTAGCCGACCCACTAGGTGATGTCATGTTTCGTATTGCTGATGCAAGTTCGGCCAATGCCTTTCCAGATTCGAGGCTCATCTCTGCACACGCTGCGCGGATCTGCTGATGTAGTTCTATATCACTGCAGGCCTGAGACAACAAAAAGTACAAACTCTATTTTTAGTCATCATCATCTACACATATCCCGCAGAAACTATAAACTACTTGTATGACACGAATGCGGTCATGTATAATTGGCTCATCCATCATGCACGAGTGGATCATGCTCTAAGTATGCAGAGGGCCAGTGGGGACAGTTGTCCACATTGAGAAACAACAAAATTTTGGTATAATAAGCTTTATTTAACAAAATTTTAGACTTTTTTACATTTGAGATCCTTCTTTTAAATTTCTTTGTCCGTCCCTGATTGTGGATACTGTTATCGTACCTCATTTTTATCCGGAGTCGTGATGTAGACAGTCAGGGCCTCGATTGAGTAAGCGCACTGGCGGTTGTGAGCTCCAACCTTTAGGTACTGCGTCCATGGGTAACGAAAGCTGAACTTGCCATGACCAGGTTCCCATCTTGCAAAGTTTGCCTGCACAAATTAGTGAGGATTCACATTATTAACCGTTGCAGCTGAGATGTGCTTGCTTGCCCCAATACTTAGGCAAGCATTTTTATGTGGCAAGTGCAGTTTTTGATGTAGATTTCATTTGGGTGTCAAAATTGCAAAAATTCCACGAGTATTATACACAGAAGACTTTGATTAAAAAGTGCTTTACTAGTAATTAAAGGCTAATGCTCCTGTTTCGAGATTAATTATATACAGAAGACTATGAAGCCATGCATGGTTAAAACTGCAAATAATAACAGTGACAATCTGGTGGTTGTGCTCACCAGAGAATCCTCTGTAGCCTTTGAGTTCAGAACACTCTTGTGCACTTGGAGAAAGGAGTTTCGCTCCAGACTCCCACTCCCCATCTTCTCTTCAAAATACTGTGCTCCCAGTCCTGAAAGAGTAGCTTAATTATTGTTATCATCGTCATTATAATTGTTCCATTGACTTGACTAGAAATCGATGCCTAATAATTAGTTTAGATTATCGTAGGCTTTCTTTTTCTTAGTCCATATCAATGGATCCAGAAATAGTTGATTCCATGTAAGATACAATTGGCGCAAATGGCTCCATATGTGATTGTGTTTGTGTGCTACAAGTTACTATCAGATGAGTCAAGATCCAATACTTGTTTGTGTGCGTGGACCCAAGTTAACAGCATGTATGAATCTGGAGACAGGGAATATATATCTATATATATATATATATATATATATATATATACCTTCCAAGAAGCTAGCAAGCTTGTCCAAGTTGGCAGCAGTCAGTTTGTGGAGGTCTTCACCAGCCCATACTGGGAACACAAACATGGAGGTCACGAGGCAGGCTGCCACACCAAGGGCAATGGTAGAAAGCCTCTGCTGAGCCATCTGTATCAGCTCCTCCACTCGGTAGCTCGACACCGCCACGAGGCTGAATGTCAGTATGGTAATCGTCACCCCGTAGTCGTATCTTGCCTTGATCTTCGGAACGAACCGAGAGAAGGTTGCGGCAGCAGCTGCAGAAACAACAACAACAACAACATATAATATGCTCGACAATGTATATTAAGCCAATTGATGAACAAGTATTGGCAGCTTACGTACCTAGTATGAAGACGAAGATACCAAGGATAATCGGTTCTCCTCGCTCTCCCCCAAGGACCGCTACGTAGTGGGCACCGAGTCCCAGCGCTCCTGCTAACAGTGTCGCAAAAGTTCTGTTCAGACCTTTGCCTAGGGTTCCACCTGAGAAGAAAAGAAAGTGGGAAAAACAATTATCAGAAAATTATATATATAGTTTGATCTACGAATAACTTGTATAGTCATGCTCTATAAGTTTTCCGAGTTTATATATAAAGTTAATTGTCGAAATGATACATGAAGAATATAGTGTTTGTCATTTTGGTGATCGAAATTTATTTTGGTCGAAATGGTGCATAAGTTTTGCATTTTTGCTCAATTAGTGCCTGAAGTAAATATAGTTGGTATTTTTGGATAAAAATGTACATGTGATAGTCATGTGTCCTATTTTAAATGGTTTTTTTGTCAAGTTTTTGGTTTTGGACTATCATTTTCAGAAAAATATTAGTGTTTGAAGAAAATTGTTTGGATGAAAATAGTTAAAAATTATTAAAAATAGTAGTCGAAAACCAAAAACTTGACTAGGGCTGCAGGGCTACAAATGAGTCAAGCTGCTCGAAGCTCGGCTCGATAAAAGCTCGTTTGAGCTCGATTCATTTAGTAAATAAGCCAAACTCAAGCTTCATTTTCGAACTCGTTTAATAAACGAGCCAAGCTCAAGCTTAGAAGTACTCGGCTCGTTTGAGCTCACGAGCTGGTTCGTTTAGAAGTTTGCGAGCTAACTCGTAAGCTGTCTCGTTTAGAAGCTCGTTTAGGAGCTCGTTGCTTACAGTCTACAAATTTATTTTGTTACTTAAATTTAAATTTGTTCTTTGTTGAATTCTAATTTTATGTATGTTTGTATAACAATATGGTTGTGTGCATTATATATAATTATATGTCCTTAATAATTGATATTAAGAAAAATTTTAAATTAAATTTTTATAAAAAAATTGTTAATATTTTAGGCACTTGAATTCAAGCCGAACTAGCTTGAAATCAAGTTCGTTAAGCTCAAAATCAAGCTTAACGAGCTTGAGTTTGAGCTTATCAAGCTTGCTTATCTAGCCAAGTTCGAGCTCAAACCAAGCCAAGCTTAAGCTCTAAAATAAAAAAATTATCAAGCTCGAGCTCGGTTAATTCTAATCAAGCCAAGTTCAAGCTTATGAAAGCTTGGCTCGGCTTGGCTCGTTTGCACCCCTAAACTTGACAAAATAACCATTACAAATAGAACATGTGACCATCATATGTCTATTTTTATCAATTTTTATCCAAAAATATCAATAAAATTTACTTCAGGCACTTATTGAACCAAAATACAAAGCTCATGCACCATTTCGGCTAAAAAAAAGTTCGATCACCAAAATGACAAATACTACATTCATCATGTACCATTTTGATAATTATATATATATATATATATATATATGGGGTAGGTTTCTGTCCCATTAGTAGTCTAAGCCTTCGTCTGCAGAATTAAAGAATGCTTGATGATTAATCCTTAAGTAGGGTCTACAATGTTAGGAGCCATGCACTTACCAACAGTAAATTCCATGACAACAACGACAGTGAGAACTGCCCACATAGCCGATATCCCGAAGCCATTGAAGAGCGGGTTGACATAGTAGAAGACAGACACGAACGAGAGCGCCAGACCTACTTTGACAGAATGCAGTATACGTCTCGGATCGTCTCGACCGATCTTAATAACCATGTTAAAAAGCTCGACCACCTTCTCCTTCATCTTCTCCATCGGGGAAGTAAGGAACTGCCACATTGGTGAACATAACCACACCTTCTTAGTAGTGCTCTCTGGCATAGCTACTTCCATTATTGGAAGTCGACCGGATAGTGGATCTAAGTATGGAGAGAGAGAGAGAGAGAGAGAGAGAGAGAGAGGGATGGGAAGGAAATAGGCAGAGAGGAAGCTTATATAAGTGACGAGAAGGGAGGGAAGAACTTGCTTTTGGAATATTGTAATTAAACATTAAAATTAAAATATCAACGTGTTCCTTTTTGGCTAGCTAGCTTTCAATTCCAGGTGAGAGACAGAGAGATCAATTTTCCTTGTTAAGGGTCTACATGGTGTGCTATAAACAAGAGAAAATGACTTATTGCCCGAAAGCGGGCTGGTCCGTCTGCCGTGTGGCCGTATTCCATTGGTTCTTCTGCATTCATGAATTCTATATCGGTTGACAGGGAACGTAGCAGCACTCATAAACAAGTCCTATGGGACTTCATTCCACAATAAGGAGAAGTTTGAACTGTAACAAACTTCTTCTGAATTCCTTTTTCTGCTACCTATTTGAATGTGGTGTAGTAGTACTGGCTAGCTACAAAGCTTTTGAAAAAGGTTGGAAGCATAGGGAAGGAAGGCACACCTAGAGAAACTGAGTGCATCCCGACACGAGCCCAAGAGCGTAAGACTTGACGGAAGCATTTAACCATGTTGCACATAAGCGGTTATGGATACAGACACGGATATTTTCAAATAGGTATAAAATATTCATCTATGTTGCACAAATATAGACATAGATAAAGATATGATACGGACACCATTTTATGGTGTGCGTGCAACATAAGCATGGACAGGATATGACATGTTTTGGATACGGTCGATATGGATTCGACATCTGTTTGGGTGTGTCCATGTACATTTTGGAATATCCAATATGTGTCTGACATGTTCTTCCTATATGGCGAGCAATGAGCATACATGAAATACAGCATTTCATGGGGGAGGGAAATTATTTTCTCTATTGGATTTCTCTATTTTTATCTTAGATAGCCAGGACTTGGTAGCATTAGTATGTCGTTTGCCTATAAGGAGTTCCAAGAAAGTCGGATCCAGTCCAGATCTATGACCAGGTCAGCAGCTGACCGGGTCGAACCGGTCTGGGCCGGACCAGTTTATGATTTGGGTCGGATCGGTCCAAATTTTTTTTATATATATAATGTATAAAATATGTGAATAAATTTATATATAATGTAAGTAATATTATATATATAATATGTGAATAAATTTAAATAAAAAATTATAAATTATTTGTTTGTGTAGTTTTTTATAATATATATATATATATATATATATATATATATATATATATATATATATATATATATATATATATTAATATTAATATTAATATTAATATTTTTGTATATGAGTTATTTGTTAGTATAATTAATAAATAGATGATAGAATTTGATTTAATTAATGAGATCATTTCCATAACAAAAAAATTAAATGTAAATAATCCTTACCATATTATAAATAAACAAACATTTAATTGAGACAATTGTATTAATGACTCGTATTAATATTACTAATACATAAGAATATAGAAATAAGATAAATTTTTAATATATATATATATTTTTTTTACATAAGCATGTAACATATATTTGTGTTTCAGCTTTTCAGCCTCTCTTCAAAATTTATTTGTAATACTGCGAATAAAGTTTGTAGAGAAACTGAAAGCTGAAACTCAAACATATATAGGTTGCATGACTTATCTAACAATAATAAAATATATTAAAAATGGTACATTTTTAGAAGAAAAAAATATAAGATAAATAGATATCCATACACATTTTCAAATGCCTACGTAGCTTTTTTGTACCACAGTTTTGGTCACATTTGAGTCGTTTCCTATAATGCAAACATTCAACAATAACTTTATTCGAGCCTCTTCTTTTCATATAGCGCTCATTATAAACTCCGCTAAAATGATGCCAAATTTTCAATTCAAACTCTTGTTGCAGTGCGGGATGAGATTGTTGTGCGGGTTGAGCTTGTTGATCTTGCGGTTGCTATGGTGGTTGATCATTTTTCATGATATTGCCTCTTCGCACTATATTGTTTCAAATTTTTGTAAGAGAGGAGAGGAAAGAAATTTTGTTGTGGTTGATTTTCATGAAATATGACTTATTTATAAAAAAAATTTGGAAGCAAAATGACCCACAATATCTTTAAAATATAGTTGTTATAAGAATATTTTGGTTATTTTCAGCAAAATGACCAAAATATTCCTAAACGGACAAAAATAGCCCTCAAATTTGGGGTATTTCGGTAATTCCCCTCCCAATGGTCAAAAAAATTCGGATCTGAACCGGGACGACGACTGGACTGGTCTGACAGAGTCTCAACGTGTTTAACCGGATCCGCACCGCTGCTCAGCCGGGCCAGGCCGGACGGGACTTTCGAATCGAATTTATCGACTCTGTCCGGATCCGCGGAGGGGGTGGGTCGAGACGGTCCGGGTCGTTGACCGGGTCCGGACCGACCCAGACCGACTTTGACCGGACCGAATTCCGGACCGCCTGACCCATCTTGCACCTTGACCTGAAGTCCACCCACTAGTATCCGTCGTAAACTTCATCAGTTTTCCGTCAGTTTCAAGATTAAGCTAGCTTTTAATAAATGGTGGGCAAGTAGTAATGAAAGTACTCATAATTCCAACAAGCATCAAATATGTACATATCAGATGTGTTCAATTAAAAGCAAGATATATATGCTCTGGCAAAGCCAATTTTGTACAGAGAGCCACTGAATTCCAACCAAATCCGGAAAGAGATCGATATATGGAGTCGCGACATCGTTGCATGGCATTGTTCCCCATGAGGAGTAGCAAATAAGATATGTTAAGCGAACGAGAATTAATGGATGAAAGCTTTATTAGAACATATTCTCATTTCCATATCATCTTTTAATTGCTCTTCTTTCATCGTTGCATGGCATTGTTCCAATTTGCATGTTTTAGAAATTTTTCCAACAATATGTACTATGGATAAGGCTTTGTACAACGGTTGCAGAGTTCACATTCTTTCTTTGTCATATTCTCTCTTCCTTTCTTCCCATCCAGTAGTTGATGTACCTTCCCATAAGTAGTACTGCCAATTCCCATCTATCAGGTCAAAAGTTTGTGGGGGAAGATATGGCAAATGCTGTGGGGGAATTTGTGGTTCTCACTTCATAGCTAGGCTCCCCCTTAATTTACACACACCACATGCATCAATGAGCATCTATATATATATATTGTTCATCTATATATCAATGTGTGGGGAATTTTTCCTGTGCAACTAGAGCAGCACAAGAGAGGGAAACCCTTATCAAATCTTGCTGTGACTGATATTTGTGTTCACTTTATCAAGTTATGAATATATGCTATATGCAGTTTTGGGTATGTGATGTCTCATCTAGGTATGCTTAACTCTCACCTCATTTCAGAATTTATTCTTCATGGAATCAAAAACGATGCATGATGAGAAGAATTGAAAGGGCTGCAAGATACGAATGTTAAAAAAAAATCCTAAAAAATACAAATTGAAAGATGTAAAATAAAGACAGAAAATATATAGAGGATTCAAGACACATTACACGCTGTCCCAAAAATAGTGCAGCGGGTTACTGGCGATCTATCCCCGACATACAACGAATCCCTTCGATCAACTGCAACGTGCACCCGGTGGCGAGTCCCACGAACGATCACAGCCTTGTCCGAAAAAGATAGATTGGACGGAGAAATTTAGGTTCTGGTGGGTTTTTTTTATTTTCCGTCTCTGTACGATTTTTCTTTTCGTTCCGAACAGAGAGCGGAAGAGAGAAGAGAAAAATCGATTCTGATTCTAAGATCTCAGGATCGTGTCCTAGATATATCTCTCACGTAACCTATCCCACTCTTTCCGTAACGGGATTACGTAAGAACAGTTCCGCGGAAGACCAGCAACTCACCAGACTAAACGAACGGAAATAAAAAATAAAAATAAAATAAGTTGTGAAATTACCTTTGTACCCATGTCCGTTCCGCGGCACTCGCGCGTAAGCGTGCGACTAATAAACGCACAATAAATCGTACACCCGCTCGCAGGTTGGATGAGATCTAGCACATCTCCCACAAAACTCACTTACCCACTAAGAGGGGTAAAGCAATATATGGAAAGGAGAATGACTTCTCCTTTTTCATGTGGGACTAAAAAAAAAGGAATTGACTTTATTGAATCACATAAATTACTTCCGAAGTAAAGCCAAAACAACTCTAACAGATACGAATACCCGTAGTGAACGAGTATATATCTCGTGTTAAAGTTCACTGCACCAGAACTGAAATAATGCATTAGAAGAATTGAAAGACAGAGAGTTACATGATATGAATATAGGCACCGCGCGCGAATATCATGAGTGTCAAGTTAATGTCTCTGCCCGTGCACCAAAAATATCTTAGAGTTGTTGTGAGAGTATTAGGTTGTGAGAGTATTAGGGTTTATATATATATATATATATATATATATATATATATATATATATAGAACGTCTTGCTTGTCGAATGCTCATTTGGACATTATAGATTATTATTTTTAATTCACTTAAAATGTAAGCTGGAGGATTCTAGCATGGGTTGTTCTGACTTTAAATCTCTAGAATTGTAGTGAAGGTTTTAGGTTATATATTTATTTCTAACATATAGATCGAATCATCGAACTGGGGTAGAAAGCCTCATTAACCATTGATCGTGGCCTACTCTTCTTCTTCTCCCTTTATTTTCTTTCTTAGTTGATCGTGGTCAAGACCTCTATAAAACCTAGCTAGGGTCATCCAAGATCCATAGGAACGCAATGCGTAGTGCTGCAACTCCCCCACAAACCCCATTTGCTGCTGAGTAGCTAGCAAGCACGCTGGCATCCCCTCACGCTTGAAAGGAATCTGTCACTGGAGCATGGACACAACAACAGTGCTTGTGATAGCGAGAGGTATTAGCTAGCCAGGTTGGTAAGCAGCAAGCAACTTGGTTATAATATCTTTGTTGGATGGAAGGTGCATGAAAGTCATGAGACTAGTTACTTCTGTCTGCATTGTGGTGTACTTTCGGTATCGGAATGCGAATGCGCTGTGTAGGCATGCATCAACTTGAGGAGTTGTAGCTTTTTTTTTTTTTGCGGACATGATCAGTAAGGATATTTTGATGCAATTCTATCTGCCATTTAAGTTAGTTGGTTGGTTGATCGATCGATCTTCCTTCAGACTAATATCGAGTTCATGTAGCCATGGCTGTATATATGATTGGTATCTCCACTACAACAAAGCTCCCTCCTCCTTTGGACATAGAGTTGATGATTGCATATATTGGCTACCATCACATCCTTGATTTCTTTCATCACCTATGAATCGTGTATTTGCCAATGATTTTAGATTATATGCATAATAATACTTGCTAATGCCAAGAGTTGATAATTGGCCGGGCTTGAGCTTTTGCAAAATTCTGTACTTAAAAAAAACCCCTAAAGCACCAAGGCCTTGTGTTAGTGTCAGGCCCAAAGCCGGCCGATTAATTTTTTACAAAAAAATTCATAAAGAGAGGAAGAATTTTATCCCAGTTGGGTAGAAAAGAATTTTTTTGTTATATTTACAAACCAAGGAACGGATCGTCAAGTCTATTAACATTTTATATTTGAAATGTAAAGTCTATTCGCGTTTGGCGTTGTTGTATATCCATGCATGCCAAAAATACCAAATGACTTGGCGTCTGACGCCAAGTGATTTGGCGTTCTATGGCAAAGATATACAACGTCAAGTCTTCTACTCTACATATATTGAGAGAGAGAGAGAGAGAGAGAGAGAGAGAGAGAATTTTCTATTATCTGACCTGCCCATGCTCTCCAGTAGGAGGACTTTTATAGAAACAGGATTAAACTTAAGGGACTTAAATGCAAACATTTTTTTAGATATAGAGAAGATATTCCTATTAGAGCTCTGTTGTGCATTCTCTAACCGCCAAAGTCTATTGTAAAATTCTAGAGCCTGTGTAGCCCCTCCCAGAGTTACTCTCTTTCTCTGTTACTTTTTTTCTCTCTCTTCCCTTTCTCGGAATACACAGTATAACGTCATTGCTTGAAGATGATTTTTATAATTATATTTAATCAAGTTTTACAAGTTCAATTATTGAATTATTGTAACACTCAAGAAGTCTCGATGCAAGATTAAGACAGCTCGTGAACTTGAGTAATACCTTATTATACTTATTATTGTATTATTGTAACACACTTAATGGGCCAGATGATACCCCATGAATTCAACAATTGGAAGCTTGGCCCAAGTCCATATGAACCTTAAACAAGGTCAAGAAGACCCAAACAAAAGCAAACCCTAGCTGATCTGTCTGTTGGTTTGGTACTAGTTATGTGAGCTGCTTATACTAGTATTTTCTATCTAGAAAACAGGTTTGTAGGCCATTTTCCATGTATATATATATATATATATATATATATATATATATATATATATATATATATATAAAAGCATAGAGAGATTGTTTCCAAAAACTTCTGCTGCTTTGGGAAACAATAACAATATGATACTAGCTAGAGTTGTCCCAAAGCTTTTATATAGTACTCATTGTTAGCCTTGCTTACAAGGAGGCTCCTCCTGGACAGAAGGCCATAGTGCCAGGGATGTTGTTAACAGCGGAGGGCGAAACTCTTAACCGATTTTGATAGCATCATAGGAGCTGGTTTTGAGATACATTGTTGGCTAATGATCGAGGAAGATCTCAAGATATTAAAAGATATTTTTTGCTGATATATCCCAATGATCTAAATAGTTTAGAAAGCCATTGCAGACTTCCGAAGGATCTTGTAAAACCGAAAACCATTTATATTGTTAGACCGCCAGCCGCGACGATTGTGGGGTTGCTCTTCAAGGGAGGAATCATGCATCTTTTCCCTGTTAAGAATGAAGATCTAGGATTCGAGGATTATATATGATCGTGAGATTTCGAGTAGTAAAGTTACGTGTTAATAATGCGTTGTAGTCAATTTCTTGACTAAAAAATTGGTGAGAGATCGAGAGATAAATTCTCTAATTGATTAATCATTTTCCGATTGTATATATACTAGCATCTTAGATTAACAACCGGTAACGACAAGATCTCTACAAGATTACAAAGAGAGAGGCATATCTATCAAATAGTTGGCATAATTAACTTAATTAGTTATAACTAACTGAAACATAATTGTATTTTTTTTTACACCTTTCTAATTTTCATGTCATTGTTAATTGTTTAGCTTGGGCCCTTTAATTTAGTATGGGCCCAAGACCCTGGAGTCTTTTAGGCCCATTTCCAAGTCAATAAAGAAAATTTAGAATTTCTTCAATTTTTCATCAAGCCGATAAGACATAATCCAAGCCAACAAAATAGAAAGTTTTCCGGATTTGAGTCAAAACCTTAAGCAATATTAACTATAAGACAATACATCGCCAAACTTAACAATGTGTGTTATTCCTGAGAAAGATCAAAGATGGTAGAACACGGGCCAATAGTAGAGCTTCAAGCATGACCCGAAAGTCCGCTCTCTACTAGAACCGTTGTCGTCGAGACACAGAGCTTCTGACAAACATGTTTGCCCTCTGAAGAACTCGATTCCAACGAATCACAAAAGTCAAGAGATAAGTTGGCTCACCAGAAACTCGCATGTTTGCCCTTCTGAACATGAAGAAGAAGGAGTCCAAGGCAAATGTGGTCCAGAAAGATGAAAGTGATACAGACGAGGCTTTGACCGTGTCACTTTCGGTCAGTAACCTTGATGAGTGGATCCTTGATTCGGGGTGTACCTATCACATGTGCCCCAACAAGGAAATATTTTCGAATTTCAAGAAGATCGATGGTTGTCACTACCACATTCCGAAGACAGGAGTATTTTCGAATTTTTACAATATTTAATATTATGGTAGTTACAATTAAATAATTGCATGATAATATTTTTTATTTAAATAATTATGTGATGTGTAATTGAATATAGTATTAGATGCAGTGTTCATTTATTTATTTTTTGCTAGCAGACTAGACCTAGAAGCCCAGTAGATGACCACCTGTCCGAAATTATAGAATTCTGGATTTTATTATTTTATCTAGAATTTATTTATTGGAGATTGTAATTAATTACCGTATTTTATTTAATATTTTTGTGCATTGCCTTTGTTTCGATATTTGGATCACTACCCTGACTTTTGTCTTCCAACAAATTTCACAATCTTGCCCTAGACATGCCCGCCTTCCTTTCTGCTATTTTTGCAACTCATAATTTTGCTCCCTGTGCATTAATTCTGGCCGCACAAAAATCGTCGCGGACGTTATTTAATAAATCCCTATTTTGTATCGTTGTGCGTTCCAATTTAAATTGGAGACAATCTTGACCTATTTTTCGTGCGACCCAAATTAGGGTAATATTCTGTTCTGAGTCTTCTTCACTATTGGTATTGATGACCTGACCTGATTTTGGCCCCATGTACTCCTAATTAATTTTTGAACACAACTTACATTTTATTCTAATTAAATTGAGGATACTATTTAAACCAATTCTAAAATCCCAATTTAATTTCAGTGCCCTGCTAATTGAGCCCACACCGATCATACAGCGCCCCCTGACCCTACAAAACACCGGACACCGAATCGCCCACAAAATTTTCGTCATTTTATGTGTTTGTACAATTTCCCGAATTTAAGGGGCTAAGTTACAATTATTCAATTGTAGGTGTCATCACCCCATTGTCCAAGACCAAATGGAAAGGTTATTTATTTGTGGACCAAATTGCAATTTTTCCACTCTATTTACATGAAAACAATTTCCTTCATGTTTAATCTGGATCACCCATTTAATTGGGTGCATCCTCACCTTTAATTTACCCACACCCTCATCCTATTTAATGTCCTATCTACATCATAAGCCCTAATCCCAAGAGAAACCTAGGTAGCCTCCATCCTCAACCTCAACCGTAGGAAGAAAATTTTCTTCCTTTCTCCTTCTCTTTTCTTTCTCCTTCTCTTTCCTTTCTTCTTCTTCTCCTTCTTCTTCTTTTACTTTTTGAATTCAAATTCAAATAGTTAGGGGGGGAATACTGTTCATCCCCCATCACCACTGATCAGCCCACGACTCCTTCCTGCGGTGTCTCCGGCCAGGCGCCCGGCGGCTGCTGCACCACTGATCCCCGCTGTACTCCGGCGGCCAACCCCCTACTGTCGATTCCCATCAGCCGGCCACTGCTCGGCCGACTTCCCTCCGGCGGTCCCCCGCAGTTCCTGTTCACCGGCGGCCCACTGTCATCCCTGCCGACTGTTCTTCTCCCTCCGGCGCCCCACTGCACCCAGCGGCCAACCACCCAGGCCGACCCCCCCCCCAGTCCGGCGCTGTCTCGCGCGTCCGGCGGCCCGCTGCCCATCCCTTCCCGCTGTCAACTACTCCACATCACCACCACCTCCATCCATCCATCCATCCGTCCATCCATCCATCCACATCTCCGGCCCCCTCTCAACTCCGGCGAGCGGCCGACTGAACCCCGGCGACCCCCCAACTCACGAGCTCCCCGCCGACCTGCTGCCGCTGCCCCTCCCTCTGCTGTTTACCCCGGCCGGCGCTGCGCCACCCGTCAGCCCGGCGGCCCTCTTCTCAGCCGGCTGCTCCTCCCCTCGCCACCGCGGTCCGACGAGACTCCGGCCAACCCACTGTAAGTTCCTTCTTCTTCTCCCTCCTTCTTTCTTCCTGTATATATATATATATATATATATATATATATATATATACTTATATACGTATGAGTATATATAATATACGTATATGTATATAAATAGTATTATTTAATTAGTGCTTTAAATACATGAAATGTGTATAGTATATAAAGAAAACTGGTAATGTATAATTTAATAATGTGAATGTATATTATTTATTTAAATTATGTTTAATTAATGCATATGTATATGTATGTATATTGGGTATTTTATGTGGTATATAAATTAGTTCTCCGTATGTATTCACATATATGTATAGTGTATATACTTAGTATATGTATGTATTAATGTATAAATATTGTGTATTAGTATATATAGTATATTTTAAATTAGTATATGTATATGTATAGCATTTAATTGATTAATATTTAATATGCACATATGTATATAAATACGTATACGTGTATTTGTGTGTGTATATGTGTATATATATATATCTATAAATATATAGTGTATTTTCTCTAATTGTATATAGTGTACGTACTATTTAGTATATGTACAAACACATATATGTATGTATTTTGCAATAATTTCATATAGTATATATGTATTAAATATATTTTTGGGTATATGTACAATACATATATAAATATGTACTTTGGCATAAATATGTATGGGTATATAAATACATAAACGTATTTCGGTATAAATATACATATATGTATATATATAATTAATTGGTATATGTGTATACATGTATTTTATATATATACTTAGCATATTTTCAATGTATGTTTAATTGGTATATATATATGGTATAAATTCAATTTGGTATATACATATTTGTATTGCAAATATATATATGGTAGGTATTAATGATTAAATAGGTAATGTGTTTTAATATGTATCCCTACTAGGTGACCCTAGCTGACTAGTGCCCTGTCTGGCATGGCCCTGAGGCCAGTGTTTTGACTGTGTGTTAGCGTAGCTTCTGATGCAAATGTTATATTGTGTTATGGTTATAGGACTGTTGCTTTACCCAGGGGATACTCTGGAACAGGACATCAATAAATACCAGCTAAGGACCCAAGGCAAGTACATTCTCTGATAATTTCCAATTCCTTGATAATTTCTATAAATTAAATAATCATGAAATTTTACATCTGAATCCTTGACACTGTGCTACACGGACTAGTATAGCTTGGATCTGCAGTCATGAGATGTTACATAGATTATCGTATTGACATTGTATACGACATGTATATTAGATATCGTACATGATAGATTGGACTTGCTCGTGTATCGTGACGTGTCATGGTTGGATCCACAGTACTAGTTGGGGGCGGGGAAGTAGTTAGTAAGAAATGTGATCATAACCTCTTATTGTAGTGTAGAACAATGTAAGTATTAATCATGCTCTTCACCCATGATTAGCCAGGCCCTGTAGCTATCGTACATGTTCCCAAGCCGATCACATTTCGAAACTACTATTTCAAACACTTAGAATAGATTACAGTTCCCTATTTTAAATCATATACTACATCACCTGTATATGATGTTGTTCCTTGTTCTTTTCATTTTCATACATGCACTGACTATATCATATTGCCTATTGCCTGTCTCTTTACATTGCCTGTCTCTTTTTAATTGCTATTGTATTTATTTCACTGTCTTCTCAGTAGCTAGCATCACATGTTTATTGCTTTATAGTCCTTATCAATTAAATGGAACTGTTATTTGAGATTTGTACTTTGCTTCTTCTTGACTGGAAATATTTTTCCAGACTATGCCTTAGAGGACCGCTGTCCGACACTTTATGGACCATATGGTGAGTAGCTGCAGACTTGGTAGTCTAGTTGTGATTCCGGAAGGTCTAGCCGGAAATTACTATTTTTAGTTAGTTCTTTAAGTAGACTATTTGGTACCGGATTTGTCTCCGACATTTTTGATGAGACTTGGATATTTGTTGAGTTAGATTACATTCTGGATTTGTGTTGTATTTAATTTTTGTTCGATATCTTATCGTGCTGTAATCCTGTGATTGAGTATGTGTTCATTTTATTTGTGTCATCCGTGCCTCCTTATGGAGATTGGATGCTTGTGTGAGATTGGCTAGATAGTATCAAGACCTTGACAGCGTTCTACCGCCGATGCTGCGGCGTAGGCTGGACGTACCCACGCACTCGTGCCCCTAAACCGGGTGCGGGTCATGACACATTTTTAGTGGTGGCCCATGCAGGTCAGACTTCGCGAGTTGTGCGATGTCGTAGTAGTGTGGCATCCTTGTTATACTACTGCGTGCCTGTGATAGGATCTAGGACATAGGATACTAGGACGAGAGCGAATACTCAATCACAATTCCTTGAGAGATTTCTGGGATGACCCCTGAGAATCTTGTTATAACTTCCCATTTAAAAATCATTCCCTTGTTCCGTCCATTCTCACTTATCGATATTGAATTTGTTGATTGTTGATTAGTTATTAAGTTAGGATTTTGGATCATTTTAGGGTTTGATTTCATGTCAAGATGAATTTACAGACTAAATTATGGTATTATCTGATGACGCATGTCGATGAGGACAGTGAAAAATGATTAACATTAGAGCTATTGAACTACAGAAGGTGGATTTAAATCTTTAATTGAAGATTAAAAAAAAATGCAAATTTTTGGAATTTTTAGAAGTTGAGATGTTGTTATAAAAACTTTTTGAGGATTCAGATTCAATTTGATGAACCTAGACAAGCTGTAAGGATTTTTGAGTGATTAAATTTTTATTTTAGTATTTAGATAATTGGTCTTAAGGAAAGTATATAAAATTTTTACTTTAAATTTTATTCGAGGAGTTATTTTGAGAATTTTATTTGAGGACAGGATTTTATAGTGGGAGAGATATATTAGTATATAAGTAGATAAGATGCATGTGTAAGGATCTGTTGGCTTGAGCATGATTGAGATTTCACTGCCAACTGGCTTAGGTGTTCATCTAGGATTGTATTAGAGAGAGCAGTACTTGGTATAGTGTGTTGTAATTGTTATGCACTTGAGTGATAGGAATAACTAGTATCAGCGATTGCAGTAGGTAGGGAAGCTAGCAGTGAGTGTGCTTGTGATAGAACTGTGGTACCTAAGGGGTTAGAGGTATCAACCTTGGATGCATCTTTGACCTGTGCAATCACAACTAGGATTTTTCTTTCAACCTATTTATCTTGGATGTTGCTTCTTTAGAACTATAATGTCCTTCCTTGATGATATCGCATTTTACCTAAATTGATTCTTTGGGATCTGTCTTCAGGATGTCGTCGCAGACACGATCTATGAGAGCGGGAACATCAGCTTTAGAGGGGTCTGCCACCTCTCCACCTGATGGACAGACAGCCGTAGTTCCTCCTACATCTCCGATGCACGTAGGTGATCCTCCTCCCCCACCTGTTCAGAAGATTGCCGCAGCTGTGACGGACAATCCTCCACTTCCACCGACTCCGATTCCCGGAGGTTTGTCCATTGACGGGACGCAGATGTTTACCTTGATCCAGGGCATGGTAGATGCCCAGAGAGTGACGGCAGATGCTCAGCGAGTTCAAGCTGAGGCTCAGAGGGTGCAAGCAGAAGCGCACCAGGCACAAACCGAGCTGATGAGAGAAAACATGGAGAATGCTCATCAAGTGACTCTCCAAGCTTTGGAGAGAGTAGCACAGTACCAGCAGTTTCCTGGCCAGCAACAGCAGAGATCAGACACTATAGTGGATTTCAAGTGGATGATGCCTCGAGAGTTTAAAGGTACCGAAGGGATACTCTACGCTGACGACTGGCTAGAGGATATAGAGAGGAGCCTGCGATTGACCCAGATTCCGGAGAACTTGCAGATAGAAGCCGCTGGCAGTCAGATGTTCGATATCGCACTCACGTGGTATCGCACAGAGCCGAGAATTACTGCGCAAGGACTTACTTGGGAGACCTTCAAGGAACTCTTCAAGGAGAAGTTCTTTCCCGATGTGGCATTGGGAACCTTGGAAAGTCAGTTTCATGACTTAGTTCAAGAAAATATGTCGGTCGACGAGTACGCTGCAAAATTCTGTAGATTGAGCCGTTTTGCATCGTCTATGATTCGGGACCCAGGAGATCGAGCCCGAAAATTTAGAAAGGGACTGACGAGAGAGATTAGGTCGCGCACTTCTGGTCGGCGTACCGCTACCTATGAGGCTATCTTGATGGATGCTCAGATCGCAGAAGAGGATCTGGATCTCAGGCCTAAAAGGAGTCACAATACTTTTGGAGATACGAATGGTAGCGCAGGACCGGCCAAGCATCCCCGTATTCAGCACCAACAGCAGTACCAAGTACCATTTCATATTCAGCAACAACCATGGACAATTCAGCATCTATCGCAGTACCTAGCACCAGTTCCTATCCAGCAACAACCATGGGCGTATCAGTATCAACAACAGTACCAGGCACCAGTCCGTGTTCAACAGAATCAGCAACAGCCTCCAAGAGAGACACAACAGACTTGTCATTTCTGTAAGAAGCCAGGTCACCTTTGGGAGAGCTGTAGAACGAGACTAGGACTCTGTTTGCACTGCGGCGCTGCGGGACATCGAGTAAGGGATTGTCTTCTAGCCCCTTATTTTCCCGGCCAGCGCGCAGCTTCAGATTATAGAGATCCAGTTAGGCTACCTGTGGAACCGTATATTGCTTAGCACCCGCGAAGGGAACCACCCCAGCAGGGTGGGGCATTTGCGATGACGGTCGAGGAGACCGATACTACAGGTAATGTGTTAGCAGGTTTTGTTCTTTCCTTCCTTCTGTTCCTATCTATTTGATTGATTGACTGATACCTTAGTACCGTAGCTTGTATGCATGATTTCTTGTTAGAATGTAGTTAATGGTACCCCTGATATAGAGACTGCAATACCATGACAAGACACCATGACCGTACATATTCCCCTTAGGTTGCATGTTGTATGATTGTAGGAAGGATTTTTCTTGGACCATGATTATCGAGGTTTGACTATGACGAAAATTCATAAAGGAGTTATGACTTGACAGGAGAGACAAGATGATTAACAAGATGGTTAAAATTCGAGGATAAACACCGATTTAAATAAAGGGCCAAGAATTTAACATGGCAGAATTTATGATTTATTAATTCCAGAAAGATTATGACATGATTAAACGGGTTATAAAATTTGGAAATTTTGGGGGATTATCAATATATTTATTTGATTGCAAGTTATGAATTTTAAAATGTTATATTTGGATGTTGCATTTGGAGAACCCTTAAGTACCGCATTGTTAAGTATTTTGAGGAAAGAGGAAGTCGAGGAATAAAATTATTGATGGACTAATGTTTGAATTCAAACTTTTTGGACGAGATTACATTATATATAGGTGCATTGATTAAAATCAAGTTAGAGGAGTGGATATTAAATTCCGAGTATGGAATTATTAACTAAAAACTTTCGGGAATTTTTTTGATAAAAATGGACTTTGATTCTATTTCGAGGATTTTCCAGGTTATGCAATAATTTCAGAATTTTGACAAATTGTGAAAAGACCTTGTGGATTATTAACTGATTTCGTGGTTGAAGAATTTAAAATTTGAGGGAAATAATAATGTGTATGATTAAATGCTACTTTGAGGATTCTGAATTTCGAGGACGAAATTCTTTTAAGGTGGGTAGACTTGTCACTACCACATTTCGAAGACAGGGGTATTTTCGAATTTTTACAATATTTAATATTATGGTAGTTACAATTAAATAATTGCATGATAATATTTTTTATTTAAATAATTATGTGATGTGTAATTGAATATAGTATTAGATGCAGTGTTCATTTATTTATTTTTTGCTAGCAGACTAGACCTAGAAGCCCAGTAGATGACCACCTGTCCGAAATTATAGAATTCTGGATTTTATTATTTTATCTAGAATTTATTTATTGGAGATTATAATTAATTACCGTATTTTATTTAATATTTTTGCGCATTGTCTTTGTTTCGATATTTGGATGACTTTTGTCTTCCAACAAATTTCACAATCTTGCCCTAGACATGCCCGCCTTCCTTTCTGCTATTTTTGTAACTTATAATTTTGCTCCCTGTGCATTAATTCTGGCCGCACAAAAATCATCGCGGACGTTATTTAATAAATCCCTATTTTGTATCGTTGTGCGTTCTAATTTAAATTGGAGACAATCTTGACCTATTTTTTGTGCGACCCAAATTAGGATAATATTCTGTTCTGAGTCTTCTTCACTATTGGTATTGATGACCTGACCTGATTTTGGCCCCATGTACTCCTAATTAATTTTTGAACACAACTTGCATTTTATTCTAATTAAATTGAGGATACTATTTAAACCAATTCTAAAATCCCAATTTAATTCCAGTGCCCTGCTAATTGAGCCCACACCGATCATACAGCGCCCCCTGACCCTACAAAACACCGGACACCGAATCGCCCACAAAATTTTCGTCATTTTATGTGTTTGTACAATTTCTCGAATTTAAGGGGCTAAGTTGCAATTATTCAATTGTAGGTGTCATCACCCCATTGTCCAAGACCAAATGGAAAGGTTATTTATTTGTGGACCAAATTACAATTTTCTCACTCTACTTTACATGAAAACAATTTCCTTCATGTTTAATCTGGACCACTCATTTAATTGGGTGCATCCTCACCTTTAATTTACCCACACCCTCATCCTATTTAATGTCCTATCTACATCATAAGCCCTAATCCCAAGAGAAACCTAGGTAGCCTCCATCCTCAACCTCAACCGTAGGAAGAAAAATTTCTTCCTTTCTTCTTCTCTTTTCTTTCTCCTTCTCTTTCCTTTCTTCTTCTTCTCCTTCTTCTTCTTTTACTTTTTGAATTCAAATTCAAATAGTTAGGGGGGAATACTGTTCATCCCCCATCACCACTGATCAGCCCTCGACTCCTCCCTGCGGTGTCTCCGGCCAGGGGCCCGGTGGCTGCTGCACCACTGATCCCCGCTGTACTCCGGCGGCCAACCCCCTACTGTCGATTCCCATCAGCTGGCCACTGCTAGGCCGACTTCCCTCCGGCGGTCCCCCGCAGTTCCTGTTCACCGGCGGCCCACTGTCATCCCTGCCGACTGCTCTTCTCCCTCCGGCGCCCCACTGCACCCAGCGGCCAACCACCCAGGCCGACCCCCCCCCAGTCCGGCGCTGTCTCGCGCGTCCGGCGGCCCGCTGCCCATCCCTTCCCGCTGTCAACTACTCCACATCACCACCACCTCCATCCATCCGTCCATCCATCCATCCACATCTCCGGCCCCCTCTCAACTCCGACGAGCGGCCGACTGAACCCCGGCGACCCCCCAACTCACGAGCTCCCCGCCGACCTGCTGCCGCTGCTCCTCCCTCTGCTGTTTACCCCGGTCGGCGCTGCGCCACCCGTCAGCCCGGCGGCCCTCTTCTCAGCCGGCTGCTCCTCCCCTCGCCACCGCGGTCCGGCGAGACTCCGGCCAACCCACTGTAAGTTCCTTCTTCTTCTCCCTCCTTTTTTCTTCCTGTATATATATATATATGTATATATATATACTTATATACGTATGAGTATATATAATATACGTATATGTATATAAATAGTATTATTTAATTAGTGCTTTAAATACATGAAATGTGTATAGTATATAAAGAAAACTGGTAATGTATAATTTAATAATGTGAATGTATATTATTTATTTAAATTATGTTTAATTAATGCATATGTATATGTATGTATATTGGGTATTTTATGTGGTATATAAATTAATTCCCCGTATGTATTCACATATATGTATAGTGTATATACTTAGTATATGTATGTATTAATGTATAAATATTGTGTATTAGTATATATAGTATATTTTAAATTAGTATATGTATATGTATAGCATTTAATTGATTAATATTAAATATGCACATATGTATATAAATACGTATACGTGTATTTGTGTGTGTATATGTGTATATATATATATCTATAAATATATAGTGTATTTTCTCTAATTGTATATAGTGTACGTACTATTTGGTATATGTACAAACACATATATGTATGTATTTTGCTATAATTTTATATAGTATATATGTATTAAATGTATTTTGGGTATATGTACAATACATATATAAATATGTACTTTGGCATAAATATGTATGGGTATATAAATACATAAACTTATTTCGGTATAAATATACATATATGTATATATATATAATTAATTGGTATATGTGTATACATGTATTTTATATATATACTTAGCATATTTTCAATGTATGTTTAATTGGTATATATATATGGTATAAATTCAATTTGGTATATACATATTTGTATTGCAAATATATATATGGTAGGTATTAATGATTAAATAGGTAATATGTTTTAATATGTATCCCTACTAGGTGACCCTAGCTGACTAGTGCCCTGCCTGGCATGGCCCTGAGGCCAGTGTTTTGACTGTGTGTTAGCGTAGCTTCTGATGCAAATGTTATATTGTGTTATGGTTATAGGACTGTTGCTTTACCCAGGGGATACTCTGGAACAGGACATCAATAAATATCAGCTGAGGACCCAAGGCAAGTACATTCTCTGATAATTTCCAATTCCTTGATAATTTCTATAAATTAAATAATCATAAAATATTATATCTGAATCCTTGACACTGTGCTACACGGACTAGTATAGCTTGGATCTGCAGTCATGAGATGTTACATAGATTATCGTATTGACATTGTACACGACATGTATATTATACATCGTACATGATAGATTGGACTTGCTCGTGTATCGTGACGTGTCATGGTTGGATCCACAGTACTAGTTGGGGGCGGGGAAGTAGTTAGTAAGAAATGTGATCATAACCTCTTATTGTAGTGTAGAACAATGTAAGTGTTAATCATGCTCTTCACCCATGATTAGCCAGGCCCTGTAGCTATCGTACATATTCCCAAGCCGATCATATTTCGAAACTACTATTTCAAACACTTAGAATAGATTACAGTTCTCTATTTTAAATCATATACTACATCACCCGTATATGATGCTGTTCCTTGTTCTTTTCATTTTCATACATGCACTGACTATATCATATTGCCTATTGCCTGTCTCTTTACATTGCCTGTCTCTTTTTAATTGCCATTGCATTTATTTCACTGTCTTCTCAGTATCTAGCATTACATGTTTATTGCTTTATAGTCCTTATCAATTAAATGGAACTGTTATTTGAGATTTGTACTTTGCTCCTTCTTGACTGGAAACATTTTTCCAGACTATGCCTTAGAGGACCGCTGTCCGACACTTTATGGACCATATTGTGAGTAGCTGCAGACTTGGTAGTCTAGTTGTGATTCCGGAAGGTCTAGCCAGAAATTACTATTTTTAGTTAGTTCTTTAAGTAGACTATTTGGTACCGGATTTATCTCCGGCATTTTTGATGAGACTTGGATATTTGTTGAGTTAGATTACATTCTGGATTTGTGTTGTATTTAATTTTTGTTCGATATCTTATCGTGCTGTAATCCTGTGATTGAGTATCTGTTCATTTTATTTGTGTCATCCGTGCCTCCTTATGGAGATTGGATGCTTGTGTGAGATTGGCTAGATAGTATCAAGACCTTGACAGCGTTCTACTGCCGATGCTGCGGCGTAGGCTGGACGTACCCACGCACTCGTGCCCCTAAACCGGGTGCGGATCGTGACAATGGTGGTATTGTCTACATGGGCAACGACAACACTTGCAAAACCGAGGGCATTGGCTCGGTTTAGTTAAAGATGTTTGATGGAGCAATCCAAAAACTTGGAGATGTTCGTTATGTTCCTGGATTGAAAATGAACCTCATCTCGCTTGGAGCCTTGGAATCGAAAGGCTATCGGATCACCATGGATGATGGAACTCTCAAAGTCGCTAAAGGCGCATTGGTGACGATCAAAGGGACCCGAAAAGGAAATCTATACTTCCTTAAGGGTAGCACAATTGTCGGACATGCAGCTACGGCATGTTCCAAGGAATCTGATGCTTCAAAACTTTGGCACATGCGACTTGGGCACACCGGTGAGAAGCCTCTTCAAACTTTGATAAAACAAGGCGTGCTTAAAGGGGCTAAGACCGGTAAAATCAGCTTTTGTGAACATTGTGTTTTTGGCAAGCAAAGAAGGGTGAAGTTCGACACATCTATATACTGAATGAAGGGTATCCTTGATTATGTTCACACGAATGTTTGGGGTCCGACGAAGAATGCGTCGCTTGGAGGAAAAAGGTAGTTTGTCACCTTTATTGATGATTACTTGAGACAAGTTTGGATGTACCCGATGAGCCATAAGAATGAAGTCATGGATATCTTCCTTGATTGGAAGAAGATCGTGGAGAATCATACTGGACGAAAAATCAAGAAGTTATGATCGGACAATGGTGGAGAATATAAGTTTGATCATTTTCTTGAAGTATGTCGAGAAGAAGGAATTGTTCGTCACTTCACCGTTCTGAAAAATCCACAACAAAATGGTGTCGCCGAAAGGATGAACCAGTCTTTGGTTGAAAAGGCTCGGTGCATGTTGTCTTAAGAAGGCTTGAGCAAAGCATTTTGGGCAGAAGCAATCAACTATGCAGTTCACCTTGTGAATCGGTTACCTACTGTTGCTAACGGGGGTAAAGCACCACTTGAAAAATGGTCAGGTAAACATGTTAATGATTATGATCAATTGTATATTTTTGGTTGCCCTGCTTATTACCATGTTTCTGAATCTAAACTTGACCCTCGAGCAAAGAAAGCCATTTTCATGGGCTTTAGTTCAGGAGTTAAAACATACAGGTTATATTGTCCGAAGTCAAAGAATATCGTCAAGAGCCGAGACGTGACATTTGACGAATCGGTAATGTTTTTGAAAAAGACCGATGAACCTCCTAAGCAGGCTAAGAACGTCACTGTTGGTCCTGAGCCGGTTATTCCTGTAGGGGAATCTTGTCAAAATAAACCGGTTGATGATGAGAAAAACTCTGATCAGGTGGAGGACATCGTGCAGGTGGAGGAATGTCTCGAGGAAGAGTCTCGAGAACCTGAGGTAGTTGAATCTATTGCAAAGAATAGACCTCGGAGGAAAATTAAACGGCCAGCTCGATTTGATGATATAGTTGTAGTTGCACTTCCTGTGATAGAGGGAATTTCGAATAGCTATAAAGATGCTATTCAAGATTCAGAAAGCTCGAAATGGAAGGAGGCCATGGACGAAGAAATGAAGTCTTTGAAAAAGAATCAGACTTTGGAATTGGTACAACTTCCTAAGGGAAAGAGAGCTATCGGATGTAAATGGGTGTATGCAAAAAAATATGACACTCAGGGAATTCGATACAAAGCTCGATTGGTGGCCAAAGGATATGCTCAAAATGAGGGAATAGACTACAATGAGATCTTTTCTCCTGTTGTAAAACATTCGTCTATTCGAGTGTTGTTGGAGTTGGTAGCTCAATTTGATCTCGAGCTTTTCCAACTTGATGTCAAGATGACTTTCTTGCATTGAGACTTGAAAGAAATTTATATGACACAACCTGATGGATTTTGTGTTCTTGGAAAGAAAAATTGGGCTTGCAAACTGCAGAAATCCTTGTACGACCTTAAGCAGTTTCCTCGACAATGGTATACTCGTTTTGATCAGTTCATGGTGGAATACAGGTACACTCGTAGCCAATTTGATCATTGTGTGTACTTTTGGAAACTTAATTATGGCTCATATATTTATTTTCTCTTGTATGTGGATGATATGTTAATTGCATCCAAGAGCAAGGTGGAGATAGATAAATTGAAGGCCCAACTCAGAAAGGAGTTCAAAATGAAGGACTTAGGCGAGGCTCGACGAATACTTGGAATGGAGATCAAGAGGGATCGTCCTAATGGTACCATTTGGTTGTCACAATCTCAATACTTGAAGAAGATTTTGGAGAAATTTGATATGCATGGTTCGACCAAACCTGTAAGTACTCCGCTCGCCCCTCATTTCAAGTTAAGTGCTTCTTTATATCCGACTTCTGATAAAGAACGAAGATACATAGAAAATGTTCCCTATACAAATATTGTTGGATCATTGATGTATGCTATGGTGTACACTCGGCCTGACCTTTCGTACGTTGTTAGTATGGTTAGCCGATACATGCACAAACCGGGAAAGGGACATTGGCAAGCTGTGAAGTGGATACTTCGATATCTTCGTGGCACTGTTGATCTTGGTTTAAAATTTTAAAGAAAGAATGATCTAGAGTTTGATAAATTAGTGGTTGGTTATGTGGATTCGGACTATGCCGGTGATCTTGACAAAAGGAGATCTACTACTGGATATGTGTTCACTATGGCTGGTGGATCCGTTTGTTGGCGTTCGACGCTTCAATCCACAGTTGTATTTTCTACTACTGAAGCTGAATATATGTAAACCCCCTCGACCAGATTTCAGCATTTTTAGGATTATTTTAAACAATTTAGGATTTATGGCAATATTTTAATTTATTTTGCTTACATATCCTATTGATTTGTGCACCTGTCCATCACCTAATTATTTGGAGCTTTACCTTGACTGTTATCCCCGAACAAAGTTCACATACCTCTCATAGACATGCTAGCATATTTTTCTGAAACTTGTGTAACTCCCAAATACTCTGTTTTGTGCCTCGTTTTAGACGCACAAATATCGTTACAAACGTACGTATTTAAATTCCCAGATCTGTACCCACCTCTGTACCAATAGGGATTTGAGGCCCAACATGCACCTATTTTGCCCAAACAAAAATACGTTAATATTCTACTCTGAATATACTACATTTAGTATATTGACACCGCATTAAAATTATGGCCCTACCTGCCTCTAAATAATTAGTAAACACCATACGCAGTATTTATTAATTAATTAATATGATGGCCCGTATCACCCAAGAAAACCAGGCCCAGCCCCTGCCCAGGCTCTCCCCACCCCCTCAGGACCCTCACACAGCAATTTTCCTCAGTTCTGTGCAATTTAGCATTTTCAAGAATCGGGTGTTTTTCCCAGACAATTTCGTAATTGCACAATTTCCCAAAAATAGGACCTTTATGCAATTTATGAAATTACAGGGACTTTTCTGCAAATTTCCCTGTGAGGTGTCAGCCTCTTATTGGCCGGTGAACCTGCACCGTCCATTTGGAAGCGGGACCCACCTGAAAATATCCACAAAATATCCTGTAAATATCTATAGATATTTTACTTATTAAAATATCTAATTTATTTATATTATAAAACCCAAATCCCTAACCCTAACCTAGCCGTCAGCCGACCCCCCCCCCCCTCGCCGGAGGAGCTCCGCCTCCCCCCCCCCCCCCCGCGCGGCGAGCCGACCCCCGCCGGAGCAGCAGCTCCTCTCTCTTCCTCCACCTCCCCCCTTCCCGACTACCTCCTCCACTCTGCCCTTCCTTCCCCCCCCCTCGATTACCGCCACCACCGCCACCCCCATCACAGCCAACCCCACCACCATCATCGACCACCACCACCACCATCATCATCGTCCCCGACCTCCTCTCCTCGAGCTCGACGCCATCCCCGAGTTCCGGCCCGACTTCTTCCCCACCCCCCCCACAGCGGCCGACTTCTCCCCTCTTCTCCTCCCCCGATCGGCCCCGTGCGGTGCTTCCCCCCCCCACTCCGGTTCAGTCCCCCCCCCCCCCGACCGGCCTGTGCACAGCCACTCCGAGGTCACCTCCTCCTCCCCACCCGACCATCTCCACCGTGCAATCTCCCTCGTCCGACCGGCTGACCCGCAGCGACTCCGGACCACCCCGCAGCAACCCCGACTCGAGCAGTACCGGACACGGTGCAGTACCGGACACGACAGTACTGGACACAGCCCGGACACAGCCCGGACACTGTGTCGTGTTGTGTCAAGACGACTCGCGGACACGAAAAAATTCAGTCTACGGAGCCCTGTTCAGGTAACCCGTTCTCTCTCCTCGTTGTTCCGTTTTTCATTCTGTCAGTTGTGACACGTAGGCTATGTAACCCTCTCGGTGCCCGTGCAACCCGCTCGGTGCATCGCATCCTGTGGCGATCGCAAACCGCGATCCAAATACAAGAAAAATAATATCCCATTTTCACCCGGAACTGAGTACGCTCCGCCAAACGGGACGACTTGGTCGCACGCGGTCTTTACCAAAACATGCACGCCGTTGATACGGACGTGCGGGATTTTGCAGAAGTTGATTTGGATGTGCGTGCACACCGGAATCAACGCGTATCCGCCGACAACGTCCCGTATCAGCCTGTTCTGGAACACGCTGTAACTTTGTGTACACACGTCCCGTATTGCGCCATCGGACTCGTAACAATACGCTGGTCCTGTGACCCAAGTTTGGTTCGATTCTGAGAACGTTGACAAAATTTCGTATCGTGGGCCCACAGGCTCCACTTGACGGGCGATTTTGTGATCGGCACATCGGAATCCAGTTCTGGACATTCCATTGGGTTCGTATCGTCGTTCTGAACTTGTTGACACTAAGTTTGGCAAATTTGGAGACCTTTGAACCTGACACATTTTTCGGTGCAAAGTGGCACACATGTGGACCCCGCTTTGACCGAAAATTGTCCTTTTTGCCCCTGTGTCCAAATTGGACTTAAGGACAGGCGTTTCTAGCTATTTGATATTTTCTGAGACCGTTGATGATGTTTATTTCAGCATCTGGAGACGTCCATTCTGAGGCCATAGTTTCTGGCTTTTGGCATTTAACATCTGGACGTTACATTTTTGCAGCTCTATTGCCAGGCAAGTATACCTTGCCTTGTTGTACTGTTTAAATCCAGTTATTTTAGTTACATATTTATTTATTTGAATATTATATAAATGTGCGCGTCCGAGAAAACTCGGGTGCAGTCAACGAAGGCGTTGACGTTAGGACTTGTGTCCGACCTAGTGTCTAGTCGACCCACCTAAAGTTTTGGAGTTATTGGTATGACTCCCCAGGCCTTGACACGTATCATCACACGTCATAGTGTGAGTTCATGTAGGGACGCGTGTCTCATGCGCGACTGGCCATCAATATGAGCAACACGTGTAACGGTATGTAACTTAGTTGTTTATTTTATTGAAACTTGCATCATAGTAGGAGGTGTCCACGTCATTTTCACGACTTGTACATCTATATTGGGCGGGAAAGATACTAGTAGACATATGGGACACCCCCTCCTTGTATGTTATACCTTCGTTCCATGCTCCTCGGAGATGGACGATTGCAGAGTGCCCATGTGTCTGGGGGCATATGACACATATACTAGCCAGTCATGACGATTGGTGAATTAAGTCAGCATATGTCTAGCCTACATTTTTCCATACGTACTACAAGGTCTTTAAATTGCATTCACTTAGATGGTTAGCACACCCCATTTATTTATTCAGTATTTACGTTATGGCATGCTTCTATGTATCTTGTTATGTCCCTCTGAGGACCTGGTCCCTTTCCAGGTTTAGATGTTCATGAGTATTCGCAGGAGCGCAGATCCGGACATGTTACGTATATTCCGAGGAGGTCTTCTCTTCGAGTCTCGTGATTGTCAGATGCTGTTCTTATATGGTGTGTATCTGGTTCATTTTATATTCTATTTCGGCAGTGGATTTGTTTCCATCCGACTGTCATTCTTTAGATACTTATTATTGAGATTTAGTTACATTGTTATTTGGTTATTCATATTTGATTTCTGTGGATGAGATTTAGATATTACCCTGTGTCACACCCCAGTCCCAAAATATCGAGGGACTGGACACGTGGCAATGGCCAGCAGCACGCACCGATGGACAACCCAATTTAATGGATCCATCAGGGCATGCTTAAGCTGTAGTCTAACAGAAAAATGTTACAAGTCTCAGGTATTTTTAATCTCATCCACAGAATAAACACAAATTAATTGCCAGACATATTACAAATGGAAATAAATAAACAATATCAAATAAGTGTCTCGGGAAACAATCCGAGAATCAGTCTGTTACATTAAAGGAAATAGACAGGAATTAAATCAACAGAAAATAAAAATACTGAGCAAATTAAGCCGGTACTCAGGAGAAGTCTTCTGCCACTATCTCGTCCTCGGTTTCTGGTTCTGCTCCAAGGAGTGCTCCTGTACCGTACACCTCGGGGTAGTTCTCTTCAGCTCTACCTGGGACATAATCTGGATCCAGGTCCTCAGGGGACAGCAAGGTACAGAAAATACAAGCCAAAATAAATGCAGTGCAGCAGATAATTAAATAAGAGGGTAAGCTATGTAACCAGCTAAGTGATATGCAATATGAGAGCAGCACTAGAACTTAGGCTGAAGCCACTACAAGCTCTGTGTCGGGGAGCCGGTAGCGACAATAACTATGAATTATACTCTGAAATATACTATGTTTTATATATATAATATCAGCCTGTAGTCTGTGTGTCTCTCCCCATCCAATGTAATCCCACGTCTCATGTCCACGATACCTCATGTCCATGTCACGCACGATTATAACTAATGCAGCAAGTCTGATAGCTATGAATCAAATGTCTAAGAATGTAAAGTCTATGTCATAAAACATGCATCCTATACAGAATTACCTTGAATGTCTCAGGAAGACTCTGTCTCATGAAATAGTGTCAAGTGTCCTGGGTTCTGGTGTACTTGATAGGACAAGTACGAGAATTATCGGGTCTCGATATCCATGTCTATGTGACGTTACACAAACTCGCGTACGGAGTTGGCACCCGACTATGATCGGACACTAAGCACGTCACCCGTTTCCTAGGTTAAGCAGTTAAAACAAGTTTACATTTAATTCCACAAGAAATCAAGTAAAATACTATGTCAAGAATTACTGAGACTTGGCAAGCTTTACTTGCCCACTAATGCATAATTAAGTCCAGAAAATAATTAGCAAGCTGCAGGGTTTGGCAAGGTACACTTGCCTGTGGTTCCGGCTCTGTTTGCAGTTCTGACTTCAGCGGGAATTACAGGCGGTAATCCGGTTGCTGAAATAAATATCACCATCAGATCCAGAAAATATCAATCAGCTAGAAATGACTGTCCTTGGGTCCAATTTGGAGACAAGGGCAAAAACGACAGTTTCGGGTCAAAACGGGGTCCACATGTGGGCCCGCTTTGCACCGAAAAATGTGTCAGGGTCAACGGTCTCCAAATTCACCAAACTTAGTGTCAACAGGTCAGGAACGCTGATACGAACCCAACGGAACTTTCAAAATTGAATTCCGATGAGCCGATCACAAAATCGCCCGTCGAACGGGGCCTGTGGGGCCCACGACACGCGATTTCGTCAACGTTCTCAGAATCGAACCAAACTTGGGTCACAGGACCAGCGTATCGCTACGAGTCCGATGGCGCAAGTTTTGTTTCAATTCGACGTGTGTACACAAAGTTAGGGTGAATTACAGAAAAGTCGGATACGGGACGATGTCCGCGGATACGCGTTAATTTCGGTGTGCACGCACACCCGAATCAGCTTCTGCGAAATCCCGCACGTCCGTATCGACGACGCGCACGTATCTATGAAGACCGCACGCGACCAAGTCGTCCCGTTTGGCGGGGCGTACCCAGTTTCGGGGTGAAACAGGGTCTAGTTTTTCCTGTTTTTGGATCGCGGTGTGCGATCACCACAGGACGCGATGCCCCGAGCGGTTTGTCCGGGCACCGAGAGGGTCATACAGGCTTCGCAACGTAATTTACGGAATCAAATTCCGAGCTACGACAAGAAGATACACGCACCTGAACGGGACCCAAAAATCGGGGTCTGAATCGTGTCCGACACGTGTCCGATTCGGGAATCGAATTTAGGGTTAGGGTTAGAGCTTCAGGCCGAGCTCCGGTGGCTCTGCGGCGGCTCAGGGTGGGGGAGGCCGGCCGGGGGCAGCGCGGCGGCGCGCTGGGGGACTCGCCGGCGGCGGAGGAAGGCGGCGCTGAGGCGGGGAGCTGCTGCTGCTGCGGTGCTCGTTGCCGGAGAAGAAGGGGAGG
The DNA here is from genome assembly GCA_036927795.1 of Iris macrosiphon. Lineage (NCBI taxonomy): Eukaryota > Viridiplantae > Streptophyta > Magnoliopsida > Asparagales > Iridaceae > Iris > Iris macrosiphon. The sequence goes on along the minus strand of JAYESA010000017.1, from coordinate 152,675,546 downwards.
GGAGGAAGAAGGCGGCTGCAGCGGCGGCGTCCGGCGGGCTGGGCGGCGGTGGCAGCGGCGTTGGGCAGTGGTGGCGGACCGGTGGTGGCTGGGGTGGTGTCGACGGGGAGGGGAGATCGGAGGAGGAGGAGTTATATAGGGGTGGCCGAGGGGGACGAGACGGGCGGAGAGAGGGGCGGAGAAGGCGGCGCTCGCTGGGACGTGGCCAGGCAGAGCGGGCCGGAGGCGGCGGCTCCGCCGCGAGACGCGGGCAGCGGTGAGAACTGGGTCGTGGGGGGGGCCGGGCTAGCGGGTTGTGGGCGGGTCGGGTTCAGGTGGACCCGACCCGACCCGATAGGGGCGACGGGCTGGGCCGGCCCAATGGGCTGGGGAGATGGGCCGGGCCGGTTTATGGGTTTGGGTTTATAATAATAAATAAATAAATCATTAATTAATTAAATAAATAAATAAATACTTTTAGGTGATTAAAAATAGGTCCGGGGTCCAATAAATTCCAGAAAAATTGTCCTAAGTCCAGTTTTTCATTTTACATCCAAAAATATTATTTTCATAATATTTTAATATTATTTATTATTATTTAAAAAATCATTGATTGATTAAAACTCTGTTTTTAAATTATAGAAAATTTTCAGAAAATTCCAAAAAATTGTGAAAAATCCAGATTTTAAAAATTTGAAAAATCAGGCGGTTTACAATATACCCCCCTTAAGAGGATTGCGTCCTCGCAATCAAAGAATAACCGGTCAACAGAGATGACGCGGTCGCAATCATCGTTTGAAAATACATCACAAGATACTTAGGGAAGTACCGTGTCCCTAAAAATTGAAAGTTATACACTTTCCAGGAAAATCTAGTTAAAGCAAGAGATCTACAACTTTTATAATAACCAGGTTATTGTTAACAAGTTGTATTTTACTAGGTTGGGGCTGAGGTCACGAACCAATAGGCACGAACTACAACAAGACTAGAAACGGATACTACGAATCACTTACTCGCATCAGCGTCCTGCACAGTCATCACATAAGCTTGCCCTCGTCCTTGAGGTAGATTCCTCTGCTGCTGCTGGGCTTGCTGGAAGAGTGTCGCCTGAGGTGCCAGAGGTGGCCTCGGTGCTGGTGAAGCTGGTTGGTTTGCCCTTGGTGCTCCATCTCGATGCTGGGGACAGTCCTTGGCTATGTGTTGATTGGTGCCGCAAATCAGGCACAATCCCAACTTGCGTCTGCAGTCCCTCTCGACATGGCCTATCTTGCCGTAGTAGTGACAGGTAGGAAGGGTCTGCGAAGCTGTCCTGGGTGGCTGGTGCATGTGAGATCTCTTTGCAGATTCTCCCGGTGAGGTTCTGTCTGGTGCTGAGGTGATTGGCCGCTTGTGGCGAGACTCCCTCCTGGTGACGCGTTCCATGCGTCGGGCTGCAGCGAGAACGTCTGAGTAGGAGGTAGGTGCGACGGATCCGATGAGTCTCTGTAGCTCGAAGTTCAGTCCGTCGAAGAACTTCTCGGCCTTCTCTTCCTCTGTCGGGATCAGGGTTGGGGCGAAGCGGTTCAGACGAATGAATTATGCGTTGTACTCTTCCACCGTCATAGAGTCCTGAGTGAGGCGATTGAATTTGTCCCGCAGTTCAGATCGTGCGATAGCCAGAATGTACATCTCCTGGAAGAGCCTGGAAAACTTTTCCCAAGTGACTCGGTCTGGTCTGAGTCGTGCCTCCTCAGACAACCACCATTGGTGTGCGTTGCCTGTCAACTGCATTCGGACGGCCGTCATCCAGCGTTCCCGTGGAAGCTCAACTGCTTCAAGTTGATGCCGTATGTTGGTGAGCCACTCATGAACTTCTGTGGGCTCCTCTTTTCCAGAAAAAGTGCGGGGCTTCAGTTGGCGGAAGTCAGTGATAGAGCCTGTAGATGGCCGTCGAGCTGGTAGGTTGGCCTGCTCCAGTACAGTTACGATGATGTCCCTCCAGAAGTTAGCTTCGCAACGCTGAGCCTCGTGTTGGACTTGTTGCTGAGCTTGCATCATCGCGTAGTCTGCTGCCCGTCAATTGGCTGTCCTTGTGGGAGTACAGGCGTTGGTGGAACGAACTGCGGCGGAGGTGGAATGTTATCGCGTCGGAATCGGAAGGTAGGTTGGCCTGCCTGCTGGCTTTGTTGAGTTGAGGGAACTCCTCCGACTGGTGTCACTTCGTCGTCATAGGTGACACCTGTAGCTTGTGGTATTCCGGCGGGAGTCTCGGTGCATTCTTGTGGGTCCATTTCCCTGTATCCAAAATAACCAATAAGAGGCGCACAGGAATCAAGGCAAGATGCAAGTCAAAATTAGTTCGAATACGATACAGATATCAAAAATGATTCAAGCAAGTGGATGAGATCCTAAAAACTTATCCTATTCTTTATTGCAGGCCTGTTCGGTCCCTAAGTTGAAACCGAACAATTTAGTCATAGACCTGCATGGGCCACCACAAAAACTATGTCATGCCCCAGTCCCAAAATATCGAGGGACTGGACACGTGGCAATGGCCAGCAGCACGCACCGATGGACAACCCAATTTATTGGATCCATCAGGGCATGCTTAAGCTGTAGTCTAACAGGAAAATGTTACAAGTCTCAGGTATTTCTAATCTCATCCACAGAATAAACACGGATTAATTGCCAGACATATTGCAAATGAAAATAAATAAGCAATATCAAATAAGTGTCTGGGGAAATAATCCGAGAATCAGTCTGTTACATTAAAGGAAATAGACAGGAATTAAATCAACAGAAAATAAAAATACTGAGCAAATGAAGCCGGTACTCAGGAGAAGTCTTCTGCCACTATCTCGTCCTCGGTTCCTGGTTCTGCTCCAAGGAGTGCTCCTGTACCGTACACCTCGGGGTAGTTCTCTTCAGCTCTACCTGGGGACATAATCCGGATCCAGGTCCTCAGGGGACAGCAAGGTACAGAAAATACAAACCAAAATAAATACAGTGCAGCAGATAATTAAACAAGAGGGTAAGCTATGTAACCAGCTAAGTGATATGCAATATGAGAGCAGCACTAGAACTTAGGCTGAAGCCACTACAAGCTCTGTGTCGGGGAGCCGGTAGCGACAATAACTATGAATTATACTCTGAAATATACTATGTTTTATATATATAATATCAGCCTGTAGTCTGTGTGTCTCTCCCCATCCAATGTAATCCCACGTCTCATGTCCACGATGCCTCATGTCCATGTCACGCACGATTATAACTAATGCAGCAAGTCTGATAGCTATGAATCAAATATCTAAGAATGTAAAGTCTATGTCATAAAACATGCATCCTATACAGAATCACCTTGAATGTCTCAGGAAGACTCTGTCTCATGAAATAGTGTCAAGTGTCCTGGGTTCTGGTGTACTTGATAGGACAAGTACGAGAATTATCGGGTCTCGATATCCATGTCTATGTGACGTTACACAACCCCGCGTACGGAGTTGGCACCCGACTATGATCGGACACTAAGCACGTCACCCGTTTCCTAGGTTAAGCAGTTAAAACAAGTTTACATTTAATTCCACAAGAAATCAAATAAAATACTATGTCAAGAATTACTGAGACTTGGCAAGCTTTACTTGCCCACTAATGCATAATTAAGTCCAGAAAATAATTAGCAAGCTGCAGGGTTTGGCAAGGTACACTTGCCTGTGGTTCCGGCTTTGTTTGCAGTTCTGACTTCAGCGAGAATTGCAGGCGGTAATTCTGTTGCTGAAATAAATATCACCATCAGATCCAGAAAATATCAATCAGCTAGAAACGCCTGTCCTTGGGTCCAATTTGGAGACAAGGGCAAAAACGACAGTTTCGGGTCAAAACGGGGTCCACATGTGGGCCCGCTTTGCACCGAAAAACGTGTCAGGGTCAACGGTCTCCAAATTCACCAAACTTAGTGTCAACAGGTCAGGAACACTGATACGAACCCAACGGAACTTTCAGAATTGAATTCCGATGAGCCGATCACAAAATCGCCCGTCGAGCGGGGGCTGTGGGGCCCACGACACGCGATTTCGTCAACGTTCTCAGAATCGAACCAAACTTGGGTCACAGGACCAGCGTATCGCTACGAGTCCGATGGCGCAAGTTTCGTTTCAATCCGACATGTGTACACAAAGTTAGGGTAAATTGCAGAAAAGTCGGATACGGGGCGATGTCCGCGGATACGCGTTGATTCCGGTGTGCACGCACACCCGAATCAACTTCTGCGAAATCCCGCACGTCCGTATCGACGACGCGCACGTATCTGTGAAGATCGCGCGCGACCAAGTCGTCCCGTTTGGCGGGGCGTACCCAGTTCTGGGGTGAAATAGGGTCTGGTTTTTCCTGTTTTTGGATCGCGGTGAGCGATCACCACAGGACGCGATGCCCCGAGCGGTTTATCCGGGCACCGAGAGGGTCATACAGGCTTCGCAACGCAATTTACGGAATCGAATTCCGAGCTACGAGCAAGAAGATACACGCACCTAAAATGGGCCCGAAAACCGGGGTCCGACACGTGTCCGACACGTGTCCGATTCGGGAATCGAATTTAGGGTTAGGGTTAGAGCTTCAGGCCGAGCTCCGGTGGCTCTGCGGTGGCTCAGGCCGGGGGAGGCCGGCCGGGGGCAGCGCGGTGGCGCGCTGGGGGACTCGCCGGCGGCGGAGGGAGGCGGCGCTGAGGCGGGGAGCTGCTGCTGTTGCGATGCTCGTTGCCGGAGAAGAAGGAGAGGGGAGGAAGAAGGCGGCTGCAGCGGCGGCGGCCGGCGGGCTGGGCGGCGGTGGCAACGGCGCTGGGCAGCGGTGGCGGACCGGTGGTGGCTGGGGTGGTGTCGACGGGGAGGGGAGATCGGAGGACGAGGAGTTATATAGGGGTGGCCGAGGGGGACGAGACGGGCGGAGAGAGGGGCGGAGAAGGCGGCGCTCGCGGAGACGTGGCCGGGCGGAGCGGGCCGGAGGCGGCGGCTCTGCCGCGAGACGCGGGCAGCGGTGAGAACTGGGTCGTGGGGGGGGCCGGGCTAGCGGGTTGTGGGCGGGTCGGGTTCAGGTGGACCCGACCCGACCCGACCCGACCCGACCCGATAGGGGCGACGGGCTGGGCCGGCCCAATGGGCTGGGGAGGTAGGCCGGGCCGGTTTGTGGGTTTGGGTTTATAATAATAAATAAATAAATTATTAATTAAATAAATAAATAAATAAATACTTTTAGGTGATTAAAAATAGGTCCGGGGTCCAATAAATTCCAAAAAATTATCCTAAGTCCAGTTTTTTATTTTACATCCAAAAATATTATTTTCATAATATTTTAATATTGTTTATTATTATTTAAAAAATTATTGAATAATTAAAACTCTGTTTTTAAATTACAGAAAATTTCCAAAAAATTCCAGAAAATTGTGAAAAATCCAGATTTTAAAAATTTGAAAAATCAGGGGGTTTACACCCTGTGACTTATGATTAGTCTGACCACTTATGAATTATTGTTTATTATACAGCGTACGCTTGTATTATTGTTTCCATATATTTGAGTTGCTATATATACAGGCGGCTGGCATGCCTACGTGTCCTAGTCCTACGTATTTTGGGACTGGGACGTGACAATATATGTCACGCCCCAGTCCCAAAATACGTAGGACTAGGACACGTAAGCATGCCAGCCGCATGGATATGGCAACTCCAATATATGGAAACCAAATCCACACGTACGCTGTAATATGAATATCAAATCCACAAGTGGTATAAACATATGTCACAAGTCACAGGGTATAATCTAGATCTCATCCATGAAAATCATATAGAAATAAATAACCAATATCTATGGAACTAGATCTCAATAAGAAGTATCTATGGAGGATAGTTGGATGGAAACAAATCCACTACCAACTCAAATAGGAAAAGTAAATACAATATGAGTACAACACAATCAACCAAAATATAAGTATACCAGCTATAGATCACGGCCCGAAGAGAAGACATCCACGAAGCATACACAACCATCCAAATCTGCGCTCCTGCAAATACTCAAGAACAGGTACACCTGGCAGCGGACCAAGTCCTCAGAGGGACATAACAAGATACTTAAACACATGCCAATAAAGTACTGAAATAAATATCCAATGGGTCGCCTAACCGTCTAAAGTGAATGCAGTTTAAGAACAACTTTCTAACAAGTGGGCTATCTGGCCATAAATAGGATTGGCATAGTTCTCTTGGAGATCCAGGGGCCTACAAAGGCACGACGACTTTCGAACGTCGGAGGCCCGCCATGATAATATATAGGGGTCATCATGACCGCGTATCTCCGGCGGAGCATACGGGTTACACAAGGAAAGTGCAAAGGAGCCCAAATGCGGTACTTGTTGTTCTCTCCACCCAATGCTCTAAGCATGTCATGTCCATGACACGATAATACCTCTAATAACTGCCCAGTCTACTAGCATACAAAGTTTCTAACAGCAGTTATTCCTAACGCACGGCCCACATGTACAGGAGGCCAACCTGCACGCAAGTCCGTGATCTATATGAGACTCACAACTCGTGTAACAACTGTGTCACGGCCAATGAACCTAATGATGCTACATGATAATGGGGTAGTCTCATAAACAGGGTCAATGCAAATATATAAATAAAAACATATCGCGACGACACCGTCGCGCGCATTTTATATAACAGTTAAAATATATGAAAAGACAGAAAATAAAGATGCATGCAACATATGGAATAAAAATAACAGTACAATGGCAAGGTATACTTGCCTGGCAAGGAAGCTGCAATGTACCCATAACCTGCTCCAGAAATCGCGCAGAACAATCCAATATCCTATGTACATATGATATAATACAATAAAATCAGTAGTCATTACAATAGTGCACACACACAACAATACTTACACTGGACTCAGGGGGTACCCTAGGGGTAGCACTAGTCATCTAACACGGTAAATTACGCGTTGAATTACGCGGGGTCATATCTTCAAGTGTTGTACACAATCAGACAGTCAACTGACAGGTGTCTACGCCAGTACGTTAATGTACGCAAGGCGGAAAATTCCCAAATGTTTAGGGTCAACATGGTCAAGGTGAGAACGGGACAGTCCACGGTGTCCTAGGGTCGTACAGTCTGGATATATAGTCCTAATTATTATTTAGCATAGTATTTAATTACTTATAATTTATGTACATATTATATATTTATATATTTCTATATAACACTCAATTATTCATACCACTTGAATACCTGTACTAAGTATCTATATAAATGTATACCAATGAGTAATATACGTGTATGCGTACATATACGTACACGCATGTGGGTTCACCGACTCAGGACCTGGTGTCAACTATCAACCAATAAGCATTACTAATATCCTACTGGCATACACACAAGCACATATAAAAGAAGAAGATGGACAGGTTTGAATTCGAATCGAAGAAGAACAAAGAATCGATAATCAAATTCGTTATTTGAGTTCGAATTCGTTCCTGTCGACTTCGAATCACCAATTCAAATTTAACTCTGCTCTCGAAGTTTCCAATTTGAAACGGATCGGTCAGTTCTGTTCTGTTCGAATTCGTGTGGATCTCGATCGGATTCGAACTCGACAGAACACCGAAGATCAACTGTAACAAATCGATTTGGAGATTTGAAGGAGAAGTAGAAAGGAGAACAGAAAAGGATAGAGGAGAAAGTGAGGAACTCACCGAGATCGATCGGGCGGTCGTGAACGCTGCTCCGGACTTGCGGTGGAGGACGCAGGTCACCGGTGGAGCTCCGAGCTTGAGATCGCCATGGCTGCAGAGTCCAGTCTCGTCGATCGAGGGGGACGATCAGGTTCGTCGGAGCGATGGATCGTTCGAAGAAGACGATTGGATCCGTCGTGGTAGTCGTCGGTCACCGGCGAGGACGACTAGGAGCACCAATCGGGAACGCCATGGCCAGAAGCTTGCCGGGTTTAGGGTTCAAAAGGGAGTAGTGCGAGGAGGAAGGGGATTGGGGAGGAATCCGGTCAGGGCTCCGCCGGTGTTATTGATGGTGGTGAGTGGTTGCTCCGGGGGTCGGAGCTCCGGCCAGGAAGGGGGAGGAGGAAGAAGAACAGTAATGTAGGGAGAGTCGGCTGCTGAAAATTTAGGTTTGAGTTTAGGGTGATTTTGAGAAAGGAAAAAAAGGAGAAGATTTGTATTTATACACATGTGGACTTTTGGGTTTGACCTAGGTAAACTTGACTTTGGTCAACATCTCCTTGGGATGGACCTTGGGCTTGCCATGGGATATTGGGGCTATAAATTACATGGTTAAAACACAAGTATGGGGTTTAAAATATACGAGGGCCACAACCCAAAAATTACGGAAAAATCTACGTAAAGGAAAAATTGAGTTTCTTCACGCATTGCTCAATGGTGGGGACACCTCAATGTATTTTTGCATAAAAGTCCCCCAACAATTAGAAAATTGCATAAAGGCAGAAGCTAGATTTAATTAATTAAATCAAAACGCGCCCGAGGTTCTAGAATTAATTAGGAGCACAGGGAAATAAAAATAAGCGGAACAAAGGTTGGGACGTAGAGGATACAGAGTAGATTATTAATAAAATTTAGGTCGTACAAAATGGTCAAGATTGTGTCCCCAATTTCGATTGGGACGCACAAGGGTACAAAATTAAAATTTATATCGAATTAAGAAATAACGTCTGCAACATTTATTGTGCGACTAAAATGTAGCACAAGAAAGTAATACGATGAGTTGCACAAGGGCCAGAAAGGTAGGCGGGCACGTCTAGGTCAATGTTATGAAATTCGTAGATAGGCGACGGCTAGTGAGGTGCTCCAATTATCGAGCAACGGTAAGGTGCGCTACGTGTCATAATTGTTTCGCACTTAAATTAAATGCCGTGTTCTAATTCTAATTGGTTCAAATTAGCCCTAATTTCACTATCTAAGCCAAGTAGCCCTAATTTTGGGTGAGGGAGTTTACAATATATGACAGTCACTGAAGCTTTTAAGGAAGCTATTTGGATGAATGGTTTGGTGAATAATTTGGGAATTGCTCAAAAGCACGTTGAGGTATTTTGTGATAGCCAGAGTGCTATTTGTTTATCCAAAAATCAAGTTCATCATGCCCGAACCAAACATATTGATGTTCGATTTCACTTCATTCGAAAGATTATTAATGAAGGTTATATTCGATTGTTGAAGATAGCTACTGCCGAAAATTCAGCCGACATGTTAACGAAAGTGGTTACTCGAGATAAGTTGGTCCATTGCTTGGACCTGATCAACATTGGATAGTCTGTACACCCATTTGCAGCCAAGTCAGTTATGAGGATACAAAAAAAATTTCGTCAAGGCGGAGATTGTTGGAAATATACATTGACTCAAATTAAAGATGATGCATGAACTTGTTAGTTCATTGATGAATCTATCCATGTCTCTCCAACTTCAGTCAAAGAAACTATTAATCCTCATAAGTGTTTTACATTCTTCAATGTATCTAGATTCATCTACTTGTGCCTATAAATAGGCTTATATTTCATTTGTTTGAAGTGTGCAAAAATTAGAGAGAAAAGGGAGGCACTTGTGAGGAAGAACACCTTGTAATCCTCTTGTGTATTGTTGAAAAAATACTTTGATGCACCACCGTGGACGTAGGAGTTATTTCTCCGAACCACGTAAATCTCGTGTCTCATTTATTTTCTTGTCTCGTTTGATTTCGTATTCCATTATTGCTTCCGCTGTGCACAACATATAATAAACAGAAATGAACGATATAATACACGATTATGTAGTAGTTTATACTAAAGTTACAAACGAATTAATTTTTGATATATAATTCAAAAATGACAACGTTGGATTTGTCAAACAAATGCTAGTCGAAGGACCAAAAAGCTACTTAACCATTAACATGGAACCGACCATTGACTTGAAGTTAAAGGTTGCGATAAGCACATGGGCACACTCAACTAATGTGTTGATAAACAATATTTATGCGGCAGGTCGGAAAGGATTTTGGATAAGGAAAGGAAATCTTCTCTCTCTCTCTCAAATAGAAATGAGATTTCAGTAGCAAATGAAGAGGCAAAAAAGGATGATATCGACCACACTTGTTGCCATTAACACAAAATGCAATTGGACCACCCATCAAAATGATTTGTGTAGCACAATTTTAGACCAATATTTTTGTTTTTGTTGCCTCCTCACTAAGTAATCCACTTCAACTCTAAATCTAATTCCAACTTCTACTATGCACCAATAATCAAAATAGTTTTTCCTTAGAAAAAAAAACACTTCTATTTTTGAGTAATGTCAATTTAAAAAAAAAATTATTTGACACAAATGCGCACGGAAATTATATATATTTTATTTTATCATTTTTTTTAATCTTGCTCTAGAGCATATACTTTGTTTGATAAGATTTGATAAATTATTCAAAATTATCAAATAGCCAAGTTTTAATAAGAATAAAAAGTAAAGTTTGATAGGATTTAAAAAAAACAAAATTGTGATATGAAAGAACTTTTACATTATTTTTGAAGAGGTTAAAACACAAACGTAAATCATTTTGCCAAGTATGTTACGTGCTACTTTAAGAATAGAATTTTATAAACTATAACAAATTCAGTTTTGATCAAACTTGTACAGCCCAAGTGATTGGGATCTTTGACATGAGAAATAGGAAGGAGGAGAAGAAGAAAAAAAAAAGTTAATTTAGGATAAAATCCGAAATATAGAGGTTAAGAATGACCTTATTTTGGCAAATAAAAATCTGATTTTAGATAAGCAATTAGTTTGTTCTTTGTTGAATTTTCTTGAGATTCATTGACTTTTGACCTATATTGATTGGTTAGGGTTTTCATGAGTCATAAAGACAAGTGTTAGGTTTGGGCTTAGTTGGGAGGGTTTCAAAATGGTATTAGGATATACACTTGTTAGGTTGGAAAAGCCTAAACAGCCTGCGGTCTGTGACTGCGAATTGGTCCACACGGACACGTGTCCAAATTCCAATCGTTCACTCCTATATGTTTGGGTTCACAGACGGTTAATCTGCCAATGGAAAGACATCACGTGGGTCGTGGGTCAAAAGTGTAGACCAATTTTGTGGTTCACGTATAGTGCTGTGTTAGGTTTGGGGATGTCAATTGCAGGCTGCTTGTTAAAGGCTTTAAGGCACGACCTAGTGGGTGTAAATTAATCTTAATTAACAGACAAAGATAATACAAGTTCAAGTGATGACTAAGTTAATTGCTGGCTTTAGAGTAGATATTATATTGTAATGTATGTATTTATATATGTGTGTGTGTGGAGAGAAAAGGAGAGATGTAATGCCAATGGTGATGTCAAGATTCTCATACAGATTTTGTCTTTCTTTTGAACAGAGTACCTTTTTTTCTGAAGAAACATGTATCATGTCCTTCTCATCCTTTTGTTATATGTTGGGGTCCTCCCTCTTCTCCTACCTCTCCTCTCCTCTCCTCTCCTCTCTCATTTCACATCATGCAGTAGAATGATGGGCAACGCACTCCCACTCCCGCCCCCCAAAAGTAACCACTCAAATGGACTCCACCAAGACATTGTTGTGCTGACTTCCCTCACATGAGAAATGTATGTGGTTTTCAAAACTTTCTTTCAAGTCAGAGATGCAATTCAAAAAAAAAAAAAAATTACTATTCATGTTACTCAGAGCCGGTTCTGGTCCAGGATCGTCAGGACGATCGTCCAGAACCCACGAACCAGAGAGATCCAAAAAAAATTATATATATATATATATATATATATATATATATATATATATATATATATATATATATGTGTGTGTGTGTGTGCGTATCTCTTGTATCTAAAATAGAACTAATATGTGTCATGGACATCTTTTAACACAACAATTATGTTTAGTGGTTATTATGTTAAACTTACACATTAGAGGTCTTAAGTTCAATTCTTGGTGGTAGTTTTTATTTTTTTACTTACTTTATCTTTAAAAAAAAATATATTATATATGGGGTCTCCATTTTGAAAGTTCGTTTAGAGTCCCTATGAACTCAGGACCGACCCTGATGTTACTTTAACAAAAAGATACACTTTTCTACTCACTTCAATGACCAACTAAATACCGAACTTTATAATTTTCTACTTATAACATTTACTTCTTCAAAGTATCAAAATGAAGAATTTTTCACTTTATTCTACTTTACTACAATACATAGGAATGTGGGATCCGAATTCTCCTCCCCCCACCCCCACCCCTCCCTCCCGACCCCCCGACGGATACGAATTTGGAGATTCAAAAATGAGGACGGAGATGAGGATTAGAAAAAAAAAATTGGTCGGATTAGAGGTCGTGTATGGGTATAGTACTTTTCGTCCCGGTAAATTTTCGACCCGATTACTTATATCCATATACTTTTGTTGTATGGAACTATATGTATACCTCTATTTGAAATATATTTGTTTGAGGTTAACATTTTCTCTTTTTTGTTTTGTATTGTAGACTTCTATTTAATACTTGTATGTTTTTGTTAGATTAATATTTTTGTTGTTGTTGTATTGTATCATTTTTTTATCTAGTACAATATATATATATATATATATATATATATATATATATATATATATATATATATATATATATATATATATATATATGTGGAAACCATGTTTTATTAAATTATCTTCTTCTTTTTTGAATTTTTTTTATGCCTAAATATATATATATATATATATATATATATATATATATATATATATATTAACGAGATGAAGAGTATTTTTAGATCCAACCTCCCGGGAGCAAAATGAATATTTCGATGCACCTATAAATAAATGACAACAATATATAAGTTTGTGATCTTCGAAAAAATAATAGATTGTAATAGAATAGATTTTCATGACCTAAAAATAAGAAAAAGTCATTGCAGCCTTTTCTCGAAAGAAAGGCCAGGACCCTTTGAATAACAAATTATACATTTTAGCCTAAACTATTCATAGCACTGGTTTCAAACAAAATGAGACTAGGCACCTTCCCTAAATTAACCGAACCCCCACCCCCACCCCCACCCCACCCCCACACATTTTTAAAGTTTCCAACATCTACACACTAGTGACATAGGTACACCTTTCAAATGACCAATTCCAACGTGCTAAGAGATAATACAATTTTTACAATCATATTATTATCAAAATTTGGACAATCCTATAAACAGATTTTTTTTTATTAAAATTATTAAAATTTTAACAATCCTAAATATGTATATAACTGTCAAATTTTGACAGTCCTAAAATATAATAAGAACTATTAAAAAAGTAAAAGTTGTTAGTCCCGAAGTCAGATCAAAGAAAAAGAGGTAGCAACAAAGTAGAGACTCACATAAGAGTTCGTCTCTACTAACTCCAGAAGAGAAGTTGGTGCACAGAAATTCACACGAGTTCCTCTACAGTGGCACGCAACCCCCAAGAAGCACTTAAACACGAACATGTTACAAACTGACTAAAGAAAGAAATTGAAAAAACAACAATAAGAAGAAAAACGTTCTTCTTTTTCCGTTCGCAGACGCTACAATGAGAAAGAACGAAAACAAGAAGAGAAATACAAAGAAATGAACTCCTTGTTGGAGTGATCAAAACCGCTGGTGCTCAAGGCAAGATTCGCCCTACTCGACAATCTGTCCCCATGATCCAACAAGTTCTCAAATGAACTTCTGGAACACTCTTGGTCACCTTCGGATCACTCGAAAAAAAATTTGTGGAAGGGTGGTCAGTTGGCCGCATAAAGCTCTGGTGCTCTCAGTTCTTTCTGGTACAGTTAAAATTTTCTCAACCCCTAAAATGAAAGAGAAGCTCCTCTATATATAGAGAAAATCAATACATATGCGGCACGAGAAAGCATGTGCCGCATATGCGCTGTCTGACCAGATACCAAGGCGCATGCAGCTAAACGCTGAAAGAATCTGCTGAGAGCAGACAATGCCGTCAGGCGCGGAAAGCAGTAGCCTCGTGGCACAGAAAACCATGCGCTGCCCTGCGCTACCTGCGCCGTACGTGTCGCACGCCGCCACCAATAACAGATCATGTTCCCTCCACATCAGACATAACACCTTACCTCACGTCGACTTGGCCACATGGCCCTAGCCGCATGGGCACAGGCCGCATGGCACAAGGCCGCAATCACACCTGGACGCATAGCGCTTGGATGCATGCGCCCGAGCTTGCAATCGTGCATGCAACTCGCGCATAAAAAGAGCGCATGAGCGACATGCGAAGATGCTGACGTGCTAAGTGCAAAGTGCGCCAACAAAGTGCCACTTTGCGCCCTTGAGCCTGAGTCCGAGTCCGAGTCGCTAAGCCCCTTTGGGACTTAGCTCCTAAGGAAAAAAATCCCAAAGGTGGTGACAAAATAAAGATTGTCATAAAGGGCTTCACACTTAATCCCACTAGAAAAGTCAACCCACATGGGCCACCACCCCATGTATATATACCAATACTAAGCAAAGATATATATTGAGATATACACATAGGTGGTTTTCCAATGTAGGACTAAAACTCCCAAAGCAAAGTGAAAAATACCAACAATCTCCTACATATATCACAATATATGGTCGAGCGTTCCTTACAGTGACTGACCATCATGCATCATGATAGATATCGTTCACGACTTGAATCTTCCCGCATGGGTCAAAAACAATACGATACTAGAATGGACTATGTCTTGAATTCTGAACCATAGCTGTTGTTCTTCCCACTCGCATAATGATATCAGTTGTGCCTCCGGTCGCACATTAAAGGCCATGTGCTGACATGGTTTCGGTGTATTTATTTTGGGTGTCTACATGTTTACCCTTAAAAGACGACATATATCTCTGTCCATACAATTAGGTAAGTTCCTTTTAAGAGAGTTTAATATTTTCCAGCATGAAGCATTGCGCTTCCGTGCCATACTACGCCACTGTGACATAGATCACAGCCGAGGTTAACTACCTCTTGTGGTGTCACCCACAGTAGCATGAGGTCACTAGCCTCTTAGTAGTGCTGTACTGCATCCCAGCATTAAGCCTTGCGCTATCGTGCGGTGCTATATTGTTGTGACATAGCTCACAGCCGAGGTTAACTGCTTCGTGTGGTGTCACCCATTGTAGCATGAGATCACCGGCCTCTTAGTAGTGATGTGCTACAGCTCTCTATCTATTCAGCATTAGCCTATTTGCCTATTTGCGGTGCTACTGCCTCTGTGACATGGCTTGCAGCCGAGGCTTTATATCTTTTACCTCATCGTGGTGTCACACCACTGTAGCATGAGATACAAGTCATTTCTAGTTGTTCTTTCCACTCGCATAATGACATCAGTTGTGCCTCTGGTCGCACATTAAAGGCCATGTGCTGACATGGTTCGGTGTATTTATTTTGGGTGTCTACAAATTTACCCTTAAGAGACGACATATATCTCTGTCCATACAATTAGGTGAGTTCCTTTTAAGAGAGTTTAATATTTTTCAGCATGAAGCCTTGCGTTTTCGTGCGATACTACGCCACTGTGACATAGATTGCAGCCGAGGTTAACTACCTCTTGTGGTGTCACCCACAGTAGCATGAGGTCACTAGCCTCTTAGTAGTGCTGTACTACATCCCAGCATTAAGCCTTGCGCTATCGTGCGGTGCTATGTCGCTGTGACATAGCTCACAGCCGAGATTAACTGCCTCATATGGTGTCACCCACTGTAGCATGAGATCACCGACCTCCTAGTAGTGATGTGCTACAACTCTCTATCTATTCAGCATTAGCCTATTTGCCTATTTGCGGTGCTACTGCCTCTGTGACATGGCTTACAGCCGAGACTTTATATCTTTTACCTCATCATGGTATCACACCACTGTAGCATGAGATACAAGTCCTTTCTAGTGCTGAAATACACGTAATTCCTATAATGCCCCGTCTCCAGTGGTTCACTAAAGGAACACTTAAACTTTGACTCGGTTGAGAATCGAGTCTCGGAGAAACCTTACCACCCAGCACAGATACACGGACGAAATACAATGAACCCTTCCAACTGATGAAACGGATTCTATTGAAATGAGTCCAATAGTTTTCGTTGGATATTTTGCTGCTTGGTTTTGTGTTGCTTTGTGTTTTGTATTGCTTTCGATGATTTAGTTTTCATAGTTCATTTCCATCGCTTGCGCGTTCATTTCTAATCATAAGTGAAAAAGATCGAAGGATGCTAACCAAGTATTTTTGTAAATTTTAGGACGCATAACCAATGAGTGGTCATTGCGTAAGGCTTTCCCATTCTCTCGTGTTGATTCAATTGGTCAGTGGCTTTGGCCCTTCAACGAATCATTTAGTCTGTACGCTTAATAAAATGATCTCTAATCTACACGAGTTGCATATTCTTATGTTAAATGATACCTCACTAAACAAGATAATCTAAAAGAAATGAATTACATGCTTGATTTATAAATTGTTGTAAATGCTTGTTTAAATAGGCGGGTATCTGTTCTTTACTCATATGCTGCACAAGAGACGTTTAGAGAAACCTCGTATGGGTTACCAGAGAAAAGAGTAAAGAGATAGATATGTTCTATTATAGTCTAATTGTTTCATAGTAAGAGTTTATATGATAGAGCTGCATACCATGTATCGGTCTTTAGACAACTTGTGCACAAGGGTAATCCCACGAACGGTTCCTGGGGTACTGGAGAACGTTCGGCCTAGGAGGGATCAGAGGAATACCCTGAGGCAATAAAGTCCTCGCGGTCAGAGAGGTTTTCATGTCTATATAGCATGGGTTTCCCATGGACCCCCATGTAGTTAGGTCGCATGCCAAGTTTACCTTCTATGCACACTTGACACTTGATGCACAGATGCATGATCATATACATATATGTAGATTTTTGCTAATTTGTGTGTCTGTTGTAGAGATAACCGCTCGACCGTGGATAAGATTTACCATATGCATAGTCAATCTGTTATTTATAATTTTTTGCATGAATTGTTAAAAGCACCTAGACAACTAGAAAGATCACTTAATAATCATGCTAGCTTTATATGTTTACTTCTAGTGGATTTATATTTGAGTTTGGCCAAGGTCGCTCACCAGTACATGTTGTAGTACTGATGTCACGACCCGCACCCAGAAATTTGGGCACGAGTGCGTGGGTACGTCCAGCCTACGCCGCAGAATCGGCAGTAGTACGCTGTCTAGGTCAAATCCAGATTTACTAACTAGCTCATTCACAAATAACATAGGCAAGATAATAATGAGAAATGAAACTTAAGTTTGCAACTGAAATAAATGTGACAACAGATCCAAATATTTTAGTACAGGAATCAGAATGAAATCGGGGACAAACCCGATTGCTAAGATAAAGAGCAAAACTAAGATAACTACTGCTAACTACTCAGCAGGAGTAGCTTCCTGTGCGGGAACTGGCTCTGCAACTGTATCACCTGCTGCCTCATAGGGGCCATAATAGGTGGGGGCAAGGTTCTCATCATCGCCTAAACAACAGATCCAGTCAGGAAAGGAGCAAAGTACACAGTGCACAACAAGATTAAACTAAATATTTTATGACAATTAAATATTGGATATCATGTTGAGAAACAGCATTAGCAGAACATTATTATCTCAGAGTTAGCTGTAAACAGGAATATGAGAAACAGAAATAAATGAAACAGGAAATGAACTACAATAGCCAGCAAGAAATATAACATGACCAGAACTATCTGTGTGAACTTGTGTTTGTTTTTAGAATACATAGTTGGCATGTAGGGGTTTATAAGGCTAATCCGGCCGTCATAAACAGCTATTAGACAATACAATCGAGATCCGGCTGATGGACAATCGTGTACCAACAGCTATTAGACAATCCAGGGGAAAGGGTAAACTACATGCCTCCTTAGTATTCTCCCACCCGACATGAAAAATAAGACAGGAACTACCAATATTCAAGACATGAAATTCAACATTTCTAACACTAGGTGTAAACATCAAGGGTACATGTATGGCAGGGAATTAATTATCACAATATATAAAGATTAACTTGAAGTGCAGGTACTTGCCTGTTGTTTGGATCCGATTAATTGTTCTAGGGGAAGTTTCCAGAGATGAGTCCAAAAGCTGAAATAGACATTACCATCATGCTCAGAAGGTGTCAAATAGCTAGAAACGCCTGTCCTTGGGTCCAATTTGGAGACAAGGGCAAAAACGGCAGTTTCGGGTCAAAACGGGGTCCGCCGGTGGGCCCGCTTTGCACCGAAAAATGTGTCCGGGTCAATGGTCTCCAAATTCACCAAACTTAGTGTCAACAGGTCAGGAACGCTAATACGAACCCAACGGAACTTCCAGATTTGGATTCCGATGAGCCGAACACAAAATCGCCCGTCGAGCGGGGCCTGTGGGGCCCACGACACGCGATTTCGTCAACGTTCTCAGAATCGAACCAAACTTGACCCACAGGACCAACGTATCGCTACGAGTCCGATGGTACAAGTTTCGTCTCGATCTGACGAGTGTACACGAAGTTAGGGCAAATTGTAGAAAGGGCGAATACGGGGCGATGTCCGCGGATACGCGTTGATTCCGGTGTGCACGCACACCCGAATCAGCTTCCACGAAATCTCACACGTCCGTATCGACGATGCGTACGTATCTGCCAAGACCGCACGCGACCAAGTCGTCCCGTTTGGCGGGGCGGACTCAGTTCCGGGGTAAAACAGGGTCTGATTTTTTTTTGTTTTTGGATCGCGGTGTGCGATCACCACAGGACGCGATGCCCCGAACAGTTTATCCGAACACCGAGAGGGTCATACAGGCTTCACAACGCAATTTGCAGAATTGGAAACAGAGCTACGAGGCGAAAGTTACGCGTACCTGAAGGGGACCCGAAAATCAGGGTCGAGACGTGTCCGTGTCGTGTCCGACACGGAAATGGAAATTAGGGTTAGGGTTTTCGTCGGGAAATGGCCGTGGACGGCGGAGGGCGGCTGCTGGGCGGCCGGCGAGTGCGGGGGACTGGTCGCCGGAGCGAGGCGGAGCTGCTGGCGGTCGGCGGTGGCTCAGGGCGGCCGGCAGCGGCGGCTGCGGCTGCTGCTTGCTGCTGCTGTGGCTGGTCTTCGTCGGGGAGGGGCGTCGGCGGCGCTGGCCGGGGGCTGCGGGCTCAGGCGGACGGCGCGGTGCGGTGCGGTGGCTGGGCGAGCGGAGGCGAGCAGCGGCGGAGCGGGGCGAGGTGGTGGTGGCTAGGGCGGCGGAGGATCGGGGGTTATATAGGGAGAGGAGGAGACGTTAGGCGGAGGAGGCGGAGGAGGAAGCGGGGCGCTGGCCGGGTGGAGCGGAGCGGGGCGTGGCTGGGTGGCGCAGGCGCAGGCGGCGGAAGCGGCGGAGGAGGCGGGCGCCGGAGCGGGTTGCACGGGGGTGTGGGGGTGACGGGTTAGCGGGTGGACGGGTCGGGTGCGGCAGACCCGACCCGACCCGATAAGGGAAACGGGTTGGGCTGCTGGGCTGGGCCAGAGAGAAAAATAAAAATAAAAATATTAATAATAATAATAATAAATAAATAAATAAATAAATAAATAAATAATTAATTAGTTTTTAAGGTAATTAAAAATAGGTCCGGGGTCCAAAAAATTGCAGAAAAATTGCCCTAAGTCCAGTTTTCCATTTTACACCCAAAAATGTTATTTTTATAATATTTTAATATTGTTTATTATCAATTAAAAAATTATGTAATAATTCAAAACTCTGATTTTAATTTCAGAAAATTCCCAGAAAATTCCAGAAAATTATGAAAAATCCTAATTTTAATATTTTTGAAAAAAAAAACAGGGGCTTACAATCTACCCAACTTATAAAATTTCGTCCTCGAAATTTAAATTATGGCATGGTTCTCTCTGTCCAAACTCACTTGATTGTAGTCTAACGGGTTTCTCTCAGGTGGACATTGCGGTCGCTACCCAACTTAGAATTTTACCCATATCCTCTAAGGCTGGACAACTAGTAAGGCTAGGTCCCAAACTTAATAAATCATGGTATTGAATCTTAAGTCTGCAACACAAAACACAGCACATAGGGTCTTGTCTTAGTCATAAAGGGTTATCATCAATTTGACCGGTCTGAGGGGTATGTCTAACACTACAATTCAACTTATATCAAACACAGGATTTTGTCTTTCCGAAGTAAGGGAAGACGAGGATCAATAATAAGAGTTTAAGGGCGAGGTGGTAGAACAGAGGTATAGGGATCAAGGCGTTTAAAGAATTCTAATGGGGATTGTCAGGCGGTTATGGATTTGAGATTCTATTCTGGTAATCATTGTTCGTATGCTCGTATTAGTACAGTTATGTAACTGATACGATATGCTTGGGCGTATTTAGGGACGAATATGCTAGTCAACTCAATCCACATAAAGTAGTCGTGCGAAGTGCGAATCAAAATGCACTAAGGTTGATCAGACCGTAGTACACTGATTCTGAGTAGACACTTGTATTAGTGGGGTTGATCAGGCCTCAATAATATAGGTGTCATGAACAAGCCCGATAAAGAGTAAGCTTGCAAAACTAGGCTATAAAATAGCAGCATCAGTCGAGTTCAGCAAAATTAAGTGTGCTAGATGATGATGAAAAGAGGTACAAAATTTATTGAAGTTCTCAAGACACAAAATAAGCATAATAGCAAAAGCTTCTAAAAACTCTACAGTTATCAAAATTAAAAAGCATACTAGGCTATTTAGCAAGTTCAAAAATTACTAGGTTGGGGCTGAGGTCACGAACCAATAGGCACGAAAATAATACTGGAAAAAGGTATCTACGAATCACTTACGCGCATTGGCTGCTTCCAGAGTTTGCGCGTTCTCCACGGTCATCACGTAAGCTTGTCCGCGTCCTGGAGCAGTGGGGCAGTACCTCACTTGATGTGCTGCTGAGCCACAAAGTAGACAAATACCTAGCCTCTTTCTGCAAACTTGCCAAGTATGGCCTGGCCTATGACAATAGTTACAAGCAGCAGCTTGTTGGTTCTGTCCCTGGGCCTGGTGTTGGGGTGCTGGAGCTCGAGGGAGAGGACGCTGAGCTTGTTGCGGGGCCCTCTGCTGTTGTTGTTGAAAAGGGCATTTGTTGGGTCCCGTATTTCCGGTATCTCTTTCTCGCTTTAGCTTATGCCCCATGTCTCTCTCAACGCCTTGTGCCACGCTCAAGATTTCCTCGTAGGTGCGAGCTCGGCTGGTGGTGACAGCAAGGCGAATATCCGGAGACAGCCCCTTCTTGAATCTACGGGCTCTGTCCTCCGGGGTACGGACCATGTACTCCGCAAAGTAGCTTAACCTGCTAAACTCAGCAGTATATTCATCAACAGTCAGGGTACCTTGTTCCAGTCTCTCGAATTGACTTTCGAGAGCTTCCCGAGCCACTTCGGGGTAGAATTTTTCCTTGAACAGTCTCTTGAAGTCCTCCCAGGTGAGGTCAGGAGCAGATAGTTGGGGTTCATCTCTGAACCAGGTTCGAGCAATGTCGAACAGTTGCAGGCTTGCGGACTCCACTTTGAGATCATCAGGAACCCGAGCAGTCTTCAGGAGTCTCTCTACGTTCTCTATCCATTCATCGGCATAGAGAATGCCTTCAGTTCCGTAGAATTCCAGGGGTCTTAGGTTCTTGAAATCTTTGGCACTTCCCGGCCTCTTTTGTGGCGACTCCTGGGACCTAAGAGCTTCTGAGAGGCTGGTCCGCAGAAGTGCAGTCTGCTCTTTCTGGGATTCCACCAATCCCTGGAACACTCCAAGTAGCTGTGCTCCATCCAGAGTAACTGCCGGAACAGATGGAGGCGGCGGGAGTACAAGGGTCTCGGGCACATTCTGCTCAGCTGGTTCTGATGTGCCTCCTACTGTGTTCCTTGTCTGGACTATTCTGAAAGTTTAAGGGATAGGAAGATCAGAATAGAATACTTGGAAATCAAAGGCGATAGGAAAATTGAGCAGCAAAGATATCAAGAATTTGAAATAAGGACCCTATACTGTGAATGAGCTTTTCCTAGAATCCTCAATCTTATTCCATACCCTGTCCTAGGGTATTACCCTATTTTAGGATAGAACCTGCATGGGCCACCATAAAAACGTGTCACGACCCGCACCCGAAAATTTGGGCACGAGTGCGTGGGTACGTCCAGCCTACGCCGCAGAATCGGCGGTAGTACGCTGTCTAGGTCAAATCCAGATTTACTAACTAGCTCATTCACAAATAACATAGGCAAGATAATAATGAGAAATGAAACTTAAGTTTGCAACTGAAATAAATGTGACAACAGATCCAAATATTTTAGTACAGGAATCAGAATGAAATTGGGGACAAACCCGATTGCTAAGATAAAGAGCAAAACTAAGATAACTACTGCTAACTACTCAGCAGGAGTAGCTTCCTGTGCGGGAACTGGCTCTGCAACTGTATCACCTGCTGCCTCATAGGGGCCATAATAGGTGGGGGCAAGGTTCTCATCATCGCCTAAACAACAGATCCAGTCAGGAAAGGAGCAAAGTACACAGTGCACAACAAGATTAAACTAAATATTTTATGACAATTAAATATTGGATATCATGTTGAGAAACAGCATTAGCAGAACATTATTATCTCAGAGTTAGCTGTAAACAGGAATATGAGAAACAGAAATAAATGAAACAGGAAATGAACTACAATAGCCAGCAAGAAATATAACATGACCAGAACTATCTGTGTGAACTTGTGTTTGTTTTTAGAATACATAGTTGGCATGTAGGGGTTTATAAGGCTAATCCGGCCGTCATAAACGGCTATTAGACAATACAATCGAGATCCGGCTGATGGACAATCGTGTACCAACAGCTATTAGACAATCCAGGGGAAAGGGTAAACTACATGCCTCCTTAGTATTCTCCCACCCGACATGAAAAATAAGACAGGAACTACCAATATTCAAGACATAAAATTCAACATTTCTAACACTAGGTGTAAACATCAAGGGTACATGTATGGCAGGGAATTAATTATCACAATATATAAAGATTAACTTGAAGTGCAGGTACTTGCCTGTTGTTTGGATCCGATTAATTGTTCTAGGGGAAGTTTCCAGAGATGAGTCCAAAAGCTGAAATAGATATTACCATCATGCTCAGAAGGTGTCAAATAGCTAGAAACGCCTGTCCTTGGGTCCAATTTGGAGACAAGGGCAAAAACGGCAGTTTCGGGTCAAAACGGGGTCCGCCGGTGGGCCCGCTTTGCACCGAAAAACGTGTCCGGGTCAATGGTCTCCAAATTCACCAAACTTAGTGTCAACAGGTCAGAAACGCTAATACGAACCCAACGGAACTTCCAGATTTGGATTCCGATGAGCCGAACACAAAATCGCCCGTCGAGCGGGGCCTGTGGGGCCCACGACACGCGATTTCGTCAACGTTCTCAGAATCGAACCAAACTTGACCCAGAGGACCAACGTATCGCTACGAGTCCGATGGCGCAAGTTTCGTCTCGATCTGATGAGTATACACGAAGTTAGGGCGAATTATAGAAAGGGCAGATACGGGGCGATGTCCGCGGATACGCGTTGATTCCGGTATGCACGCACACCCGAATCAGCTTCCACGAAAACTCACACGTCCGTATCGACGATGCGTACGTATCTGCGAAGACCGCACGCGACCAAGTCATCCCGTTTGGCGGGGCGGACTCAGTTCCGGGGTAAAACAGGGTCTGGTTTTTTCCCGTTTTTGGATCGCGGTGTGCGATCACCACAGGACGCGATGCCCCGAACATTTTATCCGGACACCGAGAGGGTCATACAGGCTTCACAACGCAATTTGCGGAATTGGAAACAGAGCTACGAGGCGAAAGTTAAGCGTACCTGAAGGGGACCCGAAAATCAGGGTCGAGACGTGTCCGTGTCGTGTCCGACACGGAAATGGAAATTAGGGTTAGGGTTTTCGTCGGGAAATGACCGTGGACGGCGGAGGGCGGCTGCTGGGCGGCCGGCGAGTGCGGGGGACTGGTCGCCGGAGCGAGGCGGAGCTGCTGGCGGTCGGCGGTGGCTCAGGGCGGCCGGCAGCGGCGGCTGCGGCTGCTGCTTGCTGCTGCTGTGGCTGGTCTTCGTCGGGGAGGGGCTTCGGCGGCGCTGGCCGGGGGCTGCGGGCTCAGGCGGGCGGCGCGGTGCGGTGGCTGGGCGAGCGGAGGCGAGCAGCGGCGGAGCGGGGCGAGGTGGTGGTGGCTAGGGCGGCGGAGGGTCGGGGGTTATATAGGGAGAGGAGGAGACGTTAGGCGGAGGAGGCGGAGGAGGAAGCGGGGCGCTGGCCGGGTGGAGCGGAGCGGGGCGTGGCTGGGTGGCGCAGGCGCAGGCGGCGGAAGCGGCGGAGGAGGCGGGCGCCGGAGCGGGTTGCACGGGGGTGTGGGGGTGACTGGTTAGCGGGTGGACGGGTCGGGTGCGGCAGACCCGACCCGACCCGGTAAGGGAAACGGGTTGGGCTGCTGGGCTGGGCCGGATCAGGCCCACTGGGCCAGAGAGAAAAATAAAAATAAAAATAATAATAATAATAATAATAAATAAATAAATAAATAAATAAATAATTAGTTTTTTAGGTAATTAAAAATAGGTCCGGGGTCCAAAAAATTTCAAAAAATTGCCCTAAGTCCAATTTTCCATTTTACACCCAAAAATGTTATTTTTATAATATTTTAATATTGTTTATTATCAATTAAAAAATTATGTAATAATTCAAAACTCTGATTTTAATTTCAGAAAATTTTCAGAAAATTCCAGAAAATTATGAAAAATCCTAATTTTAATATTTTTGAAAAGAAAAAAAAAACAGGGGCTTACAATTGACCCATATTTGTGGACAAATTATCAGGTTCTGGTAGCGAGAGTTCGGCAAGCATTTTGAAGCTTTAGGAGCACATCCCTTCAAGCGGAACCATGCTCGTGCTGCTTCCCAAAGCTTTCCTCTCTAGTGTGCAAGCTCTTCTTCTGCTAGGTGTTTTGATATTGGTCCTACTAAAATGATATTATGTATGGGCATTTGTGGCTAGTTTTGGGTTTATAAAAAGAGATGTAAGCCAATTATGGTATATTTTTGTAATCAGCCAAGCAAATGCATTGTAATCATGTTTCAAGTATTTCAATAAAGATAGTATTTTGTGTTCCTATCAAATGTGTTCAAAACTTTGATTTCTGCATTGTATAGTTCTGTTCTTATATATGTAAATATATTGTCTATCTTGTGTTTTGTGCATGTACTATGCCTTGTGCAAGTGCAACTTATGCTTGCACGACATCACACCCAAGCGAGGACGATCATTTTCATAAGGACCAAGAGAGGATGATCGGGCTTTAGGGGATAGGGGTGTGACAAGGTGGTATCAGAGTACGGCTTTACATCCTTGACCTCTTCAAATATCGTCTTCAAAATGAGATAAGTTTTCAAGCAATTTTAAAAGGCCCAGATTTCAAAAATGTTTGTGAAACTATATAAGTATACAAATGGTTTTATATGTACCGATTTTGAAGAGCATGTGTAAACCCCCTGATTTTTTCAAAATTTTAAAAACTGGATTTTTCATAATTTTCTGAATTTTTCTGGGATTTTTCTGTAATTTAAAAACAGGGTTTTAATTATTCAATAATTTTTAATTAATAATAAATGATATTAAAATATTATAAAAATAATATTTTTGGATGTAAAATAAAAAACTAGACTTAGGATAATTTTTCTGGAATTTATCGGACCCCGGACCTATTTTTAAACACCTAAAAAGTATTTTATTATTTAATTAATTAATTATGTAATTATTATTTATTATTATTATTATTATTATTTTTATAACCCAAACCCTGAGCCCAGCCCAGCCCGCTCCCCTATCGGGTCGGGTCGGGTCCGCCCGACCGAACCCGACCCGAACCCGACCCGGCAGACCCGTTCACCCAGCCCCCCACTCGCCCGCGTTCTCCGCCGCCCGCCGCGATTTTCGGCCGCCACATCCCCGCGAGCCCCGCCTCCTTCGCCGCCACGTCTCCGCCCTCTCCCCGCCCGTCTCGGCCCCCTCACCCCTGGCCACCCTATTTAAATCCCCCCCCCGATCACCTCCTCCGCCTCGAACCACCTCCCCGCCGTGCCTGCGCCACCGTCCCGCCTCGCCGCCTCGCCGCTGCAGCCACGCCGACCCCGCCGCAGCGCCGCCGTCCGGCTCCCTTTCTCCTCCTCCTCCTTCCGCCTCCTTCCCCGACAGCAACAGCAGCAGCGCCTCGAGCATCCCCCTCCGGTCGCCGTGCCAGCGCCACCGCCGCCGCCCGCCTCCGCTCCCCAGCTCGCTCCCGGCCGGCCTCCCCCGAGCCGCCGGAGCTCCGTCAGCAACCCTAACCCTAGTTTCTTCGAATCCGACACGTGTCGGACACGTGTCGGACACGATTCGACCCTGTTTTCGTGTCCCCTTCAGGTACTTGTAACTTTTTGCTCGTAGCTCCATTTTTGATTCTGCAAATTGCGTTGCGAAGTCTGTATGACCCTCTCGGTGCCCGGACAAACCGCTCGGGGCATCGCGTCCTGTGGTGATCGCACACCGCGATCCAAAAACAGGAAAAACCAGACCCTGTTTTACCCCGGAACTGAGTACGTCCCGCCAAACGGGACGACTTGGTCGCGCGCGGTCTTCACAGCTACGTGCGCGTCGTCGATACGGACGTGTGGGATTTCGCGGAAGCTGATTCGGGTGTGCGTGCACACCGGAATCAATGCGTATCCGCGGACATCATCCCGTATCCGACTTTTCTACAATTTATCCTAACTTTGTGTACACACGTCGGATCGAGACGAAACTTGCGCCATCGGACTCGTAGTGATACGTTGGTCCTGTGGGTCAAGTTTGGTTCGATTCTGAGAACGTTGACGAAATCGCGTGTCGTGGGCCCCACAGGCCCCGCTCGACGGGCGATTTTGTGTTCGGCTCATCGGAATCCAATTTTGGAAGTTCCGTTGGGTTCGTATCATCGTTCCTGACCTGTTGACACTAAATTTGGTAAATTTGGAGACCGTTGACCTGGACGCATTTTCGGTGCAAAGTGGGCCCACTGGTGGACCCCGTTTTGGCCCGAAACTGCCGTTTTTGCCCTTGTCTCCAAATTGGACCCAAGGACAGGCATTTCTAGCTGATTTATATTTTATGGATTTGATGGTGATGTTTGTTACAGCAACCGGAGTACCGCCTGCAATTCCCGCCGAAGTCAGAACTGCAAACAGGGCCGGAACCACAGGCAAGTGTACCTTGCCAAAACTTGCAGTTTTGCTACCTATTTTCTGGACTTAGTTATACATCAGTGGGCAAGTAAAGCTTGCCAAATTCTCAGATAATTCTGGTTAAAGTATTTTACTTGATTTCTTGTAGTTTCATATGTAACTTGTTTAACTGCTCAACCCAGGACACCTGACACTATTCATGTGACGGAATTGCCTGAGATATACCTGGTGATTCCGTATATGTTACATATTCATGACATATACAGTTTACATGCTAGATTCTATCCTGACTCATTGCATTAGTTCAAACTTGCGTGACTTGTACCTGATATTTCTGGAACTGTGACGTGAGATTACATGGGGTGGGGAGAGTATTATCATATCAAGGCTGAATATATTATAATATAAATATTGTTATCTGGCGGTGCCTTAGACTCTGATACAGAGCTTTGGTACCTTACGGGCCCTTCGAGAAAATACTGCTATGGTTTCTTCGACACTGATCCTGTAGTAGTCTCAGCCTGAGTATGACTAAAACTCTCACTTGCATATCACTAGCTGGTTTATATATTTACCCTGCTGTTTAATTTATTGTTGCACTGCATATATTTTGACTTGTATTTTCTGTACCTTGTTATGTCCCCTGAGGACCTGGAATGGACTATGTCCCCAGGTATAGCTGAGGAGAACTACCCCGAGGTGTACGGTACAGGAGCACTCCTTGGAGCAGAACCCGGAACAGAGAACGAGATATTGGCCGAAGATTTCTCCAGAGCACCGGCTTCATCTACACAGTATTTCCATTTTCAGCATTTATTTTCTGTCTATTTTTCCTCTGAATGTAACAGACTAATTCTCGGATTGTTTTCCGAGATAATCTTATTTATTACTTATTTATTTTTATTGCATTATTCTAGCAATTAATCTGTGTTTATTCTGTGGATGAGATTAGAAATACCTGAGACTTGTAACCTCTTACTGTTAGACTACAGCTTAAGCATGCCTTGATGGATCCATTAAATTGGGTTGTCCATCGGTGCGTGCTGCTGGCCAGTGCCACGCATCTCCAGTCCCTAGGCATTTTGGGACTGGGGCATGACAGCATGAAAACCCAATATCCCATACAATAAGTCCATAATATGTGATAAGACTAATGCAAGCTACCTTCTTTCGTAGCAAGATCCTAAAATTGAGTAATCCAGGGACATCGCATGCAACGAACATAAGCGATGACCAAATTGATAGGCTAATTGGCATGTTTGAAAATTAACAAGAACGATTCAATGTCCAACATGAACGATTTGAGGCTTAGCAGAAATGGGCTGATGCTCGAGCCGTAGCACAACAAAAATAGTTAGACTCTTTGACTCAGATAGTAACAACCATGGTTGCTAATAGCAGTGCATTGGGAACCGATGCGAAACCTGTGGCAGCCGCTCCCGTGCCTCGTGAAGCAGGCCTATCAGAAGCTGAAGAGCCTCCACAGGCGTCCAGTAAGTCTACCTTTAAGAGTGCTGAGTTTCTGAAGTTGAACCCTCCTGAGTTCGAAGGCAGGATCGCGCCGGATAAGGTGATGGACTGGGTCGCCAAGTTGTAGGACTTATTCGAATTTTCTGGGATACCTGCGAATAAGAGGGTGGCGTGTGCAGTCATGCAGCTGCAGTTACGAGCACACAATTGGTGGCAGATCAAAAAATAGGATCTTGCCACAAGGAGCCTAGACGGAAAAATTACTTGGGTAATGTTGAAGGAAGCATTACAGGAATAATACCTTCCACCATCCGTTAGACAGAGAAAGAAAGATGAGTTTACTTAACTTAAGTAAGGGAGCATGTCCGTCGAAGACTATGAGTCAGAATTCTCCAAGCTTGCTAAGTTCGCTAGCTCGTTAATTCCTAACGAGAGGGTCCGTACACACATATTTATTAAGGGTTTGAATGGCGGCCTCAGAAAAGATGTTATGAACCGTGAATGTACATCCAACATAAAAGTTTTTGAGACAACGTTTCAGAATGAGCAATATGGGCCACAAAGTGCTTCCGAGAAGGCACCAGTTGCTCAAAATCCTTCTATCAAAAGATACCAAGATAGGGAGAAGAAGATAGAAGGTGAACAACGTCCTGGTCAAGAGTGCACCTTCTGTGGTTGACGTGGCCATACGTTTGAAAACTGTCGCACTAAAAATAGAGAGTGCTTCAACTGTGGTCAGAGGGACAATAACTTCAGAGATTGTCAGAATAAGAGAAGGGTTCCAGAGAAATGAACCAGAAGGACAATACAGAACATGGACAGAATCAGAATCCTGCTCCAGCTCCAGCTCTAGCCAATAGGCAGACTGATCATACGGGAAGGCCTAGAGTGTATCAGCTGAATATTGAGCGCGATGCGAGTGGACACAATATTGGTGAGTCTGATTCCTTTGACCTCTTGATGTATTATTTCTCGTCTCCTTGATTCCTTAAGTTTCGTGGATGAAACTTCTTCTCGGTGGGGTATTATGTAATGTCCTGCCTCCAACGGTTCACTAAAAAAACACTTGTAACTTTGACTTGGTTGAGAATCGAGTCTCAGGGAAACCTTACCACCCAACAAATATGCACGAACGAAATATAATAAACCCTTCCAACTGATGGAGCGACTTCTATTGAAATGAGTCCAATAGTTTTTGTTATGTTTTGCTGCTTGAATTTGTGTTGCTTTGTGTTTTGTGTTGCTTTCGATAATTTTGTTTTCATAGTTCGTTTTCTATCGCTTGCGCGTTCATTTTGAATCTTAAGAGAAAGAGATTGAAGAATGTTAACCAATTGTTGTTGCAAATTTTGGGACGCATAACCAAGGAGTGATCGTTGAGTGAGGCTTCCCCATTCTCTCGTGTTGATTCAATTGGTGAGTGGCTTCGGCTCTTCGATGAATTCTTTAGTCTGCACACTTAATAAAATGATCTCTAGTCTACACAAGTTTTATATTCTTATGTTAAATGATACCTCACTAAACAAGATAAGCTAAAAGAAATGAATTGCATGCTTGATTTATAAATTATTGCAAATGCTTGATTAAATAGGTGGGTATCTGTTCCTTACTCATATGCTGCACAAGAGACGTTTAGAGAAACCTCGCATGGATTACCAGCGAAAAGAGTAAAGATATAGAGATGCTCTATTATAGTCTAATTGTTTTATAATAAGACTTTATATGATAGAGCTGCATACCATGCATCGATCTTTAGACAACTTGTGCACAAGGATAATCCCACGAACGTTTCCTGGGGTGCTGGGGAACGCTCAGCTTAGGGCAGATCAGAGGAACACCCTGAGGCAATGAAGTCCTCACGATCAGAGGGGTGTTCATGTATATATAGCATGGGTTTCCCATGGACCCCAATGTAGCTAGGTCGCATGCTAAGTTTACCTTCTATCCATACTTGACACTTGATGCCAACATAGATGCATGATCATATACATATATACAAATTGTTGCTAACTTGTGTGTCTGCTGCAGGGATAACCACTCGACCGTAGATAAGATTTACCATATGCATAGTCAATATATTATTTATGTTTTCTTTGCATGAATTGTTAAAAAAATATAGACAAATAGAAAGATCACTTAATAATCATGCTAGCTTTATATGTTTACTTCGTGTGGATTTCTATTTGAGTTTGGCCAAGGTCGCTCACCAGTACATGTTGTAGTACTGACCCATGTTTGTGGGCAAATCACCAGGTTATGGTAGCGAGAGTTTGACAAGCATTTTGAAGCTTTATGAGCGTATCCCTTCAAGCGGAACCGTGCTCGTGCTTCTTCCCAAAGCTTTCCTCTCTAGTGAGCAAGCTCTTCTTCTTCTAGGTGTTTTAATTTTTGATCATACTAAAATGATATGATGTATGGGCATTGTGGCTAGTTTTGGATTTGTGAAAAGAGTTGTAAGCCAACTATGGCATATTTTTGTAATCAGCCAAGCAAATGCATTGTAATCCTGTATCAAGTATTTCAATAAAGATAGTATTTTGTGTTTCTATCAAATGTGTTCAAATCTTTGGTTTCTGTATTGTATAGTTTTGTGCTTATATATGTACATATATTATCTATCTTGTGTTTTGTGCAGGTACAATGCCTTGTGTGTAATATCCAGCTTCTAGCAATTCACTTATGGAAAACTTGCAACTTTGACTCGGTTGAGAATCGAGTCTCGGAAAAATCTTACCGCCAAAACAATTACGGATAAAATGTAATGAACCCTTCCAACTGATGGAATGGCTTATATTAAAATGAGTCCAAGAGTTTTCGTTGGATATTTTTGCTCCTTGGTTTTATTTTGCTTTGTGTTTTATCTTGCTTTCGATGATTTGATTTTCATGATTCGCTTTCCTCGCTTGCGCATTCATTTTGAATCGTAAAAGAAAGAGATCGAAGGATGCTAACCAAGTATTATTGCAATTTTAGGACGCATAACCAAGGGGTGATTGCTGCGTAAAGCTTCCCCATCTCTCGCTTTGATTCGTTTGGTGAGTGGCTTCGGCCCTTCGATGAATCCTTAGTTTGTACGTCTAATAAAATGATCTCTAGTTCACTTGAATTGCATGTTTCTATGTTTCAAATGATACCTCACTAACAAGATAAGTGAAAAAGAAATGTACTGCATGCTTGAAGTATTAGAAATTTTGCTCAACTATTAAGTTTATGTTACATGCCCCTCGTTCCTATGCTGCGCAACCCAATCTATAGCAAGTCCGTATGTTTTGAACATGATCAGTGTGAAAAGAAAGAGTAGATGAAATCGTGTTCTTGTTATTCAGAGCAGTGCATAGTAGTGTCTTAACTGATAATTGTTTCATGTGATGCATTGGTTTCGGACAACTTGTGCACAAGGTTTATTTTCTCGAGCCATTCCTGGGGCACTGGGAATCGGTCGGTCCGGAGGAGATTTTTGAGAGCACCCTGAGGTACGGTCCTTGTGATCAAGTGGGGGTGTTGTGTCTATTAGTGAAGAGCGGAACCATGATGTCATAACTGCTAGTATTCGTGTATGTCGGTGTAGACCTGAAACTTGAGTCACAACTGTTGATACACGCGCGTACTAGTGCAGAGCTAAACCTTGAGTCACCGTTGCTAATCATGGGGCAACCCATGGACCATCATATAGTTAGGTCGCATGCTAGTTTTTCTTCTTGAAAGTCTAACTGTTTGATGCATGAGTTTATATATATATGCAACTTGTTGCTAACTCGTGTGTCTGCTGCAGGGATAACCACTTGGCCGTGGGTAAGATTTATCACATGCATGGTCTACACTTTTGTTTAAGTTTCTTTGAAAATTGTTAAAAAGAATCTAGACAATTATAAAGATCACATAATAAAGCTAGCTTCACTTGTATACTTAGTGTGGATTTCTAGGTGAGTTTGGCCATGGTCGCTCACAAGTGCATGTTGTAGTACTGACCCATGTTTGTGGGCAATCTCCAGGTTCTGGTAGTGAGAGTTTGGCGAGCATTTTGAAGCTTTAGGAGCGCATCCCTTCAAGCGAAACTTTGCTCTTGCAGCTTCCATTAATTTTCTCTCATGTGGCAAGCTCTTTTGTTAGGTGTTCTATTTTGGTCCTACTAAAAGGATATGATGTTTGGACATTGTGTCTAGTTTTGTGTTTGTAAAAAGTATTGTAAGCATCTATGGCATATTTTATAATCAACCAAGCAAGTATTTTGTAAGCAAATTTTCAAGTATTTAATAAAGAAAGTATTTTGTGTTCTTATCAAATGTGTTCAACTTTGGTTCTCTGCATTTTATATTCCGTGCCTCTAGATATGTATATTTTTGTCTAACTTGTATCTTGTGCAGGTATTATGTCTTGTGCAAGCGCAAATTAGGCTTGCACGATATCATGTCCAAGTGAGTACGATCAGTTCCGTAATGACCAAGCGAGGATGTTCGACCTTTACGGGATCGAGGCGTGATATTGTGCAAGCGCAACTTAGGCTTGCATGGCATCAAGCCCAAGCGAGTGCGATTGGCCCTTACGGGATCGGGGTGTGACACTTCCTATAACGCACGCCAGATATTTCACTCTGTCCGAGAACTCATTAAGGCATCAAAGCCATCCTTTCACAGGAATTGTTCTATAAAGAACAAATAGTAGTCTAAAGTGGTTCCAGGTACGTATCCCACACTGTCCCAAGGGACTACCCACTGCGCCTGATATTTTTTTCCAATCAGTGGTCCTCTCTTGAACCAAAAACTAGATGTCTAGTAGATTTTTTTTTGAACTAATAACATAAAACTTAATGGTAGGATTACCATAATATCATAGTTCTTCAAGCCCATTTTACATGTTGTGTCTTCGACTAGTTGGCGCTTAA
Organism: Iris macrosiphon; assembly: GCA_036927795.1. Taxonomy (NCBI): domain Eukaryota; kingdom Viridiplantae; phylum Streptophyta; class Magnoliopsida; order Asparagales; family Iridaceae; genus Iris; species Iris macrosiphon. The sequence goes on along the minus strand of JAYESA010000017.1, from coordinate 152,641,986 downwards.
GGCCTTTAATGAACGAATCCGCCAGGTTCTCCTGACTTCGAACATCCACCACTACAATGACACCAGCCTTGATAAGATTATTCATTGATCTGTGCCAAAGCTGCACATTCCTCTTCTTGCCATTGAATAGATCGTTGGATGCTACTGCTGTTGTTGCCTGGTTGTCACAGTATATCGGTATCGCCAGAATCTGTGCATCAACCATTGGAAGATCGTACATGAGCTCCCGAAGCCATTCTGCTTCATCTGCTACAGTTGCAAGTTCATAGAACTCAGACTCCATTGATGAGCGTGAGGGCATTGTCTGCTTTTTCGACTTCCAAGATATGACAGCTCCACCCATTGAGAAAATATATCCTCATGTGGATCTCTTGCTCTCTTCTTCCGAGCACCAACTAGCATCACTGAAGCCTTCTACCACTGCTGGATATCCGTTGTAATATAGCGCAAACTTCTGAGTCTTCTTGAGGTATCTCATCACCCTCTTCACAGATTTCTAGTGTTCAACACCTGGGTGACTGGTGAATCTACTCAGCATTCCCATAACAAAAGCAATATTAGGCCTAGTAGCATTCGTAGCATACATCAAACTCCCGATGATACTAAAGTACTCAAACTGTTTGACGCTTTTCCCGGGGTTTGGCTTCAGCTTCTTGTCACACCTGTACGGAGTATCGACCCCAGGAAGATACTGGTATCCGTAGAGTGTGAGCATCTTCTCCATGTAGTAAGCTTGTGAAAGAGCAAGTCCAGCTTCCGTCCGGATTATCTTAATCCCAAGTATGACATCTGCATCTTCCATGTCCTTCATACTGAATTTGGACGAGAGAAACATCTTTGTTCTGGTGACACTTTCTACATCAGTACCTGTCACCCCAACTTTTCCAAAATGAGGATATTTTGTCATTTTTGAATATCTATTTATTTCTAATGATTAATAATTATCATAGTGCTATTTAATTTAATTATGCTTTATATTATTTATTTATAGTAGTCGGCTAGCCTATTAAATAGACTTGGTATTAGTGAACCCAATTAGACTTGTCATGACAACTAGTGAGCCCAAAAGGGACTAGACCCATTTCCTCTAATTAATTAGAAAGATTAAGACTAATTTACATTAGTATAGAGAATTCTCATTATACCCTCCTTAATTATTCCTCATGATTAACCATTAGGAAAAATTGGACATTGATAATTGCTTGGAGAGGGAGAAAGGTAGGGGCCGGCTACATATAGCCTCTCATCTCTCCCTCCTCTTCATTTGTTCATTCATTTTGAGATTTCCAATTTGGATGCAAAAGAAATTGAGAAAAAAAGTAAATTGATTCTCAATGAAAATAAATTGAAAAAGAAAACAGTTCTCTTCATCCAATCAATCATTCACTTTTTCAAATATAAGTATTTATTAATTTTTTTGAAAATTTTAAACACCGGAAAAAAATCCATAAAAGTTATAATTTCTTAGAAAATAAAAAAAAAAAAAAATTTTGTTTGTTTTTCGCGAACCAAACGAAGCATAATTGCAATCTATTGGGCAGATAATAACACAATAGACCAATAGTGGCTCTTCCGTAATTTAATTAGTGTTCCAGTGGTTTTTAGGACCGGAACAGGGACACCAACTACTCCCTCCAACTCCCTCGTAGGCACAGCAAACAGAACAAAATGATAAACGACAAAAAGCTGACAAAGACAGTGGCACTCTCCGTAATTCCCGCAATTTCGCCGGGCCATTTCCACACGCTACTAAACCCCGCTTATCGTCACCTCCCATCCAACGGCCCACAATCTCCCTCTTCCTAAAAACACCGCAATCCAATCCTCACCCGCGGAGCACTACAACGCGCGGCATTAAGAAGAGGAGAGGGAGGAAGAAATCCAAACTTTAGTAAACTCCTCTCTAAAACTCCTCTCTTCCCAAGCTGCCCCTGCGAGTGATGGCTGTCTCCGATTCTAGAGTCATCGACTGCCTTTGAAATCATTCCCATACTGCCCATCCTCCCCAGCAAACTCCTCTCTCTCTCCCACAAACCCTAACCTCCCTCTCGATCCATGGATTGCCGGAGAGCGGCGGCGGCGGAGGTGGAGACGGAGGCGACGGCGAGGAAGAGGGGAGGCGGCGGAGTGAGGACGCAGCAAGCCGGACGAGCGTCGTGCCGCAGTAGTTAGGTGTTTCGGCTATTGTTCGCGTGTAGAAATTAGTGTTTGGGTTTTCTTTCATATTCTTCTTCCGCCGCTGTCGGTCCAGATCGATATCTTTGAAATCTATGGGGTTCCAGCTGAGAGACACTCTGAGGAGGCTCTCCGAAGAGATCGGGTGGAGCTACGCCGTGTTCTGGAGAGCGATCGATGATCGGAGTCCGATGTGAGCTTTCTTTTCGTTTGATTATTTCAATTTTGAAAAAAAAATCCGACATTTTAGGCTTTTCTTTTCAGCAATGATGGAGATAGGGACCTTAGTGTTAAAAAGTCTTTTGTTTGTATCTGTTACTTTATATATTATCCTCTTTTTAGTTGGTTTGGTCAGTAAAGGTGAGATCTTTGGTGGATTTGGCTTATTATTACATGATTAAACTTTGATGTGCAATTAGTTTATGGTGGGTGGTAATTAGCTTGAATTTTTGCAGGCATTTGGTATGGGAGGATGGACATTGGCATCATGGTGCTATGTCGAGTGAAGTGGAGCTGCTGGTTAACAAGATCATGGCAACCCAGGCTCATGTATTTGGAGATGGGTGGGTTATTTTTTTTTCCTTTTGTCAGTCATATTTGTAAGATTTTGCAAGAATCTTTCAAGCTTGGGTCATTTATTTTGTGGGTAGCTTGAGGTTGATATGAGCTAGACTGATGCTTAGTTTGGCTAGCCCATTATCAGAATGGATGTTTTCTCAGACAACCCATTTCTGGAACGCCTGATTGGTCAGCGCATCAGAAACCTACTTTTGCGATCCAAATGAGCGGGCGACCTGGATGGAGAAAACGAGGCTAACACTTAACAAATAGTAGTTCATAAGTTTGGCTCCAAATGGAGGCCAAATGAAATTAATGGTCTAACCAGACTGGTGCTAAGCATGTTCAAGTGTGTTGTAATAACTAATGAAGCTGCTTGAGCTTTGCTTAATTTATCCTTGTCGACATCAAACGTTTCAATTCAAACTCAAACCTTGTTTTATTTGTTCACAAAACATTGTTAGCTAATCTTATGCACATCAGCAATTAACCATGATATTTGAATTGGATAAGTTTGGTAACTCTTTATCAGTCAAAGTGGAATCATTGTTGAGATCTTGTTTACTCGAAATAATGTGCATCTGTATGGCATGGCACGAGTTTTTCATAGTTTAAATCAAAAGAGAGACCAAATTGAGATGAGCTTGACTTGATTAGCTTAATATCAAACTTGACAGAGCTATTACTGAGCTGAACCGAGCTTCTCATGAACATATTACTCAAACTACAACCCTATTTCTTGGTCCTGTTACATCAATTGATTATGGGATATTGATGGGGTTTTGTATCTTTACGTTGTTTAGTTCTTGTATTAATTTGTTCAAGGTTATTTCATTGTCTGTTCTATTTCAGGATAGTTGGGCAAGCTGCTTCTAGAGGAAGTCATATTTGGATTCTTCGTGATAGGATCAATGTTGTTGGATTAGGATCCAAGGTAATATATTCAGTAATTTGCTTTGATGATGTTGATCTGCACAATGCTCATTTTGGTATTATGAGTCTGTGTTTTCATTTAAAGAATGACCAGTTCAATTTGAATATTTGATATGGAGTATAATCTCTTTTACTTGCTTTCAATATTTTTCTAAAGTTCTCCTAGTTGGTAAGTAATTATCTTATTGAAATATGACTAATCGGGTGTGTTGGTCATTTCTTTGGTTATGTGCCATGTTATCCGGACTCTCCACTTTAAGGGGAAGTATCCGTGTTGACCTGATATGACATGTGTATGGATATGAAATCTTTATCCGATCCTCCATGGTGACAATCGGATCCTTCATGGTGACAATCGAGAGACTGGTAGTGAAGTAGATAGTTTATTTTAATGTGATAGTGAAGTAGATAATTTATTTTAATATGGAGAGTGGCAGTAAAGTAGTAGGGGAACTGAAGGGACGGTCCCTTAGGGACTTATTCAACTAGTTCAATAAAGTTTACTAGTAGTTTATAATCATATGTTGTCTTTTTATGAAACCTTACAAATTTAATTACATGATATTTTTTATGAAACCATGTAAATATAATCATAAACTTAAATATATAAAATAATGCAAACTTAATTACAATTGTGTCATTTTATGAAATTATGCAAATTTAATTAGAGCATGTCTTTTTATGAAACCGTGCAAATTCAATTATTTCTTTTATGAAGCCATGCAAATTCAATTACATGATGTATTTTTTTATAAAATCGTGTTCAAATATATTTATTTTAATAGTCATATTCCCGTACCCGTATCCAAATTTGGATTCTTTTTAGCCGAGTTCGTGTGTCTTTCAATTACAAGTTTGAAGGGCCCGACTCTTGGATATGTACCAGTATCAGACACACGTACTCGAGTCCAAGTAACAAGGTTATGTGTGCTAAATTTATGTGGTTATGTGTGCATTTATCGGATGATTGTTGGAAAATTTTCTACTTTGATAAAGGATATACATAAGAAATCCCATGGAAATGCCATTCATTCACTCTTTGGCTTAATGTGTCATAGAGATGTTACAATTTTTTATAGCAGATTCTATCATCTTAGCTCTTAATCTGAACTCTTTACGGTCTAAGGAAACTTGAAGGGTGCTCCTTGGTTGCATGAACTTGATCCTTATAGACATAAGGATACCTACCCCTATGGCTGCCAATGAGCAAAGCCGAGCCAAGCTTTTATAAGCTTGAGCTTGGCTTGACTAGAATTAATCGAGCTCGAGCTTGATAAGTTTTTTATTTTAGACCTCGAGCTTGGCTCGAGCTTGTTTATATTAAGCTTGAGCTTGGCTTGGTTTAAGCTCGAGCTTGGCTTGATAAACCAGCTTGATAAGCTCAAAATCAAACTCGTTAAGGTTGATTTCAAGCTCCTTCAGCTTGATTTCAAGTTTAACGAGCTCGATTTCAAGGTAGTTAGGTTTGAATTCAAGTACATGTAATATTAACAATTTATTTATAAAAATTCAATTAAAGTTCCTTAATATCAATTATTAAGGATATATAAATATATAATGAACACAACCTTATTGTTAACAAACATACATAAAATTAGAATTCAATAATGAACAAATTAAAATTAAAATTAAAATAACAAAACAAATTGGTAGACTGTCAACAACGAGCTTCTAAACGAGCTAGCTTATGAGTCAGCTCGCAAGCTCATAAATGAGCCAGCTTGCGAGCTCAAACGAGCCGAGTGCTTCTAAGCTTGAGCTCGGCTCGTTTATTAAACGAGTTCGAAAATGAAGCTTGAGCTCAGCTTGTTTACTAAATTACCCGATCTCAAACGAGTTTTTATCGAGCCGAGCTTCGAGCATCTCACGAACGACTTGGCTCATTTGCAGCCCTACCTATCCCTAACCGCTGTATAGACGGAAGGGAACCTACTCCTAACCGGCCATATCCATATAGCACGGTCCTCTCATGATCGTAGTTACCTTTGATAGAAATTTAATACTAACATAGTTGATTAAAGTCAATTGAGAGTCTATTATTAAAATTGTCCAACAATTATGGAGTCCACGGCAGACTCCACGTCCGACCCCATTCTTATGATATAGATTCGAGTAAATTTTATTTTTTGAGATAACAATTAAAATTTGACACTCCTAATTTAGACAATTGTAAATAGGCTAGATTTAGACAAATCTCGTGCATATCCAAGAGGTAGAATTTGCAAATTATATGGTAGTTGTTAATATACAAGAAGTCTTGCTCACAGAGGGTATAGGCATAACTATGCCATGTATTATGGGGTTATATATGAAGTGTCATTTAGGAGGGCATATTAGCACTATATCCAAATAGCAAGGTTTGCAATATCGATCAATATCGATATGTAATGTTCGTATTTTCACCCCACCCAATGTCGAAGTGTAACTTTCTTTTCCTCTCAATTCATCAAAGATAGAATTTAAGAAAAAGAGTATGGCAAAAGCAATTTTGACACAGTGATTCGATAGTCTCGGAGATCAACTTTCTCACTTTCTCCATAAAATTCCTTGTTGACACAATGTAACCATTACCATTTGTTGAAATTGTATACTATAAAATTCACAATGTTTCTTACATCTTAATGTTATTCAATTCAAAACTAATCTATTATGGGGTGGTTTTGTCTAAAAGCAAGTAAAATAAATAACAAGGTCATTGCATTAGAATAATACAACAATGTTGAATATTACACTACTCAAAACCAATGGGAAAATAATACTAAATGAGATTATGCCTAAACATATCAAATATTCTTTTAGGTTTTAAATAATTTCTTATTATTTTTGGCTTTCTGAAACCAGTAAGTCCATAACTCCAATCTGAAACTGCTGATATCTATACTCATAAGAAGGGTCCGAAACCGATTTCAATACCAATATTGCAAACCTTGCTAACTAGTACCTTTATTGAAGGTGTTATCCTAAACTACCAGCTGGGATAGATGTGCAATTATTTTTTTCTTAATTTCATCTGTATCTGGGAATAGACGCCTGTAAGAACAGAGTCTTACACAAAGTTGCCAGTCTAATTCCCTCCAGAAGAACAAACTAGGAAAAAACTACGAGGCATCCAATATTAAAATTCATATTCAATATTGGGTTTTCATCTGATGACTGTAGAAAAAAGCTATAAGTAATGTGGTTTCTAACCATCACATAGTTTTATGTTAATTTCTTTTGGCAGCAACCAGGCAGTTTATCAGAATTTTGGGGATTAATAGTTGTTGTTTTCCCACTGATATGGTCCATAGGGCGCTCCATTCCCAAGTAGATGCTTGTTCCCAACCATATAATCATTTGTTAAGTGATGTATCATCACAAAGTTTTTCTTTGTTTTTCTACCGGCAGTAATCTGTCTGCTGACCAAAATTCATATCCTGGTCTATTTATAGACCAAATTTGTAGTCTTCCCTCAGTTGTGGTCTCTATGTAGAGGCCCGTTATTCATGAGCATTCTTTTTCCTATCTATATAATTGTTTATTAGTTTGACTCCGAAAATTCTCTCTGATGATTGGACACAAAGCTCCTTTAACCAGATTTAGGTGTTTTTTTTTATCGAAGAGCTGGAAGGCCATGAGGTGGCATGTTGACTTAGAAGAGCCGATAAATATGGCTTGAACATCAAGTTCAACATACGACATGAAATTGTTAGTGTGTGGATATATGCACTATTTTTAACTTGCATTACATTTTATGCAAATATGATGTAAGTTTTGCATTACATTATGTGTGGTATGGCATTGTTACTGTGTGAATATATGCAATATCTTTACTTTGCATTACACTTTGTGCAAATGTGAATCATGTGATGTAAGTTCTATATTACATTAAGTGTGTTTCTATCTTGGATTGTAGTTTGGCAAATGCAAAAATATAATACTATATATATATATTTTTATCTTATTTAGGATTTGGCTGAGCTGAACCCCCAATTCTTGGCAGGCATACAGGTCAGAAACGTTCTTCTTCAATAAAATAGTCAACTTTATCATTCAGTTTTCTTCTAAGTTCTAACATGTTGATAATGGTCCTCTTGTTATTCATAATCCTTTGATGGAACCTTATTTTTTTTCAAACAGACTATTGCAGTTATTCCTGTGCTTCCGCTTGGCGTTCTACAACTCGGTTCTTCACAAATGGTATGTTTTCCTGTTCTATCAAATGTAGAAGTAAGCTTTATGGGCAATTTCCTACCAAGAAAAAAATGCAATCCTTATCATAGGGGAAGCAACCAGAATCCTAAAAATATGGTTAAATCTATTGATAGATAAAAGTATTAAATGGTAGTTAGTCAATTAAAATATCAATTGGAAGTTGTTGAGTGTATGTGCTTAGTGAATGGCAGGATAGCTTGTGCAGTTTTCATAACTTCACTTGGGGCTGGTTGGATTTCTATATGACATGCCTTCCAGTCAAAGATTTGTCTCAGGTGGTATATGATGTTTCTGGTGATAGCTCTTGTTATTATCTATGAGCTGTATTAATCTCAAAAGTGCCATAGTAGTCAAAGGAAGAGAAAAGTACACGGGCAGGTCTCTGACCTTGGAGGTTTGTACCTGCTCTCTGTGCCCAAGTCCCAATCTGGATCATATCTATATAGTATATACATGGTAGACACGTAGTAACCTAGGTAAAAAAAAAAATGCAAGACTTACAGATTGATATCTGTCTCTGCTCTTAAATGCTCCGTGGGACTTGGGAGCATCCTTCCCCATATGTACCTGCACTAAAGGTAGAAAGTCTTCCCAAGTCCAACATATCGTACGTCCAACCTTTAGCACAATCACCTCATGGTTAAATTGGTTCACAATATCGGAATCGGTATCGGACCTCTCCTATGAGTAACAAGATCGTCGTTATCTGCACTCTCAGCGGTTTCGGATCGGAGTATCACATTTTTTTTGTATCGGAATAGCAAATAATTATAAATAATTTTAAGTATTTCCTGTGTTTGTTTCTGGTTGTTTTAAAATCTTATTTGTTTACCTGCGATAAATAACTTTTCTTCATTTACATGTTTTTACAACCGTTGTATGTGTTTGATTGATCTTTTTCGTTCAATTTTCTCTGTCGAGTTCAATTTTCTCTGTCGAATTGACTTGGAAAGAGACTCCCATCATCAGTATTGGTCACTATCGGTAGCGGTAGGTATTGGATCGGGACATACCAAACCGTATCAGCATAGGTCTTATCGTATCGGTACTGACCAACACTACAAATTATGGTTAGATCAGTGGAACAGTGTAGTTAGAAATCTGAAATGTTAGGAGATTGGTTCCAGTATTTTACAGAAAATGTTTACGCACTATCATTTATTCCTCCATATACGGCTTTAGAGTACTGTATAAATGATGTTGAGATAATAATGAATCACTGTATCCTGATTCTAGTTTCTTTTTGAGATTGGAGTTAGTAATCAAGGGTTAAAGTGTGCCATGGAAAGGGCGTCCAAGTACCACATCGCCTGTGCTAATGCCTGGGTCTATGGAGGGTTAAGAAGAGTGCAATTTTATTTCCATTTTATGAGGCGGCACTTCCTGAGATTTGAACCCACATCTCCATGATGCAAGTGCCAAATATTTTGATGCTTGGCCAACTATATAAAATTTTCATTCTTCATAGTTCTCTTAAATGACTTGAATTCTTTTCTGTATTAGAACATCACCTTTGTACAACTTGAGAAACCAATCAACATTGTGATCCTTTATATAACTTTTTGATCCTTTTCTACAGGTTATGGAGAACATTGGGTTTGTAAACAGTGTGACGAATTTTTTTGGACAATTAGGATGTGCTAGAGCTCTTTTACCTTGTATCATTGAGACAGCTTCGGTCAATTCTAATAGAGTAAGTGGATCATTTGGCATGTCAACTTCCTACCAATCTAAATATGTTTTTGTTGAGACAAGTCAACTAGAGATGTTTGCATTTTGATGTAGATCATTTTTCTATGATTTTTGATGGTGCCATCACCTGTACATTCAGCTTCATGTTTTTTATTCTGTGCAGCCATATAACGGATTACCAGGTAATGCTTCAGGAGGGCTGCCAGACAAGTTCGCTATGAAAACCAAATCAGTGACTCTTAAAGGCTCAGTTGATTCAGTGATCCATTCCGTAGGTAAGTCTATTATTCATCTCCATGACGAAGTCATGTGTAGGCTATATTGCTTGGATAAGGAAATGATATGGCACAATACGAACACATACTTGGCCCTGATATTGGTGTATCCTAGTCTATTTTGGCCTGTGTCATTTCTCATACATGGACATGGACACAATGTAATATAGCATCAATTTTGGAGTATTGTGTATGTGGTGCTCTCTGTGGTTTAGACCTTTGGGGGAACAATTAACATTTTCATTCTGCATGATTTAACCCCTAAATGTCACGATCTGCCATCAATTTTGAGCTGGTCTTTGAAGCAACATACTCTTATTTAATCCTACACCAGTCTCTTCCAAGACTAGGTATTTCATCAGTGGTAATCTATCTTGTATTGGTCCAGATAATTTTTTCAATCAAAGGGATTATTTGAAGACCACTCAAGGGGTTTCAGTGGATCTCTACCCAGTATATTCCTCCAACTCTCAGTCTGTGTTGACAGCAGGAAAGCAGAAGCAAGAAAAAGAATTATCACAAGATTATGATGTCCCACCCACAGAATTTGATGTAAATGGTCCTTGTTCTCAGGCTGTCTTCAGCACTCAAGAATCAAAGTTGAGTGGTTCAAATATTGCCCAGGAAAGTCAAATATTTTATCATGCTGTTTGTGATGCAAATGGTATGGCGAGACAAATAAAACAGAATATTAAGGGTAGTGACAAGAATCTTACGGATCGGAACAAATCCAAGCTTCATAGTATGTTCCCCGCACAAAGAACTTTGGGAGATGATCTATATGATGTACTGTGTCCTGATTATAAAGTAGATGATAGTACTTTGAATGATGCTCTTGTGCACATAGGTGATGAAAGTGTTGATGGGTTGGTGACGCATACTTCTACTTGCTTACCGCAACTGTGTGCATGTCCTATATCATATTCATTGATTGATGGCGGTTCTGGGCCTGGGATGTTCTCTGGGGATGATACTGATCAACTGTTAGAGGCTGTAGTTTCAAAGATCAACTTCGGTGTCAAACATAGCACAAACGATGATTTCTATTCTCAAACTTCAGAGAATAAGATCGGTGGTTCAGCACTTCCAGATGTCTCTACAAATTATAAATTGGTAGCATCTTCTAAGGAGTTGCAAGGGGAGCCTTTTGGCGTTACTCATGTGCTTGGGAAAGCTGATGCAACAGCTTCAAGTTCTGTTATATCTTCAAGCAGTTTGGGTAATATTACTGAGGAGTGCTTGCCCAGTATTGGAGCTTGCAAGTCTCAGATCAACCTATGGGCTGAAAGTGGTCAAGACATGAAGTGTGATAATTTATCGAGTAATCAAGGCAAAAGGGTCGACGAAAATAGTAAGTTGAACAAAAAGAGATCTAGACCAGGAGAGAACCCAAGACCAAGACCTAAAGATCGCCAGCTGATAATGGACCGTGTCAAGGAACTACGAGAAATTATTCCAAATGGAGCCAAGGTGAATTTCTTGCTATTGGAAACCTTGAATGGGGTTAAACCTAAACATTTAACAATTTCCAAGTATAGTTTACTTAAAATTTATTAAAATTATCCTGCAAGCCAAGGAGAATTTCTTGCTATTGGAAACCTTGAACGTGTTAAACCTAAACATTGAACAATTTCCATGTATAATTTACATTTAATTTATTAAAATTATCCTGCAAGCCAAGGAGAATTTCTTGCCATTGGAAACCTTGAACGTGTTAAACCTAAACATTGAACAGTTTCCATGTATAGTTTACATTTAATTTATTAAAATTATCCTGCATTTTGTTTAATTTTGGAACAGTTGAGCATTGATGCTTTACTGGAGAAGACCATCAAGCACATGCTTTTCTTGCAAAGTGTGACAAAGCATGCAGAGAAATTGAAGGACATTGGGGAGCCTAAGGTATGTTCCTGTATGGTATGTGTGATTTTTGTTTTCTTGCTATAAGCTTGGAGCAGTTTGGCTTAGTTTGGGTGATGAATGTTTGTTCAAACGCCCATTTCCAGAATGCTCATTGCTCAGCCAATGTCTCCCCTGTCCCATTCGACAACAAATGGAGTTCTGGATTGTATGTAACTACAATCCAAACTAGTCAGTGCATGGTCACCGTGTGAATCATTCTGTTATGTGCTTTCCCTTATGTTCTCTTTCCTATTTCCAAAAAGTGATCAAGTCCAATATCTGAACATTTAAAAAATGATAACTCTACTGTCTCCTATTTCTATGTGTACAAGATATTGTGATATTCAAAGCATAACTGACAGTGTCCGTTTTCAGTTCATTAATAGGGAGGGTGGCTTGCAATTGAAAGAAAACTTCAAGGGTGGTGCAACTTGGGCTTATGAAGTCGGTACTCAACCCACACCCTGTCCTATTATAGTTGAGGATCTGAATCCGCCTCGTCAAATGCTTGTGGAGGTGAAACATTCTGTTGTTTTTATATGATTGACATAATTTATAAACTGCTGGAAGGTCGCAAACAATAATTTCTCTTTTGTAGATGCTCTGTGAACAGCGTGGTTTCTTCCTAGAGATAGCAGACTTTATTAGAGGATTGGGGTTGACTATCCTGAAGGGGGCAATGGAGGTCCGTAAGGATAAGATATGGGCTCGCTTTGCCGTAGAGGTATTACCATTTCTGATTAAACTTAAAATTTTGATGTCGTAAATAGTTGCCTAATCTTCCCATTTTCAAGCTGCATTACTAATTGCTATTTTTTTTTTATCACAATTTAGGCAAACCGGGATGTGACTCGGGTGGAGATATTCCTCTCTCTTGTTAGCTTGCTAGAACCATCGTTTGGAAGCAGTTCAACGCCTCAGGGTGTCAATAAGCTCAACTCATTACATAATGTGTACAACCGATCTTGTATTCCAGCGTCTGGCCCGTCAGATAATCTTCAGTGAGCAAGTACCCTATTCTACTTATTTTTTTGTTTCATCTGCAAATGCTAAGAGCAGGTCTTGCTTCTCCTGCCATGACTAGTATTCTAGTGGCTGTAGACATTGTTTGAGGGGCTGTTGTTGCCGAACTTGCAGGCGTATGTGTTAGTATGGGAAGGGTCCTTGAAGCCCCATGGACACATGGCTGTACTCTGAAGCGTAGTGGAGGTTTAGCTTGGTAGTTGTTGTAGGCAAATCTTTTCGTTTTAGTTGTTTGATCCAAGAAGTTAGGTTTTGTTGTATATTGTTTGGAGGGAAGCCGTTTGTGTAGCAAGTGGGTGCGGGATGTGCAGGCATCTTCCACAGATGTAATTCAGAGTGCATGTTTGTTTTAAATTTCAGAGTGCATCTTCCGAAACATTAAGTTATTTGATACTGTTTTCGTGTGTTTGATTACGGACCCCGCATCTGTACTATTCATAACAATTTAACATGGTAAACATAGACGTGGATGTGCTTCATTATATGCTGTAAATGGGCACAGTACTTGATTTTGTGTCTTACACATATTTAGTGTTAAATGCATTATTATTATTATTTTATTTTTTGAGATGTCCGGCGTAACGTTAAGGAATTTGTGCACGTTACGTTGTATACCTTGGTCTTACTGTTCCAAACTCTCATCATTTGTTCCAAACTCTCATCATTTATAAATGAGAAGGAATAATATGTTCCTATGGCTTGATCTACTGATCTTTTGTCATCTAGCAAGGGTCTTATGTCTTTTTTTGATAACCACAAGGGTCACTCGAGTTCGGCAGTGTTAAATGCATTGTTATTTTCTCACATCCATTCCTTTTAATATATATTTTAATATTGTTCAGTTCATGTAAGTTTAAAAATTTGACAAATCTTGATTAGCTCGAGTTTCTGCTTGTCGTGGTTACCAAGAATTAAGCGGAAGTGGCAGCTAATGTTCACCAAGTGAAAATGAATTCAGAATTGCGAAAGTCAAGCCAGTGGGCTTGGGTGTCTTAATCTATACTGTGCATTAGTCATATATTGTTCTGTTGTAATAAACTTTCTTAAGAACATATTGGTGGCTGTCTAATTTTCATACCAAGCAAGTCTGGTGGGCTCGTAATTGTTACTAGATTCCTTCACAACTGTTTTCCTTGCATAAAAAAGCTGACTTGGTATGAAGTTTGCTGCATAATTAATTGAGATGCTACCTAATAGTTGGGTGCCAGTTGGGGAGATGTCCATAAATAACTCTTGTTTCATGAGTTATTTGAAAAATCTTGACGACTGAATAAAATTGGCTTCAAAAATTTAGTTTCATTTGATCTGCATAAAAACATGGCAGAGTTTTAATAAATAAAGTAGCATATTTAGATACTGAGAAGTGCACATATAGTTAGCATCACGAGTTACTACCATTTTATTTAAAATTCTTTGAGAAGTGTGTAGTGGTGGTTTTAACAGCAGACAATTTTGTGGGAATTTATCCTCCCATTCATGTGTACGAAGCTGCCAATTCCTTATTGATATAAGTGGCAGTTATTGGGCTGGCAAAATTTCCAATATGGACTAGACCCAGCCTAGGGGAACTGTCAACAAAGCCAGGCATGGATAGACAATTAGGCTAAAAAGTGACAGATCACGGCCTAACCTCTTTGTCGTATTGGGAATTCTTCTCCTATTTTGACTTGAGTTGTAACACGAAGTATAAAGGTTTTTACGTGAAGATAAAGGTATTCCAGTGCCACGAGATTCTTGCTTATTGTAAGGTCTGGGGAGAATTCAAATGGATGGGTAGAAAGCGTGTTAAAACGAATATGTTTTGTGTAAGATTAAGTGTCGACAATTGATCATGCATATTTTATTGTTGATGTTGATATAACAAAACCCCTCTATGATTATTATCCTCAATTATGGAGTTGCTTTGGTGATCTTGTATATTCGCGGTGTCTGGACCTCCACCTTTGATGTCTATTCATCTACATATAAGTGACCAATACTTTCTGCATATAGGACACGTTCTTTGTCTAACAAGTGTGTCAAGTGTGATTCACGACCTGCTCTTCCGTATATCATTGAACTCTCAAACAACAGTTCCTAACAAATTTGGGACACTCTAACCAGAAGGAGCCCAAGATCATGATCTCTCAACCATCCTAACCAACTTTCCTACTTTTTCATGTGTCCTTATCCATCTTGGACACTATGTCCTACGCTTCTTAAATCACAAACCCCAATTCCATCTCACCGTGCCCTACACCCAAAAGCCCTTGTCTTGTGAATTATTTGGCAAGTACAACCATTGCCTACCAGTCTCTTGAATGCAATGAAAGTCCTTCCATGACAAGAAGAAAAAGAATGGTATGATCATTGATAACCTGCTCCCACAAATAAAAGTCCATCACCATGATCCAAAGTGCAATTTAATATCAGATACCAACAAAAAACTGCATTTAAGCCCAAACATTATGTTCACACATGCATATGTTGTACACATTTTTGTTGTACACATTTTTTTATGTATCACTATGATAATATTGCATGCTCCTTATGTATCTACTGAAATAATATACAATCTTCCTAATCCAATCCCAAGCATAAATGGTCCTAATTAAATATCCCCAGTATCAACCTATATTTGATGCTATCCGTTCTTCTATACACTAGTTCATGTCCCCCCCCCCTATATACTTTACAAGCACTCTAAATACACTCCATTCTGAAAATTCTAAAGGCTTCTATATTATCTAGAAAAATCAGGCGCTAAAGTTTGCTGAATGCATCCTGGAGAATGCAAATTCGAGTCAATTAAATAGCATCTCCATATATGTGGGGATAAAGTTACGTACATCTTGATCCTCCCCACATCCTGCATAAATGGGAGCTTCGTAGTAGTGTGACGTCCTTTTGGAAAATGATTAGGCTACATAGTCTGGTAGCAGCTGAGCAGCAAACCTCCTCCTGTTCTGAATGTTGATGCTCTCATAGGTGGCATTGGGAGGGTGTGAAGCACTTGGGTTGTTGCTACTGTTGTTGTTGTTGTTCAGGCTGAAATAGTTGATTTCCTCTGAGCCCATATCAATGTCAAGCCTTCTACCCAATGGAATGGTCTCATTTGACAGGTATGTAGGCTGCTGCGAACCTGATAGGGGCAGTGGCTCACAATGTGGTAGCCCTAGGGTCAGGGAAACACCGTTGCCTCCGAAGCTTGGCGCGAACTGTTCGTTATCGAATTGCTCGATTTGGTACGCTCCGAACCCGGACCCATGGTCCATGAACTTCATCATCAGGTCGCGGTTGCTCATGTCGTCCTGCTGCTTCATCTCGTGGCTGACCGGGTTTAGCATGCTGGCCCGGTGGAGCGACTCGTCGGTTCTAGCCTTCTTCAGCCTCTGTTGCATGAACGAGTCGTTGTCGTCGTTGCGGTGGTTGTCGAAAATTCCTAGGTTCGATGGTTGAATCCTCATCTGATGGCTGTCCTGACTCTGTTTGAAGCTCTCTGTCCTTGCGGGGCTCTGCCCGTGGTTGGAGGTGGACCTAGATGCCGAGTGCTCGCTGCCCTCGCTCTTGCTAGTCTTCTGATCATCGCCGGTGTTCTGTTCTTGCTCCTTGGTCTCCTCCATGTACATCTCCTCTACCATCGGTTTCCAGAGCCGGACCCTCGCGTTAATGAACCAGTTTGAGACCTGCATTCACAAACAAAAAAAAAAAAAAAAAATCTTATTTGTTTGTACTTCTTATTTAAAATAAAATAAAAATCCTTGAATCGAATGATTTGATTCATTGCTTGGAGGAGGAGAAAGGGTTCATGGTACCTGACTTCTAGTGAGTCCAGTTTCCTTCGCGAGCATGTGTTTGTCGGAGTCCTTCGGATATCTGCTATTTGTGGCCATGATCATTTAGATTAACAGGGCTAGAACCAAATTGCACATCAGTGACATCTACAATATATTATACTCGTCGATATAGTTTCTACAACATTTACATTTGGTTGCACGTATGCTACTTCTACTTGTTATTCAATGATTTTGATAAACAGTTGAATAAATTGAACGTTAAGATCAGTCATGATATATATATATATTTTTTTTGCCACCCCTCTGTTAAATTCATCTTCAAGCTGATTTAATTGGTTTTGTTTCTCAATCCAAATCCATAGATGTGAAATTTTCAGTTGAGAAGTAACAATTTCAACAGTTCCGAGTTCTTACGGATGCAAGAAGTGCTCAAAGAGCCAGGCACGGAGCACAGAGACAGCGCGCTCGGGCAAACCCCTCTGGGGCCTCCAGGCATTGTACTGGGCTGTGCCGAGCTGCTGGAGCGCCCTCTGCTGCCTGAGGTGGTGGTCAACGAACCGGAGCCTCGAGCCCACCGACTTGCTCCCTCCTCCCCCGAGGCAATCCTCCTCCCCCAGGCTCTTGCAAGTGGCCTTTATCTGGCCCGAGATGGCATCACGAAGGCACCGGAACTGCTTCGACATCGTCTGCAGGGCGAGCGCGGTGTAGGTCCTTGCGGACCCGAATCCGGCCACCGTTTCGAAGGAGGACACAACCATTTGCATCTGGTGGTGGTACTGCCTGTACCTCTGCTCTACCTACAATATATTCCATCCAATACAAGATGAACAAAGCAAGTAGTTAAGAGTAAGTACTTGACTGTCTAAACAAGAACAGGCCAAAGCATGACTGATGAGAAGTTGCTTTCATGACAGTTTAAAATTCTTGATAAACTCTGATGAGCTTTTATGTGTACGTAATTTTCCAAAATTCTCATAAAAAAAGAAAAAAGAAAAAGAACTTCCAAACTTATCAATCAGAATTCAGCAAAATTAATTCTTCATCACTTTGCTTGAATGAGTCAGAAAGAAGACTCTTAATTACCTCATCAAGCATGTTGGCAAGTTTTGCCTTCTTCATCTGAAGCTCCTGCCTCTCCGCCGTCGTGAGCTCGACTTCACCCCTCTTGGTGCCACAGTCGCCTTCGCCGCCACCGGCACCTTCCGCGTCCTTATCGCGCTTCATGGCCCGTCTCCTCTCATCATTAATTTCCCTTCCCAGCCTGGTCATCTGCTCAAGTTTCCCTCCCTTTCCAACATTCACCACCTCGTCCAACAGCTGCTGCGCCGCCTTCAAGTACTTCGATCCCATAAACACGCTCTGCACCCCGATCATCCCGTTCGAGCTGGCTACCGCAGCCGAAGAGGGCGACGACGAGCTCCCCACGATCTTCGTCTCAGTATACGGAGCCGACTGTTGTTGCTGCTGCTGCTGCTGCTGCTGCGAAGACAGGCTCAGCGAGAGGCCTTGCTGCAGAGGCCTGTTCGATGCCGGCGTAGGTGTCCATAAGTTGTAGTGGAGGCCTTGGTGGATAGCCGAAAGGTCGTGGGTGGTGGTGGCCTGCCGGGCGCCAGCGTCTGCCCCTGGGTGGAGGGGGATCCCGACAAAGTGCTGTTGGCTTTGCTGGTGCTGGCCGCCGCTCGGGGAGAGGTTCATGGGATTCTGGGCGTTGTTCATGAAGAACGACATGTTGGCTTGAGCCGGAGCATCGGAGTAGCCTCCAGCTGCAGCTGCGTAGCTAGGGTTCATTAGGTACAGTGTCTGCAGGCCGTCGCCGCCTTGGATCTCAGTCGCGCCATGGAAGTACGTCGCCATGGATCAATAAGTAGCCTCAGCTGCAACCGACTACTTAATTAATACTAGCTCATCGTTTAATTCTTGAAAGTTCCGGTGTCGGCAAGAAGAAGAAGAAGAAGAAGAAGAAAGAGGAGGAAACATCATTCTCTAAGTAGTATTAGCTTTAGGGGTTGATATTTAAGTATAGAAAGAAAGACAACCATCGATATCTTCATCAAAGGGACATATCTATAATGAGATGAGTGTGTGTAATATAAAGTATATTTCAAATGGCACAATACCTGAAGGATCTGCGAGAGCACGTGAGGATGGATGATATAAGAAAGGAATTCTGGTTCTCCCCCCTCTTTTGAGCTCCTTCTTTCTTACAAGGACAGAGAACCCCTCACAGATCTCCCTCTCAATTCAATCCGCACATAGACAAAGAGTTTGAGAGAGAGAGAGAGAGAGAAAGAGAGAGAGAGAGAGAGAGATGGAGGACCATTTCAATGTGGACTATATATTGAAAATATTATAGAGACTTACATCAAACATATATCTCTCTCTCTCTCTCTCGAGCTGAAAGGGAAAGGAGAGAAAATATAGCAATTGTACAATTTGTTTTTGATATATATATATATATATATATATATATATATATATATATATATATATTGGCAAACATAAGACATTTTGATAATATATATCCGGTCCGGGGACCTGCAACTCAGTTTTTGACCACCTAATAGTGCACAATCGGGTCCGAAGTCCTGCAACACGGTCCGAAGGCACAAATCGTCTGAATGCTACAATCTAGTTTTTGGCCACCTAATTACCCACAATCCGATCCGGAGGCTAATATTTTTTTTTTTGCAAATATAAGATGTTTTGATAATATATACTCGTCCTGTAGACCTACAACCCTGTTTTTGGCCACCTAATGGCTCATAATCGGTTCAGAGGTCTACAACACACCCCGAAGGCCACTAACACGTCCAACAACCTAGTACGAGGGCACAATCCGCCTGAAGACTACAATATAGTTTTTGCCACCTAATGGCTCATAACCCGACCCAGAGGTTGATATTTTTTGCAAACATAAGACATTTTGATAATATATACCCGTCCTAGAGGCCTATAATCCAATTTTGACCACTTAATAGTCCACATTTCGACCCAGAGGCCTACAATACAGTCCGAAGGCCACCAACTCGTCCGAAGGCACATCTCGTCCGAAGGCTACAACCTGCCTAAAGGTCACAATTCGATCCACTGCTCACATTAATGTCCACCACTACATGAAAAATTAACGTGTTTGTCCTAAGGCTTAAACCCAATACCTTTTGGTAGAATGTCTCTCTCTCTCTCATGTATATATATATATATATATATATATATATATATATATATATATATATATATATATATATATATATATGTTAGAAATTTTGTTGTTTTCTTTTTGAAAAAATCAGAATACAAAAATAAAATAAAAATGATTTTACCGGCCTCTGGGGAAGTCGTGCACGGAGCACTGCCCTAAGAGTTTATTCGGGATCTGTGTGCAGACGTTCCCGAAGCTCCTAGTGGTAAAACCCCCGCACTACCGTTATATCGTTGTCGCACACGACTTGGAGAGAACGACCACGACTTAGCTCTGCCCAGAGCTTGGAGACGATGAGAAATGAACAGAATGTTGACAGAGGTTTGGAGTAAAGAAGAATTCTGAATAGATTACAAAGAAACATGGACGAATATATAATACTCATATGTAATGGTCTGAATTAATTTTCCTATTAATTCTGCCGTTACACAAAATGAATAATGAACCTGGACACAATAACGGTTCAGAAACATTCGTAACGTTCAGAAATTAATTCCAACGTTCAAAAAAATAAATGACAAAATTAAGAGGGACAAAAAGAATTTTAGGGTCCCAGCCCGAATCCGAAGAGAAAATCGGATCGGCATTCGGCGCGTACCCGCACCCGTTATGCGGGCCGAACCGAACCGAACCGAGCCGAGCCGGGCCGGGCGGCGGCGGCGGCGCGCGCGTGTGGCCCAAGGGGTTCCCCACACAACAACTTAATAGAGCAAAGAAGAGAAAGTAATATATGTACACAAGAGGGCTTTGCCCCATCCGATGTGGGACTAAAGATAGGAAGAGGAATTTGAGTTTTTGAAGAAAAGCAAAACCAACAATCCCCCCCCCCAAAAAGTCAAGTTCCGAAACAGAGATAATGAGTGAAGTAAATAGAGAGAGAGCATCTGGGCAGTAAAATACTATGCATAGATGAGATGGACTACAGCCTTGAATCTCACGTAGTGACTATTGCCTTAATCTGAAGAAGTGCTTGATGGACTATGCCTTGAATCAGACTTCTTGAACCAGATTTAGAAAAATAGCACACATAGTACGCTAGAGGTCCTTGGTCTATCGGGTGGCGCTTTTAAATGGCCATGCGCACTTTCCACATTCATGAGAGTTGTCTGGGATCGCCCTGTCCCATAGTCGCGGCCTTCACGACCTCTCAAATAGGTAAGTCCTTAATGGTTGGTGATATGAATCAACCTAGCATTACAGCTTGGACCTATTAAGAGTTTAAACTCATCCTAACCATATCACACAAGAACACTGTCACCATAGGGATGGGGAGTCATTTATACACATGTACAGCCGCTTGGGCTTTATTTTAATGAGACTTTTAATCTCGAGTCAGTGTTCCATAAAGTCACCTAAGTTCAGCTTGTTTCTACCCATTGAACCGGCTTCTTGGGATCTCCAGTCAGACTCGGTTGGGTTGTCACTGCTGGTGACTAACTTATGGGCTTAACCCCATCCCCCTCGATGATTCTAGGATCAAAGTCCTAGACAGACCCTTCGTCAAGTGATCTGCAAGGTTCTTTTCTGACTTTATATAGTCAAGAACCACATATTTGCCTAGTAGGCTTTTTATTGACTTGAAGCGCAGCTGCAGGTGCCTGTTCATCTTAGCATTCACAGAATCATGCTTTAGTAGTTCAATAACAGATTTATTATCACAATTTATAGAAATTGCAGGAACAGGACTAAGAGAAACAGGTATATGCATAATAAGATTTTTAAGCCATTCAGCTTCTGTGCAAGTTGTATCTAAAGCTATCATTTCAGAGTCCATTGTACTCCTAGCTATGATAGTTTGCTTACAAGAGCTCCAGGAGATCGCAGCTCCTCCTAGAGTAAATACATATCCAGTAGTAGATTTTATATCATGTGAGTCGGTTACCCAGTTTGCATCTGAATAACCTTCTATGATATCAGGGTGCCTAGTAAAATGAAGTTTGTAATCTAGGGTGCCCTTGAGGTATCTAAATACCCTATCCAAGGCAGTCCAATGAGACTGATTTGGGTTACTGGTATATCTACTTAGTCTCCCAATAGCAAATGCAATATCAGGTCTTGTCCTGTTTGTTATATACATAAGGGAGCCTATCATCTGTGAATATTTATGTTGTTCCAAAGGTGATCCTTCATTCTTTTTCAGTACAATACTGCTGTCATAAGGAGTAAGGACAGGTTTCTTATCAAATAACTCAAATTTTTTTAGCATTTTTTCAATTGAATGTGCTAAAGATAGAGTATAACCCTCTTTGCCTTTGGTCACTTGCATTCCTAAAATTAAGTTTGCTTCTCCTAG
Organism: Iris macrosiphon; assembly: GCA_036927795.1. Lineage (NCBI taxonomy): Eukaryota > Viridiplantae > Streptophyta > Magnoliopsida > Asparagales > Iridaceae > Iris > Iris macrosiphon. The sequence continues at coordinate 152,619,966 of JAYESA010000017.1, read as the reverse complement.
GTCTTTCATATCAAACTGGCTAGATAAATAGTTCTTTGTAATATTTATCAATTCCAGTGATGAACCTAGGATAAGGATGTCATCTACATACAAGCATAAAATGACACAACTTTTACATGTACCTTTAGAGTATATACATTTGTCATACTCATTTGACAAGAAACCATATTCACAAATTACTTTGTCAAATTTGTTGTGCCATTGTTTGGGAGCTTGTTTCAAGCCATAGAGGGATTTTACTAGTCTGCAAACTTTTTTTTCTTGACCTTTAGCAATGAAACCTTCAGGTTGGTCCATATAAAGTTCTTCCTCTAGGTCTCCATTCAAAAATGCTGTCTTTACATCCATTTGATGGATTAGCATATCATGAATGGATGCTAAGGCCAAGAGAGTTCTAATGGATGTGATCCTAGCTACAGGAGAGTAGGTATCAAAATAATCTAACCCTTTCTACTGGGTAAAACTCTTAGCAACTAATCTAGCTTTGTATTTCTCTATAGTACCATCGGCTCTGAGTTTCTTCTTGAAAATCCACTTACAGCCTATTGGTTTATTGCCTAAAGGTAGATCTGTTAGAAACCAAGTGTTATTCTCCATGATGGAGTTGTATTCACTGTTAATGGCTTCTTTCCAGAAGGGAGCATCAGGAGACGACATTGCTTCTTCATAAGTTGAGGGATCACCCTCTATCAAAAAGGTGAAGAATCCTTCTCCTAAATTTTTCTTAATCCTATTCCTTTTACTCCGTCTTGGTTCTAAGTCTTGTTCAGATTATGAGCTAGGTATTTGGACTTGAGAACTAGTAGAGGGTATGGAGGAAGAGATTGAACTTCTATCCATAAAGGGAAATATGTTTTCAAAGTAAACTGCATCTCTTGCTTCTATAATGGTATTGTTAGAGATTTCATTTACTTCTGAGTGAGTCACTAGAAATCTATTGGCATAGCTGTCTAAGGCATATCCTATGAAAACATCGTCTACAGTCTTGGGACCAATCTTCCTCTTTTTAGGTTCCGGAATTCTGACTTTAGCAAGGCATCCCCAAACTCTAAGGTAATTAATCCTAGGTGCTCTACCTTTCCACAGCTCATAGGGAGTCTTATCTTTTGTCTTACTAGGAATCCTATTAAGAATGTAACAGGCAGTTAAAAGGGCTTCTCCCCACAAGTTATCAGGAGCACCAGAGCTGAGAATTATGGCATTCACCATATCTAACAGAGTGTGGTTCTTGCGTTCAGCAACTCCGTTAGACTGAGGTGAATATGGAGCAGTTACCTCATGGATTATTCCATGTTCTTCACAGAAGTTGGTTATTTCGTTTGAGGTATATTCTCCACCACGATCAGATCTAAGGATCTTAATCTTCCTTTCTAATTGATTCTCAGCTTCAGATTTGAATGGTAATCTAGTGTGTTTGGCTTGAACACAGATTTCATATTTGTGTTTGTCATCTATTGGAGTCTTGGAAATAAGATCTAAGGTCATCATTCTTTTAATAGAACCGAGGTTCACATGACCTAGTCTGCCATGCCAAACATTTGAAGATTCTATATTAGAGACAATGAGAGAACAATCAGACATTTTATTCATTGTACTTAAAATAAAAAGACCGTCTTTTACAAAGCCTTTTCCTATAAAAGAGTCATGCTTAGAAAAAACTACTTTATTAGCCTCCATTATAATTTTGTATCCTGAGGCTACAAGAAGGGATCCACTAACTAGGTTTCTCCTAACATACGGCACATGAAGAACACCATGAAGAGTTAAAAGTTTTCCTGATGTCATCTTCAGGTTAACTTTTCCTCTTCCAATAATTTGTGCCATTGAGCCATCTCCTAGGGTCACACCTCCTCCACTTGATTCCTAATAGTTTGAAAAACGGGAGCGATCAAACGAAATGTGAACATTAGCTCCAGAATCCAACCACCAATCATCAGAATGGTAAGAGAGGTTAATAAGGGGTTGAAAGCTTACAGACCTGAAGGAACTCGAAGAACCTTTGTGAAGCATGTTCGCTTCTGGTCTAACTGAGCCCTTTCCTTTGTAGGAGGTCTGGACAGCTTCCTTCTTCCTATGGTAGTAGTTGTTGGCCATATGGTTTATTTTTCACACACAAAATAAAATCTCTTTTGATCTTGAGTCTGACTGAAGTTCTAGGTTTTTTGTTTTGAGTGATGAGTCTGAAAGTTTTTCTTCTTCTTGAAGAAATTCTTCTTGGGTTTATAAGGAAAATTAGACTTGGGTTTTCCTTGGCCTTCTACAAGGTTTACCTTAGCTTTAGATTCAGTCTTATAAATTTATTTAATAACAATGTCTAAGATAATAGTTTAGGTGGTCTTTGCTAATCAATCTTAAAATCTTTAGTTTTCAAGTGTTGATCAACTCAGGTTAGCTGTAGGGGCCGGTTCCCAGCTAGCGGTGGTCCGAAGACTCTTAAGTACCGTGTCGCTTAGGGCTATTTACACCCGGTTGACAGAAGGACCCTTTCGGCTTGTGCCCGAGTTTGTCTCTACTTTGAAACTTTAGATTTGAAGATTTTATTTGCAATTTCCTTTTTACTAAACTATTTTCTTTTTGATCCTAGATTGCTTTCAAAAATTAAGTGATTAAAAATAAAGCAAATTGTATGTTACAACTGAAAGAAATTTTGTGATCAAAATTGTAATTGACAAATAGATAAAACTATTTTCCTTTTACTGTAACTATCAAGAATAAAACAATTATAACAAATAGTGAGAAGCAAATTGTATGTTACAGTAACTATTAGTTAGAAGTAACAGTAACTGTGAAGGGAATAAATCAACTTGTATAATTTGCTATGAAGGAATAAATCAACTATTAGCTAGAAGTAACAGTAACAGTAACTATTGGTTAGAAATTTCAAAAATACTAAGTACTGTTGATTATATTCAATTCTTTAGAATAGCAAAATATTTTAAAGAATCTGAAGAGTAACTATTAGCTATTCAAGTATCAGTAACTATTTCTTACATCAACTATCAAGTACAGTAACTAAATAGCAAAATACTAAGGACTCTTAAATCAACTATCAACTTGACAAATAGTTAGAAGTAACAGTAAGTCTAACTATTAAAGCACAGTATGAATATATATATTTTCTTCTTGTTTCTTATTTTATTTTCTTCTCTAGAGATCGTGTATATAACTATTAGAGCACAGTATGAATCAACTATCAACTTGTTTCTTATTTTATTTTCTTCTCTAGAGATCGTGTATATAACTATTTAAATATTACAGTAACTTGTGAATACAACTCTTACTCACAGTATGTATATATATTTATTTTCTTCTCTATTAAATCAACAGTAAGTATTTATCAATAAATATTTAAATTCTAACAAAGAATAAACTCTTAGATTGTTAGAAATTTTGTTGTTTTCTTTTTGAAAAAATCAGAATACAAAAATAAAATAAAAATGATTTTACCGGCCTCTGGGGAAGTCGTGCACGAAGCACTGCCCTAAGAGTTTATTCGGGATCTGTGTGCAGACGTTCCCGAAGCTCCTAGTGGTAAAACATTCGCACTACCGGTATCTCGTTGTCGCACACGACTTGGAGAGAATGACCACGACTTAGCTCTGCCCAGAGCTTGGAGATGATGAGAAATGAACAGAATGTTGACAGAGGTTTGGAGTAAAGAAGAATTCTGAATAGATTACAAAGAAACATGGACGAATATATAATACTCATATGTATCGGTCTGAATTAATTCTCCTATTAATTCAGCCGTTACACAAAATAAATAATGAACCTGGACACAATAACGGTTCAGAAACATTCGTAACGTTCAGAAATTAATTCCAACGTTCAGAAAAATAAATGACAAAATTAAGAGGGGCAAAAAGAATTTTAGGGTCCCAGCCCGAACCCGAAGAGAAAATCGGATCGGCATTCGGCGTCCGCAGATGTGGGCGCGTACCCGCACCCGTTTCGCGCGCCGAACCGAACCGAGCCGGACGGCGGCGGCGGCGGCGCGCGCGTGTGGCCCAAGGGGTTCCCCACACAACAACTTAATAGAGCAAAGAAGAGAAAGTAATATATGTACACAAGAGGGCTTTGCCCCATCCGATGTGGGACTAAAGATAGGAAGAGGAATTTGAGTTTTTGAAGAAAAGCAAAACCAACAATATATATATATGGAATGAAATGGTGGCCCAATTGATAGATTGAAAGTGTTATAATTAAGATAAATTTTTTTCTTCCAATATAAATGTATATATAAGGAGATTAGGATATCCGTTCTTAAACATCCTCGTATATTTTTTAAAATAATAATCGTTGAATTATATTTTTGATCGTTCAGATTAGATCAAATAATTTAATCTGAATGGTCAAACAAAAATATAATCAAACCGAGAAAGATAATGAATGCTTAAAACAAAATTTTTGATCCCCCCCTCTCTCTCTCTCTATATATATATATATAGGCTCGAACCCGCAACCTCCTGGGTAATATGCATCGGTCTTAACCACTAGGCTAGACGTCATTTGCTTTCTCACTCTCCCTCTCTCTCTCTCTCTTTATATATATATATATATATATATATATATATATATATATATAGAGAGAGAGAGAGAGAGAGAGAGAGAGAGAGAATAAGGGAGGTGAGATGGCACCTCACTCTCAAAACAAGGGTGGCGCTGACGTGGCACAATTCCAACCACACATTTCATAATTGACAAATTGCACTTAACCCCCTCCCCTCGTTTGTGTGGTTGAGATTGTGCCACATCACCGCCACCCTTGTTTTGAGAGTGAGGTGCCACCTCACCTCCCTTATTCTCTCTCTCTCTCTCTATATATATATATATATATATGAAGGATCCACGTCCCCTCCAATTATGCATTTTCAAACATTTTCATGTTTTCAACCGTTGGATCTTATTTAAGTCATCTAATCTTAACCGTTGCTTGTCAAAGCAACGGTTAAGATTAGATGACTTAAATAAGATCCAACGGTTGAAAACATGTAAATGTTTGAAAATGCATAATTGGAAGGGATGTGAATCCTTCCTCTCTCTCTCTCTCTCTATATATATATATATATATATATATATATATATATATATATATATATATATATATATATATAGGGATGTGAATCCTTCCCCCCTCTCTCTCTCTCTCTCTCTATATATATATATATATATATATATATATAGAGAGAGAGAGAGAGAGAGAGAGAGAGAGAGAGAGAGAGAGAGATATGAGGGATATGCATCCCCAATTTTTTGCATCTCCAAACATTTTCATGTTTTCAACTGTTGGATCTTATTTAAGTCATCTAATCTTAACCGTTGTTTTGAATGACAAGCAACAGTTAAGATTAGATGACTTAAATAAGATCCATTGGTTGAAAACATAAAAATGTTTGGGGATACAAAAAAATTGAAGATGCATATCTCTCCTCTCTCTCTTTTTCTCCGTGTGTGTGTGTATATATATATATATATATATATATATATATATATATATATATATATATATATATATATATATATATAATTGCTCTCATGGTGGCATCTATGGTGGCATCTACACCTAAGATGTATAACCTCGATCGAAAGTTATAACTACAATCAATTCAACTATTCATTTGCGGAAAATTGATATTTTGTGGAGGTTTGATTAATTTTTTTGGACAAATAGTCTTGGATTTATTTTCATTCAATATGGATATGGAGAGGTTAGCCGTTATTGTACTCCTTAGCACTGGTGTGAAGAGCACAATTTATTTGTGACTTACTACCTACCCATGAGTAGGACAGGAGTGGGGCATTTATGTGATAGATATTGTGTGGTACCTAGGAGTGGATGAAAAGAGTGCAGTCCTGTTGATTTGACCCTCATCATTTGTTGCAGGAGCTAAAGACTTTGCCAATGTAAAGGACTCCAACGTAGTAATTTATTAGGACTACCAACATAGGTGTAAATAGATTTGGAGATGCAGAGGGACTGTTTAGGGAACTGACAGAAGAGTCAGAGGGAACAAACAGTTGAAAAACGAGGAAGTGTCCCCTTCCAAACCTCTGCTATATAATACTTGTTTGATAAAAAAGAAGTTAGCAGTATTTACTTTTGTGATGAATAAATATTTTATCTTCAAGTAATATGTTTAGGCATTGGTCTCCTTGCTTTCTTATTGCTAGCTACCGCATATTTTTGTGTGGTAGGATGATGCTGGGATGAAAGAAAAAGCAATTGAAAGCTAAAGAAGCTAACCAACCACCACCATCACACCTACCATGAGAGAGCGATAAAATTCAAGATGATATCATTACTTTATAAAAGGTTTGAAATTATGAATTTTCTTGTTAGCTTTCAATAATTTTTTTATTATTTAAAATGTTTTCTCCCTACTACAGATTTGAGACCTAAAAGATTAGAAATTCCCAATGTATTAATCATAATTCTAAAAGACGAGTACTACTCTTACATATGGAGACAACATATATATATATATATATATATATATATATATATATATAAATATAAATTTACTATACAGAAAATATTTTTAAATAAATTAACTATAACGATACTATTTTTGAAAAATTTGAACCCACGATAGAAATCGCCATCGAAGATGGCGAAAATTGAGAATGTCAAATTTTTGCCAATTGAGTTGGCAAAAATTCAGCACTTTGATCCTCGGGTGGGTGGGTGAGGGTTGGTTCGGTTTTAATGTTTTAGTGTTGATTTTTAATTACTTTTTTTTAATTATTTTTTTGGATAAAAGAGTGGTTTGGTTTAGTTTTATTTAGGTTTAATTTTTTTTAAAAAATATTGTAACAATAATTTTTTAAAATAAATTAGAAAAAAATAAAATTTAACATAAAAAAAATGCTATCATTGAACATTCAAAAATGAAAAGTTTTCTACCATTAAAAAATTACGTCTGTCGTCGAGCAGACTTCAAGCGGCCATAACTATTTGTTCGGAAATCATTTTTCGTCAAACAATATGTCGATTTATGTCTTTTCGACGAGAGTAACATAATTCGTGCAAAAAGAATTTTCATCTGAAGCAAGACGCACATGTTACAGGAAAAAATATAAAATTTAAAAGTATCATAACTTTTGACTGAGAGATCGAAACGAAGTCCAGCTTGTGCCAAAATGGTCGTAATGAAAAGTACTATGGGATAAACTGTTTCACTGTCTGACGGACTTTGAAATTTTTTAGAATATCCAAAAAACGATGTTTTGACCTCTAAATTTTGCTTTCAGATTTTTTTTTTCCGGTATTTCAATGTTAACGAATAAAAATTGGTGTCTCCGGACCCTCAAACGTTATCATATAATATATCAGTGTGAAAATAATTAAAAATGGGACAAGAATATATATATATATATATATATATATATATATATATATATATATATATATATATATATATTTGTGATATCTATTTTGATATCTATTTTAATTATGATTTCTCATCATAATTCTTAAAGACGAGTACTACTCTTACATATGGAGAGAGAATATATATATATATATATATATATATATATATATATATATATATATATATATATCAGAAAATTTATTATACATAAATTATTTATAAATAAATTAACTATAACGATACTATTTTTGAAAAATTTGAACCGACGATAGAAAAATTGGACTTGTTCGAAAATCGAGAATGTCAAATTTTTGCCAATTGAGTTGGCAAAAATTCAACACTTTGACCCGCGGGTGGGTGGGTGAGGGTTGGTTCGGTTTGGTTCGGTTTTAATGTTTTAGTGTTGGTTATTTTTAATTACTTTTTTTTAAAATTTTTTTTTGGAAAAAACAGTGATTTGGTTTAGTTTTATTTAGGTTTAGTTCTTTTTAAAAAAATGTTGCAACAATAATTTTTTTAAATAAATTAGAAACAAAATGAAATTTAACATAAAAAAATGCTATCATTGAACATCCAAAAATTTAAAAGTTTTCTACCGTAAAAAAATTACGTCTGTCGTCGAGCAGATTTCAAACGGCCGTAACTATTTGTTCGGAAATCGATTTTTTGTCAAACAATATGTCAATTTGTATCTTTTCGACTAGAGTAACACAATTCGTGCAGAAATAATTTTTATCTGAAACAAGACGCACATGTTACATGTAAAAGTATAAAATTTAAAAGTATCATAACTTTTGACTGAGAGATCGAAACGAAGTCCAGCTTGTGCCAAAATGACCGTAATGAAAAGTACTATGGGATAAACCGTTTCACCGTTTGACGGACTTTAAAAATTTTTAGAATATCCAAAAAATGATGTTTCGACCTCCCAATTTTGCTTTCGGATTTTTTTTCGGTATTTCAATGTTAACGAATAAAAATTGGTATCTTCGGACCCTCAAACGTTATCATATAATATATCAGTGTGTAGATGATTAAAAATGGGACAAGAATATATTTTTTTATTTTTTTGTGATATGTCATAACTACTACCCTATTTAAATTTTTATTTCATTTTTATCTCTCCAATATATATATATATATATATATATATATATATATATATATATATATATATATATATATATATATATATATATATATATATATATATATATATAAATTAATAACTAGGCTTATGTAAATACCTAATTGCAAAACTAGTCTCACCCAAAATTCTGGATTAAAGGGGGGGGGGGGGTCTTGTGCAAGACTCCCAAATCCATGGAAAACAGGGAGAAGAAAACCAGCAGTAGGAGCTGAGTCATAACCAACCTGACTCCTCCTTCCTTCATCTCCATTTCCAAGGGAAAACATGGCTTGCTCTCCTTCCTCCATGCATTTTCAATGCACCAAACTCTTTTCCTATTTAATTCCCAAGGGAAAACCCCTTTCTCTCTAAACCCCAAAACCCTTAACTGCTGCTACTGTGCTTGCCACTGCTACTGTAGCTGCCACGACTGCTGCTGCCGGAGCCGCCGCTGCCGACATTGCCACCGCCGCCATTGTCGCTGCTGCTACTGCTGTTACTGCTACTGCTGCTGCTGCCGCTGCTGCCGGAGCCGCACGCCGCCGCCGCCGACGCCGCCGCCCCCACGGCCGGACGCCGCCACCCCACGCACCGCCACCGCCGGACCCGCGCCTCGCCGGACATCGCCACCACAGGACCACTCCTCTTCCTTCTTCCAAAAGAACCTAGGTGTTTCCTGTTCTTTCCCCAATTTCTCCTTTTCAGAAATCAAATTAGGTTATAATTATTATCAAAATCTTTGAAATTAGGAATACAAAGGGGGAATCAAACATCAATACTTGGAGAACCCTAGGATTTTGGAACCAAGGCAAGTCCTCATTCTTTTCTTCCAATTTGGTTATACCATTAGTTTAGAGCTTTATTTAGCATAATTAAAAATTTGGAACTTATTGTCCCTTGATAATCGATTCATGTATTAGGATACTGTAAACCCCCTGATTTTCAAGAATTTTTAAAATTTAGATTTTTACAATTTTCTGGGATTTTTTTGTAATTAAATTCAGGTATTTTAATTATTAAATGATTTTTAATTGATAATAAATAATATTAAAATATTATAAAAATAATATTTTATGGTGTATAATGAAAAACTAGACATAGGATAATTTTCTGGAAATTTATTGGACCCCGAAAATATTTTTAAAAGCCAAAAACCTATTTTTTAAATAATTAATTAATTAAACTAAAATAAACCAAACCAAATTGAACCAAACCGGACCGGGTTCAGTGAACCAATTCTTAGTGGGTCGGATCCGGGTCCAAACCAGACCCGACCCATTAACCCGAGACCCGACCCACATTTATTATTGGATCGGGCCGGATCCGTAGACCCGACCCGTCCGCCCAAACCCGCACCCGTTAGCCCTCTCCTCTCCCAAACGCTCGACCCTACCGCTTCCGCTCCGCCGGCCGCACCCGCCGCCGCTGTCCGCCGCGTAACGCCAGCGTCCCTCCGGCTTCCCCCACCGGCCGCCTCCCCCTCTTCCTCTCCCGTAGCCGCCGTCTCTCCCTCTCCTCGATCCCCTCTATATAAACCCCTAGCCTCCGCTGTCCCCCGCTCGGCTCCGCCACCAACACCAACCGCCACCCTCCGGCTCCTCCGTTCCCAGCGACACTTCCAGCAGCCGCCCGAAGCCAGCGCCTCCCTCCGGCCAACCCTCCTCCATCTCCTCCGGTCTCCTTAACCCCGCAGCAGCAGCCGGCTCAGTCCGCCTCCACCAGCGAGAGCCGCCCGCCTCCGGCGACGCCGACCTCAGCGGCCCAACCGGTCGCCCAGCCCATTCACCCTCCGGCGAGTCTCCGACAAGCCCCGACGCTTTGGACCGAAACCCTAACCCTAACTTGGCGGACACAGGACACAGTGTATCGTGTCGGACACGAGTCGGACACGAGATTTTTGGGTTTTTCGAACCCTGTTCAGGTACGCGTATTTCCCTGCTAGTTTACCCGTTTTTGTTTCCGTCAGTTGCATCGCGGACCCTGCGTTATCCCCTCGGTGCCCGTGCAACCCGCTCGGGGCATCGCATCCTTTGGCGATCGCGAACCGCGATCCAAAAACAGGAAAAATAATGCCCTGTTTTACCCCGGAACTGAGTGTGCCCCGCCAAACGGGATGACTTGGTCGCGTGCGGTCTTCACCGATACGTGCGCGTCGTTGATATGGACGTGCGGGATTTCACAGAAGCTGATTCGGATGTACGTGCACCGGAATCAGTGCGTATCCGCGGACATCGCCCCGTATTCGACTTTTCTGAATCTTGTTGTAACTTAGTGTACACACGTCGGATCGAGACAAAACTTGCGCCATCGGACTCGTAGCAATACGCTGGTCCTGTGAGCCAAGTTTGGTTCAATTCTGAGAACTTTGACAAAATCGCGTGTCGTGGGCCCCATAGGCTCCACTTGATGGGCGATTTTGAGAACGGCTTATCGGAATCAAATTCTGGAAGTTCCGTTGGGTTCATATCATCGTTCCTGACCTGTTGACACTAAGTTGGACTGTTTTGGAGACCTTTGACCCTGACGCATTTTTTGGTGCAAAGTGCCCCATATTTGGATTCCGTTTTGCCTTGAAATGTCATTTTTGTCCCTGTGTCCAAATTGGACTCAAGGACAGGCATTTTTAGCTGATTTATATTTTCTGGATCTGATGGTGATATTTATTTCAGCAACCAGAGTACTGCCTGCAAATCCCGCTGAAGTCAGAGCCGCAATTGGAATCGGATACCCAGGCAAGTGTACCTTGCCAACTTGCAGTCTTTATTACATATTACTTGGACTTAATTATAACTGTTGTACATGCTTAAACCTAGGGCCGTTTGACTTACTTAGCTTCCGATTAATAGTCGGGTGCCAACACCGTACGCGGGGTTGTGTAAGGTCAACTAGAGATGGATATCGTGACATTTACATTCTCGTAGTTGACATATCAAGTACATTATACCCAGGACACCTGACACAAATCATGATCAGAATCTTCCTGAAATATTCAAGGTGATTCTGTGTAGGTTGCAGGATTTATGACATAGACAGGATATTCCTAGACATTATATTCATAGACATAGTATGACTCACTGCATTAGATATGATCTCACGTGACATGAACATGAGACGTGTGGTTACATTGGGTGGGGAGAGACACACAGGCTACAGGCTGATTATATATATATAAAATCCATAGTAAACTCATAGTAAAACACATAGTATAACTGCTACCGGCTCCCAGACACAGAGCTTGTAGTGGTATCAGCCTAAGTTCTAGTGATGCTCTCAACTTGCATTTCACATAGATGGTTATATAGTTGACCCTATTATTTCATTATTTGCTTTACTGCATTTATTTTGGCTTGAGCTTTCTTGTACCTTGCTATGTCCCCTGAGGACCTGGATCCGGATTATGTCCCCAGGAGTAGCAAACGAGGTTTATCCAGAGGTATACGGAACATGAGCACTTCACGGAACAGTACCAGTACCTGAGGACGAGGTGATCGCTAAGGACTTCTCCTGAACAACTACTTCTCCATGCTCAGATAATATGGCAATTAGACTCTCTTTTCTGTTTAATTAAAATAATTGTAACAGACTTTATTTCGGGTTGTTCTTCGAATTACTTTGCTGAGACTGGATGTTTGATTTACTTTCTTTATTGCTGTTGATCTTATTATCTTTTGTGTGGATGAGATTAGTTCTGACTTGTTGTAGTAAACCCTGACTATTGTAATACAGCTTAAGTATGCTCCGATGGATCCATTAAATTGAGTTTGTCCATCGGTGCGTGCTGCTGGCCATTGCCACGTGTCTAGTCCCTAGATATTTTGGGACTGGGGTGTGACAGATACGATACGAAATACATCGATACTAAGTGTTAGTATTATGGATATGTTATATAATCATGGTTATGTTTATGTATCTAGGAATGCACACGTACGTATAAACATAATGATAGTACATAATTTATATCATTACACTTATAAGGATCAAGTTGTAATCAACTCAGAAGAATGAAGTTTACAAGTTTGATTTTGGGTTGAATTAGGTTTGTGTAACTTGGGTTAGTTCGATTTTACGATACAGACTCTAGTATGTGATACAGTATGAATAATAATTTTTTTTAGATTTGATTATGATCATTAAAAACATTGATGATTCCTATATGTATATGTATACTGGCTACATGAATGAATAACGGTCTTTATAAGTGAAACGTTAGGAGAGTATATAGTTATATGACGTACCTAGAAAATTACGCCTACAAAGGCATGATTGAATAGAAGCAATTATATACCGTTTTGAATTACGTACTTAATCACCTAAATAAAAGAATCTAGAATTAGGTTATATAGCTTGTGTTATACGTAGAAAAAGAATTAATTAAATTTACACTTCAACCTTATATGTAAATTGAGCAATATATGTAAATATATATATTGTAAATATAAATTTTAGGCTCTAAGAAACACTTGTTACAAAGAAAGGTTATATACGTACGTATGATACTAGGGTTAGTTAAGGTAATCAATACCCTACAAGAAAAGCCATGAAGAGTAATATTGTCATTTTCTTATAAAATCATTATGTTTCTAATAGTTATATTTTGTTGTCTTGCAAATAGCCAGCGAATTGCAGAGCTAAGGTATGCGGCTAAAATAGCTAATCACCAAGGTAAGAAGATTCCCTTACCTACTTAAAAAGTATTGATATTGTCTAAGATATAAACTGCGTGTATTCTGGTGTTGAGAGTTGCTCCACCGAAGGGATCGGCGAGCCCGGGAATGCTACGGAGGGTTGCTCCGGGTCAAAATTATAAACTGTTAAAATTCTGGGAGCCTAAATACAAAGGGGACTCTGCCGAAATTTTTAAGAATTTCAGGAGATAACCAATTTTTTGATGTCCCAAAATATCGCCGACATCACAAAACTCTAAACCCTAGATATACATATCCTTTGCATCAGACCACCAATAATTATAATTTAATTAGGGGTCATCTAGTGAAAGTCTAGGGTACAAAGGACACGGACACGAGACACTTAATAAAATCTAACCATCTGATAACCTGCTCTGTGTAAGACGATATCCTTAAAATTGTGTGGATGAATTAATGCCTGTACTCTGGATCATATATGTATCTTGCATCATCCTGGACATGCATTTCTTTTATAAACAATGATTAAAGCAATACCAGAGCAGAGACCTGAACATAAGAAAATAGAATAAGGATTGATTGTAGATCTAGGCTAGAAGCATTGGGCGGGGGAGAACATCATAAATAACCACTTACGAAATTCTGCCACATAATTATAATAATGGCTGGTCAGCAGTTAAAGCTCTTTTGTAAGGCCTTGCGAAGTGAGCGGGTGAGGCTTAGCTCACTTTCCTGTTTTAGGCCGGATCATAACCCCTTGCCGTCCTGTTCAAGTCACCTGAATATAACTACACCTATTTTGATTCAAAAACCATCGAATGGGTGAATTCAAGATTTGGCCCAAAATGGGGCTAGGCCGGATCATAATCCCGTGCCATCCTGTTCAAGTCGCCTGAATAAGTCGCCTGAATATAAGTGCACCTATTTCGATTCAAAACCATCGAATAGGTAAATTCAAGATTTAAGCCATGAGGGCAGGGCCGGATTCTAAGCACCGTGCCATCAAGTAGCAGCCTGATCCTTCACAACGGGATTTGTTGGCAAAAAACTAGGTGAAGTGGTTATTTAAGGTTTGTTCACCAAATTGCATCATCATTTAGGAAATTGTTTGTGTATTGTGGTAGTGACGTAGGATCTGTGATGTTTGAATTATTAGACGTTGTAGGAATGTTAAATTAGGAACTATTCAAGTCATAAACACCTTACTATACTACTTCTGTATTGCTTTTTGACGGTTATTCACTTATTCTATTATCATATCTTATATTTGTTACCGTTCTTGGCCGAGGACTTGCTTGTCGTTTTGACGACCTAGTATTGTTCACTAGGAGTTGATGAAGCAGATGAGGAGATGCTACCTCTCTACAACGTAGACGAGATCGAAGGATAATCTACAAGCGATTTCAGGATATATGACTCCAAGTAGTTTGTAATTGAATTTATGTACCTTAAAGAGAAGTTGTTGTAAAAGACTTATCTAGCTGTGTGTAAATTAGAATGGTATGGTTTGGATGTATTATCTAATTGCCTTGGCATGACTTGCATTTTATTCTAAAACACTTACAGGCGACAATCGCTGATACGAGTATGGTAGAACTCGTATGGGGCGTAGCCTGGGAATGCAGTTACGTACCCGACTCACCGTATCTTGGGAAGCGGGGTGTGACATGATATCTATTTTGATATCTATTTTAATTATGATTTCTCATAAATATATGTTTTAAATTTTGAATATATGTTTAGTTAGATATCATGCAATTAGTTTAAATATAATTTAAAATTTGAATATATTATTATCCATAATAAATTTTAAATCTGTCCTTATAAAATTATATTTTGAAAGATACTAGACGTGGTATCTAATATTTGAAAAAAATATTTTAGTTAATTTTTTATTGTCTTTAGAAAATCTATAAGTGTCTTTTTTTCAAAAAAAATCTATACCGTAATTAAAAAATATTTGATATCATAATTGTCTTGTATAGTTATGGTATCAAATTAAAAAAATAACAAATAGATAATTATGATATAATAGACAACATTTAAAAAATAACACATATTCAAAATTTAAAACATATATTTATGAGAAAGTAAAATAGATATCATAATTTAACAAATAACCAACAAATAAAAAAAAACCAACAAAAAACCAACAAAACAAACCTAAAAAAACAAACAAAAAAAACCCAAAAAAAATCCATTTGTCAGATTTTAACATCTCAGATGGCTAAAATTTGACATATATATATATATATATATATATATATATATATATATATATATATATATATTTGTCAAATTTTTATCATTCCAGATGGCAAAAATATAAAAAAAAAAAAATTTACATATATATATATATATGCTTCATCTTGGATGGCAAAAATTTGACAAAATAAATTTTTTTTTTTTTTATATTTTTGCCATCTGGAATGATAAAAATTTGACAAATATATATATATATATATATATATATATATATATATATATATATATATTTATATTTTTGCCATTTGGGATGACGAAAGTTTTTGTTACTTTAAATATTTTCAAAATAATTTTGTTTTAAGTAATTTATTTTAAAAAAAATTCTGTACAGCAAAATATATATATATATATATATATATATATATATATATATATATATATATATATATATATATCAACGCATGATGCGCATGTGTATTTGCTTAGTGGAGGAAGTTACTAAAGGGAATATAAAGGACCACCTATCCCTAAGCTTTTGATAGTGGCATGCCTTGACTTCGCTGGACACTCCACTAGTTCTCGATGTGAACCAAGTGATGACATAGATCAATTGATCAAGGAAATTAATTGGTACAGCGGTGCAAGTGTGGGTCAGGCAAGCTGGGTGCAGGCGCAGGCTCGTGGATTTTGTGCAGGTACAAACCTTCGGATCGAATGCGGATATTTGGATCGTGATGTGAATTTCGGATTGAGTTATATATATATATATATATATATATATATATATATATATAAATGTTCTAAAATTATTCGGGTGGTTTCATATTATGAAACCAATCTATGTTATATGGATTGTATTTGGATTGTGGGCTTGAGATTAAAAGATGGTGGGGTCAACACTTTTGAATCTATTACACTCAATTTCAATCAAACCCATAAAACATATGGTGGTTCCATAATATGAAACTACAATATATATATATATATATATATATATATATATATATATATATATATATATATATATATATATATATATTGAGAAGAAGGTAAAATATTTTTTATTGAAGTAACACCAAAATTAAAAAAACAAAAATTCAACCCAAATCACAAAAATAAATCATCTGGAATTAATGATTTCTATCTCAGCTTCTATATTTCTTTGTACAACATATATACTGAGAAAAAGATCCTCGAAGATACGCCGGTTTCATTTTCGTCATACATGCCAGAACACCGAACCCAAAAATAGACGTAATTGTATGTCGATACCCTCCGCTTATCTTTTTGCGCTAGTATTTCATTTAAGATAGATGACAGATCTCTATTATGTGTAGAAGGAAGTCCAAATTTAGTACGTTGGGAGTTCCAGATATCCCAAACAAAATCACAACCGAAGAAAATGTGATCCATGGACTCATCCATATCTCCACACATGAATCACCTCTTGTCCGTGCAGGCAACTCCAAACATGCAGAGTCTGTCACGCATAAGAAGCATGTTCCGAATCATTTTGTAGAGACACAAGCAGATCTTGACCGCAGCCCCTTTCGTCCATACCATTTCTGTCCAGTCAACCTCTGCCGCAATAGGCATAATTTTGTTCAAGGCAGTCAAAAAAGTAAATATACCTTTCTCCATGTCCTCCCAAACCCACTAGCCCTCCTTCCACTCCCTATCAATCTCCACAGCACAAATATCATCCGCGTGAGTCACCTCAATTATACGATCCTGTAACTTCTACTCTCCATCCTGGATAAGACAACTGACCAATTTCGTAGATACCATTAGCTCATAAATCTGCCATCCCTCCCTTCAATCAAGTTGGATTGCTTGATCCAAGGGTCAAGCCAGAGGCTTGTCTGATTCTCGAAGCAAACACTACTAAAATACAGAGGAATAGCGACGTCATTTTTCGTCGCCAAAATGTCGCTATTCACTATTAGCGACTACCCATCGACGATATTTAGAAGAAAAACACCCGTCAAAAAATGCCACGTCGTTAAAGATTCCGTCGCCAATCAGTCGAATTTTTGACTACAAACTGGCGTAATTGCGACGTCAATTTAGTTGACGTCTATGCGACATTTCAGCGACGGATTCATTAAGCGATGCTTTAGCGACGTATATGCCACAATAATTTAGTTTATTATGACGTCTAGATAGCGACGAATTTACGTCAAAAACAGCATCGGGTTAGCGACATTATAGCGACATTATTTATGTTCCTGATACTGAAAATAAGTCTGATATTCAAGTTGGCGATTGTCACGCCCCAGTCCTAAAATACCGAGGGACTAGCCACGTGGCAATAGCCAGCAACACAACTCCAATGGGCAAACCCTATTTAATGGACCCGCTAGAGTGCACTTAAGCTGTAACAAATATAAATACAAGTCTGCCCCAACTATCATAATATAATTCTAATCTCATCCACAAAAAGTAAACATAATTCAATATGATAGACCAGTCAAGATAATAGATAAAGAATAGTCCATCAAAAAGTCCAAATCAGTAGTGTCTCGGGGAACAATCCAACACAATAAAGAAAAGAGAATAACATCAATACATATGTCCAGAAGTCAAGTCCAGATATGAAATAACACTAAGCATAAATAACTGAGTAAATAACTGAGTACTCATGAGAAATCCTCTGGCACAACCTCGTCCTCTGGTGTCAGTACTGCTCCAGCGTCAGCTCCTGTCCTGTATATCTCGGGGTAACCTCCTCTACTATACCTGGGGACATAATCCGGATCCAGGTCCTCAGGGGATATAACAAGGTACAAGAAACACTCAAGCCAAATAAAATATAGTAAATAAAAATAGATCCTTAGGGCAAGCTATGTAACCAGCTATGTGAAATACAAATGAGAGCATCACTAGTACTCAGGCTGAGACCACTATAGGCTCTGTGTCGGGGAGCCCATAACAGCAAGTAGTATTACGACTCCAGTATATGTGCCAAAGCAAGTAGTATCATGTATTCCAGTAGTATAGTATATATATAATCAGCCTGTAGCCTGTGTGTCTCTTCCTACCCAATGTAACCTCACGTCTCATGTCCACAATGTCTCATGTCCATAACACGCAAGATCATGACCTCTAGCTAGTAAAATGAGTCATAATGATATCTCTATATATGCAAGTCTCATATCACGAATCCTGTAAGCCTATACAGAATCACCATGAATAACTCAAGAAAGCTTCTGTCATATGAAATAGTGTCAACTGTCCTATGGTATGACATACTTGGTAATACAAGCACGTAAAAATATGATTATGGAATCAACTCTCTAAATGACGTTACACGACTCCGCGTACGGCGTCGACACCCGAATCTTGTTCGGATGCTGAGCAACGTCTCACGGTCCTAGGTTGAATAGATACATCACAAGAGTATATATAGAGAAAGAACACAAGCAAATAATATAACATGATCTCTGCAGGTTTGGCAAGGTACACTTGTCTGGGTTCTGAACTCCGTCAGTTGATTCTGTAAAAGTGGAATATCCAAGTACGCCTCCGGATGCTGAAAAAAATATCACTATTGCTCTCAAAATACTTGAAATAGCTATGATTGACTACCCATAAGTCTAATTTGGACAAAGAGACAGAATTGACAGTTTTTGGTCAAAGCGGGGTCCATTTGTGGCCCACTTCGCACCAAAAAAATGTGCCAGAGATAAAGTTCTCCAAGTTTGTCAAACTTAGTGTCTATGAGTCTATAATGATGATACAAATCCAACGGAATGTCCAAAACTGAAATCTGATGAGCCGGTCACGGAATCGCCAATCAAGTAGAACCGTAGGGCCACAAAACGGTATTTCATCAACGTTCTCAGAATCGAACCAAACTTGGGTCACATGACCAACGTAACGCTATAAATTCGATGGCGCAAGTTTCGTTGTGAAACTACAAGCACACTAAAAATTATGATAAGTGTCAGAACAAGTAGATACAGTACTTTTTGACGGATACGCGTTGATTCCGGTGTGCACGCATATCCAAATCAACTTCCGTAAAATCTCACATGTTTGTATTGACGATACGCGCCTTTCAGTACAATTTGTACACAAATAAGTTGTTTCGTTTAGCGGGACGCACCCTGTATCATAAAATTTGGGTTTTATAAAATCAAGTTTTTGACAGATTTTAACGCTGAATAATCAACAGATAAATCAACAATAATATAAAATAATTAAAGAGATTAAAACTAGATTATGTTGTGAACGTACCGGAGAAGACAGATCAAAAAATGGTTAAATAACGGCGTAGAGATTGCACCGCGAAGAGGTACTGTTGTTTCTGCTGATGCTTTCGCGTGGGCGGATCAGGCGCGCGACGGCGGTTGAAGTCGTTGTAACCACCCTGATTTTTAGAATTAAAATTTTAATTTATTAATATTGGTATTCTAAAATTTTTGTGATTAAGGAAAAATTTTCATTTATTTTTATTTAATTATAATACATAGTATTCATAAATTTATAATTATGTATATTTAATTAATTATTAATATTGTACAAAAAATTTATTTTGGGTGTACAACTATTATTAGTATATTGTATAATTTTTCTGGAATTTATTGAGGTCTAAAACTATTTTTTATGGCCATATATATATATATATATATATATATATAGAATAAAGAATTAAAATTAAACCTAATTCTAAACCCTAACCCAAACCCATAACCCGAAATCCACTAACCCAAACCCAAAACCTGTAGCGCCCCGTTCTCCCGGTGCGGAGATCGCGGCTAAGAAACACAAGACGGTATCGTTCGATCGGGATAGATTGAATTAAGAACTCGTCCTCGTTATGGATTTGTTTCTTCGGAATCGATTCCCATATTCAGTGGACTGCGCCCCAAGGATCGGCTTAGCGGCAGAGTCAGGAGGGACCTCTCCGCTGCTATCTTTTATTGCCTCGGTTTTCGATGTCACTTGTTGGTTTCGTGCTTTGAGTTGGTTTTGGGATTTGCTTGTTTTCCTTGAACGGTTTCGATGGTTTTCATTGTTTTCGTTCATTGACTTGCACTTCTATTCCGAGACTTGAAAAGAGAGGAAGAAGGATTAATCGAGCTGTTCGTGTGCAAGTGAACGAGCAGTAGGTGGCTTGCGAGCGGAGTCGTGAAGCGCCTCTTTCCTTCTTCTTTCCAAAATCTAAGTGAGTGGCTACCAACCCGATTAGCTAGTCCTGCTTCCAAGCTTCACAGCTAATCAATCTGCACTCTTTCTTGCCCCGATCAAACGATACCAAGAAATAATAAAAAGAAACCAAGATAAAAGAAAATAGACTTGGTTTATATGCTTGTCAATAATTTTATGAACGGATACTTAACTGCATGCTTGTTCGTTTGGGAATGGATCATGAATTGCTTGTCTTGTACAAACGCTTGTCTTGTACTCTTGTTGCCTCAACTACAGATTGTTACTTGTATATTGTTCGATCATGGACAACTTGTGCACAGGGTAACGGTCTTGCGGACGATGCTGGGGCACTGGCATCGATCCGGTCCGGGCGAGACCTATTGTTTAGTCTCTTGTTCTTGGCGGAATGGCTTGCAACGCCCCTTGTACTTTCATTGCACGCCATTCTCGTCAAAGACTATCGTCCATTATGGCAACCAAGCCAGTGATCATCTTGTATATTTAAACCTGTTGCAAACTAACTTGTGTCTTCATGGCAGTGAAGGCATGGTAAGTATTGTGCAGGTAATTCAGACGGTCAGGTAAAATCCACCTAACGGTGGCACGTTCATTTCAGTAAATTCAATATGCTGTTTACTTGTAAATGAACTAAGGCAAGATAGAAACCCACAAAATATGCATGCTTCACTAAACAACGTGTTGATTGGTATAGTCAGTGTGGTGGCCCATTCCCCCTATTCGGGGAGCGCGGCTAAGAAATACTAGATGGTATCGTTCGATCGGGATAGATTGAATCAAGAACTCATCCTCGTTATGGATTTGTCTCTTCGGAATCGATTCCCATATTCAGTGGACCGTGCCCCAAGGATCGACTTAGCGGCAGAGTCAGGAGGGACCTCTCCGCTGCATTCTTTGTTGCCTAGTTTTCGCTGTCGCTTGTTGCTTTCGTGCCTTGAGTTGGTTTTCGGATTTGCTTGGGTTTTCTTGAACGGTTTTGATGGATTTTATTGCTTTCGTTCTTAGGACTGCACTTCAATTCCGATAAGGGAAAGAGAGGAAGAAGTACTGATCAGCTGTTCGTGTCAATACAGGTGAACCAGCTGTAGACGTTGCTCGAGCGGACTCCTAAAGCACTTCTTTCCTACTTCCTTCCAACTACTAAAGTGAGTGGCTACCAACCCGATTAGCTAGCCCTACTTGCTAGTCTTCATATCTAAATCTTGTGTTCGTGCCTTGCCCGATCAAACGATACCAAGTAAATAACTAAAAGATATCAAGATAATAAGGGAATAGACTTGGGAAATATTGCTTGTCGATGAAACCGGTGAACGGTTACTTATATGCTTGTTCGTTTGGAATGTTCATCATATGCATAAATATAAGTTAGAATGTATATTTCTTCTTAGAACTGTGCTATGTATAGAACTCATTTTTAATGCCATAAACTGAACAGATAGGCTATGCAAAAGTAAATCTTGCCCTGTACTGCCCTGCTCCTGATATGCCCTGATTTGCCTCGATTGCTAACTTAGTGTACTGCGTTGATCACGGACAACTTGTGCACAAGGTCTTAGTTCCTGCGGACGGTCGCTGGGGCACCGGCACCGATCCGATCCGGACGGAACTCATGATAGTCGCCTGCTATAGGACGGAATGCCTTGGGACGTCCTGATCTATGCGTCGCACGGCACTCCGTACTGAGACTAGCCCGTCCATTATGGCAACGTGCCAGTGATCCCCCTTGTATATTTAAACCTGTTGCTACTAACTTGTGTCTTCTTGGCAGGGAAGGCAAGGTAAGTATTATGCAGGTGGTTCAGACGGGCAGGTAAATGTCACCGAACGGTGGCGAGTTATTTCAATGATTCTATATATATGTCTTGCTGTAAAATGAACTAAGGCAAGATAGAAACCCACAAATATGCATGCTTCATTAAAACAACGTGTTGATTGGTATAGTTGGGATAGCTTGCCTTCACCAGTACGTTTCGATGTACTGACCCTCGTTGAAACAGGTTCCCCGCGCTAAGGAGAGCCGAGCGAGGAGCAGGAGACAAACCCCCAATCCAGTCCAGCTGTAGGCACGCCTCGACCGTGCTACCTTTGAAGCATTTTGAAGAAGAAGAAGAAGCATTTTGAAGTTAGAAGCTAGCCACCAAGCAACCATGCAACTTCGTGGCAAAGCAGTCGTTCCGACCCAAGGTCTTATATTTTGAGTTTAAGTAAAAGGATGTAATGTAAAGGACTGCTATCTCATTTTGTGTCAACACTTTTGTAAGCCCATAGAGGCAATCCTTATGACTCAGTTCAAGGAGTTTGTAATAGACGTTCATATTATCAATAAAAGAGAACTTTTCCATGTTTCAATATGTGTTTCAATTATCTGCGTACTCTGAATATGTGCTCGCTATGCGAAACGAAAATACTTAGCCTTGTGCGGTGCTCAACCTAGGCCCGCACGGCGGTCACGCCCGGGGGACGACTAACGATTCCACGGGATCGGGGCGTGACATATTGGTATCAGAGCACAGATTCAAAGTTCCTTTGACTTGAACTGGAAAAGTTTCCTTAACGATAAATCCCTGTGCGAACTCCTGAACTCGTTAAGGCCAAAATAAGATACGTTCATGTAATAAGTCCATAATACATTATGATCCTGATGTAATTTACCTTCCTTGCAAGGAACGACGCAAGCGCAACCATCAGCGCTGGCGCCAGGCGAGACAAGGACTCAGGAGAGCAGTTCCGGAACTTCAGGAAGCTCTCGGAGCCAACGGGGCATGTCTCAATCAGATTCCCTGCAGCAGGTGATGCAAATGTTCACGGAGCAACGACAGAGGGATGATGCCCGCCAAGCCAAGTTCGAGAGCAACCTAGAGGCCCGACTCTCAGTCTAACAAAAGCAGGTAGATACCCTGCAGCAGCTTGTTCAGACCCTGGCCTCCAACCATTCTGCCGCAACGACAGCTACACCAGTGGAGCAGCCAGCGCTTGAAGTTGAACTACCGCCCGCGCCAAGGACGAGGGAAGTGACTGCCTTCACCTTTGGCAACTTCAAGAAGGTCTGCAATACGCCGTTTAATGGGACTGAGGACCCGATCGTGGCCCTAGATTGGCTCGCCGAGCTTGAAGATCATTTTTCTCTCCTAGAAGTGCCGGAAGACAAGCGCGTCACCTGTGCCCAACTATTACTTCGCCTCAATGCGCACGACTGGTGGGACGTGCATCGACGATCTCTTCAACTTGGCCATGGAGAGGAGGCGATCGCGTGGACGACTTTTCGTGCCACGTTCGAGGAGAAGTTTATACCCCCACCTCTACGACGTCAACAGAAAAACGAGTTCGTTCAACTCCGACAGGGCAGTATGACGGTGAAGCAATACTCGGCAGAATTCAATAAACTGGCCAAATTTGCTACCGCTTATCTACCGGATGCATCGAGTCGAGCCAGACGATTCGAAGGAAGGCTACGTCCTGGTATTCACGAACACGTGTCCGTTTCGCAGTATCAGACAATGCGGGAAGTATTAAACCATGCCCTCTCCCTGGAACCGCAGTATCCTCACATTGCTGCCGGCGCTGTGCAAACTTCCAATCACAAACGCCAAGGCAATGATAGAGGAAACAACGCTGCAAAGCGTCCAAATAATGGCGGTAAACAGCGTGGAGACACTAGCAAGACCTGCAACTTTTGCAGGAAGCAAGGGCATATCGAAAAAGATTGTCGCCGCAAGCTTGGGACTTGTCTCCGTTGCGGCGATCCAGGCCATCAGATTAGCAGCTGTCCGCGTCGTCCACCGCAACAACCAGATCAGACTCTGACTCCTCAGGCAAATCGAGCGGCGCCTCAGCAACGGCGTAATCAAGCTCAAGGCCGAGTCTACACCATGACACGGGAAGAAGCATTAGCTTCGGATACCGTCGTGTCAGGTACCTTACTTTTCAATAATATACCTGCTCGCGTTCTATTTGATTCAGGTGCAACCCATAGCTTTATTTCTACAAACTTCGCCACGGAGAACAATGTTAAAATGACTCCGTTGCATTTAGATTTAAGCGTTAGCACCCCGTCTGGTACAAAAATTCCTGTCTGTTCAGCATGCCTAGGCCGTTATATCTGTATTGGGGAGAGAAAGCTGTCACTTGATGTTTTAGTTCTTGATGTACGGGACTATGATATTATTTTAGGAATGGACTGGCTAGGCGCGTGCGCGGCAACTATTGAGTGTGCAGAGAAGCGAGTCGTTTTCCGTCTGCCCGGAGAAGCCGTGTTTTGTTACACCAGTAGTCCAGCGAACAATGCGACCAGGGCCTGCATGGTGATTTCGACAAAATCTGCTTGGCGAATGCTCTACACAGGCTGCGAGGGATTCCTAGCATCGGTTTGGGACACACGGCAGGACTACGCAAACGTCGAGTCAACTTCCGTTGAGGCAGAGTTCCCCGATGTGTTCCCGAGCGAACTACCCGGTATGCCGCCAGACCGAGAGATTGAATTCACTATAGACACATTTCCAAATATACAGCCGATTTCAAAGCCTCCGTACAGAATGGCACCTGCAGAGCTGAATGAATTAAAGCGCCAACTCCAGGAACTACTTGATCGCGGGTTCATCCGTCCGAGCGTGTCTCCTTGGGGCGCTCCCGTGCTCTTTGTGAAAAAAAAGGACGGAACTCTACGCCTCTGCATAGACTATAGGGAATTAAACAAAGTCACAATCAGGAACAAATATCCTCTGCCACGGATAGATGACTTGTTTAATCAGTTACAAGGGGCAACGGTGTTTTCTAAAATTGATCTTCGCTCGGGTTACCACTAGCTGAAGATTAAGCCAGAAGACGTGCCCAAGACTGCTTTCAGAACCCGCTACGGCCATTACGAGTTTTCCGTGATGCCGTTTGGACTGATGAATGCTCCTGCTGCATTCATGGATACGATGAACCGTGTCTTTAGGCCCTTCATCGATAAATTCGTGGTGGTGTTTATCGATGACATCTTAGTGTACTCGAAGACTAGGGATGAGCACGCAGGACACCTGCGGATGGTGCTGCAAACCCTTCGAGACCACAAGTTGTATGCCAAATTAAGCAAATCAAAATTTTGGCTGGACAGTATCTCATTTTTGGGGCATATCATCTCCTCGGAAGGCATCTCAGTTGATCCGAAGAAGATAGAAGCAATCACGCAGTGGAAACGACCGGAGTCAGCTAGCGACATCCGAAGTTTCCTTGGTCTGGCAGGGTACTACCGAAGATTTATACAAAATTTTGCTAGGATTGCTTCGCCCTTGACTCAGTTGACACGAAAGGGTGCAAAGTTTACTTGGACAGAGGACTGTGAAGCTTCGTTTACGGAGTTAAAGCAGCGCCTCATCTCTGCCCCAATTCTCACTCTGCCGAACGGACCGGATGACTTTAAGATATATAGTGATGCCTCAGGAAAGGGTCTAGGATGTGTCCTGATGCAGCGCGATAAGGTGATAGCCTACGCATCTAGACAGCTAAAGCCTCACGAGCAGAACTACCCAACGCATGATCTCGAACTTGCCGTGGTAGTATTTGCATTGAAGCTGTGGCGTCACTATCTTTATGGCGTGCCGTGCGAAATCTATACGGACCATAAGAGCCTAAAATACTTGTACACTCAAAAGGATTTGAATCTTCGGCAGCGGCGATGGCTTGAACTCCTCAGCGACTTCGATCTCACGATCAGATACACGCCTGAAAAGGGAAACGTAGTAGCTGACGCATTGAGTCGAGTGTTTGTAGGGAGTTTGGTTATTGATGATAGGCTGCACCGAGATCTTGAATCACTGGGTATCACACTAAAAATAAGATATAAGAAGTGGGCGCAAGTAGCTCAACTGCGCCTCGAGCCCGACTTGTTACACAAAGTGAAGGCCGCTCAGAAGGACGACCCGTTCCTGCAGAAGATACATGCCCTCATCTTGGCAGGAAAGGCATCCGACTTTGCGGTAAGCGAGGATGGGATGCTTCGAGTAAAGGGAAGACTATGTGTTCCGAACGACGCGGCCCTCAGACAAGAGATACTCACGGAAGCTCACTATGCTAGTTATACTTCTCATCCAGGTAGCACTAAGATGTATTGGGATCTTCGCACGATGTTTTGGTGGCACGGCTTAAAAAGGGATGTGGCAAAGTTTGTGTCGCATTGCATGGCTTGTCAACGAGTAAAGGCCGAACACCAGAAACCAGACGGAGAGCTTCAGAACCTTGCTATTCCGGAGTGGAAATGGGATGATATAACGATGGACTTTATTGTTGGCTTGCCGAGGACGCAACGGGGACATGATGCAGTCTGGGTTATCGTCGATCGACTCACCAAGTCAGCTCACTTTCTGCCTATCAAATCTACTTGGAGTGCCGACCGCCTGGCTCAGATATATCTCAACGAAATTGTCCGACTTCACGGCGTGCCCGTAACCATAGTCTCCGATCGAGATGGTCGATTCATATCACGTTTCTGGGGAAGCCTGCAGTCAGCAATAGGGACGAAGTTGAAATTCAGCTCCGCCTACCATCCACAGACCGATGGCCAAACAGAGCGCGTCAACCAGATCCTCGAAGACATGCTGCGACTCTACGCCTTGGACACGAAGACTAGTTGGGACCTTCATCTACCTCTAGCCGAATTTGCTTACAACAATAGTTATCAATCAAGCATTCAAATGGCGCCGTATGAGGCGTTATACGGGCGGAAGTGTAGATCTCCTATCTGTTGGGACGAAGTCGGGGAGCAGCAAGTACTTGGCCCTGAGCTCGTGGAGCAGACCGTCCAGAAGGTTAGGCTGATTCGGGACAGATTAAAGATAGCTTAAAGTCATCAGAAGAGCTATGCGGATGTTCATCGGAGACCGCTAGAGTTTCAAGTAGGTGACCGGGTATTCCTCAAGGTCTCGCCCATGCGAGGGGTCAGCAGGTTCGGAGCGAAGGGAAAGCTAAGTCCACGATTTGTCGGCCCGTTCGAAATACTAAAGCGGGTTGCTTCAGTTGCTTATCAGATCGCCCTACCACCATCCCTAGCTGACGTACATGATGTATTCCATGTTTCCCAACTTAGAAAATATGTGTACGATCCAAGCCACGTGGTAGACCTGGGACAACTGAACCTTCAGCCCGACTTGACGTATGTAGAACAGCCGGTACAAATTTTGGATAGAAAAGAAAAGCTGCTTCGGACCCGTTCGGTTCCTCTAGTGCGCGTGCTTTGGCGGAATCACTCTGTCGAAGAATCTACTTGGGAGCTCGAATCTGATATGAGGGAACGGTTCCCCTCATTATTTTCTAGTGGTAGGTTTTATTCCTTAAGTTTCGGGACGAAACTTCCAATTAGTTGGGTAGGATGTGGTGCCCCGTTCCCCCTATTCGGGGAGCGCGGCTAAGAAATACTAGACGGTATCGTTCGATCGGGATAGATTGAATCAAGAACTCATTCTCGTTATGGATTTGTCTCTTCGAAATCGATTCCCATATTCAGTGGACCGTGCCCCAAGGATCGACTTAGCGGCAGAGTCAGGAGGGACCTCTCCGCTGCATTCTTTGTTGCCTAGTTTTCGCTGTCGCTTGTTGCTTTCGTGCCTTGAGTTGGTTTTCGGATTTGCTTGGATTTTCTTGAACGGTTTCGATGGATTTCATTGCTTTCGTTCTTAGGACTGCACTTCAATTCCGATAAGGGAAAGAGAGGAAGAAGTACTGATCAGCTGTTCGTGTCAATACAGGTGAACCAGCTGTAGACGTTGCTCGAGCGGACTCCTAAAGCACTTCTTTCCTACTTCCTTCCAACTACTAAAGTGAGTGGCTACCAACCCGATTAGCTAGCCCTACTTGCTAGTCTTCACATCTAAATCTTGTGTTCGTGCCTTGCCCGATCAAACGATACCAAGTAAATAACTAAAAGATATCAAGATAATGAGGGAATAGACTTGGGAAATATTGCTTGTCGATAAAACCGGTGAACGGTTACTTATATGCTTGCTCGTTTGGAATGTTCATCATATGCATAAATATAAGTTAGAATGTATATTTCTTCTTAGAACTGTGCTATGTATAGAACTCATTTTTAATGCCATAAACTGAACAGATAGGCTATGCAAAAGTAAATCTTGCCCTGTACTGCCCTGCTCCTGATATGCCCTGATTTGCCTCGATTGCTAACTTAGTGTACTGCGTTGATCACGGACAACTTGTGCACAAGGTCTTAGTTCCTGCGGACGGTCGCTGGGGCACCGGCACCGATCCGATCCGGACGGAACTCATGATAGTCGCCTGCTATAGGACGGAATGCCTTGGGACGTCCTGATCTATGCGTCGCACGGCACTCCGTACTGAGACTAGCCCGTCCATTATGGCAACGTGCCAGTGATCCCCCTTGTATATTTAAACCTGTTGCTACTAACTTGTGTCTTCTTGGCAGGGAAGGCAAGGTAAGTATTATGCAGGAGGTTCAGACGGGCAGGTAAATGTCACCGAACGG
Organism: Iris macrosiphon; assembly: GCA_036927795.1. Lineage (NCBI taxonomy): Eukaryota > Viridiplantae > Streptophyta > Magnoliopsida > Asparagales > Iridaceae > Iris > Iris macrosiphon. The sequence continues at coordinate 152,590,968 of JAYESA010000017.1, read as the reverse complement.
TGGCGAGTTATTTCAATGATTCTATATATATGTCTTGCTGTAAAATGAACTAAGGCAAGATAGAAACCCACAAATATGCATGCTTCATTAAAACAACGTGTTGATTGGTATAGTTGGGATAGCTTGCCTTCACCAGTACGTTTCGATGTACTGACCCTCGTTGAAACAGGTTCCCCGCGCTAAGGAGAGCCGAGCGAGGAGCAGGAGACAAACCCCCAATCCAGTCCAGCTGTAGGCACGCCTCGACCGTGCTACCTTTGAAGCATTTTGAAGAAGAAGAAGAAGCATTTTGAAGTTAGAAGCTAGCCACCAAGCAACCATGCAACTTCGTGGCAAAGCAGTCGTTCCGACCCAAGGTCTTATATTTTGAGTTTAAGTAAAAGGATGTAATATAAAGGACTGCTATCTCATTTTGTGTCAACACTTTTGTAAGCCCATAGAGGCAATCCTTATAACTCAGTTCAAGGAGTTTGTAATAGACGTTCATATTATCAATAAAAGAGAACTTTTCCATGTTTCAATATGTGTTTCAATTATCTGCGTACTCTGAATATGTGCTCGCTATGCGAAACGAAAATACTTAGCCTTGTGCGGTGCGCAACCTAGGCCCGCACGGCGGTCACGCCCGGGGGACGACTAACGATTCCACGGGATCGGGGCGTGACAGTCAGGCTAGCTCGCCTTCACCAGCATGTTTCGATATGCTGACCCTCGTTGAAACAGGTTCTCCGCACCAAGGCGAACCGAGCAAGGAGCCGAAGTTGTCTACCCGATCCAGTCCAACTGTTGGCGCATCTTCACCGCGCCCCCTGAAGCATTTGAAGACAGGAGCTACAACTCTTCATACACAAATGCAGCTCCGTGGCAAAGCTATCCTCCAGCCAGGAGGTCTTTATCATTTTGAGTTTATAAAGGGATGTAATGTACATGACTGCTATCTCATTTTGAGTCATCTCTTTTGTAAGCCGTTCGGCATATTAGCTAACTCGTTCAGGAGTTTGTAATAGATGTTCATTATCAATAAAGAGAACTTTTCTATGTTTCAAATCTGTGTTTCAATTTATCTGCGTACTCTGAATATGTGCTTGCTATGCAAATCATTAAAGCCTTGTGCGGGCGCAACCCCAGGCCCGCACGGCGGTCACGATTCGGGGGACGCCTCAAGTGATTCTACGGAATTGGGTCATGACATAGTGGTATCAGAGCACAGATTCAAAGTTCCTTAGACTTCGTGCTGGAAAAGTTCCTTTAACGATCAAATTCCTATGCGAACTCTTGAACTCGCTAGGCCAAAATGAGATACATTCATGCAATAAGTCCATAATACATTATGATCCTAATGAAATTTACCTTCTTTTGAAGGAGTGGCTCCAGCGCAATCTGCAGCGCAAACACCGGACGAAACGCAAGGCCAAGGAAGTAGTTCGGATACTTCGGGAAGTTCAGAGAGCCAGCGAGCCATGCCAAGCATCGATCCCGTCCAACGAATATTGCAGATGTTGGAGGCAAACTAACAAAGGGACGAGGCTCGCTATGAACGGGCCGAGAAGCAGGCGGAAGAGAGTCAGCTCAAGTTTTAAGACAATATAGAAGCACGATTCTCAGTCCAACAGAAGCAGGTAGATACCCTGCAGCAGATCGTTCAGACTTTGGCATCCAACCAGTCTGCGGCAACGCCAGCGACTCCGGTGGAATAGCCCGTGCTTGAAGTAGAGACGCCGCGAATTCCAAGGGCGAGGGACGTGACTGCCTTCGACTTTGGCCACTTCAAGAAAGTCTGCAACACCCCATTCAACGGGACTGAGGACCCAGTCGTAGCTCTAGATTGGTTGGCCGAACTTGAAGATCACTTCGCTCTGCTAGAGGTCCCCGAAGAGAAGCGCGTCGCCTGCGCGCAACTACAGCTCCGCCTCAACGCACACGATTGTTGGGACGTGCATCGACGATCTCTCCAATTTGATCACGGAGAGGAGGTGATCTCGTGGACGACTTTTCGTGCCGCGTTCGAAGAGGAGTTTGTACCCCCTCCAGTACAATGTCAGATAGAAAACGAGTTCGTGCAGCTGCGGCAAGGCAGCATGACAGTTAAGGAGTACGCCGCCGAATTCAACCGACTCTCCAAATTCGCTAGGGCCTATTTACCTGATGTAGCGAGTCGAGCTAGAAGGTTTGAAGGTGGTCTACGCCTTGCCATCCATTCGCACGTAGCCGTTCATCAGTATCGTACAATGCGTGAAGTCATGAATCACGCCCTATCTCTCGAACCACTCTATCCTCACGTTTCTATCGGCGCTGTGCATACATCCAGTCACAAACGCCAAAGCGACAAGAGAGGAAACAACGCTACAAAGTGTCACAATAACGGTGGAAAGCAGAAAGCAAACAAGCCTTGTAGTTTCTTCAAAAAGACGGGGCATGCAATCGACAAATGTCGCCTGAAACTTGGTTTATGCCTAGCCTGTGGCGGTTCAGACCATTCTGTTCGTGATTGTTCCTTGAGTCATGATCGCCATCCCGAACGCAATAATCCCTAACGGTAGGTCCTATTCTTAAGTTTCGGGACAAAACTTCCAATTAGTTGGGTAGGATGTAGCGCTCCGTTCTCCCGGTGCGGAGATCGCGGCTAAGAAACACAAGACGGTATCGTTCGATCGGGATAGATTGAATTAAGAACTCGTCCTCGTTATGGATTTGTTTCTTCGGAATCGATTTCCATATTCAGTGGACTGCGCCCCAAGGATCGGTTTAGCGGCAGAGTCAGGAGGGACCTCTCCGCTGCTATCTTTTATTGCCTCGGTTTTTGATGTCGCTTGTTGCTTTCGTGCTTTGAGTTGGTTTTGGGATTTGCTTATTTTTTTTGAACGGTTTCGATGGTTTTCATTGTTTTCGTTCATTGACTTGCACTTCTATTCCAAGACTTGGAAAGAGAGGAAGAAGGATTAATCGAGCTGTTCGCGTGCAGGTGAACGAGCAGTAGGTGGCTTGCGAGCGGAGTCGTGAAGCGCCTCTTTCCTTCTTCTTTCCAAAATCTAAGTGAGTGGCTACCAACCCGATTAGCTAGTCCTGCTTCCAAGCTTCACAGCTAATCAATCTGCACTCTTCCTTGCCCCGATCAAACGATACCAAGAAATAATAAAAAGAAACCAAGATAAAAGAAAATAGACTTGGTTTATATGCTTGTCAATAATTTCATGAACGGATACTTAACTGCATGCTTGTTCGTTTGGAAATGGATCATGAATTGCTTGTCTTGTACAAACGCTTGTCTTGTACTCTTGTTGCCTCAACTACAGATTGTTACTTGTATATTGTTCGATCATGGACAACTTGTGCACAGGGTAACGGTCTTGCGGACGATGCTGGGGCACTGGCATCGATCCGGTCCGGGCGAGACCTATTGTTTAGTCTCTTATTCTTGGCGGAATGGCTTGCAACGCCCCTTGTACTTTCATTGCACGCCATTCTCGTCAAAGACTATCGTCCATTATGGCAACCAAGCTAGTGATCATCTTGTATATTTAAACCTGTTGCAAACTAACTTGTGTCTTCGTGGCAGGGAAGGCATGGTAAGTATTGTGCAGGTAATTCAGACGGTCAGGTAAAATCCACCTAACGGTGGCACGTTCATTTCAGTAAATTCAATATACTGTTTACTTGTAAATGAACTAAGGCAAGATAGAAACCCACAAAATATGCATGCTTCACTAAACAACGTGTTGATTGGTATAGTCAGGCTAGCTCGCCTTCACCAGCATATTTCGATATGCTGACCCTCGTTGAAACAGGTTCTCCGTACCAAGGCGAACCGAGCGAGGAGCCGAAGTCGTCTACCCGATCCAGTCCAACTGTTGGCGCATCTTCACCGCGCCCCCTGAAGCATTTGAAGACAGGAGCTGCAACTCTTCATACACAAATGCAGCTCCGTGGCAAAGCTATCCTCCAGCCAGGAGGTCTTTATCATTTTGAGTTTATAAAGGGATGTAATGTACAGGACTGCTATCTCATTTTGAGTCATCTCTTTTGTAAGCCGTTCGGCATATTAGCTAACTCGTTCAAGAGTTTGTAATAGATGTTCATTATCAATAAAGAGAACTTTTCTATGTTTCAAATCTGTGTTTCAATTTATCTGCGTACTTTGAATATGTGCTTGCTATGCAAATCATTAAAGCCTTGTGCGGGCGCAACCCCAGGCCCGCACGGCGGTCACGATTCGGGGGACGCCTCAAGTGATTCTACGGAATTGGGTCGTGACATAGTGGTATCAGAGCACAGATTCAAAGTTCCTTAGACTTCGTGCTGGAAAAGTTCCTTTAACGATCAAATTTCTATGCGAACTCTTGAACTCGCTAGGCCAAAATGAGATACGTTCATGCAATAAGTCCATAATACATTATGATCCTAATGAAATTTACCTTCTTTTGAAGGAGTGGCTCCAGCGCAATCTGCAGCGCAAACACCGGACGAAATGCAAGGCCAAGGAAGTAGTTCGGATACTTCGGGAAGTTCAGAGAGCCAGCGAGCCGTGCCAAGCATCGATCCCGTCCAACGAATGTTGCAGATGTTGGAGGTAAACCAACAAAGGGACGAGGCTCGCTATGAACGGGCTGAGAAGCAGGCGGAAGAGAGTCAGCTCAAGTTTCAAGACAATATAGAAGCACGATTCTCAGTCCAACAGAAGCAGGTAGATACCCTGCAGCAGATTGTTCAGACTTTGGCATCAAACCAGTCTGCGGCAACGCCAGCGACTCCGGTGGAACAGCCCGTGCTTGAAGTAGAGACGCTACGAATTCCAAGGACGAGGGACGTGACTGCCTTCGACTTTGGCCACATCAAGAAAGTCTGCAACATCCCATTCAACGGGACTGAGGACCCAGTCGTAGCTCTAGATTGGTTGGCCGAACTTGAAGATCACTTCGCTCTGCTAGAGGTCCCCGAAGAGAAGCGCGTCGCCTGCGCGCAACTACAGCTCCGCCTCAACGCAAACGATTGGTGGGACGTGCATCGACGATCTCTCCAATTTGATCACGGAGAGGAGGCGATCTCGTGGATGACTTTTCGTGCCGCGTTCGAAGAGGAGTTTGTATCCCCTCCAGTACAACGTCAGATGGAAAACGAGTTCGTGCAGCTGCGACAAGGCAGCATGACAGTTAAGGAGTACGCCGCCGAATTCAACCGACTCTCCAAATTTGCTAGGGCCTATTTACCTGATGTAGCGAGTCGAGCTAGAAGGTTTGAAGGTGGTCTACGCCTTGCCATCCATTCGCACGTAGCCGTTCATCAGTATCGTACAATACGTGAAGTCATGAATCACGCCCTATCTCTCGAACCACTCTATCCTCACGTTTCTATCGGCGCTGTGCATACATCCAGTCACAAACGCCAAAGCGACGAGAGAGGAAACAATGCTACAAAGCGTCACAATAACGGTGGAAAGCAGAAAGCAAACAAGCCTTGTAGTTTCTGCAAAAAGACGGGGCATGCAATCGACAAATGTCGCCTGAAACTTGGTTTATGCCTAGCCTGTGGCGGTTCAGACCATTCTGTTCGTGATTGTTCCTTGAGTCATGATCTCCGTCCCAAACGCAATAATCCCTAACGGTAGGTCCTATTCTTAAGTTTCGGGACAAAACTTCCAATTAGTTGGGTAGGATGTAGCGCCCCGTTCTCCCGGTGCGGAGATCGCGGCTAAGAAACACAAGACGGTATCGTTCGATCGGGATAGATTGAATTAAGAACTCGTCCTCGTTATGGATTTGTTTCTTCGGAATCGATTTCCATATTCAGTGGACTGCGCCCCAAGGATCGGCTTAGCGGCAGAGTCAGGAGGGACCTCTCCGCTGCTATCTTTTATTGCCTCGGTTTTCGATGTCGCTTGTTGCTTTCGTGCTTTGAGTTGGTTTTGGGATTTGCTTGTTTTTCTTGAACGGTTTCGATGGTTTTCATTATTTTCGTTCATTGACTTGCACTTCTATTCCGAGACTTGGAAAGAGAGGAAGAAGGATTAATCGAGCTGTTCGCGTGCAGGTGAACGAGCAGTAGGTGGCTTGCGAGCGGAGTCGTGAAGCGCCTCTTTCCTTCTTCTTTCCAAAATCTAAGTGAGTGGCTACCAACCCGATTAGCTAGTCCTGCTTCCAAGCTTCACAGCTAATCAATCTGCACTTTTCCTTGCCCCGATCAAACGATACCAAGAAATAATAAAAAGAAACCAAGATAAAAGAAAATAGACTTGGTTTATATGCTTGTCAATAATTTCATGAACGGATACTTAACTGCATGCTTGTTCGTTTGGGAATGGATCATGAATTCTTATCTTGTACAAACGCTTGTCTTGTACTCTTGTTGCCTCAACTACAGATTGTTACTTGTATATTATTCGATCATGGACAACTTGTGCACAGGGTAACGGTCTTGCGGACGATGCTGGGGCACTGGCATCGATCCGGTCCGGGCGAGACCTATTGTTTTGTCTTTTGTTCTTGGCGGAATGGCTTGCAACGCCCCTTGTACTTTTGTTGCACGCCATTCTCGTCAAAGACTATCGTCCATTATGGCAACCAAGCCAGTGATCATCTTGTATATTTAAACCTGTTGCAAACTAACTTGTGTCTTCGTGGCAGGGAAGGCATGGTAAGTATTGTGCAGGTAATTCAGACGGTCAGGTAAAATCCACCTAATGGTGGCACGTTCATTTCAGTAAATTCAATATGCTGTTTACTTGTAAATGAACTAAGGCAAGATAGAAACCCACAAAATATGCATGCTTCACTAAACAACGTGTTGATTGGTATAGTCAGGCTAGCTCGCCTTCACCAGCATGTTTCGATATGCTGACCCTCGTTGAAACAGGTTCTCCGCACCAAGGCAAACCGAGCGAGGAGCCGAAGTCGTCTACCCGATCCAGTCCAACTGTTGGCGCATCTTCACCGCGCCCCCTGAAGCATTTGAAGACAGGAGCTGCAACTCTTCATACACAAATGCAGCTCCGTGGCAAAGCTATCCTCCAGCCAGGAGGTCTTTATTATTTTGAGTTTATAAAGGGATATAATGTACAGGACTGCTATCTCATTTTGAGTCATCTCATTTGTAAGCCGTTCGGCATATTAGCTAACTCGTTCAAGAGTTTGTAATAGATGTTCATTATCAATAAAGAGAACTTTTCTATGTTTCAAATCTGTGTTTCAATTTATCTGCGTACTCTGAATATGTGCTTGCTATGCAAATCATTAAAGTCTTGTGCGGGCGCAACCCCAGGCCCGCACGGCGGTCACGATTCGAGGGACGCCTCAAGTGATTCTACGGAATTGGGTCGTGACATAGTGGTATCAGAGCACAGATTCAAAGTTCCTTAGACTTCGTGCTGGAAAAGTTTCTTTAACGATCAAATTCCTATGTGAACTCTTGAACTCGCTAGGCCAAAATGAGATACGTTCATGCAATAAGTCCATAATACATTATGATCCTAATGAAATTTACCTTCTTTTGAAGGAGTGGCTCCAGCGCAATCTGCAGCGCAAACACCGGACGAAACGCAAGGCCAAGGAAGTAGTTCGGATACTTCGGGAAGTTCAGAGAGCCAGCGAGCCATGCCAAGCATCGATCCCGTCCAACGAATGTTGCAGATGTTGGAGGTAAACCAACAAAGGTACGAGGCTCGCTATGAACGGGCCGAGAAGCAGGCGGAAGAGAGTCAGCTCAAGTTTCAAGACAATATAGAAGCACGATTCTCAGTCCAACAGAAGCAGGTAGATACCCTGCAGCAGATCGTTCAGACTTTGGCATCCAACCAGTCCGCGGCAACGCCAGCGACTCCGGTGGAACAGCCCATGCTTGAAGTAGAGACGCCGCGAATTCCAAGGGCGAGGGACGTGACTGCCTTCGACTTTGGCCACTTCAAGAAAGTCTGCAACACCCCATTCAACAGGACTGAGGACCCAGTCGTAGCTCTAGATTGGTTGGCCGAACTTGAAGATCACTTCGCTCTGCTAGAGGTCCCCGAAGAGAAGCGCGTCGCCTGCGCGCAACTACAACTCCGCCTCAACGCACACGATAGGTGGGACTTGCATCGACGATCTCTCCAATTTGATCACGGAGAGAAGGCGATCTCGTGGACGACTTTTCGTGCCGCGTTCGAAGAGGAGTTTGTACCCCCTCCAGTACAACGTCAGATGGAAAACGAGTTCGTGCAGCTGCGGCAAGGCAGCATGACAGTTAAGGAGTACGCCGCCGAATTCAACCGACTCTCCAAATTCGCTAGGGCCTATTTACCTGATGTAGCGAGTCGAGCTAGAAGGTTTGAAGGTGGTCTACGCCTTGCCATCCATTCGCACGTAGCCGTTCATCAGTATCGTACAATGCGTGAAGTCATGAATCACGCCCTATCTCTCGAACCACTCTATCCTCACGTTTCTATCGGCGCTGTGCATACATCCAGTCACAAACGCCAAAGCGACGAGAGAGGAAACAATGCTACAAAGCGTCACAATAACGGTGGAAAGCAGAAAGCAAACAAGCCTTGTAGTTTCTGCAAAAAGACGGGGCATGCAATCGACAAATGTCGCCTGAAAATTGGTTTATGCCTAGCCTGTGGCGGTTCAGACCATTCTGTTCGTGATTGTTCCTTGAGTCATGATCTCCGTCCCAAACGCAATAATCCCTAACGGTAGGTCCTATTCTTAAGTTTCGAGACGAAACTTCTAATTAGTTGGGTAGGATGTAGCGCCCCGTTCTCCCGGTGCGGAGATCGCGGCTAAGAAACACAAGACGGTATCTTTCGATCGGGATAGATTGAATTAAGAACTCGTCCTCGTTATGGATTTGTTTCTTCGGAATCGATTCCCATATTCAGTGGACTGCGCCCCAAGGATCGGCTTAGCGGCAGAGTCAGGAGGGACCTCTCCGCTGCTATCTTTTATTGCCTCAGTTTTCAATGTCGCTTATTGCTTTCGTGCTTTGAGTTGGTTTTGGGATTTGCTTGTTTTCCTTGAACGGTTTCAATGGTTTTCATTGTTTTCGTTCATTGACTTGCACTTCTATTCCGAGACTTGGAAAGAGAGGAAGAAGGATTAATCGAGCTGTTCGTGTGCAGGTGAACGAGCAGTAGGTGGCTTGCGAGCGGAGTCGTGAAGCGCCTCTTTCCTTCTTCTTTCCAAAATCTAAGTGAGTGGCTACCAACCCGATTAGCTAGTCCTGCTTCCAAGCTTCACAGCTAATCAATCTGCACTCTTCCTTGCCTTGATCAAACGATACCAAGAAATAATAAAAAGAAACCAAGATAAAAGAAAATAGACTTGGTTTATATGCTTGTCAATAATTTCATGAACGGATACTTAACTGCATGCTTGTTCGTTTGGGAATGGATCATGAATTGCTTGTCTTGTACAAACGCTTGTCTTGTACTCTTGTTGCCTCAACTACAAATTGTTACTTGTATATTGTTCGATCATGGACAACTTGTGCACAGGGTAACGGTCTTGCGGACGATGCTGGGGCACTGGCATCGATCCGGTCCGGGCGAGACCTATTGTTTAGTCTCTTGTTCTTGGCGGAATGGCTTGCAACGCCCCTTGTACTTTCATTGCACGCCATTCTTGTCAAATACTATCGTCCATTATGGCAACCAAGCCAGTGATCATCTTGTATATTTAAACCTGTTGCAAACTAACTTGTGTCTTTGTGGCAGGGAAGGCATGGTAAGTATTGTGCAGGTAATTCAGATGGTCAGGTAAAATCCACCTAACGGTGGCACGTTTATTTCAGTAAATTCAATATGCTGTTTACTTGTAAATGAACTAAGGCAAGATAGAAACCCACAAAATATGCATGCTTCACTAAACAACGTGTTGATTGGTATAGTCAGGCTAGCTCGCCTTCACCAGCATATTTCGATATGCTGACCCTCGTTGAAACAGGTTCTCCGCACCAAGGCGAACCGAGCGAGGAGCCGAAGTCGTCTACCCGATCCAGTCCAACTGTTGGCGCATCTTCACCGCGCCCCCTGAAGCATTTGAAGACAGGAGCTGCAACTCTTCATACACAAATGCAGCTCCGTGGCAAAGCTATCCTCCAGCCAGGAGGTCTTTATCATTTTGAGTTTATAAAGGGATGTAATGTACAGGACTGCTATCTCATTTTGAGTCATCTCTTTTGTAAGCCGTTCGGCATATTAGCTAACTCGTTCAAGAGTTTGTAATAGATGTTCATTATCGATAAAGAGAACTTTTCTATGTTTTAAATCTGTGTTTCAATTTATCTGCGTACTCTGAATATGTGCTTGCTATGCAAATCATTAAAGCCTTGTACGGGCGCAACCCCAGGCCCGCACGGCGGTCACGATTCGGGGGACGCTTCAAGTGATTCTACGGAATTGGGTCGTGACATAGTGGTATCAGAGCACAGATTCAAAGTTCCTTAGACTTCGTGCTGGAAAAGTTCCTTTAACGATCAAATTCCTATGCGAACTCTTAAACTCGCTAGGCCAAAATGAGATACGTTCATGCAATAAGTCCATAATACATTATGATCCTAATAAAATTTACCTTCTTTTGAAGGAGTGGCTCCAGCGCAATCTGCAGCGCAAACACCAGACGAAACGCAAGGCCAAAGAAGTAGTTCGGATACTTCGGGAAGTTCAGAGAGCCAGCGAGCCGTGCCAAGCATCGATCCCGTCCAATGAATGTTGCAGATGTTGGAGGCAAACCAACAAAGGTACGAGGCTCGCTATGAACGGGCCGAGAAGCAGGCGGAAGAGAGTCAGCTCAAGTTTCAAGACAATATAGAAGCACGATTCTCAGTCCAACAGAAGCAGGTAGATACCCTGCAGCAGATCGTTCAGACTTTGGCATCCAACCAGTCCGCGACAACGCCAGCGACTCGGGTGGAACAGCCCGTGCTTGAAGTAGAGACGCCGCGAATTCCAAGGGCGAGGGACGTGACTGCCTTCGACTTTGGCCACTTCAAGAAAGTCTGCAACACCCCATTCAACAGGACTGAGAACCCAGTCGTAGCTCTAGATTGGTTGGCCGAACTTGAAGATCACTTCGCTCTGCTAGAGGTCCCCGAAGAGAAGCGCGTCGCCTGCGCGCAACTACAGCTCTGCCTCAACGCACACGATTGGTGGGACGTGCATCGACGATCTCTCCAATTTGATCACGGAGAGGAGGCGATCTCGTGGACGACTTTTCGTGCCGCGTTCGAAGAGGAGTTTGTACCCCCTCCAGTACAACGTCAGATGGAAAACGAGTTCGTGCAGCTGCGGCAAGGCAGCATGACAGTTAAGGAGTACGCCGCCGAATTCAACCGACTCTCCAAATTCGCTAGGGCCTATTTACCTGATGTAGCGAGTCGAGCTAGAAGGTTTGAAGGTGGTCTACGCCTTGCCATCCATTCGCACGTAGCCGTTTATCAGTATCGTACAATACGTGAAGTCATGAATCACGTCCTATCTCTCGAACCACTCTATCCTCACGTTTCTATCGGCGCTGTGCATACATCCAGTCACAAACGCCAAAGCGACGAGAGAGGAAACAATGCTACAAAGCGTCACAATAACGGTGGAAAGCAGAAAGCAAACAAGCCTTGTAGTTTCTGCAAAAAGACGGGGCATGCAATCGACAAATGTCGCCTGAAACTTGGTTTATGCCTAGCCTGTGGCGGTTCAGACCATTCTGTTCGTGATTGTTCCTTGAGTCATGATCGCCGTCCCGAACGCAATAATCCCTAACGGTAGGTCCTATTCTTAAGTTTCGGGACGAAACTTCCAATTAGTTGGGTAGGATGTAGCGCCCCGTTCTCCCGGTGCGGAGATCGCGGCTAAGAAACACAAGACGGTATCGTTCGATCAGGATAGATTGAATTAAGAACTCGTCCTCGTTATGGATTTGTTTCTTCGAAATCGATTCCCATATTCAGTGGACTGCGCCCCAAGGATCGGCTTAGCGGCAGAGTCAGGAGGGACCTCTCCGCTGCTATCTTTTATTGCCTCGGTTTTTGATGTCGCTTGTTGCTTTCGTGCTTTGAGTTGGTTTTGGGATTTGCTTGTTTTCCTTGAACGGTTTTGATGGTTTTCATTGTTTTCGTTCATTGACTTGCACTTCTATTCCGAGACTTGGAAAGAGAGGAAGAAGGATTAATCGAGCTGTTCGTGTGCAGGTGAACGAGCAGTAGGTGGCTTGCGAGCGGAGTCGTGAAGCGCCTCTTTCCTTCTTCTTTCCAAAATCTAAGTGAGTGGCTACCAACCCGATTAGCTAGTCCTGCTTCCAAGCTTCACAGCTAATCAATCTGCACTCTTCCTTGCCCCGATCAAACGATACCAAGAAATAATAAAAAGAAACCAAGATAAAAGAAAATAGACTTGGTTTATATGCTTGTCAATAATTTCATGAACGGATACTTAACTGCATGCTTGTTCGTTTGGGAATGGATCATGAATTGCTTATCTTGTACAAACGTTTGTCTTGTACTCTTATTGCCTCAACTACAGATTGTTACTTGTATATTGTTCGATCATGGACAACTTGTGCACAGGGTAACGGTCTTGCGGACGATGCTGGGGCACTGGCATCGATCCGGTCCGGGCGAGACCTATTGTTTAGTCTCTTGTTCTTGGCGGAATGGCTTGCAACGCCCCTTGTACTTTCGTTGCACGCCATTCTCGTCAAAGACTATCGTCCATTATGGCAACCAAGCCAGTTATCATCTTGTATATTTAAACCTGTTGCAAACTAACTTGTGTCTTCGTGGCAGGGAAGGCATGGTAAGTATTGTGCAGGTAATTCAGACGGTCAGGTAAAATCCACCTAACGGTGGCACGTTCATTTCAGTAAATTCAATATGCTATTTACTTGTAAATGAACTAAGGCAAGATAGAAACCCACAAAATATGCATGCTTCACTAAACAACGTGTTGATTGGTATAGTCAGGCTAGCTTGCCTTCACCAGCATATTTCGATATGCTGACCCTCGTTGAAACAGGTTCTCCGCACCAAGGCGAACCGAGCGAGGAGCCGAAGTCGTCTACCCGATCCAGTCCAACTGTTGGCGCATCTTCACCGCGCCCCCTGAAGCATTTGAAGACAGGAGCTGCAACTCTTCATACACAAATGCAGCTCCGTGGCAAAGCTATCCTCCAGCCAGGAGGTCTTTATCATTTTGAGTTTATAAAGGGATGTAATGTACAGGACTGCTATCTCATTTTGAGTCATCTCTTTTATAAGCCGTTCGGCATATTAGCTAACTCGTTCAAGAGTTTGTAATAGATGTTCATTATCAATAAAGAGAACTTTTCTATGTTTCAAATCTGTGTTTCAATTTATCTGCGTACTCTGAATATGTGCTTGCTATGCAAATCATTAAAGCCTTGTGCGGGCGCAACCCCAGGCCCGCACGGCGGTCACGATTGGGGGACGTCTCAAGTGATTCTACGGAATTGGGTCGTGACATAGTGGTATCAGAGCACAGATTCAAAGTTCCTTAGACTTCGTGCTGGAAAAGTTCCTTTAACGATCAAATTCCTATGCGAACTCTTGAACTCGCTAGGCCAAAATGAGATACGTTCATGCAATAAGGCCAAAATGAGATACGTTCAAATTCCTATGCTAAAGTATTACTAGGAATATTCGTTACTATAGCTAGCTATGATAAAACTAAATCTCACCCATATTAGCTACTCCTCGAGTCCATGCCTCCTTTACTGTCATCGCAAAAGCTTGTACACGTCCCTGTGGTGGTGCCCTTTGCTGTTGCTGGGCCTGCTGGAAGAGTGTTGTCTGAGATGCCAAGGGTGGCCTCGGCTGGTATCTGTAATGACCCATTCCGCTCAAGCGGGCTGCCGATTCAAACGACAAAAGTGCAACGTCCCGACCCACTTTGCTGAACGAGAATACTCGTTTAGGCAAAAGAATTTCTAGACTTGGCCCTTCAGGAGTTCCGACTTAGACTTTCAGAGGCTCGCTCGGAGTATCGCTCGACCGAGACGAATCATCGCTAAGGTGGGTGGCTACGATGAACTTGTCTTTGCTTAGCCAGCACACTTAAAATATGGACGATACATGCTAGTCGCTAGGTGAATCACCCCACCTGCATGCTAATAAAAATACAATGCACCTAGCTAAGGGAATAATCCCAACTTGTATTTCTTGTGTTAGAACATAAAAATAAAACTTTGCTTATATATGGACCCTCGAATGCTACCTTTGCCTCGTGCAACTAGACCCCACTATGCCTCGAGTAGAACGATATACGTATACTCTTTAGTGCACTGTTCACTTGCTACACTGCACGACCCTAGATTATGTCGCTCAGGATGTCCCTTTATGGTTTCACTCCTCGCTTACCCTTAGGCCCATGCCAAACGTAAATGCTTAAGTTTTCTTATGAATGTAATGCTTGCCTGCTTATATGTTAACTTGTACTCGTTGTCTTGTCATAATGTTTTGCACATGAAGTCATGCCACAATTGAGTAACGCTATCCATATCGTGCATGAATTTATTTAGCCCGAAGACTATCGAATAGTCCTTCTGTGCAATGTGAATCTGCAAGTATCCGGGACCGTTAGGTCGCCAAGGCAATCCCCGAACCAGGGGAATGCATCAAGGCAAATGGAACACTGAACAAGAATTATGTCAAGTAAAGCAATGCTCGTTCAGAAAAAGAATCAAGAATTATCATGTCGTGTTATGAAATTGGAATGACCCAGACTTGCATATAGCGGACAACTTGAGCACAAGGTATTAAATGGGTTTCTACGGACGGTCTTCGGGGCACTGGGAATGATCCGATCCGGACAGAAACATTATATTAGTCTTCATGTTCGGGCGGGATGACCTGTAGCGCCTCGTGTTCTTTCGTTGCACGTCTTTCTCGATCAAAGACTAAGTAGTCTCGTGTTCGGGCATGATAGTATGCAGCGCTTCGTGTTCTTTCGTTGCACCCATTCCTGCTCAAGACTACAAACCATCCTTTATGGCTATGACAGCGACCCCCTGTTCATACAAATAAGTCATCCTCGCTTAGCGGCAATCCGCGTGCGAGTCATTGTATCGCATCAAGAATATCTGAAACACCTGAACGACCATGGATATAACACACTTGAATATCTTATGCAACACACCTGAGTAATCCTTATAACTCGTGCGTCCGAAACATAATCTGGCTCACAACGCTTGTGTTTGAATTTGCTATTGCCCTGGATTTTTTATATATATGCTCGTGTTTGAATTAACTTGGTTTGCCTTGGATAGGGAAGGACAAATGGTAAGTTGGTAAGTCTTGCCGTATTCCCTTGTATATCGCATGACACACTGCCACACGAATTAGGCTATTCATCTTTGCCATGAAACTGATCCTAAAGAAAGATTAGAAAGATAACTTAATAGATGGTGCACGGAACCCTTATAATATGTTTGGATTTGTCGAGCGCACGAGTAGCCTCCCTACCAGTGCATTCATGTACTGATAACTCACCAGATTGCTTGTAGGGTACGGAAGAACCTCGTTCGGTACGGATGCCCCCTTATGCGTGCTAAGACGTGGAGTTCACTCTGAAGCCTTGGAACGCTGCGTCTGGAACTGAAGCACATATACAAGACATAATGTTGGAACATTACCTATACATCTTTCCACAAATGTAGCCACTTGACACGCTTTTACTATTTCAGAGAGAGAGGCTTGAGCGACTTATAATCTTGGCCTAACACCGCCTGTAACACTTGTTCAATATTAATAAAGGGTTTGCTTTACTTCTATACTTGTGTTATTCAATGCTTTCGCTATCGATGACTTTGTGAACTTATTACCAATCATCTTTGCGTTTATTATTTCGCTGCACTCGGACAATCTGTGCAACTCTGTGGCTTAGACCTCTTATCACATGTTCATATCACGGCCTTGCATATATGCGGTTTACGCTCGTGCGACATCACGCCCAGATGGGTCAAGCGATCGTCCCGCAGGAGCGCTGGCGCGGTGATTCATGTCCAGCGGGGATGGCCGATTAGCCTGCGGAAGATCGGGGCATGGCAGATTGGTATCAGAGCATGGCTTTACTCCTTTGGATTTTGTTTTGATTTTCTCAGTTTCGAAAGCTCGTTCGTGGGTTATGTGCATACGCTCTTTCTCAATGTCCCAACGGAATATTCCAACAATGAGTCTAAATACTTTCAAAAAGTGCATATGAATGGTATGATTGCTTGTACGAAATTGTGATGCGAAGGCCTTTGTGCCGACCTGTGCTAGACCCTTTGGGATTAAACTCGTACTAAGATTTGCAAGATATATGCGAACTCAAATGCCTATACGTGATTACCCAACTGGTTAGTGTGCGGAATAGAATATCGTTCGAATGGTTAGCTATGCACACAGCCTTTCGGCTAAGTTATGTTGAGTATCGCGCGCCAAGACCCTTTTGGTGCAAGCTAGTTGCAAACTAGATTGGGATATCATTCAGGAATAAGACAAGTCAAACTTAGAATCGATATAAACATTATCAGATTATCACTAAGGCAAACATAGTGAATCGTGCTTGGATTTTTTGAAATAGCTTGAACGATATTTCATGTCGGAAGATACAAATCAAATATGGTTTACGTGGATGACTATCAAAAGATTATATATATACGAGACTAAGATTACTAGGCGATGCCTAAGTATCGTGCATGAATTCTAAGGAATAACTTGGCGAATATACTAATGATTGATGCAAACTGATTGGGGATTTAATTGGGTGACTCGATTCCGAGTGGTGTATGGATCATTTAGAAATGTCCAAACAGATTCATAGGTCTCGTACGATAGTTGGATTGAACGATTTAAGAATATCTTTAATAAATGATAAGGCTTATATCGAATAGGGAATCGTGGAAGTGAAAATCGATATCTTGGTTAAGGAAACTTGTTGGAAACTAGAGAATTATGTAAGCGATTTCGGATTGAATCAAACGGAATAAACTTGAATACATTATCGCTCGAATAAAAATTAGTCCGAGAATGAATATTGTGGTTCGATGAAAGAGATAAACGATAATGGATTTGGCTTGGAGTTTGGAAGAACGATCTTGAAATCAAGTTCGGAAAGATAAACTTCAAAATCAGTCCCAACGAGAATGATTATCCTGCGGGAGCGCCGGCGTGGTGATTTCATGTACGGCGTGGATGATTGAACTCACAAAAATATGTTCGGTGATTATTCCAAACGAACTCGATGAATGAAACGTATCAAAAAGATGGAATATACTTGGGATTGAATAATTGAACCTAGTTACTTGAGGAATGCTAGAAGTAAGACAATGGATCTACCGAACGGTAATATTAAAGTTGGATGATTTTGCTAGACAAATTTTAATCACTGCATAAACTAAATTTACTTAGTGGATAAGGATGTAGCAAAATGAAATATTAAGGTATCTCGATCGTGTCGAAGAAAACTATAACGTTCAAATGTTCTTGTCTTGTGCAAGCGTAACTCTATGCTCGTACATGCGTCACGCTCAGATTAGGACGATTATCCAGTGGGAGCGTCGACGTGGTAATCTCACGTTCAATAAGGGTAATCGAACTTGTGGGAGATCGGAGCGTGATAACTGATGGATCGGCTTAACTTTTGGTTCAATACGATAAGACAAATTTGGAAATACAAGTGAATCAAAATATTTCATGGATAAGTTAGCCTAGAACCTGGAGTAAATTATGCCTGATGGTTTCATAAATGGATACATGAATCAGGTTGGACGACTTGGAGTTATAAACAAAAGGTTTAGAATTGAATCTTGGCTTGGTGGTCTAGACGTGGGATAGATATATCATGAATTTTACTGAACGAACTTGAACCCCTGTACAAACGAACATGTTATTGAGAGTAGGATGATCCGTGCTCGATGTTTAGAAATCTGAGTAAAATGAGCTTGGATATAATACCCTGTACAAATGAACAATGGTTTGACCCTAGGAATTGGGACGAGCATCGTGCAAAAAATTTGCACGATAAATTGTATGCTTGAACTTGTACCTATGACTTTGTGAGCTGACCTAGTAATTAGGCAGGCGACCCTGTGCCGACTGAAAGAACCTGTGTGATCGAATTTAGCATATTGCTTGAACAAGCTATAGAAATGGGGCAGATAGACTTAGAGTTAGACTTGGAACGATAATGTGGGCTATGTCTGACCCGAATGAATGGACGTTAGTCGGTTGATCGGATAGATCGTGCTTAACAGTAGTGCAAAACTTGATTTAAGTTGGAATAGGAAATAACTTGGGATTTGATTGACCCTGTTGGAAAATATCCTTGTGATTTATAAAACGAAAACCCTTAAGATTTTTGCAAGTAGCTTGTCCGATTTTACTATCTCTAAGTTTGGTTGAATGCATATGTTTGAGGGACGCCTTGAATGTGTGCACGATCCAAGACTCAATGATATGTGAAACTCGAGTGCACAGACTTCACTATCTCTAAGTTGGTTGGCGTGCATATGTTTGAGGTGCACTTTGAATATGTGAACGATCCAGACTCGCGATATGCTGATCTTGAATGCTAGTGCAAGTGAATATCCTCATGGACAAGTATAACGACTTGTATAAGTTTGCCTCAGCCTTAGATCGTTATTCACGATGGATTATAACGTATCCCGCGTTAAGCAATATGTTCCGCGCTAAGGCGCAAATGAGACTAACCCAGCAAACACGCGACGCGGTATAAGGAACGAGTAGGAGATTTTGTTCGAACGAATCTAGTGGTACCGATTGCTACGCTTGGGATAGATTCGATAATGCGATAGAACGGTTTGTCCTCAGGAAGTCTCGAGGACGAGACTTTTTTCGAGTGGTGTATAATATAACGACCTATTTTGCTCAAGCGGACTGCCGATTCAAATAACAAAAGTGCAACGTCCCGACCCGCTTTGCTGAAAAAGAATACTCTTTTGAGGAAAAAAGATTTTCAGACTTGGCACTTCAGGAGTTTCGGCTTAGACTTTCAGAGGCTCGCTCGGAGTATCGCTCGACCAAGGAAAATCATCGCTAAGGTGGGTGGCTACGATGAACTTGTCTTTGCTTAGCCAGCACACTTAAAATATGGACGATACATGCTAGTCGCTAGGTGAATCACCCCCCTGCATGCTAATAAGAATACAACGCACCTAGCTAAGGGAATAATTCCAACTTGTATTACTTGTCTTAGAACATGAAAATAAAATATTGCTTATATATGGACCCTCGCATGCTACCTTTGCCTTGTGCAACTAGACTGTAAAATTCCTAATCCTAAAATCCATATTTTTTTATTAATTATTAATTTAATTGTAGTAATTATGAGCAAATTAGGAGAAATAGAATTTATTTAATTTTTATTTTAGGTGTTTGTGCATTTAGGAGATTTATGGAACCATTAGGAATTTTTTTTAATTTATTTCATGTAGTAGACCCTTTGGACAATTGCTAGCTTAATGGTATGCATTAATACAAATTTTAGATTTTTCTATGTGTATATATATATATATATATATATATATATATATATATATATAAATATATTATACATATATATTTTTTAAAAGAAAAAGAAAGAAAAAGAAATAAAAAAAAAGAAAAAGAAAAATAATTAAAAACCTAATGGATCTAACCCCCTCCTATTGGATCTACCCAAACCCTAAATACCCGCTACCCCCATGAGCCGCACCCGCGTGCAAATAGAATAAGAGCAGCAGCAGCATCCAGCGGATGGAACCCCCCCCCCCGCGGTTACCCCTCTTGCCATCTCCCTTTATATATATATATATATATATACATTATTCGAGAGCAAAACCCTAACCCTAATTCTTCTCCATCTTCCCATCTAGACCGCCACCTGACCGCCTAGCCAGACCGCCGGAAGCCGCCCAGAACCACCGCACGACGATCGCGACCCCGCGCAATCCCGTGCTCTGCAGTTTGGGACAACTACTTACCTGTGTTCCAGCCCTGTTTCCCGTCACCTCGCTGAACCAAACTCGACCCCGTCTTCACCGGTACGTTCACCACCTAACCCTTTTCAATATCTGGATAATAGTTGACCTCGAACAGCATGTAACCCTAGGCAAAAATAACGTCCAAGTTGACGGAAAAAGACAACTTTTGGGTATCGCAGAAAACTGCGGTAACGACCTATGTTCCCGGATTCGTATCTCCCACCACAGAGATCCGAATTTGATGTTTCTTTTTAGTATACGGAGAACACTTGACCTAGTTTAATTTTTGTAATTTACATTAATTATTAATTGCTGTGTGTAGAATTAAATTAGTTGGAAAACCCCGAAAACATATTTTTTTCCAAATTCTAGAAATTGTGATACAGAGCGCGCCCCGCCAAACGGGACCACCCCGTCGTGTACCAAGTGTACCAGAAGGTGCGCGCAGTATACCCGGACGTGTAAGATTTTGCAAAAACTGATTTGGACGCGTGTGCGGGTAAAAATCAGCCCGTATCCGCAGAAGATTTCCCGTATCGTAACTTTTACAAAAGCCCTACACATTTAGTGCACGCTCGTCGGAATGCAACGAAACTTGCACCATTGGACTCATGGTAACGCACTGGTCCTGTGACCCAATTTTCACGTAATTCTGAGATAGTTGACCAAGTCGCCAATTGGCGGGCCCTACGGTTGACTTTTTGGGCAAAATTGTGTTCGGCTCACCGGAATCCACATTTGGATATACTGTTGAGTTTGTACTAAATTTTAGAGTTTGTTTGACCTATAATTTGTCCCATTTAGAGACCTTTACCCTTGGCACGCTTTTCGGTGCAAAGTGGCCTACATGTGGAGCCTACTTTGACCCAAAATTATTGCTTTGCCCCTGTGTCCAAATTTGGATGAAAGGAAAGTGCGTTCTAGCTATTTTTCTTATTCTGGGAACATTGGTGATATCTATTTCAGCATCCGAAGATATTTGTTCTGAGGCCATAGCTTCTGGTCGTGTCTGTTGGACATCTGGACGTTACATTTTGCAGATTCTTGCCAGGCAAGAATACCTTGCCTTGTTGTACTGTTTAAATTCAGTTATATATTTAGTTACATATTTATTATTTTAAATTATATAACTGTGCACGTCCGAGAGAGACTCGGGTGCAGTCAACGAAGGCGTTGACATTAGGACTTGTGTCTGACCTAGTGTCTAGTAGACCCACCTAAAGTTGTGGAGTTATTGGTATGACTCCTCAGACCTTGACACATTTATTACACGTATTGTGAGTCTCGTGTAGGGCACGGACTTGCGTATATGGTTGGCCACCTGTACGTGTAGGCGTGCGACGGATAGGGAATAACTGCTAATAGTGATGCATGTTAGAAGACTTAGCAGTTATTAGTAGGCGGAGCATAGACTATCATGGTACGATGGCTCAATTCTTGTCCTTGTTTGGTTGTAAGGTTGGGCTATTGTTCTAATGATAGACTATGAGGCAGAGTTACGACGCCGCGGCGTAGTAGCTGAAGCGTGTTGCGGATACAACATGCTTAGATCATTGGGCGGGGAGGACGACTAGTAGGCGTATGGGATACCCACTTCCTCTATGCAGATTCCACACTCGATGGAGTGATATGGACGTTATATACTATACAGATTCCACGTTCTTCGGAGCTATATAGACGTTATATACTATGCAGATTCCCCGTTCTTCGGAGCGGTAGGACGTTATTATATACATGCGCCCTTGTATTGAGGGCATATATGGCAAATACTAGCCAGTTGTCACGATTGGTGAATTACGTTAGCATATGTCTAGCTTACACTTTTCCATACTCTCAAAGTTGTCCTCAACTTGCATTTCACTTAGCTGGTTAGGGCACTCTGGAGTTTTTACAGTATTTACTTTATGGCATGCTTTTATGTATCTTGTTATGTCCCTCTGAGGACCTGGTCCCTTTCCAGGTGTATTGTTCATGAGCATTTGCAGGAGCGTATATTCGGACTGGCTACTTATATTGCGAGAGGTCTTCTCTCCGAGCCTCGGGATTGTTAGAGGTTGTACTTATATTGTATATATCTTGTTTATTCCATATTCTAGTTCGGTAGTGGATTTATTTCCATACGACTACCATCATTAGACACTTTATATTGATATCTAGTTCATAGATACTAGTCATTTATTTATATATGATTTCTGTGGATGAGATTTAGTTATGCTCTGAGATATATATGTTTACCACTTGTGAATTATTATTCATATTACAATATACGTGTGTTATGGTTTCCATATATTGGAGTGCCATATTCATACGGCTGGCATGCTTATGTGTCATAGTCCTACGTATTTTGGGACTAGGGCGTGACATATTTTTAGACCCACTATGCCTCAAGTAGAAAGATATACGTATTCTCTGTAGTGCACTGTTCACTTGCTACACTGCACAACCCTAGATTATGTCGCTCGGTATGTCCCTTTACGGTTTCACTCTTCGCTTACCCTTAGGCCCGTGCCAAACGTAAATGCTTAAGTTTTCTTATGAATGCAATGCTTTCCTGCTTATATGTTAACTTGTACTCGTTGCCTCGTCACAATGTTTGCCACATAAAATTATGCTATAATCGAGTAATGCTATCCGTATCGTGCATGCATTTATTTAGCTAGAAGACTATCGAATAGTCTTTCTGTGCAATATGAACCTGCAAGTATGTGGGACCGTTAGGTCACCAAGGCAGTCCCTGAACCAGGGGAATACATCAAGGCAAGTGGAACACTGAACAAGAATCATGTCAAGTAAAACAAGAATAACGGCTCATGGAGCAATGCTCATTCGGAAAAAGAATCAAGAATTATCATGTCATGTTATGAAATTGGAATGACCCAGAATTGCATGTCATGGACAACTTGTGCACAAGGTATTAAATGGGTTTCTGCGGACGGTCTCCGGGGTACTGGGGCCGATCCGATCCGGATATGAACATTATATTAGTCTTCATGTTCGGGCGGGATGACCTGTAGCGCCTCGTGTTCTTTCATTGTACGTCATTCCCGCTCAAAGACTAAGTAGTCTCATGTTCGGGCATGATGGTATGCAGCGCCTCGGTGTTCTTTCGTTGCAGTCATTCCTGCTCAAGACAATAAACCGTCCTTTATGGCTATGCCAGCGACCCCCTGTTCATATAGATAAGTCATCCTCGCTTAGTGGCAATCCGCGTGTGAGTCATTGCATCGCATCGAGAATATCTGAAATACCTGAACGACCATGGGTATAACACACTTGAACATCTTATGCAACATACCTGAGTAATCCTTATAACTCGTGCATCCGAAACACAATCTAACTCAAAACACTTGTGTTTGTATATGCTATTGCCCTGGATTCATTACATATATGCTCATGCTTGAATTAACTTGGTTTGGATAGGGAAGGACCAATGATAAGTTGGTAAGTCTCGCCGTATTCCCTTGCATATCGCACGACACACTGCCACACGAATTAGGCTATTCATCTTTGCCTTGAAGCTGATCCTAAGGAAAGATTAGAAAGATAACTTAATAGATGGTGCACGAAATGCTTATAACGTATTTGGATTTATCGAGCGGGCGAGTAGCCTCCCCACCAGTGCATTCATGTACTGATAACCCACCAGATTGCTTGCAGGGTGCGGGAGAACCTCGTTCGGTGTGTATGCCCCCTCGTGCGTTCTAAGGCATGGAGTTCACTCTGAAGCCTTGGAACGTTGCATCCGGAACTGAAGCACATATACAAGACATAATGTTGGAACATCGCCTATACATCATTCCATAAATGTAGTCACTTGGCACACTTTTACTGTTTCAGAGAGAGAGAGGCTTGAGTGACTTGTAATCTTGGCCTAGCACCGCCTGTAATACTTGTTCAATATTAATAAAGAGTTTTCTTTACTTCTATACTTGTGTTATTCAATGCTTCCGCTATCGACGACTCTATAAACTTGTTACCAATCGCCTATGCGTTTATTATTCTGCTGTACTAGGACAATCTGTGCGACTTTGTGGCTTAGACCTCTTACCGCATGTTCATATCATGGCCTTGCACGGGCACAGCTTACGCTCGTTCGATATCACGCCCAGATGGGTCAAGAGATCATCCTGCGGGAGCGCTGGCATGGTGATTCGTGTCCAGCGGGGATGGCCGATTAGCCTGTGGGAGATCGGGGCATGACAGTATCCTTCTGGTGTTGGTGGTCTGAATCCTCCATCTTCTGCTTGTGATGCTCCTAGTACTGGATAAGCTGGTCGATGTGGCTGCTGGACTGGCCTCGATGCTGGTAAAGCTTATCGGTTTACCATCGATGCTCCCTCTCGATGCTCATGGCTGAATGCTGGTCTGAACAAAGCAAACACAATCCCAATCTGCGTCGGAATTCTTTGGCGAGATGGCCTACCTTGCCACAATAATGACAAGTAGGGAGTCATGGTGCTGGTGCTGGTAGGGCTGGTCGATGAATCATCAGTGCTCTTCTTCGTTGTTCCATATAGTCCCGTGCCTAGTGTTGTCCCGATCCATAAATCAAGCATAGTCCCAACTTGCGTCTGTACTTGCTCGTGTGATGGCCTTGCTTGCCACAATATTGATATATAGGCAGTGTCGGTAGGGTTGCTCTGTGTGGCTGGTGCATGTGAGGTTTCTTTGCAGCTCCTCCCTATTGTGCTCGGTCTGGTGCTAATGCATGCTGCCTCTTCTGGTTGGACTCTCTCCCATTGACGCGTTTCATGCATCGAGCTGCTACAAGGACGTCCGTATAAGAAGTAGGTGCAACTGCGCCAATCAATCTTTATAACTCAAAGCTCAGTCTGTCAATGAATTTCTCCGTATTCTCTTCTTTTGTCAAAAATAGTGTAGGGTCGAACAGTTGAATCAAGCATGATACAAGTCAAGGAATTTATTCGAGTCCGATATAGAGGTCAAGAATGGGTTAACAATTGGATAAGATCCTATAATTTATTCTATCCTAATTTGCAGGTGTCACGCCCCAGTCCTAAAATACGTAGGACTAGGACACGTGCACATGCCGGCCGTATGAATATAGCACTCCAATATTTGGAAACCATAACACACGTACGCTGTATATGAATAACAAAATCCACAAGCGGTATAAATCCAACACAAGTCACATGGTATAATCTAGATCTTATCTAAAGAATCAACATAATTAAATGAGTAACCAATATCTATAACTAGAACTCAATATAAAGCATCTAATGATGATAGTAGGATGGACACAAATCCACTACCGAACTAAAATATAGAATAGTCAAGATACATACACATAAGAATATCAACTACCAATCGTGGGCTCGACGAGAAGACCTCATCGCAAATGCCTAGCAAGTCTGGATCTGTGCTCCTGCGAATACTCATGAACAATACACCTAGAAAGGGTCCA
This sequence comes from Iris macrosiphon, assembly GCA_036927795.1. Classification (NCBI taxonomy): domain Eukaryota; kingdom Viridiplantae; phylum Streptophyta; class Magnoliopsida; order Asparagales; family Iridaceae; genus Iris; species Iris macrosiphon. Next base: position 152,565,606 of record JAYESA010000017.1, on the reverse strand, counting down.
GGTCCTCAGAGGGACATAACAAGATACTTAAAAGCATGCCATAAAGTAAATACTGTAAAACTCCAGGGTGACCTAACCATCTACGTGAAATGCAACTTGAGGACAACTGTGAGTATATGGGAAGGTGTAGTCTAAACATATGCTGACGTAATTCACCAGTCGTGACAACCGGCTAGTATATGCCACACATGCCCCCTATAACACGGGCGCAGGAATACAGTAACGTCCAACGCTCTACAGAACGTGGTATCAGTAATATATATATACGTCCGTATCACTCCGTCGAGTGCGGTACCAGTGTAAAGGAGTGGGGTATCCCATATGCCTACTAGTCGTCCTCCCTGCCCAATGATCTAAGCATGTAGTATCCTCAACACGCATCAGCTACTACGACTCGGCATCGTAACCCTGGCTCATAGTCTATCACTAGAACAGTAGCCCAACCTTACAACCAAACAAGGACAAGGATTGGGCCATCGTACCACGACAGTCTATGCTCCATCTACTAATAACTGCTAAGTCCTCTAACATGCATCACTATTAGCAGTTATTCCCTATCCGTCGCACGCCTATACGTACAGGTGGCCAACCATATACGCAGGATCGTGCCCTACATGAGACTCACAACACGTGTAAGAAAAGTGTCAAGGCCTGGGAGTCATACCAATAACTCCACAACTTTAGGTGGGTCCACTAGACACTAGGTCAGACACAAATCCTAACGTCAACGCATTCGTTGACTGCACCCGTCTCTCTCTCGGACGCGCACAGTTATATAATATAAACATACAAATAATATTATAGATTTTAAATAGTACAACGGAGGCAAGGTATATTTGCCTGGCAAGCGGCTGTGTAGTCCCAATAATCTGCTCCTGGAATTGCGCAGATAAATCCAACAGGTGTCCGGGGTCAGCGTGCACAGGTACAAAAATTGGGGGTGACTGTTGTGGGTCGTCTGGCAAGGGTGACAGATTTATGATGTTGATGAGGACGAGGGTGACGATGTTTGAGGTTGCCAAGGGTGATGGTTAAGGGTGATACCTATCTTGGTGATTAGGAGATGAGGTGAGGAGGAGGCTGTAGAGGGTGACTGGAATGATAGTGATGGTGATGGCGAGGATGATGGTGCTAATAAAGATGACGAGGTAATGATTAGGGTTTTATGTGTTGAGAATGAGAGATGATGATGATGGTTTTAGATGACGGTGATGACAATGTTGAGGATGATAGGAATGATGATAATGTTGATGATCCTGATGATTTGGGATGATGGCGATATCGGCGACGATGGCGATGGTGCTGACGATGAGGACGATGACTAAGGGTGATGATGACGACGTTGTTAGTGAAGACGTTGACGAGGATAATGATGATGTGGATGATGAACAAGTTATTAGGGTTGGTGTTAATGATGATGAAGATGCTGGTGGTGGCTACTGAACTCCGGCCAGCGAGGGAGAGGGAGGTCCGGCCAGCAAGAGGAGGACAAGGAGGAGAGGGGGCTGTGGTGAACGGAGGGGCGTGGGGGAAACAGGGATGAAGTCGGAGAAGAAGTCGAAGAGGGTGGTGGTAATGGTGATTGCAGGGAAGAGAGGGGCTGTGCAGGCGGGCTCCGGTCGACTCTGGTGGGGGTCGTGTGCTCGGGGTGAAGTAGAGGGGAGGCAAGGGTGATGGGGTTGGCCGAGTCTTGCTCAGGCGAAGGGGGAGGAGGTAGAGTCGGGGATGATGTCGACGAGGGGCTGCGGGGAGATGGCCAGGAAAGGCCGACTCCGGCGTGGGCTCTGTCGAGAGGGGAGGAAGGAGGAGGAGTTCGACGAGGGAAGGGGCTCGGTGTGGCGAGGTTCAGCGGTCGGCTCCGGAGAGGTCTCAGCTGAGCGCAGGCGGTCGGCTGCTCAGAGCTTCACCGGCGGTCAGGTGGTCAGTTTTCGGCCAGGCAAGAGGAGGAAGGAGAAGATGAAATAGGAGATTAAGGGGGGGTGTCGGCTGTGCATTATTTAGGGTTAGGTGATTTTGAGAAGTAATTAGAAAAGGGGAAGAAAAAGCTATTTTATACATGGGGACTTTGGGTTGGGTTGACCAAGGTGAGTGGGCTTGGTCAATATCTTCTTGGGATGGGCCAAGGCTCACATAGGGATGTTGGGAGGGCTGGAATTTGCATTAATTAAATGTAAGGGTAAATTAATATACGGGACGATGTGCGCGCGTTGCACATCCCAAAAAATTACGAAAAAATCCACGTGAAGGGAAAATTGAATTTCTTCACGTATTGTCCAATGGTGGGGATACCTCAATGCGTTTTTGCATAATAGCCCCCAACCATTGGAAAAAATTGCACAAAGGCAAAAATTAGATTTAATTTATTAAAATTATCGTGCACGGTATTCCAGAATTAATTAGGAGTACCTGGGAATAAAATTAGGTCAAACACAAGTGTCTGGTGCATCGAAGATACATTGTAGAATATTAATAAAATTCGGATGGTACAAAACGGTCAAGATTATGTCTCCAATCTCGATTGGGACGCACATGGGTGCAGAGTTGGAATTTATTTTAGAATTAGAAAATAACGTCCGCGACGTTTATTGTGCGATTAAAATATCGCACTAGAAAGCATGATTATAAATTATACAGAGGTCAGAATAGATGGTGGTCAAGTCTAGGACAGGGTTGTGAAGTTTGCAGATGGACAACGGCTAGTGTACTACTCCAATTATTGAAGCAACGGTAAGGTGCGCTACACGATAAAATAATATACAGTTAAATCAAATGCCGTGTTTTAAATTCTAATTGGGTTCAAACTAGCTCTAATTCCACTATATAAGCCAAGTAAACCTAATTTTGGGTGAGGGGGTTTACAGCAGGCTTGCTCGGTTCCTTAGTTAAAACCAAAACAATATAGTCGTTGACCTGCATGGGCCACCACAAAAACTATGTCACGCCCCAGTCCCAAAATACCGAAGAACTAGCCACGTGACAATGGCCACCAACACAACTCCAATGGACAAACCCAATTTAATGGACCCGTTAGAGTGCATTTAAGCTGTAACAAATATAAATACAAGTCTGCCCTAACTATTATAGTATAATTCTAATCTCATCCACAGAAAGTAAACACAATTCAATATAATAGACCAGTCAAGATAATAGATAGAGAAAATAGTCCATCAACAAGTCCAAATCAGTTGTGTCTCGAGGAATAATTTGACACAATAAAGAAAAGCGAATAGCATCAATACATATGTCCAGAAGTCAAGTCCAGATATGAAATAACACTAAGTATAAATAACTGAGTAAATAACTGAGTACTCAGGAGAAATCCTCTGGCACAACCTCATCCTCTGGTGCCATTACTACTCCAGCGTCAGCTCCTATCCCGTATATCTCGGGGTAATCCTCCTCTACTGTACCTGGGGACATAATCCGGATCCAAGTCCTCCGGGGACATAGCAAGGTACAAGAAATACTCAAGCTAAATGAAATACAGTAAATAAAAATAGATCCTCAAGGCAAGCTATGTAACTAGCTATATGAAATACAAATGAGAGAATCACTAGTACTTAGGCTGAGACCACTACATGCTCTGTATCGGGGAGCCCATAGCAGCAAGTAGTATTACGACTCCAGTATATGTGCCAAAGCAAGTAGTATCATGTATTCCAGTAGTATAGTATATATATAATCAGCCTGTAGCCTGTGTGTCTCTCCCCACCCAATGTAATCTCACGTCTCATATCCATAACACGCAAGATTATGACCTCTAGCTAGTACAACGAGTCATAATGATACCTCTATATAAGCAAGTCTCATATCACGAATCCTGTAAGCCTATACAGAATCACCATGAATAACCTCATGCCTCGTTTAGCGGGACGCACCTCGTATCGAGAAAATTTAGGTTTTACAAAATCAAGTTTTTGACAAATTTTAACGCTGAATAATCAGCAGATAAATCAATAATAAAATAAACTAATTAAAGAGATTAAAACATGATTATGTTGTGAACGTACCGGAGAAGACGGATCGAAAAACGGTTACATGATGGCGTAGAGATCGCACCGTGAAGAGGTACTTTTGCTGCTGCTGCTGATGCTTTTATGTGGGCGGCTAAAGCGCGCGACTGCGGTTGAAGTCGTCGATGGTGGCGCTGGGTTGGTCGGCTGAAGGTAGAGGAGATGCTTAGGGGGTGGTCCATATATAGGGTGAAGGAGAGGGAGTTTCAGTGAGAGGAAGAGAGGGGGTCGCCGGCGGTTCAGGGAGGAGAAGTGAGCGGTCGGGGGTTTCATAGCTGAAGGGAGTCGGGCGATTTCGGGATTGGAGGGGTCGGGGCTGGGGGTACTGTAGCAGGGGCTAAAGTAACTGGGGGATTCAGGTTTGGGTAGTTCGGGTTTAGGTAACCGGGTTTAGGGTTTCGTGTGGGTTTGGATTGATTCGGGTATGGGTTCGGGGTTTAGGGTATAATTATTATTATGTATTTATATGTATATAAATGGCCATAAAAATAGGTTCGGACACCAAATAATTTCCAGAAAAATCTAAAATTATCTAATAATAGTTGTACAACCAAAAATATATTTTCTGTACAATAATAGTAATTAATTAAATATACATAATTATCAATCCATGAATATAATATATTCTAATTAGCTAAAAATAATAAAAAATCTCTCTTAATCTAAATAATTACATAATACCCATATTAATAACATTTAAAATTAAATCTAAAAATTAGGGGGTTTACAGCGACGGAATAACTACATTACTTTCTGTCGGGAGGAAGTCGCCTGTCCGTCGACGTGTGTCGGTAATCCGTCGCCCAAGAATAGAAATTTACTTGGTGACGGTTGTATCCGTCGCTAGCGTATCGCAAGTACATCGTAGGTAGCCGCTAAGTCGACGGATTTTTATCGCTAATATGCACATAATTGCAAAAAAAACTTTTAAATAGATATATCCCAGCATGTTTGGTTTATATAAAACTTGTTAAACACTATCAATATATCAACCACTCAGTGCAATCCGCTGTAGAATTTCTGTCCAATCGGACATTCAATGACACAAACACACGCTGGAAACACACACGAGACATAATTCAGAAAAGACATATAATTAACATAATAGAATTAATTGCATACATGAACAACATCCATAAGTCCACCACCACAAGTCCAAATAAAATAATCTAAGTACATGAACAACATCCACAAGTCCATGACTACGATAACACAAATAAACAATATCCACAAGTCTGCGATTACTACAACACAAATAAATATCAAATATAAATAAAATCACCGATCTGACGGTGTTCCCTGGTCATGCAAACGTTCAAGGACATTCAAAAGAATTTTATTCACTAATTCAGATGGTAGTGAACCTAACGCCTCCGGCGACAATAAACTTAAGAGTCTCATCAATGCGTTAGCAGATAGAATAGGGCCAGAAGCAGCAGCGGGAGGAGCAGAGGCACCAGAAGGACCAAATATCGTGGCACTAGGGAGAACAACAGCAGGAGCACGAACACCGGAAGAACCATGCTCCATGGAGGCCTGCTTGCTGCTGATCGACTCCTGCATACCCACTACTTTGGCCTGCAATATGGTCATTGCCGTAGCAATTTGCTCTATCCTATCATGTTGTGCCATAGCAGAAGACGCCGGCGGTGGAGGTCTCGAGTATATCGACATCTGCTACACCAAGGAGCTGGTGTCGTAGACACGTTCGCCTTTCCCTCTTCCGCCAGCGGCCTATACAAAAATATCGTTCGTTCAAGCGTCCATGGAAGAGGACGTTGTGGCGGGTGAAGACTCAGCGACACTCTCTTCCACCCCATCCTGAGTGGCCCGAGAGGCGCTCTCAGTCTGCATAGACTGGAACGCAGCCTATTCAATGACTAATGCTTAATTTTCTAATGGACTTCTAACTTGTAATATAAATTCTAAAACCTCATATTATTCTAACTTATAATATAAATTAAAATACTTAAAGCAGTTTTGCTGGCCTTCTCGTCCACGTAGCTCCCGTCCTTCCTCCTTTTGTGCGTATACTCAAAAACATCGACGAAACTGATACTAGAGGGATCTCTCCCTCCTTCGCCAGCTTCTCCGTCTGTGTACAAAATATTATAAAAATATATTAGCTTGATAATTAATGTTATTTAACTATATAAAAAATATTTAAGTACTTCGGGTTATCTTACCAGGTTTCGATGGCATAGCAATGAGGATCGATCCACCAGTATACAGACTCCCATGAGATCGCGACTTCTTCCTTGCTCGGACCTCTTCTTGAACTCAGGAGTATCGAGTTTCTTCTGCATCTTCGCCCAAAAATTATCACGGATCCATAATTTTTTGCTCTTTCCAGCATTTACCCTTTTTTATAAATCATCTTTCGCATCCCGTATCTTCTTGCTATAGGCACCACGATATGTCTTCCTGATCTCCGCATCGTGATGCTCGGGCCACCAGTAGATTTTCTAACATACAAATTCAATTAAAAATTAATATAAATAGATTAAAAAATAATTAATAAATAGAATAACAGAAAAGATTGCATATACCTTGATCTGGTCAAGCCATATATACTGCATGTCGGGCGGCACATCGGAGAATCTAAGGTAGGGGCCGTGGTAGTTTTCCCTAATAATTTTCCCAAGTGCTGGAGTAGCACTGTAGGAAAAAAAACCCTACAAAGAAATAACATCAAATTTTTAGTTGAATAAATAAATAAAATATATGAAATTAACTACATCAGATGAAACATATAAATTTACTTACAGCTCTTTGGTCGTGGGCCAAAGCTCATTTCTGAACTGCCCCTCCGGTCTCTCTGGTTGTATCGGAGGACCACCCGGTCGAAGGATATATCGACCACTAGCATCATACTCTAAGTCCTGATACTCTATCTCTAGGTACAACATATAGACAACATAGGTAATCTAATCATCTCCATCGTCATCGTCATCGTCGTCGTCATCATCGTCGTCATCATCCTCATCAAGCTCTTCTTCATCTTCTTCATCTTTTTATTCTTAAGAGATATCTTCCTGGTCGTGGACAAGGCCAATTATCTAGTTGTGAGCTAAGTCTTGTATATCAACCTCTTCCTCCCCTCTATTTTCCTCGACAATAGCTTCGACATCAATATTATCCATGGCATCTTCTTCCGACTGCTGTCCCAAATATTGAGGCACTTCGATCTGGCCCTCCTGGTATGCTGGGTCTCTAACATTGAACGTATTTTTAGCTTTGGTCTTACATGCCGCTCACCAGTCAAATCGATCTCTACGATACCTTGGGTAACTTATTTAGTAGACTTGAACATCTTGACTTGCTATCATAAATGAGTCGGACCCTCTATATCTCCTGCGATGGTTAATATCGACAAATCCAAATTATTTATTAATTTTCCATCATTGATTTGGTGTTGTGTCGAACCAATAAAATTGGACATCACAATATTTATGTCATATAGGGCCGGATATTGTAACTCTATAATATCCCGAAATATACCATAGTAGTCAAAGTCTGACAAGTCTGACTCGTCATCGTAGATAGTCCACATAAGAGAAGCTCTCATTTGGAAGTTCTGTTTTCTCGAAATATCGTAGGTCGTGACGCCCAACTCCCATATCTGTTTTAGTTCATCCACCAACGGCTGCAAATATATATCGATATTCTTCGTCGAATTTCTGGGACCGGGTATGATAATTCTCAAGAATATATAAGGAGTCTTCATACACATCCATGGTGGTAGATTGTAAGGGGTGAGAATCACCGGCCAACAGGAGTATTGAGATCCCGACTGTTCGAAAGGAGTGAAGTCATCAGAACATACCGCCAATCGAACATTTCTAGGCTCCACAGCAAAATTCGGATAACATCGGTCAAAATGCTACCACGTCTCTCCATCGGAAGGATGTGACAATTCTCCATCATCCTTTGTACGTTCCTCGTTATGCCACGTCATGTGTTCTGCTGTATTAAGGGACATATACATCCTCTATAAGCGCTTCATGATCGGTAAGTAATACATGTACTTGTACGGATGCCTTTTTATTCTAGTTGACTTTTCTTTTTCCCGAACTGGCTTGTAACGATCCGCGTGGAAAAAATTGCATCTTTCTTTGTTCTCATTCTCCTTATAGTACAACATGCATCCGTTGCGACAATAATCTATCTTTTCGTACCCAGTCCGAGCTGTCGGACCATAATCTTTGATTTGTAAATTTTTTTAGCAATCTCTTTCGATTCTTTCGGTAGACTAATTGTGCCATCCGATCATAGCAAGCTTGCGGTAAGTTAAAATCAGACTTTATGTTCAACAAGTACATCACTACTGACAATCCTGAATGAGTCTCACAACCAGGATATATATGAGTTTGTGCATCCTTAAAAATATTATAGAACTCCTTTGCATCAGGATTTGGATCCTCTGGATTAAAATTAGGCCCTGCCGTATCATACACCATATCTCGTGCCAAGTTGTAGTCTCCATATTCAACATCGTCTACATTATCTTCGATGGTAACATCCGTAGCAACATCCACAACAAAAGCAGACTGTCTTTTCGCATAAAGTTTACCTTGCGATGTCCCCAGGCCGTAATCACGTACAAACCCTTAAGGGTCAGATGCTTCCTCACAATTACCACTTCTTTGTAACGTCTATTACGACAATGAGCACATGGACACTTAATTTTTGGACCATCCATGTAATCAGGTTTGCTCATGGCATACTTAAGAAATACTTCAATGCCTGCCTTAAAATCGTCACTCAGACCAATCCTGCTCTCATGTTGCCGCCTGTACATCCACATACGATCAACCAAGTAACGATCGATTGCTTGGTGGGTGTGGAAAATTTTGTATCGTAAGATAAAATACACAGAAGCAATTAGATGTACATACGACATTAGATGGGCATTCTAAAATTATTGTAATTCGTACTTTGCATATTCTACCATAGCAGAAAGTAGAGAAATAGGTAAAAGTTACAACATTGATATTTGTTCAATATGATACCTTTCCACATAGTATCGACATGAATTCGGTTATCGATGGCTTAGGATACTAACCAAAATTCATTATAGCATACATTAGTGTAAATCGTCTAAGTTCTTTACATCAATGTAGTATATATTCTTATCAAATATAGTATCTGAAGGATATAACAAAATTAATATGAACCTATATAATGTAATGCTAAGACATTAGCTCACAATATAAAATATAGTGATAGATTATGGTATCATCATTGCTGAGGGATAGAGACCGAAGGACAGCTAATTTTATCTACGGCAGCATGGTCTCGACCTTGCCAGTCAAATGACTGCATGGACTATGCCTTGTCGTTATTGGGTCGAGTCCTTGCTTCCTAGAGAAGTAATCCAAAATTTCTAATTAGTTTGTATGATATGCTTTAGTTGGAGCTAGGACATGCTGTGACAATCTAAATTTTGATCTTATGAACTCGTTTTTCTATGGTGGTTGTTTATCCAAAGTTGCAAACACCTACAGACCCGAGCTCTACCCCCAAAAGCTTAGTACTCACTAATACTACTTATCCTCACACTCATACACCCATAACACACTGTGCCACAGACCTATTCTCTTACTCACATCCACGTATCATGGATACATTGATACCTAACCACTCAACCTTATATAATCATACTAATATATCATACACTCACTGTCACGACCCGTACCCAGTGTAGGGATGCAAGTAGTAAACAACGTCAAGCCTATGCCGCAGCATCGGCGGTAGAACGCTGTTTGGGTAAACTATCTATCAATATAAATATACCACCAACAATATGAATATACTCAATCACAGATCTAAGATAGAAAATAGCACGAATATGATAAAAGAATAGAAGAGTCACGAATACAACTTATGAGACAAATAATAATATCAAATGAGTCAGAGAAAACTAAAACAATGCTGGAGACAAATCCAGTACAAAAGAACTAACAACTAAACTATGAAGCTACAAGTCTTGGGTCGTCTGTCTCAGTTGAGATGAGACCCTCCTGTGCCAAGGTCTCTGGCTCTAAGCCCACAATATCCTGAGGCCCGTAATGAGTAGGGTACCACTCCTCAGTGTCATCTGGGAAAAATATATTCAGTCAGGAAAGGAGAATAGTACATCTCTAAAAGCAGTTCTAATAAATAATATAAACTATGTAACAGTAAATAAATGTAAAATATACAAGATGCAACATATAGATACATGAGATATACAATAAAAGAAATACTTAAATAAATATAAGAATGATCAATATGGAAATGAACAAGAAATACTAATGACTAAGTGAGTGAGTACTAGCTTTAGCATGTGATCGACTTGGGAACATGATACAAGATTTATAGCCTGGCTAATCATACGTGCGGTGTATTATTAACACTATTCAATGAACAAGACTTGATACAAGGAGGGTATGATCACATATCTATACTACATAGTCCCCGTCCCCCGACTGGCATAGTAGATCCAACCATGGTACGTTATGACACGGGATTCACTGGGTAGGTAGCTAGTCTCCCCAAGAATTAATGTCTGTACATGTACAAGAAGAACAAGGAAATAAGGCTTGCACAAGATACACCATATATACCAAGAAATAATATCTCATGATGAGATCTGGATATACCATTCCATGTAACCATCGTGTCAAGAAATCAAGGATATCTACACTAGATACAAGAGACATAGAGGATATCATAAATAAAAAACTATCAGAGAATGTACTCGCCTGAAATTCAGTGAACAGTATCTCAAATGTCCGGTACGGTGCCTCGAAGACCTAAATATGAAATATTACATTAAGATAAGGTTTTGGAATGCAAATAAGTTAAACTAGTCAACATCTAGGTCAAAAAGCTATTTCTAAGTCAAAATAGTCAAACTAGGTCAACCCTAAGTCAAATTGGTCAAACTAGCTATTTCCAGGTTGTATGAGTCTAACTCTAGGATGTTGGATTCATACACTATGTAACTAAGCCACACTAGCTAAACTAGGATACTAGACAATCAATAAGATGTCGTATCTCAAGATACGCAACTTAAAAGATATGAAAATATCATATTATGCATATACAATCATCAATATATATCAATCCTAACTAATCTAGTGCTAAGTGGATACCTTGGCTTTGAATCAATGCGGTATTGCACCACTACACCCCCTTCTTGATACTCAAATCCAATAACTCGAGTCTCGATCCAATACCTTGACATTTACCTTGGTATCTCAAGGTAATGCGATTCCTAGTATATATTACTACCCAAAACTAAACTATAGACTAATATTTATTTATCTAATACAAACTATTAGCTGTATACTAATATGCATTTACTAGTACACAACTACTATACTAACCACTAACTATTAATACATATATACATACCTACATACATATTACCAAGTAATCACTAGCTACTAGATATCAAAATGTACATATGTATATATATATATATATATATATATATATATATATATATATATATATATATCTACTAACTAGTAACTTAACTAGATAACTAATAACTAGATAACTAACTAACTAGTTAACTAACCACTAATAAACTAGCTAACTACTGAAACTAACAAGCTAGGAACTAACTAACTACTAACCATACTATCTTACCTAGTTGTTGCCTGCTGATGGAGCTCCCCAAGCTGCTGCTGCTGGTGGTGTAGCTGCTGCTACTGCAGCTATGCTTCACTGCCTCGAGCAGTTGCTGCTGCTATCTCTACTATGCTTGCTGTTGCTGCTGCAGCAGTGCATTATTGCTGCACATGCTGCCTGCTTCATGCTGCATTGCTCGCTGCAACTCGCTGCCTGCTACATGCTTGTGCAAATGTTGCTGAAACTGCGACTGCAGTTGCTGAAGACTGCTTCTGCTAGCTTGTGCAAATGCTGCTGAAACTACGACTGCAGTTGCTGAAGACTGCTGCTGCTTGCTTGTGCAAATGCTTGTACTGTACTGCTTGCATAAGCTAGCTGCTATGGCTGCTACTGCTTGCGGTTTCAGTGTTGCTGCTTCTACTAACTGCTACTGCTGCACTGATGAATCCTGTTGTCTTGCCCGACCCTCTTCTCTCAACACTACACACACACATACACACACACACACACACACAAGCACACTATATACATATATATATATATCTATACACTCTCACATACCACAATACATATATAACTACATACCCTCATATATAGATATCCCTATATACATATACATGTCTACATCTATATATATATATATATATATATATATATATATATATATATATATATATATATATATATATATATATAAAACTATAACACATATACATATCAACTATCTCTAATATATATATATATATATATATATATATATATATATATATATATATATATATATATATATATATATAAACATCAACACATATATATCTATCTATGCATAAACACCCTCACACACACACACACACACACACACACACACACACATACATACATATATATATATATATATATATATATATATATATATATATATATATATATATATATATATATATATATATATATACAAGTAGATGTAAATACATAACTACACATATATGTATCTATACATATACAACTCAAAAAATATATATACATATATACATATATACTATGATAATTTAATATACTAATACAAGGCAATTTGGATCTAGAAAATACAATACAACAATCACGTGGAGTGCATCGCACCCGTATCACACTAAATCTATGATACACTTGCGATACAAGTCCACCACATAACCAAACGTACTCCGAAGGACACGAGCAAGTCTAAAATAGTATTTATGAACAATAAGAAGAGTCAAATACACATCTACGTATCCGTGTCAAAATATGACATGCACAAACCCCCCGTGTCGGAAGAAAACTACCAAATCAACCCGTATCTCCAAATTGTCGAGATACGGCCTACACGTATCCAATTGTGGACACGACACTAGCCACACACAATCAAACACATGTTAATTTGGTCTAATTGAATAATTGACAAACACAACATGTGTCAATCTCGGAATTCTCCCAAAATTGACACAAAATACACCATAACTTTCTCCATAGCCAGCCTCCTATGAACCTAATTCCAATTTCTATGGGTAGTCTTAGCATATGAGGTGGTTCCTAATAATTAAAACACAGATTTAGAGTCTACACAAAGAGGAAAAACTAAATTGTACCTATTGGGAGATGTATTTCCAATGAAACTTCCAAAGTAGGTAAAATTTGCCTCCAACTTGTAGATCCTTACTCCTCTTTGTAGATACTTGCTTTCTCCTTGTAGATCCTTTCTCTACTAGCTTCTAATGGTGATTTGGAAAGAAAATTGGGTGGAAAATACTATGGGAATGAAGAATTTGGGAAGAGGGAATTCTAGATCGAGAATTGTAATGAAAAAGAGGAGAGAGAAATTCCCCCCCCTCTATTTAAATGGCCTACCATCAAACCCCCTCCCCAAGTTTCTATGTAAAGTCTAAAATACCCCTTGGGGTCTCACATAAAGAAATAATTAAGGAGGAAAGATTTTAGTCTAATGGGTTTAATTTAATTAATCATCCTCCTAATGAATGAGCTTCTAATTGGGCTTAATTCTAACTAAATAAAATATTTGTCCATGGATCTAATCTAAACTAGTTAGGTCCACTAACATAAGTCCAAAATAATAAACTAACATCTAATAATAATTAAATAATACAATAAATAATTATACAACATGTACAATTTTTAATTAGTTACAAAATGACCAAAATACCCTTTCCTAGAAAATGTGGTAGTGACACTCACTGTCAGCTACATATATAATCATAATTTTTGCAAAGTCTCCACAACTGTACTCATATTAAATCAGTACTGCAAGTCTCAACAATTTCTACGACAAATACGATGATAAAGTTTTCGATCACGTAGTTCGAGCAATAACAAGAAATTATCACAGAAACCATCCCCAAATATCGAATAGTAACAAGAAATTATCACATAGATCATCCCTAAATGGTACACCCTAATATAGAAGCATAAAAATTATGCAGGCCGCATAAGAGCTCGTGCACCCCAAATATGAAAGCAAACCGCATAGGAGCCGTACGAGACCTATGTGACTAGAACGACCAACTGCATAGGTGGTCCTCATGCGGCCTGATCATCCTCAGAAAGCTTTCGGCCGCAGGCAACTCACCATCATCCCGTGCGTCTCTGGCCTTATGCGTCCCAGACTCCATGCGGTCCCATGCGTCTCTGGTCCCATGCATCCCAGACTCCATGTGGTCCATGCATCTCTGGTTCCATGTGTCCCAGACTCTACGCAGTTCCGTGCGTCTCTGGTCCCATTCTTCCCAGAATACATGTAGTCCATGCGTCTCTGGCTCCAAGTGTCCCAGTCTCCATGCGTCTCTGGCCACATGGGTTTCAAACTCTATGAAGACCAAATCTTGTTGTTACGACAAGACTGATTCTCTCCAACCAAGTGCGGACTATGTGTCAAGCTGATCAATCAAGCCCATAAAGGACGAGAACCACCCAGATCTTCAGCAACAAAAAAAATCCTAAAACGCCTATGTGGTAGCTCGACCTGCTCACGGTTGCGGCTGTACCCCATTACGAAGCGACATGTGACACCCTCCAACATCCATACGACCCAATATATGCTCTCCCAGCATGACTATAAATAGTAGGGTACCACACCCGAACAAAAGTCGGACTGACTATCTGCGAATCTACATTCGAACAAGAGAGAAGAGCTTCCGCATCGGATCATCCATGGAGTAAAGAGAGTTGATACACTCCAAACCCTCCATCGTAACCCCCAGAACACAAAATTTATACTTAGACTGTCTATCTAGGACTCCTCTCTGTAATCTCTTTTAGTTTGTTTATTAAGTCAAGTTCTTTCTTAAAGACTTTCGAATTTAATGGTGAATAAGGTAGCGAATTTGCTGGGGATGACCTTCTTCTCTGATGAGAAGTTGGTAATGCAATCCGATGCGGCCAAGCTCGGCTCAACACAAAATATGCTAGAAGTTTACTTCGACTAGCAAGCGTTCGAGAAAATGCTCTCAGAAGGAATTGCTAGTCTTTCGCCAAGGCTAGCCAAACCCAAGAAGTCCTGCAGGATGTGGGTAGCAAAGGTCGCTGCGCCTCGCCCAATTGCGGAGCACACACTTTCTTCCTCTCATTCTGTTGCCAATAATGGTCATCAGGCAAACACCCGGGACGTCCACGTCCATGCGACAACCCCGTCTGACGTAGAAACTCTCGGCACCCAGACTCTGTCAGAGAAAAATACTACGATGCCAAACATTTTGGGGCTGCAGCAGGTTCTAGGCGATCAAGAAGGAAGTCGTATAAGACTGAACATGCGGTTCCAGCTTACAACCGCAGGCAGACGATCTCATGTGGCCCCAACAACAACTGAACATCTGTTTTTGATCGTATCTCTTGTGACGCAGATCCTATGCGGCTCGCGGAGAATGGCGATAACCTAAACCTTGACTCTTTCTATTACGCGCCTGCAGGTTCTAGATCAAAGAAGCCCAGGGTAGTATGAGCTCATCAAGCTCAAGGACCTGTCTAGTTAGCTGACCGTCAGCAGGCACCGTTAACCATTACACGGGCCCCAGATGGGAAGCTATACAAGATCACCTCGTGAGTCCAACTCGTAGCGGTAAATAGATATCGTCGGTCTCAAAAGTCTTCCGCTGATGATACGAGGAAAGTTCTTATTCGAACCCCGGATGAGGAAGCAAATATAACACCCGCGCACCCGTGCGCTTGGTCCTTCCGAGCCCACAAAAAGGGTACAAAGGTGGAACAACCTTTGCTTAACTTGCGTAATATGATCAATCACAAGCGCAAGGCGAGGGAAACAAATGTGGCCGGTGAAATATCCTCTTCGGGGTATCACTGTGCCAAGATCATTATCAATTGCTGCTGCAACAAAGTGGCAACACCCACAAGCAGGCAGTCGGCCTTCCAGCGACAGCACCAGACAACACCCATCCGACAACAACCCGGTGATTTGGTACAAGTACCAGAGGAGGAAGAGCTGCCCTCCGCCTAATGCTACTTGACTCGAAAGCTTTCCGTCACCAATGGAGGACATAACCCAAGTACCTCTAGTCCTTCGCCCTCTTCCAGTGCATTGCGAAGACAATTACCAGGAGGGCTAACAATGGGATCTACGGAAGACATTTTCCAGGGTACCCGCTCCAGGAAGAAATAATCAGCTACTGGGGGTAGTTCTTTCTCAGAACCCCAGAGAGTGGCTCAAGCTGTGGGTAGTATTCCCTTCAACTTACGCAATAACTCAGCATTCCGAGGAGACAATGATTCCCAAGGAACGGACTCCGAGATCCCTAGGGGTAGCTCCCCTCGCCAGGTTGATGTAGCCTTCTAAGGTGGGGAAAGTATTTCTTCCGAGTCTGAGGAAGAGACTGCGCTGCCAGCTTTCCCCAATGACTACTCTCGCTAGGGTCAGAGACAGAAAGTGCAGCATCCACTTTCCCGTCCACCTCTCCCCATGTGAGGACGGTATACATGGCCGGGGACGACCATGAAGGCCCCAACGACTGCCAGTACCTCGAGACCCTCGAGGCCATGATACAGACGATGGGTGCATTAATGTAAGTCTTAACCCAGACAATGCTGAAAATCAAAGCAAATATGGCTTCTCAACCAACAAGAACCCTGGGCAAGAAAACTTGGACCCAGGGACCAACGGAGATGCAAGCACAAATACCCCACTTGCGGGTAGTAATCCTCACCTGCCTGGCCCGTCTGCACCCTCCGCAGGAGATAAGGACATTAAAGCAATGAAGGAGGTCCGGGAACTCTGGGCTCGCCTAGAATCCATGGGCAATCGAGACTCACTCCGCGATCTCGGGGTGCTACAGCCATACCCGATAGAATGAAGGGACGTACCGTATCTGCCCAGATACAAGCCCTTCAACATAAACATATTTGACGATAAGTCTTCCCCTCCCCAGTTCATGAGTTACTTCAAGATTACAACGGGAAACCTACCCCGCAGCGATGCTATCCCAACCAGACTCTTCATTGGGGTATTAGCAGGGGTAGCTTTCGACTTTTTCTGCTGTCTCAAAGATAATTGTATCTCATCATTCGATGAACTCAAGTGTATGTTCCTCAACAGATTCTATGAGAAGGGAAATGATATGATGATGTCCTCTCTAATGGACGTCGCCTAGGGTGAAACAGAACTGATGCAAAATTACATCGAGCGGTTTTGACAAATGGTGCTAAGGTTGCCCCATGGCAAACCCGATGCCACACTAATAGAGATGTGTCGGAAGAACATGCTTCCGGCAATCAGTCTCTGGATGCATGATAGCTAGTTCAAAGACTGGACGAAGTTCATTATAAGCGATGTCAATATTGAAAAGAAGCACAAGGATGCCCAGCACTTGGGAATCCATAAACCTACTACTGAGCAAGCCATGGTCGCTAATGTGGCCAAGCAGTCTGAGAAAAAGCTGGCAGAGGCTCCAAAATCAAATGAGACATATTCTTTCGAAGACAGTGATATCAAGACGATCTTTGATATGCTAATGCAGGAAGTTAAAATTTCCCTTCCCGATATCAAAAGTCAGCCTGTAGCAGAGGATATGAACAACCCAAAGTCCTGTCACTTCCACCGGCACGTTCAACACCCGACGCATGAGTGCTACACCTTGAAGCGGTACATCCAACGGCTGATCGATACCAAGGTTCTCTTCCTGGATTTCTGCGGCTCTCCAGAGACACTCGGGCTGCTCTTAGCAAGGCATTACAAAATGCCAACACCTATCTAGTGTAGGTCAAACTGTCCGCTGAAGATCCGGCTGCTTGCCCCCACTGCAATAATATCATGGAGGCAATAACCAACATCATGTTCTCGCAATAGGATATGTTGCTAAAGAATAACTGGCATGATCGCCCCCTGTATTACACAGGGTACATTGGCGCCATTAACGTGGACTAGATGCACATCGATCATGGTTCATCAATCAGCATCATCTCGTGGAGTCTACTTTAGACCTTGGGCTTCCCGATGCATCGTCTGGCAGCCACCAATACTGCCATTAGTGGCTTCAACACAGGAAGGAGCTACTCTCTGGGCAAGATTCGCCTGAAGTGCAAGATCGACGACCAGAAAACCGATTTCACTTGCTACATCATTGACGTAGATGTATCCTAAAACATCTTGCTCGGATGCCCCTGAATACACCAATATATGATCGTGCCGTCAACCCTGCACCAATGCTTAAAGTACGTCGACGATCATGTCATCATCAGAACAGAGTTTCAGACATCGTCCAATTTAAGGGAGTCGAGACGTACTACTCCGACGCCATCCTCTACAAATAAACCTACCGAGAGAAAGGTGACAATGAAGCCGACGATGAGGTCGAGGTTATGACAACACCAGAGGAGCCCATGAGAACCCATCTCAAGGCTTGCACTCCCGGCGTAGCCACGCCACTCGTTATCAAGTTGCATAGGAAGGTACCAGAATCTCTGGTACCATCCACATCGTCTGAACCTCTGGTCGTTCGCCTTCATAGGCCAAATTGACCGTAGAGGAGTGACCCTGCACCATCTGTTCCGTCTTAACCTCTGGTCGTTCGCCTTCATAAGCCAAATTGACCGAAGGGGAAGGACCCCGTACCATCTGCTCCTTCAGAACCTAGGGTCGTTTGTCTTCGCAGACCGCCAAAAAAAGACCCGGCCAGGGTTGCAGCCTCCGATCCTCTGGTGGTAAAGCTGCACAGGAAGCCACCAACGCTTGTAACCTCACTGGGGGTAGCCCATGAGGATGACGAACTGCAAGAATATGTGGCTACTCAGTTCAACGTTCCTTCCCTCGATGATATGATTCCTCTGGAATAGATACCTTATTTTATCAATAAAGAGTTATCTTTGAACTATTCTGAGCGTACTCATATCAACACATTGTACTCTATGGATCAAGACCTAGGATTATATCTGTAGACACAGGTGACTACCACCTACGTAGTAAACCAGGTCCTCCCTAGCCAAGGTTCCTACTTCATGATTCCAGCACGGAGGAGGGGAGATAAATCCATCATCTTCGGCAGGGTTCAATGCCCCCGTTCCTTCATCCCAGAGGAACAAGAGCCAGAATTCAACACCGACAAAATAAAAATCTACCGGTTTAGTGGTCAAGCCAAACATATCATCCATAATATGGGTTATGACCTTAAAAATAACCAGGGTTTAAACTGCGGCAAGGGCTGACGGCTGCCCCTGCGTCTACCTGCTCCCGTAGGAAAATTCGAGGACTACTATCATAAGACCAAGCATGGACTAAGGTACGTAATGCCTCCCACAACCCCCAAAGGTTCAAATGAAGAAGATGGGGTTCACTCCCACTCTTCGTAATCTTTCGCTTGGGACTCTGACGTCAGTATCAGAGAGATACTCAAGCAAACATTGTCTGCCAACTTGGTGTCAACTGACGTTGAGGAAGATGACGAAGATCCATAGAAACTCCTTGAAGTTGAATCGTGGGCCCAACGCCTAGATGTAAATTGGGAGGTACGGTTCGAACAACGAGAACCTTCTACCGAGGACGAAGTCGTACAAGTTAATCTGGGAGACGAATCCTCCCCTAAACCTATCTTCATCAGGAAAATTCTGTTCGAAGAAGACCGAGAATCCCTACTACAGCTCGTAAGGCAGTATATTGATATCTTTTCTTGGATTTATAAAGACATGCTAGGGCTATATCCTCAAATCGCGTTCCACAAGCTCAACATCTTGTCGAACGCTAAGCCTTTAAAGCAACAACAACGACAATTTTAGCCGAAAATTATGAACGCCATCGAGGCTGAAGTCAAAAAACTGATAGCTAATGGCTTCGTCCGCAAAGAACAATATCTTGACTGGGTAGCCAACATAGTACCTATTGTCAAGAAGAATGGAAAGATTCGAATCTGCATCGACTTTCACGATCTAAATGTGACTTGTCCTAAGTACAAATTCCCCCTCCCAATCACCGACATAATGATCGACAATACCTGTGGCTTCGAGCGCATGTCCTTCATGGACGGCCTCTCAGGCTATAACCAAATCAAGATGTTTCCCAACGATGAGAAGCATACATCGTTCCAGACCCTAATACCAGCGGGCTATGAGCACCATATTCCATGAACATCTGCGCAAGACGGTGGAATGCTACGTCGATGACATCGCTGTCAAGAGTCGCTCTAAAGATGATCACCTCCAAGACTTGAGAACTGTGTTTGACTTAATGTGCGCACACTGCCTCAAGATGAACCCTACAAAGTTCTTCCTGGGAGTCTCCAGCGGAAAATTCCTGGCTTTCATCATCAATTTTCAGGGTATTCACATAGATCCCGACAAAACCAAGGCTATCCTGAAAATGAGCCCGCCAAAGAACCTTCGAGAAGTCCACGACCTTCTAGCGAGGCTGGCATACATCAGGAGGTTCATATCAAACATCTCTGGACGTTGTCGGTCGTTCACCTAGCTCATAAAGAAAGGTGTCTCCTTTGTCTGGGATAAAAAATGCCAACACACGTTTGACGACATCAAGGAGTACCTATCAAATCCTCCTGTGCTGGTGGCCCCGGTCATGAAAAAGCCCTTCCTGCTCTACTTATGCGTGATGGAGCACTCTCTCGGTATCATGCTATCCCAGAATAGTGATGCAGGCCACGAACAGGCCATATACTACCTTAGGATGATGATCGGCACGGAGCATAGGTACACCACCATTGAGAAGGAATGCCTTGCTCTAGTATTCACTATTCAAAAAACTCGACATTACGTGGCAGGACAGACCATTTATGTAATCTCATGAGTCAACCTCCTCAGGGTCCTCATGACCAAACCAGGGGCACTAAGTTTCCGCTTGGCTACCTGGGTGATACAATTATATCCATATGATATATTGTTCGTCCCACAGAAAGCCGTCAAGGTTCAAGCACTGGCCGACTTTCTGGCAGCCCACCAAGGGTCAGAAAGCTCGAAGCTCTATGAGAAGATTCCATATAAGGCAGCGGACTCCAACGTCACTTCACAAGAAGCTGTGTGGCGAATGTTCTTTGAAGACGCTTCAAGATCAGGGCCCAAAGACGACACCATCGTTAGGGTCATGATAGTGTTGATCTTCCCACAAGGCCTCATCATCAATCGTGCTTACTATCTCATGGAGCCGTGCTCCAACAATGTAGCAGAGTAAAATACCTTAATTATTGGGCTCCAACTTGCTAAACAAGTTGGAGTAGAATACCTGGAGGCTTACGATGATTCTCAGCTAATAATCAAATATGTCCGAGACGAGTATAAAGTCCAAAACGAAGACTTGATCCCCTACCACCAAGCGGCGCTTAGCATTATCTCAACTTTCGAGATATTCATTATAGAGAATGTCCCTCGGTTGCAAAATATTGAGGCTGATGACTTAGCCGGCCTCGCTGCCTCCTTGGCAGTCCCAAGCGACACCCATCAACTAATCATGGTGATCGATCAAGAAATGGTCTATCCCAAAAATAACCACTGCCTATGTCTGAGCTACTCTGCGGAAGTACACACTGACGTCCAAGAATAGAGGCTTCCATTCATTAACTACGCGGTCAAATGGTCTGCCATAAGCCTTCAAGAAGACTATCATAAAGTTCATCAAGAAATTTGTGTCCTCCAGCAAACATGACTGGAGCGAGAAGCTGGATGAATGTCTCTGGGACTACCGTACAACTGTCCGGACCGCTACTGGCAATACGCCTTTCTCTCTGGTGTAGATAAGAGAAGCGATCCTTCCGCTCGAGATCCAAATCCTTTCACTCCGAGTAGCTCTCGCCAACCAATTAGATGTCGACGTAAACTACCGCCGACGGCTACAAGAGTTAGAAGCACTCGATGAGAAACGTCTCTTAGCTCAACAACGTATCAAGCTATATTAAGTACGTCTCTCTGGAGCCTTCAACAAACGGCTGAAGAAGAGAACTTACCAAGTGGGTGATCTCGTCCTAACTGTAAGGAGGCCGATAGTTATGACCCACAAGACGGCCGGCAAATTTTAGCCTAAATGGGAGGACCCATTCATTGTGAGTCCATATTCTCCAACGGTGCCTACTGGCTAGTAAAACCCAACATCGACTTGCTCATGATGCCTATCAACAGCTAGTTGCTGAAAAAGTACCACGTCTAAACTAGACTTGTACCCCCCCATCCCCTATCACGCCCCGATCTTCCGCAGGCAATCGGCCATCCCCGCTAGGGTTAAATCATCGCGCCAGCGCTCCCGCGGGATGATCTTTTTTCATCTGGGCGTGATGCCGCACGAGCGATAGCCGCGCCTGTGCAAGGCCAAGTTTTGAACAGTCGGTAAGATGTCTAAACCACAGAGTCACACAGATAGTCCGAGTGTAGCAGAATAAGAAACGCACAGGCGATTAGTAATAAATTCACAGAGTCGTAAATAGCGGAAGCATTGAATAACACAAGTATAGAAGTAAAATAAGCTCTTTATTTATTATTGAACAAGTGTTACAAGCGGCGCTAGACCGAGATTACAAGTCGCTCAAGCCTCTCTCTCGAAAACAGTAAAAGCATACTAAGTGGCTATATTTGTGGAATGATACATAGACGATATTCCAATATTATGTCTTGTATATGTGCTTCAGTTCCGGAAATACTCCAAGGCTCTAGAGCGAACTCCACGCCTTAGCACGCACGAAGGAGACATTTGCACTGAATGAGGTTCTTCCACACCCTGCAAGCAATCTGGTGGGTTATCAGTACATGAATGCACTGGTGGGGAGGCTTCTCGCCCGCTCGACAAATCCAAGCACGTTATATAGGTTCCGAGCACCATCTATTAAGTTATCTTTCTAGTCTTGCCTTAGGATCAATTTCATGGCATAATAAAAAGTTTAACTCGTGTGGCAGTGCACCGTGCGATATATGAGTTACACGGCGAGACTTACCAACTTAACATTCATCCTTCCTTGTCCATGGAAAATCAAGTTAAATCAAACACAAGCACATCATAAATGATACAAAATAAAGTAGTGCACGAACAAAGCCTAGGGATCCAAACGAGTTCTTGCCTCAATTGCGATACGCTTACTAATTAACGTATAGTGCATCCATATCTCTAAGTACAAAGTGGCATGCAACATTCTCTTTTATCACAAGTTTTAAACGTTCTTCTCAGAGTTACTCAGGTGTGTTCGAATGTACAAGTTACTCGTTCTGATGCAAATGAACTCGCACGTGAATTGCCGTAATTGAGCCAACTTAGTCTATATGAACAAAAGGTCACTGGCATAGCCATAAAGGACGAGTTATAGCCTCTAGATGGATGGCTGCAACGTTGGAAACGTGGAGCCGTCTGCACCACCATGCCCGAAATAAACGGCTATCAAAATTTATTCCGTCCAGATCGGATCGGCCCCCGTGTCTCGGCAAGCCGTCCGCAGGAACACAAAATACCCTGTGCACAGGTTGTCCGTGACCATTCGAACACAAAATCTTCCAAATCTTATATCATAACTTGTCGAATCTTGAATCACATAAATCATAAGTTAGCTCCAATCTTGTCCATGTTCACAAACGAATTGGCTCTCAGAGCCACCTGAATTAGGTCCTGAATGAATGTTGCTCCCTGAGATGTCTTATCATAATTCTTACTCAAACTATCATGCTACAGTCCCCTAGATCGGAAACTGCCTTGGTGACCTAATGGTCCCAAATACTTTCATGTTCAAACTTGCTCAAAATGACTAATTGATAGTCTCCCGGCCAAACGAAGTGTGTCATGTTTCGAGTCATGATCTAGGTCGTGGCACGACTCTACGAGATAAGCATTTCACATAAAGGTGAATGCTATACTTGCTCAAATGAAGGTATACTTGAACCATAAATAGTACAACTTAGCACGAGTACGAAGGTGTCATTGAGTCACGACATAATCTCTAAGACAAGCAATATAAGCAGGTGTAGCAGTGTACTACGAAGAGTATATAATGGTCTACACGAAGCATAGCGGAGTCTACTTGAACGAAATAAAGTTAGCATGCAAGGGCCCAAGTTATAAGCCAAGTTTCATTTCCATGTTCTAACACAAGCAATACAAGATGGGATTATTCTCTTAGCTAGGTGCGTTGTATTCTTTATTAGCATGTAGGGGTGAATCCCCTAGCGACTAGTATCTATCATCCATATTTTAAGTGTGCTGGCTAAGCAAAGACAAGTTCATCGTAGCCTCCCACCTTAGCAATATTTTTTCTCGGTCGAGCGATACTCCGAGCAAGCCTTTGAAAGTCTAAGTCTAAACTACTAAAGGGCAAAGTCTGGGAATCCTTTGCCTCAAACGAGTTTTCTCGCTGAGCAAAGCGGGTCGAGTTATTGCACTTTTGCTTTTTGAATCGGCAGTCCGCTTGAGCGGAACGGATCGTTACATCCCCAGCGGGATAACCCAGATGTACATCACTACACTCTTGGTTCTTCATCCCCAGCAATGCCTATGCAATATTTTCCCCTTCTTTATAATTTTTTTATAAAAACCATCATCTGTATCCATGAGCCGTGAATACACAATGGATGAGGGATCCTTAAAAGTCTCCCCAGTGAAGGAGTCCTCAGGTTCACTTGCACACTCCCGCAGTGACCACTCAAAAACTAATCTCATTAGACGCTAGCCATGTTGATATTTTCTCTGAGCTATCGTCCCACCAATCTTCCTAGCTGAGCAATCCTTAGGTCTATCTTCATGTTCAGATAGACCACACTCAACGTTACTCCTCAACAAGTTTCTCGGACATCGGTTCACGTCCATATTATCTCTGAACTATCGTCCTAACATCCCTCCTCGGCTGCGTTTGCCATGCCATATTATCTCTGAGCAAACTTCCCGGATCTTGGCTATCGATCATTACATCCATATCACCTCTGACATCGGTTGTAATCCCCATTTATCATCTGTACTCTCCAAAGTACACCAGTGGTTTTAAGTCCACAAAAACTTTCACGTCCATATTTTCTATGGCATGGCTTGTTCCAAATCTATTACTTGCACTAACATGCGCAAAAAGTAATGGGTTCCATATTACCTCTGATAGGGACTATTTTTGAACTTATTACTTACACCTTAGTTCGCAAAAAGTAATAAGCCCACCAAAGTCCCCCAGTGGGATTTCCTCAAATGGAAGCAAACAACCACGTCCATACTACCTCTGGCGCGCTTTCTTCTCATTTCCACGAAAATATCGGGATCATACCTAACCTCTCGGCATGGCTATTGATCAGCTCACGTCTACGTCACCTCTGAGCTATCGTTCTCACATCCTCCCCCAAGAGTGTGCCATGTCCAAGTGACCTCTGAGCAAACCTCCCCCCTACGACTATCACCAGTCATCATTTCAAATTATCACTCGTGCTTAAATTTAAGTACGCCAATGATGTTAAGCCCATCAAACTTGCCACGTCCATATCACCTCTGGCAAGGCCCGCTTCGAACTTATTACTTACACTATAGTGCACAAAGAGTAATAAGTCCACCAAAAATCCCCTAGCGAGTTGTCCTTAAAAAGTTACGATATTTTACTACATCCATATTTTTTCTACTACAATATTCAAATATCACATAAAATTCATACATAATAAGACAAATGCAGGAAGAAGTTCCAAAAAATTGGAAACTTTTATTCAAGATCATGAGCACATATGATGGGAATTTATTACATTTCAAGGGTTTTCATTAATATTCAAGGTCTTGAGTACATATTATGGAAATACCTTTTAAGGGTTTCCATGAGTTCTCGCCAATAAGAACCTCTTCCATTAAAAGATGCCCCCGTGTTGTTTCTGCCACGGACACAAGTGGGCCAAACTACAGAGCTCAAGGCTTTCTGGCTCACCACTCCACAATGAAAACCTCAGTAAGTAGAATCCATACTGATGGGTAGTAAGGAAAGCGCAGGAGAAGACGCTCTACAAACAGGCTAAAAGACCGACGACAAGAATGATAATTAATCCAAATCCTGCCATTGGCGCCACAAGCCCCCAGCAGGTAGCAAGCCACATAGAGGGAAGAAATATAGCTAGCACGCTGCATAAAAAAGGATGACTCAGCGCGTGACGTAGGATGTTCATCCTCATCTCTTGGATAAATCCCTGCTGAATTGTCCTCGTATCCGGGATCATTCCTAGGCGAACCGTCCTCGTCTCTTAGATTACTTCTTGAAGAGGAACCGCCGCATAAGGGTGACATTATCTTCGAATGATGGGTGTTATGATATCCTTCCATGATCCATCATGAGCATCAAGAGCAAGGACAGAACCTACAAAAAGAAGACATGCATCAGCCTTAGTGAAGATCGCATAAAGACACAACTGCTGCATACTGCTGCCCGGTCGCAGTGACGCACGACCGAGTCTGCATGTGCGAGCAAGAGGAGGTCTCATCTATGCAGTTGAGCCAGAGATAAATATCTGCGCACAAGAAAGAATACGACCCCCACCCATGCGGCCACGCCAAAGCTCGGATTGCATGTTATAGAGGAGTACTCGTCCACACAATAGTACTCTGTAAAGAGGTCTGCGAATGCCCGAGACAAGTCTTTTGCAACAAGACAGTGTACTGGGGCCTCTGTGTCCTTCATAACCTAGTGTAAGAAGGGCGGTACAACCCTACCTCCAAGCAAAATATCCAGATTAGGAGGCCACGGATCGAGACCACCCCTGATAAAATTTTCGGCGAGGAGAGTCGCAGCCTTCGGAATCCCCCATAGGAGAAAAGGGGAAAGGAAGCAAGGGGATAAAGTTCTTGTCACTACCCAATTCTAAAAATAGGATTTTTTTTTATTTTAATTTGGTAAATTGTGTATTGATCATAAATATTTGTATTTATATTTAATTAGTTGGATGTATTTATTTTTATTAGTTGTTTTAGGGTTTTGGCTAGTTTGGACCCGTGTCAGACCCTATTGGACCTTGTCAGACCCTTGTCAGACTCAACCCTTGGTGTAGAATAGTTATTTTATCTTTAATTATCTAGCTGGGTTATTTTGGATTAGTTAGATTGGTTTAAGAAACCCTAAACATAAAACCCTAGTTTGGAAGACTTAAGTTGAGGGTATTGTGGTCTTTGTGTTAGGCTTCTAACCCTAACCCTATTTCTCCTATATGGCCGCCCCCTTCCTTTTCATTTCCTTCCACTTTATTTTCCTCCCTCCATTCTCTTTCTTTAATTCTTTCATTTACTTCTCTCCAATTCCAAGTAAGTATTTTCACCTTCCCTCTCTTCCTTCATTTACTTCTCTTATTAATGCAAACCCTAATCTTTTATTCTTTTTAACCTAGGTGTGTAGAGCCTAGATTTGGTGTAGAAGCTTGGTTTGGAGGCTTGGTGTGGTAAATTTTAGAATTTTTGGAGACTTTGGCCTTGAGATTTCAACTCCCAAGAGGTAAACCCTAACTTTCCTCTTAGTGATTACTTTAATATATTGTAATTAGTAGTTTAAAATCTTTTTAGACCTTAGGGCTACCCATGGGAGGAATTTAGAACTTGTTTGGATAGTTTGGAGACTTTGACCTAAGGTTTTATGTCAATTTTGGGTAAAATCCAAGATTGGGCCATTTTGGGTGTTGCCCTAGGTTAGATGAACCTAGGTAGACGTGCCTGGGTGTCTTGAGGGTAGGTTCGTTTTCCCGTTCGGACACGCGAGGTCGTATCGCGAAGTATTGGGCGTTTCGGACGATTTGGGGGTTTTCCTTCTCCGTGGGTTCCACGTGCATGTGGAATTTTGCCACGGATCTAGAATCAAAGAGTTAGCATTTTTGTGAGATTCTAGACGTTGTTTAGAACTCGTGGATAAATTTTGGGTCAATTCCGATTAGGTTTGGCTTGCGTTTCGCGAGTTATCGCAAGCCGTACTCCAAGTGTTCGTCGAAATGACCAAATGGCCATTTCGACTTGGTTTATAGGTTCCAGGCTTGTGCACGGGTTGGTTTAGCCTTGGGGAGTGTGTATTAGGATTTTTGAGTTTATATATATATATATATATATATATATATATATATATATATATAGTATGTGTGCGTTTATATATATATGCATGTGTGTAGTGTGTGTGAGTGTAGAGGATGTGAGTGAGTGAGATTGGAAGAGAGCAAGCGAGAGTGAGTTGAGAGAGATCGAGAGAGAGTGAAACAAATAGAGAGATAGGGAGAGGGAGAGGGAGCAGGAAGTAGTAGCAGCAGCAGTAGGTAGCAGTAGCAGCAGCATCATTAGGTAGCAGCAGCAGCAGCAGCGGCAGCAGGTAGCAGCAGCAGCAACAGGTCGTAGCAGCAGCAACAACAGCAGATATATATATATATATATATATATATATCGGTTGATAGTGAGATAAGAGAGAAGGGTGAGGTAAGGTATTGGATTTCAATACCTTGAGGTATTGAAGGTAAGTTGAGGTATTGCCAATATACTAAGGTATTGGATTTCAATACCTTGAGCTTCCTGTTACGTCAAGCTGACCAAGTGACGCCCACAAAGGACGAGAATCACCCAGATCTTCAGCATGAAAAAATCCTAACAAATGCCCATGTGGTAGCTCGACCTGCTTACGGTTACAGCTGGACCCCGTTACGAAGCAACATATGGAACCCTCCAGCATCCATGCGGCCCAACATATGCGCGCCCAGGATGACTATAAATAGTAGGGTATCACACCCGAACAAAAGACAGGCAGACTATCTGCGAATCTACACTCGAATAAGAGAGAAGAGCTTCTGCATCGGATCGTCCAGGGAGTAAAGAGAGTTGCTACACTCCTAACCCTCCATCGTTATCCCTCAGAACACAAAATTTATACTTAGACTATCTATCTAGGACTCCTCTCTGTACTCTCTTTTAGTTTGTATATTAAATCAAGTTCTTTCTTAAAGACTTTAGAATTTAATGGCGAACAAGGTGGCGACTCTGCTGGGGATGACCTTCTCCCCTGATGATAAATTGTTAACGCAATCTGATGCGGCCAAGCTCAGCTCAATGCAAAAGATGCTGGTAGTTCCCTTCGACCAACAAGCGTTCGAGGAAATGCTCTCAGAAGGAAGTGCTAGTCCTTCGCCAAGGCTAGCCAATCCCAAGAAGTCTCGCAGGAAGTGAATAGCAAAGGTCGTTGTGCCTTATCCAACTACGGAGCACACACTTTCCGCTTCTCTCTCTGTTGCCAATGATGGTCGTCAGACAAACACCCGGGACGTCCACATCCATGCGGTAACCCCGTCTGACGCAGAAACTGCTCGGCACCCAGACTCTGGGAGAGAAAAATACTACGATGCCAAACGTTATGGGGCTGCGACAGGTTCTAGGAGGTCAAGAAGGAAGTCACATAAGACTGACCATGCGGCGCTAGCTTACAACCGCAGGAATAAGGTCGCATGCGGCCCAAACAGCAACAGAACATCTGTTTTCGACCGTATCTCTTGCGGTGCAGATCCTACGGGGCTCACGGAGAATGGCGATAACCCAAACCTGGACTCTTTGTACTACGCGCCTACAGGTGCTAGATCAAAGAATCTCAGGGCAGTGCAAGCTCATCATGCTCAAGGAACTGTCCAGTTAGCTGTCCGTCAGCAGACACCGTTAACCGTTCCATGGGACCCAGATGGGAAGCTATACAAGATCGCCTCGTGGGTCCAGCCCGCAGCGGCAAATAGACATCGTCGTTCTCAAAAGTCTTCTGCTGAAGATCCGAGAAAAGTTCTTGTACGAAACCCGGATCAGAAAGCAAATACAACACCCATGCACCCGTGCGCTCGGTCCTTCCGGGCCCACAAAAAGTGTACAAAGGTGGAACAACCCTTGCTTGACTTTCGTAATGTGATCAATCATAAGCGCAAGGCGAGGAAAACATCCGTGGCCGGTGAAATTTTCTCTCCAGGGTATCACTGTGCCAAGATCATTATCAATTGTTACTGCAACAAATTGGCAACACCCACAAGCTGGCTGTCGGCCTTCCAGCTAATGCAGCAGACAACACCCATCACGCAACAACCAGGAGATTAGATGCAAGTACCAGAGGAGGAGTTTTCCTCCGCCTCATGCTACTCGACTCGGAAGCTTTCCGTCACCAAGGGAGGACAGAACCCAAGTACCTCTAGTCCGTCGTCCTCTGCCAGTGCGTTGCGAAGACGATTACCAGGAGGTTAACAACGGAACCTACGGAAGGCATTTTCCAGGGTACCCACTCCAGGAAGAAACTGTCAGCTACTGGGGGTAGTTCTTCCTCAGAACCCCAGGGGGTGGCCCAAACTGAGGTTAGCATTTCCCTCGACTTACGCAACAACCCAGCGTTCCGAGGAGACATCGATTCCCAAGGAAAGGACTCCGAGATCCCTGGGGGTAGCTCCCCTCGTCAAGCTGATGTAGCCTCCTAAGCTGGGAAAAGCGTTACTTCCGAGCCCGAGGAGAAGATGGCGCTACCAGCTTTCCCCGATTACTACTCTCGCTAGGGGTCTGAGACGGAAAGTGCAGCATCCACTGTCCCGTCCATCTCTTCCCGCGTGAGGACGATATACATGGCCGGAACGACCATGAAGCCCCCCGCGACCGCCAACGCATCGAGACATGGCATAGATTGTAAGGGGGTGCAACACTTCCTCCATTTTTTCCTCTCAATCTTATGGTGAGAGAGGTGGTGGCTGTTAGTTGGTTAGATTGAGTACTAGAGTGTGTGAGTGATGTTCATGGAAAATCTATAAAAAGATACCAACAATATGGTTGCATATGTTTGTAGTCATCCAGTGTGATGTCCCCAGGGGCGGATCTAGCCTATGAACCCACCCCACCCCAAAAAAATATTACTCTTTTTTTTTTTTATATGTTTTCTATTTTTGATTTTTTTTATATAGGTTAGTCCATCTCTAGTCCATTCTAATTCATGGTAGCCCACATCAGTTTCAGTTTTTGGATCCGTCTCTGGATGTCCCTATTCTTTTATAGATTCAAGGATTCCAAGAAGAGAATGGCATGAGAAATCTATAACATCAGAAGAAGTCTATGATTAAAGAAAAGAAAGAAAAAAGATACCTATATATATATATATTATTCTTTGTTTTTTTTTTTTTTTTGAATAAGTGAGGTTGTTTTTCTCTGTTCTAAAAAGTACCTAATCCTAGCTGATGTTAAGGATTGTATCAATCAGAAAAAGAAAAGTCTCAGATTTGCTCATGAATTGATGTTGGAAGGCAGTAGAACTTTACCAATTTATAAAGAAAGAAACTGTGTGTAGATATCTATATCGAGTTTCAACAATAATGTATTGTAATTATTCAAAGAAATCAATTGGCTAATAGTTGGTGTTACATTCTTTTATTAAGTTCAAGTACATGACACTTGCTGACTTTTGGTTTGAGCCTTCGATCCGCATCGAGGACTATTCAAGAGTTTTCATCTGTATATATGTATTGGCCATGCATAGTAGCACTTGTTTTTTAGTATCCCTTCTTGTCAAAATTGCTTCACCATTTGGCTTACTCCATAGAGTATGATGACGGAAATTAGTGGTTTTCAACCTTGGATATAAGACTTATCTTTAACTTGATCTCAAAATGTTGGAGCTTCACGATCTTCCACTTTGTCTCCTGAGACACGAGCTGGAAATTAATTAAGTATTACAATATCTGCACTTTGTCATCAATCCTTGTTTCACAAAGCAATCGATGACTTTATATGTAGCATCTCACATTCTTCATATAAGAAACAATTTTTTTTTAGAGGATTACAGTTTAAATATATTTTACAGAGAGAAAATAATTGGAAAAAATTGATCTGAGAACGTTTGGCATTTTCCACCAATTCTACAATCCCAAACGTCCTTACTTTTTTTTATTCTCTTTGGCGAGAAAAAAGTGAGTTAAAGTGTAGTTCTCTACAAGAAAATTTCTGTATAAGAAATCCCGATTAATACATTTTCATTAAGTAAATAAAATTTTGATTGAAACCCTAATAGTGATTCTATCAAAGGGTATATAGTTTGTGTTTTG
Source organism: Iris macrosiphon (assembly GCA_036927795.1). NCBI lineage: Eukaryota > Viridiplantae > Streptophyta > Magnoliopsida > Asparagales > Iridaceae > Iris > Iris macrosiphon. The sequence goes on along the minus strand of JAYESA010000017.1, from coordinate 152,533,513 downwards.
TGATCTCCAATTCTCGCTTCTATTGTAATGTATTGTTACCTTGCAAAGTTTAAAACAATATCTCTGGTGTATATATTGTTTGTTGATTTTTTTCTCGTATATGGTTGAATGTTTAAGGTTAAAATAATGGAATTATAATAGTTTAGTCCTTTAACGAATAAAAATTTAAGCATGAGATATAGATAATTAAAACCAGTCAAAGTCTTAACAGATATTTTTTTAAGCCATCGAATCCGAGTCAAGTATTATTATACCTCAAGATAGTAGAATTTGCATATCTATAAAAAAGATGAGGCTTCAATGATAAAGAAGGTTAAGAAGAGCACATATGTGCTAATTTATTTTGGGCAACTCTAAAGGTCCAAAATTCATCCCCTCTTTAAATTCTAGATTTTCAGGTGCAGTGATTCCACTAACCGCCAAAAAAAAGAGAGGACAAGTGTGATACCTGTACCGACACGGCACAGAAAGCAATGAAATTTCTCCACGTTGAGTCCGACATGTGGCGGATCCCAACTTCCCAAAAAGTCTCACTGTTTTGTCGTTCACTGACATCCGGAGGGGAAAAACAAGAGTGGGGTGGGTCCCACTCCCATTCTTTTATTATTAGAACGTTCTGGTTGTTTGCCAGCTACCGTAAGCCACTTGCTGACTTTTCCTTAGTGGGTCCCACTTTAAGCAGACGCGTCGAGTTCCAGTGGATTGCGTCATCCAGTGACCAAATGCCGCGGATTCTCTTCTACCAGTGGTTGTAACATATTTTTGTCACAGCGAACGTGGAGCTTTCAGAGGATGACACGGACACAGATTTTTTTAAGCACTAAAAAACTTTTAGACTTTGGTTCATGCAAACATTCAATTACCGAGCATAAAGTTCATTTTTGTTCAACGGTGTATATTCACACTACGATTCAAGTGAGACATATTAAAACATTGGAATCGAAATTATTTTTTGAATGTTCATAAAATTACTTTTAAAATAAATTTAATTAATATAAGGGACTTTACAATGAGACGATTTTTGTGCCAACAACTCGGCAAACAACTTCAAAGAGCTCCAACCATCGTATTTCTATGACACCGAGGATACAATTGCATCGGACGCTTGACTTCAGGATACTGAGGCTATTCTAGAGGCAGCCGAAGTTTCGACTAGAGAGCAAGTCTCGGTGGTTCGGTTGTAGTTGCTAGATCTGCCCCGAGACTAGTGAACAACACAGATGGTTTCACTAACAGTACCCGTCCCCTGGACCGAATTCAACGAAAGATTTTCAGGTCAGATACTTTGATGCGGTGTCGCGTTATGATCTGCAACCGAGATTTAATAACTTGAAGCAGATTGACAGGATTGTCGACGGCTACGCGGCAGATTTTTGTTGGTTAAGTCAATTTGCTCCCACCTTAGTGGCGATCGGATTAGACCGAGCAAGGAGGTTCCAGCAGGGACTTCGCCTGAAGATCATATTGACAGTGGAACAACACGAGCTTCAGAATTTTGATGTTGTGTTAAGAGAACCAAGGAGTCATAAGTACACCTCCCAGATGATTGTCGATAGAATTGGGGGCCGGAAGAGGTCTCACACATTAGGGGGTTCTTACACCCAGTCTTCAGCACCAGCCCCGACAGTTAGGGCTTTAACTATCAGATCTCCAAGGAGGCCAGTTTCAACAGCCTCAGTTTAGCAAACATCCCCAACTCGAACTCAGCAGCAAATGAAGCCTTCCTCAGCAGGGTGTTCTCATTGTGGGAAACCAAGACACGTGATTTCAGAGTGTCATAGAGCACATGGGTTGTGCTTAGCTTATGGATCTTCAGAACATAGGGTGTGATCTTGCCCACACAGAGCTAGTTCATCATCATCCCCAAAAGATATAAGCCGTTGAGACGTGGCCAGTTCCCAGAACAGTTGCAGAAGTCCGTAGTTTCCTGGGACTAGCACGATGTTATCGAAGATTTGTGTCATAATTTGCTAAAATTTCCATACCCTTGACACAATTGACTCGTAAGGATGTGCGCTTTGATTGGATATATGAATGTCAAACCTCTTTAGAGAAGCTCAAGTAGAATTTGATTACGGCACCAATTTTGACGCTTTCAGATGGGTCAGGTGGTTTCATGGTATATTGCAATGCATCATGAAAATGAGTAGGGTGTGTTGTTATGCAGCATGGCAAGGTTATAGCTTATGCGTCTCGGCATCTTCGAGACCATGGAAAGAATTATCCAACACACGACTTGTAGTTAGCAGCAGTTGTCTTGCACTCAAACTTTGAAGATATTACCTATATGGAGGTCGAGTAGAGATTTATACTGATCATAAGAGTTTGAAGTACGTCTTTACTCAGAAGGATCTCAACATGAGACAGAGGAGATGGCTAGAGCTGATGACAAACTATGATCTTGACCTTCAGTATCATCCATGGAAGGCTAATGTCGTGGCAGATGCTTTGAGCCGGAGAGCAGGAGCTTATTTTCTTACAGCCGCAGTAAGAGATTTTAGAAAATCTTCACGATATGGACATAAAAGTAGTGTTTCCTGGCAACACAGTATTGATGGCCGGTCTGCAATTTTAGTTCAGTATAGTGGAGAGGATCAGAGAAGCAAAGTAAACGGATGTCAAGCTTCAGCGACTTGGAGCAGAATGTGAGGCAAGACATAGAACAGAACTAAGCATTCAAAGTGACGAAACTCTCCAATTTGGTCATCTTCTTTGTGTATCAAGTGGATATATCCGTCAAGAGATCATCTCAGAAGCCCACAGTTCTCGTTATTCCGTTCACCCAATATAAACGAAGATGTACAGAGATATTTGTCAACATTCCTGGTGGAATGGTTTAAAGAGGGAGATTGCACGGTTTGTTTTCCGATGTTTGGTTTGTCAGCAAGTTAAGGATGAGTATCAGAGACCAACATGACTTCTTCAATCTTTACCAATTCCGAAATGGACGTGGGACCATATCACCAAAATTTTTGTGACTAGTCTTCCTAGATCCCCAGCTGGCAGAGATGCAATTTGGGTAATAGTGGATCGACTCACAAATGTTGCACACTTTTTTTCCTTCAGAGTGGGACAATCTACAGAGCAATTGGCTCGGATGTACATGAATCAGATTATCATAATTCATGTTGTGTCAGTCAGCATCATATCAGATAAAGATTCCAGATTCATATCTCACTTTTTGCAGAGCCTACAGCAGAATCTGGGTACTCGTTTGAAGTATAGTACAACTTATCATCCCCAGACAGATGATCAGTCAGAACGTACAATCCAGACTATAGAAGATATTCTTCGATCTTGCACCCTTGACTTTGGTGGTTCATGGGAAGACCATTTACACTTGGTAAAATTCTCCTACAATAATAGTTTCTAGGCAAGTATCCAGTTGACACCCTTCGAGGCACTGTATGCCAGGAAGTGCAGATCACCGTTAGCTTGGGATGATATTGGTGAGAGAAAATTGCTTGGTCCCGAGATAATAGCCCAGACAGTTAAGGTAGTCAAATAAGTCCGGAATCATCTTAACAAGTGTGGTAATTCTCTGTATTGGAAAGAATGAAAATACGGGCGATGACTCTAGAAATGTGATGATAGCAAGGAGAATGTATTGCATAGTTATTTCAACTTTCTGTTATAATGCATGTTATATTATAATTGCTAAGTTGCATATGCATGATTGGTAATGGACAACTTCTGCACACAATTTTATCTTTCAAACGGAATCCGAGACATCCAGACTGATTCAGCATAAGGGGAACAAGGATAACTATGCTGACGTGCAAGCATACAATGATTCGAAAACTTTCAGTGGGGCGCTCGCCACCTGCGTTGAAAGGATCACCCTCTAACCAGAAATAGTTCAAGATGGCATGTGGTGTCAGTGACCGCTATGTTATTAGGTTATATAAAAATCTCAATCTGTTTACAGGCCCTACACAACACTTGAACTGCACCTGCGCTGCAGGAATCACCAACTCACCACTTAATATCCCCAAATGACGCCTAGGAGTCTTGAACCCGCAACCTCCTGGGTAATACGCATCGGTCTTAACCACTAGGCTAGACGTCATTTGCTATATATATATATATATATATATATATATATATATACATATATATATATATATATATATATATATATTGTCACGCCCCAGTCCCAAAATACCGAGGGACTGAGCACGTGGCAATGGCCAACAGCACGCACCGATGGACAACCCAATTTAATGGATCCATCAGGGCATGCTTAAGCTGTAGTCTAACAGGAATTAGGGCAATTGTTACAAGTCACGGGTTGTTCTATTCTCATCCACAACAGATAATCACAGATTAAAAGACAGAGTAATGCAAATAGAAATAACTGTTAAATCTCAATAAATTCCTCGGGAAACAATCCGAGAGTATGTCTGGTACAACAAATGCAAATAGACAGGAAATAATCAACTGGAAATAGAAATAACTGACTACATACAGCCACTGCTCAAGAGAAGTCCTCTGGTACGATCTCGTCCTCAGATCCTGGTACAGCTCCTGGAAGTGCTCCTGTACGGTGTATCTCTGGATCACCCTCTAACCAGAAATAGTTCAAGATGGCATGTGGTGTCAGTGACCGCTATGTTATTAGGTTATATAAAAATCTCAATCTGTTTACAGGCCCTACACAACACTTGAACTGCACCTGCGCTGCAGGAATCACCAACTCACCACTTAATATCCCCAAATGACGCCTAGGAGTCTTGAACCCGCAACCTCCTGGGTAATACGCATCGGTCTTAACCACTAGGCTAGACGTCATTTGCTATATATATATATATATATACATATATATATATATATATATATATATATATATATATATATATATATATATATATATATATATATATATATATATATATTGTCACGCCCCAGTCCCAAAATACCGAGGGACTGAGCACGTGGCAATGGCCAACAGCACGCACCGATGGACAACCCAATTTAATGGATCCATCAGGGCATGCTTAAGCTGTAGTCTAACAGGAATTAGGGCAATTGTTATAAGTCACGGGTTGTTCTATTCTCATCCACAACAGATAATCACAGATTAAAAGACAGAGTAATGCAAATAGAAATAACTGTTAAATCTCAATAAATTTCTCGGGAAACAATCCGAGAGTATGTCTGGTACAACAAATGCAAATAGACAGGAAATAATCAACTGGAAATAGAAATAACTGACTACATACAGCCACTGCTCAAGAGAAGTCCTCTGGTACGATCTCGTCCTCAGATCCTGGTACAGCTCCTGGAAGTGCTCCTGTACGGTGTATCTCTGGATGGATCTCCTCAGCTATACCTGGGGACATCATCCATTCCAGGTCCTCAGGGGACATAGCAAGGTACAGATAATACAAGCCAAAACATAAGCAGTACAGAAACAAATAAGCAATAGGGTAAACTATGTAACCAGCTAAGTGATATGCAGTATGAGAGCCGCAGTAGAAACTCAAGCTGAAACTACTACAAGCTCTGTGTCGGGGAGCCAGTAGCAGTGATATCATGTAGTTGTCTAGCTCAATGGGAGACCACGACGCCAGCATAATATAAAATCAACCTGTAGCCTGTGTGTCTCTTCCCACCCCATGTAATCACGCATTTCATGACCATAACGTCTCATGTCCATGTCAGCGGGATTATAGCTAATGCAACAAGTCATAAAGTATCTAGGAACATATGTCAATGTCAAGTCCTGTATCCTATACAGAATCACCATGAATGTCTCAGGAAGACTCTGTCTCATGAATAGTGTCAAGTGTCCTGGGTTCTGTTGTACTTGATAGGACAAGTACCAAGAGTAAGGGTATCGAATGTCCATCTCTAATGACGTACCCAACATCGCGTACGATGTTGGCACCCGACTATGATCGGACACTAAGTACGTCACACGTTTCCTAGGTTAAGCAGTTAAAACAAGTTTATATGTATTTACACAAGAAATCCAGCAAAATATTATCACAGGAACTACTGAGAATTGACAAGATTTTCTTGCCTTGTGATGATTAATTAAGCCAAGGAAATAAATAGTAGACTGCAGGGTTTGGCAAGGTACACTTGCTTCTGGATCTGATGGTAATGTTTGTTTCAGCAACTGGAGTACCGCCTGCAAATCCAACTGAAGTCAGAGCCGAAATCAGAAACCCTGTTCTTAATTACAGAAAAAATCCCAGAAAATTCCAGAAAATTGTGAAAAATCCAAATTTAAAAATTTTGAAAAATCAGGGGGTTTACAATCTACCCCCCCTTAAGAGGATTGCGTCCTCGCAATTAAAGAATAACCGGTCAACAGAGATGACGCGGTCGCAAGCATCGTTTGAAAACACATCACAAGATACTTAGGGAAATACCGTTTCCCTAACAATTAAAAGTTATGCACTTCCAGAGAAAATCTAGTTAAAGTAAAAGCACTACAACTTTTATAAAAACCAGGTTGTTATTAACAAGTTACAAATTACTAGGTTGGGGCTGAGGTCACGAACCAAGAGGCACGAGCTACTACAAGACTAGAAACGGATAACTACGAATCACTTACGCGCATCAGCTACTCCACGAGTCTGCGCGTTCTCCACGGTCTTCGCTGGAGCTTGCTCGCGTCCTTGCAGTCGATTCTTCTGCTGCTGAGCCTGCTGGAAGAGTAGACCAAAATAAACAATAAGAGGCACATAGGAATCAAGGCAGGATGCAAGTCAAGGAATTAATTCGAAGTCGATAGGGATACCAAAAAAGTTTCAAGCAAGTGGATGAGATCCTAAAAACTTATCCTATCTTATTGCAGGCCTGTTCGGTCCCTGAGTTGAAACCGAACAATTTAGTCGAAGACCTGCATGGGCCACCACAAAAACCATGTCACGCCCCAGTCCCAAAATGCCGAGGGACTGAGCACGTGGCAATGGCCAGCAGCACGCACCGATGGACAACCCAATTTAATGGATCCATCAGGGCATGCTTAAGCTGTAGTCTAACAGGAATTAGGGCAATTGTTACAAGTCACGGGTTGTTCTATTCTCATCCACAACAGATAATCACAGATTAAAAGACAGAGTAATACAAATAGAAATAACTGTTAAATCTCAATAAATTCCTCGGGAAACAATCCGAGAGTATGTCTGGTACAACAAATGCAAATAGACAGAAAATAATCAACTGGAAATAGAAATAACTGACTACATACAGCCACTGCTCAAGAGAAGTCCTCTGGTACGATCTCGTCCTCAGATCCTGGTACAGCACCTGGAAGTGCTCCTGTACGGTGTATCTCTGGAAGGATCTCCTCAGCTATACCTGGGGACATCATCCATTCCAGGTCCTCAGGGGACATAGCAAGGTACAGATAATACAAGCCAAAACATAAGCAGTGCAGAAACAAATAAGCAATAGGGTAAACTATGTAACCAGCTAAGTGATATGCAGTATGAGAGCCGCAGTAGAAACTCAGGCTAAAACTACTACAAGCTCTGTGTCGGGGAGCCGGGTAGCAGTGATATCATGTAGTTGTCTAGCTCAATGGGAGACTACGGCGCCGACATAATATAAAATCAACCTGTAGCCTGTGTCTCTCCCCACCCCATGTAATCATGCATTTCATGACCATAACGTCTCATGTCCATGTCAGCGGGATTATAGCTAATGCAACAAGTCATAAAGTATCTAGGAACATATGTCAATGTCAAGTCCTGTATCCTATACAGAATCACCATGAATGTCTCAGGAAGACTCTGTCTCATGAATAGTGTCAAGTATCCTGGGTTCTGTTGTACTTGATAGGACAAGTACCAAGAGTAAGGGTATCGAATATCCATCTCTAATGACGTACCCAACATCGCGTACGGTATTGGCACCCGACTATGATCGGACACTAAGTACGTCACACGTTTCCTAGGTTAAACAGTTAAAACAAGTTTATATGTATTTACACAAGAAATCCAGCAAAATATTATCACAGGAACTACTGAGAATTGACAAGCTTTTCTTGCCTTGTGATGATTAATTAAGCCAAGGAAATAAATAGTAGACTGCAGGGTTTGGCAAGGTACACTTGCCTGTGGTTCCGGCTCTGATTTTGGCTCTGACTTCAGTTGGATTTGCAGGCGGTACTCCGGTTGCTGAAACAAACATCACCATCAGATCCAGAAAAATGACAGTTTTGGGTCAAAACGGGGTCCACATGTGGGCCCGCTTTGCACCGAAAAATGTGTCAGGGTCAAAGGTCTTCAAATTTACCAAACTTAGTGTCAACAGGTCAGGAACGATGATACGAATCCAACGGAACTTTCAGAATTGAATTCCGATGAGCCGATCACAAAATCGCCCGTCGAGCGGGGCCTATGGGGCCCACGACACTCGATTTCGTCAACGTTCTCAGAATAGAACCAAACTTGGCTCACAGGACCAACGTATCGCTACGAGTCCGATGGCGTAAGTTTCGTTTCAATCCGACGTGTGTACACAAAGTTAGGGTGAAATACAGAAAAGTCGGATACGGGGCGATGTCCGCGGATACGCGTTGATTCCGGTGTGCATGCACACCCGAATCAGCTTCTGCGAAATCCCGCACGTCCGTATCGACGACGTGCACGAGTCTGTGAAGACCGCGCGCGACCAAGTCGTCCCGTTTGGCGGGGCGTACTCAGTTCCGGGGTAAAACATGGTCTGGTTTTTCCTATTTTTGGATCGCGGTGTGCGATCACCACAGGACGCGATGTCCCGAGCGGTTTGTCCGGGCACCGAGAAGGTTATACAGGCTTCGCAACGCAATTTATGGAATTGGAATCGGAGCTACGAGGTAAAAGTTACAAGTACCTGAACATGACCGAAAAACCGATGATCAAATTGTGTCCGACACAACACAGGACACGTGTCCTGTGTCGGACACAGGGGGGGGGAAATTGGGGATTAGGGTTTGGGCTGAACTCCGGCGGTGGGCGGCGGCTGGGCGGCCGGGCTGAGGCGGAGGGTCCGGGGGCTCTGCGGCGAGGCGGCGGCCGGGGCTCGCGGCGGCGCTGGAGGCTGCCGGAGCTGCTGCTGCTGCGGTGGCCGGCAGACTGCTCGTCGGAGAAGAAGAAGAGGATGGAGGCGGCTGTGGGCGGAGCCGGCGGCGGCGGCTGTAGGCGCTGGCAGCGGCACGGAGGGGAGGCGGTGGCGGCGAGGCGAGTGGTGGTGGAAAGGGGCCGGAGAGACGGTGCTGCGGGGGCTTTATAGGGAGGAGCGAAGGAGGGGAAGGCCGAGCAAGGCGGGGCGTGGGGTGGTCGTGGGGTGAGGTGGCCGGCCGGAGCGGGCGGCGCGCCGGGCGGGGCGGCACCGGACGCGGGGAAGAGGGAGAGGGTCGTGGGGGAGACGGGTGGCGCCGGGTCGGGTCGGGTCGGGTGCGGGTCTGGCGGATCCGACCCGACCCGCTAGGGGATGGGCCGGGTTGGGGCTGGGTTTAAAATTAATAATAATAATAATAACAATAATAATAATTAAGAAAATCAGTAATTAATTAATAAATAAATAATTAAATAAATAGTTTTTAGGTGTTTTAAAATATGTCCGGGGCCCAATAAATTTCAGAAAAATTGTCCTAAGTCCAGTTTTTCATTTTACATCTAAAAATATTATTTCCATAATATTTTAATATTATTTATTATCATTTAAAAAATCATTTAAATAATTAAAACCCTGTTCTTAATTACAGAAAAAATCCCAGAAAATTCCAGAAAATTGTGAAAAATCCAAATTTAAAATTTTTAAAAATCAGGGGGTTTACATATATATGAACTGTTAACTGATGATACATTATGCTTTATATGATCTCCTTATAAATTTTTAACTGATCCTAGAAAACGTATAAAGATCATATAATAAATTTACCTTTTCTCACATGATTACCATGTTGATTTAAGTGATTCGGATCTAGACCGTTCACTAGTATATTCTCCAATGTGCATGTTGACCTCCTCTCCACTGGTGTTGGGAGTCGCTAGGACGTGTTGAGATGTTGGAGCTTATTTTGGCAACTTAAAGCTGTTTGACAAAAGATATTATTTTGTTTATAAATGACATAATGTATGAAACATTATTGATTGTTTTGGTTTCTCGAATTGTAAGTCTTGTGTCATCGTTCATTGTAATGAGATCCATTATTTGTAATTAAGTAGTTTTTTAGGACTAAGAGCCATTGTAATTTTGCTGCATATATATTATTAATAAATAGTATAATTTTTTTATAAATCTTGCGTCTTTCAACTTTTATACTTATTTTCGTTGCATAGACTTTGATTATGAGATTATTTTATCGACCATGATTGGTGTTGCATTCTACATGTAAAATTTAGACTTGTACGACATCATGTCAGTGATAACTATCGGTTCTAAGAAACCGAGACGTGACATGCACTAGAAAGTAATAATAACTCTAAGTTCTTGTCACGTCTTCCATTTTGAACCAAACAGTTGAACTATGAAAGTGTTGTCCACGTCGACCTACTTCCCACCAGTTTCTTGTCCACTTTCAATGAACTAAACAACCCTAAATAGGTTGAGTATCACTGGCTATGCTCATTTTCCTTACATATTTACTTTATGTATTTGGATAGTTCTTCCTTCATTCTTTTGCGTAATTTTTTTTATAGAAATGAATGCAATTTTCTACAACTAGCAATTTATATCAGATTACTTATTCTTTAGATTGTTTATAGTGTAGGAGAACTTGGAGGGTACTATATGATTTCAGGAGCTTAAACTGTAAACCAAAAGATATGTCTACCTATCTACCATTTGAACACCTAATTTTAATGGCATGGTCATCTCATGCTCTAATCTACTTGGGTCAGAAATTTGACTCCAACATATTGGGTTGACTTCAGGCCAACAATCGGTCATAATTTTTTTGTCAAATCTTGTAAGAAGATTTTTTGTGTTCCATAGTATAACCAATTTTGATGGAAGAAGAACAAGATGATAATGAAGATGATGATGATTTACTTTATATTTTGTGTTCTTTTTCCAATCTTTGAGATCAATTGAACTTTATTCTTAGCTACTATGCAATTGCACAAGTAAATTAAGAGAAAGAAGAAGAAGATATCTCTTTATTTGTTATCAACCAAGTAATTGATACTCTACATATACTGCTTTCCTATTTTCCATTCTAGTAAATGATGCATAAGAAACTAACCTAACAAACAAGCATATGCAAACTAAAAAAATAAAATAAAAATTCATATTTTATAATTGATTAAAAATTACACCCCCTCTCTCAAAAAAAAAAAAACCCAACCCATGCACTCCCCTAAGGGCATCATTATTAAGGTCCATTCAAGAATATAGATTCTAGATTCAGAATTTAGAAGCTCATTTTGTTGAATAGTAAGACCCATCCCATGTTCCAATTTGTAGATTCTAAGACCCAACCCATTCGCAGGAGCTATCGATTGGGCCTGAGAATTTTTAGATTTATAATGTAGAAAATTATTTTGTAGAATAGTATGTCCAAATTTGGAGCCTCAATTTCTAAATTCTAGATTTTATATTATTTTTTTCCATATTAATTTTTGACTACACAATCTTTGGGACCAAAGGCCAGGCCCGGACCTAATATGAGGCTCATGAGACAGTGGCCTCAGGCCTAAAAATTTAGAGGCCACAATTTTTTTCCAGTGTATATAAGTCCTCTCTAATTTGGGCTATCTAAAAATCAAGACCGAGCCAATTGGATAAGTGGACTTGACCAAAATTCTGAATAATAAAGATTGAGTCCGGGCCAAAATCAAATTGTATGTCTAAGTAAAATCATATTGTATGCTTAAAGCAATGGATGTTCTAACATAATTTTTTTAGTTTTTTTTTTTTGAGGAGTGAGATTGGCCGCCGGAATATTCTTCTTCTTCTTTTCCCTTTGAGCATGAGACTTTAAATTAGTTTTTTATATATAAATTGTATGCTTAATGTAAACCCCCTGATTTTTCAAGAAATTTTAATTTGGATTTTTCACAATTTTCTGGAATTTTGCTGGAATTTTTATTAATTACAACTAAGATATTTTAAATTTAAATAATTTTTAAATAATGTTTAATAATATTAAAATATTATGAAAATAATATTTTATGGTGTAAAATAAAAAACTAGACAGGATAATTTTCCGGGAATTTATTGGACCACGAAAGTATTTTTAAAGCCTAAAAACTATTTTAGAATTAAACCAAAATAAACCAGATTTATTTTAAATAAACCAAACCAAACCAATTGCTGAACCAAACCGGTTTAACTAAACCCAAATCCTTATTGGGTCGGATCCGGGCCAAAAACCCAGACCCGACCCACTAGCCCGACCCGACCTGCATTTGTTTTTGGATCGGGCCGGATATCCAGACCTGACCCGTCCGCCCGAAACCCGTTAGCCACTCATCTCCCCTAACCCGACGACCCCCGACTCCTCACCTCCCCTCCGACCGGCCAACCGCCGCCGCTTGGCCTCTCTCCGCCGCTCGGCCTCCCTGCAACCTCCGGCGACCCACCGTTTCCCCTCCCATAACAGCCACCTCTCCGGCCTATAATAGCCCTAGCTCGATCCCCTTTCTCCTCCTCCGCCTCCGGCTCTCCGCCCGACTCCAGCGCCCTCCGCCGCCCTCCAGCACCAGAATCCGGTCGCCCTCGACCTCGCCGGCCTCCCCAGACCCCGACTCCCCAGCCCAGCTCCTCCGGCCTGCTTCCCAGACCCCGCACCTCCAGAACCCGCTGCCGGCACCCGTCTTCCACACGAACCAGACTCCGGCCGACACCACAGCACCAGTGCCGCCTCCACCCGCACCTCGACCGACTCTGGCGACACCCTCAGCCGTCCAGCACAGCCTCCGGCGAACTCAGACACGACTGAACCCTAACCCTAGCACGGTCGGACACAGGACACAGTGTCCCTTTGTGTTGTGTCGGACACGAAGAATTCATGTTTTCTGGAACCCTATTCAGGTACCCATATCTCTCTCCTCGCTGCTCGTTTTTTATTCCGTCTGTTGCATCGTGTAGCCTGCATGACCCTCTCGATGTCCGTACAACCAGTTCGGTGCATCGCTGTAAACCTCCTCGACCAGATTCCAGTATTTTAGGATTATTTTTAACAATTTAGGATTTATGGCAATATTTTAATTTATTTTGCTTACATATCCTATTGACTTGTGCACCTGTCCATCACCGAATTATTTGGAGCTTTACCTTGACTGTTATCCCCGAACAAAGTCCACATACCTCTCATAGACATGTTAGTCTATTATTCTGCACTTTGTGCAACTCCCAGATACTCTATTTTGAGCTTCGTATGAGACGCACAAATATCGTCATCAACGTACGTATTTAAATTCCTAGATCTGTACTCATCTCTGTTCCAACAGACATTAGAGGCCCAACATGCACCTATTTTGCCCAGACAAAAATACGTTAATATTCTACACTGAGTATACTACATTTAGTGTATTAATACCGCATTAAAATTATGGCCCTACCTGCCTCTAAATAATTAGAGAACACCGTGCGCAATATTTATTAATTAATTAAATACGATGGCCCGTATCACCCCAAAACCAGGTCCAGCCCCTGCCCAGACTCACCCCCACCCCCTCAGGACCCTCACACAACAATTTCTCTCAATTCTGTGAATTTTAGTATTTTTAGGAATCGGGTGTTTTTCCAGACAATTTCGTAAATTGCGCAAATTCCTAAAATAGGACCATTATGCAATTTATGAAATTGCAGGAACTTTTTTGCAAATTTTCCTGCGAGGTGTCACCCCATCATTGGCCGGTGAACCTGCACCGTCCATTTGGAGGCGGGACCCACCCGAAAATATCTCGAAAATATCTTTAGATATTTTACTTAAAATATCTATATTTATTTTCTATAAAAGAAAAAAAAGAGAAAAAGAAAATAAAAAAAAAACTTAACTCTACCCCCCCCTCAGCCGACCCCCTCCCCCGCCGGAGCGGCGAGCCCCCGCCCGCCAGAGTAGCTCCGCCCAACCCCGCGGCGAGCCGACCCGCCGGCCTCGACCTACTCTGCCACTCGCCACCACCACCATCATCATCACCAGCATCTCTTCTCCTCCCCCCCGAGCCCCCGACCCCGACCCCCGCCGGCCACGACAGCCACTCCTCCACCTCGACCTCCTCCTCTCCTCAACAGACTCCCCTCCCCCGAGCTCCCTCTTCCCCGACCCCCGCCGGCCTCGCCCAGTCAACTCCGCCACCCTCTTCCCTCCACCGCCACCACCATCATCGGTCACCACCACCACCACCATCATCATCACCACCTCGACTTCCTCCTCTCTCCTAAGCCTCCTTCTCCTCCGCCCCCCATCTCCACCGCCACCCCCATCACAGCCCGCCGCCACCACCATCCTCCCCCACCAGCACCAACGCCACCACCAGCTTCCCTCTCCCCCTCCCAACCTTCCTTCCTTCCCCCCGTCGATTTCCCCACCACCGCCAACACCACCATCTCCAGCGCCACTTCTCCCTCGAGCTCGACGCTGTCCCCGAGCTCCGGCCTGACTTCTCCCCCGTCGGAGCAGCAGCTCTTCCTCCTCCTCACCGTGAACCCCCCATGGCCGAGACCAATCACCCCCTCCTCCTCCTCTGCCTCGACGACCGAGCAGCACCCGAAGCACCGTGCCCTGCTCGGACGCCACGCTGACCGACGAGCTTTGCCTGAGCGCCTCCGGCGAAGCCCCGGCGAGTCTCCACTGGACTCAGACCGGACACAGCAGCTGGACACAGCCCGGACACAGCAACCAGGACACAACACAGTGACAGGATACGGGAAATTCAGTTTCCATGGAGCCCTGTTCAGGTAACCCGTTCTATCTCCTCGTAGTTCTATTTTTAATTTCGTCAGTTGTGACATGTAGGCTATGTAACCCTCTCGATGCCTGTGCGACCCGCTCGGTGCATCGCGTCCTGTGGCGATCGCGAACAGCGATCCAAAAACAGGAAAAACAACGCCCCGATTCACCCCGGAACTGAGTACGCCCCGCCAAACGGGACGACTTGGTCGCACGCGGTCTTGATCGAAACGTGCGCGCCGTTGATACGGACGTACAAGATTTCACAGAAGTTAATTTGGATGTGCGTGCACACCGGAATCAACGCGTATCCGCCGACAACGTCCCGTATCCGCCTGTTCTGGAACACGCTGCAACTTTGTGTATACACGTTGGATCGAAACGAAACTTGCGCCATCGGACTCATAGCAATACGCTGGTCCTGTGATCCAAGTTTGGTTCGATTCTGAGAACGTTGACAAAATCCCGTATCGTGGGCCCCACAGGCTCCACTTGACGGGCGATTTTGTGATCGGCTTATCGGAATCCAGTTCTGGACATTCCGTTTGGTTTGTATCGACATTCTGGACTTGTTGACACTAAGTTTGGCAAATTTGGAGACCTTTGACTCTAACATATTTTTTGGTGCAAAGCGGCCCACATGTGGACCCCGTTTTGACCGAAAACTGTCATTTTTGCCCCTGTGTTTAAATTAGACTTAAGGACAGGCGTTTCTAGCTATTTGATATTTTTTGAGACTGTTGGTGATGTTTATTTCAGCATCCGGAGACTTTCTGTCACGCTCCAGTCCCAAAATACGTAGGACTAGGTCACGTAACCATGCCAGCTGGCCCGTATATATGGCAACTCCAATATATGGAAACCATATATACGTGCGTACGCTGTATAATGAACAATAATTCATAAGTGGTAAAATTGATCACAAGTCACAGGTTAATATCTAAATCTCATCCACAGAATCAAATATGAATAACCAATAATCATGTAACTAGATCTCAATACAGATATCTAAGAATGATAGTCAGATGAAATCAAATCTACTGCCGAAATTGAATACAAAAGGGACCAGAATACACACCATAAAGAACAACATCTGACAATCTCGAGGCTCGAAGAGAAGACCTCCTCGGGATATACGTAACATGTCCGGATCTGTGCTCCTGCGAGTATTCAAGAACATATACACCTGGCAGGGGACCAGGTCCTCAGAGGGACATAGCAAGATACAGAAAAATGACATGCCATAAAGTAAATACTGAATAAATAAAGGGGGGTGCTAACCATCTAAGTGAATGCAATTTAAAGACCTTGTAGTACGCATGGAAATGTGTAGGCTTGACATATGCTGACGTAATTCACCAATCGTCATGACTGGCTAGTATATGTGTCATATGCCCCCGGACACACGGGTAGCTCTGCAATCGACCATCTCCGAGGAGCATGGTACGAAGGATAAAAGACTCAAGAAGGGGGTGTCCCATACGTCTACTAGATATCTTCCCCACCCAAGGATATACAAGTCGTGAAAACGACGTGGACATCTCGTATAATGATGCAAGTCTCCATAGAAATAAACTAAGCTAAATACCGTTACACATGTTGCTCACACCGATGGCCAGTCGAATATGAGGCACGCATCCCTACATGAACTCACTCTGTGATGTGTAATAATACGTGTCAAGGCCTGGAAGTCATATCAATAACTTCACAACTTTAGGTGGGTCTACTAGACACTAGGTCAGATACAATCCTAACGTCAACGCCATCGTTGACTGCACCCGAGTCTGCTCCGACGCGAACATTTATATAAAAATAAATAAACATGTAACTAGCAAGAACTAAATATAAACAGTACAACAAGGCAAGGTATACTTGCCTGGCGGGAGAGCTGCAAATATAATGTCCAGATGTCAAATGCGAAAAGTCAGAACTATGGCCTCAGAATAAATATCTCCGGATACTGAAATAAACATCACTAACAGTCTCAGAAAATATCAAATAGCTAGAAACGCATGTCTTTAAGTCCAATTTGGACACAGGGGCAAAAATGACAGTTTTTGGTCAAAGTGGGGTCCACATGTGGGCCCACTTTGCACCGAAAAATGTGCCAGGGTCAAAGGTCTCCAAATTTGCCAAACTTAGTGTCAACAAGTCAGGAACGATGATACGAACCCAACGGAACTTCCAGAATTGGATTCCGATGAGCCGGTCACAAAATCGCCCGTCAAGTGGAGCCTGTGTGGCCCACGATACGCGATTTTGTCAACGTTCTCAGAATCGAACCAAACTTGGCTCACAGGAACAGCGTATTGCTATGAGTCCGATGGCGCAAGTTTCGTTTCGATCCGACATGTGTACACAAAGTTGCAGCGTGTTCCAGAACTGACGGATACGGGACGGTGTCGGCGGATACGCGTTGATTCCGGTGTGCACGCACATCCAAATCAACTTCTCCGAATTCCTACACATCCGTATCAACGTCGCGCACGTTTCGGTAAAGACCACGTACGACCAAGTCGTCCCGTTTGGCGGGGCGTACCCAGTTCCGGGGTGAATCGGGTCGTTATTTTTCCTGTTTTTGGATCGCGTGCCGCGATCGCCACAGGACGCGATGCACCGAGCGGGTTGCACGGGCACCGAGAGGGTCACATAGCCTACGTGTCATAACTGACGGAATTAAAAACGGAGCTACGAGGAGAGAGGAATCGTTACCTGAACAGGGCTCCGTGAAGGCTGATTTTCACGTGTCCGAGACGTGTCCGGGCCGTGTCCAGCTGCTGTGTCCGGTTCTGCTCGAGTCCTGGGTTCTGCCGTGTCCTGGTCAGAGTCCAGCGGAGGATCGTCGGGACTCTGCACAGGCCGGTCGGGGGTTGCGGTGTCGAGCCGGGGTGGCTGTGCACAGGAGTCGGGGTCGACTTCGGTCGTCGAGGGGGAATGGAGGAGATGGTGATGATGATGGTGGTGGTAGTGGTGGTGACTGATGATGATGACGGTGGTGGCTGTGATAGGGGGCTGCGGGGTGGCGATGGCGAGCTTCACGGGGAGGTGGCGGCGGTGGTGATGCCGAGCTCAGGGGGTCGTCAGGCGGAGGTGAGCATG
Organism: Iris macrosiphon; assembly: GCA_036927795.1. Lineage (NCBI taxonomy): Eukaryota > Viridiplantae > Streptophyta > Magnoliopsida > Asparagales > Iridaceae > Iris > Iris macrosiphon. Next base: position 152,515,572 of record JAYESA010000017.1, on the reverse strand, counting down.
GAGGAGTGGGATGGAGGAGGTCGGGAAGGAGAACAGGAGGAGGAAGAGAGGAAGGGTCGGGGGTTGCCGGCGAAGGGGGGGTAGCTCGCCGCGCGGAGGGGGAGCTCCGGCGGGCGGGCTCGGCGGGGCTCGCCGCCGGCGGAGGGAAGAGGGAAGAGGGGGCAGGGGGTTCGGCTGCGGCGGGAGAAAGGAGAGGGGGAGCGGGGAGGAGAGGGAGAGGGGAGGGCTCGCCGCGGGCGGTGCTCCGGCGGGGCGGAGCGGCTCCGGCGGCGGGGGTCGGCTGCCGCTCCAGCGAGGGGGGGGGTCGGCTGCGGCCTGGGGGGGGGATTTGGGTTTTCTGATTTTTATTTTTATTTTATTTTATTTTTCTTTTTTTTTATTTTCTTTTTATAGAAAATTATATTATTTAAATAAGTAAAAATATCTATAGATATTTTTAGGATATTTTTAGGATATTTCCGGGATCTTTTCGGGTGGGTCCCGTCCCCAAATGGACGGTGCAGGTTCACCGGCCAATGAGGGGGTGACACCTCACACTGAAATTTGCAGGAAAGTCCCTGTAATTTAATAAATTGCGTAAAGTCCTAGTTTTGGGAAATTGCGCAATTACGAAATTGTCTGGAAAAACACCCGATTCCAAAAAATACTAAAATTCACATAATTGAAGGAAAAATCTGTGTGAGGGTCCCGAGGGGGTGGGGGTGAGTCTGGGCAGGGACTGGGCCTGGTTTCTGGGTGATACGGACCATCGTATTTAATTAATTAATAAATACTGCGCACGGTGTTCTCTAATTATTTAGAGGCAGGTAGGGCCATAATTTTTCTACGGTGTCAATACACTAAATGTAGTATACTCAGTGTAGAAAAATAACGTATTTTTGTTTGGGCAAAACGGGTGCATGTTGGGCCTCTAATCTCTATTGGAACAGGGTTGGGTACAGATCTGGGTATTATAATAGGAATTAAATACGGGCGTTTGCAACGAGATTTGTGCGTCTCATACGAGGCTCAAAACTAAGTATCTGGGAGTTGCACAAAGTGCAGGATAGTAGACTGGCACGTCTAGGAGAGGTATGTGAACTTTGTTCGGGGATAACAGTCAGGGTAAGGCTCCAATAATTAGGTGACGGACAGGTGCACAAGTCAATAGGATATGTAAGCAAAATAAATTAAAATATTGTAACAAATCCTAAATTATGAAAAATATTCCTAAAATACTGGAATCTGATCGAGGTGGTTTACAATCTACCCAACTTATAAAAATTTCGTCCTCAAAATTAAAACTAAGCCATGGTAGAAGTCAAGGACGGCATAAGATATAATTTAACAAAGTAATTTATATCTTGGGTTAAGAATAGGTTCGAAGACGTTTACGCATGTCGTACTCGCGCTTCTGAGTTGATTCTCCTGGCGCATCATGCTTCCATGCTACGCAGATCAAGGGAAAAGACTGGTTCTTCAATACTTTTCTTGATGTTCAAGGATTCCCACGGGTTGCTCTTGATACAACAGGACTTGGCCTAATGGTGATATCCTCAAAAAAATATGATCGTCCTCTTTGAATTCCAAGGGACGATGATGACGATCTGTCCACTGCTTCTGTCTGTCTTACACTGCTCGCAAGTGTCCTTGTATATACTTAACTGTAACTTCGGTTGATTATCAATTCTGGTTACGTGAATCCTTGTCTGGTACAATGCTGACTGGTATGCCGTTCCATCTTACGATCTGCCTCAAATAAGTTAGCTAAAGCTTCAGCAGACTGGTCAACTCTATAGGTAAGAATTGTGCTGATTTGGAGAGTCGGTCCATAGGAATCTTGATCCTTACAAGTCAACCTAGTCACAGGTACTGCTATCCATTCAGGAGTCAATCCATTGTTCCTTCGGTGAAATCCCTTTAGACTCCTGACAGCAAAATGATATATTCTTCATCGTAATACTTGAGTTCTGAACTTGACCCAAGTTACGAGGCAAAATAAAATTTAATGCTGTTATAGGGATGCACGTATCAGGAACGTAGGTAGGTAGGTAGGTAGGTAGGTAGCGAAGGTCATTCTAAAGATAGCACAATTTTAAACTACAATCTAAACTAATAATAGGGTTTGGTAATTACCCAAAAACAAACTAAAATGGTACAGAAACAATACACTCTCGTATTTGTACGAGGCACGAGGTTTCACCTTTCCGAAATAAGGGAAGACGATAAACAATAATCAAGAGTTCAAGGGGGAGGTAATAGATTAGTAGTGTGAGGATCAAGGCGTTTAAAGAATTCAACGGGAATTGTCAAAGCAGTTGTGGAATTGAGATGCTATTTTGGGAATCCCTATTAACATATTCGGATCAGCACAGTTATGTAGCTGATACGATATGCTCAGGCATATCCAACGGGCAAGTACATCTATCTACTAATCACTATATATCTCAATCCACGTAAAGTAGTTATGCGAAGGTCGAACCAAGTGGAATATGGTTGATCAGACCGTAATACACTGATTCTGAAATATATTAGTGTAGTACTCCAATAATACATCTTCAAGAACAAGCTTGATAAAGAATAAGCTTGTGAAACTAGGCTATAATAGCGGCATAAGTCAAGGTAGTAAGGTAAATATAAGTACGCTAGATTATGATGTGAGAAGTACAAAACAATTCATATTCACAAGAACAAGACTCTACAATCTCTACAGTTATTATTCTAAATCCTTGACTAAGTCGCTAGTTGACCCAAAAGAGGTATGGCCTTCTAAGTTCTACAATCTATATAAATACTATAGGATGTCCGCCTAAAACAGAGATTTAAGGAAGTCTACGTAAAGTAGGGGTTCGCGGTTGTCTCCGTAATGCAGTGATAAGATAATTTGGCGTAAGGTAGAAATCTGAAACTGTTTGCGTAAAACAAAATTTCAAATTGTCTAGCGCAAGGTAGGGATCCAAAGTAGTTTGGCGTAAGTCAGGGATTCAAACTATCGGCATAAAATAGGCTTCAGAGTTATCCGCGTAAAACAGAGAAGCGTAAGGTAGAGCTTCAGAGCTGTTCGCGTAAAAAGTCTGTGCGTAGGAATCTGCGCGTAAAAGTCAGGGTGAAAGTCTGAGCGTAAAAGTCTGCGGTAAAGTTTTGCCTAAAGGTTGCGTAAAATCTGCCAGCGTAAAAAGTCTAGCATACGCTGCAGCGTGAAGTTGTTCAAGAAATTCATGAGTTTGTCAGTCAAGTTAATGAATCCTGACATCTGAAAAAAAGTACTTGTACAACGATCGAGGGGATGGTTATGATGATGGTTTACACGGAGATCCAGATTGTCGTTAGTGACTTATTGGATACCAATCATCTACGCTTGAGATGAGACAAAAACAGATGTCCTGTCAAAAGCTGTTTCTTTTTGCACAGGGCTCGAGGCGTATCTCTGCACTTAATGCACGATATTGGGTCAAGGCTGGGGAAAGCTAAGGCTGTAACAAATACTCTTAAATCCTATCCTTATATTTTTCGCCTAATCAGGTTACTCTACGCTGGTTATCTAATAGTCAAAAATTATCAGGTTTACGCAGGGCAGTTACCTACGTGGCTGGCATGATGCGTCATACGCAGGACAAGGAAGACTAAGGGCGGCGTAAAGGGGACAAGCTTCTACATGATTTAGCTTTTACGCCAACTAGGCAGGGGTTTGGCTCTTATGCTAACAACGGTCAAATGGGTTTTACGCCAACAAGGGTAAAGAGTCTCTGGCGTAAAACTCTGGTTATCCAAGTATAGGATGAGGGTTTCTGTCCTAGTATCCAACCTTGAATTTCTATTAGTTTCTTAAGACTAAGGTCAATACTATGGTCAATCTCTAACTAATCCTAGTAGTGTTTATACTATACTCAAGTCATACATAAATATGTCAAGGGATAAGGGTAAGTTAATCTATAGGTAGGTGGTGCTAGGGTTCATTAGGTAATACGGAAGACTAGGGTTCATTAAGTAGTCTGAACTTAAAGATATGACAAAGCCCTAGTGGTGATCTTAATAGGAATACTACCCTAATCATCATCCTATCAACAGGGATTTCTATATTCTAGCATGGGCTATACTAAAAGAATTATCAGGGAAGTACATGAATCAAGCAGGATGCAATTATGTAAGTAGGACAGCCTGGAAGGAAGATAAGTCATAGTCAATTTGGATAAGATTCTATATTCTAATCCTAGGTGCAGGCTTGCTCGGTACAGTAACGTAACCGAGACAATATGCTCTGAGACGCAGGCTTGCTCGGTACAGTAACGTAACCGAGACAATATGCTCTCGACCTGCATGGGCCACCACTAAAAACATGTCACGCCCCAGTCCCAAAATACGTAGGACTAGGTCACGTAACCATGCCAGCTGGCCCGTATATATGGCAACTCCAATATATGGAAACCATATATACGTGCGTACGCTGTATAATGAACAATAATTCATAAGTGGTAAAATTGATCACAAGTCACATGGTAATATCTAAATCTCATCCACAGAATCAAATATGAATAACCAATAATCATGTAACTAGATCTCAATACAGATATCTAAGAATGATAGTCAGATGAAATAAAATCTACTGCCGAAATTGAATACAAAAGGGACCAGAATACACACCATAAAGAACAACATCTGACAATCTCGAGGCTCGAAGAGAAGACCTCCTCGGGATATACGTAACATGTCCGGATCTGTGCTCCTGCGAGTACTCAAGAACATATACACCTGGCAGGGGACCAGGTCCTCAGAGGGACATAGCAAGATACAGAAAAATGACATGCCATAAAGTAAATACTGAATAAATAAAGGAGGGTGCTAACCATCTAAGTGAATGCAATTTAAAGACCTTGTAGTACGCATAGGAATGTGTAGGCTTGACATATGCTGACGTAATTCACCAATCGTCATGACTGGCTAGTATATGTGCCATATGCCCCCGGACACACGGGTAGCTCTGCAATCGACCATCTCCGAGGAGCATGGTACGAAGGATAAAAGACTCAAGAAGGGGGTGTCCCATACTTCTACTAGATATCTTCCCCACCCAAGGATATACAAGTCGTGAAAACGACGTGGACATCTCGTATAATGATGCAAGTCTTCATAGAAATAAACTAAGCTAAATACCGTTACACATGTTGCTCACACCGATGGCCAGTCGAATATGAGGCACGCGTCCCTACATGAACTCACTCTGTGATGTGTAATGATACGTGTCAAGGCCTGGAAGTCATATCAATAACTTCACAACTTTAGGTGGGTCTACTAGACACTAGGTCAGATACAATCCTAACGTCAACGCCATCGTTGACTGCACCCGAGTCTGCTCGGACGCGCACATTTATATAAAAATAAATAAATATGTAACTAGCAAGAACTGAATATAAACAGTACAACAAGGCAAGGTATACTTGCCTGACGGGAGAGCTGCAAATATAATGTCCAGATGTCAAATGCCAAAAGTCAGAACTATGGCCTCAGAATAAATGTCTCCGAATACTGAAATAAACATCACTAACAGTCTCAGAAAATATCAAATAGCTAGAAACGCCTGTCTTTAAGTCCAATTTGGACACAGGGGCAAAAATGACAGTTTTCGGTCAAAGTGGGGTCCACATGTGGGCCCACTTTGCACCGAAAAATGTGCCAGGGTCAAAGGTCTCCAAATTCGCCAAACTTAATGTCAACAAGTCAGGAACGATGATACGAACCCAACGGAACTTCCAGAATTGGATTCCGATGAGCCGGTCACAAAATCGCCCGTCAAGTGGAGCCTGTGGGGCCCACGATACGCGATTTTGTCAACATTCTCAGAATCGAACCAAACTTGGCTCACAGGACCAGCGTATTGCTACGAGTCCGATGGCGCAAGTTTCATTTCGATCCGACGTGTGTACACAAAGTTGCAGCGTGTTCCAGAACTGACGGATACGGGACGGTGTCGGCGGATACGCGTTGATTCCGGTGTGCACGCACATCCAAATCAATTTCTCCGAATTCCTACACATCCGTATCAACGTCGCGCACATTTCGGTAAAGACCGCGTACGACCAAGTCATCCCGTTTGGCGGGGCGTACCTAGTTCCGGGGTGAATCGGGTCGTTGTTTTTCCTGTTTTTGGATCGCGTGCCGCGATCGCCACAGGACGCGATGCACCGAGCGGGTTGCACGGGCACCGAGAGGGTCACATAGCCTACGTGTCATAACTGACGGAATTAAAAATGGAGCTACGAGGAGAGAGGAATCGTTACCTGAACAGGGCTCCGTGAAGGCTGATTTTCACGTGTCCGAGACGTGTTCGGGCCGTGTCCAGCTGCTGTGTCCGGTTCTGCTCGAGTCCTGGGTTCTGCCGTGTCCTGGTCAGAGTCCAGCGGAGGATCGTCGGGACTCTGCACAGGCCGGTCGGGGGTTGCGGTGTCGAGCCGGGGTGGCTGTGCACAGGAGTCGGGGTCGACTTCGGTCGTCGAGGGGGAATGGAGGAGATGGTGATGATGATGGTGGTGGTAGTGGTGGTGACCGATGATGATGACGGTGGTGGCTGTGATAGGGGGCTGCGGGGGTGGCGATGGCGAGCTTCACGGGGAGGTGGCGGTGGTGGTGATGCCGAGCTCAGGGGGTCGTCAGGCGGAGGTGAGCATGGAGGAGTGGGATGGAGGAGGTCGGGAAGGAGAACAGGAGGAGGAAGAGAGAGGAAGGGTCGGGGGTTGCCGGCGAAGGGGGGGTAGCTCGCCGCGCGGAGGGGGAGCTCCGGCGGGCGGGCTCGGCGGGGCTCGCCGCCGGCGGAAGGGAGAGGGAAGAGGGGGCAGGGGGTTCGGCTGCGGCGGGAGAAAGGAGAGGGGGAGTGGGGAGGAGAGGGAGAGGGGAGGGCTCGCCGCGGGCGGTGCTCCGGCGGGGCGGAGCGGCTCCGGCGGCGGGGGTCGGCTGCCGCTCCAGCGAGGGGGGGGGGTCGGCTGTGGCCTGGGGGGGGATTTGGGTTTTCTGATTTTTATTTTTATTTTATTTTCTTTTTCTTTTTCTTTTATTTTCTTTTTATAGAAAATTATATTATTTAAATAAGTAAAAATATCTATAGATATTTTTAGGATATTTTTAGGATATTTCCGGGATATTTTCGGGATCTTTTCGGGTGGGTCCCGTCCCCAAATGGACGGTGCAGGTTCACCGGCCAATGAGGGGGTGACACCTCACACTGAAATTTGCAGGAAAGTCCCTGTAATTTTATAAATTGCGTAAAGTCCTAGTTTTGGGAAATTGCGCAATTACGAAATTGTCTGAAAAAACACCCGATTCCGAGAAATACTAAAATTCACATAATTGAAGGAAAAAGCTGTGTGAGGGTCCCGAGGGGGTGGGGGTGAGTCTGGGCAGGGACTGGGCCTGGTTTCTGGGTGATACGGGCCATCGTATTTAATTAATTAATAAATACTGCGCACGGTGTTCTCTAATTATTTAGAGGCAGGTAGGGCCATAATTTTTCTACGGTGTCAATACACTAAATGTAGTATACTCAGTGTAGAAAAATAACATATTTTTGTTTGGGCAAAACGGGTGCATGTTGGGCCTCTAATCTCTATTGGAACAGGGTTGGGTACAGATCTGGGTATTATAATAGGAATTAAATACGGGCGTTTGCAACGAGATTTGTGCGTCTCATACGAGGCTCAAAACTAAGTATCTGGGAGTTGCACAAAGTGCAGGATAGTAGACTGGCACGTCTAGGAGAGGTATGTGAACTTTGTTCGGGGATAACAGTCAGGGTAAGGCTCCAATAATTAGGTGACGGACAGGTGCACAAGTCAATAGGATATGTAAGCAAAATAAATTAAAATATTGCAACAAATCCTAAATTGTGAAAAATATTCCTAAAATATTGGAATCTGGTCGAGGGGGTTTACACTTTCCCTCTGAGGCCATAGTTTCTGACTTTTGGCATTTAACATCTGGACGTTATATTTTGCAGCTCTCTTGCCAGACAAGTATACCTTGCCTTGTTGTACTATTTAAATTCAGTTATTATTAGTTACATGTTTATTTATTATATAAATGTGCACGTCCGAGCAGACTCGGGTGCAGTCAACGAAGGCGTTGACGTTAGGAGTAGTATCTGACCTAGTGTCTAGTAGACCCACCTAAAGTTGTGGAGTTATTGGTATGACTTCCCAGGCCTTGACACGTATCATTACACGTCACAAAGTGAGTTCATTTAGGGACGCGTGCCTCATACTCGACTGTCCATCGGTTTGAGCTACACGTGTAACAGTATTAGCTTAGTTGATTATTTATATAGAGACTTGCATCATAGTTCGAGATGTCCACGTCATTTTCACGACTTGTATATCTACATTGGGCGGGAAAGACACTTAGTAGGCGTATGGGACACCCCCTCCTTATATTCCCGTTACCATGCTCTTCGGAGATGGGGTATTCCTGTTACCATGATTCTCGGAGATGGGGTATCGTTTTTCTTGTTCCCGTTACCATGCTCCGAGGAGGATGGGGTATTCCTGTTACCCGTGAGTCCGGGGGCATATGACACATATACTAGCCAGTCCCGACGATTGGTAAATTACGTCAGCATATGTCAGGCCTACACATCCCCATGCGTACTACAAGGTCTTTACTTGCATTCACTTAGATGGTTAGCACACCCCATTTATTTATACAGTATTTACATTATGGCATATTTTTATGTATCTTGTTATGTCCCTCTGAGGACCTGGTCCCTTTTCAGGTGTAGATGTTCCTGAGTATTCACAGGAGCGCAGATCCGGACATGCTACTTATATTCCGAGGAGGTCTTCTCTTCGGGCCTCGTGTTTGTCAGATGTTATTCTTATATGGTGTGTATCTGGTTCCTTTTTATATTCTATTTCGGCAGTAGATTTGTTTCCATCTGACTGTCATTCTTAGATATCTGTATTGAGATCTAGTTACATGGTTACTGGTTATTCATATGTTTATGTAATTTCTGTGGATGAGATTTAGATTATACCCTGTGACTTATGATAGTTTTACCACTTGTGAATTATTGTTCATTATACAGCCTACGCTCGTATATATGGTTTTCATATATTGGAGTTGCCATATATACAGGCGGCTGGCATGCTTACGTGTCCTAGTCCTACGTATTTTGGGACTGGGGCGTGACATATTTTTAGTGGTGGTCCATGCAGGTCAGAGCATATTGTCTCGGTTACGTTACTGTACCGAGCAAGCCTGCACCTAGGATTAAGATGATAGGATCTCATCCATAATTGACTATGACTTATCTTCCTTCCAGTCTGTCCTACTTACATAATTGCATCCTGCTTGATTCATGTGCTTCCATGATAATTCCTTAAGTATAGCCCCTACTAGGATATAGGAATCCTTGTTGATAGGATGATAATTAGGGTAGGATTCCTATTAAGAACACCAATAGGGCTTTAACACATCCCTAAGTTTAGGATACCAAATGAACCCTAGCCTTCCATATTACCTAATGAACCCTAGCATCACTACCTATAGATCAACTTACCATTATCCCTTGATGTATTTATGTATGACTTGAGAGTAGTATAAACACTACTAGGATTAGTTAGAGAATTGACCATAGTGTTGACCCTAGTCTTAAGGAACCTATAAAAATCCAATGTTGAATACTAGGACTGAAACCTCATCCTATAACCAGAGTTTTACGCCAGAGACCCTTTACCCTTGTTGGCGTAAAACCTATTTGACCATTGTTGGCATAAGAACCAAACAACTGTCTAGTTGGCGTAAAAGACAAATGACTTCTTGTTGGCATAAAAGCCAAATTATGCAGAAGCTTATCCCCTTTACGCCGCAGTTATGACAACCGCTACCCATATTCCCTTAGTATTCCTTATCCTGCGTCATGCAAGCCACGTAGGTAACTGCCCTGCGTAAACTTGATAATTCTTGAATAAATAGATAAACAGCGTAGAGTAACCTGATTAGGCGTAAAATATAAGGATAGGATGTGAGTGTATTTGTTACAGCCTTTAACTTTCCCCAGCCGTGACCCAATCTCATGCATTAAATGCAGAGATATGCCTCGAGACCTGTGCAAAAGAAATAGCTTTTGATGGGACATCTGATTTTGTCTCACCTCAAGCGTAAATGACTTGTATTCAATCTGTCACTAAACGACAACCTGGGTCTCCGTGCAAATCATCAGCACAAAAGCCCTCTCGATCGTTGTGCAAGTACTTTTTGTCAGATGTCAGGATTCACTAACTTGATTGACAAACTCATAAGTTTCTCGTACAACTTTACGCTGCAGCGAATGCTAGACTTTACGTAGGAGATATTTTGTGCGCTGAATTTTAGCGCAAAACTTTCTACGCCCAAATTTCTACGCACAGACTTTTTACGCGGACAGCTCTGAAGCTCTACCTTACGCTTCTCTATTTTACGCCAGATTATTTTATCCCTACTTTACGCGAACTTTCTTGAAATCTCTGTTTTAGGCAGACAACCTATAGTGTATACTAAGATTGTAGAACTTATAAGGCCATTCCTCTTTTGGGTCAGCTAGCGACTTAGACAAGGAATTAGACTATAGAGATGGTAAAGTCTAGTCTTTTTGTGAATTTGAATTGTTTGTAAATTTTTTATATCATAATCTAGCGTACTTATATTTACTATACTACCTTGACTTATACTGCTATTATAGCCTAGTTTTGCAAGCTTATTCTTTATTAAGCTTGTTCATGATATATGTATTATTGGAGTACTACAATAATACATTTCAGAATCAGTGTATTACGGTCTGATCAACCATAGTGTACTTGGTTTGCCCTTCGCATAACTACTTTACGTGGATTGAGATATATAGTAATTAGTAGACAAATGTACTTACCCTCTAGATATGTCTGAGCATATCGTATCCACAACTGCCTTGACAATTTCCATTGAATTCTTTAAATGCCTTGATCCCCACACTTCTAATCTATTACCTCCCCCTTGAACTCATGATTACTGTTTTCCGTCTTCCCTTATTTCAGAAAGACGAAACCTCGTGCTTAGTATAAGTACGATAAGTGTATTGTTTCTATAGCCATTTCTGTTTGTTTCTTAGGTAATTACCAAACGCTATTATTAGATTAGATTGCAGTTTAAAACTATGCTATTTTTAGAATGACCTTGGCTACCTACCTACTTTCCTGGTACGTGCATCACTATGACAGCATAAAAATTTTAAATTTTGCCTCGTAACTTGGGTCAAGTTCAGAACCCAAGTATTACAATAAAGAAAGTATCATTTTTTCTGACAGGAGTCTAAATGGATTTCACCTCGATGAGAAATTGACCGACTCCTGGATGGATAGCAGCACCTATGACTAGGTTGACTTGTAAGGATTAAGAATTCCTATGGACCGACTCACCAAGTCAGCACATTTCTTACCTTTAGAGTTGGCCAGTCTGCAGAGGCTTTAGCTAACTTATATATGAGACAAATCATAAGATTGTACGGCATACCAGTCAGCATTGTACCAGACAAGGATTCGCGTGACCAGAGTTGGTGGTCAACACCGTAGAGACAGTTAAGTAAATGCTAGGACACTGGCGAGCAGTGCAAGACAGACAGAAGCAGTAGGCAGACCGTCATTATCGTTCCATGGAATTCAAAGTGGACGATCATGTCATCTTAAGGATATCACCTACTAGAGACACCATTCGATTCGGAGGACGCAGCAAGTTGAGTCCAAGGTATATTGGACCAGTGACGTGCTAGAAAGAGTAGGAGTAGTGGCATATCAACTTGCGCTACCACCTTCACTTGAGGGAGTACTTGAAGTATTCCACGTATCACAACTCAGGCGATATGTGACAGACAGCAGTCATGTTTTCAACCTTTCGGAGATCACCATTAGGCCGAGCTTGTCGTATCAGGAGCAGCCCGTAGAAATCCTTGATCATCAAGAAAAGGTATTAAGAAATCAGTCTATTCTCTTGATCCGCGTGGCATGGAAGCATGGCGCGTCAGGAGAATCTACTTGGGAGCGTGTGGATGACTTGCGTAAACTTTTTTCGAACCTATTCGTAACCAAGATATAAATTACTTTGTTAAATTATATCTTATGCCGTCTTTGACTTCTACCGTGGCTTAGTTTTAATTTCGAGGATAAATTTTTTATAAGTTGGATAGATTGTAAACCCCCTCGACCAGATTCCAACATTTTAGGATTATTTTTAACAATTTAGGATTTATGGCAATATTTTAATTTATTTTGCTTACATATCCTATTGACTTGTGCACCTGTCCATCACCGAATTATTTGGAGCTTTACCTTGACTGTTATCCCCGAACAAAGTCCACATACCTCTCATAGACATGTTAGTCTATTATTCTGCACTTTGTGCAACTCCCAGATACTCTATTTTGAGCCTCGTATGAAACGCACAAATATCGTCACCAACGTACGTATTTAAATTCTTAGATCTGTACTCATCTCTGTTCCAACAGACATTAGAGGCCCAACATGCACCTGTTTTGTCCAGACAAAAATACGTTAATATTCTACACTGAGTATACTATATTTAGTGTATTGACACCGCATTAAAATTATGGCCCTACCTGCCTCTAAATAATTAGAGAACACCGTACGCAGTATTTATTAATTAATTAAATACGATGGCCCGTATCACCCCAAAACCAGGCCCAGCCCCTGCCCAGACTCACCCCCACCCCCTCAGGACCCTCACACAGCAATTTCCCTCAATTCTGTGAATTTTAGTATTTTTAGGAATCGGGTGTTTTCCCAGACAATTTCATAAATTGCGCAAATTCCCAAAATAGGACCATTATGCAATTTATGAAATTATAGGAACTTTTATGCTCGTATATATGGTTTTTATATATTGGAGTTGCCATATATACAGGCGGCTGGCATGCTTACGTGTCCTAGTCCTACGTATTTTGGGACTGGGGCATGACAATCGCGGCCTGTGGCGATCGCGAACCGCGATCCAAAAACAGGAAAACCAACGCCCTGTTTCACCCCGGAACTGAGTACGCCCCGCCAAACGGGATGACTTGGTCGCGTGCGGTCTTCACTGATATGTGCGCGCCGTTGATACGGATGTGCGGGATTTCGTAGAAGTTGATTTGCATGTGCGTGCATACCGGAATCAACGCGTATCCGCCGACAACGCCCCGTATCTTTCCTTTCTGGTTCTCGCTGTAACTTAGTGTACACACGTCGGATCAAGACGAAACTTGCGCCATCGGACTCGTAGTAATACGCTGGTCCTGTGACCCAAGTTTGGTTCGATTCTGAGAACGTTGACAAAATCGCATATCGTGGGCCCCAAAGGCTCCACTTGACGGACGATTTTGTGATCGACTCATCAAAATCCAATTCTGGAAGTTCGGTTGGGTTCGTATCAGCATTCCAGACTTGTTGATACTAAGTTTGACAAATTTGGAGACCTTTGACCCTGACACGTTTTTTGGTGCAAAGCGTCCCACATGTGTACCCCGCCTTGACCTGAAAATATCATTTTTGCCCCTGTGTCCAAATTGGAATCAAGGACAGGCATTTCTTGCTGATTAATATTTTTTGGATCTGATGGTGATGTTTATTTCAGCAACCGGAGTACTGCCTGTAAATCCCGCTGAAGTCAGAGCTACAATTGGAGCCGGAACCCCATGCAAGTGTACCTTGCCAAATCCTGCAGTTTTTGCTACTTATTTTCTTGACATATATACTTATTGTACATGCTTAAACCTAGAACCGTGTGACTTACTTAGCGTTCGATTACAGTCGGGTGCCAACACCGTACGCGGCGTTGTGTAACGTCATCTAGAGATGGATACCGAGACCCTATACTTCTCGTACTTGCATTATCAAGTACGTTATACCCAGGACACCTGACACTATTCATGATACAGAATCGTCCTGAGATATTCATGGTGACTCTGTATAGGATACAGTTTTCTTGACTTATTCCTTTGCTTAGATATTATAAGACTGGATGCATTAGTTATGATCTTACGTGACATGGACATGGGGCCATATGGACATGAGACGTATGATTACATTGGGTGGGAAGAGACACACAAGCTACAGGTTGATTATATATTATGCCGGCGTCTCAGTCTCTCTCCGAGCTAGACAACTACATGATATCACTGGTACCGGCTCCCAGACACAGAGCTTGTAATGGTTTCAGCCTGAGTTATAGTGCTGCTCTCATCTTGCATATCACTTAGCTGGTTATATTTTTACCCTATTGTTTCATTTATTTGCTGTACTGCATTATCTTTGGCTTGTATTATCTGTACCTTGCTATGTCCCCTGAGGACCTGGATCCGGATTATGTCCCCAGGATTAGCAGCGGAGATCCACCCGGAGATATTCAGGACATGAGCATTATCAGTCCATCCCTTGGAGGTAAATTTTTGATTTAATTTTTTTGTATATAAATTGTTGTTGATTTTTTATTTGTGGTTGACTTATAATTTATGAAAAAATATGTTCTTGTTTAATATCTATAGTTATATGCCGAGTCAATTTAGTTGTTGGAGTCGACAATTACGATTGAATTTTGTTCCTAAAGTACTGTCACGCCTGTCCCAAAATACCTAGGACTTGGAATACTTAACATGCCAACTTCGCATTCGACCAGACTCTGGTCCGACTCGAATACGTATAAGCTGTAATATCATGGTCAATATCCACATAAAATAGTAAATATATCTATGTCTCAATCTACAATGAACAAATTACATCAAGAATGAGCTATATGTGCTAAAGTCGGCCGCCCAGTAACACACAAACTCGAATAGACTCGAGAAAGAAATATTAGCCTATAAAAACTAGGCTATATCAGTAGATGAATCAACAATATGCATAAATAAATATATCTCCGGTAAAAATGATATAAGTACCTGGTACCAATGCCCATATAACAAAGAAACACACATTTACAACTCCAGGCAGGCTCCACAACGATCTATGCTGCAAAACTGGCAAGGGACCAAGTCCTCAGAGGGACGTAACAAAGTACAAGAAATAACATGCCAATGTAATAGTAAAATAATAAGCAATGTGCTCAACGGTATCTATCATAACCAGCTAAGTGAATGCAAGTGAGAACGTACTCGTCCGCTAAACCATCGGCTCCTGTAGGTCTGCATAGACACAACAGTAGCTAGCTAGCTAGCTAGCTAGTAGTAGTAGTAGTAGTAGTAGTAGTAGTAGTAGTAGTAGTAGTAGTAGTAATAGGTGCGTATATGCCCCATCAAGGTACCTGCAGCACTATAGGGCCCGAAGCGTAAGCATCGGTAGCTAATATTGTGTGGTAGTCCAACGGTACGGTAGGTTCTCCCCAGTCCCCATGTATCTCATGTCTCATGTACATAACACGCAAGATCAATCACTAACTATGTCGCGAGTCAATATGTAGATAAACTCATGTCAACTATCTCAAGTCAGGTTTCCTAAATCCTAAGACAGAAGCCGGAAACTCGAATGTCTCAAGTAAGGCTTATGTACATGCAAGTCGTGTCTAGTGTCCTAAGGTATATCGTGCAAGAATTAGCATGAACAAAGGAATACGATGACAATACAATATAACGATACCCGATTTCGCGTACGAAAGTCGGCACCCGAATACAATTCGGACGCTAAGTATCGCAAAGGTCCTAGGGTCACAATAACATATATGCAAAGAACTAGAAATATAATATCAAAAGCTAGTAATAGCAATAAGCACAAAATACTGTAACAAAGGCAATGTACACTTGCCTGGAACTCCAAGTTGATAATACAAAGAACTTGCTCTCGAATCCACGCTTGTGCGATCCCAAGATCCTAAATATATAATACCGTAAAATCAGTCTCTACGACACAGTTCACTAAGCATGCACAAGAGTACAACTACTCTACGTATTTAATCATTAGACAATTTGGGTCTAAATTAATCAAGGATAAAACTTACACAATGCCATCAGTTATTTAGAGTCTAAAATAATTAGGGGTTCTAACTAAGTAGGTTGGCTAAGGTTCACTAGTCAAGGACCAAGAAAGTGTGTAAACACAAGCCTACTAGTCACATAACATCATCAAGTCCTCTAAATGTAAAACTTCTCATATAACATAAACATGGTTATAACTAAGGTTCATGTAGGTACTAGGTGTTCTCATACAAGGTTTCCATATATAACATATCACCAACCTTGGTATTCACTAAGTGTCAAACTATGTTAACCAACCTAGGGTTAGTTTTGTCTATTAAAACATGCACATGAGCGTTAACAATAGATCAAGTTAGGGTCATCACAAAAAAATTACATACTCTATTACTCAATTATATTCATTCATCTAACTATATACAACTCTTTTTATACTACAAAATGTCAAGTATACATAGAGAAGTCAAATCTGAATTTATAATCGTATCATGGCATATACCTCATTTCCAACTTGTATTTGTCATGAAACATGTGTGCAAACACTACTACACTAATACACAACCCTAGCATGGCATCTTCTATATTCGAACATAATGTTTATAAACACTAAAACTAGCTAGCACAAAATCTAGGCAAAGTGTACTACTAGTTGTACAACATTTAATCATGTCTCAACCATGCATTTATTTATATATAAAATTCTAAACAAAACTTATATATTCTGAAATTTAGTAAAATTTGGAGAAAAAATTATGTTTTTCAAGTGGTTTCTTGGGTTTTAGATCATGGCAAAGTAAATAGGACAACAAGTGCATAAATAACATTCAAGTCTAGACTTGAGAAGTAGTAAGTGTTCTTAGTGTAATATCATGAAAAATATAAATAGAAAGTTGGTGAAATTTAAGAGGTATGTGAAGTAAATGTGGATAGGGTTAAGTAGGTGTAGTTTGAGCTCTTACCAAAGTAAAATGGGAAGGCAAAAGAGGGTTGTGTACTGCTTGCACAAATCTGTCTAGATTTGGACACTTCGGCTCATAGCTGTTGTCCGGGGCTTCAAAATATTTCTCTAAATGTTGTGGGGCTCAGATAGATTAGGGAAGAGGTTTAGGATGAGGATAGGATAGTTTTTGAAGGGTTTTTGATGCTGGAAGTGGAGCAACATGATGTTGAAGTGGTGCTATTGCTGGCGAGTTCAGCAGAGTGTCTTCAGTTTGTAGGGGGTGTTTGGGGGAGTTGTGGGATAATTTTTGTGCAGAGTTGTAAAGAAAAAATGTTAAGGAGAGATAGGGGAAGGAGATTTGGATTTTGTGGTGGTGGTTTGGAGGCTGTGGAGGTGGTGGAGTGGCCTGAGAAGTGGATACTCTGAATTCGGATTCAGCTTGGACACCTATGATGGAAAACTATTTTGAGGAACTTATAGTGCGTTTTGATAGATTTTTTATAATGAGAAAGTGATAATTATAGGGAGAGAAAGAAGCATACAAAATTTGAGATTAAGATACTTATTGTGGAGAGACAGAGAGCCGGATTGGTGGGGGTGTTGCTGAATTCAGATTCAGCCTGGATAGGGTTCGATAGATGGAGGTGTAGTGGGAGATGGAGAAGAAATTTGAAGTTAGTTTGTGAATAAAAAATATAAGAAAGAGAGTTAGGAAGAAGTGTTATTCAGGTAGTTTTACTGGAGGAGGTAAAGAGAGGGGGTTATGGATAGCCTAGTGGGAAGGGGAAGAGTTTGGGCTTACAACTTTTGCTAGTGGGGAGATAAAAGGAGAGGGGGTTATATAATAAATTTATTCTTCTAAAAATAGGTTTTGGTATATGGAATATTTTTTCTGGTGTTTTACTTGACCACTTAATTAGGTTTTTAAGGTTGGGTTTGTGGGTTGGCTCTAGGTTGACTCAAATTAAGCTCAAAGGGTTCATTTTGTCACATCTATTAAATTAGCATGTACAATATTTAAAAATAGATGTGATCCAAAGGATTAGGTTAGGGTAGTCTCAATGTAGGTTAGTATCAGATATTTGTTTGTAGAAATCTGGTTAGTGTTCTGCATTAGAAATCCAAGGTACGGTCACTAGGTAAAAAATTGAGATTTTATGACGCATACGTGTCGAGAATATTGTGTAGCTAAAAATAGAATACAAAAGTGTGAGTTTGAGAGTTACACTAGGGTCAGGATTTAAGATTGGTCTGTCTGGATTAAGAGTGTGAAAGTTGTTGGTCAGCAAGGGCTAGTGTAGTGTTCCAAATATTGAAACTATAGTAAGGTGCACCAAAGATATCATAATTGAAGTATGCATAATAAATCCATTTTTCTTACTCTAATTATTCCAAATTAAATTATAATATCACACTAAACTATATATACCTAAATTTGGGTGAGGGGGTTTACAATCTATCCAATTTAGAAAAAATTTGTCATCGAAATTCAAAATTAATCTCTCCAACCATAACTCATCATATCTTTAAATATATAAACACATCTTGGTACTTACTTATACCCATTCTAAAAATCTTAAACTGTCATATACATATAATTTAATCGTCTAAGGCTATTGGTCCTCAAAAAAATCTTCTCACCACCATGTATTATCTCATTATTGTTATCATGCTAATCGCCATCTAGAAAAATTCACCACCTATAGGCTTAGGTTACACAAGGATGCCACAACACAAACTTCGTTTGAATCTTCCAATATATACAAGAAAAATAAGGTCATACCTTAACTCTTGAAGGAGTGCATGGGTTAGGCACTAAAATCTTATAAGCACAAAATCTTCAAGGCTACCTATGTAGTATCTAAATACTTTATTCTACAGCTAAGACTGTTATTATTTCTTCATTCTTTCATTCGTACAATGTCATCAACCTATAGTATCCCCGATAAAATTCTCTAACCTAACTTCTTATAATTGCTTTTAGCAGCAATAAGTCTAATCTAGTCAGCCAGTCATACATAGTCTAGAAGCTCAGCTCAACGATTCCTAGGAGACATACATATAATAAAATACGACATAAGCCCCTGTTCAAATACATAGTTATATATATATATATATATATATATATATATATATATATATATATATATATATATATATATATATATATATATATTCAATCATTCTAAAGACCCTAAATAAAAATATAACCAATATAATAATGAGAATAAGATTTCTAAAATTCAAAAATTCACTGACTATGGTAAATTGGAAATAGGTTCTCATCACCTACTACTAAGATAGGTCCAGCAAGCTCATACCCTATTAGTCAAAAATTTAAATCCCTGACCCTAATCAGTTTATGTGTAAACCCACAATATTCAGCTATCATTCCTATAAGACTTCTATCTTCCATTTATACTCCCCTACCTTGTGTAAATATATAATCTAAGGGTCTTGTGATAATCCTCTACATAATGACTAACAAGTCAGTATGTGATTCATAACCTGTATTTAATTTCTTGAAATTCGTATCAATTCGAGACTGATCAACAATTTCTACTCGCACTAAATTCTCAAAATTCTAAAAGCATTACAATTTATAAATACTAAAATTATTATCCCTCAAGTCCATATCACAATCCATTCTCCTTGGATTATGCGACCATAATATCTTTCCCTTATCATTTGTTTCCTACACACCTTCATATCCTTTTAGTATGTTAATATTGTTTTTAACTATAAGCTTCGCCAATCATGACCCAGTACTTTCCGCTTCGTAGTATAGATCTTCTAGGCAACTACCGAGTGATAAAATCTCCAGTCTTTCCTTGATCCTTCTCTTAATTTAAAATGCTCAAGGTCATGTACTCCTCGTGAATCTCTTCTTGTCACCATTCTACCTTCTTCACCTTGAACCTGAGATTTCTCCTAGTTTATTCTATGCATACCCTTCATCCAAACTACATGGTTACCATCTTTTTACAATTTGTAATCTATTATAGGCAATTCACTATATCTAATTCAAGACTATAACATCTATCAAAACTTTTATCCTTCAACCTATTTGCTCTATCACATATACTAGCTTATCTACCCAAGTAATCGTGGGTGGAACTCACTTATTCAATTAACACTAACAACCCAAATAATCAAGTACATCTAATTTAATTTTGAAAGCTATACTTTAGTACTCGAGTTATCTAATTACTCAAACAATAGGTCTAGCAATCTAATTATCTATTTAATCAAGACATATAGTCATCAATAATTTAAGGGGGTCGTAAGATCAAGTTTTGATATTAAAAGTCTCAAGACAAATAGAGATTTAACCACTATGGCCTGCTACGTAAATTTCTAATTTCTTAAGGTCCTAATACCATTCCTAGTATCACCACCATGGGCCACAACTAATCCCTAGCATCTAGCTATGTATTCCATAAAGTATTACAGAGCATTAGAATTAAACCATCTTTCTAACTTCTAATAATTTCAAATTACTGCTACCTTAAGAAAGGGTAAGGTTTTATTAGTTCTAGGCCTCTAATACTATATTCAATTCTCATGCTAACAATATGCACTAGGTCTAGCTTATAGGAATAACCTATCTACCTACCCTAGTAAGGGTAACCATCTTCTCAAAATTTTATATTTAGCATGTCTTCTTCCGCCTTGACAATGATCTACTTCTGGAGCAAACACCACTCACGAAGGTCCATCTCTATGAAATATGGAGAGTTGATAAAAAATAACGAATATGTCGAGGAGAATGAACGAGTACAATTATAAAGTCCAAGGGCGATAATCAAATGCTAAGAAATTTTTTAAATCAGTTGTGGATTGAGATACTAATACTGCTAATCCTGATTACAGGCTCGCTCGGTACCGGAAAGTAACCGAAACTATTTAATCAGGACCTGCATGGGCCACCACAAAAATATGTCACGTCCCAGTTCCAAAATTCGTAGGACTAAAAATACGTAAAATACCAGCTACGCATTCGACCTAACTCGGGTCCGACTCGAATATGTATAAGCTGTAATATCATGGTCAATATCTACATAAAATAGTAAATATATCTATGTCTCAATCCACGATAAACAAAATATAGCAAGAATGAGCTACATATGCTAAAGTCGGCCGCCCAGTAACACACAAACTCGATTAAACTCGAAAAAATATGAGTCTATAAAAACTGGCTATATCAGTAGATGGATCAACAATATTAATAAATAAATATATCTCCGATAGAAATGATATAAGTACCTACTACCAATGTCCGTATAATAAAGCAACACATATTAGCAACTCCAGACAGGATCCACAACGATCTATATTGTAAAAATAGCAAGGGACCAGGTCCTCAGAGGGACGTAATAATGTATAAGAAACAACATGCCAATGTAACAGTAAAATAATAAGCAATGTTCTCAAGGGTATCTATCATAACCAGCTAAGTGAATGCAAGTGAGAACGTACTCGTCCGCTAAACCACCGGGTCCTGTAGGTCTGTATAGACACAACAGTAGCTAGTAGTACTAGTAGGAAGTAGTAGTAGTAGTAGCAGTAGTAGTAGTAGCTGCGTACAGGCCCCGTTAAGGTACCTGCAGCACTATAAGGCCCGAAGCGCAAGCATCGGTAGCTAGTATTGTGTGGTAGCCCAGCGGTACGGTAGGTTTTCCCCAGTCCCCATCTATCTCACGTCTCATGTCCATAACACGCAAGATCAATCACTAACTATATCTTGATTCAACGTGTAGATAAACTCATGTCAACTATCTCAAGTCACGGATCCTAAATCCTGACACAAAATCCAGGAACCTCGAATGTCTTAAGTAAGGTTTCTGTACATGCAAGTCGTGTCCAATGTCCAAAGGTATATCGTGCAAGAATTAGCACGAACAAAGTAATATGATGATAATGCAATCTAACAATACCCAATCTGCGTACGGAAGTCGACACCCGAATATAATTCAGACGCTAAGTATCACAACGGTACTAGGGTCACAATAACATATATGCAAAGAACTAGAAATATAATATCAAAAGCTAGTAATAGAAATAAGCACAAAATACTGTAACGAAGGCATTATACACTTGCCTGAAACTCCAAGCTGATAATACAAAGAACTTGCTCTCGAATCCACGCTCGTGCGATCCCAAGAGCCTAAATATATAATATCAAAAAATCAGTCACTACGACATGGTTCACTAAGCATGCACAAGAGTACAACTAATCTACGTCATTAATCACTAGACAATTAGGGTCTAAATTAATCAAGGATACAACTTACACAATGCCATCAGTTATTTAGAGTCTAAAATAATTAGTGGTTCTAACTAAGTAAGTTGGCTAAGGTTCACTAGTCAATGACCAAGAAAGTATGTAAACCACAAGCCTACTTGTCACATAACATCATCAAGTTCTCTAAATATAAAACTTCTCATATAACATAAACATGGTTATAACGAAGGTTCATGTAGGTACTAGGTGTTCTCACACTAGGTTTTCATATAGAACATATCATTAACCTTGGTATTCACTAAGTGTCAAACTGTGTTAACCACCTAGGGTTACTTTTGTCTATTAAAACATGCACATGAGTGTTAACAATAGGTCAAGTTAGGGTTATCACAAACAATCACATACTATATTTCTCAATTATATTCATTCATTCACTATATACAACTCTCTTTATACTAGAAAATGTCAAGTATAGATAGAGAAGTCAAATATGAATTTATAATAAGATCATGGTATATACCTCATTCCCAACTTGTATTTGTCATGAAACATGTGTGCAAACACTACTATAGCTATTACACAACCCTAGCATGGCATCTTCTACATTCTAACATTGTGTTTATAAACACTAAAACTAGCTAGCACAAAATCTAGGCAAAGTGCACTACTAGTTGCAGAATAATTAATCATGTCTCAACTATGCATTTATTTAAATATAACAACCTAAAAAAACTTATATATTATAAAATTTAGTAAAAATTGGAGTAAAAATCATGTTTTGAAAGTGGTTGCTTGGGTTTTAGATCATGGCAAAGTGAATAGGACAACAAATGCATAAATAACATTCAAGTCTAGACATGAGAAGTAGTAACTGTTCTTAGTGTAATATCATAAAAAATATGAATAGAAAGTTGGTAAAAATTAATAGGGATGTGAATTACATGTATAGGGGGTTGAGTAGGTATAGTTTGAGCTCTTACCAAAGTAAAATGGAATGGCAAAAGAGGACTGTGCACTGCTTTCACAAATCTGTCCAAATTTGGATATTTCGGCTCGTAGCTGCTGTCCGGGGCTTCAAAATATTTTTTCAAGTGTTGTGGGGCTTAGATAGATTAGGGGAGAGGTAGAGGATGAGGATAGGGTGGTTGTTGAAGGTGTTTTGATGCTGTAAGTGGTGCAACAAGGTGTTGAAGTTGTGCTATTGCTGGCGGGTTCAGCAGTGTGTCTTCAGTTTGTAGAGGGTGTTTGGGAGAGTTGTGGGATAATTTATGTGCTCAGTTGTAAAGGAAACTTGTTAAGAAGAGGTAGGGGAAGGAGATTTGGGTTCTTTGGTAGTGGTTTGGAGGCTGTGGAGGTGGTGG
The DNA here is from genome assembly GCA_036927795.1 of Iris macrosiphon. Classification (NCBI taxonomy): domain Eukaryota; kingdom Viridiplantae; phylum Streptophyta; class Magnoliopsida; order Asparagales; family Iridaceae; genus Iris; species Iris macrosiphon. The sequence continues at coordinate 152,492,098 of JAYESA010000017.1, read as the reverse complement.
AGTGGCCTGAGAAGTGGATACACTGAATTCGGATTCAGCCTGTACACCTATGATGGAGAGCTATTTTGAGGAACTTAGAGTGAGTTTTGATGAAAGCTTTATGAAGAGAAAGTGATAAGGACAGGGATTTAAAGAATCATACAAAATTTAAAATTAAGATACTTACTGTGGAGGAACATAGGGCCGGATTGGAGGGAATGTTGCTGAATTCCGATTCAGCTTGGGTAGGGTTTGATAGATGGAGGTGTGGTGGGAGATGGAGAAGAAATTTGGAGATAGTTTTTGAATAAAAATTGTGAGGAAGAGATTTTGGAAGAAGTGTTATTCAGGTGGTTTGAATGGGGTGGTGAAGAGATGGGGGTTATGGACAACCTAGTGGGAAAGGGAAGAGTTTGTGGTTACAACTTTTGCTAGTGAAGCGAGAAAATGAGAGGCTGTTATATGCTGAATTTATTCTTCTAAAAATATGTTTTGGTGTATGGACTATTGTGTTTGGTGTTTTATTTGACCCCTTAATAAGGTTTTTAAGGTTGAGTTTGTGGGTTGGCTCTAGGTTGAGTCAAATTAAGCTCAAAGGGTTCAATGTGTCACATCTATTAAATTAGCATGTAAAATATATAAAAATTGATGTGATCCAAAGTATTAGGTTAGGGTAGTCTCAATGTAGGTTAGTGTCAGACATTTGGTTGTTGGAATCTGGTCAGTGTTCTGCATCAGAAATCCAAGCTATGGTTACTACGTGGAAAGTTGAGATTTTATGACGCATAAGTGTCGAGAATATTGTGTAGCTAAAAATAGCATACAAAAGTGTGAGTTTGAGAGTGACACTAGGGTCTGATTGAAGATTGGTCTGTCTGGATTAAGAGTGTGAAAGTTGTTAGTCAGCAAGGGCTAGTGTAGTGTTCCAAATATTGAAACTATAGTAAGGTATGCCAAAGATATCATAATTGAAGTATGTATAATAATTCTATTTTTCTAACCCTAATTGTTTCAAAAAAATTATAATATCACACTAAACTATATATACCTAAATTTGGGTGAGGGGGTTTACAAGTACTTATTGGAATCAGTCCATTTCCATTTAGTGAGCTTTATATATATATATTTTTTGTATAAATTGTTGTTGATTATCTTTATTTGTGGTTGACTAATTTATTGGAAAAATATGTTCTTGTTATTTGATTGCATATTTATTCCAATTGCGATTGAAATCAACTAATAGAGAAACTAAGAAATAATTTTATTTATGTGTTGTTGATTGTTTATTTGTTATTAATTATTATTATTTGTTGAATATTCATTTGCCGTTAATTTTTATTATTGTTACCCTTATGACTATCTAAACTTTTTATTAATTTTTCTGGAACATCAATTTTATTATTATTTTATTATAATTTATATTCTTTTAGATATTATATTATATTTATTGTTTTATTTCTTGAATTTTGGGTTGATAATAGTATTGTATATGAAAAAAATATTATATGAATATTAAGCTTTGAGGGTATCATTTTTAGAGTTCGTTTCAGATCTCAAAATCTAAAGTCCGACGATGTCAAAGATTTATCATTTTCTACTATTCTCGTACAAATCCAACTCATTATACATTTATCTTTTTCTTTTATTTTTTAAAATTTTAGATCTCATGATACAATACAGACCCACCACTCCACCATGGTCGACCGTGCCACATTTGCGAAACACCAACAGTGCATAGGGTTTAGTAGTTGCAGTAAGAAAATAATTTTTTTTTTACAAACAATGGAAAATACAATACATTTATCTCTTTTAGGAGTCTACTTTGTTACTGTAGTGCTTAATTGCAGCAGATCCGAGAGAAGGCTCCAAAATCTGAGTGTGGCGAAGGAGGGCGCCACATTGTTTAGATGTCGTTATCACTTAGGCCCACACATGGCGGGAAAAATCAAGGCAGGGGCCAATAGGAAGAGAGAATGGCTCCATGCCTCCATGCCTCCATGGCCCTGCTGGAGTCACGTGTCGTAGTTTCTTATGCTCCTACTTTTTCCAGAGGCGTATTCATAGCAACGATCTAAAGTTGTTATTGTCTAATTAATTTCTGTCATTAAGAAAATAATTTTTTTTACGTTGTACACTTGAATAAATTAATAAATCTTTGTGGGTTAGAAAATAAAAATTAATTCAAGTTAGTAATATTAAAAACTATATAATTCTCTTACCTGTTGCAGAATTTTCTCAGTTTAGCAAGTGCTGAACATGTTTATTAATACTGCATAGATGAAATACAAAGGTTTGGTTTGGTTTGGATTGCAGTTAAGCAATACATGTTTGTTCAAATGTCATTTTTAGAAGGTTCATTCCAGTGTTAATCAAGAACTGGTTAACCTAAAAGACTGGATATATTTGACATGGATGTTAGTAAGGACTAGTCAAATGTGCATTTTGACTCCAAATGGAGCCATCGATCGAAAGCAACTACAGTTCAAACTGATACTATATATTAACAGGGAGTATACTAGGTCTAAAAAAGTGATGAAATATATATATATATATATATATAGATATAGTTGAATTAATAGGTAGCGTTTTATGTATTTCATGTACAAAAACAAGACAACAATGTTATGAAATATGTAGCGAGACATTGCTAATTCTGCCTGGTGAATTTTTCATAGGTGCGCATGTAGTTGTTCTGTTAGCTAACTTAATTACTAAAGCAAGGTTCAAATCGCATATAGTTGTCCTGCCACCACCACCACCACCACCACACACACAAACACACACACACAAAAGGACGGAGCCAGGAAGTTTTGAAAGAGGGACAGGTGAATTTTTTTTTTTTTAACATATGTAAAAAAATAGAATTTTTAATAGTGAAATTGCAAGAGGATTCGAACCCAACCCTCTTCAACAAAATACATATGTCTAACCACTACATCACAAAATTTTCATGTTACCTAGTAAATGTTGTTGTTTTCTTTAGCCCAGGCTATAGCCCGGGACAGTCCGGCTTATGCTCCGCCAGTGCCCACCCTACCACCACCACCACCAGTTGTTGCACCCGGCCCACACCCCACTCGACTATCCCACCCCCAGCTGCACCACTCCAACCCCACCCTCCTCTCTCCTCGTGAAGCAGCGCCAGCGTGCGCGGAGAGAGAGGGAGTGTGTGTGTGGGTGGGTTGGGGGGGGGGGGGGGGGGGGGGGGGTTTGTTGAGACGTTGGTAGGGCAGCCAGGGAAGAGGGGATAGAGAGAGGGTTGGATGGACAAGGATATTTTTGTCTTTTTTTTAGGGTAACATGTTGATGCATATCAAAGTTTAGGGTATCAAGTTCAAAAATAAAATGGTTGAAGGTATCAAGTTGCAATTCAGTCTTAGAATTAATTTGAGATTTGGAAAGAATTATTATTTTATCTATTTTTCTCTCCAACCCAAAGTAGTATTGCTTTTTTCTTGCTTCTTAAACAAAAATTATACTATTTAACTTTTAAAAACTAGTTTTTGATTGAATCTGAAATACTATAGTTGAAGGCATTAGCAATAGGACTAGCATTTACAGCTAAATTTATGTGCCGATAGATCAAATTTATAATCTAAGCTACTTCATATATAGATTATTGGGATACATGTACTTATTTATGAAGAAGAAAACAATAAAAAAGGAGAAATAAATGATATATGAACCGCAACAAATGACAGTGGAATTGCCCGCACCTCCACTTGCCCTCCCCCTATTGGCTTCTGACTGCAGCACGGGACCCATCACCAGCTCCTTCTCCAATCTGCAGACGACACCTGGCGGCGGGCCGATTGTGCAGACCGATTTTGCGGTCCATATAGCACTATCCATTAAAAAAAGGAAATAAAAAGTTAAAAAAAAAAGATTCCAGTATATTAAGTCAGTAACTAGGAAGAAGAAAAGTCATCATGAACTTTTGGCACTAAAATTCTACATCATTATCAAAAATATCTTCAGTACTGCACTACATCACTCAAACGCATCACCATTAACTGGAATGTGCCCATCCTATCATTTTCTACTGCACTACCATCCAAATACCTTCTTTAGCTTTTGCCTGTACTCCATAACCATGTAAAGAATGGGATTCCTTCCTTTGGATCTTTCAAAAAGATCACCATTCGATGTATGAAGCATCAAGTGTATAACATACGTCAATATGTATTCAAAAGCAATTCAAAATAAATGATAAACTATGAAATGATTTATTTAAAACAAAATCAATTCGGCTACATGAATCCTCATCTTCCATTCCTCGGTGTTGGGGACCATTTTTCTTCAGACGCATTATGTACAAGTAAGTCGTCTTTGCACATAGATGCCATGCTGTGTGTGACAATCATTTGAAGACTTTCTATCTTTCATTATGGGTCAAGTGTGACAAAAGTTTAATGCCTAAGTTACACTATCGTCCTAGCTATCTGCTCTGATTAAGGAGAGTAGCGCATGTGACAGCGTAATCTTAATCATCTATATATCCACTTAAAAATTTGTTAAATATATTTTTATAAAAGAACATGAACGCCGTGGCGGAGTTGGTCTCTAAAATTAGGGAGGGCTGTATTTTAGGTATAGCTTGAGCAACACAAAAATATATATTTTTGAATTTATTTATTACTTAATTGTTGCATACTTTAAATTCAAAAAAATAAAATATCAGTTAGAAAACATTTCTAAAAAATTCAAAAAAAAAATCCAAAAATTTGGACCAGGTTACAACAAGACAGTTCAAGGGGGTAGCTCCGCCACTGCACGAACGTGTATCAATTATCAAATAATTCATATGCTACTCAATCTCCCCTTCTCTTCTTAATAAATTATTAAAAGAATGGGATGTGACATTGCTATTATCTGGGGAAAAAGAATACTATATCAGTTATTATATATCTCAAAGCGAAACGTGTCCATTGTCATCTCTAATTTTCTATATGATCTTTGCTCAGGAATCATGGGTGCATTTTTTGGATTGGGAGATTGATTAGTGTGTTTGGTCTAAAGAGCAATTAATATGCCTTCCAAAGTTGCAACAATTGAACCCTATGTCTTGAAGATGTATATATATTATAATTAGGAATATGATGCGTGGAATATCGAAAAATATCTTACCAGTTTAGTATGTGACTTCATGCATCAGAACCATAGGTATGAGGTTAACACGTTTTTGAGAACTTTCTCTCTTTTAGTACTTTACTTATATTCTTGAATCTTGTTCTACGTACCGAGAATAGAATAACATTGGATGTCTTGTTTCTTGGTGGAAACTGAATTGTTAAATGAGAAATAAAACCCTGGCATGCAATTCATCCTTTTTATGAGAAACATATAGAGGAAGGGCTTTAGCTTCATTGCATTTGTAATTAATTAAAACCATACTTGTTGCTTTCTTGCAACACCAAATCCCCTACAGCTACGTACTACCTCGAGCAGTCTAACTAGGGTTACTGAGCTGTACATGTACTGACTATAGGGGATTTGGATTCATATTTTAGGTTTACTTTTCAAATCTAAACCCTACTATAATCTTCAAATAATCGAATAGAGTTACTGTTTGACAATCCCAAACTCAAAATATATAGTTCTTGATGGCAAATAGCGGACTGGGCTAGGCCCATGGTCTAGTCGAAAACACCCGGCAGGCTCTAAGTGGGCTTCAAAGTCTAAATGGCCATTTATTTATTGATATCACTACCCTTCTTTATGCTCCTCTCTCTCTCTCTCTCTCTCTCTCTCTCTCTCACACACACACATTTCACTCCTATGGTGTTCTGTTTGTTTTGTCAGTCTGAAGTCTAAAGTCTGAAATTTTTGCTCATTTTTAGATGTTATTGGATGTGTTATCTCGGAATATTTTAAGGCAAAATTTAGACATTGCCTCCGAATTTGTTGAAAACCAAATATCATGTAATGTCTTTGAAGTCTGAGAAACTTTTGTGGAGCAAACTAACAGCTCTTGATAGAGGTGAGCATTATTCGGATTTAGACCGAAAATCGAATCAAATCGAACCGAATAAGATATTCGGTTCGGTTTGAAAAAAAATCAATTATGTTTCGATTTTGAAAATACTAAATTTTTTTTCGGTTTCGGTTTCGGTTTTGGTTTCTGTTTTGAGTTTCGGTCAAAAACCAAAAACTGAATAACAATTATGCAATTATGTAAATACCCTCAATTCTATGCATATTTTGTCATTAAAAATATGTATATTTTACAAACAATAATATGTATTTTAAAAACCAACATTGATAATTTAACAATTAGTCCAACTTTGGGCACAACTTTGAAACAAACAAATGTGTGTATAAAAATTATAATTTTTAATATAATTTAAGAACAATTTCAACTTCGGACATGATCCATTAGCAAATAGCAATAGTCCAACCGAACAAACCGAATAAAAATAATAGTTTATTTGATTCAGATTTCGATTTTGGATTTTTAGAATTTTGGTTTTTTCGGTTTTGACTATTTTAGTTTGGTTGAAACTGAATAAACCGAATGCTCATCCCTGGCTCTTGAGACAGATGAAAACATTAAAGGACTTATCGTGTCCGACCGCGAAACCCTTATGTTAGCCTTCAATTCTCGGGTTAGGGTTTCATAGCTATATATTACTCAATTCTTTTATTATTATTATTATTATTATTATTATTATTATTATTATTCATTAATGTGTGTGTGTGTGTGTGCGTGTGTATATATATATATATATATATATATATATATATATATATATATATATATATATATATATATATATTATATATATATATATATATATATATATATATATATATATATATATATATATATATATATATATATATTATGTTAGCCTTCAATACTCGAGTTAGGGTTTCATAGCTATATATTACTCAATTCTTTATTATTATATTATTATTATTTATTACTTTTTATGTTGTTATTATTCATTAATGTGTATATATATATATATATATATATATATATATATATATATATTATGTTAGTCTTCAATTCTCGAGTTAGGGTTTCATAGCTATATATTACTCAATTCTTTATTATTATTATTATTTATTGCTGTTGTTGTTGTTATTATTCATTAATGTGTATATATATATATAATGAGGCTTGGATACAATTCAAAATTGAGTCATCTTAGCCGTTTATAAATACTCTACTAACTATTTTTTAAAAATTAACAAAATTTTTAACTACATAATATTATTTATTTACAACTAAACAATTCTAACTCAAGTGGTTAAGGTGGCAGATTTTTTTCTTGGTTGTTTGAGTTTGATTCATAGGAACAATAGTATTTATAACAATTTTATATTTAAATTTTTTTCTAATATTTTTTATGCACGTGCATTGCAACTGCACGTTACTCGTATGTATAAAGTTATTTGGTTAATTGCAAAGTGCTAAACATAATTACTGTATGGCTTGAAATAGATTTGGAACCTCCAATTCTTATTCCAATTCCAAGGCCGAAGACCTGTGCAAGAACAGCCCATTCCAATGCCGAAGCGTGTGCAAGAACAGCCCAAGTTTGACTGCTCAAGGAATGGGAATTAAGTTCTCCACTAATTTTGGGCCCACTGAGCTAAGGAAGGAGGATGAAGCAAGAAAGAAGAGAATACATAGTCGGCAGATCACGAAGGATGCTGCTTGGGGTTCATATCCATATCAGTCCATCTCCATTAAACAAATTCATTCTTCAGTCTTTATTATACCGGCTTCATAATGTATATAACTTTTACTAAAATAAGATTAATTAAAAATTCCCTCAAATTACATTTTTCTTATATAAACGAGTATCAAGGTTACTGGATGATTCCTAGCTGCAAGATTTTGAATATTTTGATCTTTATTTGTCATATAATGCATAAATCAACACCATTACCTTGGTTGAATCTTGAGCTAGCCACTTGGGCTCTCCGTGGAAGTCCATTATTTCCACTTAATTCTACAATACAATCTTGACACTTGACAATTCTTTTTTCTAGTGTATCGTTTTGTTCATTGGCCCCAATTCTTTCCTTCATTCACCACATTCAATGTATTTAATTTTTCTGCGGGCAGAGCCAACTAAATCCAACTGCATATTGATTGATGGCTTTGAACCCAACTTGTGTGTATTTGTGTAAATCTGGAGCTTGGGTGGCAAATGGAACACTTTTCATCAATATTGTGCAATATAGTTTGTCATCTTTGTTGGGGTCCAGTTTGAATTTGGTAAATTTTGGAGTACAAATATGGTCAAAATTTTGATTTGATATAATTTAGAAATCTACATTAAATGTAAGATTTGATTCAATTTTAAATTTGTATCAAATATTTAATTTGACCATATTTGGACGTCCTTAATTGATGTTGGGATATTTTAGGTAAAAATATTCTTATTTTAAGATTTTCTATTTATGAAATCCTATTATGACCTAAAATAGGATTTCTCATCCTATAAATATAGGAGGAGAGTGAAGGAACAAAGAATAGCACAAGTTGGAGATTCATGGTACTCGTCCACGGAAAATCTAAAAGAAAATTCGTGCTTTGCTCTTAGAACTTCGTCATCCAAGACAGAAGGAAGAAAAAGATCTGATCGAGGAGTCGTCGCCTTCGCTCAGGAAGATTGCTACGGGTTGGTGGGTGATTTCAATTGTAATCTCTTTCTTTTCTTCTTGACTGTGGTGAGGGAGTTGAATCTATTAGGGCAAATGATTCAACATTAATTTTGTCAATCTTGTAATTTTACCTGAGTTATAAAGGTTGAAATTTGTTCAGGTGACGTAGTCACAGCCATATACTTGTCTTTATCTGTGCTTGGTGTTCGTTATACATGAGTTGATTATCTCAGATGGGTTGGCCTAAAGTTTTCGCTGCGGGCACTCTCAAACACGGTATCGAAACGCTTGCAAGGCGTGTCTGATTCTCAACATCTGGTATCAGAGCTACTGGTTTTGGTTCTGCCAACTATGTCAACGGAGCAGATGAACACTCGTTTAATCACCCTCATAGGTGGGATTGGGCGATTTGGAAGCCAATGTTGGAGGATCTACTATGGTGCAAGGACTTGCATGGTCCGTTGGAGGGCGACAACGCTAAGCCATCGGACAAAGCTGTTGAAGACTGAAAACGACTGGATCGGAAGGCCGTTGGATTCATCCGTCAATGGCTGGATGACTCGTTTTTCACCACGTGTCCATGAGAGTTTGGCAAAAGCATTGTGGGAGAAGCTGCATTCGCTATACGAAAGGAAGATGGCTGGCAAAAAGGTATTTCTGATTTGCCAACTTGTCAACTCGAAGTACACGGAGGGTGCCCAGTGGCACAACATCTGAACGAAGTTCAGGGTATTATCAATCAGCTGTCTACGATGAAGATGGTGATTGATAATGAGCTTCAGGCCCTTTTGTTTTTGAGTTCTCTGTCCGAAAGCTGGAAGACGTTGGTGGTGTCGGTGAGCTACTCCACGTCTGGTGGAGTTATCACGATAGAGGCAGTCAAAAGCAGCTTGTTGAACGAGAAGATCTGGCGTAAGCAAGTGGAATCATCGTAGGAGTCCGCTCTGGTGACTTCCTATGGGAAGGGATGGTCCAAGTCACATGCGAGGACATGGGAGAGTTCTCGGTGTCACGTCCCGGTCCCGTAAGGGCCGATCGTCCTCGCTTGGTCCCTACGGAACTGATCGCCCTTGCTTGGACGCGATGCCGTGCAATCCTAAGTTGCGCTTGCAACAGGCATATTACCTGCACAAGACACAAGATATACAAAAATATACATATATTTAGGCACAAGATTTAAAATACAGAGAACCAAAGTTGAACACATTTGATAGGAACACAAAATATTTTCTTTATTGAATACTTGAAGATTGGATTACAAAGTAATTACTTGGCTGGGTTACAAAATATGCCATAGATGGATTACAACTCTTTTTACAATCCTAAAATTAGCCACAACGTTAATACATTATATCATTTTAGTAGGACCAAAATTGAAACAACTATCTGAAGAGAAGTTTGCACACAAGAGAGGAAACCTAAGGAAGCAGCACGAGCACGGTCCCGCCGAAAGTGTCACGACCCGCACCCAAAATTTGGGCACGAGTACGTGGGTACGTCCAGCCTACGCCGCAGTATCGACGGTAGAATGATGTCTAGGTCACAATAACACTAATATAACTCACAACCTGTTAATGATATCAATCTCCATAAGGAGGACAATATACATCTCACAATATCTCATAATGTAAACTCAATCACAACAACTATAAGAGTATAAGGCACGATAAAAATAAGAAGAATGACATAGTCAACACCATGTCTCAAAATAAGGATAAACCACATTCTAGCTGTCCAACATAAAGTCTCCACAAGTCTCAACATAAACTAAGAATAAGTCTAAACATAAACTAAATAACCTCAAATAAGTCTCAGTGCATAAGATAAATATTGTCTAGATAACTGCAGGTAATGTCTCCTCTAAAGGAATAGTCTCCTCTAAAATCTCTGGTGTGTAGTCTGCATCTATACCCGGTCCATAGTGTGTGGTACAGAAATCCTCAAGATCCTCTAAAAAAAAATTTCAGTCAGGATTGGAACAAAGTAAGCACTAACAGCAGTTCCACTTATATTGACAAAAACTATAACACAGTGTAAAGAAATACAAGACAGATATGAATACTGGCAATAAAAAAATACTAGAATAAAGAAGTACTGGAATAAAGGAATACTGGAACATATCATCATCAATGTACATCTAGCAACGAATAGAAATACCGTGCATGCTAGAACAATGAACTAGAATATAATGAGTACTAGAATAATAACTAGAACATGTAGAGATGCTAGATCAATATACTAGAGATACATGTCAAGAACATCTAACTAAGTGTGTGAAACATCAGCATATCATGTGATCGGCTTAGGACTGATCAGGCTTGCTATGTATGACTAGCTATGATTCATATAAGGTCAGGCTAACCATCCGGATAGATATGATACGAGCAATAGTTATGCTAATCATACATAACAGTCTATAAGGCATGTAATGTCAGGCTGCACCGATGTGAGGTGTGGGTGAGCTATGATGCAAGTATAGTTGGGTATGATCACATAAGCTACTAATATTTCCCCGTTTTCCCAGCTAGCATGATAGATTCCAAATCACGACTCTTCGTGACAGGTCTCGATAATGCCAACTCATGTAAACAACAGTGTCAGAGTCATGTACGCTATACAACAAGAATTATAGAGATAATCAATATAATGGAAACTGTCAGAGAATGTACTCGCCGGTGGTCCTTAGCTGGCAATACCAATGTCCTGGTTCCAAAGTATCGTCTGAATGATCCAACAGTCCTATAGACATATCATATAATACAATATTTCATCAGACATTATACTAACACACACAGTCAAAACACAATGATCTCAGAGACTATGCTAGGGGTGTCACGTCTGTAGGTGCTGTACATAACAGACAGTCAATGATACGGTCTTGCTAGTACGTCGGTGTACATATGGCAGTCTGCTATCATGCTACGTGGTCACAAGTCAATGTAACTACGGTGTATCTGTGGTTACACTCGGGTCATCTAGTATATAGTCATATAATACATATTATGAACTAACATATACAATAATACTAATTAATTACACATATAATAGATATATGTATATACATACTTAATAGAATTTATACTATGTATATATATATATATTAAACATGTACTAGGGATACATGTACAATACATATACTTACGTATATATATACTAATTGAGAATTATACTACATATATATATTTATACTAATATACATTTAACCATACTCTAATACGTATGCCAATACGTACATACCAATTATATACCAATATACGTTATACGTATATTAAGCCATACTGAAAACTAATACACAATACGTATATTTTAACATAGCTAAAGATATACGGATGCTTACAAACGAGAAGTACACGTATGCGTGTACGTATACATGTACACGAGAGGGGACTCGAACCTGGGTATGTGGGACGACTCATGAGTGTCGAGGTGATCTGCTGTCGTCGGTTTCAGTCGCGGGGTCGTGCGAAGTCGGCAGGGATCAACGGGTTTCTCGTGTCAAATCAGGCGGCTGTGGCGGTTGACTTCACGGCACTACTGCAGGCCTCCGGTCGACGAGGTACAGCGGCTTCAGGCGGTTGTACAGCGTTCAGCGGGTGGTGTCGTGAGTCAAGGCAGGCGTTCGGGAAGGTGGCAGCAGGTTTTAGTGGGAGAAGGCCGATTTGTCAGCGGGTTTCAGCAGCTCAGGCGTGGTGCAGTGCTCTCAGGCGAGCGATGTTCAGTCCGGCGCAGGTGGTGTCGACTCCTGTCGGTCAGCGGACGGGAATGGTGAGGCTCCGGCGCAGGTGGGAGGAGGAGATCCAGTCGTGGGTTGAAGGAAGGGGATGATGGGAATAGGGTCGACTGTGAGCAAGTTTATGGTTGAAGGGAATTAAAGAAAGGAAAAAGAGATGTTATATATATATATATATATGTGTGTGTGTGTAGACTTGGGTTGACCTAGAATTAAGGCTTCGTCAAACCCTCTTTGGGATTGGGCCTTGCCATGGATATTTCAATGGCTAGGATTTAAATAGATTTAAAAATGGAAGGCTAGGATTCATGGTTCAAGGTCTTGAAGGCCATGGTTCAAGGAGATTGATGTTGCATTGCACACTCCCAAAAATTATAAAAAAAATACACATGAAGGAGAAATGGGTTTATTTACGTATCGTGTCCAACGGGGTAGACACCTTAATGCACTTTTGCACAAAAAAACCCAACAATTGGAGTATTGCCCAAAGTTATGTTTATGGTTTAATTTAATTAAACTAAATACAATAGGTGTTCTAAAATTAATTAGAAGTACAAGGGACTAAAATTAAGTGGGACACAAGTGTCATGAATGAAGTAGACTCAGAATAGAATATTATCCTAATTTGGGTTGCTCAAAATGGATCGAGATTGTGTCTCCAATTTCGATTGGAACACACAAGGATACAAAGTTTGATTTATATATAATTAAATATAGTCGTTTGCGACGAATGTTGTGCAACTAAAATGAAGCACAACAAGACATAGTTATAAGTCATACAAAGGTCAAAATAACAGTCTGGCACGTCTAGGACGAGGGTGTAAAATCTGTTGGATGATAATGGCTAGTGTAGTGCTCTAATTATCGGAGCAACGGTAAAGTGCAACAATCAAATAAAATTACAATAATTTAAATATAATTAATTATCATGCAATCATTTACACATTAATTATGAAAAGACGGAAATATTGCTAATCTAAAATATGGGGGTGACAGGAAGGATGTGCTAACACTGGTTCAAAATGCTCTCCAAGCTCTTGCTACCAGAATCTGGAGATTTACCCACAAATGTGGGTCAATACTACGACATGTACTGGTGAGCGACCGTGGCCAAACTCACCTAGAAATCTACACTAAGTAAGCATGTTAAGCTAGCATTATTAGGTGATCTTTCTAGTTGTCTAGTTTTTTTAATAATTTATGCAAGGAAACATAAATTATAGATAGACTATGCATATGATAAATCTTACCTACGGTCGAGCAGTTATCCCTACAGCAGACACACAAGTTAGCAATAATTTGTATATATGTATAAAACTCATGTGTTTATCTGTATTGGCAACAAGTGTTAGGTATGCAAGAAGGTAAACCTAGCATGAGACCTAACTATATGATGGTCCATGGAAAATCCCATGCATAGAAGCTGGGACTACACGACCAGGCTAACTATTAGACGAGACACCCCCCTAATCGTGAGGACTATAAGCCTCAGGGTGTTTCGATTATCTCCCCCAGGACGAACGATTCTTAGTTCCCCATGAACCATTCGAGAGACGGTACCTTGTGTACAAGTTGTCCAAGACCGATACGATGAATGCGTTCTATCAAGAATAATAACATTTCTAGCCACAGTTGAACAAAATACATCAATAGGGACTATCTCTTTTCGATAGAGCCTTAGCTCTTCAATCTGTCATATCGATAATTTAAACGATAATGAGTCTCCTATGAGTTATCTACGTACAACATTCGATAAGGTTCAAGCATCAGTTCTCCCAAACGACTTCAAGGCAATTTATATGTTTCAAACAGTATAGTTCTTTTAACAAGAAACAAGAAAATAACAGTTCTATAAATCTAGCATGCAAATTTATATCTTTAGTATATCATTGTTAATGAGTTAACATTTACCATAGGGACATGTAATTCAAGTGAACTAGAGATCATTTTGTTAAGTCGTGCAGACAAAGGATTCATTGAAGGGCCGAAGCCACTCACCGATTGAATCGAACGAGAGGATAGAAAAGCCTTATACAACGGTCACTCCTTGGTTATGCATCCTAAAATTGTAATAATACTTGGTTAGCATCCTTCGATCTCTTTCCCTTACGATTTGAAAAGAATGCGCAAGCGAGCAAAGCGAATCATGAAAACCAAGTCATCAAAAGCAAGACAAAACATAAGGCAACACAAAACCAAGTAGCAAAATAACCAACGAAAACCTTGGATTCATTTCAATAGAAGCCGTTCCATCATTTTGAAGGGTTTATTGCATTTCGTCCGTATTGATTTGGCGGTAAGGTTTTCCCAAGGCTCGATTCTCAACCGAGTCAAAGTAACAAGTGTTCCATAAGTAACCCGCTAGGAGCGGGGCATTACACTCGGGATCTTGCGACTGTGGAATGCAAGGAGGGCTGCTATCACTGCAGTGAAAGGGGTCATATCAAGAGAAACTGCATGAAGCTCAAAGCTGAGAAGGCCAAAGGCAAAGATGATCAGGAGGATCTCACGGTTATGAGAGATATCATTATCGCAGCAACCAACACAGAGGAACCTTGTGGCATGTGTCATGATGGTGATCGGGTCATGGATACATGAGCGTCGTATCACACCACTCCATATAGGAGGATCTTCACGTCATATCACGGTGGCAAGTTTGGACGTGTGAAGATGGAAAACAAGGGGACGGCTGCAGTTGTAGACATCGGTGATGTGCACTTGACAACGGAGCTTGGTGAGAAGCTCATTCTCAAGGATGTGCGATATGTACCTAGTTAGCGCTACAACTTGGTTTCGATAGGGAGTTGTCGGATGATGGCTTTCGCAGTTTGTTTGGGGACAAAGATTGAATGCTTAAGAAGGGTTACCAACAATTAGCTCAAGGAGATTTATGTTGTGGCATGTACAGGCCCAAGCTGCTGAGTTGTATAAGCAGGCCATAGACATCGGATAGAGGCTCGAGGGGTATTCGACAGTAGTTGGATCATCGAAAACTTGCTGAGGAGGGACTTCGAGATACTTTGAGGATTACAAAGGATTTGGTTCATCGAGATAAAGCGACGAATGATGATGAGTCAAATATTGTGGGTCAGTCTGTCAGTCCCATGACAGCTGGTCGATCTCTAGGTGGGGGTTGCTTTACTAATTAAACACTCATATGATCACCCTCACTGGGGGAATTGGAAGATTTGGTAGCCAAGGATGGAGGATCTATTCTGGTGGAAGGACTTGAATAGTCCGTTGGAGGACGACAATGCTAAGCCATTGGACAAAGCTGCTGAAGACTGAAAAAGACTGAATCGGAAGGCCATTGGCTTCATCCACCAATGGCTGGAAGACTCGATGTTTCACCACATGTCCATGGAGAGTTCGGCAAAAGCATTGTGGGAGAAGGTGCATTCGCTATACTAAAGGAAGACGACTGGCAATAAGGTATTTCTGATTCGCCAACTTGTCAACTAGAAGTACACAGAGGGTGCCCAATGGCCCAACATTTGAACGAGGTTCAGGATATTATCAATCATCTGTCTACGATAAAGATGGTGATTGATGATAAGCTTCAGGCCCTTTTACTTTTGAGTCCTCTTTCGAAAAGCTGGGAGACATTGGTGGTGTCGATGAACAACTCCGCGCCTGGTGGAGTTGTCACGATGGAGGCAGTCAAAAGAAGCTTGTTGAACGAGGAGATCCGGTGTAAGCAAATGGAATCGTCGCAGGAGTCTGCTCTGGTGGCTTCCTACAGAAAGGGAAGACCCAAGTCATAGGCAAGGACAAAGGAGAGTTCTTAGGATCCTGCGACCGTGGACCGCAAGGAGGGCTGCTATCACTGTGGAGAAATGAGAATATCAAGAGGAATTGCATGAAGCTTAAAGCTGAGAAGGCCAAAGGCAAGGATGATCAGGAAGATCTTACGGCTATGAGAGATCTCATTATCGCAGCAACCGACATAGAGGAACCTTGTGGCATGTGTCATGATGGCGATTGAGTCATGGACACGGGAGCGTCATATCATGCTACACCATATAGGAGGATCTTAACGTCGATAGGTTTGGACGTGTGAAGATGGGAAACAAGGGGATGGCTGTTGTTGTAGGCATCAGTAATGTGCACTTGACAACATAGCTTGGTTAGAAGCTCGTTTTCAAGGATGTACGACTTGTACCGAGTTTGCATTATAACTTGGTTTCGGTAGGGAGGTTGGCGGATGATGGCTATTGCAGTTTATTTGGGGACAAAGATTCAATGCTTATGAAGGGTTTCCAACAGCTGGTTCGAGAAAATTTATGTTTTGGCATGTACAGGCTCAAGCCGCTGAGTTGTACAAGAAGGCCAAGGACATCAGATGGAGGCACGAGGGGTATTCAACAAGAGTTGGATCGTCGAAAATTTGCTGAGTAGGGGCTTCAAGATACTTTAAGGATTCGGTTTGTCGAGACAAAGCGACGAATGATGATGAGTCAAAGATTGTGGGTCAGTTGGTCCCATGACAGCTAGTCGGTCTCCAGGTGGGGGTTGTTTCACGGATCCGATTTTGGTGACGGATGATTTTCCAAATCTTCACAGAGCGACATTGGTTTCAGCAGTTCGAGGTCAGAAAGGAGATCAAGATTTGCAGCAAACTCAATCTGAGACGGGAGTGTCATCATTCACACAGTTCAGGGGGAGCTGTTGATCATCGACGATATGCACAGTGTATGATGCTCTGCTCAAGGGCGCATTGTATAGGGGAGCTTCAAGTTCGGACACGAAGGTGGGCAGATTCAGGAGTTTGAATCTCGGAAGAATTATACTGTCCGCTTGGTTGTGCCAGCCAAGGATGAAAAAGCTCGTCGGAACATTAACACGTTTCGGTGGAAGACGAAAGTTGGGGACAGGTAGCCAAGACTCACAGTGAGGCTTATAGTCGGGGGCTTTGGTCTCAGCCGTGTCATTGATGTCGGCAGGATCCCAGTGGTACAGAAGGTGCTACGCATGGCTGCTGGCGTCGACGTGACGGTCGAGAAGCTGGAGACGAAGGAAGATGCAAAATAACTCGGGGGATCGGAGATCAGTGGCATGGGGGAGCAGGAACTCTGTCGTGGGACGACATGCATGGTGTCCAGTTGAGAAGCCATGTGATCAACACTCTCTTATCAGAGTGGAGGGAAAGATTGTTGGGGTCCAGTCTGGATTTGGTGAATTTTGGATCCCAAATATGGTCAAAGATTTGATTTGATATAATTTGAAAATCTACATTAAATATAAGATTGATTAGATTTTAAATTTGTATCAAATATTTAATTTGACCATATTTGGACGTCCATAGTTGGTGTTGGGCTATTTTAGGTGGAATACAATTTTTAATTTAAGGTTTTTTATTTAGAAAATTTTATTATGACCTAAAATATGATTTCTCATCTTATAAATATAAGAGGAGGGTGGAGGCACAAAGAATAGCACAAGTTGAAGATTCGGTTTGCTCGTCCACAGAAAATCTAAGAGAAAGTTCGTGCTTTCCTCTTAGGACTTCGTCATTCAAGATAGAAGGAAGAAAGAGATTTGATCGAGGAGTCGTCGCATTCGCTCAGGGAGATTGCTATGGGTTGGTGAGTGATTTCAATTGTAATCTCTTTCTTTTCTTCTTGGGTGTGGTGAGGGGGTTGAATCTATTAGGGCAAATGATTCAACATTGATTTTATATTTTTGTAATTTTAGCTGAGTTATAAATGTTAGAATTTGTGCAGGTGACGTAGTCACCATCATATACTTGTCTTTATCTGTGCTTGGTATTCGTTAGACAGGGGTTGGTTATCTCAGGTGGGTTGGCCTAAAATTTTTGCTACGGACATTTTCAGACACGGTGTCGAAACGCTTGCAGGACGTGTTCGATTCCCAACAATCTTTCATAAGGTTCATAAATAAATGGCTTTAGACCCTATCAGTTATGTATGTATATTCCTGTGGAATCTCATATAACCAAAGGTATTTCTTTCTTTCTTTCTAGAAACAATTGAGTCCTGCATTTCAATGTCTTTTCTTGTATTTCTTCGTCTTTTGACCTTGAAGCCATCATTTTGACAGACTAGTTAGTAGTACTGCATGAATATATGCTTCATCAATGTAGATGCGTTTATTTTCTCGTTCATTCTCTGCAAGATTTGTTCATCCCAGAATGCCATTGCCATATATGAAGCTTGACTACAAGTTATAATGCCTTTTTGTTCAAATTCTAACATCCTAGCTAATTCTATTAATGCCATTGGACTACAGCTATTGACTTCCTTAACTAGCTAGCTAGTTCTAGAATACATACATGGTTTTGAATATATTAATTAATCACTCTTGAACAGTCTATGGTGTACGTAGCTTGTAATTCTTGGAGATCACTTTGCGAACGTTATATATAATTTAAACTTTATTTAATTTTCTTTCTTGCTTCTCCTTTAGTTTGACTAGAATATTGTCATAAAGAAAACCGAAATTAATTATTCTTTTGCGACTATTCATACCAATATTTCTAAAAGTCGAAGTACTACTCCAGAGTCATCTGGGTTTCAACGACCAACTAACCCACTTGAGTTCTTCTCAACACATGCTCGAATAAAATGCAAAGTTGACATGTAACTCCCCCAAGAGTAATTCACACGTTAACCATCTCAGACTTTGTCTCGGAAAAAAAAAAACTTTAAAGAAGCAGCATAACCAATAAACATAATCTACGTGCGCATTGGCTGATTTATTTTCTTTGTTTCATGAGAACATCTACGCCGATCTTTATCCTCATTTTTATTCAATTCCATCATGCATAGGTCGACTCTTAGCTTCTTCTAGCATTCGAGAATAATCGGTGACCTTGTCGGCTACGGATAAGATTAGTATCTTCCATTCTAAATTCTGCAAGAACTGGATCCGGCCGATTCAAAATTCTCCTAGGTCTAGATTTTGGAACAAGATTGGTATCTTACATTTATGTAGGATGAACTACTACTAACAATTTTTTTGTTTTTTTTGTTTTAGGCTTTCTTCCCTACATTTACGTTTAGGAAATTAGAAGAAATAAAGAATGACTAGCTATATGGTTTGTTATTAAAATATTTTAGAATAAAATATATGTCTAGAACTTTATTATTATTATTATTATTATTATTATTATTATATATGCACGATGTTGTACATATTTTATACTATTTGAAAAAAATAAACAATATTTTTTTTATAGTATTTTGGCCTTTAAACTTTTACTACTTGAGAATAACAAACAACAGTCCCTTAATAACCCCCAGCTGCACCACTTCCGTCCCGTCCCCATCTCTCCGTGTGAAGCACCGCCAGCGTGCGTGGAGAGAGAGAGGGTGTGTGTGTGGGGGGGGGGGGGGGGGGGGGGGGGGGGATGCTGAGACGTTGGTGGGGCAGCCGAGAAAGAGGGGATAGAGAGAGGGTTGGATAGACAAGGATTTTTTCTTCTCTTTTTTAGGGTAATATGTTGATGTATATCAAAGTTTAGGGTATCAAGTTGAAAAATAAAATTGTTGAGGGTATCAAGTTGCAATTCAGCCTTAGAATTAATTTGAGATTGTTGGAGTGGGTGGTGTCACGCTCCAGTCCCAAAATACGTAGGACCAGGAATACGTAACATGCCAGCTACGCATTCGACCAGACTCTGGTCCGATTCGAATACGTATAAGCTGTACTAGAAAGGGTAACTAACTATATAATCAAGTGAATATCAATATCTATGCCTCAATCCACAATGAACAGAATATACAAGAATGAGCTACATGTGCTAAAGTCGGCCGCCAGTAACCCATAAGCTCGAATAGACTCGAAAATGAATGTGAGTCTATAAAACTAGGCTATATCAGCAGATGAATAAATAATATGAATAATAACCAATATTCCGGAAGAAAAGATGTAAGTACCTGGCACCAAATTCCTGCATGACAAAGCAACACACATCAGCAACTCCAAACCGGCTCCACAGCGGTCTATGCTGCAAAACTGGCAAGGGACCAGGTCCTCAGAGGGACGTAACAAGGTACAGAAGATACAAGCCAAAATGCAGTGTAATAGTAAATGAAATAAATAGGGTAAACTATATAACCAGCTAAGTGATATGCAAGTGAGAGTTTTAGTCATACTCAGGCTGAGACTACTATAGGATCAGTGTCGGAGAAACCCATAGCAGCATTCTCTCGAAGGGCCAGTAATGTACCAAAGATCTGTTGCCAGAGTCTAAGGCACTTCAAGTAAAGTAATATATATATATAATCAGCCTTTTGTATGGTAAATCTCTCCCCACCCAATGTAATCACACGTCACAGGTTCACGATATCTCATGTCCATGTCACGCAAGATCATATCTAATGCAACAAGTCATAATAAAATCTAAGCATGTACAATGTATATGTCCAAATCCTGTATCCTATATAGAATCACCATGAATATCTCAGGAAGATTCTGTCTGCATGATTAGTGTCAAGTTTCCTGGGTCCTGATGTACTTGATAAGACAAGTACGAGAAAGTAAAGGGTCCGAAATGTCCATCTCTAGATGACGTACCCAACACCGCGTACGGGGTTGGTACCCGACTATAATCGGACACTAAGTATGTCACACGGTTCCTAGGTTAAGCATGTACAACAATTATAATTAAGACAAATAATATGAAATAAAGACTGCAAGTTGGCAAGGTACACTTGCCTGTGGTTCGGGCTCCAACTGTAGCTCTGGTATTCGTGAAATCTCCAGGAATATCTCCGAATGCTGAAATAAACATTACCATCAGATCTAGAAAATATCAAATAGCTAGAAATGCCTGTCCTTGAGTCCAATTTGGAGACAAGGGCAAAAACGACAATTTCGGGTCAAAGCGGGGTCCACATGTGGCCCGCTTCGCACCGAAAAACGTGTCAGGGACAAAGGTCTCTAAATTGGTCAAAATTAGTGTCAACAAGTTAGGAACGATGATACGAACCCAACAGAACATTCAGAATTGGATTCCGATGAGCCGATCAGAAAATTGCCCGTCAAGTGGGGCTTGTGGGGCCCACGACACGCGATTTTGTCAACGTTCTCAGAATCGAACCAAACTTGGGTTACAGGACCAGCGTATCGCTACGAGTCCAATGGTGCAAGTTTTGTTTCGATCCGACGTGTGTACACAAAGTTAGGACGCGCTCCAGAACTGACGGATACGGGACGGTGTCCGCGGAAACGCGTTGATTCCGGTGTGCACGCACACCCGAATCAACTTCTGCGAAATCCCACACGTCCGTATCAACGACGCGCATGTATCTGTGAAGACCGCACGCGACCAAGTCGTCCCGTTTGGCGGGGGGTACTCAGTTTCGGGGTAAAACAGGGCGTTATTTTTCCTGTTTTTGGATCGCGGTTCGCGATCGCCACAGGACGCGATGCACCGAGAGGGTCAAGCAGGGTTCGCGATGCAACAGCCGAAATCAAAAACGGGGCAGCAAGGAGAGAGCAACGGGTACCTGAACAGGGTCCGAAAAACCCAAAATATTTTGTGTCCGACACGTGTCCGACACATACGTGTCTAGGGTTAGGGTTTGGGGAGGCACTGTCGGAGCTCCGGCGGCTCGGGGCGGTACTGTGGCGGGGGAGGCCGGCAGAGGGGCTAGGGCGGTACGGCGGCGCTGGGAGGCGGCGCAGGCGGCTCGGGGAGGCGGCGCAGGCGGCTCGAGGTGCTGCGGGGTCGGCTCGAGCTCGGTGAGGGGCAAAGCCGGTGGGCGGAGCGGCCGGGGCTCGTCGGAGAAGAGCTGGGAGGAAGGAGGGGAGGTCGGCGCCGGAGGAGCGGTGGTCGGGGTGGATCAGGTGGCCGGAGAAGGAGGAGTTTGGGGGTTTATATAGGCGGGGCGCGGCCGGGAGAGGCGGAGGAGGGAGCCGACGTGGCCGCGGGGCGCGGCCGGGAGAGACGGAGGAGGGGGCCGACGTGGCCGCGGGGGACGGGCGAGGTGGCCGGGAGGAGCGGAGCGTGGCGGGCGGGGCGCCGATGGACGCGGGCGGCGAGCGGGTCGTGCGGGGGGGAAAAGGTCGAAGCGGGTTTCGGGTGCGGCCGGGTGCAGGTGGACCCGACCCGACCCACTAGGCAGAACGGGCTCAGGTGCGGGTCGGGTTCGATCGGGCGAACCCGACCCGACCCGTTAGCCAAACGGGCTGGGTTTGGTTGGGCTGGGCCTGGGCTCGGTTTTGGCTGGGGTTTAAAAATAATAAAAAACAGTTTTGAGGTGATTAAAAATAGGTCCGGGGCCCAATAAATTCCCAAAAAATTACCCTAAGTCCAGTTTTTTATTTTACACCATAAAATATTATTTTCATAATATTTTAATATATTTTAAAATTATTTAATTTTATTAAATGTCAAAATACCCTGGTTTTTAATTAGTAAAAATTCCCAAAAATCCCAGAAAATTATGAAAAATCTAGTTTTGAAATATTGAAAAATCAGGGGATTTACAGGTGGGGTTCCCAACCTATCTGGAGAATACCCCGAAGTGCGATGAGCGTCATCCGTGTGTCGGAAAAGCTCGAAAAGTGCATCGAGCGCCGTGTATTGAAAATTTATGGTAAGCAAATATTATATGAAATTTTTATCTTTGACTTTAATTATATATTTATGATTGGATCTTTCATTTATTGACTTTCCATCTAATTGGATTTTCAATTTATAGCAAGTCAATTTATGATTTTATTTCCATTAAATATATAATTGAATGTAATTGAATTTCCATAAATATTTTTGGCTTCCATATATAGATTTTCATATTGAAACCCTAATTTATGTAAGGGTTTATATAAAGGCTCATGCAATATACAACAATATGAGAAAAAAAAAAGAATAGAAATGTGGCAAGAGTGCCATTGCAAATTTGGAGCGGAGAAAAAAGGATTGGATGTCGTTTCGGAGAATGAGATCAATTTGGAGTATTTTTTATTTTTTTTCGTGGTTGTAATCTATTTTCTGTTCCAAAGAGTTACAGTAATCCGTATTGGATCGGTGATGAACTTGTAGAGGGTGTATTTTCTTTATTCCATTAGTGGAGTTTCTTCAGGGTTTACTCCGATCATCCCGTAATTTTTTTCATCTGGATTTTTCACGTAAAAATCTTTGTATCTACGATTTGTGTTTGGTGTTTTTTGGTTTGTGCATTTTGCTCGATTCTCTCGCATGTACTCTCTGGTTTGGGGAACGGTTTCCGTGTTTCATTCCAAACAGTGTGGTATCAGAGCCATGTTCTGGAATTTTAAAAGGGTGTTAGGAGTTGACAGGCAAAACATGAAGGAGAGATGGATGCGAAGCCGGTGCGCATGATAAACCTAAACGGTACCAACTATCACTACCAAAATATGATAAATTAACGACGTTTTTAGCGACGTCATAATAAAATATCGCTAATATTAAAAACTTGAGCGACTCCAAAATAAACGTCGCTATACGTCGCTGTTGGCGACATATACCGATGTTTAGATCTTTAAATCATTTTTTTAAAGAATAGTTGCTACAAGCTTCTTTTATGTCGCTAAACGTCGTTGAGATTTCTGTTATAGCGACGTTTAGATACGTATTTACCGATATTTTATTTTTTGATTTTTAGCGACGTTTTAAGCTACGTCTTCAACGTCGCAAATTTTTAATATAGCGACATTTAATGACGTCTATTTATTTTGTCGCTAAATTTTTTTCATTGGCGACATTTAGCGACGTTTTGTTAAGACGTCGCTAAACTATTTTAATATAGGGTTCAGGAATTTATTTTCCCCCATTCTGTCGATTCGATCCCCAAAATTTTGAATCCCTCTTCCCCCCTCCTCCGGCGTCCTCCTCCTCCCCCCGTCCCTACCCCCCCACTGGCTCCCCCACAGCCCCTCTACGTCCGGATTCCCACCCCCCGAGCCCCCCTCCAGTACGGCTCCTTCCGGCGTGGCTCCTCCCCTCCGACGACCTCGGGCTTCTCCTCCTCCTCCTCCTCTAGGTAAACCCTAACCCTATCTCTCTCTCTCACACACACAGATACAGATACGATATGACACAGATACGATATGTCATAAAGAATGAATTAGCTAGCATATGTGTGCGGATATCTGTGAACCAACTGAGATGTAGGTGAGTATTTCATGGATGTGGTGGTGTTGAACTTGTAGCATAGGGGAATGAGTGCATTGGGTGCACTGCTGCAATAGTATACTGCTGCAATAGGCAGCTGCACCATGGCAATGACAGCAAGTGCTTGGACTGTGGGCAGTTGTACTTGAATGCAACAGTTAAACTATAGGCATATGTGGTTAGTGTGAGAGGGAACTCGGGTAATGCAAGCCTTGAAGCAGCAAAGCACAGATCGAGCAAGTGGATGACCAGTAATCCCTTGCCCTGACTCGAGTGATTGTTCAGTAGCAGCAATTACTATAATTGGGGGATTGAACTTGGTGATCAGTTAGAATGGGTTAAGGGCCAGGCAGCAGCAAGTAGACACTGGGGTAGCAATAAGGAATAACTAGGCAGTGGGGTTCACATTGCACATATGGTCTGTAGTATGGGAATTCTTGTTGATTACAAGTATTAGAATTATGTATCTGAAGTTGAGTAATACTTGTTGATTTAAGTGTCTTTAACATGTGTAGTATGCACTAGTAGAGTTCAGCACAAGTTGTGCAGTGCTTTCATTGCACTACAAGGGAAGGGAGTGAGGTAGTTCTAAACAGTAGTGTGTGCACAAGCTAGAAGCTGTAGTGAGTGATGGATAACTTAGTAGGTAGTGCATTAGAAAGAAATATATTAGAATATGTGTTTCCTGTTCATGCAGACAGCAAGTTTAGGTGCCTGTTTGATGGAAACACTGATTTAGTTCTAGCAGTAACTAGGAGACCTGGGTATTTGAGCACAAGTGCACATGTGTAAGTGTAATGTTACGAATAGAATGATACTAGGTAGTACTTAGTTATCAGGTATCAGTAAGAAAAACCTGGGTGCATGGGTACACTTAGCATGTATCAGTGACTGAGAGTGGTGTTAAGTGAGATGTCAATCCATGGGTTGAGTGAAGGTGCAAGTGTAGTGATGATAGGTTCAACTTGGGGGTATTCTGGTGTATAGTTGAGTATAGGTTTAAGTCAGTGCACCATTATGTGATGATGTTAAGTGTAGTATGTAGGTTAGGATGTGTTAGATGGTAGTTTCAAATGTTAATGTAATAACAAGATGCTTGATACCATAGTATAAGAAAATTAATAGTATCTAGTATAGTAAATAGTAGTTAGTATAATAATAATATAGATTGAACACTTTAGTGCTAACTAGTATAAGCTAGTTAATAACTAGAAGAGTCTATTATTGACCAATTGACTTTGTTAGGACCTAGAAAACTTAGTATAACAAGTCAACAAGTATTTAGTATAATAAGGTAACATCATCCTAGCTAGTATGCATGATTATCATTTCTTTGCACCCCCTTAACATTTATATTTTATATTTAGATATCGTGATTTAGAAATGGCCTAGAAACATCATCCTATGATAGTTTTTATTATTTGATAATTACTATAACACAAGTATTTAGAAATGTATTACTTGATTTCTGACACATTAGTACACGGATTAGTATACACATGGATCTACAGCCATGCGATATTATTTATTGTTTCTCGTGTTCTCGCATGGTTTAGACACTGTTTAACACTACATAATATTTAATATTAGACAATATTCATTGAGTATCTTATATTGTAACGTGTCATGGTTGGATTCATTGAGTATCTTGCATTAACTATATGGATACATATATTTATATCTGTTATCAATTATATTCTTTGTTTCCATCTATCTTACCAGATGGCACCCATGACCCGAGCACGTACACGTCGCTTGAGAGAGACACCTCCTATTGTTAAGGAAAAAGTGATACCTCCTACTGTTAAGGAGGAAGTGAATGTTAAGGAGGAAGAGGCACCTCCTAATGTTAAGGAGAAAGTGATACCTCCTACTGTTAAGAAGGAAGTGAATGCTAAGGAGGAAGAGATACCTACTACTGTTAAATTGGAAGCTGTTGTTAAGGAGAAAGTGGTGCCTCCTAGTTTTGGGTAGGCACCAGCTCAGAGGGAGAGTTCCAGTCACCCATCACCTATAGTGGAGATTGATCACATATATGCTATTTATGCGAAGTATCTGAGGGACTGGTATCTGCCCCAGCATATTGGATATCCTCGAGATTGAGCACTACCAGAAAAAGTCAAATTAGCGACGTAAAGAAACGTCGCTAAATGACCAATAAATATCGCTAATTACTTTTAGCTACGTAATTAGCGACGTTTTATAGAAGTCGCCTTTCAGCTAGTCGCTGAAAGAAAAAACGTCGCTAAATATCGCTATACCGACATTTTTTAGCGACGTAAATGTGTCGCTAGATTAGCGATATTTAGCGACACAACGTCGCTAATTAGCGACGTGCTTATCTGTCGCTTAACGTTGCTAATTAGCGACTTATATAGCGACATTACAGCGACATTTTTAATGACCTAGAAATACTACCATGTCAGTAAGTTGTGACGTACAACGACGTTTTTAGCGACATTTTTAACGACGTCATTAGCGACGTATAGTAACGTCGCAACTTAGCGACGTATTTAGCGACGTGTAGTAACGTCACTGAACGTCGCTAAAAATGTCGCTAATTATACAGTAAAAAAATAAAAAAATGAATACTGAATTATTTTTAAACTATTACTCCTGCAGTTTATTAATTCATAATCTGTACAAATAGACCCGGAGCAACCCTTCGTTGAATTTTCTGGGTTTGTCGACCCCGTTGGGTTGAACACTCAATACTGTTCTTCCTCCATTTTGCCTGACACCTCTTTCATATAGTCTTGAGTGTACAATATGGTATCAGAATAGTAGGATTCATCTCCTTTGAGCGGATTGAGATCAGCAAATTCTGTTTTCACTGTTCCTTGAGTATCTACATATTTAAAATATTGATGTAGAGTTGAAGGAACGATATTGTGATCATGGATCCATGGTCTATCCAACAGAATATTGTAAGACACCTCCGAATCAATGACATAGCATGTAGCCAATGATCTAAGATCACCAATCTGGATTCTCAGACAAATCTTCCCCAATGGTCTGCGTTTCCTGGCATTGAAGCCCACAATTGTAGTGGTAGTGTAAGCCAATTTACTGGTAGGAATTCTCAATGGTCCTAGCAGACTATGAGGGATAATACTGATTGACGATCCCGGATCTATGTGAATCCGGTCTACCTCAATGGAGCCGACATATCCTGTATAATAAAGAAGCCTGTCATGTTTGTTATTCTTCAACAACATATCCTCTTGAGTAAAAGTGATGTTAGGTATTACTTCTATCAGACTATGGCATTGAGGACATGCCACATGCTCTTTATCAGGGGACTTGAGCTGAGTCAATCATACATCTGCTTGTATTAATGCTTCACTCAAGGCTTGACGAGTGTCTTTGGATAAACGAAGTAGCTCAAAAATGGACAATGTGGCTGGAGTATTAGCCAACTGAGCCAAGATGTCAAAGTTATACGGTTTCTCTAAACCTTTGTTTTGAGTGATCTTCAGATGTTTATCGAAACGAACTTCTTTTTGTTTGCCTTTGTCCACAGAAGTTGATTTAGAAGGACCTGCCTCTGGTATTACAGGTTCAGACTCTGGAGGTTTGGTAGCTGAAGTGTCTGCCATTGCTTCTTCCTGATTCCCTTCATATTCTTTGAGGTAGGCTTTTCCTGACCTTGTTTCGGTTGCTAAAGTCTCTTTTTTCGATGCCGGCGATATTTCAACCATATGACATGGTTTACATCTTGAATTCTTCTTAGACTTAGCTTTAGAAGCTTTAGTTTCTTCCTTAATTTCTGATACTAGATCAGGGTGAACCCACATGATCTCCCCACGCTTGGTAGTTAGGGGCACTAAATCTTGATTTTGACCCCTGGTAGGAGGAAGATTATCAATATCCATTATTACCCGTAGAATAGGTACCACACCATCCGGTACTTTTTGAGGGAGAAAATTGCCAAATTGGAGTGAGATCATATTTGCAGTGACCGTATTCTCATTATTATGCAAAGTGATGGCTTTGGCGTCGATCAACTCCTGGATTTTTCTTTTCAGTACATAGCATGTCTTTGTGGGGTGATGTATGTATCTGTAAAAAATACAGTACTTAGGATTATCTGTACTGCTAACTTCATTTGGACGCTTTATCTCTGGTAGAGTAAGCTTGCCACTTTTGACTAGACAATCAAATATGCTTGGAATATCATTATCGTCAAAAGAATATTCTTCTTTAGGTTTGGAAGTTCCAGAATTCGTCTGCGTAGTTACCGGAGTATTTTGTCTGGACGTATTGATTGCCAGGGCTTCCTTTCCTTTTGAACTACGAGTATTGTCATTATTGGAGGATGAACGCTTTCCTTTATCAGAGGTAGAGATCATGATTTCGTTGTCACGAGCCTTCCGACTATTATCTTCAGCGGATACTGCCGATATGATAAATGAGGGCCAATCATAGAACTGATATGGTCCCGTAAATACTGAGATCAGTGGGAGTAGGTTCTTTCTGCAAATATCCACCAAGGCTGAATCTGAAACTCCAGGAGGCATCTGTAAAGTAGCCTGATGAAAGCGTTCAATAAAAGTACAAACGTTTTCTTTTTTCTTCTGCTTTACTTCAATGAGTGATGACATAGACATGTCCATTCCTCCCTCGTAGAATCGAGTGAAGAATAGAGTTTTAAAATCTTCAAAAGAAGTAATGCAGTTGTCAGATAGACTACGATACCATTGGTAAGCTACTCCAGACAGACAGCCTTTAAACACTCGAGTGAGAAGGGCATCATTTCCTTGCAACAATACCGTCATCATGCTGAAGTAGTTCATATACTGGCTTGGCGACGTCTTTTCCTTAAACAAAATCATAGCCTGTGGTTTATATTTTGGTGGAAAAGGGATCTCATCTTAGACAGCTAGATATGGCTGGTTAATTTTCAACTTCTTGAGCTGATCTTTATGTTTCAAGGCATTAAATTGGGCTTTCAATTCCTGAACTGCTTATATTGGATCTTCAGGTGGGAGAGAGATAGCAGAAAGGTGAGAGATTGGATGTATTGTAACTCCAACAGGAGGTAATATATTCTCCGGGTTAAGAGGTTGAGGAGCAACTGATTCTTGATTTTGAACAGACTCTTGGCTTGCATTGGCTGGTGGTATGTCTACCCCCACACGTAGTTGAGTCGGAGGAACAGGTGTTTGAGCTATTGCAGTTGTATGTTGAGTCACCATCATTTGGTACATACTCTCCATCGTGGTATACATTTCTTTAAGTGATGTTTACAATGCAGTGATGCGTTGTTCAGTACTTCCTGATGGGGAAGCTTCTTCATGTTCGTCTCCAACAGCATAAACTCCTATTTCTCTAGATGCCACTAAGGGATTAGTATAGATCTCTGTAGAGATTGAATCTATACTTTCAGCATCTGGTTCAGAAAACTGGCGACTCCCAGTGTCAAAATCTGAAGAATATGAAGCTGATTGTCGTGACCACGAGCGAGTGTTTCAAAAAACACCTTCTTCAAAAGTCTCGATGAATCTGTCAAATCTCCTTTGGCTTGGAGTTCTGGAGGGATGACGTCTTGAACTCAACTTTCCTCTAGGAATATACGAAGCCATGTTTACTGAAGCAAATATTGGTTCTTTTTCCTGTAATGACAAAGAATAGTTCAATCGGTCGAACACTGACCGTTTTGCTTTAGAATAGCAACAATTAATTACAACCTTATGATTATTACAACAATGTTCTCTAGGGAATGTGATAGACATATTAGGAGATCCCCTGTCTTTGCATTTCTGGATCAAGAAATCACGCAAACCAGGGAGACTACCAGAAGAAGAAGAAGGCTTATTCTGCCTTTTTACATCAGTAGGAATGTGTAGATTAGGAACCATAACCATTTCTCTGCCATAGGAATACAACAGTCCACCCATATGAGTAGCATATGATCCATCATCTGTCTGAGGAGCGTATCTCCCCGTGAAACGAGTTTTCTTTACGCAGACAGACCTATCCTGACTAAATTTAAATTTTTGCATAGGTTCGCGTAAAATAGGAAAAGTTCTCAAACGGCTTTCAGCGTCACGCGTAATCTGTAAAGTAAAAACTTTCTTCTCTTGTGGGCATAAAAGCTTAGAGGTTAAAGGATTCGTCACTTATTTTCCTTTGATGTGATCAAAGGGTAAATCTGCCTCATCATAGACGGAAGATGTAATTTTACGCGCAGGACATGTTTGAAATTTCCAAATTGGCACTGAGGCCTTGCCAGAAGTTTTGTCTACCACGTCACAGACGGGAGACGAAGGTTTACGCGCAGGGCATATTTGAGACTTCTGGATTGGCACTGAGGCATTGCCAGAAGTTTTGTCTACCATATCACAGACGGGAGACAAAGTTTTACGCACAGAGCGTGTTGGTTGTGTTGTCATAACTTTGTTGATCAGTGAATGAAAACTTGCAGGAAGGGTAGAGGACGTCTTAGGCATCCACACTTTATGCAGCTTTCTGTTGTTATGGACAGAGGAGGAATGAGAACTACCCCCTGTATGAAGTATTTCTTCATAGGAAGATTGGTCGAACTGGACAACCAAAGCCTTCTTCGTCGATCCGATGGATACAGCATCGTGTTGAGCAATTGCTTTTTCGTCAGAGGAGAAAGTCCTCCCCAGCAGAGTCGCCATTTTATTTGGATAAACAAAGTTTATACGAAACTTTCCCCAGCAAAGTCGCCATTTTGTTTGGATAAACAAAGTTTATACGAAACTTTTGCTTACAAACGAGAAAAGAGAAAAGTACAAATAATACTATACAAGGATATTAAGTACAATAAAATAATTCTGGAAAAGTATTGCTATGGAAGTCTGATCTACAGTCGATCACTTTGTTCCTTAGACTACACGATGATGAAGAAGTGCTGTAGAAGAAGCTTCAAACTTTCTATGAACTGAAGGCAAAAGCCGACCAAAGGAAAGTTGCAAGTAGGATCGAATTCTTGTTGCCAAAGTTGTCAGCCAAAACCAATTTCCCCCCTTTACCCTGTGACCAGGGGTCTCTATTTATAAAGATCAATCAAATAACTGCCTGGTTGGCGTAAAAGCCAAATCACTGTCTTGTTGGCATAAAAGGCCAAACTGTGAAGAAGATTGCTTCTTTTACGCTGCGGTTATGACAACTGCTACCCACGTTCCAATAATCTTCTGAATCTGCGTATGACATGTATCCCTTTATAAGGTAACGCGTATAACTGCTTCTCGAAGATCATGCATGCAAGCCACGTAGGTAACTGTCCCTGCGTAAAACTTGATGATTCATGAATAATAGATAACCAGCGTAAAATAGCCAATTATCCTTCACGGCTGAGGTCTTGAGCGTATTATGGGCTAAGTAGCCTTATCAATGTACCTTTGCAAATATAGCCGAGTTGGCATATTTTGAGGAGATAGCATACGGCGTACTCCTATAGTTAAAAATAGCCTAGTTGGCATAAAATGCAAGGATGGTGATGTGAGCGTATTAGTCACAATCTTAGCTTTCCCAGTCATAATAAATTTTAAAAATAGAACAAAATCTCGTGCATTAAATGCAGAGATATGCCTCAATCTCATGCATAAAATACAGAGATATGCCTCAAGCTCTGTACAAGAAACAACTTTTGACGTGGTATCTGATTTTGTCTTGTCTTGAGCGTAAAAACTTATTTCTGTCAATGTAGAATAGGCAGCGTATTCAGAAGACTCCATTTTTCTTCCTTTGAATGCGTAAAAATAACTTGTATCAAAAATATGTCACAAAATGACAACCTGGGTCTCTGTACAAAATTATCATCACAGCCGTTCTCTCGATCATCGTGCAGTACTTTTGTCAAATGTCAGGTTCACTGATTTGACTGACAAATTCATCCGAGGAATACGAAGAGTTCCTCATACAACTTTATACTGCATTAAAAATAACGTATTTTAAACTTTACGCAGGAAGGTATAGCAACCTTTTACGTAGAACAGCCTTGAAACTCTGCTTTATGCGGACAGCTTTGAAGCCCTATTTTACTCCAAACAACCTTGAAGCTCTGTTTTATGCAGACAGCTCTGAAGCCCTATTTTATGCCAAACAACCTTGAAGCTCTGTTTTACGCAGACAGCTCTGAAGCCCTATTTTATGCCAAACAACCTTGAAGCTCTGTTTTACGCAGACAGCTCTGAAGTCCTATTTTACTCCAAACAACCTTGAAGCTCTGTTTTACGCAGACAGCTCTGAAGCCCTTTTTTATGCCAAATAACCTTGAAGCTCTATTTTATGCAGGGAGAAACTTCATGTATGTTGGGGGTTTTGACTATAAAATATGCGGATAATTCTCCAGCATATTTTATGCTTCTACAGTAGGCTCGCTTAGCACTGTCAGGTAACTAAGACGAATTAAATCGAACCTGCATGGGCCACAACAAAAACTATGTCACACCCCAGTTCCAAATATAAGGAACTGAGCCACGTGGCAATGGCCAGCGGGTACACTTCAACGGGCATCCCAATCCAATGGCCCGAAGGAGTGCACCTAAGCTGTAAAGTACAATGATAAAACCTAACATATAAAACATAGACAGTGAAACTAAATCTCATCCACAGACATCTAAAATATAAAGCACATAGAGAAATTATATCTACTAATATGCAAAAGGGAAATAAGACAGGAATGTATCATAATACAGATACGAGTAGAGTCACACGGGAACAACCCCACTAATACAAATACTGAATGAAAGAAAGCAGTAATATAACTAGGGTCGGTATCTGCAACTAGATAATAATACCGGCCCAGGGTGAAGTCACTACCAGAGATCAAATAAAATCTTCGGGAAGGATCTCGTCCTCTACAATAGGTCCTGCCCTTGATATACACCTGGTTTGTACTCCTTCGGGTAGTCCTCCTCGCCTAAGCCTGGAAGGGAACCAGGTCCTCAAAGGGACCTAACAAGATACAAAAATAGTATATCATAGTATAACAGAAAGAACAAGTGCAACGCCGGTGAAATCTAGCATAACCACCTAAGTGAGACACAACTTTGAAGATAATGTTTGACGCGTGGGCTTTCCAAATATAAAATCATAGCTCCGAGGCACAGAGACACATGGGACGTACCGTAGCTCCGAACAAAGAGTCACACGGGTGATACTACGACTCCGGATACAGGATCACTACATAAATAGGAATATATAAATATATATATATATAGTGCGTGCAAAGTAGACCAAACGTCTAGTAACTGTCTTTCCCTCCCAATACGGTAAACGAGTGCTCGTTGAACCTGAACCTCTATCTAACAGTCTCATCATACTAAAGTAACTATAAACAATCATGACTCTAAAGTTATCCCAGATTTCGGTCATGTTGACAGTATCAGGATACAGGAAGTCTAGCACGATGACGGTGTCTGAATGTGTCCTAGGGTTCCGATGTAACCAAGTAGGTACATAAAGGTGTCGCGAAGATACTAGACGTTATCAACGAACGTTTGCACCCGGTTATGACCCGGACACTAAGTAGCAATTCTGATCCAAAGCGCGCATAAAGCATAAATTAAATAAACAGTAAATCTGGAACTGAGATATAGGATGGCAAGATACACTTGCCTGGATTCGGATGCTGAAGGCGGGGCTCCGGTACAACGTCCAAGTCCGCGGATCCCGAAGTGCCTAAAGATGATAGATAAAACTAATTAATCTAGCTCGATACTATTCTAAAATAAGAGGTGACAACACGTCTAGCATAGGCTTCTGTCTTAGTTACATAGCTCACATAGATACTAACTAGAGAGTTGACCCAACTTGACTAGGATAACGTTACATCAAATACGATCAACAATCAGTATAATATCCTCAACAAAATCTCCAATCCCCTAATATTCATCACAGTGATTTCAGTCGTTCAAGTTATGCTCATCCTCAACCATACCATTCTTGTATTCACAAATATTATTTTATATAACCAATTTATTCATCCTAAAATAATTAGTTATAAATTATAAAGTTCATAATAAATAACCGTAATTAAATACTATATAACCATTTTCACATGTATACCTAACCTTAATATTTACCATAAAAATTGTATGTGAAGTATTTATGTAACCCTAACCCTAACTATGGTTTATCTAGCACAAATATCATACTACACAAAAAGAGAAGGGTGAGGAGTTACCCCCGTGGCTGTGGGTGGTTGCAGCGTCAATGTTGCGGCTTCGGTCAGGGATGGCGTCGATCGCAGGGGTGGCGCGTATGTCGACCGAGGTGGTGGGGGTACTCGGCTGCTTTGAAGGTGGTGGCGCTCGACTACGTGAAAAAGGTGGTACTGGAGGTGGTAGTGGTGGTGGTGGTGGTGAAGCTGGTCATGGAGGTAAAGATGGTGCTGGAGGTGGTGGTCCTGGTGGTGGTGAAGGTCGTGGAGGTCGGGATGGTGCTGGAGGTGGTGGTCATGGTCGTGGTGAAGCTGGTCGTGGAGGTGGAGGTGGTGGAGCGGGGGTGTTGACGATGAGGTACGACGGTAAAGATCGTGGAAGTCTGGGCGGGTGAAGGTGCTAGTGGCCGTTCATGGTGGTAGAGATGGTGAAGTGACTGGAGCAGCGGCCCCGGTAGTGCTCCGGTGGAGGGTGCAGCGGGTAAAGGTGGTGGTGCGGGTCATATTGGTGCAGCAGGTTGGGTTGGTCCGGTGCAACGGCTGTGCTGATGGAGGCGGCTACTTTAGGTGAATGCGGTGGTCATCGGTGAAGCTCCGGCGAGTCACGGGTTGTGGTGCTCCGGTGATTTGAACGTGAGGAAGGAAGAGAGAAGAAGAAGAATAATGAAGAAAAAGAAGAAGGAAAGGGAAGGAAGGGACTTGGCTGATGGTAGTAGAGGGAGGAGAGAGGGAGTGAGGGAGGGATTCCTATATTTTTCTAGGGATTAGGGCCGGCCATATTGGGAAGGATGTGTGTGTGTGTGTGTGTGTGTTAATATAGGGGGATGAGTGGTTGTGATGGGGGAGAAGAATTTGAATCAATGGTTAGGATTTCACATGAAAGAAAACACTTTGCAAGGGGAGAGAGAGTGTTATGTGACCGGATATGTGAGGTTGGGGGAGGGTTTCTTCATTCGCTTTTAACAAATAGGGTGGTGACACCTAGCACCCTTTGTGCCATTAAGCCCTTTAACTTTTGGGTATTTACACATGAAGGAAAAATGGTAAGAATTTGGTGTGGGAAGTGATCTTTGGTATTTTGTAGGGTAAGGGGGTATTGTGTGTTTTGTATAGGCCTCATGAAAGGGGTATTAGGTTAAATTAGGGTTAGGTTGAGATTAGTTTAAGTTGGTGCTTCCAATTTAATTAAATAAAGTGTCATGTGCTCTTAAATTAATGGGGGCACATGGGGTCTCAATTAGGAGTGACACAAAGGTCATGAAGGGTGTAGGCTTTGTGTCAGTCTTGGTCCCTTTAATTTTTTTGACAAAATTGGTTGAGTTTGTGTCCCCAAATTGATGGCAATGACATAGGTACGCGACATAGGACTAAAGAACTCGTGACTGAAAAGTTGTGCAATTAAATTAAAGCACAAGGGATGGTGTTTGTGAGTGACAGAAATATCCAGCGCCTAGGTTGGCTTGTCAGGTCAAGAGTGCAATAATTTATTGGAAATTAAAGAGCATTGTTGGGCTCCAATTATTGAAGCAACGGTAAGGTTCACCAAGGGTCTAAATTAAATAACCATTCAATGCAACATAATTTTTAAACCTCAAACACCATGATGTTAAACCAAAATTTGACCCATATCTAGTCTCCCTAAAATAAGAATTCGAGGGGGTTTACACTTATCGAGGATGAACCGAGCAAGAGTGCGCCAAGACTTAACAAGTGTGCCAGATTATTAATCCATCAAAAGTGCGTCAACCGTTGAGCATCCAAAAAATGCGCCAAGAGTTGTGTGTATAAGAGATGTGCACATTTGATAGTTAATGCACATTGTGTCAATTGTGCGCCGGTCTGCTAATTTGGTCAAAAGTGCGCCAAGGAGAAAGTTGGTCAAAAGTGTGCTGAAAAGTAGACTGGCGCATTTTTGCGTGGTTCGTTCGATAATACATCAACTGTGCGCCAGAGGCTGAAATTATCCAAAAGTGCTTCAAGAAGGATTTTTCTAAAAATTTATCCCCTTGACATACATTTGCAAGAAATTGGCAGTACTCTTAAAGTACGCACGAGTATGGAATACGGGTCACATTCAACATATGCCCATAGTATAAATCCTATTGTGTACATTTTGTCACTGTTCTTCTTCTCCAACTGACCCACCATTGATGCCCTCAGAGCTGAAGCTCGAGACTATGACAGTCCTCGTACAACAAGAACCAAAAATTAAGGAAAAATCCAGGCTCGAAATCAGGGAACAACAACTTTTAAAAATACCTCATTTTTTGGGGATCATTTTCTAGGAAAATATACTCATAAAAACTCTCATAATAAAATTAAGATAAAACCATTATCCACCTCAAATCTGCAAACTCCAAGAACTAACTATAATCAGAACACTACTAAAAACAAATTAAAATAAGAAATACTAAGAATAAAACTATAGCCAATCATGTTTCTTCATATTTGCAAGATGTACATATCTATGAAGAGAATCATGAGCAAAATAAAAAAATGAAAAAGTGAAGAGAGAATGAAAACAAGGATATATATAGGCAAGGGGTTGTTGGCGAACCATCGAATCTCTCCAACAAATCCAAGCCACACACCCTACCTACTACCACCACACCATCAATATTAGCCAACATGTGCCAAGCTTTCATTCAACCGTGCAATTGAAGTATACCCAAAGTGCACCAAAAATGAAAACAATAAGAAAAAGTACACCAACTTGAGTATATTCCAAGTATACGGGATATGGGAGTGACATCTCTACTCACCTTAGAAAAAATTTGTCCTCGAAATTTTAGGACTAAAGCATCTAGAGACATCAGGACAAGCACATCTTGCTATAAGCAATCACAGGCAATATACAAGTAAATAAAATAATATACACATAGCAATATTAATAGCTCTCTAACAAGGTGATCAATGATCACGAAATTGGAAAAGGCATATAAAGAAATATATCTTACGAGTCAAATAAGTACGGATATCCAAAAAGAATATCATCCTCGCATTTCCACGTTGAATTTCCCAATGAGTGGTGGCCCCAAGCGATACGGACAAGGCGGATAGTTCGGTTCTTGAGTACCTTCTCTCTTCGGTCCAAAATGGACACACGATATTCCTCGTAAGATAAGTCGTTACCCACAACTAGCTCAAAATTCTCGAGGATATGGCTCGGGTCCAGGATATACCTACATAACTGAGACACATAAAATATGTCATGCACCTCACGAAGCGAAGGCGGAAGGGCAAGGTGATAAGCAACAGCCCCTACCCTTTCGAGAATGTCAAACAGCCCAACATATCGTGGACTAAGCTTCCCGCGAACCCCGAATCTAATGAATCCACGGGTGGAAAAATTTTGCAAAAATATGTGGTCACCGACACAAAACTCTAGAGGCCTACGATGTTGATCTGCCCAATGGCGATGCCGATCCTGCACAACTGACAGTCGTTCTCTGAACTACTTGACAACTTCCACAGTCTGAGTAATCAATTCTAGATCCAACATCTTTCTCTCACCAATGTCATCCCAAGCTAACGGTGACTTGCACATCCTTCCATATAATGCCTCAAAAGGTGCTATCTGGATGCTGGCCTGATAACTATTGTTATACAAGAATTCTATCAAGTGCAGGTATTTCTTCCATGATCCACCAAAGTCTAGGGTACAGGATCGTAAGATATCCTCCAAGGTCTGGATAGTTCTCTCAGACTGCCCATCTGTCTGAGGGTTGTATATCGTACTAAATTTTAACTTAGTGCCCAATCTCTCATGTAAGCTTTTCCAAAAATGAGAAGTGAACCTCAAATCTTGGTCTAATACTATACTTACTGGTACACCATGTTGCCTCACATTCTTTCGTATATACATATCTGCCAATTGTTTCGTAGACTGTCCAATTCTAAACAGAAGAAAATGTGCCACTTTAGTGAGACGATCCACTGTCACCAAAACTATATCTCGTCTGGTTGACGATTTAGGTAAACTGATCACAAATTCCATAGTAACATACTCCCATTTTCACTCCGGAATGGAGAGAGAGTGTAACAATCATGCCGGCCTCTGCTGCTCTTCCTTCACTTGTTGATATATCAGGCATCGAGATATAAAATATGCTATTTCTTGCTTCATCCCGTTCCACCAGAAGTGTTTCTTAATATCTTGGTACATCTTCGTGCCGCCAGGAAAAAAATTCTTGAATGAGGTACTCAACTCCAGAGATGAATCGAAAAAGAAATCTTTATTGGTTCTACCTCCTTTGTTTTATGAAGAGAATGAATCTTTTTATTGAATGATCAGAAAAAAATTGGTTCTGATCTATGTGGGCCTCATTCATAATCTTTTTTTGTATATCCCCACTCGGCATACAGAGACGAGTTCCAAACCTCAATATCCCATCGATGTGAATAGTCAACTCTTTTCTGAGTCCTAACTCGCATTCTACTCGTAACTCCTGGATCCACGAATCTCCTGCCTGAGCTTCCTTGATCCTGTCTACCAAAGTAGACTATATATGCAAACTAGCCAAGACTCCCTCATCTTGTGGAAACACTATCTTAATGTCCATCTCTCGAAGTTATTCTAGGATATGCTTATGTGTTGTCAGAAAAAATGTACCACCCTTCCTGCTGAGAGCATCTGCTACTACATTAGCTTTGCCCGGATGGTATTACAGTTCTACGTCATAATCCTTCAGCAATTGCAGCAATCTCCTCTGCCTCATGTTAAAATTATTCTGGGTGAATACGTATTTTAAACTCTTATGGTCTGTAAATATTTCTACCCGATCACCGTACAAGTAATGCCTCCACAACCTAAGGGCAAACACCACATCTGCCAACTCTAAGTCGTGAGTCGGATAATTCTTCTCGTGATCCTGATGATGATGTGATGCATATGCTACCACTCTCCCTTGCTGCATCAAAACACATCCAAGACCCTTCCCTGATGCATAACAATACACTGTTAACCCTCCTGATCCTATTGGAAGTGTCAGGATCGGTACCGAGATCAACTATTCCTTCAGTTCTTCAAAAGCTGCCTGATATTCCGCTGAACATAAAAACTTAACGTCCTTTCGAGTCAACTGGGTGATTGGTGCGGAGATCCTTACAAAATCTGATACGAACCTCCTGTAGTACCCTGCTAATCCAAGAAAACTGCGTACATCTGCCACGGTCTTCGGAACTGGCCAATTTTCTACTGGTTCCACATTCTTGGGATCTACTGATACTCATACTCCCGAGATGATATATCCCAAGAATAAAATATGATCTAACTAGAACTCATACTTGCAAAGTTTTACATACAACTGGTGCTCCCTCAAAGTCTACAACACCTTCCTGAGATGCTCTTCATGTTCTTCTTTATTACAGGAGTACAGCAGGATTTCGTCAATAAACACTACCACAAATTGATCTAAATAGGGCATGAAGATATGGTTCATCAAATCCATAAACACTACTGGTGCATTGGTCAATCCGAATGGCATCACTAAGAACTCATAATGTTTATATCGTGACCTGAATGATGTCTTTGATATGTCTTCTTCCCATACTCGCACATGATGATATCTGGATCGTAAATCAATCTTAGAGAATACTCTAGCTTCACTCAACTGATCAAACAGGTCATCAATCTTCGGCAAGGGATACTTGTTCTTAATGTCACTGCATTCAACTACCTATAGTCAATACATAGTCGGGTCAATCCATTATTCCTTTTTACTAACACCACTGGGGCTCTCCATGGTGACCCGTTGGTACAAATAAATTTCTTCGCCTTTACCTCTTCAATGTGTTGATACAACTAGTCAAGTTCAGAAGCTGACATCTGGTAAACCTTATGAGATATCGGCTTTGTTCCTGGCATCAACTCTATAATGAACTCTACCTCTCGGACCGGAGGCAATCCTGGAAGTTCTTTGGGAAAGATATCCTTGAATTCGTCAACTATCTTGGGTATCGGTTCTCTTTTTGTTGCTAATGCTGCAACTCCTTCTTGCTAGGCTCTCGTAGACCTCACAAGCTTAAACTCTTCCAAACTAGGGATACAAAATAACACTCTATACCTATGACAATCTATCGTAACATGACTGTCTCTCAGCCAGTCCATGCCCAAGATAACGTCAAAGTTATCCATAGGGAACTCAATCAACTTCTATAAGCCCATTACCAGTGAGTATATTTAGCCAAGAATTATTAGCGCGTGCCCCATCTTTGGGATAACATGTCACTCCTTCACCAAACAATGACAGAAAATGCCATGCCACCCAAGATAAGGTACGTCCCATTATTATGGTCAAGATAGAATTCTGTGTCGTATTTTGGTCCATATTCCATCATAGCATAATGACTCAACTCCCTAACCAAATGAGGACAGAAGTTGAACACCATATTTTGACATTCCATGTCCCTAAGCTACTAGCATAATTACAATCACAACCAAGTCATGTTAGAACGGCCAAAAAATATTATGGCTTGTTATGTGAAGTCTGGGGTTATCCTAAATATAATAACAATCAACATTCTCATATCGTGCCGTGTCGAGCAGGGCTAACCGAGCCAATATTATAAGCAGGAAATCATGATCGCACAAGTTTCTCATAGGGCCACCGTACTAATTGTAGCACAGGTTTTCCGTAGGGCCACCGCGCTAATAAACCAGTAACAGTTCCAACCTTCCTATAGAAAAAATGTTGGCTCGGTCTTAAATATAAAAAGGTCGAATATTGTACTCCACTACATGCGGATGATATACAATATCCGTGGTGGCCAACCTTGCATGCCATAAAAATTATCATAGGGCGGCCCATCACACACGATCTCGGTATGTCGCTCCCTCCCCATGTTCTAATCAGTTTTTATGTTACCTAATTAACCCTACAGTGATATGGAATTCTCTGCCGTGACCACATGAATATTTCCCTTATTGATGTCGTACAGAGTACGGGCACATTTGATACGAATCTATTTAATATAAGGAGTCAAGTTTGGATCCACCCAAATATAGATGCAATATTCAAACTAGCAATAACCTAGACACGCTATGGTTCGGACCCATTATCATTTTTGTGCCAAGAATTCAAAAATATAATATTATGCACCGAGCATGAATCATCATGGCACGTTCAGTATACATGTTGGCCAATGTCCCACACTCAGTGTACAATGTAACCTTTATAAACAGGCGAGCATGACAAGTGTATCGATACGAATACAATAACCAAGTCAGGATACCAAACCTATCAGTTGGTCACATAAATCATGTTTGATCAGGTCAGGAGTCACATTTAATTAGGAATCTCATATCATCTATAATCGAATCACGGTCATGAATGCCTCATCAAATTCTGGGATCATAGATCATCAATCTTGGTCAAGCTCAACTAATATAGAAAGGCATCAAGTGCACATTAGGACCCACGCATGCACAATCAATCACAAAAAGTCCTGGGTCGGTGCACTTTGCAAGTGTCAAATATAGGCTAGTCAGGAATAGTGGCACACTATGCGCGAGCAAGCAACTATATGACACACAAACCTATAATACTAGATCCCAGAAGTCATGGCGCAAAAGTCTATAACACGGCGTACAAAATCGATAATAGATCAGTAGGAAGATGTGGCGCACAAATCAAAAAATACAAGAATTATCACATTCTACTCATGTAAGCAAACTGGCACACAAAGCAAGAGTTACGAGTAAGAGAAGTGGTGCACTATGCAAGTGACAAACAACTACAAGACAAAACACAAGTTCCCAGGCAGCCCAACAGTTGAGGGCACGACAGTCGAGGGCCTCAGGAATCGAGAAATGCCAAAGTCAATGCTCGCTTATCGAGGCTGAACTAAGCAAGAGGGCGCCAAGAGTTAACAAGTGCGCTGGGTTATTAATCCATCAAAAGTGCGTCAACTGTTGAGCGTACTAAAAATGCGCCAAGAGTTGTGTGTATAAGAGCAGCACACTTTTGATAGTTAACGCACAATGTGTCAATTATGCGCCTGTCTGCTGATTTGGTCAAAAGTGCGCCAAGGAGGAAGTTGGTCAAAAGGGCGCTGAAAAGTAGACTGGCGCACTTTTGCTTTGTTTATTCGATAATACATCAATTATGCGCCAGAGGCTGAAATTCTCCAAAAGTGCACCAAGAAGGATTTTTCCATAAATTCATCCCCTTGACATATATACTTTTGCAAGAAATTGGCAATACTCTTAAAGTACGCATGAGTATTGAATGCATGTCACATTCAACATGTGCCCATAGTACAAATCCTCATGTGTCTTGTCATTGTTCTTCTTCTCCAATCGATCCACCATTGATGCACTCAAAGCTCAAGCTCGAGACTATGACAGTGCTCCATTCCTCGTGCAACAAGAACCAAAAATTAAGAAAAAATTAATGCTCGAAATCAGGAAACATCTTTTGAAAATACCTCATTTTGGGGGTATCATTCCCTAGAAAAATATACTCATGAGAACCCTCATAATAAAATCAAGATAAAACCATTAACCAACTCAAATCTGCAAACTCCAAGAACTAAGTATAATTAGAACACTACTAGAAACTAATTACAACAACAAGTATTAAGAATAAAACTATAAACGATCATGTTTCTTCATATTTTCAAGATGTACTTGTCTATGAAGAAAATCATGAACAAAACAAGAGAAATGAACAAGTGAAGAGAGAGAATGAAAATAAGGATATATATAGACAAGGGGTTCATGGTGAACCGTCAGATCTCTCTAACAAAT
This sequence comes from Iris macrosiphon, assembly GCA_036927795.1. Classification (NCBI taxonomy): domain Eukaryota; kingdom Viridiplantae; phylum Streptophyta; class Magnoliopsida; order Asparagales; family Iridaceae; genus Iris; species Iris macrosiphon. Next base: position 152,448,780 of record JAYESA010000017.1, on the reverse strand, counting down.
CCAAGCCACACATCCTACCAACCACCACCACACCATCAATACTAGCCAACGTACGCCAAGCTTCCATTCAACCGTGCACTTGAAGTATACCCAAAGTATGGCAAAAATAAAAACACTAAACAAAAGTGCGCCAACTGGAATATATTCCAAGTATACGGAACAGGGAAGTGACATCAGTCTTTTATCTTTTACTACTTGAGAATGACAAACAACAGTTCCCTAATATTTATTCTATACATAATTATATAACTATCCGTTTTAAATTTAATAAAAAAAAATTATTACTAAATATAAGTAAAATTATTTTGGATCAATTTTTTTTCGATGAAGCTCGACTTTTTCTATTACATAGTAGTTTAGATTATTATCATTATTTGCATGATCCCTGCAGCGACTATGGCAACTCCAAGCTCGTAGTAGCCATGGATCAGACCGGTTCTGAAATTTGGGAAGTCTCGTACGAAAATAAAATAAATGCACTCTATAAGTATTCAAAATAAAATTGCAAATCAATAAATTGCGCATGGACTGTGGACTGGTTGCTAAATGCTAATGCTCACTTGCCCATGTGCTGGAAGAGATGTGATAAACTGATAATGAAATTACAAGCGGATGGTAGGTCAATATAGATCATGATCAAATATTATAACACATTAACAACAACAAAATCATGACCAAATATCATAATACAATTAACAAGACTAATTTTTCTTTAAAATTTTACTTATTGACTTACTCTCGGGATTGTTTAGATTGTTATAACTTTTAAAAGTGTAAAAATAATATTTTTAACATGTTATAATGTAAGCGATGTCACTTTCCAAAATGTGTTTGTATAGATGATTTTCTTTTCTGAGTTTCATACTAATTTTGTTTGGATGACAACATAAAAGTGGAAGTGAGAATTGAAAGTTTGGAGTTCCAATATTTGGATGGCAAGTGAAATCGGAATTGAAATTAACAAAAAATTAACAAAATAAATTATTTAATAAAAAATAACTAACAAGATTTAATATACAAAATATATTAATTAATATTAATTATCAAAATATATTAATTCATATTTAATTAACAAAATGAATTATTTAACAAAAAATATTAATTACCGAATGTATATTAGTTAACAAAAATTAATTAATAAAAGATTCTTAATTAACAAAAATTAATTAATAACATAATTAACAAAAATATAATTAATGAAAATTTATAACAAAAAACTAACTAACATAAATTTTATTGACAAAAACTTTCAAATAATTAATTAACAAAAATAAAATAAATAATATTTATAAACCTAAAATTAAATTAAATTATTTTTTTAATTACCAAAAAATTAGTTATTGAAATATATTAATTAAAATAAAATAATAACAGATTCTACAAGTGTGTTTCTATTAAATTGAAAAAAAATTAACAAAAATCTATTAATGAATAAATAAATAAATTCAATTGAACTAATAAAGAAAAATTAGCAACATAACTCTCTACGTTCAACGAGTTTCACTCATTTTCTACTGCAACTCAAATGCAACAATACTCTCCACTTTCAATCTACTTGTAACTGCTAACCAAACATCGAAACTGTTGTAATACAAGTGCAGATAAATTAAAAGTGTACGGAAAGTGACACTTTTAATATACTTACAACTATCCAAATAACGGAAGCACTTGCAATAAAGATGTCATTTTCAATGCACTTACAAGTTATCAAACAACCTGTGCTGCCACACATGCTACGGACTAAACTATTTCTAAGCATGTAGTCTAAACTAAACTATTTCTAAGCATGGGGTTCTATTTGATTCGGACAAATTATTCAGTGAAACGGACTGTAATAAAAATTTGCTCTCCTTCAATAAAAGCTAATATTATACACCACTAAATTAAATTAGAGAGAGAAAAAAAATTGAGTCGTATGTTTATTGGAGAAAAACAATATCTCACTGCTGACACGTGATCAGGGTCAACAACTCCAATAGCTTGCTATGAAAATAAGCTGCAGTCTGCAGGTTCATTTTTGTTTGCTAGTGAGAAGGAAAGAAATAGTTTTAAGAACGAGAGGTAGAGTAGGAAAAGGAATAATATTAATTTTTAATTTTGACGAGTAAAAGTAAGAGTTAGAAGAAGCAGCAGCAGAGAACACCGTCATTTTGATCAAAGAAGTACGCTCGGTCGAGAAAGCTCAGAAATGAAGACTTTGACAAAACCAAGTAATAAAGACGGCGGCCGACATCCATCACACCCTCGTATTCCTCTTCCTCATCTTTATCTTCACAATATATTTTGATTATATTTAGCAGTAATGCTGTAAAAGATGAGAGGAAGAAAAGAATAATGGGAGTTAAATTGTACTCTTCTATCCAAAATAGCTAGAAATTTACCCTATTAACAATATAAAATCCGTTGTAGTATAAACTTGCTAGGAGATTTTTGGAAAGAAAATAAAAGAAAGAGTAGAGAAATTTTGGGTTTATTCAATCAAAAATTCTAAACGAACTAAAAAAAACAAACTGAAAAAATGAACCCAAACCGATATCGAAACCGAACTGCCATCGAGATTTGCCAAAAAAAAAAAAAAAAAAATCTTCAGCTTCTTTGCTTACGTAGGTTAAAAAAAGTTCGGCCAATTATGATCGAACATATGTCCCGCGATTTCAGACACAGTTTAAACCGCGATCAGTGTAGAAGAGTTCTTATTCAATAGAACAAGCAATCCTTAAACATGTGTAGTTGTTAGCTTACATACAAGTATAAGTTAGTTAGATAATCGATTTGTTACAAAAGATAACAATCATATCTTAAGAAAGTTAACCAATTAATTAGAAATCACTCTTTAGCTTTCGTTATTTCTTGGAGGACAATATATACACGTCAATACCGTTGACTACCGGTTATTATAGGTTAATAAGGTTATCAGTCAAATCCTGCTGATAATGATGTTGCTGAAAAATGCAGACAAATAATATTTTATTATAATATTTTGTTAACTGAGTGATTTATAGTGAAAGTGAATATTTCTGTTCAGTAAGTTTGGTTGGATGTTTTCTTTCTTAAATTAATAAGATGGTATCAACATTTCTAACATAAAAAATATTCTATCGAAATATAATATTTTATTTTTAAATAAGTTTAATTTTATGTTATCTTTGCTACATAAACTTGTATTAATATTTGTAAAATGCGTTGCACATGTATCGCGTGTGCCAAGACACTGGTGGTATCTTAAGGGAATAGACATCTCCAATCATATCAGATACATGAGTGCTACATGGATCCCACTTTCCATGTCCGCACCTTGTACGCAGCCACGTGTCGGCCTAGGATTGGAGTGGGGGGCAAATTTTAAGGGAGTGGGTCTCCGTGTATTTTGGTGGTGGTGGTGGTGGTGGTGGGGGTTGGGGGGGGGGGGGAGGGTTTCGCAATAGTGTGAAGCTACGCATTTTTGCCTTCCTATCAGATAATATTAGTCTCGAAATCAGATCAAAGAAGAAGAGGTAGCCACAAAGTAAAGACTCACACAAGAGTTCGTCTCTACAAACTCCAGAAGATAAGTTTGTGCACTGAGATTCACACAAGAGTTCCTTTTCAGTAACACACAACCCCACAGAAGCACTAAATAAGGAACATGTTACAAACTGACAACCCAAAAAAATGCAAATACAACAAGAATCAAAAAATCGTTCCTCTTTACGTTCGCAGACGCTACACCGAGAAGAACGGGAACAAGAACAGAAATACAAAGAAGGAAACTCCTGCTGGGGTGATCAAAACCAGCAGAGCTCAAGGCAAGATTCGTCCTATACAACGATCTGTCCCCAGGATCTAGCAAGTTCACACGAGAACTTCTGGAACGTTCTTGGTCACCTTTGGATCACTCGAAAGATTCCTTTGGAAGGATGCAAACTGCTGTCGCAGGTCCTGCTAGTGCTCCCGATTTTTTCTCTCTCTCTCTCAATTTTTTCAACTCCCTAAATGAAAGAGGAGAGCCTCTATTTAAAGAGGATTTCAGCTTCCATGCGGCGTGAGAAAAAAACCAGGCCGCATGCACCGCCTGCGCCGCTGTACTGCACAGAGCAGACATCGTCGTTAGACGCCGAAAGCAGCAGCCGCGTGGCACAGAGAGCCATGATCCGCATGCGCATTTTACTGCACAGAGCAGACATCGCCGTACCGAGCCGCCAACAGCAGTCCCTGTCCCCTCCATACTTGACTCGCTCAAGCTAACTTGCTGGCCGCCTAGCGCCTGGCCGCATCGACTCCGGGCCGCAAGCTCCCGAGCAAGCAACCATGCTTGTAACTAGCGCACGAGCGTCATGCGACGATACAAAGTACAAAGTACGTCAACAAAGCACCACTTTGCACTCTTGAGTCCGAGTCCAATTCGCTAATTTTCCAAAGGTTGTGACAAAATAATTTTTTTTATAATGAGGTTCACACTTAATCCCTCTAGAAAAGTCACCCACATGGACTACCACCCCATGTGGATATATCAATACTTAGCAAAACTATATATTGAGATATACACATTGATAATTTTTCAATGTGGGACTAAAACTTCCAAAACAAAGTAAAAAATATCATAAGATAACACAATCATTATTTTATTCTTCCTCTTTCGAGCAATTTCTCTTACTTCACTATAGTAGGAGCATTATAAGAACTTAATAACCTTCGTTGCTTTTCACGAGTTTATGATTAACTTAACCAAGAACCACCTATTGTGAATTTATGAGTAATTGGCCCATGAACTCAAGAAGAATTATTTATCGAACCAAAAATTCATTGTTATTATGATGAGCAGTTCGTTTCTACCATAAAGTGTAAGAGGAACCCAAGAACCTAAAAAAAGTTACTATCAACAAATCTATTAATTGTGTACCATGATATCGTTTAAGAAAAGAGCAATGCTATGCTCACAACCAAATTTGGTTGCATGTATTTACAATTGTCATGTGGCGGTTGATAATTGGTCCCCGTTTTTCATGTTGGGTAGAAGAGAGAGGAGGACCAATTACCAACCGCCACGTAACGGTTGTAAAAGTTTACAATCAAATTTGATTTTAAACTTAACTTTATTCTTTAAGAAAAATTCATGAATATCTTATCAAACAGAGTTAAATAATGGACCATGAAGTCGTTAATCATGAGCTTAAAAGTAACGAATTGTTCGAGATAAAAGACGAAGGAAAGGGAAGGAAGAAGAGCATATTAAGTTGGATTTTCAACCTCGTTTCGAGGTGTGTAGAAATAATCTGGAGTATTGTAGCGCATCTACGAGAATTGTGACGAAGGCGATAGAGCAGAACCAGACTCAAACATAGCTAAAATAGCAGTGACGATATACCACGAAGTATATCGGCTAGTTAACGGTCGATATAACGTTAAGCAGTCAGAACCTATTTTGTGAGTTTTTGTGTGCACGGAGTATACCATCCAGTATACTGCCTGCATATTTTCTTCTAATTTTGGTGTCTGATCAACACGTTTTGGACCGTTGGATTGGACCTGAACTGCCATAATTGGTGTTGGTCTAACTTACGAATTTCCTAATCCTAAATTAATGTTTCTTAATCTATTTAAAGGAGTCCAAGAGGTTGTCAAATGAAGAGTTCATCAAGGAGATTCGACGATATAGATAACAATCTATGAAAAAAATCGTGCTTTACTAATAGGCTCACTTTTCAAGATAGTGGAAGAAGAAAATATGTTCGGATAGTTGTCTATCCGTTCATAAAAATCGTCATGGGTGATTTTATTGTATGAACTTTTGATTTCTTCTTGAGATTGGAGCAAAAAAAAAAAAAAAAAAATTTAATATTATAATTAATCTTTGTATCAACGTGTATATAAATAAAAATTTGTACAAGTGATGAAATCACCACATATACAATGTCGATTTGTCTTGGTTAACTCTTGTGTAGGGATTGTGGTTACTAATTTTCAAGAGGATGTTGGTGTCATCTGGACGACCTATTTTACATCAAGATAGTCAAAATAAATATTTTCTTAAGGTTAAGAAAATATTAACTTATTATATTGGTTGACTTAGTTCGGATGACTTTGTACTAACATTAAGGGAGATATCTCTAATTTTGAATTTTGGGATATCCAATTATAAATATGAAAGATTTAAGGGACTTATGTAAGAAAACCCATAAATATAATAATTTGACCTCTTAGTTGGTTCAACCCTAACTGTATAACTACTGTAATCAATTGATCTTCTTCATCTGGACTTGTTCATTGATCTCACATTAAAAAATATTTAGCATGGTAGTTGTAAGCCACTTGTGTTGAACTTGAATTGGTTTCAGTCCACACTAACAATAATCTATCTTTGCTATGCTAGCAATTTCTGCATGTACTCAACCTCCGCACTCAGTAATTGCAGACTGAGATCCTTTCTAACATTTGATATATTATATATATAATTCTCAAACATTCTTGTTCACCAACGCTCTGTAACTACTTATTTGATGACTTTGATAGTAAAGGATTATTGACGTGACACCAAAATTTGTTCGCAATGATTTTGTTTAAATATTTTACTTTTTCATTAATAATTTTTATGAATTATGTTCAACGACACTGCAGCTGCAGAACAATATCAGGCATGTATAATGTAAATTCCAATGTTTTCGGGGTCAATACCAAAAGTTTTAAATCCAAATGTCCAACTCAGTGATCATTGTGATTATCGGAAAGAGACATAAGACCATGTCTTGGAGGTAGAAGATCAATGGATCGAGCCACTGTGGCGTAGTATTCCTTCCATTTATAAGTTCCGAACGTTACGTCGGACATTTCAAAAAAATAAAAAAAATTATCCAAATTGTATAGTCTGGTTTTGCACTTGTCTAATTTGTGCTCTAATATTCAAAAGGGCAAATTGCGTTAACTACCCCCTATATTTTATACTTATTACACTAACTATTCCTAATTTGAAACTAATTACACTCACCATCCCAATATTTTATATTTTCTATAGAAACTTATAACACTCACTACCCCTATGTTTATTTTATTTTTCTAAAAGAGAGGTTAATTAGTTTAGGGAGAGTGAGTGTATTTATTTCTATTCTTATTCTTCTCAAAAAGAAAAGGAAATCGTGCCCTAATATTCAAATTGTATTCTTTTTAGTTTTTGGCCATGTTGTACGAGATAAATGCCACAAGACATGGTAAAGATTTCTAATTTTGATATGTCTTAGTGTATTTTGAAATATCTAATTTTCTAATTAATTTTTTTGGTGTACATACTTTCTAATTAATTTTGATATGTCTTTGGATTTATATTGCTCTTGTTGTTGTTGTTGTTGACCTGTTTTTTTTCTTAGCATTTTACTACTGTGAAGTGTGAACCGCTGGGTCTCAAATATTGTGTAGATCAGTTCAGTAGGTTCCGTAGATTTATCCTGAATTAGGGTTGAGCAATAGTTGAACTCGTTTTCCGTAATTAATTAGTTAGCAAATGAGCGAACACTTGAAACATGCTGAGCTAGAATACGAATATAGGAGCCCCTCAAGTTCAACCACCAACTAGCTCTCTGTCACCAACCGATCCTTGAATGAAGGCAATAAGTGTCCATTAGGAAGCAAAGTAGAGCTTTCTAATCCTGAATATTAAACATCTCATCGTCAACTTTTCATCATAGTTCATGCCATGCCATGACCCGAGAATATTTGAACAAGTTATAAAGTTCATACAACTAAGAATATATATAGAATATATATAGAGAAACTACATAAATACACTATTTTAGTGACGGATAATTTTATCGCTAAAATTCATTTTTCTGTCGCTATTTGTAATTAGCGATGGATTAGCGTTGTAACTAATCTCACTTCGAAAATTCCGTCGGTAATCCGTCGCTATATCGATGGATTAGCGACGGATTGAGAGACATAAAACCAGCGACGGATCAGTTATGTCGCTAAACTTTCCGATTACTTACCGACGGATTTTGTGAGCCAAAATTTGTTCAGAAGGTTTTGCACATTAAGGACTCACAGAGTTCTTCGCGAATCCGCAGTGACGGATTAGCGACGGATTTTAACGGCGGATTCTGATACATATTTGGCACATTTTGGATGTATCAGACGTTTTAGCGACGAAAATTTTCGTCGCTGGCCTGAGATTTTTCAGATTTTTCGTCGTAAATTCGTCGCTGACCTGAGATTTTTCAGATATTTCGTCGCTATTACGTCGTGTCACGTCCCGATCCCGAAGGTCCCGACAACGTCCCCGTCGAGCGAGCATCACCGCGCCTCGGAGCTCCCGCGGGACATATATCGTTTGCCATCGAGGCGTGATACCTGAGTTTTATGAACAATGTGAGCCTGAGGTACTGGAGAACGAGTTGAGGAGGAACCCTTTGTCTTCATTCGCTCGAGGAATTGGATTTTTAAGTGTGGGTGAAGCATAAAACAATCATCCACTGAGTGTCCAATCTTTCGGCAGTGAGCACAAATCAGACCAGATCGCTGACGAGCATAGAAGGTGGTAGCAGAATGACTAGACTTTCCGTAATAGGTACATGAAAGACGAAGAGAAGTTGGAAAATGAGTCTTTTTGGAAGTGGTAGAAGGAGGACGTGGAGCAGCAGCAAGAATAGTCTCAGAACCGAAGTCGGTGTAGAGATGTCAGTAGAAAGAGAACTCAGACGAGTCTCCTTAGCGGTAAGCTCAGAGATAGCAGAATCTTGAGTGGTATTATTCTGAATGATCCTACCGCTTGCGGACTAAAATTTCGGACGTAGGGCCATCAGAAACAGAAAAAGTTGTCGACGTTCCCGACAAGTGCGTGGGTGTACGGAATTCGGACCAGGACCCTCCAATTTTAGTAGCTCACACCAGTTACCCCGCATCAATGTGGCGAACTCTTGAATAGTACGATCCTCATGTCTGGCAGCAGTTGCCTGGGTGATCAAATGATACTCCCGTGCACCACTCGACTAAACAAACTGAGTAGTCAAATGGTCCCATAATAAATTAGCAGACTAGATATCCTCAAGGTTTGGACGAATTGACCGATCAACAGAAGAGATGATGAAAGCAACGATCTACTCCTCGTTGTCGTCCCAAGTATCCTGAGCAACACGAATAGTATTTTGAGTCTTTGCTTTATCATCAGCGATGGGTTCATGAGACCTCGGAATAGAACCATCAAGATGACCAAGAAAACGACGACCACGAAAGGTGATTCGGACTGAGGCAGCCCACTCAGTCCAATCATAAGAAGAGGTTAACGGAAAATCAGTAGAAGTCGAAAGAAAATCTCAGAATTATTCCAATAAAAACAATTTTTTTTTTTTTGGTTTTTTTTTGGCAAATCAAACGAGAAGAAGAAGCATGCGGTTGATCTTCCAAGTATTAGATCAGGCAATTGCTAGAATCAGCACTCCATGATATGTGTTGGCAACCCCCAGATTTTTTCTTCTTGAGCAAAATTGATTTTTTTTTTTTTCAACTCAAATCAATATTAAATGTATAGCTGATATACTGACTTTGATGAAAGAAGAAGGAAGACCAACAATGAAGGAATCTATTGGAATAAAGCCTTGGTAATGAGCGAGTAGAATCCAGAGATCCCGAAACTTTCCGAAATGCACCCGATAAATTTATATACTTGGCTTGGGAACACTTCTTTTGAATGAGTAATCTTTCTACTAACTCAATGGACTGCGGCCGTCGACAGATGACCAGTGGCAGCGATGGTGAAGGTGTATCTTGTGGAAAGAAAGAAAAAAAAAAAAAAATTAACAACAATGCGTGAAGACGTCGACTTGAAGTTTGGTCGAAGAAAACGATGGAGTAGATGGAGTAGATGGATCTCTCCTAGATTCTGATACCATGAAACAAAACAACAATATAAATTTTATTAATGGAGGATGTAAAAAGATCATACAACTACAAATATATGAATATATATATAGAAATGATGTATCCATATTCTGATAGTAGTAGGAGAAAAAATATGTATCTGAATAGGAGAAAAATTTAATCCTAAATTTATTAAATATCTAATCCTAACTTTAATTAATCTTAACATAATACAATAATTGTCCATCACGAAGCAAAGTAGAGCTTTCCAATCCTGAATAGTAAACTTCTCATCGTCAACTTTTCACCATAGTTCATGCCATGCCATGGCATGGCATGCCATGACCCAAGAATATTTGAACAAGTTATAAAGTCCATTGGTGAAGCTTAGAATGGGCTCTATTCTTCAACTTCTATCTTAGACCAAACCAAAACTAAAGTGTGTGTATATATATGTGTAGCCATAACATCATCAATTCATCCACATCCTTTCAGTAACATTTTCCCTTTGATCGATCAAATAAATATCATTCATGGACTCCATCGAAGTCCCTCACTTCTTCGTCTGCCCAATCTCCCTACAGATCATGAAGGACCCCGTCACGGCCACCACCGGCATCACCTACGACCGCGAGAGCATCGAGCGGTGGCTCTTCTCGGACCGCCACACGACTTGCCCGGTCACCAAACAGCCCTTGCCTCGAGACTCCGAGGTCACCCCAAACCACACCCTCCGACGCCTCATCCAGGCCTGGTGCATCACCAACGCCGTCGACCGCATCCCGACCCCCCGCGCCCCCCTCGAGCGCCTTGCGGCCTCGGCCCTCCTCTCCGACCTCCCCAACTCTCTCAAGCTCATCGAAACGCTCGCTTTCGACAACGAGAGCAACCGGAGATGCATAGTGCAAGCCGGTGCGGCCAGCTCTATAGTACAGCTCGTCATCTCGTGCTCTAGCGAGAAACAACATGACACTGTTGAACAAGCGCTCAATCTTCTCAAATCCCTTCGGATACCGTCGGAAGAACTGAAGCCTCTCGTCGCCGATAACCACGAGCTCGTCGAGGCTCTAACGCAGGTCTTACGACGAGGATCGGACTCCGTTCGGTCCGCTGCGATTCAAGCCGTGAAGTCCGTAGCCGAACTTGCCAGCGCGAAAGTACTGGAGAGACTGAACGTCGAGTTCTTCGAAGGCGTGACGAGGATCGTACGCGACCGGATCTCGGCGCAGACGAACAAAGCGGCATTGCAGGTGCTGCTGAGCACGAGCCCGTGGGGAAGGAACAGGATCAGTATCGTGGAAGCCGGCGGGGTGGCCGAGGTGATCGAGCTGGAGCTGGGCGGGCCGGACAAGAGGAGGAGCGAGCTCGTGCTGGGCGTGCTGGAGCACTTGTGCGGGTGCGCGGACGGGCGGGCGCAGCTTGCGGGGCACCCGGCGGGGATCGCGGTGGTGTCGAAGAGGATACTTAGGGTTTCGCCGGCGTGCGACGGGTGCTCGGTGGGGATACTGTCGTCCCTGTGCAAGTACTCCGCGACGAGCGAGGTACTGCAGGAGATGCTGAGGGTCGGGGCGGTGGCGAAGCTGTGCTTGGTGATACAGGCGGATTGTTCCCGCGCGGTGAGGGAGAAGGCTAGATGGGTGCTGAGATTGCACTCTAGGGTGTGGAACAACTCCTCTTGCATTGATATCTACATCTCCACAAGGTATCCTTGAATTGATAGAGCCAGCCAAGCCACGGTTACATTCGTTATTCATACTTATACTGCATGCATGTTTATAAATATTTCGACTATTGGAAGGAAATGATACATATATCATGAATTATTAGTTGCACCTGGTTCAGATTAGCAAAAGGAAACAAGAGTTATTCTTCATTGGCGTTTCTCTAGCTAATTCTTCTGTATTTTATTTATTTATTTATTTATTCATTTGCAATGATTAATTCTAACTCAAAGAATTAATAGTCTCTTCTTCCATGTGTTTGGTTGACACTAGTATATATAATTCAAGAAATTCGTGTTTGAAGAACGTGTTTGGTTGAGATGAAGTGCTAGATAATCTCCATATGCTGAGATGTAACATTATCTTCTAATTAAAAAGGCTGTTATTTGTAATATGAATTACGGACCGTTTCAATTTGGCCATAGGGTTAAGGACGGAAACAAGATTGGGGATGATGAGGGGACCGAGAACATATGCGACATAAATTTTCAAAAGTTTAAGGGATGGTGGCATTTCAAATTTAAAAAGAATTATACTAGTTAGTGAGCAAACAAACTATTGGTTATGCCTATCTTTGTTGTAACCTCATGGGTTGCATGTTCTTCTGAATAAACATGAAAATTTTCCTCTCCTACATTACTTCTTTTCTCCATCAGAGTTCCTGAAGAATCCATCCGCCGTGTATACTGCAGCATACAAGAATTTTTCAAAGATTATAAAAAAATTCTAGTTTCGTTAATGCATAGAATAACACAAATCATATCCAATTTAAGTTAAAATTCCCTTACTATATGAGTGAATTATAGTATGTCCTATTTTCATAGTTATGTATTTATTAATAACATACACTAGCTATATTTATTCTTCTTGAAACACCTTCGTAAAGGGAGTTTTGTTGTATGATTATATTTGTTTGCGAATCTAATAAGAAAAATTTGAATTCAGATCCTTTAATTTACGTTCCAAAATATTTATTTCTTAACATTACATCACTGTTGTTAATATATATATATATATATATAAAAAAGAAAAGTACTTTACTTTAATTTGAATTTTTTTACTTTCAAATATATTATTATATAACTTTACTAGTTAAAATTATTCATTAAATATTAGCGGACAACTTGTTAATTACGTATAAAAATTTATATATATATATATATATATATATATATATATATATATATATATAATTTGTTCTTCTTGTGCCTTTTATTTTTTTCAAGTACATAAAAGACTAACTAATAGACAGTTAAAATATGTACAACGTACGTACATCTATACCAGTACTATTATATAATAAGAATTTTTTATTTTATAGTAATTTTTTTTCTTTCAAATATATTTTTATCTAATTTTATTAATTAAAATTATTTATTAAATTTAATGAGGATAACTAGATAATTATTATATAAAGATATGATTGTGTGTTTTAAATATTTTGCATTTGTTAAGTAGTGAATATTAGAATCAATCTTTGCGTGAAGGGTTTGAATTGTTCGTTCTACTGTTACAAAATTACTCACAAGTATTAATTGTATTATATGCAATCGATCAATCCTGGTCTTCTTGCTTTTCGCTTCGCGTCCTGAAAAGCTATCATGGACCACTTCGTGCGTGCATGCTTTGACAAAAGTAAATTGTGGACTATAGACCATTCCAACTTGTCATCTATTATTTAGCTTGTTATCAAGATGTGTATTGGGTCGGTCCAGACCGATCCGCGGTTCGGATCAATCGGATTTGACTGAATTCGGCTCAGACCGGACTAAATTTGAAGAGAATGGCGGACTGGGCTGGTCCGGTCCGGTCAACAAATAATCTGATGCAGTCCGAATCCATGATCCGGTCAGGGTAGGACCGGGCCGAGTCGGTCTGGGTCCGGACCGGTCCACGATCGGACCGGACTGGCCGATTTTATATATATATATATATATATATATTATTTTTTTTCTTTATATTCAATTACTATTTTCAAAAAAATAATATATATATATATATATATATATATATATATATATATATATATATATATATATATATAAAATAAAATAATTTGGACGGTCCAACCCAACTCAGAACCGGTCCGGAGCCGCAAAGTTGCACACCGGACTGAGCTTACGGACTGATTTTGTCAAACCCAATTCGAATCCGCAAAAGAGGTGGACCGAACCGGTCCGAATCGTTAACTGGATCTGAGCCGACCCGACCTAGATCAGATTTCGGATCCGTGGTGGGTTCCGACAACTTGAGCTTGTTACTTGCATGGTGAAATCACATGTAATTCAAAGTTCAAAATTCTTAGAGTCTTGATCTATAGCTTCTTGCATCAGAGGGACATGCGTCAAAGTGATCTGTATTTTATTTCTACACGTACTTGTGGCTATAACTTGTTAAGATCGGTCACTCTTACTAATTATTTAATCATGGCGCCGTTTTTTGGTACGTAGGTCATTTGTCGACCATTGGATGGAAGATATCAAAATTTTCGATGATGGGCTCCGGAACTTGCACGTAGCTTTGGGTGAGGGGAAGAGGACACGTCAGCTACGGTCACAGCTGCAAATTTTAACTCTAATTATAGCAACAACTACGAGTAAAGGAATATTTAAACTCTTTAAAAAAATTAATATATTTTCTTGTGTCTATTTATCTGTATTTGTATTGTCTAACAAATACTATATTCACATTATTTAAAATGTTCTACATGACCTAAAAATATGCAAATTGGACATCGTGTAGGCTGTGAAATATTCATCGATCACCTTAAGATGTAATTTGGTTTCTTTTATTCCCTTACAATTTTTGGATGAGAAAATATATGAGAAATTTTGAGTTATCCCTCACTTTATTTATCTATATTTAGTGTGCACCCCACATTGTATTCATAATGTGCAAGTTCTTCCACTTTTGACAGAATTCGTCCATAATTGACGGTCAATCCATTTGATCAAAAAATTTGGACAAAAATATTCCTCTTTTCTCCCCTGCACTTGATCTCGCACCTCCGAACTCGGCCCCGCCCTCCTTCCTCGCCCCCGCGTTCGCCCCCCTACCTTCCCCGTCGCCACTGCCGCCGCCTTCCCTCCCCAATCAATTTGCTATTATTGTTTCATAGCTTCTGTCATTTATTGAAACTTTTATTGGGTTGTACTTCGATCCAATTCTGACTGGATATATGTCACGACCTACACACGGAATAAGGACACGAGTACGTGGGTACGTCCAGCCTACGCTGCAGCATCGACGGTAGAACGATGTCTAGGTCAATGTAGCTATTTATCAATCTCACACAAATATATGGTATCATAACCTGTCAATGTATCTCAACTCCATATGGAGAACAATGGATATATATATATATATATATATATATATATATATATATATATATATATATATATATATATAATCATCAACTAATAATGTACTCAATCACAATAACTATAAGGAAGATAATGTCACGATAAAGATGCAATGAACCATGAGAGGCAAAAATATATAACTCAACAAAACAGAGTCGAGTCTAGCTACACTACTAGAAAAAGCGGGATTAGCGACGTGTTTTAGCGACGTCAAAGAAAACGTCGCTAATAAAAATATAAATTAGCGACTCCATATAAAAAGGTCGTTGGACGTCGCTAAATGGCGATATTTAGCGACGTTTAGCGACTTTTATTAAGATTTTAAAAGATTAGTCGCTATAAGTTCAATTAAGGTCGCTAAACGTCGCTAATATGTCTAATTTAGCGACGTATTTAGCGACGTTTATATTAAAAATATTTAGCAACGTGTTTAGCGACGTCTTTGAAGTTTATTTTAGCGACATTTTTATTTGACGTCGCTAAACGTCGCTAAAATTTGGTTAATTAGGGCTTAGTTTTCTTTTTTCCCATGTAAACCCCCTAATTTCTCAAATTATTAAATCTTGGATTTTTCCCAATTTTCTGGAATTTTTCTGGGAATTTTCTGTAATTAAAATCAAGCTTTTCAATTAATAAATGATTTTTTAATTGGCAATAAATAACATTAAAATATCATGAAAATAATATTTTTGGATGTAAAATGGAAAACTGGACTTAGGGTAATTTTTCTGGATTTTTCTGGGCCTCAGAACTATTTCTAAATGCCTAAAAACAAATTTTCTAATTAATTAATTATTAATTAATTATTTTTTATTATTTATTTATTTTATTTTTATTTTTATTTTTTTTTCCTTTTTCCGGCCCGCGGCCCGTGGGCCGCAGCCCAGCCCGCTAACCAGCCCAGCCCAGCCCCTTTCGGGTCGGGTCGGGTTCAACCGAGCCCGACCCGCGCAGCCCGACCCGCCGCGCGACCCCGTCTCCCCCCGCGCCCCGCTCGCCGCGCTCCCCGCGCCCACGTCCCCCTCACCTCCGCCTACCCCGGCCACCTGCAACCGCCTCACTCCCCTATTTAAACCGACCCCGACCCCGACCCCGGCCGTCTCCCCCACTCCATCACCGTAACCCTAGACGCCGGCCGCCGCTCCACGCCGTGCCTCGCCGACCGCCGCCGACTTCTCCTCCTCCCTCCTCCCGTAGCAGAGCCGCTCCGCCGCCCTCCGGTCGACCCCGCACCTCGACAGCAGCACAGCAGCCAGCCGCAGCGTCTCCGGCCGCCGCCCTGAGCCGCCGCCGCCGCCGTCAACCGACGCGCCGCCCCTCGGCGAACCATCCCCGGCCCCCTCCGGCGCCTCTCCGGCCGTCCTCCGCCGTCCTCCACCGTTTCCCGACGAAACCCTAACCCTAATCTCTGTTCCTGTGTCGGACACAGGACACAGTGTCCGACACGACTCGGACACGACTTCGACCCTGTTTTCGGGTCCTCTTCAGGTATGTGTAACTTTCGCCTCGTAGCTCCGTTTTCAATTCTGCAAATTGCGTTGTGAAGCCTGTATGACCCTCTCGGTGTCCGAATAAACTGTTCGGGACACCGCGTCCTGTGGTGATCGCACACCGCGATCCAAAAACAGGAAAAACCAGACCCTGTTTCTCCCCGGAACCGAGTACGTCCCGCCAAACGGGACGACTTGGTCGCGTGCGGTCTTCACAGATACGTGCGCAGCGTCGATACGGACGTGTGAGATTTTGCGGAAGCTGATTCGGGTGTGCGTGCACACCGGAATCAACGCGTATCCGCGGACATCGATCCGTATCCGCCTTTTCGGCAATTTGCCCTAACTTCGTGCACACTCGTCAGATCGAGACAAAACTTGCGCCATCGGACTCGTAGCGATACGCTGGTCCTGTGGGTCAAGTTTGGTTCGATTCTGAGAACGTTGACGAAATCGCGTGTCGTGGGCCCCACAGGCCCCCGCTCGACGGGCGATTTTGTGTTCGGCTCATCGGAATCCAAATCTGGAAGTTCCGTTGGGTTCGTATCAGCGTTCCTGACCTGTTGACACTAAGTTTGGTGAATTTGGAGACCTTTGACCCGGACGCATTTTTCGGTGCAAAGCGGGCCCAACGGCGGACCCCGTTTTGACCCGAAACTGTCGTTTTTGCCCTTGTCTCCAAATTGGACCCAAGGACAGGCGTTTCTAGCTATTTGACATCTTCTGAGAGTGATGGTAATGTCTATTTTAGCTTTTGGACTCATCTGTGGAAATTTCTCCCAAGAACCTAATTAATCAGATCCAAACAACAGGCAAGTACCTGCACTTCAAGTTAATCTTTATATTGTGATAATTAAATTCCCTGCTCTACTAGTACTCTTGCTGATTACACGTAGTGTTAGAATACTATATTTCATGTCTTGAGTATTGGAATTCATGTCTTGTTATCATGTCGGGTGGGAGAATACTGAAAGGCATGTAGTTTACCCTTCCCCTTGTCGTGAATAATAGCTGTTGGTACACGACTGTCCATCAGCCGGATCTCGATTATTCGTGAATAATAGCCGTTTATGACGGCCGGATTAGCCTTATAAACCCCTACATGCCAACTAAGTATTCTAAAAACAAACACAAGTTTCATACAGATAACCTCTGGTCATGTTATATTCTTGCTGACTGTGATAGTTTCACTCTGCTCATTTACTTCTGTTTTCTCATATTCCTGTTTATAGTTTTGACTCTGAGATATTGACATTCTTTATGCAATTTCCTTAACATGATATTCAATAATTAATTGTCATAATTATTTAGTTTAACCATGTTGTGCACTGTGTACTCTGCTCCTTTCCTGACTGGATCTGTTGATTTAGGCGATGATGAGGACCTTGCCCCTACCTATTATGGTCCATATGAGGGTACAGATGATACCTATGAGGAGCCAGACCCTACCCAGGAGACCCCTGCTGCTGAGTAGCTTTTAGTAGCTATCTTTTATTTCTGTTCTTATCTTATTTAATCGGGTTTGTCCCCGATTTCATTTGAAATTCCTGTATTAAACATTTGAATTGTTGTCACATTCATTTCAGTTGCAAAATTTAAGTTTCTATTCTCATTATTATCTTGCCTATGTTAAATTGTGAATGAGTTAGACTAGTTAGATGGATTGACCTAGACAGCGTACTACCGCCGACTCTACGGCGTAGGCTGGACGTACCCACGTACTCGTGCCCGAACTTCCGGGTGCGGGTCGTGACACGTTTTTATGGTGGCCCATGCAGGTCCTATCCTTAAATAGGGTAATACCCTAGGACAGGGTATGGAATAAGATTGAGGATTCTAGGAAAAGCTCATTCACAGTATAGTATTCTTATTTCAATTCCTGATATCATTTTGCTCAATTTTCCTATCGCCTTTGATTTCCAAGTATTCTATTCTGATTCTCCTATCCCTTAATCTTTCAGAATGGTCCAGACCAGGAACACAATAGGAGGCACATCAGAACCAGCTGAGCAGAATGTGCCCGAGACTCTTGCACTCCCACCGCCTCCATCTGTTCCGGCAGTTATGCTAGATGGGGCACAACTACTTGGAGTGTTCCAGGGATTGGTGGAATCCCAGAAAGAACAGACTGCACTTCTGCGGACCAGCCTCTCAGAAGCTATTAAGTCCCAGGAGTCGCCACTCAAGAGGCCAGGAAGTGCCAAAGACTTCAAGAACCTTAGGCCTCTGGAATTTTATGGAACTGAGGGCATTCTCTACGCTGATGAGTGGATAGAGAATGTCGAGAGACTCCTGAAGACTGCCCGGGTTCCCGATGATCTCAAAGTGGAATCCGCAAGCCTGCAACTGTTCGACATTGCTCGAACCTGGTTCAGAGATGAACCCCAACTATCTGCTCCCGACATCACCTGGGAGGACTTCAAGAGGCTATTCAAGGAGAAATTTTATCCCGAAGTGGCTCGGGAAGCTCTCGAAAGCCAATTCGAGAGACTGGAACAAGGTAACATGACTGTTGATGAATATACTGCTGAATTTAGCAGGTTAAGCCACTTTGCGGAGTACATGGTTCGTACCCCGGAGGACAGAGCCCGTAGATTCAAGAAGGGGCTATCTCCGGATATCCGCCTTGCTGTCACCACCAGCCGAGCTCGCACCTATGAGGAGATCTTGAGCGTGGCTCAAGGCGTCGAGAGAGATATGGGGCACAAACTAAAACGAGAAAGAGATACCGGAAATGCGGGACCCAACAAACGCCCTTTTCAACAACAACAACAGCAGAAGGCCCCGCAGCAAAATCAGCGTCCTCCCCCTCGAGCTCCAGCACCCCAGGCTCAAGGACAGAACCAGCGAGCTCCCCCTTGCAACTATTGCCAAAAACCAGGCCACACTTGGCAAGACTGTAGAAAGAGGCTAGGTGCCTGCCTCTATTGTGGCTCCCCAG
Organism: Iris macrosiphon; assembly: GCA_036927795.1. Classification (NCBI taxonomy): domain Eukaryota; kingdom Viridiplantae; phylum Streptophyta; class Magnoliopsida; order Asparagales; family Iridaceae; genus Iris; species Iris macrosiphon. Next base: position 152,429,441 of record JAYESA010000017.1, on the reverse strand, counting down.
CACATCAATTGAGGGACTGTCCTGCTGCTCAAGGATGCCCCGCTGCACCAAAGGCTCCAGTCCAGGCCAGGCCCCCAGCAGCACAACAGAGGGGACCCCCGCTTCCAACACAACAACAACGCTTTGCTCAGCACCAGCAGCAACAGAGGGGTGCACCGCAGCAAGGCCGTGCTTATGCAATGACTCTGGAAGAAGCTGAGGCCACAGCGGACGTGATCACAGGTTCCGTGCTTATAAATTCAATACCAGCTATTACTTTATTTGACTCTGGAGCTTCTCATTCATTCATGTCAGTAGATTTCCTTATGAAGCACAACTTAATCACTAAACCCCTTAGGAATTGTTATAAGATCATTACCGGTGGAGGAATCATCCCGGTTAGTGATGCCTGTAACAATTGTCCTATTACATTATGTGGAAGAGAACTGTATGCTAGACTACTTGCAATGCCAGTGCCCAGTTTTGACATTATACTGGGTATGGATTGGTTAAGTCAACATCATGCCACAATAGACTGTCACAGAGGCAGTGTAATCTTCAGACCCCCTGGCAAGCCAGAATTTGAATTTGCTAGAGGTTCTAGAGAAATGGGTAATAACATAATTTGTGGAGCCCTAGTAACAGAAGAATTGCCACCTATCATCTCTGAATACCTTGATGTCTTCCCTGAGGATCTCCCAGGCTTACCCCCAGACCGAGAAGTTGAATTCTCCATTGACTTAGTGCCAGGAGCAGCACCAGTATCTCAAAATCCCTACAGAATCAACAAGAATGAGATAATAGAACTAAATGAACAAATCAAAGAGCTAGAAGACAAAGGTTTCATTAGGTCTAGTGTCTCACCTTGGGGAGCTCCAGTATTATTTGTGCCCAAGAAGGACGGAACATCCAGAATGTGTATTGACTATAGGGCCTTAAATGTCTTAACAATTAAGAATAAGTATCCCCTGCCCAGGATAGATGACTTATTTGATCAGTTGAGTGGAGCTCGGGTGTTTTCCAAGATTGATTTGAGGTCGGGTTACCACCAAGTAAGGGTGAGAAAAGAAGACATCCCTAAAACTGCTTTCAATACCCGGAACGGGCATTACGAATTCTTAGTGATGCCGTTCGGGTTGACGAATGCACCAGCAGTTTTTATGAACCTAATGAACAGAGTTTTCCAGCCATACCTAGACAAATTTGTAGTGGTCTTTATTGACGATATTTTGATCTACTCCAAGACCCCCGAAGAACATGAAGAACATTTGAGGCTAGCATTGGAGACTTTGAGGAAGGAAAAGCTTTATGGAAAATTGTCTAAATGTGCTTTCTTCCTAGACAAAGTAGAATTCTTGGGACATGTTGTGACTGGAGATGGAATAGCAGTAGATCCTAAGAAGATAGCGGCAGTAGAATCCTGGCCCACTCCAGACTCTGTAGCAGAGATTAGAAGCTTCCTGGGACTAGCTGGCTACTATCGGAAGTTTGTGAAGGACTTTGCTAGGATTGCTGAACCCATGACAAAGTTAACAAGGAAGGATGAAGAGTTCATCTGGACTGAAGAATGTCAGCATGCTTTTGAGGAGTTGAAGAAAAGGCTGACTACTGCTCCTATCCTGACCTTACCCTCTGGAACCGGAGGTTTCGCTATTTATAGTGATGCTTCTGAAAAAGGTCTAGGTTGTGTATTGGAGCAGAATAAGAAAGTAATAGCATATGCCTCTAGACAGCTTCGACCACATAAAAAGAATTATCCAACCCATGATTTAGAATTGGCAGCTGTCATTTTTGCTCTTAAACTTTGGAAGCATTACCTTTATGGAGAAAGGGTGGAAATATTTACAGACCATAAAAGTCTAAAATATATTTTCACTCAGAAAGAGCTAAACATGAGGCAAAGAAGGTGGCTGGAACTAATGAAAGACTTTGATATCACTCTTCAATATCACCCTGGGAAGGCAAATGTAGTTGCTGATGCTCTAAGCAGGTATCCTATGGCGATGTACTTGACTATGGACAGACACCTGCTGGAGGACTTGGAAAGTTTAGGTATCGAAGTAATTATCCCAGGAAAAGAAGGCCAAATGATGAACTTGCAGATTCAGTCTACCTTAATGGACAAGATCAAGGAGATGCAGTTTCAGGACGAAGGCCTGCGAAGCCTTCGAGGTCAGGTGCAAGCGGGACTAGTAGAAGAATTCAGAATTCATGAAGATGGATCACTGAGGCATGGCGATAGATTATGTGTACCTCAAGGAGACATAAGAGAAGAAGTTATGCAAGAAGCGCACAGATCGCAATACTCCATACATCCAGGAGCCAACAAGATGTACAAGGACCTGAGGACGCATGTTTGGTGGCATGGCATGAAAAGAGAAGTAGCCAGGTTCGTATCCCGCTGTTTAGTGTGCCAACAGGTTAAGGCTGAAAGACAACGACCTGGAGGATTGCTTCAACCACTACCCATTCCGGAGTGGAAGTGGGAACATATCACAATGGATTTTGTTTCCGGACTTCCAAGAACACCTAGTGGTAAGGATGCAATCTGGGTGATAGTGGATAGACTGACCAAGTCGGCACATTTTCTACCTTTCAAAGTAGGGCTATCTACAGAGAAGCTGGCAGATTTATATATCAGACACATTGTCAAGCTGCATGGAGTCCCAGTAAGTATTGTCTCCGACCGAGACTCAAGGTTCACCTCTCACTTCTGGAAGAGCTTACAAGCCAGCTTGGGGACGCAACTCAAATTCAGCACAGCTTATCATCCCCAAACTGATGGACAATCGGAACGTACAATCCAGACACTTGAAAATATGCTCCGTACATGTGTTCTGGATTTTGGAGGATCCTGGGAAGACTACCTACATCTGGTGGAGTTCTCTTATAATAACAGTTACCAAGCCAGCATCGAGATGACTCCATTTGAAGCTCTGTATGGACGAAGATATCGTACCCCGCTGTCATGGGACGACGTTGGAGAAAGAGCCCTACTGGGACCAGAGATGGTGATCGATTCAGCTGAGAAGGTAAAGCAAATAAGGGATAGACTTCGAGTGGCTCAAGACAGGCAACGACATTGGGCAAATAGCCACCGAAGGCCCTTGGAATTTGAGGTAATTAAATTTATGAAAGTCAAGTCAATTTAAATATTTTGCTTATGGAACTAAGACTTGATTGTGACTTTATTAAAGGTTGGAGAGCTGGTGTTCTTAAAGATTTCCCCGACACGTGGCACCATTAGGTTCGGAAGGAGTGGAAAACTCAGCCCAAGATTCATTGGACCTTTTGGCATACAGGAGAAAATCGGAGAAGTGGCATACCGACTGGCATTGCCACCCTCTCTGGATGGAGTACATAACGTCTTCCACGTGTCGCAGCTGAGGAAGTATGTGTCAGACCCCAGCCACATTTTGGATCACTCAGAGCTCGAAGTAGGCCCAAGTCTGACTTACCAGGAGCAACCCGTGGAGATACTGGATCGCTCGGAGAAAGTCCTACGGAACCAGGTTATCTCCCTGGTTCGCGTAGCTTGGAAGCACCATTCTCCCGGCGAATCCACCTGGGAGCGAGAAGACGAGATTAGAGAGCGATACCCCTATCTTTTTGAATCATGAGGTGTATTTTATTTCTCGGCCTTTTCTTTTCGTGCCTTGTTATTCTTAAATTTCGAGGACGAAATTTTTGTAAGTTGGGTAGGTTGTAAACCCCCTAATTTCTCAAATTATTAAATCTTGGATTTTTTCCAATTTTCTGGAATTTTTCTGGGAATTTTCTGTAATTAAAATCAAGCTTTTCAATTAATAAATGATTTTTTAATTGGCAATAAATAACATTAAAATATCATGAAAATAACATTTTTGGATGTAAAATGGAAAACTGGACTTAGGGTAATTTTTCTGGATTTTTCTGGGCCTCAGAACTATTTCTAAATGCCTAAAAACAATTTTTCTAATTAATTAATTAATAATTAATTATTTATTATTATTTATTTATTTTATTTTTATTTTTTATTTTTTTTCCTTTTTCCGGCCCGCGGCCCGTGGGCCGCAGCCCAGCCCGCTAACCAGCCCAGCCCAGCCCCTTTCGGGTCGGGTCGGGTTCAACCGAACCCGACCCGCGCAGCCCGACCCGCCGCGCGACCCCGTCTCCCCCCACGACGCCCGAATCCTTCGCCGGCCGCCGCGCGCAGCGCCGCGCGTCCCGCGCCCCGCTCGCCGCGCTCCCCGCGCCCACGTCCCCCTCACCTCCGCCTACCCCGGCCACCTGCAACCGCCTCACTCCCCTATTTAAAACGACCCCGACCCCGGCCGTCTCCCCCACTCCATCACCGTAACCCTAGACGCCGGCCGCCGCTCCACGCCGTGCCTCGCCGACCGCCGCCGACTTCTCCTCCTCCCTCCTCCCGCAGCAGAGCCGCTCCGCCGCCCTCCGGTCGACCCCGCACCTCGGCAGCAGCACAGCAGCCAGCCGCAGCGTCTCCGGCCGCCGCCCTGAGCCGCCGCCGCCGCCGTCAACCAACGCGCCGCCCCTCGGCGAACCATCCCCGGCCCCCTCCGGCGCCTCTCCGGCCGTCCTCCGCCGTCCTCCACCGTTTCCCGACGAAACCCTAACCCTAATCTCTGTTCCTGTGTCGGACACAGGACACAGTGTCCGACACGACTCGGACACGACTTCGACCCTGTTTTCGGGTCCTCTTCAGGTATGTGTAACTTTCGCCTCGTAGCTCCGTTTTCAATTCTGCAAATTGTGTTGTGAAGCCTGTATGACCCTCTCGGTGTCCGGACAAACTGTTCGGGATACCGCGTCCTGTGGTGATCGCACACCGCGATCCAAAAACAGGAAAAACCAGACCCTGTTTCACCCCGGAACCGAGTACGTCCCGCCAAACGGGACGACTTGGTCGCGTGCGGTCTTCACAGATACGTGCGCAGCGTCGATACGGACGTGTGAGATTTCGCGGAAGCTGATTCGGGTGTGCGTGCACACCGGAATCAACGCGTATCCGCGGACATCGCTCCGTATCCGCCTTTTCGGCAATTCGCCCTAACTTCGTGCACACTCGTCAGATCGAGACGAAACTTGCGCCATCGGACTCGTAGCGATACGCTGGTCCTGTGGGTCAAGTTTGGTTCGATTCTGAGAACGTTGACGAAATCGCGTGTCGTGGGCCCCACAGGCCCCCGCTCGACGGGCGATTTTGTGTTCGGCTCATCGGAATCCAAATCTGGAAGTTCCGTTGGGTTCGTATCAGCGTTCCTGACCTGTTGACACTAAGTTTGGTGAATTTGGAGACCTTTGACCCGGACGCGTTTTTCGGTGCAAAGCGGGCCCAACGGCGGACCCCGTTTTGACCCGAAACTGCCGTTTTTGCCCTTGTCTCCAAATTGGATCCAAGGACAGGCGTTTCTAGCTATTTGACATCTTCTGAGAGTGATGGTAATGTCTATTTCAGCTTTTGGACTCATCTGTGGAAATTTCTCCCAAGAACCTAATTAATCAGATCCAAACAACAGGCAAGTACCTGCACTTCAAGTTAATCTTTATATTGTGATAATTAAATTCCCTGCTCTACTAGTACTCTTGCTGATTACACGTAGTGTTAGAATACTATATTTCATGTCTTGAGTATTGGAATTCATGTCTTGTTATCATGTCGGGTGGGAGAATACTGAAAGGCATGTAGTTTACCCTTCCCCTTGTCGTGAATAATAGCTGTTGGTACACGATTGTCCATCAGCCGGATCTCGATTATTCGTGAATAATAGCCGTTTATGACGGCCGGATTAGCCTTATAAATCCCTACATGCCAACTAAGTATTCTAAAAACAAACACAAGTTTCATACAGATAACCTCTGGTCATGTTATATTCTTGCTGACTGTGATAGTTTCACTCTGCTCATTTACTTCTGTTTTCTCATATTCCTGTTTATAGTTGTGACTCTGAGATATTGACATTCTTTATGCAATTTCCTTAACATGATATTCAATAATTAATTGTCATAATTATTTAGTTTAACCATGTTGTGCACTGTGTACTCTACTCCTTTCCTGACTGGATCTGTTGATTTAGGCGATGATGAGGACCTTGCCCCTACCTATTATGGTCCATATGAGGGTACAGATGATACCTATGAGGAGCCAGACCCTACCCAGGAGACCCCTGCTGCTGAGTAGCTTTTAGTAGCTATCTTTTATTTCTGTTCTTATCTTATTTAATCGGGTTTGTCCCCGATTTCATTTGAAATTCCTGTATTAAACATTTGAATTGTTGTCACATTCATTTCAGTTGCAAAATTTAAGTTTATATTCTCATTATTATCTTGCCTATGTTAAATTGTGAATGAGTTAGACTAGTTAGATGGATTGACCTAGACAGCGTACTACCGCCGACTCTGCGGCGTAGGCTGGACGTACCCACGTACTCGTGCCCGAACTTCCGGGTGCGGGTCGTGACATCCCATCTGTCGAATTTTTCGAAATATTTGAAAAACTTTCGATTTCCCCCACCCCCCCTCTCCGACTACCAGCTCTCCACAACGGCTACTCCGGCATCCCCCTCCTCCTCCTCCTCCTCGAGCTCTAGGTAAACCCTCTCTCTCTCTCTCTCTCTCTCTCTCTCTCTCTCTCTCTCACACACACACACACACACACACACACACACACAGGACACACATGTGACACTGACACAACACACACACTTGACAGACACTGACACAGACACGACACACAGACACTGACACAGACATTGACATGACACACACACACACACACACACACACACACACACTGACACAAACACTGATCAGGACCTAGGGTTAGGGTTAGGTTTTTTGACCTGGGTTAGGGTTAGGGTTAGGATTAGGATTTTTTATCAGGATTTTTTGATCAGGATTGACCTGTGTGTTGCTGCGGCTGTGCTTCGCTGCGGCAGCGCTCCCCCCTCGCTACGACACACCACACGCACACACAATCACACATACAGACACACACATTCACACATACAAGCACACACATAGATATATATATATATATATATATTTACACAAACTTATATACATATATATATATATATATATATATATATATATATATATATATATATATATATATATATATATATATATATATATATATATATACACATACACATATATATATATATATATAGGTACATACACACATATCTACCTAAACACACATACGTATATATATAAATACTACATATTTATATACACATACTCATATAGATATACAAACACACATATATATATAGAGACACACATACATATATATATATAAACTCATATATACATATATATACACAACACACACAACACACAACACAACACACAACACCCCACCAACACACATCCAACGACCCCTATACCTATAAATAACTATAAATATATAAAATACAACCCGAGAACTCTAGCACACACTCCCTGAAGCTAACCCAACGCGCGCACAAGTCCGAAACCAAGAAACTAAGTCGAAATGGCCGTTCGGTCATTTCGACGAACACGTGGTGTGCGGTTCACAAAACCTACTGAAACGCACACCAAACCTACTCGAAATCGGCCCTAAATTTACCCACGGGTTCTAAATGATGTCTAGATCCTAAAAAAATACTAACTCATCATTTTTAGGTCCATGACAAAAACGCGCACGCACATAGAACCTACGACGACGAAAACCCCCAAATCGCCCGAAACGCCCATTTCTCTGCGACACGACCTCACATATCCGAATGGAGACACGTACTAACCCTCAAGACACCCGACAACATCTACCTAGGTCCATCTAACCTAGGGCATCACCCAAAATTGGGCCAATCTCGGATTTCATCCAAAATTGACACAAAACAAAATGTCAAAGTCTCCAAACACAACCAAACTTGTTCTAACTTCCTCCCACGGGTAGTCTTAGGGTCTAGAAAGGTTCTAAACCACTAATTACACTATATAATAGCAACCACTAAGAGAAAAGTTAGGGTTTATCTCTTGGGAGTTGGAATCCCAGGGCCAAAGTCTCTAAAACTCTTGAAATCACCACCCTCAAGCTTCCAAGCCTCCAAATTAAGCCTCTACACTAAGTCTAGGATCTGTACACCTAGGTTAGGGAAAATTGTAGGTTTAGGGTTCACATCCATAAAGAATAGAAGAAGAAAGAGAAAAAATGACTTACTTGCAATGAAAGTGGGAAGAAGAAAAGAAGAAGAAAAGAGTGGAGAGGAGTGGAGAAGAAGAAGAAGAAGAAGAAGAAGAAGAAGAAATAAAGAAGAAGGGGGGCTGCGGTTCTGGTCTGGGAAGAGGGGGGCCGGCCAAGTGCAAAGGAGTAGGTTACATGAATGAAAAATTACCAAAATGCCCTCTCCTTAAGTCATTCCAATTGGGATTTGGGTTTGGGGTTCCTAAAGCACTCAAATTAACTCCTAATCACTCCAACTAACTAAAATAAAATATAATAATTATTCTAAACCCAAAAAGGTCGAACATGGGTCCACTAGGGTATGACATGAGTCCAGACTAGCCAAAACCCTAAAACAATCAATAGAAACCATCAATTAAATATAAATATAATTAATTATAAATAATACACAATTTACCAAATAAAAAAAAAAAAACCCTATTTTCTAGAATTGGGTAGTGACAAGCCTACCCTCTTTAAAATAATTTTGTCCTCGAAATTAAAAGACGAAACTAGAACAGGAATGCAAGAAAAAGAAAAGAACCATACCTCAGGGCTCGAAAAGATAAGGGTATCGCTCACGCATTTTATCCTCCCTCTCCCAGGTCGACTCACCTGGAGAGTGATGCCTCCACGCGATGCGAACCAAGGAAATAGTCTAGTTTCTCAACACCTTCTCCCGCCGATCCAGAATCTCCACCGGCTGCTCTGGATAGCTAAGAGTAGAGCCCACCACGATCTCTGAGTGATCCAATACGTGACTGGGATCCGCCATGTACCGTCTCAACTGCGACACGTGGAACACATCATAAACTCCCTCTAGCGTAGGCGGCAAATCTAGTCTATACGCCACAACGCCGACCCTCTCAAGGATACTGAAGGGTCCGACGAAACGTGGGCTAAGCTTTCCGCCTCCACCGAAGCGAATAGTGCCCCGCGTCGGAGAAATCCTCAGGAACACTAGATCTCCAACCTAGCACAAACAAGGTCTCATCACTTAATCTAAAACAAGCAATCACAAGCAAACACAAGAACAAAATCTAGATTCTAAGCTATACCTCGAACTCCAAATGTCTCCGGTGGCTATCGGCCCAATGCCGCTGTCTGTCCTGCGCCACCCGAAGTCTATCTCTAATGAGCTTGACCTTCTCCGCTGCATCAACCACTATCTCCGGGCCAAGCAAAGCTCTCTCGCCTACATCATCCCATGATAACGGAGTGCGATACCTCCGTCCATACAATGCCTCGAATGGTGACATCTCGATACTGGCTTGATAGCTGTTGTTGTAAGCAAACTCTACCAAGTGCAAGTGATCCTCCCAAGAGCCTCTGAAATCCAAAACGCAAGTGTGAAGCATGTCCTCAAGTGTCTGAATGGTCCTCTCTGACCGACCGTCTGTCTGTGGGTGATATGCACTACTAAACTTGAGCTGGGTGCCCAAGCTAGCCTGCAGACTCCTCTAGAAATACGAAGTAAAGCGACTATCCCGGTCTGATACTATGCTCACAGGAACTCCATGCAGTATGACTATCTGGCGCACATACATCTCTGCTAGTCTCTCTGTAGACGTACCCACTTTGAATGGTAGAAAGTGGGCCGATTTGGTCAACCTGTCTACGATGACCCAAATCGCATCCTTCCCGCATGGAGAACGGGAAAGTCCAGAAATAAAATCCATGGTCACATGCTCCCATTTCCACTCCAGAATGGGTAACGGCTGGAGCAAACCTCCTGGCCTCTGTCTCTCAGCCTTCACCTGCTGGCACACTAAGTATCGGGATACGAAGCGTGCTACCTCCCGCTTCATCCCGTTCCACCATACATGCTCTCTCAGATCTCTATACATCTTGTTGGCACCTGGATGCATAGAGTACTGGGATCGATGCACCTCCTGAAGAACTTTCTCTCATAACTACCCACTCGGCACACACAACCTGGTACCGTGTCGCAATGAACCATCATCAGCAATGGTGAAGTCATCTGATAAACCAATCTGAACCTGTGCCCTGATGCTCCTCAGGGACTCATCCTCAAACTGTGTAGCCCTGATCCGGTCTACTAACTCTGACTGAATCTGCAGTCCCCATATCTGCATCTCAACTCCAGGCACTATCACCTCAATGCCCAAGCTCTCTAGATATGCCAGAAGATAACGATCTGTAGTCAGGCATATAGCTACCGGATACATGCTCAGCGCATCCGCAACTACGTTCGCCTTCCCTGGATGGTACTGCAATAATATGTCGAAGTCTTTCATCAACTCCAACCATCTCCTCTACCTCATGTTCAGCTCTTTTTGGGTAAACACATACTTCAAGCTCTTGTGGTCTGTGAAGATCTCCACACGCTCTCCGTAAAAATAGTGTTTCCACAACTTCAGAGCAAATATGACCGCTGCCAACTCCAAATCGTGGGTAGGGTAGTTCTTCTCATGATGACGTAATTGCCTAGAAGCATAGACAATCACCCTCCCATTCTGCTGCAACACACAACCCAGTCCCTTCCCCGATGCATCACTATAGATAGTGAATCCTCCAGATCCTGATGGCAACGTCAATACTGGAGCTGTCTTCAACCTCCTCTTCAGCTCATCAAAGGCGATCTGGAACTCCTCTGACCAAACAAACTCCATGTCCTTCCTAGTAAGCCTAGACAACGGCTCTGTAATCCGGGAAAAATCTTGAACAAATCTCCTGTAGTAACCTGCCAGTCCCAGAAAACTCCTGACCTCGGCTACTGAACTCGGAGCACTCCATGCCTCAACTGCCATGATCTTTCTCGGATCTACCGAGATCCCCTCTCCAGTCACCACATGACCAAGGAATTCAACTTTGTCAAGGAAGAACTCGCACTTCGAAAGCATTCCATAAAGCTTCTCCTTCCTAAGAGTCTCCAGCACTAACCTCAGATGCTCCTCATGCTCCTCTGGGGTCTTCGAATACACCAAGATGTCATCTATAAACACCACCACAAACCTGTCCAGATGCTGATGGAACACCTTGTTTATCAGATTCATGAACACTGCTGGGGCATTAGTCAACCCAAACGGCATCACCATGAACTCATACTGTCCATACCTGGTCCGAAAAGCTGTCTTCGGAATATCCTCCCGCCTGACCTTCACCTGGTGGTAGCCTGTCCTCAGATCAATCCTGGAAAATACCCTCGTTCCGCTCAACTGGTCAAAAAGATCATCAATACGCGACAACGGATACTTGTTCTTGATTGTGAGGTTGTTCAGAGCCATGTAGTCGATACACATCCGTATCGACCCATCCTTCTTCGGCACAAAAAGTACCGGAGCACCCCACGGAGAAGAACTAGATCTGATAAATCCCTTGTCCTGAAGCTCATCTACCTGCTTCTTCAACTCTATCAGCTCACTGTTGCTGACTCTATAGATGTGATGGGATATCGGCTCTGCGCCTGGCACCAAGTCTATAGATAACTCCACATCTCTGTCCGGAGGTAACCCTGGCAACTCCTCCGGAAAGACATCCATGAACTCCGCTATCAGTGGATGTGGCAACCTCGGCTCTACCACCAGGGCTCCACAGAAGACTCCCTCGCTCTGCTCCGCTGCTCCGCTGGCAAACTGAAACTCTGGCTCACCCGACGGACTAAACAACACTCTGCCTCCACGATATTCTATACTAGCACAGTGCATACTCAACCAAGCCATCCTGAGTACAATATCGTAGCTCGGAAGTGGCATTACGAGTAGGCACACACTCAACTCCTGGCCTCCCAAGGTAACTCTCCGGTCTCTGCAGACATCACTGACTAGGATGATGCCACCCCCGGTCATGATCTTGCAGAGTCTAGCTAAAGGTTCAGCAACAAGATGGTGTCTAACAGAAAAAGATACAGACACAAAGCTATGGGAAGCACCGGAATCAAATAAAGCAAGTGCTAGAATGGAATTAAGAAGAACAGAACCTGAGATCACATCACCAACGGGCTCGGCCTCGTCTACGGTTAGGGCAAAAGCTCGCCCTTGCTGTCCTCCTCGGTGCTGCTGCTGGTGCTGAGCTAACCTCTGTTGCTGAGTCGGCAAAGGCTGTCCTCTCTGCTGTGCTGCAGGTGCTCTGGCTGGTCCACTCTGAGCGGCTCCTCCGCCCTGAGCTATACGAGCAAGTGCTGAAGGGAAATCCTTCAGCTGGTGATCTGCTGTGCCACATTACAAACATCTGCCCAGCCTCTTCCTGCAAATGTTCCATCCGTGCCCCGGCTTCCTACAGAAAGGGCAAATGATGGGCTGCCTCTGACCCTGCTGATGTCTATGCCTCTGCTGCTGGGGCGCCTGCCGGAAAGGCGCACGACCCTGACCCTGGTACTGCTGAGTTTGCTGGAACGGCCTCTTGGCTGGGCCCGTACTGCTACCTGCTCCAAAAGCATCTCTGCTCCTCTTGGTCTTCAGCTCCAAGTCATCCTCAGCCCTCTGAGCGTCGCTCACAATCTGCTCGAATGTCGCCTCGCAGTCACTCCTAGTCAAGGACTTGACCGCCATGACCAAACCCTTGCGGAACTTCCGCGCCTTCGTTGCCTCGGTCAAACCCTCAACAAATTTGCCCAGACGACAGAACTCTGCTGCATACTCGTCCACAAGCATGCTCCCCTGGATGAGTGCCTCGAACTGGCTCTCCAAAGCACTGAGAGCCACATCCGGGAAGAACTTCTCCATGAAAACTTCTTGAAAGCCTCCCAAGTCAGTCCCGGTACTGCTATCCTCGTATCTGAAAAATCAGGGGGTTTACAACATGACACGCCCCAGTCCCAAAATTCCTGAAAAATCAGGGGGTTCACAAAATCAGGGGGTTTAACTTAGTTTTCCCTATGTGTTCTTCTTAAAACCCTCATCCTTGAATCTCCTTAATCGTGATGTACTTTGAATAATGTTTGCAACCGTGTCATCTCTGTTGACCAGTTATTCTTTGATTGCGAGGACACAATCCTCTTAAGGGGGGTAGATTGTAAACCCTCTAATTTTTAGGAATTTTTTAAAAGCAATTTTACACAATTTTTTGTAGTTTTTTAGGATTAAAACTAAGGTGTTTTGATTTTAAATAATGTTAAATAATATTAAAATATTATGAGAATAATATTTTCTGGTGTAAAATAAAAAATTAGACTTAGGATAATTTTTCGGGAATTTATTGGACCCCGGAAACATTTTTAAAGCCCTAAAAACTAAGTTTTAAATAAACCAAAATAAACCCTAGATTAAACCCGGTTCAATTGAACCAAACCAACCCAAACCAGACCTGGTTCAATTGAACCGACCCAAACCCTGCGAGTCAGATCCGGGTCTAACCCGCATACCCGCTGACCCGCCGACCCGAAACCCGCCTAACCCTAACCCCCAAACCTTTCTTCTTCCCGACTCCTCCCCTCCCCGGCGGCCGTTTCCGCCGCCGTGGCCACCGGCGACCCATCGATTCACCTCAGCCAACGTCGCCGCCGCTTCCCCTTTATCTTTCTCGAACCCCCGGTCGTCCTCCTCCCTCTAACCCTAAATAAACCCATCCCCTCCTTCGGCTGCCCCGCCCCCGCAGCTCCTCGACGACCATAGCCGCCGCCTGACTGAGAACCCCAACCACCACCAGCCTGTCTTCTCCGATGACCCCAGACGGAGATGCTCTGGCCGCCTCTAGCAGAGCCCCGCTGCCACTGCCCTAGCCCCGGCCACCCTCTCCTCACCATCACCCTCCCCGAGCCGACGAGAAGACTCGAGAGCTTCTCCTCCCCAGAGATCCGTCGATCTCACCGCAGTACCCTAGCTCCGGACGCCTCCAACAGAGCTCCGGCCAGCCCCGCCTGAGCCGTCCCCGACAGCCTCCGCCCGAGTCGCTCCTCCTCCGGCGAAACCCTATCACCCAGTCACAGCACTGTACCAAACCCTAGCCGTGTCGCGTTGTGTCGTGTCGCCTCGCGGACACGAGGAATCCTAGTCTGCGTAGCCCTGTTCAGGTACCATTTTCTCTCTCCTCACTGCCCCGTTTTCTGTTTCGTCTGTTGTGATACGTAGGCTGCCTAACCCTCTCGATGTCCGTACAATCCGCTCGGTGTGTCGCATCCTGTGGCGATCGCGAACTGCGATCCAAAAATAGAAAAATCAACACCCCGTTTTCCTTCGGAACTGAGTACGCCCCGCCAAACGGGACGACTTGGTCGTGTGCGGTCTTTACCGAAAGGTGCGCACCGTTGATACGGACGTGTGGGATTTCTCGGAAGTTGATTGGATGTGCATGCACACCGAAATCAACGCGTATCCGTCGACAACGCCATGTATCGACCTGTTCTGGATCTCGTTGTAACTTTATGTACACACGTCGGATCGAAATGAAACTTGCGCCATCGGACTCGTAGCAATACGCTGGTCCTGTGACACAAGTTTGGTTCAATTCTGAGAACGTTGACAAAATCGCGTATCGTGGGCCCCGCGGCTCCACTTGACGGACGATTTTGTGATCGGCTCATCGGAATCCAATTCTGGAAGTTCCGTTGGGTTCGTATCATCGTTCTGGACTTTTTGACACTAAGTTTGATGAATTTGGATACCATTGGTTCTGACATATTTTTTGGTGCAAAGCGGCCCACATGTGGACCCCGCTTTGACTAGAAACTGTTATTTTTGCCCCTGTGTCCAAATTGGACTCAAGGACAGGCGTTTGTAGCGATTTGATATCTTCTGAATCTGATAGTGATGTCTATTACAGCAACCGGAGGAGTACCTGCAAATCCCACTGAGATCAGAGTTACAATTGGAGCCAGAACCCCAAGCAAGTGTACCTTGCCAATATTGCAGTTTGGTTACATAATTCCTTGATTTATTTATATGTTGTACATGCTTGACCTAGGATCGAGTGACTTTACTTAGCGTCCGATTAATAGTCAGGTGCCAACACCGTACGCGGAGTTGTGTAACGTCACCTAGAGATGGATACCGAGACCATATACTTCTCGTGCTTGCATTATCAAGTACAACATAACCCAGGACACTTGACACTATTCATGAGACAGAATCTTCCTGAGATATTCATGGTGATTCTGTATAGATTACAGGCTTCATGACATATTCTTTTGCTTAGATATTATATGACTTGATGCATTAGTTATGATCCTGCGTGGCATGGACATGAGACATTGTGGACATGAGACGTATGATTACATTGGGTGGGGAGAGTCACACCGGCTACAGGTTGATTATAATATATCGGCGTCTCAGTCTCTCTCCGAGCTAGACAACCACATGATATCACTGCTACCGGCTCCCCGACACAGAGCTTGTAGTGGTCTCAGCCTGAGTTCTAGTGATGCTCTCATCTTGCATATCACTTAGCTGGTTATATAGTCACTACTAGAAAAAGCAGAATTAGCGACGCATTTTAGCGACTCCGAACAAAAACGTCGCTAAATCAGCGACTCCGTAAAAAACGTCGCTAGACGTCGCTGAATGGCGACATTTAGCGACGTTTAGCGACTTTTATTAAGATTTAAAAATATTAGTCACTATAAGTTTGATTAAGGTCGCTAAACGTCGCTAATATGTATAATTTAGCGACGTTTAGCATCGTAATTAGCGACGTATGTATTAAAAATATTTAGCAACGTATTTAGCGACGTGTTTGATGTCGCTAAATTTTTATTTAGCGATATTTTTTTTTACGTCGCTATCCGTCGCTAAATTTTGGTTAATTAGGGCTCAGTTTTCTTTTCCCCCATCTGCAAAAATTTTGAAAGTTTTTAAAATCTTTCGATTTCTCCCACCCCCCCTTCTCCGGCGACCGGCTCTCCACGGCTGCGGCTACTCCGGCATCCCCCTCCTCCTCGAGCTCTAGGTAAACCCTAACTCTCTCTCTCTCTCTCTCTCTCTCTCTCTCTCTCTCTCTCACATGTGACACTGACACAACACACACTTGACAGACACGACACACACAGACACTGACAGACACACACGACACACACACACAGACGCAGACATACACACACACACACACACAGAGACACTGACAGACACACACGACACCTAGGGTTAGGGTTAGGTTTTTTGACCTGGGGTTAGGGTTAGGGTTAGGTTTAGAGTTTTTGATCAGGGGTTAGGGTTAGGGTTAGGGTTAGGTTTAGGGTTAGGGTTAGGGTTAGGTTTTTTGACCTGGGTTAAGGCTGGGGATAATAAGGAAAAAAAATCAAGGTTTACATAAAACAAGAAATATACAAGGAGAAAGAATTAAATTTTTTTTATGTTTCAAACTGTTCTAATGATGGATATCCATTTCCAGTAAACTAATAACTAATTAGACAGTGATCAATTTGGTGGCTTGTTATTTCACTTTTTAGGTCTCTCTTACATGCTTCATTCCAATATACAACTTTTCAGGCTGATTAATAATGCATCTTAATAAGTCTGTGTATGATCTATAATTCTTTAATAGTATCGTGCTCTCATGTTTCGATATTGTGTTTTGCCAATTGTGATATTCTCACATCATAAGTCAGAACATTACTTGTACTTGATGTTCATGTTTATGGTTGTCCCAGTTGCGTTAGTTGTTTGTGGCACTTCCTTTCCCACTAATACAGTACAACTTAGTCCAAGAGGAAATGTGGTAGTGAGAATGAAATTATTGTTATGTAAGAAAATTAATGGATGATCTAATGGGATGATGAATCAGTATTATGCATAATGATGTATGGTACTAACAATATGTGGACAGTTCTTTCTTTTCGATTATATCTGAGAGGAATATGTGCATGTCCTCTGACAAAGATGTAACAATAAAAGTATTCAGTAGACATGAAATTGATTGAACTCTCTTTATTAAGAGAGCCAAAGTTGTGGGCTTTTCATATTATTGGTATGATATGAATCGACTAGTAGTTTCAGCTTGATTTGAATATGAGGAACCTATTGTATCCAGTTTTGTTTTACTACTTTTTCCAATGTTATGAGAAGTCACTACTAATAAGTTTGATAGAGCTCTAGTGATAGTTGACTAAACAATTTATTTAGCGAAGTGAGATGTAGTTAATTTTTTTAGTCTTAAAATCATTAAGAGAATGTTGCACATTTCTATTTACCAAATTGAAGGGTCAAGAATGAACAGTACAGGAGATATGAGTTCAACTTATTTATTGGGAGACAATATCTGAAAGAAATGTGAACCTGCACTTAAAGATGTGAAGGACTGGATTCCATACTTGAAAAACCTTTAAGGATGCGAATGATGTGTTTCAGCCGTAAGAATACCGTTACCTTCCTTGAATATGAGAATTCAATAAACCAAACATTAGGTTTAGGATTAGGGTTAGGTTTTTTGAATGGTAGCACTGATGTGGAGGGGTAGTATGTGTATAATTCTAAGGTATTGAGGGTTGATTTGTTATGTGTCTGAGAGGGCACTGCAAATGTGAGTGCAGGTGTCCATGTGTTGTGTGAGTTCAGGTGTGTACAAGTGAATGAGGATAGTACTAGAGAGGTAAGTAACAGTTAAGTGTTGAGTGCCAAGGTAGATAGGTAATTGGTTAAGATAGGTTAGATAGTAAGATATTGATTAAGAGAAGTTGATATCAGTTAGAATAGCAATGTGGAGTAGTGTTATAAGTTGGGCTAATAAAATAGAAGACTTGACAAAACCCTAATAATTATCATCATTCGTATTATCATCTCCATCATCAACACTACCAATAGCTTTGTATCCATTGGTTGACTAGATACATCTTATAGTGTTTTTATTGTTAGAACAAAATATTGAGCAATAGATATTATGGTATCATTATTATACTGCAACAAACAGCTAATTCTTTGTGAGTCATCTAATTCTTCCATTCCGCATTATTAAGGATATGTCTTAAGTAATATCTGTTATCAATTATATTCTTTGTTTTCATCTATCTTACCAGATGGCACCCAAGAGAGCGACACCTCCTACTGTTAAGGAGGAAGTGGTGCCTCCTACTGTTAAGGAGGAAGTGATGCCTCCTACTGTTAAGGAGGAAGAGATACCACCTGCTGTATCTCAGACGGGGAGTTCCAGTCATCCAGCACCTATAGCGGCTATATCTCCGGCTGTATCTCAGACGGGGAGTTCCAGTCACCCAGCACCCATAGCGGAGATTGATAACATAAACGCTGTTTATGCGCAGTATTTGAGGGACTGGTATCTGCCCTAGCGTATTGGATATCCTCGAGATTGATACTGTGATGTTTCATATACTTATATATTATGCTTTTTGTGAGACTGTGATAATATACATTTTGTAACGCTGTTTATGCCCGGTGATACTTATATATTATGTATTGTGTGACTGTGATATTTGTGTGTATTAATTGTATGTCTGTGATACTTTTATATTAAATGTTGGGGTCGGCGAACCCAGAGAATTCAACGGAGGGTTGCTCTGGGTCTATTTTTAATTAGAAATTTATAAATTGCAGTTCGGAATAATTTAGTTTTTTTTTTGTAAATTTAGCGACGTATTTAGCGACGTTTAGCGACGCCTAGCGACATTTTTCTACGTCGATAAACAAGTCGCTACTTAGCGACGTCAAAAGCCGTCGCTAATGACGCCGCTAAATACGTCGTTGTACGTCGCAAAATGCTGACATGGCAGTACTGCCAGGTCATTAAAGATGTCGCTGTTACGTCGCTATATAAGTCACTAATTAGCGACGTTTAGCAAAATTTAATTACGTCGCTAATTAGTGACTCTGAGTCGCTAAACGTCGCTAAGTTAGCGACACGTTCTAAGTCGCTAAAAAACGTCGGTATAGCGACGTTTAGTGACATTTTTTCTTTCAGCGACGTTATTATTACCGACTTCTGTAAAACGTCGCTAATTATGTCGCTAAACAAATTTAGCAACGTTTATTTGTCATTTAGCGACGTTTTCGGGCGTCGCTAATTTGACTTTTTCTGGTAGTGAGTTTACCCTATTGTTTTATTTATTGCTGCACTGCATTATTTATGGCTTGAGTTATTTTGTACCTTGCTATGTCCCCTGAGGACCTGGATCCGGATTATGTCCCCAGGTATAGCAGACGAGATCGATCCCGAGGTATACGGGACAGGAGCATTAGCAGGAGCAGAAACAGGAGCAGGCACTGGAGTAGTACCAGATCCAGTAGACCAGTGATCTCTGCGGGTATCTTCTGAGTATATATTGTTTCCATACTCAGTATTTGCTGTGGTTATCTTTATTCTTGTATCTTGACAGTTGTATCAGACTCATTATCCGATTATTTCCCGAGTTTATGTTTTATTGTGATTGATCTTGCTTATTGATTCTGATATTGCTGTATTCATTCTGTGGATGAGATTAGTAGACCCTTATTATTGTATTACAGCTTAAGTACATCCTGATGGGTCCATTAAATTGGGTTTGCCCATCGGTGTGTGCTGCTGGCCATTGCCACGTGTCTAGTCCCTCGATATTTTGGGACTGGGGTGTGATATGGTTTTTGTGGTGGCCCATGCAGGTCAACGACTAAATTGTTCAGTTTCAACTTAGGGACCGAACAGGCCTGTAATAAGAATAGGATAAGTTTTTAGGATCTCATCCACTTGCTTGAATCGTTCTTGACATCTATATCGGACTCAAATTTATTTCTTGACTTGCATCCTGCCTTGATTTCCCTGAGCGCCTTTTATAGTTTATTTTGGATGCAGAGTAATGGATCCACAAGCAAGCAACGAGACTCCCGCAGGAACACCGCAAGTTACAGTTGTCACCTACGACGATGAAGTGACACCAGTTGGTGGAGGACAATCATCTCAACAAAGCAATCAAGCAGATCAGCACTCTTCCAGCAGGCCCAGCAACCGCAGAGGAATCTACCACAAGGACGCGGACAAGCTTTCGCGATAACCTTGGAGAACGCACAGACTCGTGGAGTAGCTAATGCGCGTAAGTGATTCGTAGCTATCGTTTCTAGTATTGCTTAGCTCGTGCCTATTGGTTCGTGACCTTAGCCTTGACCTGGTAGTTTTGAACTTGCTAATAATTGATAACCTAGTATGTTCTTAAGTGATAACCTAGTTTCTAAACTGTAGTCTTCTAGATCTCCTTCATACGGGAGATTGCATAACATTTAATGCTTAGGGAAATGATTTTCCCTATGTGTTCTTCTTAAAACCCTCATCCTTGAATCTCCTTAATCGTGATGTGCTTCGAATAATGTTTGCAACCGTGTCATCTCTGTTGACCGGTTATTCTTTGATAGCGAGGACGCAATCCTCTTAAGGGGGGTAGATTGTAAACCCCTTGATTTTTTAGGAATTTTTTAAAAGCAATTTTACACAATTTTCTGTAATTTTCTGGGATTAAAACTAAGGTGTTTTGATTTTAAATGATTTTTAAATGATGTTAAATAATATTAAAATATTATGAGAATAATATTTTCTGGTGTAAAATGAAAAATTAGACTTAGGATAATTTTTCGAGAATTTATTGGACCCCGGAAACATTTTTAAAGCCCTAAAAACTAAGTTTTAAATAAACCAAAATAAACCCTAGATTAAACCCGGTTCAATTGAACCAAACCAACTCAAACCAGACCCGGTTCAATTGAACCGACCCAAACCCTGCGGGTCAGATCCGGGTCTAACCCGCCTACCCGCTGACCCGCCGACCCGAAACTCGCCTAACCCTAACCCCCTGTCATGCCCCAGTCCTAAAATATAAGGAACTAGGCCACGTGGCATTGGCCAGCTGTCACGACCCGCACCCGGAAAATCGGGCATGAGTCGTGGGTACGTCCAGCCTACGCCGCAGCATCGGCAGTAGAACGCTGTTTAGGTCAACTATCTAGATAATAATCTCACACAAAAATCGGACATGACCTCTCCAAAAGGAGGGCAACCACACAATCAAAATATCAACCTGTCAAGATCTCAACTCCAAACGGAGGAGCAAATATCAAATGATAATCACAATATACTCAATCATGAATCTAAGCACGATAAGATAACACAGAGATCTAACAACTATATAGTCTAACCAACAACAACTACTACAACAACCACAACATCAAATAATAATACAACAATATCCAAAATAATATACAAACAAGGTCTCAATCCAAAACCGGAGACAAATCCGGTGCTAAAAGCTAATAAAAACAACAACAAGGTCTCAGTGATCCCGGCTACCAACCCGGAGATCACCCCTAAACTAGAGGGTCCCTGTCTGCACCATCGACAGGCTCAGGTCCATAAAACGTCGGACACCACTCCTCCGGATACTCTGAAAAATATGTCCAGTCAGGACTGGAGCAAGTACATCTCTAACAGCAGTTCCATTTAAATGATAAAAACTATAAAACAGTTATAGCAAGTAGCAAGAAGAGTGAAGCAAGTATGAAACAAGGAAATATGTATAACTGGTGCATAAAGGTAAAGATGCATGGATATCAGAGCAAGATAGTAATAACTGCAAGATACAAGAAATCTACAATAAGAGTAAGTCTGTGCACATGAACGTGTAGTGAGTACAGCATGAAAAACATGTAGTGAGTCAAGTCCAGAAACATGTAAGTGAGATAAGTCAAGAAATGCAAGAGAGTCCAGACTATAAAGAATGAACTCGGTGTCCTTGAAATACTTGTTTCGACATGTAAACGGCTAGGGGTAAGTACGGCTCACCGCGTACTGGGTGCGCGGCTGCTATCATTCCAGATTAGACCAGAGGGAGTAATTCTTGATGATGCCAGATAGGAATGTTTACATGTCTACTCGAGTATTTCCCCGCCCCGACTAATACAAGTGGATCCAAGACCCGACACGCAAATCAAGATAAGTCCAGCCTGAACATGAGTGATGCCTGTAGGTGATGCCTGTAGGTGATGCCAGTAGTGATTCCAGAATAGAGGCCAGAACCATGAAATATACGTGTCGCAAGTAAATGAATCCAGAAATATCAATCAGTGTCCCATGTTGTGCCAGAATAATCAGATGATACTATACTAGAAGCTGAATCATAATAATCATCAAATAATAAAAACTATCAGAGAATGTACTCGCCTGACGTCCTGAGCAACTGGCAATCCGAACTGGTGTCGCAATGACCTATTGCGAAAAGCAAGGTTAAACAGAGTTCTAATAAGTTAAACAGATATAAAATAACTAAAAATAGGCTTCTAGGATCGTTCTAGGTCAAACAGATCAAACCGGTGAAATCTGGGTCAAAAAGTCAACTCTGGGTCCAAAAAGTCAACTCTTGGTCAAAATTAGGTCAAAAGTTGACTTTGGCGGTCAACCGAGTCAACTACGGTCAAGTCTGGGTCAAACTAGGGTGCTCCTGAAATTCTAGGTCAAACCGAGGTCATTAAGCTAGAAAACTCACAAACTCGCCTCCTTGAGATACCGGGATACCCTCGGTATCCGATACCTCAACCTACGCTATATACCCCGCCTATACCCTCTAAAACCTATGCTAGCACGCGTAAATATATACACATATACATATAAAAATCACTCCAAGACATTTCCTAGGCTAATGCTCAAATACCCCGCTCGAAACCCAATACCTTGGTTATCTTAAGGTATTGAAATACCTTGGTATCTCAAGGTATTGAGATACCTCTCTAAACTCAACCCGACTACCCCTCTAGCTAGCTAACTATGCATAAACATATATATCTAGCTATAATCTAGGCTAAAATATATAGATCTAATACATATAGGCATATACCTAGGTATCTATACCCAATACCTTACCTTACCTTACCCTCAAATATATATATATCTATACCTAGATATCTAACTATCTATCTAGCTATGTATATATCTATATATATATCTATGCATATAGATATGGATGTCTAACTATCTATCTAATATTTAGCTATCTAGTTATCTATCTATCTATCTAACTAGATATCTAATATCTAGTATTTACCTACCTAACTATCTATCAAATTATCTATCTATTTACCTATCTATATATTTAATTATCTATCTATCAAACTACCTACTTACCTATCAATCTATCTATTTATCTATGTATCTATCTCTCTATCTATGCATCTATCTATCCATTCATCTATAGATATATATATACATCTATCTATATATATATATATATATATATATATATATATATATATATATATATATATATATATATATATATATATATATATATATATATATATATATATATCTCATTTTCCTCGCATTAAGCTACTGCTCTTGCTTCAAATTCTGCTGCTGCTGCTCTTGATACTGCTACTGCTGGGCTCCTTATTGCTACTGCTTTATGCTGCTGCTACTGCAGTTTTGCTGCTGCTGCTGCAGCTTTCTGCTGTTGTGCAGGCAGCAGCAGCTGCCCAGGTTCTGCCCCCCCCCCCTCTCATCTCACATACACACACACACACACCCCTATATATATATATACACACATATATCTATATATATACATACACTAATATATATATATATATATATATATATATATATATATATATATATACACACACACACTCACACACTTAAACATATATATATATATATATCAATATATCCTCACTCACACACACTCAACCTCACACACCCTCACACAAAAACCCTCATACATATATATATATATATATATAAATATATATACATATATACATAAACTCATATATATATACCTATAAACACTCACTCACACTCACACACACTCACCTACACACTCACACAAGCACTCACTCACACACTCACCTACACACATACACTAGCACATAGATATAAATACACACATACATATATAAATATATATACATAAACACACTTACATATAAATATATACATATATATATACACATATAAATATATATATATAAAGACACACACACAACCACAACACAACACAACACTCAAACCACACACCCCACTCACGCCCAACGACCCCGACACTCACCAACGCCTATAAATATATAAAATATAGCTCGAAAACTCTAGCACACACTCCACGATACTAACCCAACGCGCGCACAAGCCCGAAACGAGAAAACCAAGTCGAAATGGCCGTTCGGTCATTTCGACGAACACGTGGTGCGCGGCTCGGAAAACCTCCTGAAACGCGCACCAAACGAACTCGGAATCGGCCCAAAATTTACCCACGCGCTCTACACGATGTCTAGATCCTAGAAAATGCACTCCGCGTCGATTCTAGGTCCGTGACGGAAATGCACACGCACTTAGAATCGGCGACGACGAAAAGCCCCAATTTCGCCCGAAACGCCCGTTTCTCCGCGATACGGCTTCCCGTGCCCGAACGGAGACACGCACTCACTCTCAAGACACCCGACAATGTCTACCTAGGTCCGTCTAACCTAGGGCATCATCCAAAATTGGGCCAAATTCGGATTTCACCCAAAATTGACACAAAACCTAGTGTTAAAGTCTCTAAACACTACCAAACTAGTTCCAACTTTCTCCCACGGGTAGCCTAAGGGTCTAGGAAGGTTCTAAAATATTAATTACACTATAAAAGAGTAATTACAAGGGGAAAATTAGGGTTTACCTCTTGGAAGTTGGAATCCCAAGCCAAAATCTCTAAAATGCTCCCAATCCTCCAAATCAAGCTTCCAAGCTCCCAATCCAAGCTCCAACACAAAATCTAGGCTCTACCCACCTAGGTTAGGGAAAATGCAAGGTTAAGGTTAGCTTAAAGAAGAAGGAATAGAAGAAAGAAGGAAGAAAAATAGAAAAAGACTTACTTTGAAGGAGAAGGAAGAAGAAAGGAGAAGTGGAGAAGAAGAAATGAAGAAGAAGAAGTGGAAGAAGTGGAATGAAGAGGAGGGGAGTTGGCTGCTGGTTGCTCACGGAAAATGGGGTAGGTAGGGCCGGCCAAAGGAATTAAATGGGGTTACACAAGTTCCACATTCCCAAAACGCTCCTATTCACTTGGTTTTGGGTTCCGGGTTCCAAAAGCACTCAAACTAGCTCCAAATCTCTCCAACTAACCTCCTAAAAATAAAATAAATATTCTAAGCCCCAAAATAATTCTCACAAGGGTGTGGGCTGGGTCGGACATGGGTCCACTAGGGTCGAACATGGGTCCAGGCTAGCCAAAATCCTAAAACAAACAATAAAAATATAATACAATCAATAATTAAATATAAATAATCCACAATTAACTAAATTAAAAATAAAAAAAATACCCGGCTCTGGAAATGGGGGGTGACAAGCCTATCCTCCTTAGAAAATTTCGTCCTCGAAATTAAAGTCAATCACAATCTCTCTAGGTCAAACCCCCAACAATCACAGTCAAGAAATTCTACCTAAATAACACACAAGATCAGGGTCCTACTGGTCGTGTTATTACAGTCTTAATCAGGGTCACTAAACTATCTACCACAGCACACAAAAAAAGTCTAACAGGTACTAATGAAGCACACCACAAGGAATGGAAAGGACAGGAAGAAGAAACAAGAGACAGACCTGCTAACCCGACATCCGTAGCATCGGCCTCCTCGACCGTCAACGCATAAGCCCTGCCCTGCTGGGGTGTATCCCTCTGCTGGTGCGGGGCATAATGCTGTGCCACAGATGGCCTAGCTCCAACTCTCTGATCCTGTGCTCCACCCAATGGAGGTGCAGTGGGGCAATCTCGCATCTGGTGAGCAACGGATCCACAGAACAAACACACCTTCAGCCTCCTCCTACAAACATCCCAAGTGTGTCCTGCCTTCCTGCAGTAGGCACAAGTGGGCACCCTCTGATCCTGACCCTGCTGCGCTGCCTTCTGCACATAGGGACGCTTAGCTGGTCCCGCACTACCACTGGCACTGCCTGAATCATCCCTGCCTCTCTTGGACTTGAGCTCCAAGTCATCCTCTGCTCTCTGAGTATCTCCTACTATCTGCTCAAAAGTTGCCTCGCGATCGCTCCTGGTCAAAGACTTGACTGCCATGACCAAGCCCTTGCGAAACTTTCTCGCCTTGGCTGCCTCACTCAAGCCCTCCACAAATCTGCCCAGATGACAGAACTTCGCTGCGTACTCGTCCACCGTCATGCTCCCCTGGACGAGTGCCTCAAACTGGCTCTCCAAAGCACTGAACGCCACATCTGGGAAAAACTTCTCCTTAAAAAGCCTCTTGAAAGCCTCCCAAGTAAGTCCTGGTGCCGCGATCCTCGTATCTGTGCGATACCATGTCAAAGCGAGGTCGAACATCTGACTACCCGCTGCCTCTATCTGCATGCTGTCTGGAATCTGCGCCAGCCTGAAGATGCCCTCAATCTGCTCTATCCAGTCATCTGCGTACAGGATCCCTTCTGTACCACGGAACTCCTTGGGCCGCATCCTCTGGAAGTCAATAATGCTGCCTGGCCTCGGATGCTGAATCTGATCTGCCTGTGGCTGATTCTGTGCTACCCTATCCACTGCTGTCATGGCCACCTGGTGGGCGTTCTCAATGCCCAGCCTCATCACATCCACCTGACGGTGCTGCGTGTCCATTATCTCCCTGAAGAACGTAAACAACTGCGCGGCATCTACTGGAGCAGGAAGTGGTGGAGGAACCACCGGAACGATTGGGGTAGTCCTCGGATCGATAGGTGAAGGAGAATCCCCGAGAGAAGCAGATGCTCCCTTAACCGCAGGAGTGGTGAGCGGAGCGGTAGCAGCTGCCTGAATACGAGCTGGACGAGAGGTAGCAGACCTCTTCGAGGCAACTGCTGGAACGGTACGATGGGATCGTATCTTCGGAGGCATCCTGAACACAGATCAAAAGAAGTCAATACGGCGTAAGATACGATATCATCAAGAAAGGACAGTAATATTTTAAAAGAAACAATTTCAGAATAATTAGATTGGAATTATTCCTAGTCGTGATTGAGTACACACTCATCCTAGATCCTATAGCAGGCTCGCAGCAGTACAACTAAGTTGTTGTACCACTACGACATCGCACTAATTGTGAATCGAGACCTGCATGGGGCCGCCACCAAAAACGTGTCACGACCCGCACCCAGAAAATCGGGCATGAGTCGTGGGTACGTCCAGCCTACGCCGCAACATCGGCGGTAGAACGCTGTTTAGGTCAACTATCTAGATAATAATCTCACACAAAAATCGGACATGACCTCTCCAAAAGGAGGGCAACCACACAATCAAAATATCAACCTGTCAAGATCTCAACTCCAAACGGAGGAGCAAATATCAAATGATAATCACAATATACTCAATCACGAATCTAAGCACGATAAGATAACACAGAGATCTAACAACTATATAGTCTAACCAACAACAACTACTACAACAACCACAACATCAAATAATAATACAACAATATCCAAAATAATATACAAACAAGGTCTCAATCCAAAACCGAAGACAAATCCGGTGCTAAAAGCTAATAAAAATAACAACAAGGTCTCAGTGATCCCGGCTACCAACCCGGAGATCACCCCTAAACTAGAGGGTCCCTGTCTGCACCATCGACAGGCTCAGGTCCATAAAACGTCGGATACCACTCCTCCGGATACTCTGAAAAATATGTCCAGTCAGGACTGGAGCAAGTACATCTCTAACAGCAGTTCCATTTAAATGATAAAAACTATAAAACAGTTATAGCAAGTAGCAAGAAGAGTGAAGCAAGTATGAAACAAGGAAATATGTATAACTGGTGCATAAAGGTAAAGATACATGGATATCAGAGCAAGATAGTAATAACTGCAAGATACAAGAAATCTACAATAAGAGTAAGTCTGTGCACATGAACGTGTAGTGAGTCCAGCATGAAAAACATGTAGTGAGTCAAGTCCAGAAACATGTAAGTGAGATAAGTCAAGAAATACAAGAGAGTCCAGACTATAAAGAATGAACTCGATGTCCTTGAAATACTTGTTTCGACATGTAAACGGTTAGGGGTAAGTACGGCTGACCGCGCACTGGGTGCGCGGCTGCTATCATTCCAGATTAGACCAGAGGGAGTGATTCCTGATGATGCCAGATAGGAATGTTTACATGTCTACTCGAGTATTTCCCCGCCCCGACTAATACAAGTGGATCCAAGACCCGACACGTAAATCAAGATGAGTCCAGCCTGAACATGAGTGATGCCTGTAGGTGATGCCTGTAGGTGATGCCAGTAGTGATTCCAGAATAGAGGCCAGAACCATGAAATGTACGTGTCGCAAGTAAATGAATCCAGAAATATCAATCAGTGTCCCGTGTTGTGCCAGAATAATCAGATGATACTATACTAGAAGCTGAATCATAATAATCATCAAATAATAAAAACTATCAGAGAATGTACTCGCCTGACGTCCTGAGCAACTGGTAATCCAAACTGGTGTCGCAATGACCTATTGCGAAAAGCAAGGTTAAACAGGGTTCTAATAAGTTAAACAGATATAAAATAACTAAAAATAGGCTTCTAGGGTCGTTCTAGGTCAAACGGGTCAAACCGGTGAAATCTGGGTCAAAAAGTCAACTCTGGGTCCAAAAAGTCAACTCTGGGTCAAAACTAGGTCAAAAGTTGACTTTGGCGGTCAACCGAGTCAACTACGGTCAAGTCTGGGTCAAACTAGGGTGCTCCTGAAATTCTAGGTCAAACCGAGGTCATTAAGCTAGAAAACTCACAAACTCGCCTCCTTGAGATACCGGGATACCCTCGGTATCCGATACCTCAACCTACGCTATATACCCCGCCTATACCCTCTAAAACCTATGCTAGCACGCGTAAATATATACACATATACATATAAAAATCACTCCAAGATATTTCCTAAGCTAATGCTCAAATACCCCGCTTGAAATCCAATACCTTGGTTATCTTAAGGTATTGAAATACCTTGGTATTTCAAGGTATTGAGATACCTCTCTAAACTCAACCCGACTACCCCTCTAGCTAGCTAACTATGCATAAACATATATATCTAGCTATAATCTAGGCTAAAATATATAGATCTAATACATATAGGCATATACCTAGGTATCTACACCCAATACCTTACCTTACCTTACCTTACCTTACCTTACCCTCAAATATATATATCTATACCTAGATATCTAACTATCTATCTAGCTATGTATATATCTATATATATATCTATGCATATAGATATGGATGTCTAACTATCTATCTAATATTTAGCTATCTAGTTATCTATCTATCTATCTAACTAGATATCTAATATCTAGTATTTACCTACCTAACTATCTATCAAATTATCTATCTATTTACCTATCTATATATTTAATTATCTATCTATCAAACTACCTACTTACCTATCAATCTATCTATTTATCTATGTATCTATCTCTCTATCTATGCATCTATCTATCCATTCATCTATAGATATATATATATACATCTATATATATATATATATATATATATATATATATATATATATATATATATATATATATATATATCTCCTTTTCCTCGCATTCAGCTACTGCTCTTGCTTCAAATTCTGCTGCTGCTGCTCTTGATACTGCTACTGCTGGGCTCCTTATTGCTGCTGCTTTATGCTGCTGCTACTGCAGTTTTGCTGCTGCTGCTGCAGCTTTCTGCTGCTGTGCAGGCAGCAGCAGCTGCCCAGGTTCTGCCCCCCCCCCCTCTCATCTCACATACACACACACACACACCCCTATATATATATATACACACATATATCTATATATATACATACACTAATATATATATATATATATACACACACACACTCACACACTTAAACATATATATATATCTATATATCCTCACTCACACACACTCAACCTCACACACCCTCACACACAAACCCTCATACATATATATATATAAATATATATATATACATATATACATAAACTCATATATATATACCTATAAACACTCACTCACACTCACACACACTCACACAAGCACTCACTCACACACTCACCTACACACATACACTAGCACATAGATATAAATACACACATACATATATAAATATATATACATAAACACACTTACATATAAATATATACATATATATATACACATATAAATATATATATATAAAGACACACACACAACCACAACACTCAAACCACACACCCCACTCACGCCCAACGACCCCGACACTCACCAACGCCTATAAATATATAAAATATAGCTCGAAAACTCTAGCACACACTCCCCGATACTAACCCAACGCGCGCACAAGCCCGAAACGAGAAAACCAAGTCGAAATGGCCGTTCGGTCATTTCGACGAACACGTGGTGCGCGGCTCGGAAAACCTCCTGAAACGCACACCAAACGAACTCGGAATCGGCCCAAAATTTACCCACGCGCTCTACACGATGTCTAGATCTAGAAAATGTGCTCCGCGTCGATTCTAGGTCCGTGGCAGAAACGCACACGCACTTAGAATCGGCGACGACGAAAAGCCCCAATTTCGCCCGAAACGTCCGTTTCTCCGCGACACGGCTTCCCGTGGCCGAACGGAGACACGCACTCACTCTCAAGACACCCAACAACGTCTACCTAGGTCCGTCTAACCTAGGGCATCACCCAAAATTGGGCCAAATTCGGATTTCACCCAAAATTGACACAAAACCTAGTGTTAAAGTCTCTAAACACTACCAAACTAGTTCCAACTTCCTTCCACGGGTAGCCTAAGGGTCTAGGAAGGTTCTAAAATATTAATTACACTATAAAAGAGTAATTACAAGGGGAAAATTAGGGTTTACCTCTTGGGAGTTGGAATCCCAAGCCAAAATCTCCAAATGCTCCCAATCCTCCAAATCAAGCTTCCAAGCTCCCAATCCAAGCTCCAACACAAAATTTAGGCTCTACCCACCTAGGTTAGGGAAAATGCAAGGTTAAGGTTAGCTTAAAGAAGAAGGAATAGAAGAAAGAAGGAAGAAAAATGGAAGAAGACTTACTTTGAAGGAGAAGGAAGAAGAAAGGAGAAGTGGAGAAGAAGAAATGAAGAAGAAGTGGAAGAAGTGGAATGAAGAGGAGGGGAGTTGGCTGCTGGTTGCTCACGGAAAATGGGGTAGGTAGGGCCGGCCAAAGGAATTAAATGGGGTTACACAAGTTCCACATTCCCAAAACGCCCCTATTCACTTGGTTTTGGGTTCCGGGTTCCAAAAGCACTCAAACTAGCTCCAAATCTCTCCAACTAACCTCCTAAAAATAAAATAAATATTCTAAGCTCCAAAATAATTCTCACAAGGGTGTGGGCTGGGTCGAACATGGGTCCACTAGGGTCTGACATGGGTCCAGGCTAGCCAAAATCCTAAAACAAACAATAAAAATATAATACAATCAATAATTAAATATAAATACAATTAAATATAAATAATCCACAATTAACTAAATTAAAAATAAAAAAAAATACCCGGCTCTGGAAATGGGGGGTGACACCAGCTGACACGTCACCAAGGGTTTAGTCCAATTTAATGGACCCAAAGGAACGTGCTACGCTGTCCTAGAATACTACAAGTCTAATACAGGTAAATCTATCTCATCCACAACAAATATCAGAAAATAGTGCTGAATATATAATGCTTGAGTCTGAAAATGTCATAATACACAACTTGTGGGAATAAACCCACTACAAAAGATAAATACAAGTACTGAAAATAAGATAGACTAAGTAATGTCTATCTAGGGAAACAGCTCCATCTCCAGGTGAACCATCTTCTAGGATCAGGTAGATTCTGATGGTGTCTCCTCCAATTCTTCCTCCGTGGCATACCTGGCCTCCTGTCCTGGGCCATACATCGAGGGGTAGAAGGGCTCATCTAAATCTGGAAGGGAACCAGGTCCTCAGTGGGATATAACAAGATACAGGAAAACAGCATGCCATGTATGTAAATACTGAATAAATAAAATACAAGGTGCTAACCATCTAAGTGAATGCAAGTAAAGACCTTGTAGTACGCATGGGAATGTGTTGGCTAGACATATGCTGACTTAATTTACTAGTCGTGGTGACTAGCTAGTATATGTGTCATATGCCCCCTGACTCAAGGGCACTCTGCAATCGACCATCTCCGAGGAGCATGGTACGAAGGATAAAAACATACAAGGAGGGGGGGTGTCCCATACGTCTACTAGTTATCTTTTCCGCCCAATGTAACTATATGCCAAGTCATAAATTTTCTGATTTTATGCTAAGCCGTGATGCACGTCACACGTACTGGTAGCTAACCAAATACGCAGCTCGCATCCCAATATATATTGCAACCTTGTTGCGTGTTCCTGTGTCAGGGTCTAGGAGGATATTAGGATACCCTCACAGTTGTTGGTAAGTCTGTAAAGACTAAGTTAATTATACTACATGTACCCGAGGCAATCTCAGGTACTTACAGTTATATGGAATTCAGAAAAAAAAATAGCATATAACAACATTTGAATTTAAACAGTAATTTGGCAAGGTATACTTGCCTACTTCCTGAGTGTCATGGAAATCTGATCTCACAGTCAAGTCTGAGGGTTCTTGTGACAGGGGGTCACTGACTGTGCTGGAGATATTTTCTGTTTAAGACATTACTGGGTTTGTAAATATCAATTAAATAAAAGGGTACATAAATATAATAGCATATATATATTTAGATAAATATATATATATATATAAGATATAATATATATAATCATATAGGGTACATATATATATATAGTGTATATATACATACTATAAAAAGTAAAAAGTCATATATATATATATATATATATATATATATATATATATATAAGTGTACATATATACATAGTATATTTATATATATATAGATATAGTATATATATAATATTATGTACATATATATATAGCATATATATAATAGGTATACATATGTATAGATATGTACTTACATATATATAAAAGAAAGGAAAAATGCAGGAAAAAGATACATATATACATACATATTTATATGATATAATTTATAT